>OZ004727.1:2580905-3871358 GCA_963924685.1 Dexiosoma caninum | reverse complement strand
AATATTAGCGATACTCAGACTGCTGGTATCTACGCTTGATATTTCTCATAAAAATGGAAATAAATATTAAATGTTGAATCCCTAAAATATGCAGCAAATTTTTTCAGACATTTCATTAAAAAACTTTTATATATGATTTTGCTCAAACTGGTATTATTTAATCTGGCCATTATAAAATTGTTAAAAATCTGGATTTCATAAATTTGATGGCATGTTTGTTCTTGCAAAAATTCCTTGTAAATTTAATATTCATCAAGAAAAGCCTCCTTGAAATGTAAATTTGGCATTCAATAACAAAAAATAATGAATTTATTAATCTGCCTAAACTGTGTATTCTTAAACACTTTTTGAATTTATAAAAAGTAAATTGATTGAATTTTGTTAAAAAAAAAAAAATTACGAATACTGCGGTAAGTTTGTAGGTTTTAATGACGAGTTAAATTTTTTTTTTCTTTTTATCTGGGACTTGCACTCAGGAGATGACTCCTACACATGCGAAGCATTGTGCTGGAACTATAGGAAGGGGATAGTAGAAGAAACGACAGGAGGTGAAGCTTAATTAATTATTTTCCAGCTCTGCTTTTGCACGTTCTTTGTTTATACTCGTAGCAGTACTAAAGCTTCGGTTTAATAGCCATTTCTATTATTATTTCACTTCGCCGGTGCTACACAATACCGACGAAGGAGGGCGTTCTGATGTGATTGTGGATTTCTATCAGCTGAAGCCGGTATTGTTCAGTGACCAATGACTATGCCTTCGCCACTGAAACTTTCCGACAACAACTGATACACAAAGACACACTAATGCTCATCAGAAAAATGCGAGATGTTTTTTTTTTTATAATTTTAGTCTGAAACTGGGCTTGAACCCAGGTCAGTTTTTGTTTTAGATTACCATGTTCATTTTGTTCCCACTGCTAAAATATTCTTAGAAACTGCAAATTTTTGATCCTGTGGAAAACTACTATGTGTACATATGGAAACATACAAACATACATATACATATATAACAGACACTCTACATACACTCACACACACACACACACACTGTCTGGCAAACCAATTAGCCCAAAAGTGCAAAAAATGAAACTCATGGCATTGAATTGTGAAACACAAAAAGCAAAAAAATTTCAACAGCATGGATTTAGGCTGCATTAATCATGGCACATGTTTTTAGCTGCAACATGTGAATTTAAACGCGAATAAATTGTTGTTATGTTCATTTTTATTAATTAATAAAAATATGCAAATAATATTTTTATCTTCTTTTGTTATTCCTGTTTTCAAAAACACATTTTATTATCCACAAATAAGAAAAAAAAGAAAAAGAAACAGGTCAAAGTTCATAAAAATGTTGTGCTTTAGTTTTTGTCTGCATTCAACTTTTTTCTTTCTTTCTATTCCATAGTAAATATAATGTTTTTGAGTTTCTCACTTTTTTTTTTGCCATTATTGCTGCATTGTTGGTGAACCAAAGTAATTTATCATATTTCATTTGAACTGTCCTAAATATTGTTATTTCTTTTTTTTTTGGTTTTAATTTTTGTCATACTTTCTGGTTAGTTTTCATTGGCTTAATGCAGAGAATGTTAATAAAACTATAAAATTTCCAACAAATTTTTTTGGTGAAAAAATTATGAACATAAAATTGAAAGCAAAGCTATTTTGAAGAAAAATTAGTTAGAAAATTCTGAATCGTCGAGCAAATATTTTGTGTGGTTAGAATGAATTTGATAGGGGTAATCTGATGGGAATGCGAATGTAAGGAATATTTTAGTACCTCTTTTTAAGAGAACACTGTATTAAAGTAAAACAAAAATGCTATAAGCGACTCTTTGATTTCTTGAGCATGAAGAAAATTCCATGGAAATAATTGATCTCTTTCTCACACTGGGCACCATTCCACGGAGATTGAAAGTTTTTAAGATGGAGCATTTCCCAGATTTATTTCTTCACAGCTTTGGCTGCCAAGTTTGAGAGACTGAAAGTGATGTTTTTCATGTGGTTCATTCTGATGACCGACATTTTCAAGATAGCAGGTAAAAAAAGCACAGAATTCAATCCAGTTGATTCTAGGCTGCTCCCTTTTGCGTCACGTGCACGTAGAGAGAAGATAGGAGTAGACACAAGAGACACGAACGACAAGAAAATGCACAGAATAATGAAGAAGAAGACAAAAGACAGCAGTCTTCGTACCCAATTAAAATGTCAGAACCATGCACCAACCCTAATAAAGGTGAGGAGATCCTGAGGTCCTTCGTGAATAATTCCGAAAGGTTACAGAAAAATATCCTACCCTGTAAATGAAGGCGGTGGTTGCTTAATAGAGGATAGGCGAACAGGAGATACGCGGATTGGTCTCATTGGAAGGAAAACTTATCCACAAAAAAATGCCACCGCCACAAGAGTGTTGATGTGAATCCGGAGAAATATTTTAAGCGCTTCTATGCTCCCCATATCAAGGCAAACCACTACGTAGGCACTCCCTGCCACCTCTGCCCCAGCATTTCCTTAAATGCATGACAGTCGCATTTTAATGATGACATGATGAGCGCTGAATGCTGTTAAAGTGCAGCAAAATATTTTCAATTAACCAAATATTTCCATAATATTCAATTACTTACTTAAAAATTTATAACAACCTTGAATAGTAACGCAATTTTATAATTTTCTTATTAAAAGATTTGCACAAATTCACCTGAGTTTTAAAATAAAATAAGTGCATTCAATTTGTTTGTTAAAGAAAGAAAAAATTTCCGTAAAGCAATATTGAATACGAGTGAGTATTTATTATAAATTTCATACTCTGCTTAAGGCAAATAGTATTTGTTAAGCAGATATCGTTTAAATCATCTTTCTCTTTACGTTTGAAAGAAAAAGAAAAAAAAAATGAATACAAATACGACTACAAAAACTGTAATAAAGCAAATGTGTATATTTATGTATAATAATCCTGCCATAAGAATCTTGTGAAGACTTTTTTCTCACTGTTCTGTTTTGTTACTTCTTTTGTTTTTTTTTCTTCTTGTGCTTGTATTCTGCACAATAAATAAACAAATATAATTTTTCTTTTTCCGGGGAAAGAAATTCATGTGGGAAAAGTGTGTGTGTACGAGTGTGTGAGTGTGTGAAAAAATATATAAGTCTTCTAACACAAATAAAGCAGTGAGAGAAAGGAAAGGGGAGGGAGCGTAACATAGTTTTCCTTCAATTTCAGCCACAGTAAAGAAATACAAGGAAGACTCCACTCCACATAAAACCCACAGTTGTTCTACGCTTCAGTTAAGATTTTAATGCTGCTTGGAGTTTCCTCATAAAATATATTTATTTTCTACTCTTTTAGATGATTGTATTACAAAAAAGGGTTAAATAAATGACAGAAATATTTCTTCTAAGAATTCATAAAAACAGGACAAGGAATAACTTTAAAATTAAAGCATGTATGCCTGATCAATTGCTTAATTTGTTTTTGGTTTTTTTTAATTTAAATTTCAACTCTTAGTCGCAGCCAGCATAATATCAGGGCTTAGGTTGCGTGGAATGCGGACAACACCAGCCCCACCAACAAAATGGCTGTCCAGAAGAACAGAACTAAACAGGAACTGAGTTGATATCGCTAAGAGGAACAGGGACCACTAAACTGTTCTATTTTCTTTTTATTTAATTTTTTTTTAAGTAAAGTCACACTCAGGAAATGATTGGCTACTACAAGGTCTTGCCTTCTATAGACAAGCATAGTAATAGAGTTGACAGGTGGTGGAAGGATAGACAAAGAAAGGCCTCATTATCTCTGCTTTTGGACGCTTTTTTTTATCTGGGACCAGCACTCAGGAGATGACTCCTACACATGTGAAGCCTTGTGCTGGAACTATAGAAAAGGGATAGTAGGAGAAACGACAGGAGGTGCTTTTAAAAGCAGGCTTGCAGCGCCTCTGATGTCAAGGAGACGCATTAAATTCTTTTTAAGCCATTTTTATTAATTATTAGACTACGGCGATGATGCTGCGAAGTAGGGCGCTCTGATGTTACTTGTGGACTAATATCAGCTGAAGCCGGTACTGTTCAGTGACCAATACAAAAGACAACAACTACTGGCGCAAAGGCACAATAATACACAGCTGAAAAGTAAGAAATGTTTTTGTGACTTAGTCCGATACTGGGCTCGAAGCCAGCATCTTTGCTTTCATAGTCAACGTGCTAACTACCACAGCCATAGTCACCCTGCCAATAGAAGACAGGCAAGCAATATTACTTGGATGAAGCAAACGAGCTATTTATAAAGAATTATCTATCCATGAGGCTGAATTCGCAAGCCAGTGCTACGCATGATATTTTACGGTGGACCGTAATTCCTCCCCATCTTGACAGTAGTATTCACATTGATTAGCTGTTGCCAGTTCCATTAATCAAACCATAAATCATCAGGCAATTAAATTCAAAGTTGCGCTATAAAAAATCTTATAATGCCCCCATATATTTCATTTGCTGTTCATTAAAGTGTTAAGGAAACAATATTAAAGGTCTCATGAAAATGCTTGAAAGCCTCGCAAACGGTGTATTTTTACACTCTCGAAAATGAACTATGAAAATTTGTATGGAAATTCTTTTGCACAAACGTTGTTTTGTAAACTTGGCCAACAATTTGGACTAGTAAACTTGCGCTGCTCAATTGTGCATTTAGTTAAACAGCACATTGTCGCTGGCACTTTGGAAGTGCTATGTTTCTGAATTGTAGAGTACCTACTGACGCCTTATTGCTTCGCTATCAGACACATGGCAGAGACATGTCATGAGGAAAATCACTTACTTTTTATTTGTTAAAATTTTCCATCCTTAATACCCTTAAGATTTAATAAATATCGCGCTTGAATGCTTGCTGCAATTGGCCTTAACTATCACAAAAGCAAATATGAGAACATTCTTCATTATAAACACACACACACACACACACACACACACACACACACACACACACACACACAACCACACATGGACGAAAATAATTCATTCATTGTACCGCAAACAATTTCTATACGAACTGAAAATGTTATTATTTTATGGTCATCATTTAGAAGATTGTTTGAGAAGTGCGAACAATTCATGGCTCTTTTTTTAATCGTCCACATTATTGTTGCACGCACTTTGGCGAGTTTTGGAGGATTTTCAGTAGTCAATAAACGTCTTAGCCTTCTTAAAATGCTATTTATGCGAGTCATAGCCGATGATTGTTTCCGAGTGTTTCTTATTCTACTCCACAAACGCCGTTTAATTACTCTGAAGAAAGATTGAAAGATCGTTATTTTCCCACATCAGTATTTTACTCATTTAAGTGATGGTTTGGCAAGCCTTTTTGACGCTTATTGTGTTACTTCAAAATCGCCATTTATGCATTGTGCACGCCGTTGCATGAGTAGTTTGATCTGCAAGCAGAAAACCTGAGTTCAATACCTAATACCGTCTCAATAAAAGTTTTTCACTAAATTTCAGCAATAAAATAATGAATGAATGAAATAAATAAATGAAATAATAAATGAATGAAAAATTAATACTTCGTCAAGACTTCCGAAAACAAATTAATTTTTATACTTTTCACCGTCTTCTTTTTTAACGGTCGTCTGCAGTACGAATATAAAAATGTTACACGAGTGTTCTCGCAGCATCGCTGACCCTTCATATGGAAGAGTTACCATCATCCAGACACAGTTTCTGCCGTTGCTCTCAACATGACGATCATGTATGTGTTTTTCGCATCTTATTGATAACTTGAATAGCTGAAGGTATGTATTTGTTTTTCTTCTTTCTTTTTTTTTTTGTTAAGATTTGTTGTTTCATTTTCTATTTAAACTTTCGTAAAAGTATTTTCGTGGTGACTCATTTTAAATATTATTTTGCAATGAAAATATTAATAATTCATACTCGTCCTTATTCGAGTTGCCAACGTTGATTTTGACAATAAAATGCAGGGCTCGATTATGGACTGCAAACGAACTTCTGTTGCGTTGCAGGCGGCTACCACAAGAAGCACTAAAAATCACTGGCATTTGGCAACTGAATTAATGCAGTTTCAATCTGCATTTTGAGCAACTGGTAACTGAAGAACAGTTCGGTTGCAATCCGTAATCGAGCCATTAGTCTCTATCAAATCGATAAGCGATATGAGTTCAAAGTTTAAATCAAATTTACTAGAAGTAAATTTGCAGCATGTCGGCAGAGGCATAGTTTTTGTGTTGACGTAGACCTTGACAACTGGAAGTGGTGAATATATTCAGTTCCTTTTGATGCAGTGTCACAAAAGTGCTTCAGCCGCCAATATTATTCCCAAATGATGGCTGGGTTATTCGGCATTTTGAGTCGTTTGGCAAAAATACAAAATAGCTCTCTCTCTATTGACCTGAGCTTAAGGCGGTTTGCTGAGATATTTCACTACTGAAGACACTGCAAGGACTATCCAGCTTTATTTACTGTGTTTGCGACTTTACTGAGATGCATGTATGTATGCGTTATGTATGTACATAAGAATGTGTACGTATGACTGCGTGTGCTAGCACAGTTCTATGATTTGCGAGTAGTTGTGTTGAAAATGTGAAGAAGAATTTGAAAATATGATTAAAGATTTGATGGCTAAATTGTGGGTTTAAAAAGAATTAAAACAAAATTTTATAATTTTGTATTTGATAGAAATTGTGGGTAATTCAAATCTATTAAATTTATTTAATAATTTAAAAAAAATTTATGCCATAATTTTGTCTTTTAATTAGAAAATTAAGCTGCTCCATAATACAGGGTCTTTCATTACGTGGTTCCTGTTTTTAAATTTAAATAAAACGAAGCGTGTGTGAGAAATCATCGAAATTTTTTCTTCATTTGATAGACCTATTGCTGCCATGTGTGGAATATAACATCGTTCAAATATCTGTCATGGCTTCTCTGGGTGGAGGGTATCCGAAATGTATTATTTTCAATAACCCTGGCGCCTAAATCAGGCTGAATTTGACCGGTGTCAGGGGATAAGTTGGCTTTGAGGAATGCTGTGGATTGTGGCTTAATCGAATATTGCTGCGACTTAAGAAAACTTCAGAAGAAAAAGTTTAACAAGGTCAAATCGAATGATCTCGGTGGCCAGTTTACATGACCTCATCACATCACGTGGAATGAGCATGCTCTCAAAACGCTCGTGCAGAATATCCAATGTGACATGAGCTGTGTGGCACGTAGCGACATTCTGTTCCAACCACATATCGTTGGTATTCAGATCATACAATTTAGGCCAAAAGAAGTTGGTAATCATCGACCTATAGCGGTCGCCATTGACAGTGATGGCCAGGTCACTATCGTTATCAAAGAAATATGAACCGTTACGCTGCCAGTACACAATCCGCACCAAACAGTGACTTTTTCGGAATGCATTGGACGCTCTTGGATCTCATGTGGATTGGTATCGTTGCAAAATCGACAATTTGGTTTGTTCACGTACCGATTCATTTTGAAAGGGGCCTCATCGTTGAAGATTATTTTTCGATGAAAATTAGGTTCAGTTGTCAACTGCTCCAAAGCCCAGTCAGTGAACATACGTCGTTGTCTATGGTCGTTTACCTTTAGTTTCTGAGTCAATTGAATTGTGTACGTATGCGAGCCCAAGCCAAATTGTCGTCTGCGAAAGGCTGAGTTCTTGTTAGTAACGCGAAACCGACTGCATTAGATTCTCCTTCGAGATGGTCTATTTCTGTTGCCGCCATAAATATTAGTAATATTGGCTATAACTCGTATGAATTTGCGTAATTAAAATTCTGTCATTTAAACGTGCCAATTGCCATTATATTTTAATATCAGTGACTCAGCATTGTCACCTTTTAAGTTCAAGCATAAAATTATTATTAACCTCGGCGCAGAGTAAATGATTGATACATTCAGTGCTCAACAGTTTCGTTTTAATTAATATTTAGCAACTGCTGTTATCTTTTCCTCTTGGAAAATAATGGAAATATTTCTTGCATCATTAATCAACTCTAATGAAATGTTTTTATTTGTGCGGTTACGAAGAAATCTCCCCCCCAAAGGAAATTATTTGTCACGGCAATTAATAATATTCCTCTACCAGCTGAAGGACCAAATTCCAAAATTACGCACTTAAAGATATTTTCTTAAATTAAAATCCATTCTATTGTTTAAGTTACCAATGAAGGCTTTTGTTTTCTCAAGAATCGCTATTATATTCTAATTTTATTATGTTTTTATTTGAAAACATTAAACCCAAAAACCTTTTAATAACTTCAATAATGAATTCTCACAGTTACAATAAAAAAAAAAAACACAGAACTGTTGAAATTTAATTCTGATTTGGTAGTGGCGAGCCCTTTAGGATTTAAGATAACAACAGCCAGGACATTGATGTCAAACATTGAATAAATCTTCTTTTCAAAGTTTTTTTTTTTTTTTTAAATTCCAGCCAAGTGATAAACGCTTGAACTTATGAAATTTGTTTGTCTCAACAAATATTTGACGAAGAATAATTTAGAGCGGAAAAAGACAATGGAAAATAAGACAAAATCTTGATAGTAAAATGAACCATGGAGCCAACGAGGCCAAAGATTATGAAAGCTGCGGTTTCTTTCTTTAGTCATTTACGGTTTTAAATGGCCAACAAAAACGATTTCCATTGTACTATTGCCGGTGTGTATGAGTGCGGGTTTTCCTGGTTATAAAAGAAACAATGAACAGCAAACTTAACAGCTGAATGCCTGCGTCGATATGTTGCTTCTTAATAAAGAAACAAAAAAAAACTTTCTCTTTTATAAACTTAATGATCTTGTGGCAAATAAGGAAAACGGCATTAAGAATTAAAAGACGTTGAATGCCTTAAAACAATGGGCAATAAAATTCACAATTTCCTGCCGAGAAAGGTAACACGACAACTTAACACTTCCACATTATTAAATAGGCATACAAAGAATCATTTATGAACCAAAAATACACTCAAAGCATATCAAAGTAAAAGTTTTATAATTCTTAAATCGCATTAAAAGTCAAACCATTGAAACTTATGACAGGATGTGGCCTAGATTTACGTCAGTAGCTGCCCATATGGCCTAACCATGTATTGGTAGTCTTCATCTAAAACTAATTTGTTCGGTATAACGAATCGCACAATTTAACGAAGTCAACTGACATCACATCATTCGTTATACCGTTCTGCGACTGTAATAAAATTTTTTTGAAATTTTTAGCTAAAATTAAACTTTTTTTATAAAATATTAATAATTTTATTAATTATTAAATTTTAATTAATTTTGTAATTTTATAATTTAAATAAATTATAAAAATTCAAAAAAATTTACCCCCCCCCCCCCCCCACTTTTAAATTATAATTTTTTTATACATACATATATAATCCCTTAATTTATATATATATATATATATATATATATAAATATATATATATATAAAAAAATAATTAAATTTATTTACTTAAAAATACTATTAATTCAATATAAATTTTTAATAAAACATTAATAATTTAATTATTAAATTTAAATAAATTTTTTAAATTTAGATAAACTTTAAAAATTAAAAAATTTCCCTTAATTTTTTTTTAAAAAATATATATATATAATTCCTTAATTTAAAAAAAATCACGTAGTTATTGACTCACCCATAATAATATGATGAGTAATTGGTGTTGTTACGCATATTCATTTCATTTCGTTTACTCATATATTCAGAGTAATAACAGTCCAATTAAATATAATCGTATTCGTATCGCCGAATAATCCCGTATTTCATGAATTTAATACGTTCAAAATTGGAATTCAGAAAGTGTGAAAAAAAATACATAAAATGAATGAATAAAGCTTTAACAATTCTTATAAAAAAAAAACCCGTTCCGACGTATGTGGAATGAACTCCCTGCAGAGGACTTTCCTGTCAATTTCCTTATCGGAAAGTTCAAATCAAATGTCTATAAACTACTACTCCATCCATTCTCCTTCCCATAACCCCATTTTCTAGTTCTAGCACAATGCATAGCTTGTGTAGGTGTCATGCCCTCTGTGAGTGCTGGTCTAAAACAAAAACTAAAGAAAAAACCAAAACAAAATATTATTCGCAACTTTAAATGGAATATTCCGTTTCATGTGATGAAAATTAATTTCTATCCGAAAATGATGTAAAATCACTTATTTCTGTTTTGTTCCGTCCTTCTCTTTTCTTATTTGTCAAATCGAATTCTATTTAATTTTCCATTCTATTCTAAGAAAATATTTATAAAATACAAACGCTGTAATGCAAGGTGAACATTTACTTTCTAAAATCGAGCAGATTTCTGTACACAATTTAATAGAAGGACACATAAATTGATATTGTTGATATATTTCAGCGAAAATATAAATATTTGAGTATGTACACACAGCTGGTAGTTTAGTATTAATAAATATTGAAATTGAATTTTTTGGTAGAAAACACAAAAATAGTGTCCAAGAAGAATACATGTTGAGTGGTATGAAAAACAGTTGTCGGCGAAGAACTTTTCTTTATCCAATATTCGCATAACACATTTTTACTAAGACAGCAACCATCTTAGTTCTGTGGATTGCTACAACAAAGTCTTTTTCAACCGACTTTTGAACAGCTGCCTTTGCATAGGAATGTTTTTAATGTGGGTGTTAACTCGTTCACCACTGGAATTGATTTGATTCAATTTTTCTAACATCCAAACAAAATCTTTCTAATTTAAATGAAAATATTTATTAAAACTAAAAATATTTGTTGAAAAAAAAGCTCAAATTCCCTATTTTCCGGCATATTTAATGGATTCGATGCATCAACCCTCAACCTTTTTCGTTCTATATTTTCAACTAGATTTGATGCCGATAAAATAAATTTTTAGCAATTTTAGCGCTAATAAAATTCAAGCAAAGGTTTAATTTTTAAACCAAAGAGTTGGAATTTGACATGAAACGAAAAAATGTAAAGTAAAACCGTTCGTTTTTCATCACATATCATGGGACAGCGTTCGCTTTTCATATTCGATTTTACTTAAAAATTAATCACATACCTGATTGTATGAATAATAAAATCTCAGCAGATGAATGTTACACTTTAGAAATAAATATTTTGAAGCTCTATCTGCTGCAAAACTATTGCGAGGCGGTATGTAAAAAACGGCGCACCACATTCGCGCCATTGGCAGACTCGCTTATGCAGCGGCTTTTCCCATAAATATTTCCCTATAGATTTTTTCGATTAGAAGATGAATAGAATAGAAATATTCAGCAGTGGCATTCATGGGCGAAGTCGATAATATCAAAATCGGTCATGGGATTGTCATGGCTGTTGACGCACAGGAGATATTTTTTCCAATTAAATTTGAAATATCGAGTGGCGCTAACTTTCAGATTAAATATTCGTAATTGGGGGAATATGGAGGCACATATTCGTAATCGTATTTGCGAATATATAAATTTTGTATTCGTAACCTCACTAATCTTTACAATATCTACAGCGAAAACCAGATACGTTTACTTAATATGAAACAAATATAAAAAATATTACTCATACGCTCTCCATACTGATGATAAAAATGATTCAATACAATTGAAATTATTCATAACTTTCAAACTTGATGGCTTTCAATGCAAATTAGACTTTTTTTGTATCACGTAGAAAAATTTTTGTAATGAATATTCAGTGGCAGTTTTTTTTTTCGCAAAAATTAAAAAAACAATTTTTTATTTCAAGGTTGCATGATGGCATTTGGGTTTGTTAAAGTTTTAATCTCTGTGACCAGTTAGTTAAAGCATTCAAGTGATTTAATCAAAATTTATTTTTAAGCTTTTATTTTGCATTTGGTAGTTCGTTGTACTAACGATAGTTTGAATGGCAGATTTCATTTAAATTGTCAATTTGTCATGGCAAATTTATTTAAAACGAAAAAAAAAGAAACAAAACGATGAAATGATGATGATGAAAAAATATATACTTAAAAAATTGTTTGCTAAAAAATATTACAAACAAAAGGTATTTAAAGGTATTTCAAATATTGATTTAATTTTTTAAAAATTATATTATTGCTGTGTAAATTATATACGACCGTGAGCAACAATTGTCTTGTTGAATTTATTTTTTTTGTTGTATTACAGCACAAAGAATTTGATAGGTTTTAAAAGGTTGAGCCAAGTGCTGCAATCACATGGCATAAAATTTACAATAATTGATTAAATATTCAATTAGTAGAGATACATACATATATTTGATGGCATTGTAAGCGAATGCTACTGCAAATATTTCTTTATATTTCCTACTTACTGCGAAGCTGAAATACTTCTGTTTCAAAAAATGCATTAAGGATATGTATGTAAAATCTTCAACCATATGGTTTACATATCGTCATATGGAAATGTCGCAAATCATTTCAGTTTTTAAATCAGCATTTTCAAGAGATAACCCGTACACGAGTTACTGCTCAGTGATTTCGGCATGAATGGTTGGTTTCGTGTAACAAACGCACTGTATAGGATTCTTCCGTTGCCGTGCAATTTTATCTACTTGAGCAAGAAGTAACCAACTGCCTGCAAAATATATTATTTGTGTACATACTTAACGAATAGCAATGAGAAAAGAAAGACCTGCTAGAAGTTTTATTGGTCCTGCTTAATGCAGGTTAAGGACACTTAATTTGGCTGAACATTTTTGTGACCTCTTATGTTATGAAATGTTAACTAAATAAAATTGAAGGCTGCACCAGTGTTTGCAAATACTAATGAAAATGAGAAATATTCATTAACTGGAAGATACTGCAGATTGAAATGTTAAGGTTTGTTTTGTGAAAATTTGTGTGCTGTAAAACGCTGTTTATTTTGTCAACGGCAAAATATTTTATAATCAGTTACTGCGAATATGCGGTCATGCATTTATAAATTTTTAATTATAATTAAATTGAACGGCCTTTACAAGGTGTAATGCAAGTAATGAAAATTAGGAGATTGGCTTAAAAGATATATTCTTTTAAATTTGAGATAAGAGATAAAACGACTTGCAGTACACTCGCCATAATGTAAACAAATATACAGCGCAAATGTTTACGCTCTCATGCATAAATCACTTTAGACGAGGACTTCAAGGCAGAACATGAAAAATGTTTGATTTGCTTTTGTGATACGTATCTTTAACAAAAATAAATAAATAAAAATTTTCACGTAAAAAAAGGAACAATTAAAAACCTTAATTGACTTTATATTTTTATAAAGTTTTTAATGAATGTTTTTATATTTAATTGCGCATATTTTGCACTGCTTCAGTGAGTACAAAAACTAAGGAGACATTCGAGAGAAAATTTCGCGGGCAACGTTCATTCGATTATCGATTTGTGGTTGTTATTGTGTTGGTACACATGTCCCTAACATATGTTCGCAAGTTTCAAGTACACTGCATAGTTAGTTTGTTTTTGACAGATAAAATGATTAGACGTATTTTGTTGTTCTCGGCGATTAGTATAGAAAATAGAGCAAAGAATTTGCATCAAATTTTGTATGAAATGTGCCATCAGGCGCTCTAAAACACTTGAAATGTTGACAGTGGTGTACGGTGAGTATGTTCTAAGTAAAAAAAAAATGTTTACAAGTGTTACAAACTCCCTCAAGATGCCCACGACGAACTCTACACAGGACAAAGTGTGTTTGTTTTTACTTATTTTTCTTTCATCAAGATTAATTGTTCATTCAATCATTTCATATACATATTTTTATTTTCAGCCAGCGATATTGTTAAAAATCTTTCCATATTACATTTTTAAGATTTATTTTATTAATAAGAGATGCTACGAAAATAAAAAATCAGTTTTTATAATGTCTTCCATTAAGTCTTTAAGACCAAGGCTGTGTGTGCTCTGTGCAATATAGTAATTCCTTTTTCTTTGAAATTTCCTAAGCAGAAAATATATTTTCCATTTTTCTTTAGCACTTGAGTACTATTTACTGTTTAAGAACAATTCACGTTAAAAGTGTACTTTTTTTCTATTGCATTTAACCGTCTTGTGCTTTTCCATTAGTTTCTGAAGCTGAAGGAGTATGAAAAAATGGAACGAAATGAAATCAGAAAGCCGGAAAGGTTTCTTAAAAATAACTAGAAAAAGTTGTGACTATCAGTGATTATGCTTTTAATTTTACATTCAACTATTTGCTGCCCTCTTTTATACATTTCGCTCACATTTTGCTTAATTTTTTCTTATATTGTTTTTTTTTTTTTTGCTATTTGTACGTTGGTGGACCAATTACTGGGGCTTGCTCTAACCACGACCATGTAACCAAAGAAACTATACTGTAAATAAACGAGTAATAAAATATCAGGAAAATAAGAAAAACGAAAAAAAAGAGAAAGAAAAACAAGAAATGAAACCTACAACTTTTCCACTTTCCTAGTACACTGGTATTAAATGGCATATGTTTGTGTTTGTGTTTGTGTTTGCGTTGCTTTTGTTTTTGTTTTTTATTTTATTGTTCGGTTGGCTCGAATGGTCTCTCGAACATTTCAAGTTAAATTGAGTTGCTGTGGCAGCTGGTATGAGTTCAAATAATTAATTTTAATGAGGCACAGCAAGTTAGTGTAATTTAATGCGGAATATTTGAAAACTTATTTTTTTTTTGTTACGTTCTTTTAAACACACATACATGTGTATGTACATGTGGTATTAGTGTAGTAATTAATACGAATAAAAATATTCAATTACAAATTTATCTAATAATACTATTTTTAATTGTGAAAATTAGGCATCACAAATTTTTAGTGCAAGACATTTGACACAAAAACTTTAAAAAACTTTAATAATTATTATTATTTTAATAACACTAATTATTTTAAGCCTATATATTTTATATTTATTTCAATATTTCGCTACTCCTTTGTGTAGCTTCTTCAGGAAAATTGGTTTTTGTTTATAATAAAAAAATTTTTTTAAAAATTCACAATATAGGAAAAGTTCTTGTCAATAAAAAAAAAAAAATAATTATTATTATTATTATTACTTTCTTCATTTATTTTACTTTAATCCTTATCCTGCATTTTAAAAATAAAAGGGATGTGGGTAAATTTTGTCCAACACAAAGTTTCGTTTATTTATTGATTCCGATTGTTTGTTTTTCCATTCATGTAATACAGGCTTTGGTATGAGTTTTACAAATAATTATTTTACAATCGCAACATTTATTAGCATATTTTGAATTGATTTGGTTCAAAGAAGCAACGTCCTCTTTTCATATTTCTTACTTTTGAATGTAAGTCAGAGTCACTGAGAAGACTTTTTACGTATTCTTTAGCATCAGTACCTTGTGGCGTATACCAGCTATGAGATATTTATATAGATAAATAAATACTTCGCTTATACTTTTTATTTTATTTAGAAAAATTATATACACATTGTATTCAGATATGTTTTATATCGATTAGTTCTGCTCTTACAAGTCCTTTTTAGTTGATCTAGTGTATCGACTGCGGTTAACATTACATTGTACAAGTGAATGATTTCAGGGTTTTAAGTGTTTAAAGCTCTTATTTATTTGACGTGTTGCAATGTGCTAAGCAAAAACATTGACCGATATTTTTAGGTACATATCGTAATTCTGTTTTCATTGTCGAAGCGGATGTGCTCACAATTTGCTGGTGGGGTTTTTAGCTGCAGCATGACATCCGTATACCAGCCAACAAAAGAAGCTTCGATGGAGAAGTCCAATTTCCTCCAAATACTGACTGCTCTAGAATCAGTAATGAATATGTAGCACTGGTTGTATAATGTAACTATTGAATTATTTGTTAACTTGACATTGTCATGTTCTTTTTTTATATTCTGGAAGTCTTAGAGCTGATGATATTAAACAACAAACACAAATTTTATTATAATTCAGTAATAAGACGCTGGCTGGATATGCCAAAAGTGTGTATAACATTCATGAACTGGTCACGTAACTAGTTCAGGCATAGTGACTGAATATAAAAAAACGCTTAACAGCCCCGAAAAGTGTAAATTTTTATACTTTCGCTAATCAACTGTCAAAAATTGTATGGAAATTCTTTTGAACAAACTTTGTAAACTGGCCCAACAATTTTGACTGGTAAACTTGCGCTGCTCAATTGTGCATTTAGTAAAACAGCATGTTGCCACTTGTTTCCCAAACAATTCTAATGTTAAATTATCACAAACAGCAACTTCTGTTGAGTCTTCACGAATTTAAATTTTTCGTATTTCATTTGATATTGACATTTGCTAGAAAGAGTAATGCAGATATGGCAGGTGGAGACTGCTTTATCTAAGGTTGACAAAATTCCTGTATATTTTAGTGCTTTTCTGACAAGTTTAAGAAGGGGATCATGAAGCCATTGGGCAAATGGCAATGTTAGGCGTTTTCATGACGATCCTTATATACTTCAGAAAGTTTCTTAAAGTGTCGAGATCGATTTCTTTATGTTGAACTCGGAATTATTAAATGTTCGAGCTGGAATACTGATTTTATGGTCATATTGCGAAAAAAAACTACTTCTAAATTGGTTGTTTTGAGCGAATATATTCGCAAAATATTGCCTTGAATTTAATGAATTTAACGAATATGCTGTATATTAGCGAATAGCAGTACACATATCCGGCACATCACTAAGAGGCATATGTTTTTTTAGAGCATTTTATGATTCGATAAGGGTTGATTTTCTTTTTTTTCTTCTTATTGCCCTTTAAGATTCTTTTTTTTATATGAATTTCTACTTTCTTTTCCCTACGAGTGCTTGTTTTTCCTCTCGCTATTTCGCTGAACTTGACATACTGTTTTTTTTTTTTTATAGTTGTTTGCAGCTACAAATAAACTTTGTGATTTCACTTTTAATTTTTTGTTCGATTCAGACCTTTAAAAATGTTGTGATTTTTGCACCCAAAAAGAAATTGCAAAATACTGAAAATGACACAAAAGGGCAAATTTGGCATTTTATATTGATCGAAATTTCAATAGAAAGAAAATAGAAATTTTAATAGATTTGCTTTATGAGATGAGCCAACAACGAGTCGTGATAGTCATTTGTACTTCCCCCCCAAAATGCATTAAAAATTTCAAACAATTCCAGTAAATTATTCACTGGTATTCCAGCCATGTAATTTTAATTACAGTCGACTCTTGACAATTTGGAACTCGTTAATTTGAATCTCGCGATAATTTTAATTGTTCTCCAGCTCCCTTGAAAAACATTCAAATTGAAAAAATAATCCATGCAATTTGGTCCGCTCGGTATTTAGAAATTATTTGAATGGATGGTATTTTGATGTCCAATGCCCTTGGAGTTTCAAATTATCGAGAGTCGACGTTATTTTGAATGTCTAAAGTCAAGCAATTATTTGCAATAGAAAACATATTTACCACTTTTATTGCCTAATTTAAGGGGAACTTAACTTTACTGCATAACAAAATATATATTTTCTGTCATTTTTAATTTCATCATGGCAAATAAGTAGGAATATTTTTATTTGCTAAATTGTTGTTGCCCCATAATGTTTTTATCAATTCGTATTACGAGTGGTGTTAATTTTCTTATCACGTGCTAAGACTCCATAAAATATGCTTTACTTTTTATTGTCAGGCACAATATAGATGGTTTTGGTTGTTGTAGTTGGGCTGCGGAGAGGTAAAACTAGTTTAGCAAAAAAAAATAAAAAGAACACACACACACTCTCACAAAAACTTAATAGCTCAATTTACGCTGTAATCTTAACGTAATCTAAATTTCCTTTTTGCTATAGTAAATAAATATTTTATTTAAGTTTCCTTCTCTTTTTGCTTGCTCTGCTTGCAATCAAATGAAAATTGCTATGACAATGAGCAATTTGCTAAAGACGAACAAAACAAAAAAAAAAAAAAAAAAAATACTAATCCACACACACACTCGTGTATGCAACGCTTTTATCAAGTTATGCACATAAATGCTTATGCTTTGAATAGCTTCATTATATTTGTGTATGTTTATGGCATGTGTATTAAAAAAAAAAACTGTAACATATTTTAAGGAGCATATAAAAGCGAGAAAAATCACTATTGAAATGTCCGCATAATATTTTATGGAGACATTAATGTTTTTAGCTTTTTTCTTTTTGTTGCTGTCATTTTGTAATGTCCTCTTTTATCGTTACGACTGCGTTAAGCTGTTGGAAAAATGTGTTAAAAATTGCTGGTTTTTCTTCTTTGCAATGCATACTGCTATTTGCTTCGTCTATGTGGCAAAGGAATGTATATCAAGCAAATGTTGTTTTAATTAAACTGTGTTTAAAAGGGAGTTTTATTTTGTGGCAATTCAATAATACACAAATTTTTCTTTCCAATGGAATGCAATGGATTAACAATCGAATACCAGTTTATATTAATTTTTCATTGTAAATATTAAAATTGCTTGTGTTTCTTGGCCTTTTATGAGAAGAATATGTGAAAAGTGAGAAAAACATGCTGGAATCATAAAAAATTTGGAATTTTTCATTAAATGTTGGGTATCTCTCGAAGGCAAGTATATATCGCCGGCACCCTAACGAGCCCAGCAGTAGACATTATACAATGATTTCTAAAGCCTAAGGAAATTTTATTATATAACATGCAAACAAAATATTGAGGATTGTTAAAAAAACTTAGCTGAATATTGGGTTCATCTGAAAGTACTGCATGATCGTGCATGACTGTACATGACTTTTGAATGCAATAGTATGCGGTAGTTAAAGGCAACTTTCATACTTTAAAAAAATGAAAAGAATATTTTAAAGAAAATCACTCGTTTTTTATTTTTAAAATCTAGTATTTTTTATATCAAAATTTTTTTTTTTTTATTATAACTAACACATGATTAATTGGGCTGCATTAAAGTATTAATCTTCAATTCGAAGAACAAAAAGGCATACCAGAAAAGTATTCTTTTTTAATTAGTAAACGTACGTTTACAAAAGCTGCATAAAATTGCGGCCGAAAATATGTGCCAATTTATAGTCGCATAGGGAACAAAATTTAAAAAAAAAATCCGGTTGCTTTTAAGCCAATATTTCTTTTGAAATGATGCATTCTAGTACTTTTCAAATGGTCTTATGTTTATTTCAGTTACATTTTTCGTTTTCCAGCTACCTTTTCACGTGTGTTTATTGTCTCTAAATTTTGCATACCTTTTCCCTATATTTAACGTAGTGTGACTTGCTACCACAACGAGCAGAAAGCGATCTTAATGATGAACGCCAAATGCATATGAATGTGCAGGTTTCGGGAACCAGTTCTCTGATTTCGTTCGATCACATACCATTATTGTAACATCCCGCATTGCTACAACGCTCCAGAGAGTCAAGAGAGTTGTCTACCCTACCGTCCCCAATGAGTTTCTGTGCCCTCTCCTGTACACGGTCGAGTAACTCCTAAATACTCTCTGAAGCACCGATTCCTACATGAGAGTTGTATTCCATTTTCGTCCGAATGTAAGCGGTATAAATAGTACAGATATCAGAAGGGCTGAAGCATGTGTTACAACGTCTTAAAAAGTCGAGCCATTTTAAGGCTTCGTTTGAAACGTGAAAAATCAAAAAAGAGTTTTTCACATGCGATGCCAAATTTTTCATATGGCGCAAAGCCGTCTCCCATGCACCCAGAGAATTTTGTATATGCTGGTAATTCCTTAGCCTGTGTTAGCGCTATTAATTAAATATCATATGGCGATCAATACCAGTTCAAATGAAGCAAATTACAAATTGCTACTCTTTGCAATTTGCTTTATCCTTTCCATCCTGTGAACTAGTGAGTTGGTAGTATAGAAATTGTCTAAAGTCTAAATGGCATTTCAGTTCTTTAAAAAAAATAAATGCGGGTCCTGTCTTTAAAATGGCTTGCTGCTGTTTTTGTTGTTGTTCTTTTTTCTATGGCTGTAGGTGGTTGTAAAGGCGCGTGCGTGTGTGTGTGTGTGTGTCTTTAGAATTTTTGTAACATATTTACAGGCGTCTTGACAATGTGTTTGGTTGTTGTTATTTGTGCAACTGCTGATGTTAAAATTGCTGGTTTTTTTCCGTTTGCTGCTGCTACAGCTTTTAGTATTATTGTTGTTGTCATTGTTGTTATACATATCATTTTTTAAGAGGTTGGCTTTGAAAATATTTTTCCACTTAATGTGTCCTTAATGTTTGGTGGGTTGTTATAACTTAATGACATTGTTAGATGTTTGCTAAATTGTCGATATTAACAACAATGTTTGACAAAGTGTATGATGAATGCTTGACTTGGTATCTGTGAGCGTGTGTGTGTGTTCGTTTTTTTGCTAAGGCAACATCATTTATTATTGTGCTGAGGAATTTATTTCTGTTTAATTTTTTTCTTTTTTTTTTTGAACTTTAAGAGAAAATTTTTATGAAATCTGTCCGATGTAATACTGGAGTATAACTGCGTATTATATTAAAGCAGGCGAACTGAAAAACTTTCTCAATGTGGGTTTTTTTCTTTTCTTTAAAGTAATCTTTTGGTAGAATGAACTCCGTTCCCGAATTTTTTGTTCATAATTCTTCTATTCTTTGTTAACGAGGGGGGAGGGGGGCATAGGAAAGCAAGTGGAACAGCAAAAAAGGCAAGACTTTTTCCCACATAGTTATTTTAGCGTACCTAAGCTGGCGAATAGAAATATTTCAAGCACTAATTTCATGATGCATGTCAGTGTGTAACAGTAGTCTTCGTTTCATTGTGATTGTTGTCAGTGCCAGATTGACTTGTGTGTTTTTTCCGGATGTTTAGCTTACTGGAGCAGAAGAGCTTGTTGTTTCGTCACATACTATTAATATAATGACATAATCATAAACGGACCAACTTAAGATAACAACAGTTTCTAGAAGAATGAATTGGTCAAATCAAGTTCACATTCTCTATAAGAATTTTTTGTTTCAAATAACAAACAGAAACTGTGAAGCCTTGCGGCCTGTCTGCTGACACATTCAGGGATTTTTTCGTGAATTTAACCCTCGACCTTCCGCCTAATAATCTTGTGAAGGATGTCTAATAGACCATAAGAAGTATATAATTCCCAGTTAGAAAGCAGAAAAATTATTAGAGAAAAAAGCAGGCTTAGGAAAAAATTCCAGAAAAAAGAAATTAATAAATAAAATGAAGTAAGACACTTTTTGAGAGCTGAGTGAAATAAAATAAAGTAAAAATATTTTTTGTGAACATAGGGAAGTATAGCGGAGTGGTGAATAAAATTCAATGGATTTTTTCTTCACTTAGAAATTGACTACTACACATGCTGGATTTATTACAAAATAACAATAATTTTTTACCGCATTTGCCAACATTACGATGGAAATTAAAAAGCTAATTTGAATTTTATGCATATTTGGGGTTCCATTAAAATTGTAAAATATCTGAAAAAAAATATTTCTTCGGCCTGTGTTTCGCTATAGAATTTTTATTTTTTTTTTCATTTTTAAATTTTCTCTAGAGTCAATTATATTGAAGCGTAATTTCCAGCAAATGTTCATTCACTGGCACATGGCAATGTTTCCAAAAATGGAATTATTGAATGGCCTACTTTTAGGCTTTTTAGCATTAAATGGTTTCTGAAGTGATGATTATGCGTGTTAATAAGCGCACATTAAACAGAAAATGTAAAAGGAAAATTGTACAGGAATAGAAAAAACGCCAACGCATGAGTGAGTTAACAGCCGAGTTTTTTTTTTTCATTTGCTACAACGCAAAATATGTATGTATGTGTATGTGTTTGTTGCTTTAAAAAAAGCAACTAGAAAGACATGTGTTCTTTAGGGTATTTTCATACTATTTTTGGGGGGCTGGGGGGGTAGGTGGGAAATATTTGTTTGCTAAAAATGTTCTTGTTCTTTCAAATTCATAAAGCCTGATTGATCTGGGTTCTGGCGGCAAAATCGATTTTATAACCCCTCTTCACAATGAAAAGGGTTCCTTTCGATGCACTTCAAAAAAATCTTGACTTGATCTCCCAATGACGTTTTCGCCAAAGGAAAAGTAAAAACTTGAAATATAATTTTTTTTTTTTTTTTTTTTTAGCAAATTTAAACATTTTTATGGTTCTTTTTCATTCAAAAATATTATATGTAAAAAAATTATAAGTAATAATTATTCATTTCACAGGGAGCGTTATTTTCTTAATTTTATTATTTGATAACCCCTACACAAGGGATGCAGTGTGCGCGCCTTAAAAAATAAATCACAGCCCAGAACTGTGAGCAAACACTGCCTAAGAGGGTCTTCAATTGTTGTCTTTGGGTGTCAGTAATTAAGCGACGGAACACAAATATGTTTGGCCAAAATCACATGGCTGTCATAGAGTGCCCATACGAACATCTACTTCTCCCCAAGTAGCTCAATAGAAAAGAGAATATTTTATAATAATTTCTATACTCAAGTGCTCTCTTTGGCAGGTCAGTATTTTTTGTTTCAATTTCATAGTTGGAACAAAAAAATAAAAAAAAAATATATATATTCCTTTGAAGCCCATAAATATAAATTTACAGAGGGCAAAACCTGCACTGAAAATATAATTCTGCTTAAAAATTTATATAACTCTGTGCTGTGCGCTGGAATTAAAATTTAACTTATTTTTGATTTATTATTTCTGATTTTATTTCCATCAAACTAGATTCATAATTCTGTTTCTTTATCTAAAAAACTTTTACACTTCATTGAGCACGTTGTGCTGCAAAATCTCCAAATATAAATATGACTCCAAGCACAAATCTCATTTAACAATTTTAGAGTCCATTAACTGTCTTTAAATTATCTTCATATTTCATTTAGTCTCTTGTTAAAACATCACAATGTCTGCCTGCATGGCTTTGTGTCGTGCCAAGACCTTAAGCTTTTGAATTAAATTCATATTAAACACAAATACAAATGCAAACGCGAATTACTTACCAACGCCAAACGGCATAATATAATCCCAAATAACAACAACAACAACAACAACAACAACATTAATATAATACAGCACTGACAACCGAACGTATTAAATGGTCAATATGGATTTGCGTATTTATTCAATGGCGTTGTGATTCAATGGTGATTAAATGTTCATGTATTTCGAAATCTAAGCCACTTGAATCAAATGAGACCTCTAAAACAATGACATTTATAATACTCAATACGTACAGAAGAACAAATACAACAACAGTAATCATTGCAAAAGATTAATTTAATGGGAAATTTTTGACAGCAGACACATCACGAAGATGTATTTATGTATGTATGTATGTATTATGTGTGCATGTTGCTTTAAAGGGTGGCCTATCCAACGTTTCAAAAACAGGAAAAGGCTTTAAACAATACGACATTGATTTTTTCTCAATACATTTCTTTTTTTAATTTCAGTGTGACGTTGGCTGAAGTATGTCGTTGGTAACCCATAATGGCAACATTTTCCTAAACGGCCACATTATTATTTATTGGGCCCGGAAGCACCGCGAAAAAGATGATCTATTTTGCAATAGACAACGATGTATCCAAGACTTGTGCTCTTTTATTAATATTTTCTTCATTTTCTTTCATCGCATACGACAATATGAGCAAGAGCAGCTTTTTACCATCTTCTGCTAAACATTGCATTAAACAGAAAGAGAGACACGGTCTTTAATATTTCCCTTCATTCCACTAGGCGTCGGTCGTTAACACAACAACATCAATACTGATATGGTATACTGTAACAGAGAGGTGTAACAGTCAGAGGTGATCTGTACATAAGCCATGCATTACACCGGAAATGGGAAAATATGTTATGCGAAGGACTAAAGATGAAGTAACGTTTGAGGATATTCAGTTTAAACTTTCCAACGTGATGACGTTGATACACTTCCTTTGTTCTGGCGTACTTTGAGCAACAGCAGCAATGTTTACGACTATGCTCGAACGAAAAGAAATAAATGCACTTTTGCAAATACATTTTTTCATATTTGAGGACGTTGTTCCAACATAAATCGCATCCATTTCGTGAAACACATGTACACATGTAGTTTTGTTGAAACATTAAAAACACTCAGTACTCAAGTTCAAATGTGAGATATGCCACCTTGTATCTATCCATTATTAAATACATACGTAATTTTTCGCTCTAGGCGAATACAAATGTATTTAGCAGTGACATGGACAGCTAACGATTCTCTTAAGCAGAAAATAAAACTTCATTTGATTAAATGCCGCAACTGACAGCTTATGGAAATATAAGAGTGTTTTAATTATTTAATGTAAACAATTGTTAAGTAGAAGAAAAGAAATTATGATTAAAAAAATCGGGAATAGCGAAATATTAAGACAATTAGTTAAGACATTAGAAGACTTGAAAATTTCATTTGAAAACAAACAGCTGTACCTGGTGTCATGTGCTGCAATGCTACCTCTCGAAGTTATTCTACATGAAGTACCGCATGCATAGAAACAACAAAAATAATGGACACGTAAATGGCAACGTAGCTTGAACGACTGCTTGGATGCGTTGTTGTGCTATAAAATAATAATTTTTGGTACTGATTTTGAGGTTTCAAAAACACATGTTTTTTGCCATAGTGATATTAAGGCTGATAGTATCTGGCACAATTCTCTAGATTTTTCTAATTAATTATTTAATTAAAGTGGTCGCTGTCACACACTCTTATAAATTACCCTTTTCTATAGCGGAATGTAAATCAACAAAAGCGATATTTCCATGCCACATAACACGTACTCAGTACTCTTTGTGTCACCACAAAGGTGACACTGTAAAGTCATAAATAACATCCATTTAACCCAAAAAGTTCTAAGAAATGTATACGAGAAGTCCATCACATACTTTTGAATGCCACAGACTAAAAGCTTTGTTCTTCTGTTTGGTATATGCAAGGATCCATATATTCATAAAGCTGAAAGCTGCGTTTAGTACACCTGAAAACGAAATTATATATAGAATATTTTTTTAAATTTGTCTTTTATCAGCCCTCCACTAGATGACATTGAAAAACACTTGGATATTCTCATTAATTTTTTTAAATATAAAATATCCCGCATCCGTAATATTCACAAAATTATTTCATGAGGAAAATTCTCTTACAAAATTGATTTTATAAAATTTTTGTTACTACAGAAAATATGTGTATATGCACACACATGGTGAACATATCTGCCCAACTAATTTGACAGCCTAAGCTGACGGACTGGCGGACAGTTACTGACATGACTGACTGATTAACTAACAGACTAACGCTGCTGGTATTTTATTCATTTATTACAACAGTTCAAGTTCATAATTGCGTGTTTCGTAATCTAAATCTGAATTTAAATTTGTCAATATGTCGCTGTTGACCATTTGGCGAATGCATTTGTATGCATGCCAGTGTTTATAATGGAATTTGAATTGTTTTTGCACCTAAAAGTATGCTTTACAATTCACTTTAATTGTAATTATCTGTTGTTATTTGCTGTTGCAAGTTTTCTGGTTTATTTTTTATTTTTTGTATACCTTGTCATTTGCTGCTCGACTCTAATGGACATGCGAAATCAATGTCTGACAATTTTTTTTCTTGTACAATTCCAAAACCAAAGCATAATCCTTTCCATACATTCGAGGCATTTAACAATGCCTGTAATTTCCGGGCGATTTTCTACATACGCTTAATATTTCTTTTTTTTCTCAGTTCATTGTATGTGGTTCACCTACGGTGTATTTGTTTTGGTCACGCAATACAAAAAAAAAATATACAGCATTGGTTAGTGGTGCCGGGAAAATTCTAAACAAATAGAAGCAGGAAAAAATATATAACAAAGGAAAATAGAAATCATATTCGCTACCTGACATTTTGTTTGTTTGTCTTTTGAATCATAAATTTGGTGGCAGTCGCTTTTTCTCTGTTGTAGCTTGAACTGCTTTTGCATGGCAGAAAAATATTAATGATTGAAGTAAATTTACTTTCAATTTAAATTTTGGGATTTGGGTTTTTGTTTACTATTAAGAGGGCTGGATATTGGCGCTTGGTTACATGTGCTCAATTCGCAGTCAGACCAAATGAAGTATCGCCGATAACAGCAACCTCCTCCCAACGTCGGCGAACTAAAATAATAAAGAAACTGAAACGGCTTTACAAGTTCGCTATCAGTACACCAGCTGCATATTATATACCCTATCGATTCATAATTAGTAGGGGACATCGCCTCTGTGAAATAACTCCCTAAGTTAAATAAGTCCCAGTGCAATAACTCCCAATGAAATAAATCGCAAAATAAATGAAGCCAATCCCACAATGAAGAAATGAAATAAATCCCTAAATAAATGAAGTAGATCCCTTTTTTTGTTTGGGCTAAAAGATTTTCTCCTCTCTGGTATAACGAACACCGAACAAACCCTCCTGACGCCCTATCAAATTTTCTTCGAATTTGGTGGCGCGCCCTTAACCCAGATTTGAGGAAAAATTTTGAGAAATTGCAAATAATGAAAATGAAAAAACTCCCAAAAAAAAATCAAGTAACTCCCAAAGCGAATAATATAATACCTAAAAACATATTAAAATTAAATAATTCCCTTATGGAATTCTTTGAACACATATTTCATTTGGGAGTAATTTCATTATGAAAGAAACCACAAGTTTGTATGAAGATTTATTGGGACTTATTACATATTTTTTCTTGGGACTTATTGCACTTGAGAGTTATTGCACGAAGCCAGAGGCATCCCTTGAATATTGCTCCAGGGAAAAAAATAAAGATATGAATGCATGTTCGGAATTATATGAACTTGCTCAACGAAGGTGGGAGAATGAGGTGACTAATCTTACGGCCTGTATCATACGGCTCCACTTTGACTAAAAGAGAACTCGCGGGTTACTTGAGTCGAAGTGCTCCCGCCTTGACGATGTGTCTGAATTGCAATGACTATTACAGCAGCTGTTGTGATTTTGGGGCGTGAAGAGACTACATTCCGCCAGATATGCCAATGTCTACACTGTCTGATGCTGGCAAGAAGAACCTTGGCTGCCACACCTTGAATGTGTTAAATGAACTGTCAGGAGTGGAATTCATTAGGCTGTTCAGATTCATAAGGAAATTTGCATGGTTTTTTGAGGCCAAGGCGCCTTAAGACTGATCCTGGTCCGGTCTCTCACATCTCAGCGTGGGCTGTTCGTAGAACACAAACTTAACTAATGCTTGTTTTTAAAAGAATATCTTACATAGATCTACCATTACATAGATTTACTCAACTCAAAAAAAAATTTTAATTTTTAAACAGTCAAAGTCTCAATACAAATTCGTACGACAGTCAAAGTAGTAACCAAGCCCTGACTGCCTACAGATATCTGTCACTACACTTTCATCAACATCACTTTTGTCATTATCACAGGCGCAGACAAGCTTTAATTAAGATCTTAGCACACTGTTGGGGTTTAAAAAAAATACTAATGAACACTTTAAACAATTTAGCTGACGACTTTCTGGCTGTAAAGTCAAAGCGTTAACTAGTTCAGGTACTAGCACACGCATTAAATTTTCAATATCTAGTTAGTAAGAAAAAAATATAATAATAATAACTGCTGAGCCCTAAAAAATATTTTTAATAAAGTTACAGCAGAGCAAAAACTAAAATTGAATTGTAAAAAATGCAACATATTTAATAAATGCAAATGGAAAAACATAAACAGATCATGAAATTAATTGCTAACTTTCATTCCAGTTGATAGTTTTTTATTTCCCAATGTACAGTAGAATCTCCTATAACGAACACACCTTTGTGCCGGGACTGTTAAAGGGAAGTAACGTAATTGCTAAAATTTATTCTGGTTTACATTTTCTATTTCCCAATACACAGTCGAATGTTCTATAACGGACACTAATTTTCTGTGGGAACTGTTGCTGAGTAACGGCAACGTTCTATTTTGCAATCAGTTTGTCATCTCTATCACAATTAAATTCCTTAAATCCGTTGCATGCATTGCTTATGTGGCAGACATCTTCTGAACACTGCTTCAGGAAAAAAATATACCCCACGAGAGAACATTCCCTTGTAAATATTCACTGCAGCCGTCCCTTTGGTCACCGTTCGTAAAGGATTCCACGGTTTTTTTTCTGAATAAAACGCTCTACAACATTTTGCACTTTCGTTAACTAAATTCAAAGAAAAAAATAAAATTTTCACAAAAAAAATTAAGCAGACGGGGGTAAAAAACAATTAAACGAGACTTTTTCAAGTGGCTGCATGAAATACTTGAATTCGTGTGTCGGCTTTAAGTGGGTAATAAAGTCAATACAGTGATTATGATTTGAAAAATTGTTGTAGCCATTGTTGTTATTACTTTTATTGTTGTTATGCATGTAAATAATTTTCTTGCTATTGTTGTCGTTGTTGTTTTTATTATGAACAACAATAGAATTACGTTGACTGTATGCATTTTAAAGTGCAATTAGTCAAGCATGCAAATTCACGACCACTTATGTTTACTTAAGTAACTGGCTTTAACAACTCAAACAGGGTGAAACTTTAGCAAAAAAAAAAGAAAACACTTCACTTGTAAAAGTAATTTGACTGAGTAAATAACTCCAGCTAGAGTATACAGAGGTCTAAAGGTATTATTTAATCATTTGGTTGATAGTACAGCATAATTTAAGATATAAATTAATTTTGTACAGAACATAGATTTTTTATTTAACTCTCAATGAACTAAAATTTATTTAATGTATTCACATCATTATGGAATTAATTCAATTGAATTTTTATATTTCTCTTTTAATATTAATTAGAAATCTCATGTCTCAGACAAGCTCAAAAAATAATTTATATAAATGTTCACAGATTTTAGATGCGAAGAAAATTTAATATAAAAATTAAATTAAAATAATTTTTCTAAAATTTTGGAATGCATTTGTGTTCAAATATTTTTCATTATTTTTTTTTTGCTTGATATGAATCCAATCAATAATTTTCTGTTGAATACAATCAAATTTGAATTCAATTTCTTCATGTTTTATTAAAAATTGAATTCGTTAAAATGTTCCTTGATTTTTGTTCTATTTTTTTTTTTAATTAAAGCTGGTTTTAATTCATGATGAATTCGTTAAAATTAGAATTTGTTGATTTTTTTGAGAAAATTTTTATTTCACGATAATTTCAATTAATTCAATTTTCTGCATTTAAATAATTAACCCTGGATATTTGTCGAAAAGCATTTGCTCTTTATCCGATAGTTTTTTTTTTATATGCTTTTATGTTTAGCAACAACATTAGTTGATGACGAAAACTTTAAGTTTTTGTTGTTTTCAAAATAAACAAAAAAAAGTTGAGATTCGTATCGAAAAAGAATTTTTATATTTTATTTCTTCCTTTATTTTTTAATAAATTGCTTAACTAGCAAAATTTTTCTTGTTATTTTTCACTGAATACTGTATTGTTACTCTTCATTTTAATACATTAAAGTTACTCTCCGTCGAATCGACGAAAAATTAAAAAAAATTCTACTAAACGATTTTTAATCTTGGAAGGATACTCTTCATCGAATCGACCAAGCTCATTTACCATGAAATGGAGAATTCTTTCGTATAGTTTAATTTAATTTTTAATTTCACCTAGAACAAATCACAATTGATTATCTGAGTAAGAGGAAGTTTCTGAAACATTCTTTTGATTTTTTGAAGCAGAGGAAATTTCTGAAACATTCTTTTAAAGTTCTGACACACAGTGTAGGTCTTTCTGATTTGTTTGCATTCAAATGTTTTTTCTCATATTCCTCGAGCAACACTAATGAAGTTAAAGGAGATGTCGAAAACTAAAATATTAAAATAATAATAAATTGAATATTTTATAAAAATTTTATAAAATTTCATATGTAGGTTATTTATTAATTAATTATTTTACAGTCGGCTCCTAAATACGTGCCGCACTCAATAAAAATGTTGTTATTAAGAAATTCTTTATTTATTAAAAATAGTAAAATATTTTTTTTATAATTAAAAATTTACTGGCTCTTAATAAATTTTTTCTGCTAAATGCACAGCAAATTTTTCTCCTTTTTTCTTGAAGGAATAATAAACCTCGGACGAAATTGCAAGAAATACCTCTAGCATTTTAACCAGGGTTCGAAAAAGCTTCATTGCAGCAAGCAGGCGCAGCCTTAGTCACAGACAAAAATTGCGTGTGGCTGAAGCTGATCTCCGGCTATCTAAATTTCCACAGCAGCTGCCGAGCTGTTGATATTTGTACAACCGCCGCAGCCACAGCTAAAAAGATAATATGTCTGAAACGATTGTGTAAATTTTTTTTTTAAATGTCTGTTTGGCATTTTGTTTGATATTTTAGCTTTTTGAACACTGGTTTTAATAGCCATAATAATTGCAATAATTTTAAATATTTTTTAAATTTCACTCAGTATTAGAAAATACGCTGCGTATGAATTTGTTTATTTTTAAAATTGAAGAAGACATTAAGTTGAATGCTGTCGTTTATGTAAAATGATCACCAGAACTTAATCTCAAAATTGCTTTAATTATTTCCTACATAAAAGCTTAAAGTCAATTGAATACTTATTTAAAGATGTCCTGAAAAATTTCGATTAACTAAAATTTGTCAGTGAAGAAATTCACCCTATAAAGACCACTAAGATTTATTTTCATGTCACCACAAAACGTAACGTTAATACAAAAAAGTAGAGTAGAGTAGTCAGTTCAATAACTTGCTTTTACATAGATCGGTTAATCGAATAAAATATTACTTTTCCTGCTCCAGTACTCAAAAAATCAAATTCACTTAAATTCACTTTATTTACATACACTACATTTGTGAATTTTTTATATTCTGAGCAACATTACACATTTGTTGTTCTTAATTTGTTTATTAATTTCTTTTGATCGTACAAAATGTGAGCGTTTACAATCAGATTTTTTCAAAATGTGCTCAGAATATCATACAATTAGTTTGTACATATTAAAAAAAAATTCTTTCAGTATTAGTTGTTGCTAATGGCATATCGCATAAACTATTTTTTAAAAGTTTGAGAAGCAATCGAAACGATTTGCATGCAAAATGACATCCGAAAAAATATTTCACTATTTCCTTCACTTTATAAATTGTATTCATTAAACTTGAAGTGATGCAATTCCCGCCCTTCCTCATCACTTTGCGGTCCAATGACATTTAGAATAATTTCGCTGATTGAGAAATACGTTTATCAGAAGGTTTCATGAACAGGAACTTCAATTAATAATCTAAAAGTGTTAAATATCATATTTTTAAAACTCTTCTTTAAAAATAATAAAAACTTTTAATTTTTTTGACATCTCACTCAAACTCCGAAAATAATATAAATCTTCACATATGGTAAAGTTGTTGACTACGAGTCAATTTCATGTGTGCCCGTTTTATACAACTCTGCTGTTGCGCGTTTGATTAGTTTTTAAAGCAGAGTTGCAGTCAGTCTGAAGGTGATTATTGACTAGATTGGGGGTTCTGAAACGACGACGACTGTGGAATGAATGGACATAAATTAACAGAATTTAAACGTTATTCGAATATTATCAGTGTGTAATTAATCGAGCAGTTAATAGATCCGATCGCTTAATGGTTTAATGTTGCAACGATTGAATACCCTTGTATGTACATATTATGGCTGTATGCATGTGTCTCCACAATTAAATTCATATACATACTTGGAAGTACATGCAAGAGAACATACACAAGCACATTCTTCACACATGTGGATTATAAGTTTATACATGCGTGCAAATGACAACGTTACGTTTTGTGTATTTGTTTCACAAATTAAGTTTGCATATTTTACTGTTTTTGAATTTAAAATAAACAAATACAAAAACTTTCGAACACACACACACACACACACACATTGCATGCCTGATAACAACAGCAACAACAATAACAGTACATGTTTTTTTCTGTGTCAATATTAATTGCTTAAATAAGACACAAGTGCATTTATGTTTAAACAAAAATTATTATTTAAATACGGACTTTAAATAATTGAAGTTAAATTGCAACAAAAGCATATGAATGTACATTTTCACAACAACAACAGCAACAACAACAAAAAACTTATCTATCTGTTGTCATTTCAAAAATTCTTTTGCACAAAACGAAATAATAAAACAAATTTACCGCATTAAGTTTCATTAGGATGTCATTAGTGTCAAATATTTGAAAAGTATTAAGAAGCAATCATAAAGGATATTGATATGATTTTCATTTACAATTTTTAAATTAGTGTTATTAAATATATCTGTTGAGATGGCCCCACTTTGTAACAGCCAACGGGCACAATTACATGTTCAAATAAATTATTCCCAGAAATAAAGATTATTTGCAGGATGATATCTGTCAATTTTGATATTAAATTTCACACACAAATGCAGGTATTTTTTAATTTAATGCGATGTGTTAGATAACGAACATACTGATAATAAACAAATCTTGCAATGAATAAAATAAATTAATTTAATTAATTATATGAATTCACTGCCAATTAAGTTTGGCAAAAAAGGCAATTTAAATTTTCATGGAACTATTTAGAGATTTTCCATTGTAGTTATTAATTACAATAATTAAAAATCTAACACAAATAATAGTTAATTATTTGGAAACTTTTTTTATTATATATTTTAGTCCTCCCACCATCACTGGGTAAAGAATGGACAGACTCTTAAGAAGACAAAAATTTTGTTTTTGATGACTGGCATCGTAAATTTGCATTAACTATTTCAGCAAAAAGATGTCCTGAAGAAATTAAATTGAATGAGTAAATTTAAAATGGTTCGAAAACACACCGTGTCCACACAGCAAAGGAAAATGCATGAGACAGACATAAAAGATGTGTCGCTGTTTTCTCTTCCTCCTGACAACTATAACAATAATCATAATAGTGCGTCTACTCTTTTCTATTCATTCATATTTACTCATTGTTCTGTCTTCGAAGGGATTCACAATAAACCTTATCGGACTCCTAGTGGCAGTGTCCTAGTGATATTGAGGCACTCCCCTTCTGCATCTAACCTAACCTAACCTAAGGAAGATACAGCGTTTTAGTATGGGCCCCAAAAGTACAATGTCCTACTATCGTAACCACAAAACTTTTATCTGTGTATAAATATAAGGAGGAAATATAAGGAGCCTCCGTGTTGTCACAGAATAAGTAGAATAATCCCTCAACCTTTTCTCGTCCATTTCAAAAAATTCATTGTCGTCGCACATTTTTTGTTCAACAGAAGCTTAAGTCGAATAAACATGGAAGGATTCGAACACTATGTCCATAAAAACTACCCCCTCTACCGCCTTTTAAAATCACATGTTATAGTTTTACAACAATGCGTTGCATGCCAGTTGTTGTCGGAAGCTTTCAGTGGCGAAGGCATAGTCACTGGTCACTGAACAATCCGGCTTCAGCTGATAGCAATCCACAATCGCATCAGAACGCCCTCCTTCGTCGGTATTGTGTAGCACCGGCGAAGTAAAATAATAATAAAAATGGCTACTGAACCGAAGCTTCAACACTGCTACGAGTATAAAAAAAGAAAAACGTGCAAAAGCAGAGCTGCAAAAATAATTAATTAAGCTTCACCTCCTGTCGTTTCTCCTACTATCCCTTTCCTATAGTTTCCAGCACTATGCTTCGCATGTATAGGAGTCATCTCCTGAGTGTTGGTCCGAGATAAAAAAAAAAAAAAATAAAAAAACAGTTATTTTGTACCAGTTCAAGAAACAAAAGTATGATGAGAGCGGTATGCTATAGCGGTCATTGATGACTGCCACTGCTTCCACAAACATCTCTCTTTGCCAGAGTATCAGTTAAAAAATGACAAAGTTAATGTCTTAAAAATTACTCTGCACAAAAGAGCACCAAATTTATCTTCGTGCAGTGTGTATAGGCTGCTTAGGCACACTTGATTCTTTTCATACGTGTTAAAGTTGCGCAACTGCATACAACAATAAATAATTATTCTTAAGATGGACGTTTTTTAAAAGTAATAATATCCATAATATTTTAATTTTGAGGGTGTTGTTGGCTAAAGTATTAGCGGTCAACTGTACGATTTGAAAGTCCTAGGTTCAAAGCCTATTCCTTTTATCATAATTTTTCCAAAGATATCTTTTTTCTATTGGTATTAGATCAATGAATAACATTAATGAATTGAAATAATATTTCGCTTTTAATTATTTATATTAATTTGAATTTGTTTGCTTGTGCTGATAATTCTCAATTACTTTTAGTGTATTTTCATATATAAACACATGTAGTCTCGAACATTTGGAAATTTTATTTGTATAAGTTGGAAGAAATGTATGTTAAATAAAGACATCAATTTGATATATAATAAAATAAAAAAAAAATATTTAATTTAAAAAAAATTTACTTACCAAAATTTATTACACAAAGAATTTTAATTGGTAACAATTCCAGGGACAGCACCTGTAATAGATAGAAATTTATGAGAAAAGTTTTTTTTAACAAAATTGGTAAATTAATATTAACAATTACAAACTATTTTATTTTGTTCTTTAAAAAAAAAAAACTCTAAGAATTTCTTCGTCTGAAGTAAAAAAAAAATAGTTCAAAGGACAACTCTAATGATGATATAACAATTAACGCGAAAGAAAATGAATTACGATTATTTAGTTATGTTTGTTGTTTGGTTACGCTGGCATAAATAATAAATGTAATAAAAGTTCATAATTATAGAGTAATATTCTATTTCTAACTACATATATATCGCTGAGATTGTGCTTGCCTTTAAAGGAATTTAGCAAAGCCAATAACTACGGTTTATTAAATGATAAACTTATGCTTGATTCGTTTCAATTGAAAGTCATTAGCTGCTATGAGACGGATCAGCTTACCCAACCGTTAAATGAGTTCTTAAATTTGTTTACTGAACTAATTCTTCTTTTTTTTTTTCCAAAAAAAAAATGAGGTATATTAAAAATAACAGCACCAGCACTGTTGGTAGGTGTATTAAGGCTTGGGAACAGAAAGGAAGAGGGAGAAAAATTATTCCGTTGTGGGAGTTATAACAGAAAGCCAAAGAAAAAAAAGGAAACTTTGAACTGATTTTAGGCGCTCTTAATAACATGTCTCATTCATGCATAAATAATGATTAAATTAACGAAATATAGACGTATGTAGTCAGGCTTCAACGTGGGCAGGCGTGTAAGTTTATGCCAAACGGTTACTAAGTTTTGTAATTCTTTTCAAAATAAAATATTTTTTCTTTAGACTTTTTTTTGGCAATTTTACTAAAATATGATAATTTTAGGCACTATTAATAAATATTTTGGGTATAATAGTGCCTAAAATTATTATATAAAATATTTTTTATTTATTTTTTCTACACCCTACTTGCGGGGCAATGCATTGCATACGTAGGGTCCAAGACAAACAAAAAAATACATTTTGAAACTTGTGAAATACTGTTGCTTTTGTAGGCAAATAAAGAAATTTATGAAATTAAAATTTAGCAGACTTTGACACTGCGGTCGTATATAAAATTTACGGAACGTTATAAGTTATGGAAGTTGGTATTCATATCCCTATGACAACATGCACCTGTAAATTATATTTTGTTTTATTAAGTGTGAGCAATAAATTAACATTTAATTTTACACCATTTTTGCTTATCAAGGCATTTCTAATTTGTTTAATATTTCCCTCCTTTACTCCCTGTTACTCCCACAACAGCAACGACGTTAAAACAGTGTTAATGCCTGTTAAAATGTGGTTGCTATAACATGTGAAATATTAACACATACACATTACATACATACATATGTATATGTATACCGGGTGTGTCAGTTTTTAAGTCGATATGGCAACATTTGATAACTTTGACATTCGTTAGTCGTTTGTTTTGAGAAGACTTGTTTTGGGCATAACAATTCAGTAACCATGTCTGTTTTTTTTTGCTACGCAAATCCTTGAAAATATAAAAGTACTTCCGAACACGTGACATCATCCACATGCTAAGACTTTTCATATAATTATTGGAAGCGGTAAGACAAATCCAATCGCAGAATTATTTCAAAATTTATTTTCGTACTGCAGCAACTAAGTCGAAGAATTTCGCTGCCAAAATTGAGCACATTGCTTGCAATACTGCCACACAGTTGCACACGCACCCTGTATTTATGTCAATATACATATATATACCTTTGTAAATTATATAAGAGTTGGGTGTGTTAATATTTGTCTTTATTATGTATTTATGGGTGTTTTTAGGTGTTACGACTAAATTAACAAGATGGTTTGGGATTTTTTTTTATTTCACTTTTTTTTTGTAATTTTTGTTTAAACATTCAATATTAAAACATGTTGCCGTAAATAAAACGTTGTTAAGAAACCTAAAATATTTATTGGTTTTAATGGGGTTTTAATTTTTTTCTGAATATTTTATACTTTGCAACACGTTTTAGGTAAACGCAATATTTGTGGAATTTAATTAAAAGTGTCTTTATGTTTTTAAATGCATGAACATATTGTGCACTCTGACTCCTCCCCAGCAATCATTCAGCGGGGACTAAAAAGAAACAGCCATAATCAACGTACCTTAAAATCTTTATGGAATATATGTATATAAGTATCTATAATATATTTTGTATAAATTATTATGTTCTACACTGACGGTGTTGTATACATATATACACATATGTATATTATACATTTGTATGTGCTGTTGTATGCCTATGTATATATATGTGTGTGTGTGTATGCGTTTGTGTACATTAATATGTGCATCTCTCGATGGATACATCAACCATATAAACCGAACAAATTGATTTTCATTTCATTTATTTATTGATTGATTTGCAATTTCATTGAATTGAAATGTTGAGAAATAAAATGCATTGCACTCGGTTTCTCATCTCTCAACACCTGCATATTTTAAATTAAAAAAAAATATTTGTTCATTCATTAGGTGCATTTTATATTTAAATGTATTGGATTTTGCATATTTGTAAGTAAGTTTGAGCGGTTTCATGGCCTTCAATAAGCAAATATTAAGGCTGATAAAGGCTTGTTCTTTTGTTCACTGACAAGAAAATTAATGCAAAAATTAAATGCCATTTTCAAAAATTTTTTTTCAAGATACTCGATAGCACAGAGAAGAGTCGAAAGAGGGTTATCGGTGACAAGAGTCTTTTGGATCGCTGGATAATCTTTCTAATTTGGGGTGTGACTACTTCAACGGTATATGCTTCAATGATATTAAGGAACTCATTCAAGAAACTCGATTTGGAAGGTTGTCTGCGACAGGGCCTCTATTTCGTTTGAACTGAACCGTTCGCATGTGTCGAATGTCAACAAACAAACTCTACTCTCTCTATTCTATTTTTCTAGTTTCGGTGTATTGTACGGGACATAACCTGAGCACGGATTTAAGAAATAAATGCAACTGCTTCATCAGTCAATACAGTTTTAAATGGTTGCATACATTTTCAGACAATTAATGGGCTGGAACATGTGGCAGATCAGTAAAATTTTTATATATTCGTAAGAATATTTTCAGATTATTAAACATAATGTCAGCCATCAAAGAGATTAACTGGTTTTTAAAGGTACAAATCCTTATACACAGAAAAAAAAATAAAACGAAATTTTAATTAAAAATGATCAATTAAAAATTAAAGACATTTTCAGCTCTAAGCAAAAAAAAGTATCAATTAAATTATTATTGATGTCGTAATTGGATTAATTTTCAATTAAATTTTTAATAATAATAAAAATTAAAAATTTAATTAAATTATTTGCTTATTTGCCGATAAGCCTTCAAATAAAAATAAAACGTCATTTTGTTTATTTCATAAAAAAAAATTAACTATTTATTTATTTAAGTATTGAGCGAAAATTTATTAAAAATTTAATTCCAACGATTAAATTTTTAATTGAAAAAACATATTATTCTAATTAATGGTGTTATTTAAAATAAAAAAGTAAAATTTTTTTCTATGTACTTGTTTGCATACTTCAAATATCTAAAAATTTTGCAAAAAAAGTCTCGTACTTTATTTCAAGTTTTTCTCAAAATTATTCAACGTTTAACAATTTTTACGGCAGCTTAACAAATTATTAGCCACAGTTTATTTATTGATCGCTTTAAAGCTTTAAAATTTTCAGTGAAATATTGTAATTCATGCGAAGCACAAAATAGTCGTTTGTGTTTAAAAGTAATAAATTTCTAGCAATTTGTCATTTAATGCGTTATTAGGTTTATTTATGGGAAGAAGTTACAGACATGAGAAAACACTCATTTTATTTCACACTGCAATTGATATCCTTAAACAACAAGAACAGCAACAATATTTTTCTATGCAGTAGGAGACAGTTTTGTTTTTCAATGCATGGGAAACGTTAAAATTTCTTCCTCCAGCGGCGGGATATTGGAAACGCAATTGTACAAGTGCAATGTGACTTCGTGTTGCGCTTAAATCGTTCAAATAGGTTTTTTTTTTTCTATATTCTATATGAGCCAAATTTTTTTTCGGTTGCAAAAAAAAAGAAATATTTTCTATAGAAAATTCATTTATAGGTTAAGAAATTTTCCGAATAATTTATGTTTGTAAAAATTTTTCTATAGAAAAATTAATTGCATACATTTTGTACTTTTCCATTAAATTTCTTTAAAAAAAAATTTTCTGTTCAAATTTGTCAATAAAAAATTGTAAAGAAAAGTTTTTACCTTGAAAGTATACAAATTTTTGTCATAAATGTGCTTCGAAACTTTTTTAGTTAAAGAATTTAATATAAAATTGTTTTCTACACCAATTTTTGTTAAAAAAAAACTTTTTACGGCAAACGTTTTTCTACAGAAAAATTTCTTCCTTAAAAAGTTTTCTGCAGCAAATTTTCGTCCTGAATAAACTTTTTCCGCGGCAAATTTTTCATATTGAGCGACCGATCGATATCGTATAAAATCATGTGCCAGGCAGTTACTCCCAATAAACATTCGAGTTGAATACAAATATTTTTATTAAAAATTAATTAATTAAATTAAATCAAAAATAATTGATACTATTAATTTCTTTAAAGGTGAAAATCTAATTAATTTTTTAATTAATATTACAATATATTTAGTTACAATTTTGTTTTATTTTTTTATGTGAATAGAAAATTTACCAATATCGTTATATGTAGTGAGATCGCATTACACCGACAGCCGGGTGGGGTCATATTTATCTCTTTTCAGTTGACGGTCAACCAATTCTGGCTACGTTCAATCATCAACTAAGATGTACTAATAAACAATATTGGAATACGCTAAACTGCAGCTACTTAAAAACTTTGGCAAAAGTTAAAAAAAATATTTACAATAATAAAAAATTTATTGGTCCCAATGATCCAGCCTGCACGACAATTAAAAATTTGAAAACTGTTTACATAATAGAAAACTTTCAGCAAACAATTTCAAGAAAGTTCTACAGTAGAAACATTTTGCCCATGAAATATAAATTAAAATTTTTACAAAGAAGGTATAAAAAATTGTTATAGAATTATGGTATGAAAATTTTTTAATTGAAAATTAGTTTTACCTAAATTATTTCTACAAAAAAATGTTTCTTTTAAAATGTATTTTTACCATAAAAAATGTTCTGAAGAATAAAATTTCTGTTTCAGATATAAAAATTTAAAAAATAGATTTTCACATAAAATTCGTATAAATTTGTTCTCTAGAAGAGAACATACAAAAAGGTCATCCTACTCTATTCTGCAGCCATATAAACCCGTTAATGTACTGCGATAATTCCGTAAGATAAGGCTTTAATTTATATGGCCTTAAAACCCCTAAATATAGACTGTAAATAATTTTTATTTCACAATAGAAAAACATTTGAGGCAAAGGCTTAAAATATAATATTTTACAATAAATTACTAACAAATTAGGACTTTTTTTTTTGTATTTTCATGACACAGATGTGTGTTAAGAAGGAAGAAATATTAAAATAAAATGACAACAAGGAAAGAATATGTTACAATAGTGCAATGTCCTGTACACAATCTATGACTCCTGTGGCAAAATAGGAAAATGTTTGCTTATTAGAATATGCCATTTGCATTTATTTTTCTTAGCTTCAGAATTTAGATTTGATAAAAAAAAAAAAAACTTCTGACCCCAAACTATTTTGTTTTTCCAATATTTTCATAAATGAGTTCAAACTAAAACTGACCTTTTCACATAGAAATACGAGCTCTAATATTTTCCATTTAACAAAGTAGGGCTATGCCCACAATGTTTAGCAAATAAATCTTTCCCATAAAAATCTACGTAAGAGGACAGAAAAATTGCTAAAAATATTGCTTAATTTATCAAAAATGTTCAAGTGATTCATTTTGTTAACAAATATTCGTTACACTTGTTTTCATTTAACTTAAAAGGGGTTTGAATTTACGAAATGAATTCATCGGCCTAAATAAGTGGCCATTTTTCATTTTAAGTTTTGTAGCTGCTGTTGTTGTTCGAAGCTTTTAGGTTTTCCTGTGGTTTTGTGTTTTGTGTTTGTACAAAAGGATTTCTTCCGTTCTTTTTTTTTTCTTCCTTTGCATATGCCAGTGCATAGTTTTACTTTGTTTAAGGTTTGTTATTAAGGAAGTTGTGGTTTTTGCGGTTGCCATAAATTCTCTAAAAATATTTGTTTCGGCGCTGTGTTTCATATTTAATTTGTATTTCAGCATAATTAAGTAAATTTAACAGTTACTTTAGGAATTTGATTTAATTATGTTTTTATTGTGGAATTAATAAAATTAAATTTAAATTAAATAAAACTGACTGATTTTTTTTTTTGGTCCAAAAGAGGTTTTTATGCTCGTTCGTATTTGCTTCCTGAGCCCAAAATCATAAAAATTTAATAAGAATATTTTTATCTTAAACAGCACATAATTTTAAATGGAAACATTCATAAAAAATTATTTTCCATAAATGTTTTTAAAAGCATGATGAATTTTATATGTGGAATATTTTAGTGCAAATTGTCGTCAAAAAACAAAAAAAAAAATTATTTTATTAAAACTCTGGCTGCGTTTGACAACACTAAAGGTAGGTCTAAAATATTAAACTAAATAATCATTTTACCTCACAAAATTTAATTATAATTTTCAATAAATTATGCAACCATTTTTGAGCCTAAACCGCTTAAAATATTTCATAATGTTGCACACTGGTGCCGGTAGTAAATATAATTGAAATAAATAGACATGAAAAAATGTGACTTTTAGAGTTGCATTTTAAAGGCAGCGATCACGAAAGGCAAAGAGTCTTTTTTTCATAGTTAAAATGTGGCCTAATATTTCAGAGCTGACCTCCAATGCGTCAATAGTCATAAAAACATTAAAAGATATTTTTTGTCTTGTATTTCCTAAACCGAATGCTCTAAAGTCTTGATACCGGTGAAAGCTGCAAGTCTCAAAATCTTTTTTAAGGGCAAACTTTAACTTAGAGAAGGAGCATTCTCACCACATAGGCCAGAGCTTAGGACCATTATGATACCCCAAGCCATGCACTACCGCTGATCAGATAGTCCCGACATGAAACCACAGGCTTCGTGCTTTTAATTCGTATATTTTATAAATTAGATATGACAAATAATATATTCCCTCAATTTTCAAACTTTCGTTTAAAAACAAAACTAAAAAATTTCTTTCACCTAGACCCATTGTGCTTTGTACACCAAATAATTAATGCGAAAACATAATAAAAATGTTTAATCTTTTTTCAATTTAGATTTAAAAATTAGAAAATTATTTAAATATTTATTAGTACTTTAGTTGATTATAAAATATTTTTTATGTTTTATCTTGTTATTTTCCTTGTACAATTGGTTGTCATTTTCATCATGTCATGTGAGCTTATGTATGTGTGTGTGTTCGTGTGTGTTTGTGTGGAAACATTGTAATCAATTCCATTATTAAATAGAAATTCATGTTAGAAAATGCATTATGAAACAGACGCTTAAAATCAGTTTATCAAATGCAATGGAATTCGTAACAATTTGTACGACGGTGTGTATGCGTTTTCCTAATTTTTTTATTTATAAATTTTAGATTAAATAATTGCCCAGTGAAGTTTTGTTAAATTTTAATTTTATGCATTTTTAAATGGGAATATGAATGAGTATTAACATACTCATATTTTCATATACAATTAAATTAAATTCTTCAGTAAAAGGTTTTTTAAGTGAACAAAATTTCTCTTTCAATGTGACAAAAAAAATACGGTGATTTAAAAAAATTCTATAAGCTTTTGCTTAGGAAAATTTGCCACATAGACATGTATATAATTCTTCTTCTCCAATGAAAATTTTTGTTCTTAAAAATTTGTATTTATAAAAGTCTAGAACACATTGCTAAGAAAGTCTTTTTAAATTGTCCTGCTCTTAACTGAAATTGAATAGTCAACAGGATTTTCTCAGCTGATTTCTGTTGGAATTAGCTGGAGGTGGAGGAATTAGTTTGTGTTCGGTAGTTAGTGTTAGCAGACTATAGTGTGATTTAAGGAGCGGAAGGCCAAAAGTAAATATTGCGGTTGAACCACACCGGGGACTATTGCAACTTTTTCACACGATTGCGATGGTGAATGATTGTGGGCCAACACAACAGCGATCTTGCGTAGAGCCTTCCCATACCCAAGTGATCATACAACTACGAAATTAACTTCCACAAAAAATAGAAAACTACAATCAAAAAATTAATAACAAAATTATTACAAAAAAAAAACACGGTGGAAATTAATAGATATTTTCTAAAATTGTTCCTGCAAAAGAATTTTGTTGCTGTTGTTGTTTGCAAGTTAAAAACTTTCAAAAGAAATTTATTTGGTGAATAGACGTTACACTGAAGCGTATCCCTATAGACCCTGCTGGTGACATTTATCGAGCCGATGGTAAGTAGTAACTCTGAGTATGTGAAGCGGGTCCTAGATCGATTGATTCCAAACTCAACAGAGCACCAATTATGGACGACGTATATCAATTGTTGAATGTACGTTTAATACACATGAATGCCGCTAATTTATAATTTGTATACTCCAGCTATTTCTCTATGAAGCCAACTAGCGAGTGCCAAGCCGTCTCCTTAAATCTACTCTGCATGTTGAGATGTCAACAGAAGTCTGCTCTCAGCAGTACAACTTAAATGGGCGTCCTTCCAATACCTATAGAAAGAAGGATGTTATATTTTAAAGAGTAAAATTATTTGGCTGCGTGCAAGTATGTGATGCCTTTGAAGCAATGAAGAGCATCCTACTTGGCGTCTATTGATGGCAGGCCCGATAAACAATTGTAAGCCATGGCATAACTATCGTCCACTATAGTCTCTGCACTCAGACGGCTTGAGATCTTATTCCGGTAATCAGCCGAAGCGATGTGTATTTCTGCAGAACATTTGTTGTTACAGGGTGGCTCGGTAATTTATTGAGTAGTGCGCTAGTTTATAAATTTGGGGTTTACGCCACCTGCAATATATTGGCAGATTTAAAAAAAGTATTCGGTTGTAATTCATAAAAAAAACTTAAAGTAGTTATAACGAATTTAAGAACGTTTATCAAAACCTACGAAAATTTCCAGACGGATACTGTCGTATATCTGTGGAATCCTTTGTGGATTTCCTTTGGGAAAAAAATTAAAACCAAAATTGCAAAACAAAGAAAATGTAGAAAAAATGTCTGTTTTAACTTTGAGGTGAGTTTTTTTTTCATTATTTATTTTGTTTGAACTTCAATATGCTTTAATTGCGCGCCCACTTCGATAGCATTTCATATGTTTGAATATATTGCGGCTCCCGTATTTGCCATGGCCTCATAAACGACACACGGCCATTATTTGATTTGCATAACAGCCATTTAATATTTATAAATTATTGTTTGTATTTATTTTTAATTTTTTTTTACAAATGTAATGCTTTTATCGCTGCTGTGCTTATTTTAATTACACACTAATTTTGTTGTGATATAAAAAGCTTTACGTATTTTAATTACAAATGAAATTAGAACTAAATATTATAATTTACAATATTGTAAAACATTTCATTTATTATTGTTTGTCCGTGAATTTGTGCTTGAACGAAAGTGCTCAAATGTTGTCACAAATTAAAATGTAATACGACACAAAAAGGTGCTTAAAGTACACATGCATATGTGCACACACACACACACACATACATACATACATGTATATACATGTGGGGATTGCTGGATCCCCCATCGGGACCCTCCCATTTGGCGAATTGGGGACGCTCACTACGGCCTTTTAGGACGTGGAGGGCACCAGGGAAATAAAATACCTGGGGGTGACCAAAATCTAGCACGGACTGGAGATGATATGGATAATGGCAAGTGAACATGGGTATGATTAAGATGAACCCTGGGCTGGCAGGTGTGGCAGGCTGTTACCTTAGTATACCGGGGTGAAACTTTGTAGAAACGGCTCTCAGGTTAATGTCACATTTGTCTCCCGTCCCGTTAAAACCCTGGCAAGGACTTGGAAGACGCTCTATTCTTCGTGACCATTAAGTTGGTCTTGTAGGCTTAGTTGAGGAGATCCTAATTAGCGCCTGACCTGGCTCTGAACACAGGTGCTCATGAGGCCCTGTGTCAACCCTCGCGAGGACCTCACTGCTTGCAAAGGGACCCTCGGGGTCATCACGGGCGACTGCATTTTCGAGTGTGGATAACGATTCCAAGTGGGGACCCAAACAGGAAAAAATGACGACAACATTGAAAACATTGAAAAACATTGAAAACATTGAAAACACCAAAAACAAAAAAACACCAAAACAACACACACAGGGAAACGATGCTGATTCTATTTTTAGAAGCAGTTCAAAAGTCTCTCGGTCGCCGGTGGATACCAGGTCACCCATCGGACAGGTAGAACCTAACATGGAAGAGACAACTCCCAACACATTGAGGGAGAGGAGCGCACAGACCTACAACAGAGAGGAGGGTGGGACACGGACGTCCCCGCCCCCCTTAGTCGCAACCACGCATATAAATACGGCGAACACCGAGAGAAGGACCGATGTTTTCCCCATACTCGGGGAGAAAATTTCGGAACTGCAGGAAATGATTGGAGGGGGAAGGAGGTCGATACATCAGCCGATGCGAGACCTAGTGACTCTAATATCGTCGCTGTACCAACAGGTAGCTATGGATAGGGCTTCTCCTCCTGTAAATAGGGCGAGGACTATCGACAGGAGTGTGCAAACGTCCCGACTGGGGCAGGGAATAGCCACGGCGAAGAGACCAAGGGACGAGAAGGGAAATGGTCGAAAAACACCGCCAAAGAAGACCAAGCCTACCAGCCTGGAAAAACAGGGCAAGGCTGTAATGACAGAGCCTAAAAGAGCACCCAGAGTAGGCGATGCTAAGGAGGTCGCGTTGAAGAACGCTGGCGGTCCCCCCAATAATGGGGATGGGACTAAAGACTGGACAGTGCAGAAGAATCGCAGGAAACCTCCCAGACCGGATGCAATGATCATCAAACCCACGGAGAAACTTTCCTTTGCGGATATCTTACGTAAGGTAAGGGGTGCACCGGAGCTTAAGGCCGTAGGGAATGATGTGCACCTAGTGAGGAAGACACAGAAAGGTGAAATCCTCCTAGAGTTTAGGCGATCAACTGTGGGGACAGCAGAGCAGCACCGGTCCGTGATTAAAAGTGTGCTGGCGGAGGACATTGAGATAAAAACACTCACGCAGGAGGTGGTTTTCGAGCTAAGATATCTCGATGAAGTAGCAACTGAGGAGGAGATACTAGTCGCATGGAGGGAGCAGATAGGTGAGATACACCCCTCTGCGATTAAGGCAATCAGGAGTGTCCCTGGTGGTACCCGAACGGCGATCCTCTCCATCCCCATTGGGCACGCTGGCAGGGTAGAGGAAGTAGGCAAACTGCGTGTTGGATGGACAGTTTGCCGCCTCCTCAGGAAAGTAGTCCCACGAAGATGTTTCCGGTGCCTGGACTTTGGGCATGTGGGAAGAAATTGCCACAGTGAGAGAGACTGGTCCAAGAACTGTTTCAGGTGCGGGAGTCCGGACCACTTGGCTAAAGCATGCCAATGCAACCCACACTGCCTACTCTGCCGAGATCGGCCGAACACCGACGCCAAGCACGTCACGGGAGGACCAAAGTGTCCCAACTACCAAACAGCCCGACGGAAGTTATTGAGTCGGCGAAAATGAGAGTCCTGCAGCTGAACTTAAACCACTGCCAAGCCGCGCAAGATTTGCTAGGCCAGACTGTGCGGGAACTAAATGTGGACCTAGCACTATTGAGCGAGCACTATGCGATACCGGGGAACCCCCGCTGGGCTACCAGCAAGTGCAGCAAAGCGTCGATATGGACTTGTGGCAAATTTCCCCTGGAAGGGATAGACGGTGAAAGCGAGTGTTACGTCGGGAGCAGGGTAGACGGAATACACTTCTTCAGCTGCTACTTCCCTCCAAGCCTAACAATGGATGAATATGGGCGCGGACTGGATGACCTCGTCGCCAAGGCGAAGGATCTAGGCCCGGTGGTGATTGCAGGAGATTTCAATGCATGGGCAGTGGAATGGGGCTCTACCTACACGAACCAGAGGGGAGAATGCCTGTTAGAAGCATTTGCAGCACTAGATGTTGTATTGCTAAACTGCGCGCAGAAGGATACCTTTTCTAGAAACGGACGAAGCTCCAAGATAGACCTAACGTTCGTTAGCGATGTGCTTGCCCCCTCAACGGACTGGAGGGTGACCGATGTGTACACGCATAGCGACCACCATGCTATCATCTTTGATGTGGGCGAACGCTCCGGAGGACCAGCTCCACCGATGATTCCGGCAGGTCCCCGGTGGAAGGATTCCACCTTTGATAAGGAAACCTTTGTTTTGGAAATGGCAAACCTTCAATTGGCCGGTACGGCGAATGACAGGGCAACAATGCTCATGAGGCGCGTCGCAGAGGCCTGCAGCGCTTCCATGGCGCGAACGCGGCAACCATCTCGCAGAAGGCCGGTTTACTGGTGGAACGCGGAGATAGCGGGGCTGAGGCAGGATTGCAACCATGCGCGACGTGTATGCCAGAGGGCGAGGAGTCGTTGCAACAACTTCACGCGGCTGCAAGATGGGTATAGGGAAGCAAGATCCCGCTTGAAAAAGGCCATCGCGAGGAGCAAGGCAAGATGTTACAGGGAGATGTGTTCCGATGTGGAGGATAACCCGTGGGGTACGGGTTACAAGGTTGTGATGAGGAAATTGCATAGCTTCCGCCCACCAGGCACAACATGTGCTACTGGGTTAAGGGCAATTGTTGAGGGACTGTTCCCGCTGAGACCCGAAATAACCTATGCTGTACAGGACAGGAACCTCAACGACATGGTCCCAGAAGTCAGCAGCCGCGAAGTCGAGGCAGCGTGCAGGGGAATGAAGCTGAAAAAGGCTCCGGGTGTAGACGGAGTTCCAAACATTGCACTTAAAGCGGCTGTGGAAAGTAATGGGGAGCTGTTTAGGGAGGTTTTTAACTCCTGTGTCCAGGAAAGGACCTTTCCTGCGATATGGAAGAAACAACGGCTAGTCTTGGTACCGAAGGGAAATAATGCACAGGACGCAGCAGGATATCGCCCACTCTGCATGCTTGACACTGCCGGTAAGTTACTGGAGAAGATAATCTGCAGAAGGCTGGAGAAGGCCCTCGATGGGGAAGGTTTATCGGATAGCCAGTTTGGTTTCCGGAAAGCCCGCTCTACAGTTGATGCCATGGAAAAGGTCATAGGCATAGCAAAGGATGCCATCAAGGGTGACCGCTGGCTGGAAGGTGATAAGGAATATTGCGCTATCATCACCTTGGACGTGAAAAATGCCTTCAACTCGGCAGATTGGGACGCTGTGCTGGTTGCTCTGGATGAAAAAAACGTACCGAAATACTTAATAGAGCTGGTTGCGGACTATTTTAAAAATAGAGTTCTCCTGTACGACACAGCTTCCGGCAGGAAGTCCTATGTGGTCTCTGCGGGAGTGCCTCAGGGCTCGGTTTTAGGCCCAATTCTTTGGAACGCTATGTACGATGGTGTACTGAGGGTCGTACTTCCTAACGGTGCCCAGATTGTTGGATTTGCAGACGACATTGCGCTGGTAATACAGGGTAAGCATCTAGATCGACTAGAAGGAGTTTGCAATGATGCAGTCGCCGCCGTGAGAAGCTGGATTGTGAGCGCAGGCCTCAGGCTTGCTGACCACAAAACTGAGGCAATATTGATAAGCAGCAGGAAGAAAATGGAGTACATTACCATAACTGTTGGAGACCAGCGAATACCCTCGAAGCCAGCAATCAAGTACCTGGGCGTAATGATTGACAACAGGCTCACATTTAAGGAACATCTTAAATATGCTGGCAGGAAATGTGCCGTGGCGTCGTGTGCCCTGTCGCGAATAATGCCTAATATGGGGGGTCCACGCCAGGAGAGGAGGCAGCTGTTGGCCAGTGTGGTGAGGTCGATTGCCCTTTATGTAGCCCCCATCTGGGCCGAGGCCATGCTCAGGCCAACCTATAGGGCAGGGATGTATGCTGCCTACAGAAGATGCGCGCTCAGGGTCGCCTCGGCCTTCCGCACAGTGTCCGCGGACGCAGCATTCGTCGTTGCGGGACTGGTGCCACTACAGTTCGCTGCGGATATGCAAAAGATGAAGCATGTTGCGAGGAGAGCTGGGGTAGAGAACCCCGACAATCTGGAGGACACCTACTTGGAAAGATGGCAAACAAACTGAATTGTGAATCGTGCATATTGGTTGGCTCGGGCCGCCAATATCTTTTGAAGATTCCCTAGCCGTAGCTCGTACAGCTAAAAAAAAAAAAAAAAAAAAAATACATGTATATACATAAATATATATAAATATATTATAGTCATGGACATGAATATTTTTTTGTTGTTGAACAAAAATATTTCAAATATAAATGAGATATTTTCCATTAATTAAACACATTTAAACACACACATATACCCCCTATTGGCCATTTGTGTGCGTGCGTGTTTGTTTATTTGTCGCTATTTGAATAGTTAAAAGTTTTCATTAAAATATTTCATGTGCCTAATGAAATTTTAAATTTCTAATTTAATAGAAAAAGTGAATATTTTGTGTAGACTGCAGGGACTAAAAGGTCCATTAAAAAAAATTGTTTTAAATGCTCTTACAAAAACTAATTTAATTTTAATTATAAATAAATGAAACTTAAGTAGATTAAAAATATAAAATAGAAAATTTAAATGGATCACATTTTGTTATGTGACAAAGTGAATACTCTTCTAGCACAAACGTTTTCGCAACCCCTCAGAAAAGGGTCAATGTGTTAAACCGAAATTATATCCTGGTATTTGTTTCTGAAAACGGAGAAATTTAACTCAACTTCACAATTGCCACTCCCCAGCAAAGTTAAGTTCTTTGTAAAGGGTCTTCCAATAAAAGTTTCGATTTTGATATGTAAAAGACAGAGTATTTTTAAGCAAATTCATCACGTGTTCATTTATTTGCAAATAAGTGAAAATAATATCAGCCAAATGGCCGTCAGGGCTACGTCTGGTACCCAATAATCTTTTCATTAAAGTTTCCTTTAACAATTCGCACATTAGCGGCTGTATATCCTTGACAATTTCTGGCCTCTAGCCTCCATTGGAATAGACTTTGTTGACAATTGTGTTCGTCTCTTCGAAACATTACACGGTTTACGATACAGAGAGTTGGTATCGTTACTTGTGCGGTACGTAGAGTCGTATTGTTCAGATTAAACGTCAACCACATCAATATCTTTCAATACCGCCCATAAAAATTCTTTAATCGATAGTGCCATTCATTCGAAAAACTACCAACTCAGTAATAAAACTCTTGTAGTGGAAATAATTTAAAAATTTTAACCTGCGAAAAATGTGTTAGCCTGATATTAGACTTTCGTATAGGCTGGCTGACCAGTGCAGTGTATTTCAGGTGGAGGTTGTGCAATGCTTGTTAAATGGCCGGATATTTCCTGAGGATATTTGGATTTACTCTGGCAATCAGGTACCTCGAGGGCGTCACTTCGACTTGGGTCCTCGTCCTAGAATGCCGGGGTTTCCTGTCATCAATGACTTGTTCAGTCTCTCGGGTGAGAATTTCCGCAATATTGCGATTTATCTTGGAACGTCTGATCCGCGGCTGTGAATGGCTTGTGATATCACAACGGGGATAATTCTTCCTGGCCTATTTCTGCTTCGCGGAAGGTTCGCCACATAACCGAACCTATTTTAATATTTATTTAAGTGAAAACCTTCTAGTGTTAAGTAATAAATAAGTTTTCTTCTTTTCTAAACAAATTTAATTACGAAAATGAATACGGCAACATTTTTAATACATGACTCCTGCAGCTGTCATTAGTTATTTTCTCACAACTTTGTGTTATTTACTGTATGTGTTTGCTTTAATAATTTTTCACAACAATAAGGAAAAAAAGCAACATTTTACACCCCCATGAAAAACTTTGGAAAATATCGTGCTCATCTCAATTACCACAGCTAATGTAAAATTTATATTTGCTTGATTTACTGCTGTCTTTCGTGTCACAAGTGATTTTCTACGTTTTTTTAAAATATTCAAACCACAATGTTTGTTATTGTAGCACAAGTTCTTGTGCCAAAGCCTGACTGTGGCTCCTACAATACCCAGCAATTCTTAAAAGGCAGCGTATTAAAATATGAACTTGGTTCTTCACTATTGTTTTTTACTTTTCGTCTAAAAAAAATATATTTGCACTCATTAGAGAAATAGTTTTACTTTGCCTTGGAGCCCAACTGGTTTTTGTAATCAAATTTGCCATGTTTGGCATGAACCGATAAACCAGTTTTTTTCTTGCTGGTTATACGATCCGAACTTGCTTTAAACTTTTCTAGCCAGTTTTAGTTTCAGTTTATGGGGTCACACGAACATGGTCGATTTCAACGTTCAATAGGCCCAATGCTGCACGTTTACACACCGACGCATGCCCGATCATGCTGCTTCACCTGTAAGAAGTATAAGTATTGAGGAATCAGAATCCCTTGATGTTCTTGGTATGAAGATTCAGTGTGATGTGCGGTTTCAAAGGAAGCAAAACCTTCGGCATTTTAAATTGCTTAAAATTTGAAAGAAAAACTCATGTAAACGTGTAATCCGCAAGTAGGAAACGTGTGTCTACAATGTTAAGCAGCTGTTGCTGCTGCTGCTATTGCTGCACGAACTGTTGGGTCTTTCGACATTTGTGTTACATTTATGGCACATACTTTAATATTAACAAGTGTTTTCTTTATTTAAATTTATAAACAATGTTCACACATAGAATTATCCACAACAAAAACAACATTGTGGGTATTTGAACCCTTCGCTGACAGAGTGTCATAACACATAATTGCAAAAATTTTAGTTGAACATGTAAAAAGTTTTATTACAAAGTAAATTTATTCTTCAATTGAAACTTGAATATTTTGTGTAGAAATAGAATTAAATTTTTTGCTTTTTATATTATAAAAGAGATGGAAAAAATATCCTCATATTCAATTAAGAAATTTAAATTTTGAGTTATGACTTTCTTGTGGCGAATGCTCGTTTTAAAAAAAGGTTTCATGCAGAAAGTAAGTGAATGAATGAAGGAATGTGATTGTAATATTATACGCTGAGTAAAAGCTAAAACGTGTTAGAGAAATACTTAGGGCATTCAAATGGTAGTCTTAAAGTCATATGTCATATGTTTTGAAATAGTAGCACAGAATGATAAGACTGTTGTAAATAACACGGCATAAAAAAAAGATTTCTCAATATTTGATGTCAAAATGCCCAAGATAAGTGCACAAAACAAAGTAATAACCAGTTGGAGCGTGCAAAGCTTCTAAAAAGTAAATTTTCAATTTAAATTATAAAATTGTTGAAATTAAATGAAAATAGAAGCAGCTGTTGCCGGTGCTGCACAATTTTTTTTTGGACGGCGGCTAGTAGAAAAACGTTCAGTGGCTGCCAGCCAGGTAAGTTACACAAACAAACAAACAAAGCATTTTAGGACGAATGAAGGAGGATCAAAGAGCCAGTCAGAGGGAAAGTCATACAATCAGGAACCAAACCTACAAGGAAAGGCAAGAGAAACTATTGAGAAACATTGCAACAGATATTTCAAATTAAAAAATTAAATAAAATCAACAAAAGAAAATTAAGAACATTTTTCTCTTCGCATTTATTTACTGAGGCAAATGTTCCTTAAAAATTAATTTTTTTATTCACGTTTCTATGGCTAGAAAATCCTGATCCTGAGTTAGTCCATTAATCATTGAGGTAAAAATTACCCCAACACAACGATGAGTGAGGAGCCGAAGAATTATTTCAATTGTTCAATTCACAAGCTGGTATTAACTTCGTATGCATTGTGTACTCGTTTTATTACACAGTATTTATTGCATATTTGCAAGGCTTTTATGTTTATTTTTTAAAAATTGGATCCTACACATGCGATGCATTGTGCTGGAACTGGAGAAAAGCCATAGTGAGAGTGATGGAGGGAGGTGCAGCTGCACTGTCTTACAACTCTGCTTTTGCACGTTCTTCGTTTATAGCAGTGTTGCAGCGCCTCCGATGCCAAGAACAAGTATTCAAGTAAGCATTTTTAGCCGTTTTTTTACTTTTTACGCTGTTGCTACACAATACCGACGAAGGAGGGCGCTCTGATGTGCTTCTCTGTGTGATTCGTATATTATTTATATGTAGCGCCGACCAGTAACTATTATCGGCGGCTCGAGTTTCTGCCGTTCATAAACATACAATAGTTAAAAAACTCTTTATTACTTTTTGGGTTTTCTTTCTTTGAAGTACAACTAATGTAAAATATTAAGCCATTATCACAATAGCACACCTTTTGAATCCTCCAACTAGTAAATAAAACACATGGTGGTATTTTTCATTTACGATTTTGCTTTTTCCACTTAAAACTGGATTAAATTTCTTTAAAAATAATCTTAATAATAAATTGTTTGGAAAATCTTTGTAGTGTTATTAAAGATTAGAGAAACCTGTTTTCTCTTTTTTCTTTCAAACAGCTGTAACACTCAGCCAATTAAGATGCCTTCCCACAATATTGGCATTGTGTGTTACGGTGTTTTGGAAAGGTGTAGTATGGAAAAGAGTTATGTGACGAAGTGTTAAGAGTACGAGGCGTAATTCTTAAGGCCGTTTCAGACTATAATACAAGTCTCACGAGAAAGCGTTATTTTGACTGAAAAAAAAAGTTTCAACAGTGAAAAAAATCGATTTATTTTTTTTTTGTATTTTGTCTCTCCTATAGATTTTCAGGTATAAAAAATTTATATATTCATTCGAGCAGAAACCCTTTAAAATTACCAGCTAAAACTGCCAGCTATTATTTTCTATGCGAAGTTTCTATAAATGTTGGATAGTAACCCACAGAGAACAAATAAAAGTTTTAATTTTGCTTAATAATTTCTTATCAATAAACACTTTGCCATCATTTAAAATTTATTTATGTTTTGTTGTTGCTGTAATATTTTCTTTTTTTTTTTACAATAAATATTGCATTTAAATGAAACAACTTTAAATTGTATACCACAGTTGATCAAAATCTTAACATTTTGACATGTTAATACCAACTGTTAAATAAAAAGCCAATTTTAAGAGCTTGAAATGACAGTATAGTTCGAACAGTGGGACAGAAAGAAAAAATAAGTAGTCATAAACAAGCAATGCAAATAAGAATATTTGTTTAATTTTTTTTCTAAATTTTTTCTAAATAATTCTGCGAAAAAACAAATGGAATAAAAATTCTGCCAGTGAGAATATTTGAAATTTATTAATAAATATAACAATAAATAAGGTCGTATAATTTATATAAAACATTTAATACTAAATGAATTAGTAATGTCGTATTTTTTCTGATGTGCATTTGTGTGGCTTTGTGTCAGTTGTTGTCGGAAGTTTTGAGTGGCGGATTTACTAAAAATAATACTAAAAAATAATTACTAAAAACGAAGCTTCAAAATTTAATACGTCTCCTTGACATCAGAGACGCTACAACACTGTATTAAAATAAATAACGTGCAAAAAGCAGTGTTGTAAGTCAGTGAAGCTTCACCTCCTATCATTGCTCCTACAATCACTTTCCAGTAGTTCCAATACAATGCACCGCATGTGCAGGGGTCATCTCCTGAGTGCTGGTCCAAGTTAAGAAAAACACAGCTGCTTTGTAATTAAACAATATTAATTTGAAATCCAAAATTTGTATTTCTTTATTACCAAAATTTTAATATCTTACTATAGCTATTATAGTTAAAGCAATAAGAATATTTTGCCTTTTTTAATATCAACTGAGAACTGACAATGGGGAAAAAACTATCACGAGAATTTCACGATACTAATGTTTACCCAAAGGGGAAGAAACATTTCATTGGGACGGAAATTTCACGAATGTATCTCTATAGAAAAACATGCTGAGATCATAATGAAGCAAACAAGCCAGTTCTACTTTATTAATACATTATACAGCAGAACATGATTTAACCCTCGCACTACCAAAACCTTTAATGTACGTATTGATCCGAAACACAAGAATTTTGCATTTACACCAACATTTCATGTTAAATGTTTTAACATTTTCTGTTAAAACTAAGAAAATTAGTCACTGAGTCGAAATAATTTTCAGTTTAAATTAAAATTCAAAAAGTTATCTCAGATTAAAAATAGAAAATGCCATCCGGTTGGGTTTTGGGAGTGCGAAGGTTAATTTGTAACTAGATTTTCAACTGAAGACGTTAAACAAAGCTTAACGAAATATTGGAAAATTTAATAAAGAAAATAAGTTCTTTAGTTTGTTTAAATAGACATTACGCTTATAGATTTATTACACCAATTTATTTATACTTTTAAATATTTTTTTTTTTCATTTGAGTTTAAACTTCATACTTTTTTTTGCATATATTTAGCCTTTTGCGCCACTGTGCATGCACTATTAATAATATGGCAAATAAATATGAAAGCTATGAAAATACCAATAAACTGTTTTAACAAGTGGGAGTATTTGTAAATGCGTCAATTAAGCGCCAAGACACTTGCTCACACCCACAACGTGTAATACTGATTAACGAATGAACAAAGAATGTTTGAAAATATTTTTCCACGTATTGCGGTCAATGTAATAAATGAATTGTAACCAGGAATTTAAATTAAATATTTATAGTTATTCTGTTTATATGTGTACATACATATTTGTTGTTGTTTTTCTTTTTTTTTCCATAAAAGCAATTTTATTGCTACAAAATTCGTTTCAATAATTTTAAAGAAAAAAGCTGCCATGCTAAGGCATGTCGCGCCACAGTGTGCATGTACGTGTATGTACGTTGTTCATTTGGTAATGGTGTGCAAAAGATTGATGGTAGTTGCATGTACTTATGGCTCTTAAGTGTATCTATCAGTTGTCAATTGACTGATAAGACATCTTTTGTGTGTAACTAAAATAGCAAATTGCATGTAGTTGGTGTCATTTAGTGTAGTTTGTTCATAATTTATAATAACAATTGGCCATCAGCATTTAATTGGGTGCTAAATAAACATTAACATTAGTATTAAACTAACTAAAAATGTATGTGTAGAATAAAAATATCATGATTACAACTCGATTTAGTGTCCTAAATTTTTTTATGCGAACTTCTTTCTGTGGAGTTTTGACCAAACAACACAAGTGAAATTTTAAAATTTTTTCGGCAGAGCGAAAAAACTATTTAATTAGTCAATTTTGTTTCATCGTTTTTAGGTTTTTAAAAAATTGTTCTGCAATTTTAATTGCTACCAAAAAATATCTATTCAAATCAAGCTTATAAATCCGAATAAGTAATTACAATTTGTGTATCAAAAAAATAGAAAGCCGCTGTCTAGTGTAAAAGACGCGCCTTGTAAAGTTTTCTTTGCTGTTAAAATACCAAGAAATTTTTTAATCTCGAATTACGATCTTTGGTCAAAAGTACACAGATTTAATTTTAGTTTTGAGTATAACAAAATTTGTTTAATTAATTAATTTATCAATTATAATTCCTCTTCTTAGGCCAACTATTCGTATGGAAGAGAAAAACTGTTTCTATAACATTTCCTTTCTTAATCATTTACTTTTACGAAATACACCTATTTCTGGGTTTACGCGAACTTTTTGTAAGCGTATTTCATTTCATGCGATTTTAAAAATTATTTCATTCTGTTTCTGAGTCAAAAAGACTCAAGCATCTCTCAAATGACTCAGGTACGATTTGGGTGAAAGACGATCTTTCAATGATCATCCAAATGTTTAGACGACGATTTTGGCATCAATAAAAAAAAAACTCTCGTATAACAATCAGCAAAATTACTCGCAAAAATATCATTTGCAAGAGCTGAAAACAATTGTTAACTACTAATAATCTTTCCAGGCTCGCCAAAGTGCGTAAACAATGATTTACTTGTCCAACAATCGTTTGCATGATTCAAAAGCCATCGTGAACTGATCGTGCTCGTTCAACAATCATCCAACTGCCAGCTGGGAAGTTCAGGTGGAAAGCAAATTGAAAAATAAATTTAAAAAAATCGAATAATTGAAAATATATTCGCATATAAAAATTTCTGAATTTAATAAATACATTTTTCTCTGTGAATTCATTTATTATATGCCTTTTAAACTTTTTTTTTTTTTAAATTAACTATTTTTTCTATTCTTTTCTTTAATATGTATACGAAGTTTTATAATTTATGTGATTTCCATTTTTAAAACTGCACTGTTTTTTTTATATTTATTTTTTGTCAAAAAAGAAATATGTGCATAAAGCCACATGAATTTTAATTACATATTTATTTTGTTTTACCTGCTTTTTAATATGTATCATTCTATATTGATACTCTCTAAATTTTGTTTAGCGAGCTTTCGAGAAACGTACTGGTATTTATGGCGTAAAAAGAGAATTAAGTGCAGTCTCTTATTATTTATACATTTAAGTGCTTCAGTAGTTTTGCAAGTATATAATTAATGTTTAATATGTTGTCGTAATTATAGAGGATTATCATATAAAATAATGCTGTTTAGTAATTTGTGTCCACTGTCGCTCACACAATTTATTAAACGAACTAATAAATGAATTAATGGTACTTGAAAAATAAGGGTCGGCGTTTAAAGTGTCAAAGTATCAAAAAACTACGCCACATCATAAAATTATTTTGATATTGAAAAAGAAATATGAGATGTAAATTACGGCTTAAGGCTTTGCTGGCATTTACCGTCTTGGTTTTGTTTTTGTGTGGATTTTATAATGATCGAAAAGGATTTAATTAATTTTAATTAATTTAATTATCAAATACAAACAAATGTATGCAGTGTCTTACTTCGAACGCCAGTTTATGCAATTACTTAAAATTTTTCAATTTTAAATAGGCTGATGATCGATAAAATAGAGGCAGTCAAAACTAAATGAAAGAAAATACTAGCGAAACAGAACAACATGCTGTTTTCGAAGGCTGCTACACTTTTATCTTCAGCGTTCCTCTACGAGAAATTTTTCTCCGTTATTTTTTTCTCTCTCCTAATGAAGCTCTAAATTTACCTTCTATAACTTACAATTGTCCTTGGCATTTCTTGATTTTTGTTTTTATTATTAACTGCGCTTAGAAACCACGAAGCAAAGTATCGAATACAATGGTATTTTGCTATACAAAAATTTGCCACTATATAAATATTAAGATCGCGGTCTCTATTTCAATTTTTAAAAACCGATTGCAACAATATTTGCTGCAAAACATTGATATGCCTTATATCTTTTAGAAAAGAAATTTAATTACATATATTTTTTATTATTTTTTTCGCCTCTTTTTTTGTTTTTTCTTATTAAATCAATTGAGTTTTAATTTAAACATTAAATTTTAATTAATGAAAATTTCCTGTCGTTTTCAAGTTCACAGTTAATTTATCACAATATTGTGCAGAAATTACTTTTTTGATTAGAATAAGAGAACAAAAAAAATTTTATTTAATTTAAATTTTAATTTTAATTTAATTTAATTAATTAGATCTTCTTCTGTTATATTCAAATATATTGTATATTCGTACAATACTTTTGCCAGATTGTCTCAAGAATGCCATGATGGCGCTATTTGTAATTAAAAAAACCATCATATATTATATTTCAAGCTCAAAGGTTCGTCTCTATGTTTATTTTTCTATATATTTCGATATTTCGTTAACCATCGGTTAACATCCTCAGAAACATTATCAAATTTTGTAATTAAAAAAAAAATGCGTATGAATAAATTTACTAAAAAAAAAACTGTGCAAACATGTTTTGTTTTTCTTTTTTTTTTTGTGCTATTTGAGCAAACTTTTTTTTCTTGAATCATCAGGTATTGTTTTTTATATATTGCTACCGTATCGTATCACTGTTGCCTTTGGCTATCATTTCAGAAAACTGTGCTGTAAAAGCTGTTATGAACTTCCGCAGACCTATAAAGAAAACAACGCACTGATACTTGTCAAAACATGCCCTTGTTGACATTTCGTTTTGCATGAAGTTGGTAGCACTTTGAGTGCCTACCCCTACATAAACCAATATATTTAAGTTCATATCATATAATTGTTACTAGTGAAGTGTAATAAGTCTTATGATGAGGCATCACTCAAATGCTAATTGTAATTGAGGTAATTATAATTCTTTATATTATTTTTTTTGTGAGCGGATTTATTTCAATATTTTATTGCTGATTTACAGCGAAAAGTTTAAAGCCAATAAAGCGTGTAGTAATTCTGTTCCCTTTAATTCTTCATAATCATAATGGGAGCCAGAAAGGTGAAAGGTTTCAGTTTAATTTTAAAGTGAAAACTGATGATGATGAAGAAAGTTATAAAATTTTATATTTATTTTGTTTTTGAAGAATTATTATTATAAGTTATCTTTTTTTTTACAACTGAATAAATGATAATAAATAATAATCTTAAAATTTCAACTTGTTTTTTTTTAATATTTAAATTTTTTTTTTTTTTGTGGAATTTTCATGACGCTTTTACACTTTTTTACCGTTTTTACTGTAGACTTGATGCTTTTCTTCATTTATAAAATGGCATCACTGCATTTCAGTGCTTTTCTGGCAACTAAATATTTCTGATTGCCAGTCGGCAATGCAACTGAAACTCGGTTGCCCTTCATAATCGGGCCATTATTTATATGGAATAAATTCGATTAATATGGACCTGATGTAAAATTTCTTTAGTACTTGAAAAACTCTAATCTCCACATTATCTATCATTTCACTATGAATAGTATTCGGTTGACTTTTGCTCTTTAAGCTGGGCTAGAGTTTTACCATGCCCCTTGTTGGAGCTATTTTTCCTTAATACACTTGTTCTTTAATATAGTTATCTTTCGTATTTTAATTTAAACACTCTTAGTTTATGACTTAATTAAAAGTTCCATTTTTATTGAATGGTAGAGATGAGAATGTGTTATGAGGTTTCTGGTAAATGGAAAAGAAAACTTGTTACACTATTTTCCATTTTCTACTTAAGAACACAAATTTTTAAGCTCCATTAAGCTGGACATTCTTTTGTTCAACAACAGCACCACAAAACACAGACAAACTATGAGACTTAGTGATTTAAAATTTCGATATATTTTTTTTTTTTGAGCAGAATCGTCAAGTATTTTTTTTTTGGCCAAGTGATTTCCTTTTTAATCTCTTGTCTTTTGTTTTAAATCCTGCCTGTGGTTTGTGCTATGTGTGAGCCAAAAGCAGATTATCTTTGGTGCTACTCCGCCCAGCCGCCATTCCGCTCGCCCAAGGGAAAATGCTGTACGTTCGTTGGTTAAAAGCCAATTTTAGTTGTGTAAGTAGCTGAGTGGGGACTTTGTTTCTTTTTCATGATTTTTCAATATGCGTAACGGAATTAATGAAAATTCTTCAATTAAGTGCACAGAGCAGCTGGAATAATACAATTATATACATATGTACGTATGTATGTATGTCTGTATGATTGAGTGTTTGTATATTTGCAGAAAATTTTCCTTTGTGAAATTTCATTATTTCCCTTGTGCAAATTTTTCATTTTTACTTTTTTATTTGTTTTTTTTTTCTTGAAACTCTACGTGTTGAGATTTTATGCGTTTCCAATGACTACACGTTTTATAGTTCTGCCCCAATTCGAAAACAAATGAAAGATGACTTACACTTTATGTAGCAGCAGTTAATTAAAAAACGTGCTATAAATGAACAATTTGAAAATTTTATAAATTCGTAAGCTGTTGTGAACACTCACAACGTACTTTTGATGGCTAAAATAAATGAAAAGCTCTTAACTGGAATTGTTAAAGGAATAAGAAAAAAACAACGTATTTCAATTTTAGTTAAATTTTGCTTTCGCTACACTTTGTTGTTATTTGTTGCCAGCAATGGGCTTAAGAAATTCATTTGCCTTAAAAGTATATTTAAGAGGACAAAAAAAAAACACAGAACTTCCACTTGTCCATTATGGCCCTTTAAGTGTTTATTGTCCTTCAGCATTCCAGCTTAAAATCTCAACTATCATTATCAACATCATAATCAAGGGCAAGAGCTGTAGCAGACATGTGTAGTACGACCAAATAGATAATAAAGCCGTAAGCTAGAGAAAAAAAAAAGAATTTTCGTTCAAGATTAGTTGTTAATTAGTTCGTTCTACTCTTAATGGCACAAAAGCTACAAATTAACTGTCTGTCTCCCCTTGTTATAATTGAAAGCAAGAAAGTGCAAAAGAAACACAGAAAAAAAATCACTAAAAGGGAATTGATCATCAAGCAATTGAAATTTCTTGAGACACAAAAATGGCCAATAATAAATTGAATACGCACAGGCACACACACACACACACACACACACGCACACACACACACATACACATATATGCATTTACTAACAGTTTAGTTTGGGTGTTGGTAATAGAATTGTAATTAGTTTCTAATTAATTGGGTTTTGTTGTTAATTAAATCGAGACAGTTTTCAGTTAATTGTGTGCTCGAACGTATGAGTGATAAAATTGTGTTCAAATAAATCATACGCTATGAAAGTTTACTGATCTCAAGCATACGCATAAATAAAGTTATGTATTTTGAATAATAAGCATTATGTTTGCCAACAGATTATTAAATAGTTTATATTTTCGGCAGGCTAGCACAGAGAAAAATATTCTGTTGCATGAATAGTTAGCTCGTCAACTCGACAACCAGAAGATCTAAGGTTCAATTCCCCCAAAAATATTTCGTAATCAGGTCAGAATAATCAGGAGAGTCACTACTTTACATGTTTTTTAGCCGAAAAGTTTCTGTACTTTAGTCATTGCTTAGTCATAGTTCCATAAGTAAAATTCATTATTTCTCAGTTCCACATCGCACATATACAAACTAGTTTTTTTTTCATAAATAAATAATAAAAAATAACAATATTTTCTTAGAGACAGTCGTCTTTATTTACAACCTCTAATATACACACCCTGTGTAGTAGTCTTCAATTGAAACTGAAGAGACAGTTAAATCAATACTGTCAATAGCTTCAATGGAACAAACAAAAGGCAGTCGAATAACTAGTTGGCAACTGAAGGACATTTAGATAATCAAAAGAAAAAACGAAAATAGAAACCAACAAATAGAAGTTTTGATTTCCTTTCCACGCAGCACTTTGCCTTTCATCATTTTATTATGATTATTTCTGCTGTCATTTCAATGTCATTAATTTTATTCGATACGTCATCAACTGATATTGACTTTAATATGTTAATTAATAGCTTCAGTTTTTATATGTGCGATTTTACTAAAAGATATTGGAAAATGTACCAGAAATTGGGGAGAGAGGGAGAGCAAGGGAAAGTAGAGAATAAAGGAATATAGTTTTTTTCATTTTACTATTCAGTTATTTATTGATTTTTCAATTGGAAATTGAACTAACAATAATTAGTGAAATCTTAAATCTAAATTATTAATTAATAGTCCAGCCAGTTCCACGGAACAATATTAGGATCAAACTATTCTTTGGCTGTCTTACGTCTGTCGTAATTGGCTGAGAGCCAAGGAGGGTGTCTCTCCTTCTAAGCCAATTGTGACCTCTAAAGTTAAATATATTGCGTGCTAGAGGATTAGGCTGCAACTGAAAGACGCAATTTTAAAATTTGCACTTAATAAAAAATTATATGGCGAAGTAATTACAATGAAGTTGCTGTTAGCTAAAGTATATTGTAATAGAATCCTGATGACAGTTATTAAAAATTTTCCTGCAATTTAGTGTACACTAAGGGGCCTCTCCCGTTTGTATTTGACCAAGTGAAGGAGTAAATAAAATTTTTGTGCTTTAGCTTTGAAAATGTATGCTGGAGAAAGTAAATTAGAAATGCCCAAAAGCAGACTTTAGTAAGAATTAAATCATATTTTATCATTGCCATACTATAGATTTTCGATAGAAAATGACACCACCATTGATGGTAGACATCTTTAGCATGTGAGTGATAACAGTCTAAACGGCACAATGAAAAATAAAAGAAATTTGTCTTTGTCGATGACCAAATGTTGAAACCTCTCAATCCACAAAAAATCAAATTAAGTTTTTTATGTCCACCCTACCTTCCACTTTTTGTAAAATACTACTGGTTATTAAACGTGTATGAAAACACTCAGTCCTCTTCAAAGAATTACTTAATTTTAAAGTTCAAAGATTTGCACGAACTTAAGCAAGCAATATCTGCTGATTATCGCCATTTCTACTACAATATACACCACAAGCCACACCACATACAGCAAATTATTTACTAATTTCGGCTTTTCTTATTCACTTTCTTTATCTCGATTTTGAACAAAATTATGAGGGATTTTTTTGTCTCCTAAAAAGTGATAGAAAAAAATCATATCTTACCATCTATATATTTTAAATGAAATGACATTAAAATTTATACTTAAAATATACTGCTTTTTCTTAAAATACTGCTATACTTAAAATATTCAGCTTTGCGAGACCGATAATCTGCATGTTTAATTTAAGAAACACAAAAAGTTAAAAAAAAAACTGTGCATTACAAATGTGAGAATTGATAATCACACGTAAAACAGATATACATATGAATGTACATGCATACGTACATACATGCATACATGTAGTTCTTAATTTTTCTATTAACTATTTCGCTCTCTAAAAGCAACAATTTCACATGCATATAAACATAAGTGACCTAAAAATATGCAACACTTTAGCTCGTAACTTAAAAAACTAAATTTTTCGTATACTGAACTTTTACAAAAACTGTTGCTGTACAAACGTTAACCAGAATATATAAAACACTCTTGAAAATCTCTTCAAGTCTCTTTTAAATAATTAATGAATATTTTATATTCCAGTACACAATTGCATTAAAAAATCCATTAACAACATAAATTAGTTTTTGTTAAAAACAATCAAAACAGGCCTTGCCAGCACAAAAATTAACATTAAAAGGAAAAAAGAAAAAACCAAATGCCTTTGAAATTATGTGTACTAAATAACATGCGCTTTATAAAGAGAGTAAAAGAGAGCAGAGCTCAACTCACGTGCTTGCCGGCAAATTAAATTTATGTTCTGAGCAACTAACCGAGTTACTCTACGCACTCAATAACGCTGAGAAACGTTATAGGAATGTGCATTACAGAGAGAGAGAGAGAGAGAAGAGCCAAAATACGGCCGTGTTTACCGTTCTTCATGTTTTTTTTTTTTCTTTTTTTTTTGCTACGACGACTCGAACATTTGAAATGAAAACAAAAACAATGAAATAAACAACATATTTGACTGGGACTTGCACAACATTTTCGCTATTGAATGAACTAAAATTAGATACTACGAGACGAGAGTTACTAAAACGAAGTTGGTAGAAAGTTGAGAGAAAACTTCTTTTCAAAAAACGATGTTTAGTTGGTTTTTTTTTTGTTCATGTTACCAAAGAGACGGTACTAAAAATTGTTTCACTCTCGTCTCAGTAGGTGATGAAAGAAAAGGCAAAAAAATTGCAAATGTGTTGGAACGAAGATTTTGTGGCCGTAGAAATGAAGACAAGTACTACAAAAGCAACAATAACAACAACAAGCTTCAGTTGTGAGTAGCCTTATGGAAAAAATTCCATACAAATTATATGTGTCGTATACAAAACTGCGACAATTGTCGTAACACAAATTCAGTACACGGACGTTATTTGCAAACGAAGCATGGACACTGCTGCGGAGCGGTATAATAAATAATTTTCCTTTTTCCTAGTTACGGTATGTGTGTTTTTGAATGCAAAAGCCAACATAATGATAATAATATTAAAATTTGGCTTTAATTCGATATGGCTGAAGAGCAATTGTGTAAGAAAAATTAATAAATTAAACCATGGAATTATTTTTTTTTCATCTAAATAATAAATAACAAACAACAATAAGAAATATAATCATTTACCCTACTTAAAGTTGAAGAAATAAATCATTAAAAAGTGTGTGGCAATTTTGTTGCAGTGTTTCAAAACTTCTTCAAACACCTAAAACTAGGCTTTGAGTTCTCAACTTAAACCCCTTCGAATTAGGTTATTTAAATTAAATAAATGTCATTACGAATTAGTGTTAGTGCAATATTTCTGTTTAATTGTGTGTAAATTTCATGTTGAAGAATAAATTCAAATAAAATTTAAAAAAAATGCTCTTTTATATACCAGCAATAAAATGCCAAAGAAAATAATGAAAAAGTTACGTAAAAAGTAATTAAAAAATAAAAATAATGAAACTTAAACAAGTTCTACTTACAACATGCTAAAGGAATATGCTGTTAAAACTGAGACTGCAGCTGCTGGCAGACTTGTAAAAAGAATTTTGTTTAGTGTCAAGCAGCGGAAGCTGGCAGTAAATAAGCAAAAGTAGGTTAACAATTTATGTTGCAATGCTAACGTAGCATTCCCTAGAATAGTAAAAGAAAATAACAATAATTAAAAATTGTTGCTGAGAATTATAATTTGTTCTTAAATATATAATTTATTTTCTTTAGAAAAATATTAAAGTTAAGACGTGCCGCTTTCAAAATACAAGTACGTTACCGACATATTTGATTAGCTAAATAAGCGGGAAAAAATCTTCTTTTTAAAACCAAATTTACTTGGGGAATTAAGAAATTACTTTACGGGCTCATTAATTCACATTTAAAATTATCTTTTTGCTGTTATAAAAAATTATCAAGCTTTTATAATTTCATACATTTCGGGCAATTTCGGGCAATTTGTTACAATGAACATTAAATTAATTTGCGTATTGTTTATTTATTATTTCTTTGTAATTTTTGGGTATTTTACAATTATAATTTTCCTTTTCAAATGTAGCAAATTAATGACATCTGCTGCTTATTGCTATTAGGCTTCGAAAATAATTGACATAATTAATTAGTGAGATTCAAATAAAATCATAAAATGTAAAGCACACTTTTCGGAGCCCTAAATTAATCAATATGTAGCATAAGAAACTTTTCTGAAGTTTGTAATTTAATAAAATTTGTTGATTAATAGTCGAACTTCTCGTTCAGTGTAAGAAAATACTTTCGGTTTTCAAAAAAAGAAAATTCTGAAATTAAATGGGTGCTATTAAATTTCTAAATTAAGTGAAGATTGTTTGACGGTGTCGTTTTATTTATTGGAGGGAACAAGATGTATAAAGTAACTTTAATAATTAACAAGTGTCAATGGTTAATAATAAAGAAGGAGGTAGGTAGTATTTTAGCGCTTGTACTTATGCTCGTACTATAAATAAATAGAAAGAAAAATAATAATGCTTATCTGACTTACACTTTTGAGTGCTAAGTTTAAACTTCAAAACATTTCTGGTGAGGCATAAGGAACGTATGTATTGTCAGATATCTTTTGCGATATTGAGTTAATAGTAATTTAAATCATTCATAATGATTCGGATGATTATAGTTTTCTTTTAATGTTGTTCCAGCACTCAGGAGATGACCCCTACATATGCGATGCACTGTGCTGGAACTAGAGGAGAAGGATAGAGAGAGAGATGACAACAGGTGAAGCTTCACTATCTGACAACTCTGCGTTTGCACGTTTTTTTGTTTATAGCATTGTTGCAACGCCTCCGATGTCAAGGAGACGTATTCAATTTTGAAGGTTTTTTTTAGTAGCCATTTTTAGTAATTATTTTACTTCGCCTAGGATGCTACGGTCGAAGGTGGGCGTTCTGATGTGCCTGTGGCTTGGTATCAGCTGAAACCGGTACAGTTTAGTGACTAGTGACTATGCCTTCGCCAGTGAAACCTAGCGACAAAACTGACACAGAGACACACTAATGCACATCATAAACAATATGAGATATTATTATGGCTCAGTCTGAAAGTTTTTCATTTTGCATAGCTGCTACAACGTGATAAATTTAGTATATTTAGTAATAAATGTAGTAAGTGATTCGATGTATCAGAGGCCAATGGAATGGCATCAAATAATAATGTTGCATTTACAACAACAGTGCAATTGAATTATTGTATCACATGAAATATTAATTTCAATAAATTTCAGAAAAGATTTATATCAAAAAAAATTTTTTTCAATATTAATTAGGATTTTTCGATTTTGGCTATATTTATATACAAACTAAAATTGTGCAACAGTTTGGGTGTATGTAAGAAAAAATTACTTCAATTGAATAAGTTTACGTATGAGTAATAACAAATTAAGGGGAATTGAAATTTATCATACGCAGCGAACCCTTTTGCATTACAATTGAATTATTAAAGAAAAGCAGCAGAAGTATTTTTTTTCATTGACATCATATTCATTTTTATTTGTAATTTCATCAAAAAAATTTATAAAGCCATATTAAAAAAATGTATCAGTTGTAGACACATTATAATAATGTGTTGCCTACTTTCAGGTACATGTTATTACCCATGCAGAATTTTTTTAAATTATTAATCAAATTCGAGCCATTTTGGACTTTCCTGTACGATTAAAATAGCGAAATATACGCTCATTTACTGATCGTAGAAGATACTATTGCCGGTAGAAAATGGTAACCTATTTCCTACTCTTCTCGATGAGTTATTTCTGGTTGCTTTTTATGTTTGTATACAGTGATTTTCGACTCTTTCATGATCACATTTCTAGTCTTTGCTATACAATTTGTTATTGGATTTGCAATCAAACGCTTTTCAATCATAAGTACGAGCAATTTCCGAATCCTTTTTTAAACAGGTAAGTGATTAATCTGTTGCTGATTACCACAGTACTTGAAGAAGACTCATTAAACGATTTTGTCAAAAAATTACTTTCCAAATGCCAGCTGGGTACATGTTGGAAATGTATCAATCGCCTTACGGTTTTCTTTAAGAATGATATTTGCTCCAGAAAGTTATAATTTTTTTGTAATTGAAAGAGCCTCGAATTCCGCAATTACTCTGTCGCTCAGCCTCAAATCAAACAAAATAACAAAATTTTCAAATAGATATTTCAAATATAATAATCTTGAAGTAGCGTTCAACCTCTAAGAATATATTAATTTGAATTATTATAGTTTAGAATTATTGAATAATTATTAATACAAGTTATACTTTCGAAAAACGAAAAAACAAATTTGAAAAAATTTTCCAAAAATACCAAACTTTAAATATTGAATTACGACTTTTATAAAAAAATATCTCTCTTAAAGTTATTTTTATATCAATAAATGGAAGGAGTAATTATTTTTTTTTATATGGAATATAAAAAATATATACAAAATTCATTCATGAATGCTTTGTTACCTGTTCACTTAGACGAAATTAATACTTTCTGGAATTTTCTTGCAAAACTTATTTGAACTGTAGCCTCTTTTATGGAGGCGAATATTTATTAAATTTATTAAAAATTTGTACTAATTGTTTGGTTACTTTTCACAAAGGTGATTCTTTATTTCTGTAAATTGTAATTAATTTTAATAAACTGATTACCTTGGCAACTTTTGAAATTTATGTCTGACTAATCAAATTGTAACTAGGTCTATATTTAAACCAGAAACATTTCACTCCAAAGGCCGCCAATGTTGGATATAATTTTACAGATTTTCAATAAATTTGTTAAGTACAATGCAGGTTAAAATTTATGCCACTAAAAGTATAGCCAAGCATACTGGACAAAACTTGTAACAATATCTTGTTATTAGATTTTCCCACTCTATTGCTCTTACAGCTCACTAACTGTAGAATTCTTAAACTTTCATGGACGTTTCAAAATTCATCATTAATATTTTATGCTTAAAGAGCAATAGCCCATGAGAAAATTTGTTTGTTTGCTTATTTTTCTTAATATTCCGTTTTTTTTTATTAATTAAAAATGTTGCCTACTTTATGGGATTATTATGTTTATAAGTTATTATGGACTTAATTCATCATAATTAGCAAATGTTTGGCAATATTTCCATTCCATAATTGGCATACAAGTATTAATGTTCTTATTTGGCTCTATATTTGGCAAGTACAAGAGGCATTAACTTGTGGTGCTAATTAATATTGGGGTCAATTGTATGTTAAATTCATGATATTGTAAATATATTTTTATGCAAGCTTTCACTGGCAAAAATTTCAAGTTGTTTATATTAAGGACTAAGTGTTTCATTCTATGTGATATTGCCTAAATTTTTGTTCTATTAAAGTTTTATTTATGACCAGTATAATTTTCTGCTTAAACATGGCCTACTTTTAGGCAATATTTAAGATTTATGATTTCATGTGCTTATTTAAGTAGCTTAATATTATTTTATATAGAAAAATATGCAAAAAGCTGAGTAGAGTATGAAATAATTTATATATCTTAATCATCTTATACAAATGTTTAATTAAATGTATGTGAAAAAGTCAAAGAAATTATAATATTCTGTAAAATATTACAGAAAGCCCTAACGAAATAATTATTTTAGTTTAGAATTTTAATCCAAAATATGTTTGTGAATAAAAATTGTCAATGTGCAGAGTCCATTAAAATACAGGGATTTTATTTATTTATTTTTTTTTTTTTGATATCTACACTTTTGTCAACAGACATATTGCATAAATTTTCTTTTAATGTTTGTTGGCAATAAGTTGACTTACGCCTGAAGGGCTTTTGCAAGTTGTTGTAATTTTTTACACAAACAATTTTTCCATTATCAAGATTCACATCCCATTCACTTCCTTACAGTCTTCGTATGATCCCATGAGAGCAGCTATGTAATTCGATTAACTGTGGCTTGCTTTCGCACAGCGTGAACCCTCAACGATAACATGAATTTAGTATAGCATTGAGAAAACAAGCCAATCAATCAATTTTATGTCGTTCATAGCAATTGGAGATGTAAAAAGTATGAAGAAACTGGCAACTGCCTGGGCTTTAAGTCCCTAAACATATTAAAATATTAAAAGCATATAACTCAACGCTTACTAATACTGTTTTTTGTTTTTTATTAATTGAAAAAGTGAAGAGCTTTAACAAAAAAAAATCCTTTTAAATAAATTAATATTTTCCATATTCATAAAAAGCATTTAAATTTTGCAAAACATATAAATATATGGAATATAATAATTTCATATTTGAAACTTATTTATTACATAAAATGTTTGCAAATCCAATTACCTTAGCAAATTAATCTTGAAAAGCTTTTATGTTTCAAACATATTTCTATGAATAGTAAAGAAATTGTTCACACAAATTTGTTTTATTAATTTCTATATATGCAAAATATATAAAATTTTTTGCTTTTTATATAATATATTTTTTTTTCGGTGAACGTGAGGACTAGTTTGGCGAAATGATTACTTTTAAAGCATAAGTCATGTGTAGAAATGTTTTTTTTTTATTAAAAAAAAAAAAAAACAGAAATGAATTTGATAAATTTTATTGAATTGAAATAAAAAGGCAAATAGAATTTTTTTTTAATTTAAAAAAAAATTATCAGGATTATAATTTTTTTGTTAATATATCCGGCATGGTTGAGCTTGTTTAGGCAGGCACAACAATTTATTCAATCTTTTTTTCTACTTAAACAAGAACAAACTATAAAATTAAAGTCGTAACTCATGACGTAACACATTCATAAGTCAAAATAATTTAACGATTTTCCAAATTATCGCACTGGTTAAAACACACGCCAATTAATTCATAATTTGAAACTAAACTTACTGTGCATTATTAAAAAGTTTAGAAATTCCTCCCTTCATTTACTATAATCAATTATTAAGTTTTTCTTTCAGTTTCTCTAGGCGCCTGTTTTTACATTTAACTACTCAAAGTTTTTCTTTCAACCTTCTTTCCATGTCTTTTATGGACTTTTAATCATTTTAATTGCGAGACTATTATTATTTCTCAGGTTTACTTTGTTTTAAAGTGCAAACTTTTTAATTCTATATTAAACTTATGACAGCCGATATAATAACAATGTCTTCAGACTTTTCTTTCAGCAGGTCAGTAGGTAATTATATTCTTTTTTTTTGTCCTTATGCAACGTACTGCACATGGTGGGCAATACCATTTATGAATGTATGAAATGGCATGAATACGAAACAAAAAATTTAAAAATATAAAATTTAAGCTGCCCTATTCATTCATATATTTTGCTTAAAAGCAAAAAGCTATTTAATGAAAATTTTAAAATAATAAACGTGTATGAAATACTCTTGGCCAAATGAATTTTTTTGATTTTCTTATAACAGCAGCTGACTTCACATGAGCGTATTAGAAATATTTTTAAATATCATTTATACGCCAAACAACAAAAACCGTTGTGTACTTTTAGCAGTATTGAAAGGCAACGCCTGCGGGAAAATATGTTTCTATTGTAAATGTTGCTGGTCACGTGATTTATTTAATGAAATGTGATGAATGAAATTATGATCGGTTAAAGAGTTTTCTAATATGTCTATGAAAAATAAGTATGTAAAAATATACTCCTTGTAATTAGTTCATTACTGTATCAGGCATGGGACAAACTAGAAATGCTAGAACTACAACTATCAGTTTCTTTCTCCCGAGGGTTCTGAAGCAAGTGACACAATAGTACCTACTTTAGCAGCATTTTAAGATTTTTTTTTTAACTTTTTTGTTTCAATACTTTTTACACAATGCCAACTAGTTATGTGGATTATATTCAGCATCTTTGAGATATCCGGACAGCTTGGGTCTGATGTTTACTTGCAGTAATTTGCCAACTTCATACACTTCATGTTTTTAGTAATTTTTTTTTCAAGTTGAATTGTTTGAGAACACGAACAGCCAGTGAAGGAACAACTCATAATTAATAAAATTAGGAAATTTTTATGAATTTGTATGCCTTTATTGAACAAATTTAATGAAATAATAAAATATTGTGAGATGGATATGTATGATGCAGACAATGAAACATAAAAATACATTTTTAACGTGACATCAATACTAAAAAAAATTAAAATATTTACACGAATTTATTTGCAGAAATTTTTGCAGCATTCTTTCTTTCTTTAATTAGATATTTCACTCATTTTCATTTTAATATCAATTTCAGCACATGCAACAAATTAAGGAACTGTCTTTACCGTGTTTGTTTGGACACCTTCGATTTTGTATCACCACAATTTTTGAATATTACGTAGATATGATTTCATTTATAACAGACATTTCAAAATTTAAGTCTAGTGTATATTATTCAACTAAAATCAAGACTCTTGACGGACAAAGTATAATATCTGTATATATTGAGGACGAACCTGACTTTTGCTCAATACTGCGGCCTACAACAGTAATATTCTCAGTTATTTTTCAGCGACGTTTACAACGTTGATTCCAAAAACTCCATAATAAAATTGGACGAGAAGGTGCTGAATTCAGCGAAATCTGACCACAAAATTATCACAATTTTCGTAGTGAATTTTAGTTATATATTGTTCCATTTATAATAATGGTGCAGTTTTTGCGTGTAGTAGTTAACGTTTGTTAAAAGGGCGGGCTATTTTAACTGTTATTAGAACTCACAGTATGATAATTCTAATACGTATGCATTTCAGCTCAATTTTTAATTTAAAAGTCCAGCAAAGAGTGTGTTTATATATTTTTAACAAAACTATCATTTTCCTATACATTTTTAGTGTTCAGCCTAGTTTTGTTAAAATTTATTGCAAATTATCTTTTCAAATAAAGTCTAACGAAACTTTTACTGCCATAGAAATTATCCTGGCAATTAAAACATAAACGTGTATAATTTACAAATAAAAAAGGAAGCACGAAAAAAGTATTATCCTTTCGAAAGTTTATTTGCTACAAAAAAAAAGTGTCATTAACCTGTTAAATATTCTAGTAAAACTACGAGCAGAAGACAACAAAACTAAAGAAAAAAATATAAAATAAAAATAAATAAATAAATAAAGTTGTGTTAACAAATTTTTGTTTAATTTTTTCCTCAACAAACAACAACTTGTATAAAGAATTTTTTTTTCAAGCATTCATTCATTCAGTCATTTATGCTTTCATTATGTCATTTACACATACAGTTAAAGCTGTTAAAGCGTGTACATCTGTACATAGACGTGCATACATTTACATATTCAAATGCATTTATCAGTCGACTTATGGCAGTTGAAATATTGCCTTTGTAGTTGTGTCGCTGCCTGTGCTTATGAAGATAATTTCAAACGAATTTTCGTGCCAATAAAAAACCCGTAAACTAAATGAGTATGTCTGACTTTCTATCTGTCTATCTGTCTGTCTGTGTGTCTGCATGAAAAACTAAAATTCTGAGTATATTTAAATTCATTGGTATGTTCATAAACGACTTGTGCAAATACGATTGGTGCGCAAAAAAGAAAAACTCTTTAAAATATTTCCAGATATTCAGGTTGCAAATTTAATTTTTCTTCACTGGTTATGTATTTATTTTCACACACACACATACAAAATGTACGTCTAAAAGAAAAACTTGAAACTTTTGCATGGAAATTATGTAAAGAAAATTTAATAGAAGAAAAAAAATACATGTAAGAAAGAATTTAAGTCACTTGTAAAAGTGTGATTTAACAAACAATAGCAAACTGGGTTACAACCTGGCGTATTGTTTGCTTTTATTCTACAAGAAAAAAAATACTTCTAAAGCCATTCACATGCTTACACAATTTTAGGCTATTTTTTTTTTAATTTTTACTTTGTTCTTCGACAAAAGAATAGCAAAATTTTATGCTTGCTTTATGTGTGGATCAAAAAAAAAAGAATAATAAAAATACTGACTGGTAGAAAAAAGGCATGCTCAGTTTGGCTTTGCTATAATGTGTGCATAGTGAAGTTGGCAGTAGTAGCAGAATTTCTGAAATTATATGAACATGTTCATATTCTTAAGCAGAATTTAATTACAGACACATTAGTTTCGTTTTAATTTTATTTTCGTGCATATCTATAGCAAATATTTGCTGAGAACTAAAATCTCTAAACTATAGCATATTTTTAGGAGCAACAATAAATTTCTTTAAAATACTCGTACATAAATATTTACCAAAGACGTCATAGAACCTGTCTTAATTACTTACTAAATTGTTTTCTGCTTTAACAATTTCCTACCGGGAAGATGACAAAAAAGAAATTTAAATAAAATAACTTAAGAAAATGTGCACAAATAACAACATGAAAAGAAAATCTTGTAACTTGAAATTTTCTTACATAAGAAAATGGTTGCTTATATTCGGTAGCTTAAAGAAAAACTACAAGTTTTGTTAGATTTTTAGACACGTAAATACATGTCATTGCTGTTGCTTCTGCAGTGAAGAACTTCACATTTACACAAGGACAGATAATCGGTTAATCGATTGATAAATCAAACCATTTTATACAATGTTATTTATTTCAAACAATAATTCTTTTTTTGGGGGTATTAATAAATCAGAGTTATTCTAAGGTTCGTAAAGCTTTTATTAAGATATAAATATGAGACAACATTCCAAGCGGACAAAGGAAAAGTCAACGTCAATCCATACCAGTACAGAACCCTGAACAGAATGCATTTCTCGGAAGCCGGCCATCTGCCATTATCCATTCCGTTGTACTTCGTATGTATTTATACATTTCACCACTAGCCAAGTGGCTCTTGATTGCAAATAACTTTTTTGACGAAATTGATTATGAGCATTTTTTTATTCCAACGTACACAACTGTTGCCAACTTAATTAATTTTTCCTGAGATGCTACATTCCATATACATTCAACTACATGGGAAAACCTCATTTCTTGTTACCTCCAGCAATAGCAAGCCAAATCATCTTTCCACTGGTCACCTAGAATTTCAGGCCCCACAATCTGGCCAGCAATTTTTCATGCAAGACATGTACGGCATTATGGCGTTTTGTTCCGGCTGAAGCTCGCCGTCTTTTCCAACACACAGGCAACAACAATTTCAATGCCAGCTGGTTATTCACCAAAAAATAAAAAATTAAGAGCCCGTCAAGTGTTAACAAGACCCCAGTTGCCATATGAACTTTACCAACCCTCGTAGTCGAATACCTACCATATTCCTTTAACGGCGCTCAAAGTCATTTTAAGCCGCTCGATCTTATACAGCTTCGGTTGGCCTTCCGCTTGACATCCTCACGGATTCCACCATGGTAGTACTCTGCCCGAAAATTATGTACTATCCCTCCTACACAAACGAATGTGGCTTTTGCTGCCTTCCTACTTTCGCCTTATCTTTTTTTATTTATTTTTCCAATCCTTTCGACACCGCACGGCGATGTGAAATAAGGAGCTCAATTTGGAAGAACAGCAGAATAAAATCTGTGGTTTAACCGAAAACTAAAAGAACTGATTAAGGGATTTATAACTGCTTTTATGCATTCATAAATGAATTCACTAATTGCAGGATTCAGCGATTAAAACAGACTTTCGATTAATTGAATACTCTAATGAAAAGACAAACATTTAAAATATACACACACACACACATCCAAACACACACCGAGCACTGCAACAATGAATGAATGAATGACTGAATGAATGAATGTAATTCAAACAAATAAAATCTAAAAACCAAAATACTTCCGCTTGGGTTTTTCTTCAGCTGGTAAACTTATGTTTTCTTTTTTGTTAATTCGAACAACTTTTGTTCAAGTTACAGCAAGAAGAAAGGCAAACAAGTTCTCAGAGGGGAAAAGAAAGTCTGCAGGTTACCTGTGTGTTGTTTATTTGTAAACATTTTTATTATTAAACACATTTTTCATACACGATATATGGGAATAAAGCCGAACAAATCGCTTTGATATAAAACGCTTGATTTTTGTAATTAAATTATTAAGAAAAAAAAAAATAAAAATGTTATAAACACAACTGCAAATTATTTTCTTTTTGATCAACTAATGGACGATTTCGATTGCTCTATTAGGCACAATTTCAGCAAACAAACATCAGCTCAGAAAGAAATTACTTTTCTTTTGTTAATTAAAATTAACAAATAAATTTGTTTTAATCAAAAAAAAAAAAATAAAATAAATGGAAAATGTTTTTTTCTGGTACCACAAAATGTTGCATCCAACGTGCCCTCAATATTCAGCAAAGAAATAGAAATAAAATAATTTTGTTTATAAAATGTTATTATAAATTGTGCTAGTTTACTGGTGCGCTTGTTAGTCAGAACATGTTTGACTGTGACACATGTCACGCGTTACAAAATAATTTGAAGACGAGGAAGAAGAAAAAAACAACAGACCCTCAACAACATTGAACCAACAAAATAAGGCAGCAAAACACTTTCCTTCCATTTAATCTTTTCCCCTCTTCTCATTTATTTATTTGCTTAATGTTTTGTTTTATTTAATATGAGTTTTTCTTTTCTTGTGTTTTTTTTTTCTGAACTCATGTTTTGATAACATGACAAGTTTATTTAATTTCTTTCTCATTTCCGCCGGCAATGGTAAATAACAGCTTGATATTATTTTTTTTCCACTTCCTATTTCTCACTCTGTCTCTGCTGTTGTATATCTTCGGCCCGTTTAAGGTCTTTAATTGTTTTATTGTATTCCGTTTGCTTAGGATTTGATTGTAAGATTTGTTTGGCCTCCTTGTGCACAAGCGTATGTTTGTTTAGGCTTAAGTCTTATTAAGGCCTGTGTCATGTCCAAAATTAAAATAATTATGATTAATAATAATAATAATAGCAATAAGAAAAATAATGAAAAAGAAGAATAGAAAAAATGCTGAATTGCTAAGAAATAATTCATCGTCGTCATGTTCAATTATGGAAGTCAATAGAACAACAAGACATTTGTTTGTTATTAATTAAGTATCATAATTAAATGTTGTCCATAAATATTTCACAAAAAAAAAATAATACTTTTTCAGAGAATTCTTTAATTAATTTTGAATTTTTATAATAATTTCCGTTTCTAAGCATGTCCCCCAGATACAAAACATTTTTCACAAGGCTTGTGCCTGCAACAAAATTACAGCACCAAAAAACACACAATCATAAAGTGGTCAAAATCAGTTATCTGTGTATGTAAATATAACAAGGCGATGGGGTGGCGTATCTCATGATAATTCATCGTTAAAAATACTGACAATTTTCTTTGGCATCATTCATGAATTTTTTCAGCAATTTTCCAAAACATCATGGATCACCCGAATTAATTTTATTCGGTAGGAGTGCGCGTATTCGTCAGTCTTAACGATAATATCAGTTTGACTCGTAGTTTCGGACTAAGTCATAAAAAGACTTCGAATTTTTATTGTAATGTTCATTACTAGGCCTTTGTGTCAGTTGTGTGCATAGTCACTGATCACTGCACAGTATAAGCTTCAGCTTTTTGAAATAATTTCCATAAATTTTTGTCACGAGGTTAATTTGTGTGAAATGCGTTGCAAACACTTGACATCATTCTACATGAGAAAAACAGATCTAAATAAATAATCCAAGAACTCGATTTGGAGATAAATATTATTTAGGGCTTTTCTATATAAAAGTAACGAAATCGATCTTTTGAAAAGGTGCCACTGTCGTTGTAAAAGAGAAAAATTGTATAATTCCTTAGAAAATAATCTTCGTGCATGTTCTATCATGAAATTTTATAGCAGTAACGCAGTGCCTCTGGTGCCAAATACGCGGATTCGCTGACAAACCAAATTTTGTATTAATAAAAAAAATTTCACTGACCTGAGCCTCTTCCCCAAATTTTATATAAAATTTTCTCCCATCGCTAATTTAAAATATCACAAATTTTCTATTTGCGCCCGCCTAAAAACACTCATATTTAAAATTCCATATTTTTTAAAAAAAGGGGAAATGAAAACATTTATTATTCTTCTCATTGTTGTCTTAATTGCTAAACGAGAAATTATTTCCTGCTAATCAGATGTACCTACAAGTGCTCATCATCATTTATTTAATGAAATATTACATAAGTTACAGCTCCCTGCCCTGCCCTGCCCTATAGCAAACGGCAGCTTTTGTGCGCTAAAGCATGATATATTGTCATGGAGGATAATTTATACCACACAGCGTATGATGAATATTAATTTATTGCTGTTAAGTACCAGGGGGATAACGTTGTTACTCTTCGCTGCCACTAATAAAAAGCACCTGTTGTTAACATTTAAATTACCTTTTCAAAATAACAGCAATTTAACAAGAACTACTACTACAAACAAGCGAGCAAACAGGAAATATAGCAAAACACACACACACACACACACACGCCGCATAAATATTTGTATAGCAAAAGCAACGCCACATAAATTCATATTCGCACCGTCATTAATAACGCAGGAAACACGAAAGCGAAGAACGTCGTTATTTAACCCTTTTCACAAGAATTCTTTACAATTGTTATTTATTATTTTGCGGAGGCAGCAGTGCTACCCGAAGGCTCTTTTTAGTGTTAAAGTTTAGAAAATTTTAAAATATTATTAAAAATTGATAAATTATTTTAATGCGATTAAATCCTAATTGAGGTGTTTTAATCTCTGATTTTTTAATTTCTTGTATATTTCATTTGAACAGTCATTGACTTGTTCAGTTCAGTTTTTTAGAGAAATTTTTTTATTAAATTTCCGAAATGTGTGAAAATTGACAAACACAGTGGGTGGGAATCTTCTTGCATAAGGAAATAAATAAATGCAGGTAATAATTTAATTTCTACTCCGCCTAAATATTTTACGATTTCTTTGGGAATACCATCCATCAGCAGCTACATTACCGATGCAATTGAAACTTTGCGGTGAATTTATGCAACAAACAAACTGGGCGGCTTAAGTACCTTTTGTAAATGTAAGGTATGCGCTGATTTATAACAAGTAAATACTTAATTGAGATCTTTATGTTCGTACAAAGTAGCGGCTGTATATAAAAAAAATTAACTACTTATCCCAATGTGCGACGAAGATACAGTGAGTCAATAAAGTTAGCTGCCCTATTGTTATGACCAGCACATAAAAAATTGCTACCAGAGTAACATATGCAGCCACAGTCACTGAAAAGGGCAGTCGAATTGAAGAACTTGGCGGCAGTGCAGAAGGAATTTTACGACAACCGTGGCTAAGTTTTCACTCAAAGCCAAAGCAGCACAGTATTACTAAAGTCAAGGTTGCAATTGATTTCCAGCGTCACATGAAAAAACTAAAAATCCCTGTAACAAATTACAAGTTTCCCAGTTCCATTGACTACAAATAGAGCTGGCATTAACATGTTTGATTTATTTAAAACACCCCGACATTACAGTACAGTATTGAAATTGCCTGATTTATTTCTTTGCCACACAGACGCTACGAATTACGAATTTTTAGTAACGCATATTGAGTGAAGGAAATAAAACTCCTTTTTTTTTTTTGAAAATGCCCACAATCAGAACATATGACGAAAATCGTCGTGCCTAACGAACTTTGCGATGGATTTATTTCGAAGTTTTATAACGCTGAACGACCAAAAATTTGGTATAGACTGGCTGTTTTTAATTTTCTGGTTTTATGTTTCTTAAATAAGCAAAGATGCCTCCGTAGACTAGTGGATAAGCATCAGTCCTATCAATCTGGAGGTGCAGGTTCGAATCTCTCCCAGACCCTTGATATTTCTTGTGGCATCGCAATGGGCCTAAGCTCTGGCCTAAGTGGGGCGTTCTCCTTCGGGGAAGGTCCGCCACTTAAGCTAACCCAAAACTATATATTTTGTTCCAAGAATTGTTTTTCTCTTTATTAAATTCTATAATCGTTTTTGATCGCTTCTTGTTAACATTATAGAACTTTCTATTTGTGTTCCTATTTTTTGAAGGTGGACATTCCTACATGAAACAGGGATTTATTTATTTTTTTTTTTTTTTTTTAATTATATTATTAATTGACCTTTTTTATTATATTTTTTGCAATATATTTATTAATATTATTATTAAACAAGCTGTTAACGAAATATCGAATAATAAAACCAAATAAAATAAAAGAAAAAGACATCAAGCTTAATAAATATATTGCAAAAAATATTTTCTTTTTTTCTATTTCTGGAAATGTTTACAGGTCGTACTTATACTGTCACAGAAAAATTAAGTCCTCCACCATGCTGAGCTTGATTTTCATAATTTTAATAATGTGAATAAGATGCGAAGTTTCCAATCTATAGTTTTTTCATGTATGAAAAGTATATATTTTTTACATGACATTAACTGCAATGAATTGGCGTAACGAATTCTTGTCGTCTTGCTGTGCCAACTTCATCGTTCGTTGCAATTGTGTTTATAACATTATTTGAATTTAAAAAAACATATTTTTTTTATTCTTATAATAAATTTATTTATTATCATTTTTCGGCCGAGCATCGCGTATGTGGAACAAACTCCCTGCCGAGGTCTTTCCTGTCACTTATGACGTGGGAAAATTCAAATCAAATGTCCATTCACACTACTCCCTCTATCCTCCTTCCCATAACCTGATTTCCTAGTTCCAGCACAATGCATCGCATGGACCCCTGACTGCTGGTCCAAGATAAAAAAAAAAAAAAAAAAAAAAAAAAATATTTCTGCGGCGGCGCTGATGGCTCAGTAGTTAATATATTAATCCTGCAATCAGAAGGATTAATTTCCGTCTCGATCAACTCAAAATAATTTTCTGATTTTTCTCTGCTACAGCAGAATGTTTATTCCGCATTTGAGCAAAAAAATGTCTCCCATTAGCTTAAATGCATTGAATTGGTCCAAGTCAAGAAAGCTTAATTTTATTTAAATTTTAAAGGATTTTTTTACATTATCTTTCTTTTCTCAATATTTCGTTAAGCTTCGGTTGACATCTTTAAGCAATTTTATTATTCTATAAAATAGAAAATAGTTTTGATTATTATTTGAATTTGTCTACTTTTTGCATATAATTTCAATTTAATAATCATAAATATTTATCTTAATACCATCGCAGCGCTGGCCTTCTAGCTGGCTTGATTGTTGTTTAATTTTAAAAATATATTTGCCCTGACCATATTTTTGTAAAATTTTCTTCAGCACTGAAAGTGATAACGTACACATATTTTGCAAGTAACAAACTCCACAAATCTTCACAAGGCAATGAAAATAGTTGAAATGTCAGGTTGCATGGCAGATCAAGGTTCACAATAATTGAATGTCAAAATGAACAGAAAAATTATTAGAAATCTTAAACACTGAATGTTCTAATACTGCCCGCGGTAGATTTGCCAAAACCAACAGTTACAAGCAAAGACAGCCATCATACACGCAATCCAATCCCATTCAAGTGTGCCAAGATAAACGTTAACCCAGTGACATTTAGTGGGATGACTTTTACTTATTTATTTTTTTTTTTTTGACGAAATGTTTAATCAAAATATTATTATTAAACTGTCTGAAACATGCTGCATCATAAACAAGTTGTGTTTTTTTCTTCCGTTCTTTTTCTTTTTTTTTTCGTTTTTTTGTTTGTTTTTAAATTTCGCTTAGGGTTTTGTTAACATGAGAGTCGTAATTTATGTTTTTCATTTTTGTTTGCTTGTTAGTTTATTTAAGATTGTACGTGAGTGGCTTTGTGATAACGTAAGTTACAAAACTAAAATTTAGCGAATGCCTCCTCAACCGGCTGTAACTCTTAGGACGTCTGCTTTAAGCCACCGTTGTCTTTATTAAATTGTTGATATTTATTGTTGCCGCTGCTTGCTTCGGATTTCTGTCACTTGGCATTTTAAATGTCATTGCCAACATCATTTATATGAATCGTATGGCCGGGCTGTCATAATGCTTATCTGTGGTCCTTGTCTAACAGTTTTCACTGTTAAATCAAAAGCTATTTATAACAAAATATTGTATTCTTCTTCTGCAATTTCTCAAAAATGGCACAGTTTCTTTGCTTTATTATGTTTGTTATCTTTGACTGCTTCTTCTTCAGATTATTATTATTATTGTTATCATTGTTGCTGGCGCCAAAAGTACTTGTTGTTGTTGCTTAACGAAAAGCCATTTAAAAGCAACTCATCATCATCATTTATATTTGTATGATTATCCACTTTACCAGTCACGGCTATTTATTTAAACGGATTTATATAGCTTTCTTTTTTTATTAGGAAACACTGTGGAGTGTTTTGACACTTAAAGCGGGCATATCTATTTTGCTCTTATCGGCTGAATGAAATTTGAATTTGTTGCCATTCAAGATTAATTTTAAAGAAAGAATAAAATTTAATGATAAAGAAAAAGTCAATTCCTCAGTCAATAGCAACAAAAATGTAGAAAAAAAAATTATTCACAGCTTTTTATTAGACATTTATTTAGGCCAGTGATTACGTAGCATTAAGAAACGACTAAACAAAGGAATTGTCATCTTAATCAATGATTCCCAAACTTGTTGAATGCTTTAGGGAATATATTTCCCATTTACAGAACAATGGTTCAATTCGAAAGCTCGTATTACGGCCGTGTGCATTGTGCGCTTGTTTTGATTATACAGGGTGTCTCCGTAGTCTAGTGCATGAGTATTAGTCTTATCAATATGGAGGTGCTGGTTCGATTACCGCCTAGACACTGGTTCTTTCTACAGACTTGCGATAAGAGCTTGGTAGAGTTTGTGTTGATAAAAAAAAATACTTGATGACCCGGCCACACGTTGCTGTATATGTCTTGAGTGTCTGTTATTAAAATCGGTTAGTCATACCTGTCTATAATTTACCTACCGTCCCTACCTTCCGAGTGCCTAACCGTATACGGAATTTCAGCTCACTGGCTCTATGAAGAGTGTGCAGCCGTATATCGAATGGAAGTGCCACATTCAAAAAAGGATCAGCCTAGTCCCCCTGTAATTTTTTAAACGCCAAATCAAACTGCTGAGCTTGTGAATTGAGCAAATAATATTTTTAAATTAATATAAAAGAAATATACATTTTATTTCCAAAATTAAAAATAAATAAATTTTTTAGGTTTTACTTTTTAAATGTATTTTTCTAGTTTAACCTTCGCACTACCAAACCTCTTTATTTACATATTGACCCAAAACCCTCGCGGGTGGGATATTGCATATATTTTATAAAAAAAAATTGTGCATTTACGCCAACATTTCATGTTTTTTACATTTAAATATTTTAAAAGTTTCCATTAAAACTAAGAAAATTAGTCACTGAGTCGAAATCATCTTCAGTTTAAATTATAATTCAAAAAGTTATCACTCATTGGAAATCTAAAATGCCACACGGCTGGCTTTTGGTAGTCCGAAGGTTAAGAATTATATCGCACTAGATCAACAAGAGGATATTAACTCAAAATTTGGAAATTTTCACCAGAATTTTGTCAGAAATCAACTACCAACAACATTAATATCTATTCACACTATAAAAATTTCACCTTATTCAGTTTACTCTTTCATCTTAAAAATGCATGATGTATTTGGATTTTCAAATCCTCTTAAAATGTAACGACCAACAGTTTTGGGCCTCTACTGAAAATGTTCAAGTTCTGAGTTAATTAATACCCTCTTGTTGCTCAAATGCAATATGTATGTATTTCTATTTTGGTAGTAAAGATTTTAAAATAAGTATATATATTTCTAAGCTATTCTTTTAACAAACAAAAAAAAAGAATAATAAGAAGCCTTAAGCTTCAAAACCCCTTGAGCATATGCAACGTTATAATGACTTTTTCAACTTCCCTTTTTCTTCTCTTGTTTTCTTTTCAGCTTTAATTTCCCATCTTATTAAAATTGGAAGTCCTTTTCGAAACAACAAATTAAATGTGTTAAACAAAAATAAGTCAAGTAAAAAATCTCTAGTGCGTGCTATGTTTTAATAAAAAAAAAAAATAAATAAAGCAAAATAAAAGAAAATGTAAAGAAAATTGAGAAATAGCAAATGGAAACCAAAAAGAGGAATATAATGTTTTTTTTCTAAAAAAAAAAAAAAATTAATTTGTGGAAAAAAAAATTCGTTACAACTATAATTATATTTAGAAAAGTTGCTTGCGAGACGTCAAGGAATTCTTACAACTAAGAAAATTCAGAGAGAGACAAAACAAAAGCAAAGCAAAACAGAATTGAAAATATAATTGTGCCGACTTATGAAAATATTCAATACAATGGAAGTGTTTCTGTTAGCTAATCACATGCTGTAAGTAATTCATGCAATTTTATATAAAAAAAAAATATATATATAAAACTAAAAAAAATAGTTGTAAATTGATATTGAGTAAAATTTGGCAAAATTTCTTAATAACATTAACCGTAGAGTGCTCCTAAGAAAAAGTTAACAATTCCATCCTTTGGAACATTTTTGTTCCATATATAAATTTCAAGACAAACTAGTTTTTGTTTCCTTTTTTTTTTTTAACTACAAACAAAAAACAATAAACTAAATAATTATTATTAGTCAGGATAACTAATAATAACTATTTCATAATAATAATAACTATTTGTTATTATTTTCTTTTGATTGGAACGCATGATGTGCAAATATTATCAGCATGTGTGTCTTTACATATAGCCTTATCACAAATGCAGCAAAAGAGAGTAGTCCTTTTATCCTTATTTTCACCAGAATGACAGCAGTCATAACAACGGCCTCGTTTGACAGCTGCCTTTGGCGATCTTCTGCTTTTCGCTGATGATGGTCCAGGAACTTCATCTCCAACGATATCGTCAACTTGTTTTAATAATGCAACATTAAGATTTTTATTTTAATTGTTAAATACATAGAAGAGGTAAAAATTAACGGGGAATAATTTCCTGTATTTTATTAATAAAAAATAATAAATATATAAAACATTTACTACGCGGTGGAAAAAACGTGAAGAACGCTGATTCTGAAGGTGCAGCAGCCTTCGAAAACAGCATGTTGTTCCGTTCTGCGAGTGTTTGTCAGTGTGATTTACAATCTTGTCTTTGATTTTGTTTGTTTCTTAGTAAGCAGATCGGCAGGTTGCTGGATGTAAATGTAAATTAATGTCCCAGCCCACTTGGGTACAATTTGTTATGGTCCCATTGTGATGCCTGTTATGATGAAACTATTAATTCTTGTAGTGATACAGACCAGAGTCTCTGCTAGGAATACGACCTAGAATCCCCTAGAACTACCGAGGCAGCCGGGCACATGTAATTGTAGCTGCTTGTATGATACTGATTATACCAGTTTTCAGTAAAATTCATGCGGGGACAATTTTAGACGTGACTGATAGCATTTCGTGTACAGCTCCAGTTTTTCCTATATCGCAGTTTGTAAAAAAAATAAAAGCACATTCGCAACATATATTTAGTAGCATAACTTGGGAAGGGTTTCCCCAATTCTATAAAAAAAACATTCCGAAATTCGACAACAAAATAATCTTTAGAACGTGCGAACATTGTTTCTCTAAGTTTGCTCAGTAGTTTTAGAGATGTCATAAAAGTTTTTACCAAAAAAAAACTAAATTTTACAAAAACTTTATAGTTTTTTGTTGCCAAGAATGCATAAAGAAATCGAAAATAAAACAATAATAATGATTTTAGTTAAGCAGGTCGTAGGTAAATGTATTCCAAAGAAATTGAGCCCTTTTTCATGCAGCACTTTTGATTTTATTCACAATTTAGTGACAAAACTCTTTTTTTTTTTTTTGAATAATTATTTATTGTAAATCGAATCAAAAAAGACCAGTTGTAGGGAATAATTTTTGCAAATACTACTTAGTTTATATTGTATGGATTTTGGTAATTCTCAAATATATTTCTATAGTTTTTATTAAAACACATGGATTTTTTTAGCTTTTTCAAACATTTGGTGAAGAGTTGGTTTAAAAACCATCTAATTGTATGTATAGACTAGCTTAATCATACAACAAGTAGATATAGAAATAATATATAATTAATTCAAAATTAAGAATCATGGGTTCCGAAGGCATTTTGTTGCTTTTTGATAAGAAAAGTCCTAGTGGACAACCAGTTGAACAAACCAAAAACTTTATTAGTCACTCAAACAGACAGGATCTGAAGCCCTTCAAGAAGTTTTTAAGTCAGTTGCATTCTCGACCTGCAGGCTAAAATTCTTTCAAAGAAGTTTCAAGTTTCACACTTAAAATTCGTGCGCTACAAATAAGATTCTGGTTTGCAAATTCAATGACAATGTAAAGCCATTGTTTTGTTCTTTTCAAGGCAATGCTTGTTTTAAGTTTTTTTATATTTAATTTTTTCAATGCTTAAGAGAACATAGAACTGTAAAAAATAATAAAACTACTGTCTAAGAACTTATGACTCCCATTGTCATCAAAATATGCCTAAATTCGTTTGTTAAAAAAAACAGCACTTGTCTGAGAACCTCCTCGTATTTACCACAAACACACACCACTATAATTAACCAACATAATTTAACAACATTGAAAATATATAGAACAACAACATGTCCTTCTTTCTTGTACAATTATTTATGTAATTCACTTTAAATAATGGCGACTTTAATTTCCACATTCATATGCCAGCTATTTGCCTCGCCTATTCCCTGATATATTAATTTATTTTTGTACTCCTGCCACAATTATATTGATTTTTCTTCCATCAAGTCAGAGTCAGCTACTCGCCGTGTGTAATTGTGTGTGTGTGTGTATGAGCGCGCACGTTTAAGGCACATTTATTTTTTCCCAAAACTATAATTTCGTGTTATTATGTTCTGTGCTAATTAAACCGTTATAAATTACATTCGAAAAAAAATTATTAAAAAACGACACGAAAATAACAATTGAAATGAAAAATATATCGCCTTTAAAAATTCAAGTAATTCTTAAAGAAATTAGTGTGGAAAAAAGTGAGAATTATATGGAGTTCACACCGCTAAAGTTAAACATGTTTCAGTAATTTTTACTGGATACTCAAATCAAATAATATTAGCTTGAATTATGTTTCTATTTACTACTCCATTATTTGCTACTCTATCTTGGTGTTCAATTTCAATTAAATTTTCAGAAAAATTTTGTCTTATGATTATGATTATGATAAATTTTAGTTCCCCACAAAAGTGATTTAATAGTTCATGCTGCTTTTTTAATGAAAAATTCAGAATATTAATCTGGAAAAATTGAAAACTATTGATCCCATTTAGCTCAAAAGGATTTTTAGTCGAATTTCTAATAAAATTTGGAATTATATTCATGTTATGGCATCTGATTAAAAGGGTTATAGATGCTTTCACCTGCACTATTTTGTTCCTAGTACTTTTATATCTATTAATCTTCCTTTTTATTTCCTAATATCACTTGAAGTTTCTGTAGTTGTTATTATATTCCATCCTGATAATTCTGAAGTGCTCTCAGCAATCGGGGGTGCTGATGGCGAGTAGTCAGCGTGTGGGCTCTGCAACCAGAAAGACCCAGGTTCGAATCCCAGCCGGGTCAAATCAGAAAAAATTTTTTCTAAGTTTTCTGTGCTACAGCACTCTCCTTCGTCGGTATTTGAGCAATAAAACGTCGGCGAAGTAAAATAATAAATAAAATGGCTGAATTAGCTTAAAAATAATTCGTCAAAAAAAAAAAAAAAAAAAACATCAGCGACGCCGCATCTTTGCTTTATAATTTACACGCAACTGCAAAGTTGCGCAAGAATTAAGCTCTATCTTTCTACCACTTTCACCACCTGTCTGTTTCATCCCTATCCTTCTCTCTAGTTCCAGTGCAATGCATTGCATATGTAGGGGATAGCCCCTGAGCACTGGTCCAAGATAAAAAAAAAAAAAAATTCATATATTCTGCAAATTTCTAATATCTTTTTTAAATAAACACATAATTCAACAATAAAAAAGATAGAGAAAATTATATATATATATAATATTAGATTGCGAATTTGAAAAAGAAATTATTTAAATTATCCGGATATTATTCTTGAATAGTCCATAACTGTTTTCTTTTCTATACGTGCACAAGAACAATTTTTTTCTCACTTACAATATCAAACAAAATGAAATAAAATTTATAACGTGCCGCCTTTAAATGGTGTGTTCAGTGAGAGATCAAAAATACAATATACATGAACACAGCCTTTGAAAGAAACACAACTCCGCATTTTAGTTTTTTTCGAAGGTGTTTGGGAGCCAACAAAATTGTTCGTGAAAGAAGCACAGCGAAATAAATGGTCGCGTGTTTCGGTGATGGGCTGTCGGGACTGGGATAGGCTGTTTCGCCCACTGCTGATATAGAATTCTTTTTTGCCATTGCAAACCATCAGCCAGAGGAGTTTTTCGGGGGTAAGGCTCAGGAGAGTTGGGGTTCTACCACTAACTGTATCATAACAAGCGCTCTGTGGCTGTGTTCTGATGGCTGCAACTCCTTAATTCCTGAGCTTTTCCCGATCGCCAAATAGTAGACTCACATGTGTTTGCATAGGCCAGACATTTTGGCAGACATGCTGAGAAGAATGGGCATTCCGCTCAATGCCCGGTGTAGGAGTTGTGGTGACGCTTCGCACAAAGGAAGCTGTTGTGCACTTTCTCTGATTGTATTTTAACGTTATTGAAGTAAATATAATTTATTTATTTCATGTACTGTACATAAAAGTGTTACTTTTCACAACACATTTCAGGGCATATCAAATCATAATCGAATATTGAATATGAATTGTTTTAAAATCAAAGAAGGCACACGTAATTTTTGTTTTCAAATTATAATCAAAATGTTATGATAATATTAATTTACAAGCCATAAGTGCGGAAAACAAAACCAAGAAACATGAATGGCATTAAAGTTAAAATTGAAGAAAAACATTCAAACTCATGCCTAGACACACATATTTTTTCAGTATTTCCAGACTTGTACTAAGTAGTTTGACATGCAATGTGGTCTACATGAAGCTTAAGTAGCAGCCAACACACAACTATTAAAACAATAGCAGAAAAGAAAGGGCTTTAAAAATAAAAATTATTAAAAATACAATGTTACTTCACCACTGACTTAAAAAAAAAAAAACAAAACAAAACAGCAGAATACAAAACCCCTTTTATGTATAAATATCCAAAAAAAAAAATAAAAGATTTAAAAATTTACTGCAGTAAAAGAATGTCACTTGCAAAAAAAAAGCCCCAGCGAAGGCATGTTTCAAAAATATTCTCCCAACTGCTCTTGTTATTCATTTGCATGCAAAAATGCCAAACCTTTGGTTCCCTGAAGTTTTGCAGCAAAAACAATTAAAAACCAACAAGCATGACCTCAATTTTAATATAAAATTTAAGTTGGTCTAGAAAAAATAAACATGGCAATTTTTTTTTTATTTTTTATTTGCATGCCTTCTTGGAAAACTCAAGGAGCAAGGTACGCCAGAGATGTTTCACTGGTAAACGTATAGAGTAAAGCATACTTGTGATTATGGAATGTAATAAATTTATGGTGGCAAAAGGATACAATACAATAAAGAAGAAACTGCAAGTTAGAATACCGTGTTGGAGAAGCGTTCCAGAGAAGAATTTTAAAAAGGTGGAACATTTTATAGAGCATATTTTAAGGAGGAGAGCAAGAATAAATGCATAATGTAGCAGGCCAGAGATTAACGACTACTGAACAGGGAATGTCTCGTTTTTTTTTCTATTTTAAAATTATTAGGTCCATATTCATAAAAAAAACAAAATGTTTTTGAAACCTATTTTAAGAAAATTTTCTAGAAAACTTTCAAATAAAATACATTTCAAATTCAATTTTAATTTTAAGAATATGGGAGTTAAAGCTGAAGGAATTTTTAGAGAAAACACATTTTTTTTCGTTTTTTATCCTGATCCTCCCCGATGTGAGATATGCAGAAACTGATATAACAAATGATATGCCAACCCATTTATAATTTCAAATATTTCTTGATACTTTCTTAAACGTTTTTTATTTATTGCAATATTTCGCTAACCATCGCTTAACATCTTCAGGAAATTTTAATATTTATATTTATTATATTATATTTATAATAAATATTCTCGTTTACGGAGACCTTTGAAAAGAATTAATAAATGAAATGAATTGAAATGAATTTATGAAGGCTTTAGTAGTGGAAAGAGAATGTTAAAAACTTCAACAGCTGCACAGGATTGCCTAATGCAAAGTGATATAAAGAGAAATATATCATCTTCAACTACGAATTATGTGAAAAGCTTTAAGCGCAACATAAATTTAAATTTAAATTTATTATTTAACATTTCTCTTTAATTGCGTTATAATAATAATAATACAGCTTGAATTATAATATTATTTACTTAATTTATTTAATTTCAATTAATTTTGTTGTTGTTTAAGTTTTGGTTTCATCACTAATATATCATGAATTTAATTCAATTTACAATTCAAAGTATTTTCTGTTGATTTTCAATTATGTCTGCAACTAGACATTGTCGCTTAATCTCAGTCATTGCAAGTGCACAATTATTTGGCTGCCACCCAAAAAGTAGGCAACAAAATTTTATAGCTAATTTTTTTTTCTTTAATTTCTATGAAGGAACTAGAATGAAAAGATAAATTTAATTTGATAGACAGATAAGTAAAAAACGTATTTTTAATAAAAAAAATGCAGTGACCGTGCGCTTGAGTGACCAACATAAATTAAAAAAAAAAAATAGCGCATTTACTACAAAACTAAAAAGTGCTGAGTTCGAGGGCAATTTAGAGCAATAAAATAATAAATAAAATTGCTCTCTTACAGATTAAAAAATTAATGAGTCCGACATAACGTCATCAATAATGGAGAGTGGGGATGGCTGAAGTAGTCTGCACGTTGACTACAAAACCAAAAAGTTCTGCGCGGGAATTTAGTAGCGGACCAAGTCATAAAAACATTTCACATTTATTCTGATGTGTATTTGTATGTCTTCGTGTCAGTTATTGCCGGAAGATTTCCGTGGCGAAGGCATAGTCATTCGTCACTGAAAAGAACCGCTTCAGCTGATACTAACCCACAAGTTAGTTCAGAGCGCTTGCCTCGTTACTATTCTAGCGAAGTAAAATAATTTCTAAAAATGGCAACTAAAACAAAGCCTCAAATTGAACAGGGCTCCTTGACATCAGAGACGCTGCAACACAGCTGTAAACAAAAATTGTACAAAAGCGGAGCTTCACTTCATGTCATCTCTCTCACTATTCCTTTTCTCTACTTCCAGCATAATGCATAAATGTGCAAGGTAAAAAAAGATGTTATTAAGAACTCAAGGCGTTAGATGGAGAAAATTTCTGTTAAAAATTGTTACTGAAACGACATGAGAAATTAACGTTGTAGTGAAACATACCAGCACTACACCTAGACTGCCGAGTCAGCCCTATTTCTCGCTTGTGTTCATCCTATCTAATCTGGAGCAGGTTTCGTCGCAGTGTTCCATATTCGATCCCTTGTTGTATAGTTTTTTTTAGAAAGATCTCTTTACTCTACTGGTCTTGACTGCAAACCATTTGCCTTTGCAGAGGTTCTCCAAATATTATGCTCTGCTATAAACTCACTTTTGAATTACATAAGCAAAAAATATCAAATTCGATTAGAAGGCAGTTAAGAATCGAATGAAAACGAATAATCATAGCAATAGCAGGTCCAATGGAAATCATAATTTTGCCTTAGAATTAATAATTTCTAATTCCATTAGTTCTGTGAAATGTCTTTATATTATAATTGATAACAGACTAAAATTGCAGCCACATATTGATAGCATATCTTCCTTTGTTTGTTTAATATCAATTTCAATTTTATGGTTGCCTTTTTGTAAAAAAAAAGTCTTTATTTCTAGCAGGTTAATTATTACCTACCCCGGCTGCAGCGTGGCCAATTGAAATAAATTGAATTAAATCGATTGTTCAAAGAGCTGTGAGCTTTGTTTATGGACTTCAATGAAGATCTCATGTTTCCAATCACATTAGACAGTTTCTTAATTTAAAATTTTAAATTTATTAACTCTCTGTGCAGCTCTATTTCTACATACACATTTATGAAGGCGTATGATTGATTCAAGTTATTAATGAAATATTTCAGCAATAACAATCATACGCCTAAATTGTTTTGAGAGTCTTTTAATTAGATGAAAGCAAATGTGAGCAAAAAAAAACAATTTTTAAAGTAAAACAGCAAACAAATAAGCTTTTGGGTTTCTTTTAATACATTTTAAATATTTCTTCCGTTTCGATATTTTCTTTCATTGCTGTTCATAATTTGCTTTCATTAGCCATTTCATTGCAAAATGAACGAAACAAAGAAACCACAAAATTTAAGCTCATTATAAAAGTGCCACAAAAGGATACTACAGTGTTAAGTAAAAGCGAGTGGGGAAAAAAAACATTAAGGAACTTATTCTGAAATCGTATAAATTATCATGCAAATAAGTTCCAGCTTTAAGGTTGTGCTTCGCACCTACTTTTCTCCAAAAAAAAAAATCTTTCAGAATTTGTCAAGCAGAAAATATATACAGAATTTCTTTTTGCAAACATGCAAATTTATTCCACTTGATAGTTTGCAATTGTCATTCTCGTCCCAGCTGTTTAATTTTTCTCTCTACTCGTGCTAATCGTATTGTTGTCATAACAAATGACAATATTGTTGGCACTACGATAATCTGTCTAACTTTAAATCCCAATTGGCTTTCATTATCTTTTTATGCTTACTTAGGACGAGAAATTTTGCATTGTAAATATCTGTGGCTGCCAGTAAAAGCAATACAGAGTTTGGGTACAAATTTAATTCAATTTTAAAAATTTCCATTTGCTAAGCTGTGGTACTTGAAATGTTTATCTCTCTCCTCCCCTTTCCTAAAACTCTTGCTGGTCTGAGTGCTTCAAACATTGATGAACATTTCTATCTTTTTTTATTCTATTCTATAAAAAAGAATATATATTTATATGTGTATGTACTATATATAAAACCAGCAAAACTAGTAACCAAAAATTTGTTTTTGTAGACTTGGGACTTTGTGCACAAAATGCCAAAAAGATGGAAAATAAAGCAGTGGGCTGCTGGCCCACAGGCAAACAAACAGTAATAAACTTTACGCATTATGTTAAAAAGTTAGCCGTAGATAAGGAAGTTTTGGTTTGCTAGTGCCACTGAGGAACGAAAACGAACAAAAAAATCAAAAACAATAAGTCATATACGTATAAATTTTTGGCCAGATTCCTGCTTTCATTTAAACTTTAAAAGTTACATGAATGTTTTCAAGTGGCAGAAAGCAAAACAAAAAACTTTTTCGTTCGATAAAAATAATAAGAGGCAATTTATTAAATTAAAGGGTAAAATTAAGAACATGACAAGATAATGCCAAATAAAGGTGTGTTGAAGTTGTTGAAGAGCAACACGTTAGGCGAGAGTTCCCGAAAAGATATGAAACTTGGAATAAATAAAAGTTAATTAAAATCCTTTGTCACTGCTAACAACGATAGATATCAATTAAGGGATTAGTGTCAAAATCATTCGAACGCTACGAAGTACGCTAAGCCTTTCATGACAAAATAACTGCGACGAAAATTTGAAAATTGGAATACTTAAAGACTTTTTCGTATTAACTTTTCCCAAGTCTACGATGTTCATACGACAAGCATTGTATTACTACGAGCTATGAGATTATTTTAATACCTTTTTTTTCTTTGGAATATCTCTTGCACCGCAACTAGGAACACGTTTCGAAGCCATTAAAAAAAAGAAAATGTTTCTGCTTATAGATTAATCTAAAATGTGTACCCATGATCACTATTTTAAATAACAAAACCGATAACATAAGTTTCTGTGACACCTAAAACAGACATTAACAGCCTGTTTGTAGAACACGACAAACACGAATTGCTACCAGTCAATTGGTGGACGAGTACGTAACGAAAAGCGATTGTATAACGCGACTTGATTTCGTCGGGTAACTTCCGTTAATTCGCGTATATATCAAATCGTATCGTTACCATCGTACTGTGTTGAGAAAATTGTTTTCGTTATAATTTTACGTACACGCATTTTACGTAGTTTCAACTTAAAAAATGGTATGTATTCTTAATGGGAAATTTACTGCTCTCAAATTGTGTAATTCGAGTGGCCAAGTTCGGAAATTCCTTCTTGGAAGACACCAACTGTCGAAACTGCAGGCCCTCTGTCATTTCGATCCTAAAGATTTAACAAATAAAACCAATAAAATTTTTATTATAAAAGTTCACTTGCTTTCTTTCGAACAATCTATTTAATTAAGCTTTAAGGTTTTTTATTTCTTATTTTTATATAATCTCGATATTTCGTTAACCTGCGGACATTTTTTTTTTTTTTTTTTGTTCGAATAAAGGTTAAAAAACAAGTATTAAGAAAAAAAATTTTTTTTTTGTTGAAAATTGGGTTTTTTAATTTGTGAAATTTAAAATAAAATCTTCAATTGTTCCTTCACGACTGTAATTTTTTATTCGCCCAATATGACAATGACAATTTTAGCACGTTGACTACAAAACGAAAAATTTTCCTGCTTTCAATACCACTTTCAGACTCATAAAAAAAAAGAAAAAAAAACATCCCACATTTTTGTGTTGTGCAATTGTGTGTGTTTTTTCAAAAGATTTCAGAAGATAAAAAAAAAAATTATGACGCTGCACACCGTGTTATACAAATCAAAATAAATTGGCAGGTGTTACGCATTGGCGATTTATAACCCAAAAAAAGAAAAACACTTAAATATTAGCGTTTATTATCGACTAAGCGTGTTCTCTAAACAGGCTGTTATTGTAGTTCGAACGTAAAATTGATAACATTGGATTTCTTGACACCAAAGTATTTTCTTCAATTTCAAATCCAATTCAAATAAGATTGGTTTTTATGACAGCACCGATTATTACGTATTTCAAAAATAAATTGAATAAGAATTTATATGCATTTTTGCTGAAAATCGAACTTTGAAAGTAAAACAAATTAACAAAGAAAGTCAGCATTGTTGGCAGACATGCTAATTGCCTAAATTTTAACCGCCTTCCTAAAGGAGAACCTTCAGCTTTTTGGCTAGAATATGAACTAATTTCCTTTTTATTAGTACAACGCTTCAGACATCGGCACACTGATCTCTTTTTTATTTTTTTATTTATTGTTCTCAAAAGTCATTTAATTCAAATTATTTACAGTTGACTGTTTCGAATAACAACTGTTCAAATTATCGATAGACCACTGTAGTTGTTAGGTATATATGAACACATAAAAATATTAAAATGGTCGAAAATTTATGAGACTATAACCAAACAAAAGAACATAAACGAGTTCTATTTATAAGTGTGTACAATTGAGTAAAAAACTCAAGTGTACGAGTGTGTACTAAAAAAAATCGCCACACCTTTATATGAACGGAAAATTTTAGAAAAGCATTTAAACACACAGACGCACAAAAAATATTCTGTTTTATATTCAAATGCTATAATATACCAATGAATTTTTATATGTGAATATAAATGCAATATGCGCTATTGCTCGTTAGTTTATGAAGTATTTCAAACATTTATTTCCATACATACTCATTTCGTTTACCATTCTATTTATTTTGCTTATTGAGAGAATCATGGGAGATTCTGTTAATTGAAAATAAAAAATAAACTAAACCAAATTACAATTTAAATAAGCAAACTATTTCTGAGAGAAATTGCTGGTTTAAACAATCTTCATTTAACATCTTCTTCTATATCATAGAGCTGCTTTAAACATAAATTTAAGTGTTTAAATTTGAATTCCTTGTTGTTTTTAAAATTTTTTGTGGGCAGGACGGTATGGTAATAGAGAAGAAAATTGGTGAATCTTTTGAAAACTATAATTATTTTTCTTAAAAAAAAATAATAAACTGCATATTAATTCATTGTATCCCATAGGCGACAGCTGGCTATAAGCTACGAAGACCTCAAACTCCATAACACATGAAAGCTGTTCATTGTAGAAGTAGAGATTTCAGTGTTACCGACTTAAAACATTTTTTTTATTTAGTAAAATCTTATATATTCCTAATTTGATTGCCCGTAATGTGTCATGAAGCTGTGATAATTTAAAAAATTTTTTTTTCTACGCGCAACTTATAAAATATAATTATGTGTGGTTTTGGTTTATTTTAATGACTGAAACACAACTCTATTGCAGCCCAATTAGGCCAATATAATTCCAGCTAGTATCATTTGCATATAAAACAGATTGCTCTTTCATTATACTTTAAAAAAAATTTAAAGTACGAGGGTGATGTAAGAATTAGCAGTCATAACGCAGTAGTCTTCGTCTGGTATTTGTAAAGCCTTGTAGCACGATTATGGATTGCAACCGAACTTTTGTTCCATTTCCAGTTGCTAAAAAGAGTAATGCATTAACTCCAGTTGCAGAAATTCCACTGTATTTTAGTGTTTTTTTGACGGCTGCCAACGAAACTGAAATTCGGTTACAATCCATATATCGAGCCTTTGGTGCAATACCGTAGTAATTTAAAATTTGAATTTTTTGAGCTGGGTATGCAGAAATGATCTTTGGGGAAATATATATCTAAAGGAAAACAGATTATGGTTCTCTCTCGAACCGTTCAGATTCTACAGCTACAAATGCCTTTATTGCCTCCAGCTATTTCCAACAATATTTATTTGCAATAATTAAAATATTTCCTTTATGACATGAAATTTACAAACAGAAAACATTATAAAACATGCCTCTTTATTTAAAAACTTGTAAAAAAATAACTTTAGTAAAGGAAAATACTATCAAAATGATGGCTCAAAACTTCAAATGCATTTTTCTCAGTTTACGATTTTTTGAATTACGACGGTATTGCACCAAAGGCTCGATATAGTCATAGTCTACTCATGGTCATAGTCACAGGCACAGTCATAGTCTAAAAATAGTCATAGTCTAGTTATAGTGTATTCATAGTCTGGATATAGTCATCGTCACAGTCACAGTCACAGTCATAGTCTAGTCATAGTCTAGTCATAGTGTTGTCATAGTCTAGTTTTCAGCTAATCTTAGTCTAGTGATGCAATTAAATATGAGATATTACAACCCGGGTCTAAGACTATTCAAAAAGCCAAACTAAATTGAGGTCTTTTAAAAAATTCTCATTTGTTGGAGTTCTATTTTATTATGACATTGGCTGTGTTTAATAGAGACCCTTTTACGATAAACGAAACATCTCTATATGTACATTTATAAAATTTATATTATGTGGCCATAACAAGACCTAAAAATTAAATTGTTAAACAATAACGTTAGGTGAATGCTAATGTGGTTTTAGTTTCTAAGGCATTTGTATTCAGACAATAATCATGTTAGGAAAACAAAACCAAAATACCCACGAACAATAACAGCCTGTGGAAAAAGGCAGCAGTAAATAGAAATGAATACAACGAAAGCAAATTATATTATTTAATCAACGTAAAACCCCTTTAGCCTCGGTTAAAACCTTTGGCTTTATACGTATGCAATAAGGCTGAAAGGGAAACGATACTGTAATAAACGTAAATTTTACAAATACACACACACACACACACACACACACACACACATTCTGCAAATATACAGCAACAATTCTACTTTTATAAGTGGCAAGAATTTTGTTAAAACTATAATTCAAATTGACCTCAACAGGTTTAGTTTTTCTTCCATGCTTTAAAAAAAAAAAAATGGTTGATTTGTTGTTGACCATTTAAACGGAATTGGAATACAAATGGGATTCTTTTATTCCTTTAATTAAAATAAAAGAGAATGGTGCCGGCTTCAAGGAAATATTATATTTTAAACACATATTGTGGTGTAGAAATGATTTTTGATAAAATCAAAGAAAGAAGTACGTTGATATGGATTTGCTTTTCCTGACCTACAGGCTTATTTTTTATAGTTTCAATTGGTTCATTGAGTAGGTAAACTCAGTATTTCAGTAGCATTTTACGGTCTAAGCATAAAATTGCTGAGATCATTTTCTCTTCATTTAAAAAATTTAATTTTGGTCAACTGTACAAATGCTATAATTAGCTGACCGGATTTATGAACTTCAATGCTATTAAAACGCCTCTTATTAAGTTCACCAAAAAACCAAATTAATCTCTCTTTTCCTCCAATTATTCGCGATAATGCTTTTTCTTACGCCAACTTTATAAAGTAATTCTTTGAAATTTATGCAATGTATGCTGAAAATGTTACAAGAAAAATCTTTTAAGCATATTTACAGAATTTTTTCTTTATAAATTTTGCAATCGTATTTAAATATTCTTAATGTTTCAACTTCACTGGGCTTAAATGTACTCTTTGATGTTACGAAATAGTAAATTATTTGAAATTTTCTGTAGAAAAAGTCTTATTCTGCAAACTGAATTTTTAATAATCGAATGCTTAATGTAAATATTTCTTTATTCTCTATTAAGCAAAATTAAAAAAGCAGAAAAAAGAGAAAAATTTGCAGGTGCTGTCGGTATAATCTCTGTCTATTCAAAAATTTTTCCATGTGTCTATGCTAATAACCATATCGCTCTACATATCATTCATAGTTCAGTCATCCTAAAGTCATTGTCACAGTCATACTCTAGTCTAGTCAAAGTGTAGTCATATTCACAGTCATAGTCACAGTCAAAGTAGCAGTCATAGTCTAGTCATAATGTAGTCAAAGTCAGAATCATATTTACAGTAATAGTAACAGTTATAGTGACAGTCATAGTCACTCTCATAGTGACAGTCGTAGTCACAGTCATAGTCACAGTCATAGTCTACTCATAGTCACAGTCATAGTCCAGGCATAGTATAGTTATAGTCTAGTCATACTGTAGTGACAGTCGTAGCCATATTCACCGTCATAGTCTAGTCATAGTCCAGTATTGGTTAAGTAACATTTTTACTATGCCGCTGCCTGTAGTTAATATTATTTATTTGAGTAAAATTAACTTGAAATAATGTTTGTTTTAGTGTTCCTTCCGTTTCGCATTCACAATGTGTTAATCAGCATTTTAATTATAAAATGCAAGACAATGCCTTTAAATGGCTTAATTGTGGCAAAGAAAAGTGACACACAACTAGCCCGGTAAATATAGCATTTACCCTTCTTATATGTTTTGCAAAAACATTTCTAAATTCTAACCAACAACACTAACACGATAATGTTAAATAACTAACAATTATTAGAGGACAAAGAAAAAAACAGCTTCTACTCGCTGGCCGACAACAACAAAGATAACGTGGGGGAAAAAAAGTGCAAAACAAAAAAAAAATTAAAATACATGAAGCAGGAAGGAGCTCATTACTACTTCTATTGTTTCATAAGTTAAAGCAAAAAAAATTTAAATACAACAACAACAATAACAAGAAAAATCCAACAAAGAACAAAGAAGGTAGAAAGTAAAATAAAAACTGCAGTTAAAAAAAAGAGGCGAAAAACACTGCACACCGACACATTCACAGTATATTAAACGACCACAACCATTGAAAGACAAGATAATTATGGCCAACAACTAAAACGAAAAAAGAACAAAAATTATAAATAAAAACAGGCAAATCCTGAGTGTTTTGTTAATGTGTTTTGCAGTTTTTATTCGATGCTCTTTTTGTTTCCTCTTCGGCTGTAAGCAATCCTTTTTCCTTTCTTCCCAACGATAGTAAAGTAGTTAGCCGGACCAGAAGACAATTGTCTTCACTTTATATCTGGGCACGTATGTGTCTGCTAAAGAAATCAATGGTTTATTTACAAATCCAATGGCTTGTGACATTTTGAACTACAGAGAACATATGCGTTGCAAGACATTTCAGCTGTTATTAACACAGACAAGGGATAAGAGGGGTGCTAAAAATTCTGAGATCTAATTTTATAACTGGCTTTGGTTTTTTAAAAAATAATTTTGTAATCTTTTTTCTTTCTATTAGATTGAAAATTTTAATTGAATCGGTAACTGTCGGGGAATTAAGATGCCTACCAAAAATTTGTGGCATTACGGACTGACTTGTTTGTGAAAAATTTTAGATGCAGCGATGAGACAGATGCTGAAGTAATAGAGCAGGACTCTTTTCAATTTTTGTTAATTTGCAAAGAATTCTGACTGCATTTGTGATCAATTTTTAAGCCACCGGAAAGATCTATTGTTAATTATTTGACCACTACGAAGTTTTGATTGCTAAAAGGCCCAAAAAAAGGAGATGACACACATAAAAAATATATGAGTAGCATACTTCCGACTCTACTCGTATATTAGACAAGCTCACCACCTCAGTCAACAACTGTTGTAGGCCGTTAAAATTTTCAGAGTACTCCATTTCATAAACAATGAAACGCTTTCATACCACCTTTATTCTACAATAGAACAATCATCCTCTAAGATCAAGCGATGACCAAAGACGTATATTTCCTCTCAACTACTATCCCTTTCCTTTAGTTACAGCATAATGCAACGGATATGTTGGGATTATCCCCTGAGTGCTGTCCCAAGATAAAGAAAAAAATTTATGTGAAATAAACTCCCTACAGATGTCTTTAAATAAACACTACTCCCTCTATCCCCCCGCAAAAACCTCTTTACCCAATTCCAGCACAAAACAATGTATCTGTAGGGGTCATAATGGCAGAACCTAGTCAAGATAACATAGAGCTATAACTGGACCATACCCACACACTTGAGCGTAGTGTAAAACTTTACTCAAAAAAAAAAACTAAGACGCGTTACCTGGTATTCGATATTAACAAAAACCCGGTGGTTTTAAATGAGTAATCACACACAAGAAAAGTTTTGAACCAGCACGTTTGAACACGGACGGTTAAAATCAAGTTGCAGCAATTATACTTGCAACCAGGTAAGAATGATAATTTTTGGCTACACGCAGACAGTTTTATTCGAATGGTTTAAGCCGCCAAAAAAGAACAAAGTGCATGGAAGCCTTTAGAACTCCAGCTGAAATTATTGTTCTCTATAAAAGAAAATCGTGTCATCTAACAACGCTCGACAATTTTTTGCAGAGCTGTGTAACACCTTCACTTTACGCCAATAAACCAATGAATTTAAATATACTCAGAATTTTAGTTTTTCATGCAGACCGACAGACAGACGGACAGATAAAAAGTCAGACATACTCATTTAGTTTACGGGTTTTTCATTGGCACGAAAATTCGTTTGAAATTATCTTCATAAGCACAGGCAGCGACACAACTACAAAGGCAATATTTCAACTGCCATAAGTCGACTGATAAATGCATTTGAATATGTAAATGTATGCACGTCTATGTACAGATGTACACACGCAGCTTTAACTGTATGTGTAAATGACATAATGAAAGCATAAATGACTGAATGAATGAATGCTTGAAAAAAAAAATTCTTTATACAAGTTGTTGTTTGTTGAGGAGAAAATTAAACAAAAATTTGTTAACACAACTTTATTTATTTATTTATTTTTATTTTATATTTTTTTCTTTAGTTTTGTTTTTGTCTTCTGCTCGTAGTTTTACTAGAATATTTAACAGGTTAATGACACTTTTTTTCTGTAGCAAATAAACTTTCGAAAGGATAATACTTTTTTCGTGCTTCCTTTTTTATTTGTAAATTATACACGTTTATGTTTTAATTGCCAGGATAATTTCTATGGCAGTAAAAGTTTCGTTAGACATTATTTGAAAAGATAATTTGCAATAAATTTTAACAAAACTAGGCTTAACACTAAAAATGTATAGGAAAATGAGAGTTGTGCAGCAAAATTTAACGAACGCTTTTATTGGCAATCAAATTGTAATTGCAGCAAAAATACTTATATTCTAAATAGCAGCAGAAACCCGATAAATTTAACGTGCATTAATTTATTTTAAAGAAAAATTAGGTTTTCTAAATGGGTACCATACAACTTTCCGGCTGTGGTGTTATTACCATAACAACTCAGCCAAACTGCACTCTCATAATTACCGACATTTATATTCAAGCGACCCTTAATAGGGAGAGAAAAATAAAAAAAACAAAAATTACATAAAGACTGAAATTATTATATCGGATCGGATTTTTTTTTACATTCATGATATATCTGCTTAGAACACGGCAATGTTTATAAAATTGATACCTGTTATACATAAATGTAAGTAAGTATATTTACGGGACTGTTTATTACAAAAAAATTTCGTTTTGTAGCTGGAGAAAACTGATTTAAATAAAATAAAAGATTTTCAACAAAGGGCGTTTATAATACTTCAATACACAATGTCACAAAGTTTTCTTAACACCAAGCTTGAGTAAACATAGTAAATTATATCAAAATTTAACCAGGCGTAAATAAATGAAAGACAAAAACTGAAAGCTTGAATAAACGAGCGCCATAAATTATACGAAAATAGAGTGTGAATAATATTAAACACAAAAGGTTAAAGCAATCTTTTGCCTTTGGCCCTGCCGTGATTTGTTGTACAGTGAACAGAAAAAATAATAAGAATAATAATAATATTAATAATATAGTTGAACAATCAAGGCGTATGATTAAAATTAATAGAAATGTATAACAATACGTGACGTATGAGTAATATTCATAATGATCAGATGATGTTTTTTGAAGAAATTACTTTTTAGACGAACTATCCGCAGCTGGAAGGAACTTCATGTGCAGATCTATTTTGATGTTGAAAATTTAAAATGAAACGTCCACAGACACTACTCCCTCTATCACCATCCATAACCTCATTTTCCATGCGTCGCAGCATAAGTAGGGAACATCCCCCAGCGGCGCTGCGAGGCAAAATAAAAGAAAATTGCCTGCAATAAAAGTCTAAGTAAATTGGGTTTCCCAAGAAACTAGAAAAAATTTTTAAAATAGTGTAGTGCTACAAAATTGTGAAGATCCAATTCTTATATTAAATCAGCGTAGTGATAGAATTTTTAATAACACTCCCAGTTCGACAAATGCTTTTCAGCAGGCAAAATAACTCTGATAGCATTTTCATTTCTAGTGAAAACCTACGTTGATACGACAAAACTATTCGAATATTTTTTTAATATTTTTTTCTTCCTGTGTTTTTTTGCAATATTTTCTAATAATAAATATAAAAAGAACAGCATCATATGCCATACAAATTCAATCGTTTTCCAACGATTGATTTTGTAATTTTCTCTAGAGTATTTTGTGTTACGTGATGCTTAAGTGCGTTTTTTTTTTTGTATCTGCTACCGAATGAAAATGTGAGTAGTTTTTTCTCAACAATATTTGTTGTGCTTCAGCAACAACAGCAATTGTTATTGCTTATGTGGAGAATTGTTGCTGCTGCCTTTCGTTGCTGCTTCATGTGTAACGCAACGCATTAAATTTTTGTATGACATTTTTAATAATGAAAAAAAAAAAATACAATTTAAAAAAATATCTGTATAGAAAAAAAGTAGAACAAAAGAGTGAGAGCGGGGAATTTTATTTGAAATACATACTCGTACATATGAACATTCATACGAGTAAAAGGGAAGAAATTGCAAATACATGGTTTAAGCATGCCACAACACATGAATAGTAAGCAGACATACTTACAAACATGCTGATTTACTGATATATTCCTATAATCCCATATATTGGATTATACTATTGAAATGAAAAATAAAATTGAAAATTTCAATTTAAAACAGTGATTTTTCTTTTCCATTCCGAATATGCTGCGCTGTTTAAGTGATTCATTCATATTGTATTATTAAACATACCGACAGATGCGCACTCACACAAACACATACACTGAATTCGTTTCCTTTGAGTATTAAAAATGTAATAAAAGATTGCGCTAGGAAAATCATAATGTTTTGAGCGAATACAAAAGAACGAAAAAAAAATAAAAAGTTGCACGAACAATTTGTTCAATGACTTGTCATTGTAATATTAAGAATAAAAATAATAACTTTAGCGACATGACAAGAAGAAACAACGTGATTAATATTAAATTAATTTTGAGAATTTCGATAAAAACCGGTATAAAGAGGACATCCTGAAAAATACTGAAGTCGTCATCAAAGATGCTTTGCATTAAATAATACTCGTATATTGAAAAAAAATTATTACAAACTAAAACTATAAAGCACATATAAACTACAAGTTATTGCACAATGGTGCGTTCAAGTAATTGAAAACATGAATTTTTCTCAATAAAAATAATATTCAATAAAAAAAATAATAAAATATTTTTTTGCACAATGGGACTGTAAAAAAATTTCATGAACTAATGATAATTAATGTATAGGATAACAATGAAAGCCTGAGAGAAACTAAAGTCGTAGAGACAAGGCTAGAATACAAATAAAATTGTACAAAGAAAAAAAAATGGCTTCCATTTAAATATATAAATACTGCACAATGGGGTGTACAAAAATCATAAAAAAATTGTTATAAAAATAATCCCATGCATTTTATTAATAGAAAATAAAAATATGAAATTTTTTTTGCACAATGGGAATATAAAAAAATTAATTTTTAAAAGTACAATAAAATTTATAGAGAAAGTCCTAAGAGAAATTAAAGGCCTGGAATTGAATAAAATTGTGCAAAACAAAAAACATGCCACGACTCTAAATATCTAAATGTTGCGCAATGGGGTACCCAAAAAGTTGTATGAAATAAATAAAAAGCATCACAAAGTATTTGCTGATATTTAATTAGACAAAATAATATAATTTTTTTTGCTCAATGGGCTTCTAAGCTTGTGTTAAAAAATAATGCAACTCAGTATTATAATAAAAAACAAAAAGCAAAAAGAAAGATTGAAATGGAATTAAAATTATGGAAAGAATTGAAGAAAGTTGCACAGTGGGGCTTTAGTGACGTCGAGTGAAATAAATAATTTGAAGGCGTAAGTGTTGAAAAGTGTTAGACGTTATTTTGTACCCCACATAATAAACAATTTTTTTTCGTATGGAATTGGAAACAATATTTTTAAGTTAATAAGAACAACCTGTCTTTAATTTTATTTAGCGAAGAAAAAAATTCTTCAAATCAAGTTGGCCAAATATTATTTTTAAACTTAATATGAAGTTTTAAATTTTATTAGTATTGCATGTTACTTTTTAAATGAAAAATTGGCAAAATTTTGCACAATGGGACTGGACAAAAATTTTATGGAACAATTCAAGTAAGAAAATGATAATTATTAAAAAAAAAAACTAAAACAAAATAAAAATTAAATTAAAAAAAAATATAATAAAACAAAATATAATAAAACAAAACAAAATAACCCAAAAAATAACAAAAAAAAAATAAAATAAAAAAAAAAATATAAAATAAAATAAAACAAAATAATATAAAAAAGTAAAAGAAAATAAAGAAGAATAAAACAAAAAAAAATAAAAGAAAAAGAAAAAATATATAAAATAAAATACAACCATATAAAAAAGAGAAATAAAATTTATTTTAAATATTTCAGCTCCTGCCGCTTAAACTCTCATAATTCTTGATAAAATATTCTAATAAATTCACTTGTGTAGAGAAAAATGAATAAGCAATGCGAGCACAGAGAATAATAAAATAAAGCATTTCTGTGGAATATTTGATTTTTTATTTTCATTTTTATTTTCATTTTTGTTTTATTTATTTATTTATTTTTTAATATTTTGTAAAGGAAACCAAAACTGAAAATGTTATTTTGTCTTAAAAAATTGCTAAATAAATCGTGCTCTGTGCCACCATTAACATAAAGTTTTTGTTAGAAATAAATAAATGTGTTTGTGCATAGTTTACAAATTGCACAGAAAAATGCAATTGTAAAAGTACCATTTTCAAAATGGAAAATTATTGTAGAAGGAAACTTTTATTTGTTTTTTAGTTTTTATGCAGGAATGCTGCCATCCATTAATAATGCAGAATAAAAATACATGCAAATAAATTCAATAAATTCTCAATCGATATTTCAGATAGTAAAATTTCATTTTATGTTAACAATTGCTGTTGAAGCTAATTTTTTACTAAATGTTGCACTACTCACCCCCTTTTTTAATCTAAATAGCAGTTTAAAAGATTAAAATAATTGGTCAACATTAGTTCAACATGAGGCATTTTGATGTTTTCCTAAGCGCACTGCCATTATATTTATGACTATAGCCTTTTAGTTTGATGGAAAAGAATACAATAAGTCATAAAATACTGTGAAGCATAAATGAGCTCTGAAGACGGTGTCAGCTGCTTCAGTTTTACCAGATTTTACTAAAAGAAGATATATACGCACGTATCTGTTTGCTATATCTTTATAATGAATGCATGAATAAAGGAATTTCCAGTAACAAAAAAACGAGTAGGCTGTTTTCCACATTTCATATTGTTTTTTATTATTAATATTATTATCTATTATTTTTATAATAATTTTTCTTTAAGGATTTTGCAAAATATTTTTGCTTTTTGTAATTCTCACACTTTATTTCAAAATCTGAAAAATATTTTTTTTGTTCCTGCTATCCTCTTATCTATTTTGTTTGTTTTATTAAACTACATGAATTTGAATAATTGTAATCAATATTTAAATGTAATTTCTGTTTCGTTTGTTTCAGGGCTTTTCTTTGTTTGAAGTTGTTGTTATAATTTTTGTTGTTTTTTCTCTCCAGCATTACAATAGTTTTTTTCCGACAAACAATATTTTTGCAAAATAAATATTTAAAAATGGAAAAAATCCAACAGCTCTTATTTATTTTACAGTTGCACGAATGCATTCTGTGTGTGTGTGTGCACTCATATCTTTATTGCTGCATTTTTCAGGTTGGAATTTATGGGTCACCCAGGGCGTATGATTAATGTTGAATAGAAAAATACCAGGAAATAAAACTCTATTTATTTTAAATAAATCAGCCTGTATTGCAGACTCTAATGCCAGCACGTTTACAGGTTTTATCAGCAATTCCTTTAGGGAACTCACAACGTTTCCAACTACAGGGTAACTTTTTAAAGCCGTAAAAAAAATTACAAAAATCATACGTCAGTAAAAGTTTATGGTTATATTAATGCATATTTTTTTTATATTACCTTGCCGACGTTTTCATTACTGAAGTACCCTCTAAGGAGGGCACTAATATGCATCCGGAAAATTTTTAATGACTGGCATACCGTTTGAATACCCGATAAAATTCTTTTAAATATTACAAAAATTTTGTTTAAGCACAAATTATAGAAAAATATACAACTTCTATTGATTTCAAGTTCTCTTAATTTTGAATTTCCAAAAAAAAAACTTTTAAACTAATTTCTGAAAATAATATGCTTATTTAATGTTAATTTAAATACCTAAATAAATTTATTACAGTTTTAAGTAGGGGGGAAAAACTCATTAGCATTAACGTTGAGCTTGCTAATGATCCATGGTATGAATTGCTGTTTAAAAAAAATTAGTCAAAAGCTTTGAAATGCAAAGTTAATTAAAACAACAACAAAAACATTTAAAAAAATTTTAATTTTTTATATTTTAAACAGATTGTTTTAATGTTAATAAACTTCGTTATGAAGAATGTGGGTAATTACGAGGCTGGTAAGCAGGATGATGCCCCTCAATTAAAATTTTAAAAATTAGAAATTTAAATAAAATGGATGAATATAAGACCATAAAGAAAATTCTACATCTCCTTATGTCAGTGGAATTTTTTAGGGAATTTAAAATGAATTATTTTTTTAGAGAATTCAAAAAAAGGCATTAAAAAAATTAAGATTATTGAAAGCATAATATCTTTTTAATAGACCAGTTAAATAAGATATTGAATTGCGAGAAAGCTGCGTATGAGCAATTTTAAATTAAAAATATCACTCATATATTATGGATTCATTGAAATGAAAATTTTACTTTCTTTATGCTTTAACCGCTGCCTGCACGACTTATAATGTCGGCAGCACAACAACGTCATATTATAGACGTACATATCTTAAAACATAAAAACAAACAAACTCTATTCTTATTAATAAATTTAGCTTTTATTTAATAATTATTTTTTGAATTCAACTCTGTTAAAGATTTTGTTGGAAAAAAATATAATTTCATTTGAATTTGACAGCTTGTGTTAAAGATTGTTGCTTAGCAATATCTTTTATTGCAGAATATGTATTCTAACACATATTTGTGCGCTACACACGTTAATATTTTGTGTTGGCAATCAAATTTGACAGTAATAATTACCAAACTTATTGCTCCTATGATCGGAGGTTATGCTTTTCTCAGCTCACAACATTGTTTTGCTATCTATCGGCATCATATCATAAAAACTATTTGAAGAAATTACGTTACCCGTCAGCCATTACATTACTTAAACAATCAGCAATTGATTAAACTTAATTTGATTGCAATAATTAGGTACTCGTTCAAACAGTGTGCGATTTTATTTCTCCTTGCAAAAACAGCCAGTCTTACAGAGTCATCAAAATAACAAAACTCTACAGGGAGTTGTGAATATTATTAATGACTAAACGTGAAACGTATGTATTTCTAATGTTTATTCGCTCTAAGCAATTTTCTCGAACCAGAAGTATGTATGCGCCCAGCAAAAGAAGACATACAAAAGAAATAGTTAATGCATGGATTCTATTGTAAATTAACTAGTTCACCTTAGCTAAATGCATGATTTTAGTATAGGAGTGTCATTGGCGAGCAGCATGTGTTCATATTTAATAAAACAACTCGTCATTGCAATAAGTGCTTAGAACCACGATTTGGCTACGTTTTATGATATGTTAATGAGTCGCTGTAACACATTTAAAAATTTATTTAAATTATAACGACAACTACGCAGGTGTTCATATGAATTAATCGGCAGAGTTGAATGTGTTTTCCATGAGTACAAAAGTGAACATTTCGTTACCATTTGCGATGGCATTAAATATGAATTCAGATAAAGAAGTGCTTAAGACGTCATGAAAATGACAATTCATAGTATTTTCGTTAACTTTTTTTGCTGGGTATAATTCATATAAAAAAATATCACTCATACGCCACATCTGCAAAGGAATATTTCTTGCGCATTTCCGCGCAACGCATTAACTTAGAATTGTGTATGTATGAGTAAACGGAACGATAGCAGAACTGAATTTTAGTTTTTTTTTTTAAATATGCCCTTTAAACATCAACATTCTTATGTACGAGTATGTGAATATTTGCACAACACTATGATGAATTTGTTCCTGCAGTAAAAATAATACGATACGTGTAATGATACTTTCATGCGAAGCGTTAAACCATGGCAAAATAATTGAGTACATAGTATTTCCTCCTTAAGATACATTCAACATTTAGTCAAATAATAAATAAATAAATATTTGTATTTACACTGCCGTATTAATATATTTTTTTGGGTTTATAAAAGACTAGATTAACCCGGTGAGCCCATTTATATAGTTGTCCGCCATTTTGGTTCGTCCGCTATATTTCGTTTATAGTGATTCCATTTGATTTGGCGTGCCCTTCTTAATAATCCCTTTAAATTGTTAGCCTTATCACGGGGTGTATATGAAGTAGTGGACAGCCATTTTTGGCCATACGCCCAATTGCTGAAATTTCATCATATTTAAAATTTTCGGATGAACATTGGGCGTATGTTTCATTATATACGAGGTTTCTTCCAAAAAAAAGATGAATTTTGAATTTTTTTTTTAAAGTATATTTATTCCCCAACATCCATTTTGCCCCCACAGCTATAATGCACTAATAGCAGCGCTTCTTCCAATACTCGAATCAAAAAATAATGAACAAGGATTGATGTATGAGCAAACTCATGATGCATCACCCCATTGTAATCGAAGAAAAGAAGATTAACATTTTATTTTGAACAAACCTCGTACATATATATGATGTTCATAGATGTTCGAAATGCGGATACGAATGCGTTTCGTCCTTTCGAAGGGTTAAAAACACTTTAATATCACTTGGCAGAATTTTTTGCAAATAAACCACAGGTTTTGGCATTCTGTTGTTTTTTGGTGATGTAAATGATACAGATGGACGCATGACTTTTGAGAATTTATGCACTTCAAGTAAAAGAAAAACTGCCAAAACTATGAAGCGTTCTAAATTTATTTCCACTTTAAATATCGATTTACTTATCCACAAAAACATGTTAGTTTTTCTTTGAAAACTGTTTTAATTTTTCTTTTCTCTATTCCCCACCTTTAAAGAAGGCCAAAAATTCTTTTTATTCACCTGTCCAGCATTTGAAACAAATTGCAAACGTATATAATTTTTCTCTAGGCTGACAAGCGGTAGTCAGTTTTTGTTTTATCTTCTTCGAGATTCCGTATTTGTTGCATTCTTTTTTTTTCTAAAGAAAACTTTTTTTGTTCTCTTTTTTTTTTTTTGCTTCCCATAGTTTAGTACGGCAAGAAAAGGAAACCAAGAAGGATACAATTTTTTTTTGTAATACTCCAGGTTTATATCGTCAATACCGGAAGCTTTAAACTCCTGTTGTACTGTTGAATATATTGGAATTTATGAAAATACCTGTTAACGATTGGCAAGTTGGATATCCAGGCTTTGTTGGTGTTGCTTTAAGAATTTTTTCTAGATATTTGCATATTTTATCGAGGCATAACAATAGTTTCTGATTTTGTTGCCTTAGGATGGATATATGTATGTGGCCAAAGACTACTACACAATGTTGCATTGTATTTCATAATCTACTGCTGCATATAAAATGGAGCAAAATGGAAAATTAAAATTTTTTCTATTTGATTTTTTTTTTCGAGAAAAATTATCTGTCATATGCAGTATATTTTTCAGGTTTTTCTAATTTTTTTGTCTAGTTTTTTTTTGTCATACAATCAATAACATTTAAGGGAGGCAGGAACAAAGGATTTTGTTAAACGCACTTAAGGATTTGTTACGGGTTTAAAAGTAGAATGAATAAAACGAATATAAGTGAATTGGTTTTTTTTTATTAAAAAAAAAGCACAACTACAAAAAAAAATAAAAACCGAGACAGGCATTCGGAACAGAACTTTAAACGAATGTATTGATTGTGTAATTCTTGTGAAATTTCTCATAACTGGCAGACTATTTGAACTGAAGATTTTGAGCTACGGACTTAAGCTGCTCACGAATCATGAATTAAAAAATATTGGATTTGTATTGTTTTCAAAAAATTAAACGTTTTCATTAACTGCCAAATTATTTCCTTTTTTAATTGAATGTAGTTTAAACAATACGACAGTATGCTGAGCTCTTGATAAAGCTTGTCTGCAGAAACACCCAGGGGTCTATGCGGGATCAAATGATAGACTAATGTCCACGCAGTAGGCTAACGAGGTACACAATGTGCTCTTTTTCACAGCCTCACAAAACTTTTAATTTACAGCAAGATTTAAAATTTACAAATTGTGGACATTAAAACTTGCTTTTTCACATTTAATTAACATTAATTAATTTGCATAATTTGCTGTCGTAAATTATTATTAAAAATATTAATTAGTGTACGACACAGGACATACATACATACATTCACTCTCGGAAAGAATCAATTATTTTAGTCAAAACTTTCTAAAATATTTTACAAGAACTTTTCGAATTAGCAGTCTAAGGTGGAAAATAACTAATTTGTTTGATGACAAATGAATTTTAAAACTTTACAAAAATTAGAAACAAATTCGATGGCCAAATGATTTGCATCCTCGTAACTTTTTTCCCATAGAAATACAAAGAGACAACATGTGAATAAGAAACATTTGAATCTTCCATTAGCCCCAGTCCCCTAGTCCCTTAATTTATTATTTCCCACATCTTCAAAAACCATAAAATTACTGACTGGCAGGCCATGCTGACAATACATTTTTCACTGAACAGAATGTATAAAAAAAAGAGAAAGAAACGATTTTTCCCATTTTAAAATGGTAACTGTAAGAAAATTGAGCTCCGGTAATTGTAAAATAAATCATTTATTATCAACATTTCTTTTTTTCGTCTACTGACATTCTTTACCTTTCTCTTATTTATTTTCTTTTTGGTTGTTGCTGTTTTTTTTTTTTTTTTGTCAAGAATTTCATTGATTTAAAATAAATAACTTCTACCTCACCACCATCTATTTATATTCAAGTGCCATAATCTGTACATGAAACCACAAAAAATCAAATGACGACCACTGAAAAGAGATTTTCAAAAATAAATAGAAGTAAAACACCAGAACAAACAATAACAATAAGTTTTCATATTAAACAATGACAATAACAAAAAATAAATAAAAAAGGAAGAGCAGAAAAAAACATCATTTTAAATAAATAAAAATCATTTTCATTCTTAATAAGCAGAGTGGCACGAATGGCATGAGAACGGAACCAGCACTGTGGGTCTAAATGGAAAATAAACAAAAAATTTTCTAAGTCGCCGGCGAGCTTCATTTACAGCTGTAAATACAAATACAAATAATAATAATAATAATAAAAATAATATTAAAAATTATAAATGCTGATACTCTCAGTGCTTAAAATACCGCTCTTAATTTTTTTATCTTTAACAAGACAAACCCTACGAAGATCTTAAAGCTTGTCTGTAGAAACACCCAGGGTCTAGGAGGGGACTACTGCTCATGCACGGAGGCACCCAAAGTCGGTGCGATAGCTGCGGTAGTTAGCACGCTGCCTAAAAAACCAAAGTTCCTGGGTTCGCGCCCACTTTCTGAATAAATTTTTTTTTTCGATATTATTTACATTGATGATACATTATTAATTCTAATTTGATACAAATAAAAATGCAGTGTGATCAACCATTTCAACTTTAACAACTTCAACACCCATAATAAAATTACTGCACAATTTTTCTAATGTGCATTAACGTGCCTTCGGGTCAGATGTTGTTGGAAAGTTTCAGTAGAGAAGGCATATTCACTGATCACTGAGCAGAACACCATCCTTCGTGGGTATTGTGTAGCACCGGCGAAGTAAAATAAGTAATAAAAATGGCTACTAATACAAAGCTAAAAAATTTAATACGGCTCCTGGACATCTGAGGCGGTGCAACACTGCTATAAACAAAAGAAGGGGTGAAAGCAGATTTCGAATATCCTAAAGCTTCACCACCTGTTATTACTCTCACTATTCCTTTCCTCTTGTTCCAGCACAAAGCACCGCATGTGAAGCGATCATCACTTGAGTGCCAGTCCAAGATAGAAATAAAATCCCAACAAATTCGATACAGTTTCAAATGCCACAGTATATTTTCTAACAACGCTTTTCCTCATTTTTTATTTCAACCAATGTTTATTGTTTATTCCGTTCGCTGCCCATATGTATCAAAAAAAAAAAAAAAAAAAGAAATCAAAATGAAACCAAATAATAAAGACTGCTCAATAGCACTGCAAGCCAAAGCAGCACTAAAAACGGTGGTCACAGCAGCAACAATATGAACATTTTAATGTCTCAAAAAAAAAAAAAAAAAAACAAAAAATTAAATTTTATTAGAAGTAGAAAATGTTTAACTGCAGTTGAATGCACTCTGAGAAATACCCGCAGAGAATTGAATATAGTTTTTGCGATTGAAAGCATTTTGTTGTGAAGCATTAAAATCTTCACAAAGACAATTATTTCTCTTGGCTTCAAAACTGACAAAACTAGAAATATTCACAGAAAAATAATGCCTGAATAATTTTGTACTTAATTTAAATGACATTCAAATTATCAGATATTTTTATAGCCTGCAGGTAATAACATTGTTCTTTGATTAATTTACGAAAATGACGGTGTAACTATTTTAATTGCTCTCATTTCCCTTACAATAACGAAATATTCTTCTAATTTTTTTGTTAAAGAATTAATCAATTATTTTATTTTGGCGCATAAATCAGGATGAATTTGAGCGATAGCATGGGCGATGTTGGTTTTGAAAACCGCTATGGTTTGTGCATTATTTGCATACACCTGCGATATACCAACAAGAAAAAGTCTAACGGTATCCAATCGCACCATCTCGGTGGCCAGTTAACATAACCGCAACGTGAGATGACCGTGCCCTCAAATCGCTCGTGCAGAATATCCACTGTGGCATGAGCTGTGTAGCATATAGCACTGTCCTATTGGAACCACATGTAGTTGGTATCCAGATCAACCAATTCAGGCCAAAAGAAGTGGGTAATCATTTGTGATCTGCTTCAACAAGATGGCCGTTATCAACTGTCAAAATTCGGAAGTATCGGCACCCTGTATTTGTAGGATCAAAATTTTTCTTACCAATCGAAATGAAACTACAAATTGACTATCATTTTATAAGATGTGAACTGCATTACAACAGAAGTAGCACCGTACTAGAACTGAATAAAAATGTAACTAGAAATGAACTACAAACTGAACTAAAACTAGAGTACAACTGAATCTGAACTAGAAGTGTAGTTGAAATGACTTTGAAATGAACTAGACCTGCAATGAACTAGAACCCAACTCGAATTCTACAGCATCGAAACCGTAGCTTCAACTCCTGCTCCAGCCAGAAATTTGTCTCATGTGCTGCAATTTTTCTTATGCACTGCATTGCGTTCATAAGGACCTCCGCTGAGCACTGACTGGTTCAAAAAAAAAATCAAGTAAAAAAATTATTGCCAAAGAAAATCTCTTTAATAAAGTTTTAATAAGTACTACGACAGTAAAACTAATTTGGGTCACAATTTGAAAGCCTATCAAGTAGAAAGAAAAGAACATAGAATTGCGCTCTTGATTATTTTCAAAGGAAAATAAATAAAAGTATAAGACGATAGAGTATTTTTTAGTCTTTCAGTGCCCCTTCTCCCCGCTCCATACTTACTCAAGCGTTAAAAATTCAAAACAAAAAATTAACTTGTTTCGGAAGTGACGCGCCAGCTGTGTGTTCATTCGTACGTCCTGATTTATTTCTGGTGTGAGTGTTCCCTTCTTCTTCGATAACCACCATCCCCCGGCCATAATACCATTTAAAGAGTTTCTTTTATTATTTTCTCTTCTTATTTTTCACTCACTTTTTTATAGCTGTTATTGTTGAAAGTCTCATTTAATATTCTGTCGAGTGTATCATCTGTGTTACGTTTTCTCTAAGAACATTTCATGTGTATTCCATGGCACTTCACTTTGTCTCACTCAACTCAAGTTGAAGCAGTTTTTGAAGATAAATGTGATAGAAAAACAAAACGAATAAAAAAGAAACAAAACGAAAAAAAAATTTAACAAAAATAACAATAAATCTAGCAAATGGATTGTGTGTCGGTCGTCATGTAGAAAAAATGCTTATAACAACTGAAAACAAGAATTCTAAAATATGACAACAATGTTCCTGTACAAGGCAAAACTTTGGCCTAAATAAACAGTTGGCATAAAGGCGAAAGGGGGCCAAAGAACAACAAGGTTCAACAGGCTGCGTTCACAAAGTGCTTTCGTACGTAATAAAGAGGTAACAGAGTGTCAAAACTTTTGTTTTTGATTGTTTGACAAGGTATCAAAGGAAGCAATTTCAAGGAAAATTGTCCTTGTTGTTGTTATTGTTTCTGCATATTGCTATGAAATATTTATGCGCCACAAAAATTAATTTTCATTTTTAATGTGAAGCAAAACACAGGTACTACAATATTTTGAATTTAATATGGTGTAGCAAGAGGAACAAGAAAAAAAAACCCGGAAGGACAATTATAATAATTTTGTCTTAGGCTCTGCAAAGTAGTAGAAAGCTGATATTACTGCAATTCACACACACACACACACAAACATACGCTATCACACACATATAAATATAATAAACACCATTTGTAATGGGAGAGTGGTGGCCAATATATCGAAGAGAGATAATTGAAAAAATAAAAACCAAAAGCAATTTCAATCAAATGTGTTATTGATTTTCGTTTTTCTACACGTGACATTAAATTGAATGAAAATGTCATATTCTCGGATTTCCATTAACAGTCTAGTGCTGTGACAGAAGCAAATAGTGATTCATGTACTTTTTGACATTCTAACTTTAAATATTTGTTTATATGTGGCATATAAACAATTGAATGTCATGGGTGCAAAGCCAGTGCAAGTCATGAAAAACTTTTCCACAATAAAATGGATACCCTTAAAAAAACTAATACAATTCTGGCTTAAAATATAAGATGGTGGCGAGGAGAAGTGTACGCATATAATGGCTGTGAAGAGAAATTACAAAATACAGGGTGGGCCAAAAGTCACGTGTCTGCGTGTAAAAAATGAATACGTTTTTTGTTTATTATTTTTTATTTAATTTTAAATATAGCTTTGTACGATCTAAATTTTAATTATGAAAAATAATAGCAGAGAAAATTCTCATTTCAAGAACCCCAACTACATTTTAGAATTCCTAATAGATACTTTAATACTTTAAAAGAGCTCTGTTAAGTGATGAGGTTTGTGTCTAGGGTTATATATTTTAAAATTTATCTTATCAGCCATAATAATATATATAATAATGTTTCTTTAATATTAAATTTTGTTTTTTGTTTGTTTGTAACATCTGTCTGCTGAACTTCGTTCGTTAACATTGAAAAATATTTTTCCAAAATAATCTCACATGTTTATATAAAAATTCCCCTAAACTATTTGAGAATAACAAAATATATTACCGTATCAAAAACAAACCACAAATTCCCTAAAAACAACTGTTTAAATATTTAAAATTAGTTTTTTATTTATTTTACTGTATCAAAAATTTATAACATAAAAAGAGGACAATTTTGAAAGCAACCGAAAATCCCCGTTAATGTGTACTTAGTTTTTTAAATGGAAGTCAAAATCATTTAAAAATAAAATTACGTTATAATTCTAAATGTTTATATATTTGAAAATAACTGAATGGATAAATTCTGGAATAAACTACAGTTCGTTACTGTAATAATTTTGCCAGTGTAATGCATAAAACAAGAGTTTTAAAATCTTAGGGGTTAACATAACCACACTTTGTATACCGAAGGTTAAACAAAGTGGACGAAAAAACTTTTTTTTGCAAAAAAAATTTTAACAAAAAATGTTCGGCGGACAAATTTAAAATAAATTAACAAGTTTGAATTGAATGTTGAACAAAAACTGATGGCACCTTTTCTTGAGGTACCACTGATTGATTTCCAGAATCTTTGGAGGACTATAAAAAAAATTAGTCACCATCAATACCAAACTCGGTTTTACTACCGCTTTGGTAGCAGAGTCGAACCTGTGCTGCCATGACCATGAATGTTTTGCACTGTTGTAATACGTAATTATTTAATTTACGAAATAAAAGTTCAACTATAAATAACAATTTCTGACTAGTTAATAAGAAAAACATAAATTTCTTATTTGTGCAGTTTCTTTCGAGGTCCGAACGATGTAATATTAATTGAAATGAATTTGCTTGAAAATTTTTCTTGCAAATATCTTTAATTATAATCCACTGGTAGTTCATTACATTTTATCTTCTGAAATTTATTGTCATTTAAATAGCAATAAATTGCTTAACACGCCATCTTTTCACATCAATAAATAACGAGACAGTGAACAATGTACCAACAACTACTTAAAGGACCAAAACATGCACAAGCCTGCGGTTGTCTCTATAAGCATGTGAACAAAATGTCGCAAAAACAACTAGAATTCCACTGTTGCAGTCTGTATTTGTCTGTATATTTAACAATTATTTAGTAGTTATTAGCCTTGCCTATAATTTGCCAAACTTCGGCTCTGTAATTTTTCTATGAAATATAATTTTTATGTTGTTGGAGTAGTGATTTTTATGCATTTAAACAGTAGACACAATAACTGGGGAAATATATATAATTTTGATGTTAAAAAAGAAATTTTTAATCACTGTTACCTTTAAACAATTAAAAACGTCAAAACTTGAGAACGACTGATCTGCTACTTTCCTGAAACAGAAAATAAAATGTTATTGAATTTTAACATATAAACATAAATTATTAAGAGCTGAAATATATTTGGGAAAATTTATCAATATTCAGCAATAAAAGGAAAATATGCCACCTAAAAGTCTGCAACGATATATCCAGCACAAAAAAGTAATGCCCACTTTTAGGATTAACTTTTTTTTAATGAATACTAATTTATCAAAAACCGATTTTTTTTGGCTTTAGAGTCTAAAAAAAATTTATAAACCATAAATGTTATAAATATATAAACATAAAGAGAGAATAAAAGCAAAAATGCTAAAATTCTCGTATAATTTGTTAATAAAATTTTTTTTATTATATAATTTTTGCTGCCATACGGTAAACCAAGCTTATCAGCCCTGCTTTTAGAAGAGATAAATATGTTCAAGTGATAAAGTGGGTTTTACTTATGACACAACTCTGCTGCTGAGTGTTTTGTTAGTCTGTAGCTTTTTGTGGATGTAATAACTTTAAAGCTGAAGACACTCACCAATTGATGAATTGAATTATTTTTAGCTATTTCGATACAAAATTCCATTACTAAGACTTTCATAAATCCAATTATTATATGAATAAAACAGTTAAAACATAAAAATTCATAAAAAGTTAATTATAACAACTTGTCGATACACCACAGTACAATTTGAACCAAAAACAAAATACATTCGAACAGATTAATTGGTTTTTAAAAATTAACTTTTTATATATATGAAATTAATTATTAATCAATTCGGCTTGTTTTTTATTTATTTGTTTATTTAGTTTTTAATAAAATACCTAATTCCGTTCTTATTTGTTTTTTAATTAATTTATTCATTTATTTGTTTTCTTAATTTCATTTATTTTTTGATGTTATTTTAATTTGTACATTTATTTATTTTTCATTAATTTATTTTATTAATTTTTCTAGCAAATGCACTTCATTCGTTTGTTTATTCGTTTATTAAATTTGTGCTGTTTAAAATGTTATTTTAAAGTTCCACCAATTCCATTTATTTTTTTTTACATATTTTTGGAGGGAAATAAAAAAAATTATTATAGAATTATAAATGTGAAATACAACCCCAAATAGAATTCCCAAAGCATTGCATTTTGTAACAAGAATTATTGCATTTGTTTCAAAAAATCGCATTTGCCACCACTCGTTCCTTATTTTTCTTTATTTATTTGAGTGTTGTTTTTGTTGCTTTTCAACGCAACAACTACAAGTGTTTTTATTACCCGTGAACAATTTTGTACACCACGCTGCAGCTGCAACATTGAACACGCTTTTGAACATTTACCGAGTAATTGCATTTGTGTGTTAAAATAAGGCAACCATAACAATTTGACAATTTTTCTGATAAAAATCCCCCTCATGGAAACCTCAAGTATGAAACATCAAAGAAAAAAGGGGAGGAAAGAAAAAATATATAAAAAGGATTTCAAGATGCCGCAAAGTATGCAGAGGAATTTCAAAAATATTTTACTTTTTGCAATTGTTAAAATTTAATTTTGTTCCAATTTAAGATTTAAAATTTTATTTGAGCAGATTTTCTTGGAGATTTACTATTTAAAATAGAATTAATTGCCAGGCATCCATTTGTTGTATTTTTTGCACAAAAATGTTTAAGTAGATTCTTAAAATTCCTAGAAGTAGTTCATGCTTATGAAAAATATACATATTTTAATGTAACGCATTTAAAATTCAGCATAAAATTTCTGCTGCTTAAAAGCAAACGGAAACGGATATGCAACTGGGCTAGAAAACAACTGTGAAAACATAAAAATTTAATAAGAAGAACGGTGCTTGAAACAACTTTAATGCCATTTAAGTTTATTGAAAAAGTGGTTTTGCTTCGCTCTACTCCAGTGCCTGCAGTAGCTTTAGTAAATATTTCTGCATGTTCATACTCATACACAAACACACACACACACACCATCATTAAGCATTTAACACAGCCTTACAGCAAATAAACGTCTTCCTTTAAACTATTGCTGCAGCAACAATGGCCAACATTGTTGTCAACTATAAATATTGTAGGAAACAAAACAGAAATGAATTTACATAAAGGTAAAATAAAAGAATGCACAGTAATAAAATGTTGAGAGAAATATAAAAATTCTCTACGAAAAACGAATACAAAACAATATACGAAATACTACATACCATTGGTAAAGAGCAGCGTTAGCAGGTTATTGCAAATTAATATGATACTACAATAGAATACCATGAAAATATAAAAAAAGGAATACGTAAATTTAGAATGTATGAATTTTAGTTTTGCAACGTAATATAGCTTTTTATATGACCTGTGCAGTACAGGTGTGGCTGCAGCGTAGTAACAAATATTACTACGAATTTATGTGTTGCTGTTGTGTGTTTTTTTTTTTGTGTCCCTATTTTATAGCCAAACGACCAATGAATAGATGCCTTAAACGTTTTATAAAATTTATGACTTACCAGGGTGCTGCCAAAAAAAAAGAAAGTAAAACGAAATATTTTTACGACGAAATCTCCTAGAAGTTGCGCATATTCATTTGAAGAAATTGCAAGAAATTATAACCTTCAAATAATAATAATAAAAATAATAATAATAATAATAACACGAAAAAAATGTATCTTTTAAAAATATCACACTCATGGCGTATGATTAACAAATTACAGAATTAATATTACGTATACGTATGCACCTGCCAGAGACCATTCACTAATCCCCCCTGTTCAGTAAACCGTGGCGATTTAAAAACGAGTGAATTCTCAAAACCGAATAAATGCTAATTTGGTGTTCTAAAAATCACACGCTTTCCAACATTCGAACTTGATTTCGAATAAAATTTTTTAAACGTCAAAACGTCAATAAAGCTTCTGAAAATTTTTCCAAAATAATATTTATTCTTATTTAAAAGTGATTTTTTTAATGTTATATCTAATGAATTTAGTGGAAATGTGCTTTCATTCCCCCATCTACTTTATCTGCATACTTTAACAAGAACATGGAGAAATATTGGACTGTTTTTTATATTGATTATTTTGGAATAAAAATCTCTTACCGAGTATATAATTTGACTTAATTTAATAAAAGAAAGACTTCAAGTAAAAATTGGTAATTGTATTTGGTATTGTATGTTTCATCAGTTGTTTATTAGGAAGCTAGTACATTCGATTTAATTGCGACCGGACTTATCTACTCGATTTTACACCGAGTAAAATTATGCGATTTCGGTTTACAGAACACCTAAGTATGTGTATTCGTTTTAAAAACAGAAAAGTTATGCGGAGTCGGTTTACAGAACATACCCGATAATTCATAACAATGAATTCCCTGCAAATAATGTGTCTAGTCCATACATGCGTATATAGTGTAGTTCACAGAGGATTAGAACTACCCCATGGAGAAAACAAGGTATATTTAACATAACGATATAATAGAGCTGGACCAGATAACCCATCGGACTAACTCAAAAATTACTCCACGGAACACCACAGAAAGTAAGCAAAGCTACAACAGCCTCTTGTCTTATAATTTGCCAATACTTCAACCAGCATACAAAATACTTTGTCCCGCATGTATTTTCATTCTTTTGAAAAGTTATTTAGTATTATACATTCTCTGTTTGAATATAATTTTAGTTTAAAAATTTATTAACTTTACGAATATAATTGCCAGCCGCAGCAAAGAGGAGCACATTGCCCAGTAAGTTATAAATAACCCGGCATTTGCACATGAGAATATTTTCCAGAAAACTGCCTTATAGCTTACGCATTCTATTAATACATACGATTTTTAAAGAAATAGACAAATAAATCTTTATCGTTTATTGGAAGTTAATTCTAAGCGTGTTATCGCCAAACTTCTACAATTAACCCGATATGAAACAAGAAGTATTAAATGAAATACAGCATATAAATCACGACGGATATGTTACAATCTCAACACTACCAACAGCTATAAAAGAATTTGATAAAGTGTATGAAGAAGAAAACTTTACTAACAATGAGTGATAACTACAACTAAATTAATACCTCAACATGAATATTTTCTGCAGCAAAAAAAAAAGGGAAATAACTTTTCTATGTACCTGCTAAAGATTAATGTGGAAATGTTTGGAAAATAAAAAGAATTCAGATCAGCACGCAGTTCTAATTGTCTTATGCTCGTAGAAGGCCACTCTAATAATTACAAGTGATTATAGTAAAAAGCTGTTGGAAATGTGTGTGTGTGCGAGTGTGTGTGTGTGAATTACAAGTCTTAAGTGCCTGGGGAAATCTTCAATAATAATTAAGTTTGAGCACATTCCATGGCCATGAATATAGAAATAAACAACCCACCTCATTAATTTTAACACGCCTCGGCTACACACACACACACAAATTAATGATTGAACAACACCTTGTAGAAATGGCGAAGATGGAAGAGAAGAGGAGGTACAAGTAGGAATTACACACTACATTGCCGACAAGATAAAAAGTTATAAAAGTTTGAGTAAATTAATTACAAATTCTAATGGAATTGATACAGACAGGAGTTGTTAAAAGCTGACACGATTCAGTGCTCAGCTTTTAACAGATTTTATTACTTTTTTTTTCGTTTGAAAAAATTATTCTCTTTTTCTTTAATATGTTGCTTTATAATTTTTAAAAATGCTATTGCAGACTTGTCTCGCTGCACATAATTAATTTCATTTAATAATGATAACAACGCACTTGAAGTACTACAAACTCAAGGGAAATATTTCACATTAATGTTACCCATATTCATTTAAAAGTATGTGTGTGTGTGTGTGTGAAAATCCTAACAGTTTGATTAGAAAATTCAACCCCAGAACTGACGTGCAAATGTAAATGTTTAGCAATTTGTGTTTTTGTCGGTTTTTATTTCTTCAACGAACTTTAATACATTCATTAATTTCATTACTAACGCATACAAATAAATTAACACATTTCCCCAGTGGGTCATTGAAACACTTAAACTTTGCGATAAAAGGGCTGGTAGCAAAAAATACAAAAAAAAACAAGAAATAGATGAGCAAAAATTACCAACGAAGAATTTTTGCCTTTAACTTTCCAGTTCTTTTTTTTTATAAAGAGAAGTATCACTCTGGTATTGATTGCCTACCAATGTGAAGGTGTTACTTTCTGTGGGAAAGGGATAGTGATAGAGATGGCAGGTGATGAAGGAATAGAAGAAGGTGAACTTCATTATTTTTAAAATTCTGCTTTTCCAGGTGTTTGCTTTCTTATAGCAATTTTGCAGTGACTCTGATGTCAAGAAGACGTATTCAATTTTGAAGCTGTGTTTATTGGCCACTTTTAGTAATTATTTTAATTTGCGAAGGAAGGCGCTTTGATTTCACTTGCGGATTAGTAATAGCTGATACTGGTACTATTCAGTGACCAGCGACTATGCCTTCGTCATTGAAACTTTCTAACAACAACTGAAACAAAGATACACTAATGCACTTCAGAAAAATGAAAAGTGTTTTTATGATTTAGGCGAATTTTTGGACTCGAAAGCCAGACCTTTGGTTTTGCAGTCAGTATGGAGGTACCGCAATTCCATCGAAAAGGCGAAACGTCAGTCTGCGGAGTACAGAACAGTCGCAAAGAACGCGTTGAAAGCTTTTGACAGACTCGGAGACACTAATTTTGATCAGGTGGTACCTCACGGCACAAAGGCCAATGAATCCACCCCGTCAGAAGGCTTAAGTCCGCTCTCGTCAGCGAAAGCAGAATTTAGAATTTTCTCTATTTTTAAGTTTTCTAAAGGAGGCCTTTACTGTAGCGCCAGCCCAATTTCCCTTACTATACGCCAGTACATACATAAATTTCACATTTCGAGTTTTAATGGGAGTGTCAGTTACATGAGGAATTTTGTTTTTCCTATAAAATATTTTATGGTTGCCTTTGGTGGCTCTGGCTTCATGGCCGTATAAATAATTTCCTTTGCCGTTGTTTATAAGTGTGTGCATGTGTGTGTTTCTACATTTTCATTAGTAAGCCCACACACACACAAATATATAAATTCTGTTTGTTTTATTTTTGATTTTATTACTTGTTTTTTGTATGGTAAACGGATTTCTCATTTTGACACACGTACACACTGGTTTTACGTTATTGATGTTTGCACTCCTGTTTCAAAAAAAAAAAAGAAGGGAAGGAAACGTTACATAAAAAAACCAATTTTATGATTCATCCATCGTATAAGTGAGTGTGTGTGGGTTGATTTTTTCTTTGGTAAAAGATGCCATAAAAAGTCAAATAAAGAAATACCTGCTACAAATAAAGTGCTTTTTATTATTTCTTTCTGCATATGCTGCTCTTCAAATGAAATGTGTATTATTTTTGTTGTTGTTGTTGTTTTTTTTTTGTGGTAATTTTCAATGCTGTACTGTTATTTGTATGTCCGTCGCAAATATTACAATTTCATTTTGTTTGCCTTGAGGCAGTTTACTTTTTATATCTTCTTTTGCAGTCCTGAATACGTTGGTGCGTTTTTTTTTTTGGGGTTTCTCTTCTTGCAGACGACCGTTTGGCAACTATCGAAGAGTTGTTACCTGATGTTGAAAAAAAAAAATAAATAGAAACAATTTGTTTTTGCTTTTTGAAAGAAAATTTGTGAATTAAATTCGTTGTGATTTCGTTTCCAAAGCAGAATTATTTACGTATTTACGTACAAATAAGTCAATATTAATATGGAAATTGAATACCTGCAAGGATTTCCTAAATTTTAAAGACTTTAAGAAAAAGAGATTTTTCAAAATTGTTTTCCAGCCGTAAATATAGAGACATGTCAATAAATAAGTCGATATACAAATTGAAGGGTTTAAGAGGAAATTGTTTTCCCATGCTGCCCCTTAAAGTTGCTTTTATTTATTTGTAGCAAAAAAAACCTTCAACCTTCAAAATTTCAATAAATTTGCTTGAACAACATGTTCCTGATTTTGATATTTTCCACAATATTTATTCACTCGAATCGAAGATTGGAATTATTTATTTCTATTTGTTACGATTTAACAGTCTTAATGATGGAAAATGTTCTAGTGTATTTTTTGGGTTTTTTTCTCACAAAGAAAAATGCATCAGTAATAAATTTAACAAGTTTGCTTTATAAACACTTCTGCCATGCATTTTTGAAAGTGCAACTTGCTTGAGGATATCTTTACGTTGAAAATTCCAATTAAACTTAATTTCTTTTTATCGCTCTACCTCTACCTCTCTCTTTCTCTCTCTCTCTCTCTGTCCCTCTCTCTATCTAAAAATAATTCCAGCACAAATTTTATACATTAAAGTGTATTAACACATTTTTCTATTGTGATTATAATTAAAAACCCTTTTGAGCAATTCGCATTAAAAGCAGAAATTCTTAAACTTATTGCGCCATGAACCAGTTGGTCTCTTTGATTTGAAATTTCTACACTTTGTTGTCGTGCATGAACTTAATTAAGGCCCATAAATATACAAAAAGAGAAAAGCAGCAGGGTGAATAAATTACTTAGTTTTAATCATGGAAAAGGCGATTTTTTTTTTAATTTAATTTAAATGCCTTAAGATTTTCTTAAATAACACACAGTCTAAGGCAGCACGCTACATGCTGCAATTGTCGCCTTGTAGTTAATTATAAACTGTCTTTCAATAACAGGTTTCACCTTTATATGAAAAATTGATTATGATAAAAATTGTTTATTAAATTGCAAAGAAGAGGGTATGACATGTGTAATGGAAACCAAATATCAACCAAACGCCTGCCATGGCTACACTTGCAGAACCATATTGTTTTCTTGAAATTTTCCAATTCCAATTTCAGTTTGTTTTATTGTTGTTTTCAATATAAATGGCCTGATATACGAGCCTACACCTTGTAAGTTTTGTTGGGCGATTGTAGCTTGTAGCGTACCGTCGTCTTTGTGTTGTCGTCACATGCGTGTATATTTGATTAATCTTTCTTTTGATTAACTTGAAATAAGAAAGCATTTCAGTTACAACTTTGGAAAAAATTTGTTTTTAAAAGCAAATAACTCTTTTAATTTATGAGGGGTAGAAGCTTTACTGGAGTGATTTCAGCCGTAAGTCCTCTTTCCTGTAGATAATAATGTTTTTCCTTCTCTAGTATAGAAACTTTTTCCAACTGGTAGCTTTTTCTTACTGCCTTAAACTAAACAAACTTCACTTTAGGAACCACTGATCAGTACACATTTAACGCCATGCTAAAACCAACATTTGTAAATAAATGTTGTTCAAATGCAACAACAAAAATTGCACAAAGGAAGGAAAATTGGCAACTGGCAAATACACAGTGGCAGCAAATTAAATTTCTAATAAAATTTTTCATCATTCAATTTTTTTTTTCCTTTTTTTCATTCACTATTGTGTTCTATTTCTGTCTGTATCTGAAGTTTATATTCGAAAGTCTGCAACAGTTGCCGTTCAATTGATGCTGGCCATTGAATACTCGAAAATGTTATTTAAAAAAAAAATAAAATAAAATTAGGTATGTGTGTGTGAATTTTTTGGTGTTTCCCACTTGACCAACGCAGACGGAAGTAATAATACCGGAAGACAATTGGCACTCGTTTCAAGAATAAAAAAATTCGAGAAGTCCTACTCACAATTTAGCGAATTTTTTTATATCCAGAATTCTACGCTTTAGCGAGAATTCTCTTAAAAGCGAATCTTTGGTCATGGGGGTTACATCATATGTGTGCGTGTGTGTCTCTCTTACTTATATTTGGGTGATTTTTTACACAATTGTAAAATATTTTAATTTATTTGCAATCGATTAGAAAACCACTTGAGGCCATTTAAAGTTTTTAATTTATTTCAAAGTATCAATTTTTATCACATGCGTTTTTTGAATTAAAAGGGAAAAAAACCGAGAATCCTGAAACGTTAAGTTGTTGCAAATATGAAATTAAAGCAATGTAAATGTCGATGGTGAATGGTCGAAATAGTTGGCTCTGCAGCTAAAAGTACTGAGTTCGAAACCTATGCTGCCAGTGTTCGAAATTGCTTTCGAGCTGAATGTTGCCCTACTTATTCGGTATTTGAAGGCAGTTATGGGCCAAGTGTAACTATTAAATAATAGCAAATAATTAACATCAGAGATACTGCAACTCTGTTAGCAAAAGTTTGTCCTTCTAAGCTCTTCAGCTTCCGCCTCCATTGAGCTATACCTATTCCAACGAGACTTTAACACACATTCTTATTAAAGCATCGCTGGTAGATAGTTAAATTGCCGGAGGATACTTATTTAAAAAAAAATTTTTTTTTTATTCCTCGGCATGACTGGACATTTACACTATTCCATTAAGAAAACTTTAAACTCTGAATAATGTTTTAGCAGTGAAAATTATGAATGAGTCAATCAGCTGCCGTGGTGATATGAAGGTTTTTGTATATTTCAAAATGTTAAAAAAAATTGTGTGATTACGGTTGGCCACGACTTTGAATGAAGCACATTGACTTTACAGAGCGAAAAAGGTTGGTTCAGACCGCATTAAAGAGTTCACTCACTTTGTTTTCAATTAATTTGTCGCAATTTTACAATCGTAACTTACGATCGTACAAGCGGTTCTCTAAGATGTATTTTTATATGTGCGAGTTTTATTTTAAAATAAGGCAATACCAGTCTTAAAATAAGAGAGTTCTCGCAAGTTTTACATTTAAATTCTGAAATGTGAGTTCTAAAATGAGTGAACCTCAGGATCAGTAGAATTTTTTATCTTTGTGTTTGAAAAAAAATTTATTTAAATAAAAGAAATAGTGGTCACATAAAATTCCATTAAACAGATCTTTTTCTAAACATTAATTTTCATAGCATTCCATTCTGTTAACTGTCTTAATATGGCAGCTTTAGGAAAAGCAAAGAAAAACAACACCGTTGGAAAAAAACGATGGCGAAATGGCGACTGAATGAAAAACTAATTTTTTTCTTTCTCTTCCTTTTACAAATCACATACGAAAAACACTGTCGTACATGCAAGCACACATTTACAAAATGGCTTCCAGACATAATTAGCATTACATGTTAAAACATGTTAAAATTTATGACCCTCTTTGCTAATTTTTTTATTTATTTTTTTGCAAACACATAAAACACATTAAAGGATCCTAAAAAAAGATACAGTTTTTTTAACATGTGCCATTTTGTTTTGTTTACTTAAGCAAGAAAAAAAAAAAAAAATATTTAAAATAAGAGTTTTTTGACTTTGTGTCATTCAAGTTTAATTGAATTTTTATGCAAAATAATTTTAGAAATTGTTTTCCTTTTTTTCATTTTCTTTTCTTGTTGCTCCAGAGTAGGAGTTGAATATTAAAGGGATGGGTAGGAGGAAGCATTTGGCTTTCAAATGTTAATGAATATTTATTTCTTGTGAAATAACAAACACATGTGTATGTTGATATGAATTGAAAATAAGAACAACAGCTGCAAGAAAAAGAAAATAATGTGTGCGCCCGTTTTAGAGGTTTTTAATTTGGTGATGAGAAGGAAGAAGGGAATTTTGATGCAGGGGAACCTGTTTATTCTTTATTTTTACTTCGCCGAAGTTTTATTGCTGCAATAGCGGTTAAGGACCGGGCTGTAGCACAGAAAACTCAGAAAAAATTTGGTGTAGAATGTCATCGATTACGACAGTCCATACAAGAGGTGAGTGCAGCTTATTGACGCCCTAATAGACCTAGTCGTATCTCCCTACTGATATTCCTAGACCTCAGCATACTCAGAATCCATACTTCCTTTTGTTCTGCTTATAGGTCATGTTTACTTTTTATTGTAAAATATGTTGCGCCGTATTATAGTATTTTTGAAAATATTGTGCCATTCATTTATTGCACAATATTTTTTTTTTTTTTTTTTTTTATCTTGGACCATTGCTCAGGGGCTATCCCCTACATATGCAATGCATTGCACTGGAACTAGAGAGAAGGATAGGGAAGAAATAGACAGGTGGTGAAAGTGGTAAGAAGATAGAGCTTAATTCTTGCACAACTCTGCAGTTGCGTGTAAATTATAAAGCAAAGTTGCGGCGTCTCTGATGTTTTTTGACGCATTATTTTTAAGCTAATGGAGCCATTTTATTTATTATTTTACTTCGCCGACGTTTTATTGCTCCAATACCGACGAAGGAGGGTGCTGTAGCACAGAAAACTCAGAAATTTTTTTTTTCTGATTTGACCCGGCTGGGAATCGAACTTGGGTCTTTCTGGTTGCAGAGCCAACACGCTGACTACTCGCCATCAGCACCCACATCAGGGCAAAATGGAAATAATATGACGAACTAGACGTACAATAATATTATACAGGGTGGCGCAGAATGAGCTATATGGTTTGAATTCTTTATAACTTTTTTAATTATTTTTTTTTCTTTGTTTTTTTTCAGCGTTTTGTGAAGAAGACTTGGGGAATTAATTATGAAACATTCGAAATGAAATCATGGCCATTACACCCGAAATATTTGCGAAAAGTTATGGAAAATGTGCTAAAACGAGCACGTATGTGCGAAGCAGAAAATGGACATCAATTACAGGATATCATTTTTCAAATCTAATTGAAAAAAATTCCCCAATAATATATTGTATTTAAAAAAAAATTATAATAATCGCATAAAAAAAAAGTTATAAACCATTTAAACCACATAGCTCATTCTGCGCCACCCTATAATAATGGATGGGCCGATAATTGTGTTCACTGGTGACATGGTGTGTTATCCTATTTTGGGGTTAACTTTATAATAAAAAAGACTTGAGTTCGATCCCAAATACAAGCATAATAAATACTTTTTAACATGACTTATTGTTCATATTCTCCTTCGTAGGTATTTGAGCAATTCTTTAGCCAAAAAATATAATAATTCATCTATTGATAACCACAGGTATTGCAGAACTGCTTTAGAAACTAATTGAAAGTACAATAGTAGCGTTGTGCACTACACTACCTCTTTATTCTCGACACTGTCCCTCTCTATATGCAGTTCCAGTGCAATGCATTGTAGGGGATATCCCTTGAGCACTGGTCCAAGATAAAAAGCGTTTAATGCACAAGTTTCTCAGCAAAATTATAAAATTTTAAACCAAAAATATTTTTATAACTAAAGCGTTGTAAATAATTAATACATATTAAAAATAAATTATAGAAAATAAATCTGTGGCTATCTGCCGCTACCTCATCTCACCGAGAACGCTGAAAGCACTGTTGTCCTCTTTTTCGTCAGAAGACTAAAGACATGTTTATTAATTTCAAAATTGAAGGAAGCATATTTTAGTTCTTACAAAAGTTTCTTAATTTTGTTTTTAAATAAACACTTTGGCTAAGAAAATAGAAGGGATTTCATTTCATTAAAATTTTATTAAAATATTCAAATTGTAAAATTTCATAATTAGTTGTGCAAACATTGTTTGGAGTTCAATATTAAAGTAAAACATATAAATTATATAAATAATTGCTAAAATTAACCAATACACATACAAGTAAATAAATGAACGAATAAATAAATTATTATTTTGCAAATAAGCACAGCACAGTAAACGAGAAACGAAATGTAACAGCAGAGACTTTGAAAGAGAATTAGGTCAGTAAGATAACTTAAACCAAATATATAATTCATTAACACATTGCCCAACACACAGTCCTTTGTATGAAGGCATTGTATAATGAATTTATTAATTAAATAAATATGCAAGCAAGAAGACAATTGTAGCAACACTTGAAGGTTAGAAACAATTTGCAATGGTTTTCTAAATGAAGAGTAAATAACGTTCTTAATTTTCAATATAAAATATTTTCTATTTTCTTTGATTTATTTATTTAATTAAAAACAATAAAAAATAATTTAGAAATTCTATAGAAAAATTATTGTAGGATTTGTGTTGCTGTTAAATTGTTGCTAAACATTTGTAAACATATATATATGTAAACATAAACATCTATACTTTGAAGTTGTCTTCAATATTACAAAAAATGATTTATATCTCACATTTGTTGAATTTCTGAGTCACATGTAATTATTTGCAGCCGCCCAAAAATATTTTTGCTTGCAAATAAATTCAGAGATTTTTAGTTTTAATTATTTTAAAATTCTTTAATAAATATTTTATGCGATCGGCTAATAATACCGGCGAACCGCCGCCGATACTTTTCTCCCGGCTTAGATTTGTGCAAACAATTGCTCCTGATAAAAGCAGTCGAGTCCAAATGATTTTTCGCATGAAGATGGAATACGTTCTAATAAAAAGAAATTATCATGAGTTTAACAGAAGCCATGTTTTGAAATTTTTAACAGATTGAAACTTCCTTCGGATTCCTGAAACATTTAGATTTGAGCAACATTGATTTTTTAACGTGAAACATTTCAACGGCAAATATTTTCACATTAGATTCACAATAAGTAAGAATTTTCATTGAAATACCTGTGGTTAATCTCAATACTCCATGATTTCGAAATGCATACGAAAATAGAATTAATTCACACGAAATGTTGCTGAAGTAGTCCTCTGTTCATGTTGCAAAGAAAACACATGAAATATATCTGGCAATATTCAAGCAACATTTCACCAAACTGTGAAGTAAAATAAAGAGCAGTTATTTCATGGTGGGTTTTTCATAGCAACTGTGAGATGAACATATCGTCAAATTATAAGAAATTGTGGGTTTAATAAATGGGAAGTGCGTCACTCATATTACAAACCAGCCAGCAAAAATTCTGGAAATTTAGAAGCACTGCTTACAAATATGCTGCCGAAATGCACTAAAGTAAGCGAATACACTGTTTATAGCAGTATAAATGCTTAAAAAAACATTCTTGTGCGTTTGTTTTTTTGGATATATAAAGTAATGCTTCTAAGCAGCTTCTAAGCGTTGAAGAAAAGTCGTGCATTATGAACGCCCAATGCTAGTGATTCCATTATACTGTCTCCCTTACAAAATTGCTTCCAGACAAGCGCTTATTTTTGTTGGGTGTACTTGCACATCTACTTTGCACTTCCACAAAGCAGCGCATCATCAGATAGCCAGTCACCAATAAACGCGATATTGCTGTTGTTTCCACTTTTTTAAATTAAGACTTTTTTTTCCGTGTACAGCAGTGTTTCAACCTTTTTGATAACAGGAACAGCAATATTTGTTACATGTCAAATTTGTCACTTGGAAAAATCTATGTTTTTTCAAAATTTTTAAAAAATTCGAACAGATTACTACGCTTCATACTCATATGTATATCAGTTTTGCAAAAAAATATTGCCAGATACATATGACATGTGTTTTCCACTACTACTTCTTTGGCAACAATGTTTCCGAAACATTTTATGCTAATAATTTGACAACACTAAAAAAGTAGAGAGGTTTTTTATTACAAAATTAAATTTAACATTTCGCCTCAACATTTGAAATAAATTTTCACTTTACAAGCAGTACGAAAGTTCTGCATGTCTGATTGTTAAGAGCAGAAATTTGTATTTCATTATATTTCTGCTTCATACTTCGAAAGAATGCAAATGTTCAAACAACAATTATGTAGTGACAACTGCCTGAATAAGTACCAACTAAAATAATCATATTTAATATCAAATTGGCAACTTTACATTAGTTGGGGAGAATGGACGACGAAATAATAAATTATTGTTGCAGCCTTTGGAAAAGCTAAAGAAGTCCATAAAATTAATTCTGCCACAGCAAAGGAGAAAAATTCAAATTATTATTTCTCTACATCAGGACAGGAGTGTTACAGTATAACACCAATATCATTAGAAACATCATTACTTTCATATAAATTTCTAATATTATGGCATGCTTAAATATTCATTCATATGAAAATTTCAACTTCTCTGTCGTCTTCACAGAAAATATTATTCTAAGTTCTCAGCAAGCTATGGGACCAAGATGCCATTAAAATAGTTTCAATTCATCAGAAAATCTTTCTTCCTCTGGTGTCTTAATACAATCTCATTTGAATACAAAAATCAGTAGGTTGTTGTAGCAACTTCATTCTGCTGCTGTTTGCATACATAAAGCCCAGATAAATTTTGTTAAATAATTAAAATTTTACTTCTTGCTTCCTCTACTGGAGCATTCTTTAGTCAAAAATCATGAATAAATATTTCCGTAGTTAAAATTTTAAATAATTCTGGCCGCAATTGTAATACCATTTTCCTTGTTTGCTAAAGTATTTCAAGCATCATGTTGTTAATTTGCTTTTTTCAGTGTCTATTTATTTGCCAAGTCTCGACCAATGGATGTGTATTTCTGTACGGCTACAACGTCTGCTTGTGTATTTGGAAATGAAGGCAGTGAAGAATTGTGCTAAAATATGTATAAATAAATGTTTTTTTTTTGGCAAATGACCAGTTTTCAAGTACCTAGATGACATTTAAAACTGCTCTAAATGTTTATGGCTTAGCAGATAATGATAATATCGTTTTCAGTTTTATGTAAAACAAAGCATTCTTTGGCCAGTGGTGGAGGAGGAGGAGCACAGAGCCAGTCAGGGGAAAAGTCAGACAATCAGGAACAAAAACTACGAGACGAGGCAAAACAAACAATTGACAAACCTTGCAAAAGACACTACAAATTAAAAAAATAAATAAATGAAATAAACGGAAAAAAGACTAAATAATATAAGATCTCAAGCTCATTTAAATAAAATATAATTCAACAAAAAAAAAAATCGAGAAATTTGATAAATATAGAAAAGAAAATGTATTTCCACAGGCAAATGTTTCATAAACAATTATTGTTTCTAATTAAAGTTTGAATTGTTATTAAATCAGTCCTTATTAATCATTGAGAAAAAAAATTACAGCAACACTACCGCATATTTATCAACTAATCGCATGTCTACAACAATACCAAAAACAACAGGCTTTTTGTTTGTGCAAAGCACAGTGAAATTGTCAATAACAGATGACTACAATAGCAAAAACAAGCAAAATTTTTGTTTACGTAAGGATTAATTGTTTTTGCACTGCTCTCTCAAAATAAACAAATGACTAAAAGTGTTATATGCGTGCTCTCTCAAATTAAATAAATGAATTAAAAAATGTAAACAGATGATTTAAAATAACAATTGTGCGCTTAAAATCTAAACAAATTTTGACAGTTTGAAACATTTTTTTTAAATAAATTTGAGGGCAGATATCAGTAGGACGTTACATAATTTTGGTAGCGTTTCTTCATCAATTACCGTAATTCGAACCTTTGTGGAGATGACATGTAACGTAACAACTACTGCATTTAAATTTAGAAATGTATTAGAAGGTTTTGTGGAGCATGATGAAATATTGAAGAGTACATTGCGAAATTAACTACCTGATTTATTTAAATAAAATTAGAAAAACAAAATATTTTCTTTATAATGAGATGATTTTAAAAATAATGAGGATTCAATTAAAATAATAATTATATTTCAACCCATCACGAAAAACGCAGAATCAATTAAGAGTTTTAATTAAAGAAAACTTTTAAATTTGACATGTTGATTGCACTTTCTCGAGAGAACACCAAAATCAATTCAAATAAATGTGGATTCAATTAAATTATGGATTGAGAAAAAATTTTACTGAGCAAAGACTTGATTGGGAAAAATTTAGTTATTATTCTTTCGGTGTATAGAGAAGTTCAACTGTATTTATTTCGAGTTAAAGTTCAAAATGTGTGTATACTTTTTTTTTAATTTTTCGATGTGAAGTTTTTCATATGAAATAAATATAATTATTTTTTCCTTTTTTATAATACAAAATTAACTTTCACATTATTGTGATAAATTTACTATGAATTTTAACACGACCAAATATTTATTCTTTTATTTGAAAAAAAATTAAAATTTTCCCAGAGCACTGGGCTTAAAATATAAAAAATGTGTTTCTCTTCGCTAAAATACAGAAACGTTATTTTATTTCTGTACCAGGATTGGAGCCCATGACTTTCGCTCTGCAGAGTACAAGCAGTAAATACTCTGACATTTGATTTTATATATACAGTATAACCTCGGTTAACGCAACCCTCGATAAGCACAGCTGCTTGATAATTGCAACATTTAAATTCTTAACATTGTTGACTCTGTATCAACGAAATTTTCAAAAGCAAAACCTCTACTAACGCAACTTTCGAAACAAAGTTAAGTTTTATTTTTAAATTTAGTTTTCTTATAAATAAAAAATTTGTCATCTAAAAAAACACAGACAAAAACTTGCACTCTCGTATCATTAAAAATATGAATCTTCAACTTGATAAAAAAAAAACCATCAGTACAAATTTACATATAATGTGTATTTTTTATTTATTCTAAATATATTTTTGTTTTCGTACTTTATTTTAATTAAATAAATGGATTTCTTTTAGAAAGTAAACTTTGTTTTGTTATTACTTTAAAATAATATTTTTAATCGAAAAACAGCCATAGAAGTTTTTGACTCGGTTTTCGCAAGAGCACAAAATTTCTATTGGTTGCGTTAACCGAGGCTACACTGTATATAAATATTTATATTCATTTAAGCCTTAAAATTTTTTTATTTTTTTACAATTGAATTTAATTATTTTTTCAAGTGTTTAATTTTTGAATACAAAAGCCTCTGTGCTGTCGTGTAGAATCTCCTTCATTTCTGTAATTTAATTATAGTATGAATTCCTTATTTACATTTTGCACTAATGAAAGTGGAACTGAGTTTTTTGTTTTGTTCCTTGTATTTCAAATTTTAATTCAATGCACTCGTATGCAATTAATCAGGGCATTAATTGGCAAGTGTTGCAAACTCGTACAAAACAAAACAAAATTTATTTGTGTGTTTGTGTGGGAGTGTGTGTGTGTGCGATACTGTGGCGTATGCGTGTTATTAATTAATTTATGTGTATATGGATTTGTGTGCAAGTCAGCCTGAACAACAACTAAATGCTGGTTCATTTATATTTCTCACATACCACTTTTGGTTTAAATGAAACGTTTTCCTTACTCGAATTGATGTTGTTCATTTCTTAATTTTGTACACATGCAGGGAAAAATGGATTCATTAACATTTATTTGTTGGCCATCTTTTTTAATTAATTTTATTTATTTATTTATTTTTTCTTATAACTTTTTGTATGTTTGTCAATTTGTCAGCAAGCCGTTTAATTTCGACCTTCGTTTGGGTTTGTGTGTATTTTTTAGTTGTGTTAATTGCATTATTTATATTGAGATTTTATTTTTTCAAGAATTTTTTGTTTAACACATTGGCCACTATGAATGTGAAAAATCTGTCAAATGCTGACTTTTTGTTTGTTCAATAATTTTTTATTTTTTTTATTACATTTGACCTCAATCAAACTCAATAAAGAGGGTTTATATTCTTTTTTTGATGCTGGCTGATAGTCTTCTTTTTTTCTCTATGGCTGGTTTTTATTTTTATCATTTAATGAGATGTCAATTGCATACTGAGAAGTTCAATGATGAAATAATTAAAAGATTTTTCACATTTTTATAAATATCGTGGAATATCTTTTTTTTTCGTAGACCAACTGTATGGAAAAGTACAAAATGGAGTGTATAAAGAGCATGCAAAAAATAATTATGTAATTACGCACCTTAAAAGCAGGGTGTTATGACAAATATTTCCTTCCTTTCGCTGTGCCAGGTGTCAGATTGAAGGTAATTTTATTTATCATAAAAATGAGTTCGGTGTGAAATTCGCACTACGCAGTCATGCACAATTATGCGAAAGTGTTACCACAAGCCCAAAATATCATTTATCACAAATAAATTGTACACCATCCCCCTCCTTCAATAATGTATTTATATAAAAAGTGTTAGTTTAAAATATTGCTAAACCCTGTTTCTGTTTTCTGTTTTTTTACATTTATATGACGATTGCCATATATTACAATATTGTAAGATATGGCAATACCATGACACTATGTACTGACAATGAATAATTCAATGTCACACAGTTGTCCGGCAGTAAATTTATCTGCCAACAAAAAGTGTCAGTTCACAAGGTTGTCAGATTATTGTATGGCAAAAGTTGCCAGATTCGATGTTAAACATTGTGTCTTAATATTTATTGGGAGCATTGCCAAAAGAAATATTTATCTGATAATGGTGTTATTGTACGGTGCACTACGGAAGCACATCTGACAATAACAAATCACCGTACAATATCTGGCAATTAACTGTTAATGGAAATGGCGGAGGTTCTCATGATTGTTAGATGCCTGACAAAATTATTGTTGTACAATATACAAAGAATGGTTTGTTTGTGACAATGTTGCCAGATAAAAATTATAAGTTCAAACGATTGTTAAACATTTTATGACAAATTTTTCTGACAATATTCTAATATCTGACAATCGTGTCTACCCGGCTTCATAAGGAGTATAGCATATATAAAATAAAAGCATCCGTTAAGCAATTAAAAGAAAAATAAGCTGTGATTTGGTGCATTTAATAGAAAAAAAATTATTTGTTTATTTAAGAAACAAAAATTTTTAATTGAAAAAACACATTATTCTTTAAATAAAAAGTTGCTGATTAAAAATAAAAAAAAGTACTGAAACTGTAACATATTTTCGCTGTTAAAAATTTAATGTATCATGTATATACATGCCCGGCATTTAATTTTAAAAACCTTTTACGCCACTTTACTTCCAGCCACAAAAATAAAATAAATACAAAAATACCTGAAAGTGATGGTTTGTTTATTTCACAGTAACAAAAACAAATTTTTTCACATTTTCTTTTTTGCAACTGAATGGGAAAAAAAACAATTAATTATTCATGGCGATTCGTGACTCGTTAATATAATAAACAAATAATTTACTGCAGATTACAACCAAAAGCTTATAGAAATTGCCTAAATTAAAAATATACATATATATATATATTTATTCAGCACTTACGAGCTGAAATCACGTTACAATTATTATTTATGCCAATAAGTACGAAAAGCATTATAGAACGTAAATGCCGATGCCCACTCATACATACAGACAACAGTATTCACACAATTAAAAAAAATCGCAGCACCCACTACCACAATTAACCGATATATATGAGAGCACATCACATACAATCTCTCGTGTGTGTGCTGAAACACTGGAAAGGGTGTGACGAAATTTAGAAAATAAACACTATGTAAGGAAAATCTTTGTTCTGATTATAAAGAATTTTAAAGAAAATTAATTATTCATTTTACAAACAGGGCAGGTGACGATGTTCTTAACACCGAGTGAATTTCGAAACGTTTAATTAAAATGATTTCCCTATTAAACTCGCCAGCAAATTTAAATGCTTTGTTTGTAATTTAAATATATTATAATTAATAACAACAGTATTTAAATAATTACAGTGAAAATATGTACAAATAAAATATAAAAATTCAAAATATATTAAATAAACAATATTTAACTTAATATCCGCCAATTAATTTATAACACATTAAAAAAAATATATTTGCTGATTCTGAAACGCTGGGGGGATAGACAAACTTAATTAATGGTATTGTTGACGATAAAATAAAAAATTAAAACTTTTATGGGAAATAGATTAACCCCAGCACAGGCTTGCATATCAAGTTACGGCTAAAAAAAATACAAATTAACAATTGAGGAAGAAAAAAATACTGCTGAAGGCTAAAAAAAAATTTTTAAATACCCATGCAACCATATTCTCATGAAATTGTTGTTTATTTTACACTTAATTTGTTTTTAAATAATTTAAAACTTTATCGCACATTAAAAACTCTCATAATTAACATAATACGAGCGTGTTAATTTCGAAAAAGCATTTTGTTTTCATTGTATGCACGGGGGTCAGTGCTCAAAGTGTTGCTCTTCAAAACTTCTGCAAATTTTTTTTTTAAACTTTCATAAAAATGTAGCCATCTCTGTATGAGTATGTGTATAAATCCGCACATTTTTCGGCGAATAGAAAATTACAGTTCTTTAGGTTAAATATTTGTCCTCGTGTGGCCAAAATTATTGACTTTAAGTTCAGAGCATACGATGGATTTTTGTTATACACGGATTGCATTATACGGTGCTCAGAAACACACGTTTATTGAGATTGACGCATTAAATGCCATTATTGAGCTCAATATTCTACACAAAATATTAATTCATTTATTGAGCAATAAATATAAAATTGTGATAAAAATTGACTAAAACTTGAAATACAACACTGTCAAACTTTTCATTATTAAGCAAAATTATCTCAAAATGGTAACGACGTTGAAAATTATAATCGACAAATGGTAACGACGTTGTCAAATGCTTATTGAGTTCGCTAAATTTTGTATGTCTGAACACTAAAATTATTGTGTCAATAGACTGAATATTGACTCACTAAAAAAAAGCTTGTCTGAACACCGTATAACAATTGCTTTTTAGGGGAATGGTTGCCAGCTTTGCCACCGAATTATTTACTTCTCCAAAACCTGCAAAGTATCATTTGAAATATTTAAGTGTTTGTTTTCCTTTATAGTGCCGTAAATGTAACGCGTGGTGAACGCTCTGTGACACTTTCGTGACTGTTTCGCAAACTATCAGAGAAGTCTATTCTACGATGTCACACGATATCGTTCGGTCACTTCATTACATTCAATACAAAAACAAATGTTCATTTACGAGAAAACAGTCCAACTGAACTTTTGTTGGGCACACGTTTCTGGGCAAAATGGGCAAAGTGTTACCTAAATAAAAGTGAGTAGGTGTCATGACAGTAGCCTGATATTGGTGACACTGCGAGCGCTGAGCCTTCCAGCTCAATGGACTGTTACGGTTTACTTTTATAAAAAAAAAATATTATTATAATTTTTTTTTATTTGTTAAAGAAGAGCGTCCTTGTGTTGAGTAGTTGCGTAAATATTTATGTTTATTGTTTCACTACGACGACGTTTGCATTACTCAAACACCGACAAAGGAGGCTATAAATGCGGAAAATTCGAAATTAAGTTGTATAAGGCTCGCACTGCACAATGAACTATTTAAGGCAACAGAATCTAGACAAAGCAGTCTTTGATCGATGGCACTAGAATTGAACCAACAAACAATTCATTTGGTATTGATTGACTTGTTTGATTATTCGTGTAGGGTTATTCTTTTCGTGGTTTCCCACCACCAGCCTGGCAAGGCAGTCAGTCAGCTGTTAAATATCTGTCATCTGTAGTAGGTTTGCCATTGCCGAATATGCATCGTTTAACAACCGAATAACTCGTAAGAAAAATTCTAAAGTTACTGCAAATATGATGGGTACCGGAAAAAAAGGTACCCATTAACGACGCAAATCGGTGATCTGCGGTACTCTGTTTCTTTTGTTCACAAACTTTTACTATTTCGTAGCATATTTTTTCGCTTAGAACAATATAAATAAAAATGCCAAATTAATAATAAATTATTATCAGCAAATATATTCATCATTAACGATACGTTAATTTTCTCATTCATTTGTTGCTACTTACAAATAATATTTATTGTCTTTAAAAAAAATAAATACCACGCATGGGAAATTAATAACGCAAAATAGAAACCAAATGTCAAGGGGAATAATTCGCTTTCATAATAATTGCCTCGATTTCAGCGATATTTATTTAAAAAGAACAAAAGAACATGATTGCAGCTGAACGTTAATAAAATCATTGTATAATAATTTCATTGGCAATATTTTAAATAAACACGAACATGAACATCAACTGATGGAAATCTTATTTGCAGATTCCACGCGAAATGATAACACAATTTAAAATTTATTTCTGATTTTTTTTTTTCATTTTGTTTTTATTTTAATTTCAAATTGAGGTAATAAATGTAGGTTAGTCATGATGAGTTCTCTCTGCTTCCCATGTCATCGTATGTTTAATTTCATTTAAAAACGAAGTTGTAAAACACACTGATTTAACCTCAAATTCGAAAAGTCATTTCCGTTACATGTGCAATCAAATACTTGCATCTGAATGTACAAAATTATATTTTTGTATGCAGAAAAAAGTGGTTTTATGCAAATAATTTAGTATCTGTAGGGTGGAGTGAAAATTTAAATGTCAAGTTTTGAAAAAGTCTGGCTTTTTTTTTTGAGAATTAATATTGAATAGGGCAAATAGCTGCACCGCTAAGCTGGTAAATGAGTATTCAACGAAATATTAAAAAACCATTTTCTATAAATCATTCTGAATGCTTTAATGTAGCGTTTGGCTTTTTATTTCTAACAAGGTGCTCAAAAAAACCAAATGCTGGGCTAAGTACTCAAATCTATTAAGAAAATTCAGTGACAACAGAAACATAATTTTTAATAGAGTGATGGCATATATTACAATCGAGTCAAAAGCACATATTGCCCACAACAATATCGGCCCATGCCGCACTATCACTGATGAGGTCGAAATATGGCTCTACCTTAGGATTCGTACCAAGAGCAGCGATACTTTGTCGTAGCATTTAGCATTTTCTCTAGGATCATAAACCAAGGAATTTGATTGATAATTTTGTTTGCAAAAGTAAGCGATAAGTTTATATTTAAGAAATAAATTATTTGTCGGTTTTTTTAAATTTTAATAAAAAAAAATTCTTTTTTTTACAAAGAGGAACTTTTTTAATAAAACCGTACTTTTGCATACTTTATTTAAAAAAGGCTAAAATTAAACTTTTAATACAAAAAAGTAAGTTTTAGTAAAAAAAATTTTTTTTTTTTTTGGAGAAAAAAATTTATAATAAAAAAAAGTAATTTCAATAAATACAAATTTTTAACCCTTATGTGTTTGACTTTTTTTTTTTAAAAAAAAAGATATCTTTTTTACAGAGGAATTTTTTTTTACAAAAATTACTTTTTAAAAAAAAAAACTTTTTGTACAAAAAATACGTTTTAATAAAAAAGAACTTAAAAAAAAAAAAAAAAGTACTTTTTAATAAAAACAAATTTTTAACCCTTATGTGTTTGACAAAAAAAAACATCTTCCAAAAGGTAACAGGGTACCCGGGCAACGAATAGAGAGCATGTGAAATGTCATATTATTACACAATATACACTAATCTTATGCAACAAAAAGTGTTTATGTGGAGTCCAACATCAATTCAATGCGTTAATTTCTATATACTCATATATATATATACACAGTACTGAAATAAATTTAGTACAGTGGTACCAGGGTTGCCCGTCGCCCTCTTGAACGTGTAAAAACCGAAGGAAAAGAGTTTGCATTATTAAATATAAAGGAAAGTTCCGAGTTCTTGGAGAATTCAAAACCTTTATGAATTCATTATATATACGTCAAAATTACAATTCAAAGACGTAAATTTAACATGGTAGCCTGCCACATAAGCGTGAATAATAATTAGCAATTTTTAATTTAAAATTTCCTTTTTAAAAAAAGGTACTAAAAAAATATTAAAAAAAGAATTATATTATTAAAATATATTTCTGGAAATATATGTACATTATCCAAAACAGGTACTTTTTAGAAAATGTACTTTTTGAAAAAGATACTTTATAAAAAGTACTCTCCAAAAAAAAAAATAATCTTTTCTAGTAAAAGGAAAATTTTCACGAAAAGCTACTTTTTCACAAAAAGGTAAATTTTCAAGAAAACGTATTTCTAATTAAAAAGCAATATTTAATCGAAACATACTTTATTAATAAAAAAAAAGATTCTTTTTAATAACATTAAAAAAAAAACGGTTTTCACGAATTAACTTTTACCCCCACCCAGGAGAATTGTATTATAAACAACATTCATTTATTTATATTGCAATCTAAAAAGTCCTGATTGCGTTAATGTTTGCTATGGTTAAAACTACACATTATTTAATGGCAAACAGTCTATTGGAAGCAGTTGAAAAAAAGCAAAACAGTCGAAATAAAAGGGAGTATTGGCAAACATTATATTATTTAATGGGCTTTGGTGGTTACAAATGTGACTGTTTGGTTAAAACATGACACAAAATGAAATTGCATATAACATACACTAAATACGCACACAAACCCTCAAAATCATTTTCATAAACATTTCCATATCATAAAAAACTGTACACATACTCAAGCAAATATCTCTCAGCATATTTACAATACTTGTACAGTGAAATATTTAATAAACATTCAGATTACATATGTAATGGGGTCAAAAAGTACGAGTAAGTACATCAAAATAAGTACGTAAGGAACAAGTTGTTCATGTCCTACAACATGCATACACCATCCGGCGACTATTTGCTGGTGAACGCAACAGTGGCCAATGGCAGCAGCAGCGCAAGAAGCAGCAGGTCATGCCGGTTTTCAAAGCGAACACTCGCACGTACAATTTAATTATGTGCAAATGAAAATCACTGGGAAAAAGGAAAATCATTTTATGATATCTGATTTTAGTTTGGTTTTTTTTTTGTACGTCTAATTGCAGTGCAACACATTACAAGTAGTCAGTGTCATTTAATTGAAATGACTTGAATGCAAAATGACAAACTAAATATAATGAAGTGGTTACAGCTTAAAATTATAAAACAAAAGTGCAACTAGAGCTGTGCAGTAAGATTTGGCCTTTTTCAAATGCTAAAAAATATTTGCCAACGGATAAGTTCTGATTTGTTGAAATGTGTTTAAAATATTTCGAACTGATTGCAAACAAAAAAAGGTACTTTTTGGCTTTTAATATCAAAATACTTTTTACTAAAAAGGTAATAGAAGGGTATTTTTTATCAGAAATATACTGTTTGAGACAAAGATACTTTTGAATAGAAAAGTACATTTCAATAGAACGATACTGTTCATTCGAAAGGTACTTTTTAATTGAAGGTATTTTTTAATAGAAAGATACTTTTTATTAGAAATGTATTTTTTTAAAATAATAATGATATAATAAAATAATACTTTTTAATATACTCGTAGTAATTAAAAGATACCTTTTAGTAAGAAAAAATACTTTTTACAGAAAAAGTACCTTTTAAAGAAAAGGCAAAAACGTGTCTTACTTTTAACAGAAAGATATATTAACGTTCCAGTATAAAACCTTTTTTAAAGAGTGTTACTTTCAATAGGAAAGTGAAGAGCACGTATGTGGAATAGACCCCCAGCAGATATTTTTCCTGTCATTTTTGACGTGGGAAAATTCCAATCGAATGTCCATAAAAACCAATCCCTCTACCCTCTCTCCCAAAATCTTATTTCCTAGTTCCGGCACATTGCATCCCATGAATAGGGATCATACCCTGAGTGCCGGCTCAAGAAAAAAAAATAAAAAAGTTGCCAAGCAAAAGTATTCAATTTTAAAGTTGTTTTAATTATTTCACTTCGCCTATGATTCTGCTAAATTAGGCAGGCGCTATGACTATGCCTTTGCCAGTGAATCTTTTCGACAACAACTGAATCAAAGACACAAGGGTCGAACCCACGACCTTTGGCTGTGTTATCAATGTGCTAATTGTCTTCGCATTGCCCACCGTTAAATAAACTTTCATAATAAACCTCTGCAATGCTACCACCATTATACGAATACTACGCGTTTATTTGAATACAAATTAATAATTCAACATCAATTTGCACATGAAGTACGTTTCGTTCTAATTGAATTGTTTGCAGAATATGTATAAATTCATATGCCTTGAAAGCAGCATCTGTCTCCTCGTTTTGTTGCAACACCAAACCCGTATAAAAGATCAGGCCATCAAATATGCACCCATACAATGTAGTAAAACCCAAATGAATTGTTTGATATAAGGCCAACAATCAACAGTGGTTCAAAGAATGGCGGAATATGAAGGTGGAATGTTTTAATTTCAACACTGATGTTTCAGTAGAAAAAAAATTATTTACAAAAATTTTCTTTAGATATTTATTTTATAATTGTTAAAAAAGAATTTAAATTTCTTTAAATATAAAAATGTCTGTTTAAAAATTAATTTTAGAAATATGAATACAAATTTCGTTACAGACGTATAAACACCTTTTCTACACACATACTCAGCCACCAATAACAATAATAAATACATGTTAAACTGTCAGTATGTGACAGGTCAATAGAATTGTGGTTGTATAATATTTTCGAAAACAAACATACGGTTTGCAATTAATTTTTGATGATTGTGGGCATGAATTCCCTTATTTTGCTATTGTTTTCCAAATCAGCTAAAAATATCACCAAGTTGTAGAATACGAAATAAAATTACAAATGGACCAAATTACTGCAGGTGCTTAAATGACATAAAAGCTTAAATTTAACAAAAAGGGGGGTGTAAATTAAGCGACTTTATTGCACAGGTGGCCAGAACGCGGCTCTCGAGGCACTTGCGGCTCTTGAAGTCAATTGGAAAGGCTCTTATGCACCATTTGCACAAATTTTAATAAATTTATTATTACATTAAAAAAAAATGTGGAATGTAGAGTAGAAAAATAAGTTTTTAAGCTGAGTGCCTTCTGTGCAATCAGATATTGAAAAAAAAAAATGTTTTCTTTCATGGCAATTGCACCACTTCATTCTCATTTTTATTTGAAATCACCAATATTTTCTCATTTCTCTTTGCGGGCAAGTAAGTAAACGATTTTTACTTAAATTTTTATTTAAAAATTAACTTTTATTATTCAAGAAATTATTATTATTATATTTTACATAGTGGACCCGTGCACGTTTCACTGCAAGACGTGATCAGTGAGCCAGAAGTATTCAGAATAAAACACAAAAACATGACAACACTCTTCACGGCACACTAACTACATGGTATGGTACTGCACTATATTTATACTATTACCTTCTCTATATCATGGGAAGTGCGTAGTGGGCACTAGTTATTTTAAAGCATATTTAAAACGCTCACACTCGTTAACGGTTGGATGCATTTTAATGATTGTTTCACTATTGGATATATTTGGAAATTGGATATATGATGAGTCCACACGTGGATCCAGAAATACGATGAGAAGCGCGGAGTCACTAATTACTTTAAAGCTACCTAAAACGCTCTAACTTGTTAACGACTAGAAGGATTTTAAAGATTGTTTCACTATTCGATAGATTGTGAAGTTGACTATAAGATGGACCCACCTATGGACCTCCAGATGCCAGAGCCCATAACAATATTATATATTAATTGTTGAGACAGAACAGTTGGAGGCACAAGATGACCTTTCAACTTAGTAAGACTGAAAGCAGCACTATCTTGTGCTCCATATCCATGTCTATACAAATCACCCAGATTGCTTCTGGTGTTGAGAAATTACAGTATTTTAAAAAATATATCAAACTTGTTTGGTGACTGACCATGATTATTGAACAAGAAAAATTTCACGTTTCTTGCAAAATAGCAGGCCAAGACAACTTCGCAGAAGGTATCTTTTCGGCCGGACACTTTGCCTCTCTCGATAATTTAAAAAAAAATAAAAAAAAAATTAATCCATTTTGTTTGGATTGTGGCAATCAACTAATGACGAAGTTAATTCATAATCCATTATTGTGTCAAGCAATTTTCGCCTTATGTACCTTTCCAGAATGGAAATTGCACCCATTTTTGACGTAACCGTAAATCTCGTAATCTAGAGCTCAGTTAAACAAAGGTAGCCCAGATTTAAGTTCAGCTTTTCAAATAAATTCAGAACAAACTTTCTGGGCCAACAAGAAGTGTGTTGCCTTGTGTTATTTTTTTTGCTGCTGGTGAAATTTATCCGATTGTAATTTTTCAATATTTGTTTGTTTAGCGCCCGTCTCAAAGGTTTTTCACATCTAATTGTTTTTTAATAAACAATAATTGTGTTAATTTAACATGTTACCTGCCGCTGAAATTAAGCGTAATTTTCAACATGCCTTCCACCATTCTTATACCTGTTTCTGAAATATAATAATTTCCAGTGCTCTCTTACGGCCGTCAATACTCTGTCTGGCGATGTTGTTGTGTGTTTTAAATCCAACTTCAGGCATTTGCTGTTTATACAGCGATTAACGTTTAATAATTCTGTATATATCAGTAATTTTGTTAATGTTATGTCTATTGTATCGATTCCATAATCAGTTCAAAAATATATCAGCTGGTAAACGTTGGCATTATCCTTCCTTAATAATCAGTTTAAAGCAAAATCCCGTAAAAATTTATTGTCAGAAAAAATAGTTGTAATATGTTTGGTTTTTTGTTTTTTGGGTTTGCCCGAAAAGTCTTTAAGGGTAGAATTATTATTTTTCTAGGTTGCATTAAACTCCGTGTTTTCAATGTGTTTTGGTATTTTTTTTTTTCTTTTGCATTTTGCTCCACTTTTTTGTGGCAATAAACTAATTTTATCACTTTTGTTTATTTCCGTTTGTTAAACTAATTTATTTCATTTTGGTTTTTAGTTCGAAAATAATTTACAGTTTGATGTGCACGTGTGTGGACGCGTGTGCATGTGTGTGTTGTTTTATTTTTTATTGCATATGTGGCGTTTATATTTCGAATTTTGTTTGTAAGTTTGCATCTAAATTGTGCATTAATACTGACAAGATAATAAAATTACAATTTATTGTTATTTTTATTTAGTATGAAGGTTAAAGAAATTTATAACACTAAGGCACGGTCAGACGGCGCAAATAAGAAGAATGAAATAAGCGCAGTGATTCTTGGGTCATTTATTCCAGCAAAATGAAATTTATATTTGAGAGAAATTGTGCTGCACAGATTTTAAGCAGCCCTGAGTGCTACTTTTCTTTAAAAACATTAAAAATTTAATTTTATAGAATTGTTTATGTAATAACGTTTGTTTAAAACGAATACCAAAATACACAAAGGAGCAGGGAAATATGAAAATAAATAATTTTTATAAAAAAACAAAAAGGCCTCAAGTTGGAAAATTAGTAATACCTTTTCATAGCTGTATACACTTAAATGCTCCTTACCTAACTGCTGGGTATGAAGCAGTTGATTTTCGCTTCCAATTTTATATCCCTTCTAAGTAAATCAATTCTACTTTATTACAAGACTTCGTCAGCTATTGGTTTCTATAATTTATGAGCTTTGAAATTTATTAGTTTTTTTTTTTTGCCTAGTGCCAGTTTTATTGCTGTCTATGAAAATCTAAATAAAAAGAAATTAATTTAGCTCAACCATCAGCAAAATAAACTCCACAAAAACCTATTGTTTTCACTGTTTTCCATTGTTGGCAAATAAAAGCTTAATTTCTAAGGTGTATATTTTAAAACGTTATGTGCTGGAATTTCTTTGGCAGCTTATAAATTATGAGTCCCTATTTTACTTGCGTTTCCTGCTGAAGTAAATCTTTTGTTTGCCAATTTTATTCTTTTTCTTTATTTGTATCTATTTCTTTGTTTAGTTAATTGTATATTTTCATTATTCGTTTATATTAAGACTTAAAAAACATTAATCTTATGCGTGCTATGAATATCCTGCGCATGATTGTGTGCCATGGTGTTGTGGCAGAATAAAAAATAAGTGGGTGTTCATGTTTGTTTAGGCATTTAAGGTCAAATATTTTGGCAGTTATAATTTTTACCTATTCCTTTTTTTTTTTCTTTTTATTTGTCTTGCCAATCTTCGTGTCTATTAAGGAAATATTCAGCCTTGTCTTGTTTACTTGTTATGGAATTGTAAATTATGTTTTGATAAATAGTGCCTCATAATACAATATCATACCTACAGACATTAATTTAGTTAAATAGATTTTTTTGTGGCATTAGTGGAAATCAGAACAAGTAGCGATGATAACGTGTAAGTTATTGTCGTTAATTTAGATAAATTTATAACAATTTGTTAAAAAAAAGAGCAAAATGTTGGAAAAGAAAAGAAGATATTGAAGCTGATTAACTATTTGGCCGTGGAAAACATACTTTCGTTCGACCACAAATATTATAATAAAATATACAGGGTAGGCCAAAAATCACGCCTGCGTGTACAAATTGCACCAAAGTGGCAGAATTTTACTTTAGACAAAATTATCTCAAGAAATTCAGAATTCAATTGGCCAGAATTAACTGCCCCTGATTATTTTCCATGGGGTTATCTCAAAGAATGAGTGTATGTTAACACGCCCCAAACTATAGAGCAAATAAAGCACAACATTGGATCTGAGAGCAGGGCAATAGAGCCTAAAACTTTGCGTGCAGATATGCAAAATGCCTGTTTAAGAGCCCAATTGTGCATTGATGAAAATGGTGATTATCTCTCTGATATTATTTTTCATAATTAAAATTTAGATCGTACAAAGCTAATATATTAAAAAAAAAAAATAAAAATAATAATAAACAAAAAATTATTAAATTTTTACACGCAGGAGTGACTTTTGACTATACGAAAAAAAAAACCAAAAAGTAAATGAGTAAATGGAACAGGCCAAGATTGGGCAAGAAATGCCATGCAATTTTGATTGGAAAGGAATCTGTTTTATGGAACGGATAAGTAATATTTATTATAAATTAATATCACTCATACGTCACCCAATGTTGATGTATACGACGAAGAACTACGTACCTCTTGGTTATTAATAAATTGTAAACTACAAACAGACTTCCACATATTTGTCGTTCAGTGATTGCAAAGCCTATTCGCTTATGTCTGTATATAAAAAGCAAGATAATTTTTCATTATAAAAAAGGAGCCTACTTTTAGGAGACATTAAATAATTTATTGCTTGTGGAGTTTTTTATTTCTTGCATTTCATATTATAAATCTTTTATCAGTTAAAATTAATGTGAGATTCTTTATATACTTATGAATTCGTCCATTAAGACATCTATAGTCCGCTTACTTACGTATTTAAATTTAGCTTAACATTAATTATTAGTTCGAAAAAAAAAATACCTCAATCACTCAATTTATCATAATTTCTCTGTTCGGTTAGTTGAAGCAAAATTACATTAATTTTTCACTGCCATGCCAATTGTGTGACAGAAACTTTGACTATGACAATATCACATTGAATTTCCCTCGACATTACATTTTAGTTCTTTGTAAAACTATTCAGTTGCAAATGAAAAAAAAGAAGAAAAATGTAAAAAAGAGAAGAAAAAAGAGGCCAAAATATATTAATTGAAGCCTTGAACTTTTTTCATAAATATTTCACGTAAAAATATATTTTTTTCTTTATTTGAACATATAAAATAAATAAAAAGAAAAGCCAAAAAAAAAACTATTCTACTATTGTGATAATTCTTCGTAAGTTAAGGAATTAAATTTTTAAACACAAAATAAAATTAAATAAATAATTGAATGAGTAGAGAATTAAATTTGTTTAATGGGATTTATATACCTAGTCAAAAGAACTACAAGCTGATAATATATTTGATATTTTTTTAATTAATTTCATTTTTAGCAAGAAGGTCATAAAAATTTTATATCAGTGTGCCTGCTAATATGCACCGCAACAATCATCCTCCCCAATATTTGAGTAATAGAAAACTTGTATAATCAAGTGACATAGTTTTCCATTTTATAATTTTAAAGCACAACAACTTATATCTTTCGTAATTAATTCTTCTTCTCCCAATTGATTTTATGAATTCATTTTATGGATGCCTGGAAATTTTTTTTTTAAGAAGTTAATAATATAATCTTCTTTATTGATTTGTCGAAATTGTTCTATTAATCTACTCAAACCTTGCCATGGACCTAAAGAAATTGCTTTTTTTAATAAAATAATAATTTAGCAGCAGTATGTATGTGAGCAATTTGTTCCCCTTTAAATTAAATTCGCACTTCTTATTTATTATTACAAACGTTCACACTCTGACAGTGATTCAGCCAGCTGCGTAAAGCCTCCCTCTTAATATCATTCTATCTTTATTATATTTCTCGCTTCACAAATATTCAGCTACGATGCGACCACATTAAGATGATTCATGCATAAGTAATATGTCACTTGGTTTTTTCTTGTGTAGTTCAATTTAAAAATACAAGTCTAAGTGGCATTTACATAATAAGCCATAAAATTATAAAATCTTGTTACTTTATTAAAAGCCAAGTAACGGCAATCAGAGGAGTGATAACCATCTCGCAGTTTAATAAAAATAAATATTTAACAACACCCTTATGGAGATACACAGTCTCGTTGCCTTAAAAGTCTAACAATAGAAAAACCCAAGAAAAGAGAATGTTGAAAATTGTGTTAAAAATTTATGGGCTAGGAATACTAACTTGAGCCCGTGGTGCTTCGGTAAACTGTGTTTAAGTAACTCGAAACTTATCAAGCTAAATATTCAGTTTAAATTTGCTTATTCTAAGGATTCATAGCTTTCGAAAAGCCTTCTCAAATTCAACAACTCAGGTTAATTGAGGCACCAATACTGCTACTGGCGCGATCAAATAATTGACAGTCTAGACGCTCCAAAATTATATCAAATAAATCTTATGATACGATCAGTTGTTGTTTTATAAGCATACACTGAAAAGACTAAAATCAAGGTTTAATTAAAAAATACGAAGATTCAATTAAAATAACAAAAAACGCAGAATCAATTGACAGTTTTAATTGAAAAAAATTTTAAAAGTTTGCCATTTTGGCCATTTTGAGTGCACTCTCTTGAGAGAACAACAAAATCAATTAAAATAAACGCGGATTCAATTAAATTATTAACAAAGAAAAAAAATTTTCCGAGCAAAGACTTAATTGCGAATAATTTAATTATTATGTTTTTCTGTGTAGTACATGTCTCAACTAGACGACCTTATAATTTTAGATTTTTAAAGAGATCGCGTCTTTTTTTCAAATGCACATACAAGCATTCATTCAATCGCATTTATAATACAAACAGTCTGTCTGTAGGCTCGTAAGTATCACTTTATTTATTGAAATGGATGATACAAATAAAAGCATTTTTAATAATCACACTTGTCATTGTGACACTTTCTCTTAACACTACGCTCCCACACACAAACTAACAGATACATACGCATACAATCATAAATATCTATTAAAAAACATGTAATAACACGTCTGTAAATTACACCACCAACCTACACACCTCCGTACAATTCCTCCACAATTCTGTATAAATAAACTGTCAGCTTTAATGCAATTTTCTACATGGCAGCATGAAGTAAAAGCTCGTTAAAAGGATTTATCATATTTTTGAAAAAAGATAGACACCTAAAAAATATTTACAATTAATCACTGACTTATAAACAAACAAACAAACAAACAAACAAACAAACAAACAAACAAACAAACATACAGGAATTAAACCCAGCATGTTTAATAATTTTCTATCTACTTGCTGTGTCTTATATAGAAAAGAATTTTACTTTTTTATTTTTAATTAACACATTTAATTAACATAATATATTCTCTCAGTTAAAAGTTTAATCAATTCAATTAAATTTTTAATTAATTTTAGGGCTCAATAAATATAAAAAAATATATTAAAAGAATTTATTTTGGGGATATTTTCAGACAGATTGGCCCAAAATGAGCAACGATATTTGAATTAGTTTTTTTTGCAATAGTTTTTTTTTGTGTCAGTATTTTGTACAGAAGACTTGGGAAATTTAAAATGCACGAGTACACAATTGAGCAACGTGCCAAAATCTTCGAATTTCTGCAATAAACCATCCATTGTTTTGACGTAGCGTGCATATCGTCGTTATTTTAAAATGCGAGCTGGGAATGTCACAGTCAACAAAACAAACTGTCTGATTGCAACCAAGGGCAGTACGGAACTTTCCGCGTTCCAGCAGACGACGAACGGTATACACGGATGACAGTATGGAACGTTTCGAGGAGAAACATCAAACAAGAGACGTTCGACACAAATTTGCCTCTCACGAAGGTCGCTGTAGAGAATTTTGCATGCAATAAGAATCTTGACATCTTTTATAAACAAATTATTTCACCGGATATAACCGCTCCCGACTGTCTCCTTTGGGGTTATTTGAAAGAAAAAATCTATCTCGACAAGCCTAGAATCATACAGCAATTAAAAAATAATAAGCAAAAAAATTAACAACATAACACCTGAAGTTTTGCAAAAGGTTATGGAAAATGTTTTGGAAAGGGCAGGAATATGCGAAGCAGAATATGACCACCACTTGCGAGATATAATTTTTCATAATTAAATTAAAAATGTTCTCCATTAATGTCTTAAATCCGAAATTATAATGGACTCAAACCCTTTTGGGCCATCCTGTGTAATCATCAGTTTTGCGGTTACAAGATTTTTTCGCAATTTTCAAATTCATTAATTTCAAGTTTTTAGGACATCAATAAAATTCTTTGTCACTGTTCCTGAGTCAGTCCATATTTTATTCCGCATATGTTATGAATGTGCGTTATACACACAGAATAAAAGCAAACCAAGTATCTTCCATTGTGATTGATTTTGTCTAAACATGCTATCCTCTCCCATCATTTCGTATGCACGTGCTGTACTACAATGAGAAAAATCGTTAACGCAATTTCACATGTCGAGTAGCAATAAAAAGTTGTTGCATAAATTTATTAGTTTATTTAGACCACTTGAAAATTTAGATTTAATTATTAAATTCCAACGAATTGCCTCCTTCATTATTATAAGTCCTGGCAAATGTATAACTTTGTTCAAATCAAAATAAATATCCTTTCAGTAACCTCCTTATGATCTATTCATAATCTCGGTATTTTTTTTTTCTTCTTTTCCTTGCAATCACAGTAAATACGTTCGTTCAATCATTTACCGTAATAATATTCATTCAAAACGTGCATAATCTTCTTTAAGCGAACGAAGAGCTTGAACAAATTTTCCTCTTAAAGCCACCCTTGAATAATACTTTTCGATTTTCCTCTATTCCATAACATGAAAATTTAATCAAATGACATTTTCCTTTCTTTTTTTCCCTTTTTTTAGCTTATCTTTTGCTGTTAGTAGGAAAAAATTAGCAGGACAAAATGTAGTATATTTTTAGGCAGACACAATCAAGGCTTTATGTTGTCTATTCAGCAGGAAATTCAAAATTTAAACAAATTGCCCTGAGCAATCAAAATGTTAATGCTGATAAATTTTATTAACATCATCATTATAATCACCACCGTCATCAACGTTGTCATTATTATCAACAGCCGAAATCATAAAAATCAATTGATTGACCTTAGGACAAACAAAATAGATGATGTACAAAAAAAATACAAACAAAAAGTTGATGGCCTAAAATTAAAAAAAAAAAAAAAATACAAACTTTTCAGAAGCCAGGAAGCATTTTTTGTAGAACAAATAACTAAAATTTTAACTAGAGTTTGTCTATCTTAAAGACAAGTTACTCGAATTGGATAACAATTTTTATTGTTATTTATTTATTTTTTTTTTCCTTTTTTTTTGTTGGCAAAATGCAAAAGAACAACAAACAACTAATCCCGAAATTTAATGTTATATTTTTATATATTCATTGATTTTGTGGCGGTTCTACAGTTTGTTGACCTTTTGACATGTTGTTGTATTTTTATGGGTCGCAGTTTTTATTTTTCTTTTTTTTTTTTTGTTCTATTACGCTGTACATAAACATTTTGTTTATTATGCTGCCTTTAGTGTCCTAACTTTTCATATTTTATAAGCAGGCAGGCCGTACAGATTTTATTTTTAATCCAGCAAGTAGAAATTTTTCTATAGGGTTCCATAAATGTATGTTATTTATATGTAGGCGAGTAGCGAAGTGTAACAGCTTTATGACGAGTTATTTTTCGATTTCTTGCCACAATGGTTGTGGGAGAAACAACCATGGAATAGGTCGACCCGGCGAGAAACTTTGATTGACGTTTGATTTTTTTCTTGCACTACTGCTCAGGGTGTGTCTCCGCCAAGACGATAAGAAGATACATGTGAAGTGATAAGAGGCTCAAGGTGCTCTCAACACCGGGTGAATTCTGACGGTTACCACCGCCCCCATGAGCACAAGGAAGGCAACTGGTGGCTTCCAAATTATACACAGGTATTGTGTAGCAACAGCGAAGTAAATAAATTACTAAAAACGGATACTAAAACGAAGCTTCAAAATTGAATACGTCTGCTTGACATCAGAGGCGCAGCAACACTGCTATAAAGCAAAGAACGTGCAAAAGCAAATAATGAATTACTGAAGCTTCACTACCTGTCATATCTCTTACTATTCTTTTTCAAGTCCAGCACAACATAAAAAAATAACAAATATTTATTCAATCCTGCATGGCATAACCAAAACATAAAGAAGAAGTGACGTAATAAATTCTTTGCTTTCATTTAATGCTGTTTTCTTTACTGCCAAAAGTGCACTGCATTTCTTAGCCAATTTTTAAACATTTGCACTTTATAGTTCGCCTATTAAACCCTTTCCCATAAGCAAAATGAAAAGTGTAGTGCACTTTCTGAGTATGGAAATCACAACAAGATGATATACAGTCCTGTTTAATATTCATAAATATTAAATATAATATTTTTCAAGCTTAAAGTCAGTAAAGTTCTTTAATTTTTATTTGTTCAATATTTTGCCACTTCTTTGCACAATACAATAATCATTATTGTGAATAATAACTTTAAATAAGAACTACAGTCGAACTTCTCCATAGCGAACATCTCTATAACGAAATCTTCTCTATAACAAATAAAATTCGTGAACACAACATTTTTGTGAGTATTTTCATACATTTTGATCTCCATATAACGAACTTCCCTATAGCGAAGTTCTCTCTGTAACGTACAATTTTTTAAGACCTAAATAGAATTTTTCACACTAAATAATCTCTCTATTGCGAAGTTTTTAGCAATCGATTTTTTGCATCAATTTAGTCACATATGTATGTATTAATAAAAAAAAAATTTATGTGTAAATATAAAAACAATTTTTTTTGTCGTAATAAATACATTTTCTACATAAAAAAAATGTAGTCATAATTTTCTGCAGTTTCTCTATAACGAATTTTCTCTATAACGTAGAAATTTGACGGTCCCCAACTGCTACGTTATAGAGAAGTGCGACTGTAATTTCCTGAAGAAGCCACACAAAGAAGTGGCGAAATATTGAACAAATAAAAATTAAAAAACTTTTGCTGACCTTAAGCTTGTGAAATATTATAATTAAAATTTAAATAAAAAATGGCGAAATAAATAGCAAGAAACATAGATTCATAAATATTTTTAGAAAATAAACAAAATCCTACATAATTGAGTGCTTCTCTTTATTTCGCCAAATATTGGCCAAGCTTGAACTTAGCTTTGAAGATTTATATGATACGATAAGAAAAACTATTGTTATTCCTGAAATATTATTAAATACATTCTACTTACTCCGTCTTCTCACTTTCCTATAATTTAAAAAAAAAAATCCAGATATTATTACACTTCATTTTTATTGTGTACTTTTGTCTTGCTTCATGATTATAACGCACTGCATGTAGTCTAGGCAGAGGCAGCCAAACGTCTAAAAGACCACCATTACCTTTTTTTATATTTTGTATTTCTCTTATCTACCCAACGTTTCGGTATGGAAATGTAAGCAAGTCGCGGTGGTGTCTGCCAATAAGTGCTTGACTGGGGAGGCTTTGCTTTCTTCTTTCAAATGCTGCTTGAAAGTTTTTGAGTGACACAGTGACACAAAATGTCAGCCACTAAAGGATGTTGGATTTATTTAGGATTTTAAAGGCAACAAGAAGATTATTTCTGCTATTTTTATACTTTCCTTTTCTAGAAGTGTTCACTTTTTTTCCAATACTATTAAAGCTTTCGTAAAAAGTTCTTGGAAAAAATGTTCTTTGTCATCAACAGAAGAATGTGCGATATTTTAAAAAATTAAACGAAAATTTTAAGGGCTTAAAAGGAAAATCTTTAATGGCGGTAGGAGAATTTTTTTAATGCAGTCTCAGATATTGTGGATGGAAGAAAAGGTTGACAAGGATCTCTGCTAAACAAGTGACATTTTAGAAAACCTGTCTACTTTTCACTAATCTCTAGAGATGTATTGAAAATAAATTACACATACATATGTATGTATGTACTGCATGCTGTTAAATGACAAAAGTGATGATTAAAAACCTGGTGGTGAAAAGTGCTTTTCGGAAAAGATACTTAAAAATGAATATTTCGTAACGAAAGCAATAGTAATTATAATGTGATGTGTATCCCTACTTTCAGGCATCATGTTTTCATACGCAATTTCACATATCTATAGACGACACAATTCACGGAAAAATATTTCATATCTTATTCTGCTTTTAATCTACTTTTATTATGCCATTAAAGATTTTCCGTATAAAAATTCGTGTCAATTTCTGTTCAGTAACCCCTTAAACTGTGCAAGTCTACAAACTACACAGTTTACCAATCTTAATGTCTATAACAAGCAAAGTTTTCCTTTTAATTTCCCCTATATAGTGTACGTTTTTATTTAATAAATATGTTAATCGCTTATAAATCTCTTTAATCTTTTAATGTTTCACGTGTGGTTGCCCTTTAACTTGCGCGCACCTCCTACAGCCAACACTTTGCTTAATTGTTCGAGGGGAGCGGGAAGCAAAAAGTATATTAAACTCAGTTCAGCCTTTTAGCACTATGTCGAGCATACTTTTCACAAAGCATGTATATTATTTTGCACTTGTTGTTGTTTCTGCATGGTGGGAGAGTAAGGAACACGAACGAAATACCGAGCACAATACGAAATCAGAAACAAAGCACTACGAGCACAAAAAGGAAGAAGAAAGAAATAATACAGCACACAGGAAATTTAATTTCATTGGTATTACAATAATGAGATCATAATAAAGCGAACATGTGTTACATAAGTTTCACTTCAAGAATGCAGAGATTCCAAAATTTTTGTTAACGAGCTTCCGATAGATTTAAAAGAAACAATTTTACAATTGAATTTCAAGTCACTGGAAAACTGTAAGGGAATGTGCATTACTAAATTTATTTATGGTTCAATAATTAATAAGTCGATGGCCTACTTACAGGCATTTATTTTTTTTTGGTTGTGGACACCCTGGCTTAGCAAAATCCAGTTAAGCCAACTAACCAATTATAGTAGCGCATTCATTGAGACAAAATAATGGTAATGGGTAGACCTCAAAATGCCACATAAATAACATAACTGCTAATTTCATCTCCTAAATGTAGGCTACACTTAATTTGTTTTTATTAAATAAATTTAAAGCAAGGTTTCCATGACTTTAAAAAAGTTAATTTTTTTTCTTTCTAGCCTTGTGAAATGTGCTTTATAAATAAACATATAAATATGTGTATACGTACATATCGACCCCTGTGCGCGAAATTACCGTATGTTACACTTTCTTCGAAATCGATTTTTTGTGCAAATTTTATGTTCTAAATCCATTATTAAATATATATAGAGAAAGTATTATAGTAATAATTGTTACATTTATGCATATAACACAATGTACATACGCACTCCTGTAAAATTTATTTTTTGTAACATGCGATAATTTCTTTTCATAATTATCTCTGACCAATGCCAAGGTATTTTGGCATAATTTATTTACTTTGTAAACGCCCTCATAATGTTTTATCACATCCTTCTTTATAAATTTTTAAATTACTTTTTGTCTAATTTTTTTTTGGTATCGAATTTCTTCAGATAATTAAATAGTTGTTAGACAAGAGACTTGCTTATTTTATTGTTGCAAATTTATAAACTGAATTGCTGTTAAATAATGTATTCTAATTAAATTGAATTATAGGGGAAATAAAATTTCTGAGTCTGGTCGTATTTTTGAATGACAAGAAACATTTTCAAAGTTATTTCCGCTGGTTCTAGGTGGTGCTAGAACCACATCTAAAAGTTTTTTATTCTCTTAGCGAAACTTGCAACACCTTTAATATCATTAAGGGAACACTCCGGAATACATAGACTTCACTTTACACTGACCATTGCCTGATGTGAGGTTTTACGTGAGTACGGCGCGCAGGCATGGAGTGATGATTAGAAATTGTGCTTGGTGTGTTCACAAAATTAGATAAACGAGTATTAATTTCTACCTCCGCTATGAATAAAGTGTCAGTTACAAGCTGTACGATCGATGTAACGTGATACGCGATACGATTTCAGCAATTACAAATAAGGTTAACTGGTTGATATATGCTGCAGTGTATGCGAATAGAGTATCGACAAAATTAGGCCGCTATCCAATCTCTATAGGGGGGTGCTTACTACATCAGTTTTATTTCATGAATATCGCATCTCTTTGAATGAGAGGGGAAAATATTCGAAGCTGCAGTTCATATGGATAACGATTTCTCCTAGAAAAAGATCAAGTATACAAATAAAAGTATACAAGTATACTCGTATACAAATAATCGTCAATCATTCCGAATCGCGTTGAATAAATCAAAAAGAATAAATTAAATTATTGAACAGTGTTTAAAACTTGAGAGAAAAAAACATCTAAAAATAGAAAAATATAAAATTTTTGGTAAAACAAGTAAAACCTATGTTTAGCAAAAACACAAAGCCGTAAACTAGAAGGGCGAAAGACCAAAAAAAAAATTAAATAAATAAAAAATAAAGAGCAAACAAAGAAAAACAACATTAAAGCGCAAAGTATCCCTCAGGAACAGGTGGTGAATGTTTTTCATTAAATGAGTTTTTCCAAACTAAGCAACAAAAGTGCTTAGACATTTACAACAACAACAACAAGAAAATCGTTCATTTTTTACCACTACAGAACTGGGGAAAATGCTTTTGAAATATTCCCAGTCATCATGGTTCTGTCACTGTCATGGTCTGCTTTAACATCATCATTAATTTTTTACATATACATTTTGTTATCCTCTTTCTAGCCAAGTGCTACATTGTTCGGATGACCATTAAACGGTAAAAAAAAGACAGTAACCATGCATTAGGGCTTCAGCTCACCAAAATTTGTAACTACTCCGTGCTTGCTGTTATCAATGTCCAAATGCCTCAAGTCAACAGAACGGTACAAGCAGTTATTTGATATACTTGACATTGGAAGGAAACGTGTCTTGAAAGTGTGTTGTATCTATCTCTGGCTCTGGCTCTCTCTCTCTCTCTCTCTTTCTCTTTTATGCTTTATAGTGTCGCCCATCATTGCCAAACTAATAATAATATTTACGAACGCTGCTCATACTGTCTTCTAGGGAAATAATAATTGTGCCAACTTTGTTTTTTTTTGTGGGAGGGGGGTTTGTTTTCATTTTCGTTTTTGTTTAGTTTTCATGTCACTCAGTTTGTTGTGTTCTTGTCATAATTTGTGGTTATTGTTTGTCATTGGTGTTGTAGCTGTTCTGTTCACTACTTTTTCAATGAAATAATTTAAGTTAATGTGGTAAAAAAAACATGTTGAAGTTTGAAAAATTTTAATTTCAATTCTTTTTTCTTTTTAAATAAAATATTTGTTGAAAATCGATCCAACGATTTTCTATAAGAAGCAGTTATGTAGTTTTTGCTTTGTATTTTTTTCTAGTACAAAACAATAAGATGAAAAAAAATTTTCGAAAACGCAACACTTTACCACCCCTTCACTCGACAAAAAAAAATCGTAAAAAAATATTTGACATACACATTCGAGAATTATACCCAGCAAAAAAAGACATGAAAAAGAAATAGTAAATGCATGGGTTCTACTGCAAATGAACTGGTGCAACTCAGCTGAAGAACGCATGATTTCAATACAGGAGTATCATTGGCGAGCACGTGTTTGCATTTAACAAAACAACTCGTCATTTAAATAAGTGCTTATAATCGACGAATATTCCTTGATTTTGTTACGTTTTAGCATGGCGTAATTAGTTCCTGTAACACATTCAAAAATTTATTTAAATTATAATCTCAACTGCACAGTTGTTCATAAGAATTAATTGACAGAGTTGAATGTGTTTTCCATGAGTTCAAAAGTGATAACTCTCAATAACATTTAAGATGGCATTAAAAATTAATTCTGATGAAGAAGTGACCTCCTTCATAGGTTTTTTGCTAGACAAAAAAAATTTGTTAGGTTGTCCGCTTCACAAATAATGCACCAAATTACAAAAATCGAATATGGGCCTTTCCCCACAAAAGTATACCTTGAATAAAATATTAAAGTTTATGGAAAATAATTTTTGTTTTTAAAAGAAAACGAATAAAATTTCTTTATACTGAAAATCACTTTCTTGATATTCGAATGTCGCATTTGTGACTGTAACACATCATTTAATCGCATAACTTCGTCTAGACAATGTGGAAATTTAACTCAACAGGGTAGTGGTTACATTCCGATTGAACTACATACTCATTTGGGGATTTTTTATTTCAATTGCCTTCAGCTGTCAATCAAAATTTCTTACTTATGGGAAAAAGTTTTTAAAGGTAAATTAGACACCATGCGTAAATATAAATAATCTTGGAAAAGTAAACTGGCTTGGTTTTAAATAGTTCACATTATCGCGAGTTCACTGTATATACAAACAACTTGCAAAAATTGAAAAAAAAAATATTTTCATGTGTACAAAAGTACACAAAACAGACATGTAGGAAATTAATGTCACGTAACTTTTCAAACTGACAACTGCTCCAGTTTACAAAACACGAAGAACGCTGAAGATGAAAGTGTAGCAACCTTCGAAGACAGCATATTGTTCCGTTCTGCTAGTGCTTGTCAGTGTAATTTACAATTTTGTCTCTGATTTAGTTTGTTTCTCAGTATGTAACGATTCATGTAATTTTGACCATGTGTATGTTATCGATCATCAGCCTATTTAAAATTGAAAAATTTTAACTAACGCTTCAAACGATCGGTTACAAAAAGAAAATCACTCAAAATTTAGCTGTACATAAATCTTGTGCAATAATCTGTGAATAGTCAAATATGTAAAAACGTTGCTGAAGAGGAAAGTGTTGACATTCGCAGAGTTTTGTGTTTCTTTGACGACGGAAAATAACAATAACGTACGACTGCCACAAACGTGACTATGGAAATGCCCATATGTTGTTTTTACAACAAATATTTTCAACAAACAATTTCCAACCTAAATTTGCTGACTTCTCATGACAAAGAAACTATAAAAGTGGGTCTGTGGAATACTTCTTCACTTTTTAATTTTTTTTTATTATTTTTCTTTTTTTTTTAAACATTAAAAATACTGAAGTATGTTCAGAAGTCGTTATAGCAGTACTCTTGATAATATTACCCCCTCCCTGCATATGTCTTCATTGCGGTTTGTTCAGTCATTATTAAATTCTCGTTTCTCTAACTGGAGTGTGGACACAGAAATGAATAAGTTTGTTGTGTCATTCTATAAATTTTTTCTTATTTTGTTTTGCTTTGTTTTGTTGACGGATATTCTTGTATTTTTTCTTTGTATTAAATATTTCAGTAGTTTATTACACCCTTGTGATTTTTAAGATATAATTGCTTTAAAGTTTGATACAACTGTCCTTCAAAGCTTTTGTACGTTAGAACATGAAAATACTTGAATTTATTTCAATTTTTATTACTGCTACGGAAAGGGAAGTTGGGAAAAATTTCATTAATGAAATACTTATCAGAAACCATTATTTTAATCTTTTCTCTTCAACTATTTTTAAAATCTCTTTCATAATTTTTCCCTTCAAGTTTTGAGAAGAAAAAAAATTCAAATATGGTGTGTTGAGGGTGTGTAACATTTTATGTCTTTTAAGTTTTTTTTTTTTAATTTTTTTTTTTTTTGCAAACAAACACAAGTTAGTTTTTATGTGTGGCCAAAGCGTGGACATGACAATTCCTATAATTTTATGTTGTTTGTTTTTCTACAGTTTTTTTTTCGCCGCCCTTTTTTTAAAACTTGTAGGGACTATTACAGTTTATTATTATGGTTTCGAAAGAATAAAAATGTATTTCATAGTTTTGTGTAAGACATAAAAATTAAATTAAATACTAAAATTATGAGTGTGTAATTTTTGTTATGTTGACACAACATTATTTAATGAATTTTTATGACAGCTGTTGTTATAAAAGAAAATTACACAAGAATTTAAAAAATGTTTTTTAGGGGTTTTCTTTAGAACGTAACTACTTTGGACATTTGTAAAGCAAAATAAAGTAACTGAATTATTTAAACAAAGTTACAACTGTTTTAAAAAATAACGAACAAATGCAGAAAATATGCTAGAAATATTGTTCTTTGCAATAATGATACAGCCTTTGTAAACAATGTACAGGAAAATTTCTTTAGCGACTATAATTGTGTAGAGAATAAAAAACATTTAGTTACACATTTTATAAGTGTTTTTTTTTTTTTGTGAAGTTTGGGAAGAAAAAATTTTAATTACGAATGCACAAACTTAGTTATTTTAATAGAGTCCTGCGAAACATTTTCTCAAGCGCATATAAATGTAATACTCAAAGCAGGAGACATTAAGTCCTACAAATATTAAATTTTTGCGACTTACAAAAGTGCCATCTCACGCTGTTTGCGCTTAATTACGCTTGTCGTAACAAGTCGATACAATTTTACTTGAATCTTTTACAAACGGTCGAGTCGACTCCACAAGCTTATTACGGTTAGCTGAATAACTTTTATATTTATAATTTTATTTGAAGGCAGATACAATAAATAACTTCTCGAAAAGAGAGAGAGAGAGAGAGATGTTGAAATGAAACTATTTTGCAAGTGGCTACGAACAAAATAATCAATGTTTGAATGTCCTAACAGACTCTGGGGTCAAATTGCAACGATCGACATCGATTGTAATTTCGAGAATTTTTAAATGGCGGTTTCAAATTAAATGATCCACATTTTAAACAAATTAAAGTGTGTAAAAAAAATATGAAAAAAATTTAATAATATGTGTGACACAACATTACTTTTGTTTTTGTAATAAATAAGCTTAAAGAAATTGTCATTTTCATATTACGATTTTGATAAAAAGAAAACTTATTATACACAATTTTATGACTTGCATTGAAAAAAATTCCTATTATTGTCATAAGACACACTAATCAAATATATTCAAGTCATTTGCAGGAAATTGTTTTATTATTGTATTGTGTTTCATTATTTTTATTTGTTTTATTACACCCCTTGGCGTTAAAGGAAATCCAATAGGTTTGTTATTTTATCGCCAACTTCCGTTTTAATTTAAGACTTCGTAACAAAGTTGAATTAACTGTTTATATAAACATATTCGTTATGTGTGTATGAATTTAGGGAAATTGTGTGGGGAGAGTATGGTTAATAAACAAACACTTTAAGTCTTTTTGCTGGAAGTTTTGTTAATAATAATTTGAGTAAATCGCTATTCAAAATCCCTTCGGAAATTTACAGCGGTTGAGCAGTGCTGACATACGAGGATTAAAATTTTCAAAGTAAACATATGACTATTGCGATTTGATATTCTGTCAAATAACAAAAAGAGGACGAGGGGGAGGCAGGAAACAAAGATATGCAGAGTAGTCTATATTTATAAATGGTAGGCAATACGTACAGGCGGACAGGCGGATGTGCAGATGGACAACTACACTTCGAAAGACACAAACAGATTAACTGCCATGCAACCCTGTAGATATTAAAAAAAAAATGTTTTAATGATTTAATAATTAAAAAATAATAACTCCGTAGTTCTACCGGACAGACGCGAGAAAAAATTCCCGATAGATTGTACTAAACAATGAGCCTTATACCAAAGTGAATATGTGCTTTCGAAAAGTGTACACATTGTCGAAAATAGCAATAAGAATTTACGAGTATATGTAAAACTGAATTTGAAATTCCAAAGTCGGCACATATAGACGAACAGACGGACAGATGTTCGTAACGCAAATTGCATGTACTACATACTTATTCCTGCAATTAAAAAAAATGTCTTAATGGTTTAATACTTAAGAAATAATAACTACGGGGTTTAAGAGGACAGACAGACAGAAAAATTTCTATAGAAAATACTACACAATGGGGCTTATGCCAAAGTAAACATATAATTTCGAAAACTTTTACACATTGTAGAAAATAGTAATAACAAATTATTTGTACAACTGAAATTGAAATTCCAACTTCGGCACATATAGACGGACAGAAGGACAGCCGGACAGAAGGACAGGCGGTCAGATGGACAGATGACCGTGACGTACATAACATGTACTACAAACGTATGCCTGTAATTGAAGAAAAAAGTGAACATAGTTTTAAAATATAAAAATATAGAGGTTAATGCATTTTAGATGGACGGACAGGAGTAAAAAATTACACAATGGGGCCGAAGCCTTCAAATATGGATTAAAAATTGTAATTGCTCTTTTATCAGAAATACAAATAACACCATTGCTGCTGTTTTAATTTTTAGAATTTCTTTGCATACTTTTCTCCATCAATATTTTAACAAATACTTTTATTCGAAGGACATATATATAAATCGTAATTCCCTTTTGTTCGATATGACCCGTCTGCCAGCTTAATAATTTATTATGCAATAAAATTTTTTCCTTCCATTGCCACTTCACTATATACTGCATACGTATGTCTGAGCCTTCAACAAAAGAGATTTTATGTTTGTTTTACAACTACTTAGCAAGGACTAACAAAAATGCCTATAAATAATTAAAATGTTGCGTGGGCGGGAGTGTGCAGGTAAATTTTTCTTTCTGCTTCAAAAGTATGCAAATCTATTAAGCAAATGTGTTTGGAAAAAATGCTGTGTAATTAATTTATTTGGAGTGTAAGTTGAATTAATATTAAAATGCGTTGCTGTTTGTTTATTTGGTTGCCTTTGAAATACACACAGCACGCAAGCAATAAAATGTGATCCAGGCACGCATAAGCTAAATAGTCACATGTAAAATATTTGCTGGTGTTAACATGTGCCACATTTTCGTTAGTACACCTGCACCCCTCTCTCAATTCTTGTGAAAATATAAAGTATGATTTTTTTCGTTACTAATTTGCATATTTTGACATGTTAAACACATAAAGTTCATGAATAAGAACACTTTCTTCTTGTTGTTTTCCACGCATCTGTTAGTCGTAAGAAAGAAATCGCTGCAATGCTTAATAGAAATATGCAAATTTAATAATAAGAATTTATGGCAACAAACCATGTTTATAAGTACACATAAGTGTGTAAAAAAAAATCATTGCAAATGTTATTTATATTTCCATTCAGGCATGTATTTCAAATTTTCATCCAAAAAAAAATATTACGTACGTTTTGTAAACTTTTCGTTTTCATTCGTGTACAAACTTGAAAATTGTGGGAAAAATTTAAGAAATAAATTTCTTTGCATATGACTTATTTGTTATATATTTAGCTTTATTTTCTGTCCCTATAAATATGCAACAGTTTTTGAACTCATGCTCATTAATTAATTTTCATAAATTAATTTTCTATAAAATATTTAATCAAAAAATAATAAAAAAAAATTTAATTGATTATTTTGTAAATTTCAAGAAAATTTTTAATAGCAAAAAAAATATTTTTAATTCAGTTCGAATGTTTATTGGATATTAATTTCTATTTATATAGAGATTGTTGCATTTATGAAGTAAAACAATCAGACAGGCTTTTAAATAAAAATATGCCGTCATTTTGCGTATTTCATAGAAAAAAAAATTAATAATTTTCTTCGTTAAATATTGGCGCAAAAAATTAATTAAAAATTTAATTCAATTGAATAAAATTTTAATAGGAAAAATATATTATTCTAATTAAAAGTGCTAATTTAAATAAGAAAGTAAAATTGTTTCCGTTGTACTATTAAATTCCAAAACTATTTTAAATTACTTTCCCCAATTTACAACATTTAAGAGTCAGGTTGTTTATATAATTTTACTTCCGCACTCTTCTACACTCTTTGAATAGCACAATAATGGCGGAAAATTTTAATATTTATTATAAAGAAATAATAAAGATTTCCTTAAAATACAAGCTTTAAAATAACCACTGTCTTCTATTTATATTTCCTTAGCATGGACTATCAGCGGCCTCAATTACTTATTATTTCTATATCGCTTCTGTATTGGTTTCGCAATACAGGCGATTGTTGGAAATTTGATGGTGGCGGTCCCGGAGCTCTGGGACCAGGACTCTTCACCCCCACATTAGCCAGAGTACCGCGCAGCACCAGTACTTTATTGGCAGCCAGAGGACCACCGCCTGTTGTATCCAATAGTAGAGGCGGTAATGGTGGTTTTGCTGCTCTACTCAATTCACAACAACAGGACATGTTGTATGCCTGTCCGCTCAACAGTATGTGCCAGTGTGCGGGTTTGCCCAATGAAACAACAACACTAATTGAGATTAACTGCAATGAAGTGGCATTATATAAATTTCCAGGTGAGTGGCAAAATGAGAAATTAAATAATCTAAATAAATAAATAAGCTCAATATAACTAATTCCTTATATCCTTAAAAATAACTTGATGTCGCAAAAATACCATTGACAAGATTTTTGTAGCATTTGCGTTCATATAATGTGTTGCTTTCGTTCTGAACAGTACTGTGTTAAGCTATTCGAAGCATTTTCTGAATAGTTTTAATATGTTTGTGCAAACACTATATCGATATTCAGCTTAAGAGCCAGGACAAGGGGTTTTTCCTCTTTTGCAAACCACTACCTTGTACACGTAGTCACAAAACTCATTACTCTTAACGAGAAGCTTTTGTTAGTTGCTTTTCAATAAACCTTTTGATGTTTTCCTAATAACAAATCAGTGGACATTCTTGCTTTACATTTACACGAGTTGTGTATGGGACGGCAAACAAAGAAAGTGTTAACAAAAGTTAAAGGCATTTCCATGCTAAACGGTGGTAAGTTTGCAACTGCAACGGATGGATGTTTGACAGAGCGAACCATTTGAAGCTTAAAAAAAAAAATTTTTAACTCTGGCAAGTAGGAAAATTTCATTTCAAATTAAATTTCTATACATTGTAAAATATTTTGAATAATTTGAAATGTTCACATTTATTATAAAAATTATTAATAAAATTTAGTGAAAATTTGTTGGCCCTAAATGTATGCAATATAAACCTAAAAGTAAAAAATTTCGCCCTACTGACGCAATGTCGTTTTTAAATTTTGCATTTCACCAAATCAAAACCGTGGTTCATTCATTGTCTATTCAACTTAATGTATGTTTATTTACTTGCCAGAGTGTTGGTATGTAAGCATGTACTATGTGTATGTATGAATGGCTGGTGTTGTGCACGGTCATCAAGTCATTCGTATTTGTTTTGTAGAACAACAAAAAGCATTAATAAAAGCAACAAACAAGCAGCAGCCGACGAAATGCAGCAAAGTGGTTTTTATGGTTGATTGCGCTGATTGCGGTGGCAACGTAATTTGCTTTTCGGTCTCCAGGTAGCAAAATATGTTTGAAAGATTTACAAACAGATATACACAGGCACCTACAAAAATACTATACTCGAGCACCTATAAATATACACACAAATGCATATACACGTTCATATATGCACATACTTGGCCACAAATAGAGAATGCATAATAAAGGTGAATTTTTTTTTTAATACGTTTGTTTATTCACAAACAAAAAAAAAACCAAACTGTCATATGTTTGGGAAATGGGAAAACTATGGCACCATGTTGGCGCACTTTGAATTGACATTTTATATGCTATACAAACAATAGCACATCTTAGGGCATTCAGTGCACTGTATCTCAAAGTAGTTTTTCAAGTAATCCAAACTCTGAAATTACATCGAACAACTTATTGAGTTTTTCAGCGGAAGTCTGTTTTGTTTTTCTCTGCACTGCTTGTATGCACTATCAACACAAAAATGGTAATAGAAAAAATACATGGAGCCAGAATCCCCCAAAAAATATGCAGTATGGATTTCACACTGATATTAACTACTTTCCATTTCAAATGTGTTGATCATGCAATTTGGATCTCTTCATAAATTTTCTCTGATGATATACAGAGTGACTGATTTCTGAAAGTGAATACGCACCCTTTTGATAAAACCTTGGTAAAGGTTACTCACTGCAACGCTGGTGCATTAAAATTTTTGTAACAAATAAAATATGATCTTTAAAAAAAACACACTTTAATTGCTCACAGTGGAACAGTGCAGCTGCACTAAAAATTATGTATGTTTTCCAAACCATAAATGCATTCATGTAGAATTAACATTTCTTTTTCGGCTAAGCTTTTAGCAGCACACACCGCTACACATTTGTACATGTAAAGTATCAAATATTGACCAGTCATGATGTTGACAGTTGCCAAAGTGGACACTTGATGTCTTTATTAGTATTTGCATGGACGAGACCTCCTGATATTCAATCGTATGTGAAAAGCTAAAGCTGAACAAGTAACTTTTGGTGTAGTAGGTTAACATGTTGTTGTTTGTCAGCTCAGATACGTATATGTATTTGTGTGATAAATTCCCATGTAGGCATGTGACTTTGTAAACAACTTCAAAGTCTCTTGGAAAAAAAAAAAATTTTTTTAAGTTTTACTGAAATTGCCGTAAATGGGATAAAAGGAATATTTAATAATCCCAGAAAAAAAAAATTCCAAAAAATTTTAATTTTTCATAATTTTATTGTGGAGAAGACAAAGTGACATATATTTTATAATTTGTTTACAATAAAGTGCTGTTTAGAGTAACGGTTTCCCATGCCAGTCTGAGAACAAAAGACCACATACAAAATTTTGTTATTGATTGATTAAATGCACAGAAATCAAACATAGTGAAAATCTTAGACATTCTGCTACATTTCACTCAATTTAATTCAGTGCTAAATTTATTTTGCTTTCTTTGTCGCTTTTTTTTCGCCACACGCGTTTGTCTTTTACACGAACTAGTGAAAGGTATTATAAGAAGAAAAGACAAAGAAAAACCATTTATTTTTGAGAACGTGGGTTTCGTGATCTCGACATTCTTTTTCCTAATTAGCTTATATATCGGCGAATGAAGGGAAACATTTTAGTTTTTTTTTTGTTTAGCATAATTGCTAAATATGACACACATATGAAGCGGAAAGAATTTATCTTATATTCTCTTTATATTTCGTTAATTTCTTTCTTTATAGCTCATCAAACAACAATTTTTTTTCCAATTTAATAACATATGAAACGATAACAAATGAAAATAAAAAGGCGAATTCCATAGGCAATAGATTTGTAATTTTTGGGATGCCTAAAATTAGGCTATGTTTTTTTTTAGCAAAATTCATAATTCTGTAATTTGGCTATGATAACACAAAGAACTGAAAATAATGTTAAATATTGCACAATGTAGTATTATATTAATTTCCTTTCGAGTGTGAAAACAATAAATAGAAAAAAAAAGTGGTTTCAATTATTAAAAATATGAAAGAGAATTCGTATTGTACGAGCACTTGTGTGTAAAATTAAAGACAAATTAATACCGGCCATTTTAAGGCCACTTTAAAAGTGTAAAATTTTTTATTTTAATACCAACTTATTACAACAAAAGTGGATATTGAGATATTTTTTTATTATTTCTTAATACTTTTTTTAACCTTTTTTATTATTTGAACAATCTATTTTTTTAAGCTTTAAGGTTTTTTTTTTTTTTTTTTTATTTATTATTTTTATATATATATTCTCGATATTTCGTTAACCTTCGGTTAACATCTTCAGGAAATTTTTATTTTTTATTTTAAAATTTCCTGAAGAAGGTCTTTCTCTGTCACTTTTAATGTGGGAAATTTCAAATCGAAAGTCAATAAATACTACTCCCTTCTGTACCCTTCTTCACAAAACCTTATTTTCTAGTTGTACCGCATGTGTAGGGGTCATCCCCTGAGTGCCGGTCCAAGAAAAAAAAATGTGTATTTCTTCCTTGCCACAGCCAGCATATGATTAAAAGCCTTTATGATGCCATCAAATCAGCTTTAAGTTTAACCCTTTGTCGATTTACAATCCTTGGCCGGCTGAATACTGGTAACAACTTATCACAACGCAGTTATCTAGTTGTATCAAAAAGGAATGATAAACAAAATTCGAGATTTCTTCTTCAGAAACAAGAAAAAACCTTTTATTTTCCTGCAGTTTGAATGGCGTTAGACAAAAAGCAAATTTAAATACATTTACCCTTGGCCACCTATTTCCAGCTGCTTTTCCTTATCTTAATTATTCTCTTGGACATTTTTTTCTTCACTACAAAATTAAACATATTTTCCAACTTTCGTTGACAAAGATAATGAACGGCAATATAAAAAAATTTTTAATATGACAATGCTCGATTACAAAAAGAAGTACACAAACGACAAATGCAGGAAAAAATTAATTAATTTCATTTAAAAATTACAAATTCATTAAATTTTTTTTATATTTAACGAAGCAAATCAGAAAAAGAAACAAAAACAAGGACGAGGACGAGGACAAGGATCCAAACGGCGACTATATTGAATGAATGTGCATATTTTTTTTGTTTGCAAAACTCGAGCAGTGAAATTGAAATTGAAATGAAAATTAGTATCTTCATTATCTTTAGCATAGAAGGCAATAAAGAAAAGGGATAAAAGGAAATAAACAACAAATTAGAAACAAAAGCCAAGAATACGACAATATTCTTAATAAATTTCGCTTTTCTTCCAACTATTAAAAGTTTGAAATATTAATAAATTGCTTATAATTTTTACAAAAAGAAAAAGAATTGCTGGCAGAAGTTGTTCAAGCGTTGACTGTAAAGTTCGCAGGTATGGAATCAAACTCTGCTGCATCAATACTTGAGCAATAATTTCAAATAATAATACAGTAGAATCACGTTAATCCGTAATCGAAGCCCCCAGTTATTTTTTACGAATTACAAAAGTTTCGAAATAAAGGAATTTCGATTAAACGAGATTATAATAGAACAAAAAATGATTTACAGGGGTTTGGTTGTCGATTGACTTTCCTACCGAAAGATGGTACCCACTATGAATTCCCTTTTTTCCTCAATTGATGGAAGCGTTGAAGGAGGGATACCATCCATAACTTATGTTAAAATTAACATACTATAACATAAATATTAATTTCTTCATTATCAATTGCTAAAAGTTTAATATTTTTTACTAATTTAAAGAAACACAAAAACTTTGCTTTTTTTATTTTTTTTTACATTGGATTTCATTATAAATTACAAGACGTTTTTAACAGTTAAGTACGATTTATAGGGGTTTACTTAGACTTGGAACTGCTAAAAAATTGAATGTAGGCAATTTTTACGAATTAAAGAGTTTATTTCAAATTGATAAGGTTTTCGAATTAACGGAAGACGAATTATTGCGATTTGAGTGTATTAAATTCTGAAAAAAGTGAAGCTTTACTACGTTGTTTTGTGAACACTAGCGGAAAAAATTACTATTTCAAATTTATTTCAAAAGTTAAGAATTTTTACTTTCTACAGCGTAAGTCTTTCTGTCAGCAATTTTTTGTGAAACAAAAGTATAAATGAAAAATATTTTTTGAAATTACATATAATTTGGTAATTTTTTCAATATAATTTGGACAATTTCTCCCATTAAGAATGAAAACGTTTCTTTATCTAAAAAATTTAATTTTATTTACACATAATTCGTTGTAATTTGACACAAATGCAAACATTTCAATTGCTTCACAGTTGAAATTACCTTTTTTTATTTCAGTAAATGATGCTGCCTCAACGAGAAGGTCTCATCTACTAATGCCAATATTTCACACAAAATTGCCTAACAACATTTACTTCATGCGTTGAGATTCTAAAGTATGATTGAAGTATACAATTCAGTTATTAAATACGGTGTAGTTCGGTTATAACGAACACCGATTATAACGAATTATCGTTTGCAACGAATGAATTCTCCGATTCCAACAGTTTTTCAGTAATATTTCATAAAAATAAGTGCGGTTGTAGCGAACTCCTATTATAACGAACAAAATTATATGGCCCCGCGCAGTTCGTTATAATCGAACTTCACTGTACAACATACAGAACCTTTCAAAAATTTTCTAAGACGTAATATCCCAGCGGCAAGGTTAAAACCAATTTTACAATTTGCTATAAAATTTCTTATAAGTTCAAGCGGTCAAGATTATGAAATCAAATGTTTGAAAGGAAAAAAATTTGATTTAGGCTGGCAGCAAAATCTAACCCGATACTAAATTTATAAAACAAAATATCGATCATTTTTGGGTGGGTTATACTGCAATTCAAAACCCAGTTCAAATTCAATTCCAGTTCAGGTTTCCTACACATGTACGGAAATTTGTTGAGAAGTCACTACCATTTAATGCTTTAATTATATAATAAACCCATTGTTGCATGTTGCTTTGCTTAGCATCTTTTAATTTTAATTGGTTTTCTAGCAAAAACTAACAAGTTTTGTTTACATTAAAAAAATTTAACTTTTAACGCCCAGGAAAACAATAAAATTGGGCAAAAAGTCAACACAGTTTCGTATTAAAGGAACATAAAAAAAATTGTATAAAAAATTAAACAACACCACACACACGCACACACACACACACACTTTTTAATTGCCATTTAATATAAATGAAAACTAAAATAAAATTTTGCACAAAACGAAACTTAGACTTTGTTAATTTTTTGCTCTAAATATACAGTGTATAGAATGTACAGCAATTGCAACGAACGTGCCCCAAGTAGAGCGTAAAAATTAAAGCAGCCACTTAAGCGTACAGCTTAAAAAGGGAACAAAAGCAACAAACATAACGAAACTAAAAGATATTTAAAAAAAAAAATAAGTGGCAACTAACATTAAAATCAACTAACCATACAAATATATCCAGGGAAATAAAATGAAAGAGTTAAATAAATGGTTGAGCAAAAAATATAAGGCGAACCAGCCGCCCTTAAGTATTTATTAGTTTCTCCTCTTGAAGTTCAGGTTCACTTCCGTTTTCATAACAAAAAAAAAAAATATATTAAAAAGTAAAAAAAATTAATTACTAACATTTGAATTAATTAGCGAAAATTAAATGCCCCAATGATTATGCTTCCAAATGGTGGATGGCATTTTGTTTTATTAATTTGTAGTCTCTGGGGAAAAATTACAACATCTTTACAAATTTGAAATTTCTTTAAAAGCAGCTCAGAGATTTCATTATTTTTATGCAGATTTACCGTATTTCGCTTAAAGTTTTTTGCTTTAATTAAAAAAAAAAATGTTTTTCTTTTGCGTTTCCTTTTAGTTTTTCCGCTTGTTTTCACATTATTTTAATAAAAGTATAAAAGATTGTAACAAACGGAACTGTTTTCCTTTTAATTCCCTTTTAAATATTTGCCAAGGCAAACATTTGTTTTCCTTGTTCTACCAATAGTATAGTGAATTTTTATAGACAGAGAGAGAGAGAGACAGAGAGAAAACATTTACAAATAAATAAAGTAATTTTCAAGGCTATTTAAACATTTCAATTACCTGGCTGTGAAAAAGGCTTATTTGTTCTTTTTTTTTTTAATAAATTAGAACAATACTTTTTTATGGTCTTAAAAAAATTGCTTTTTGAGTCAGAGGAATATGATGCAGTAACCATAAAAAGTAGTGGCTAATGAGAGTTCTTGCTCTTTAATAAAATAAAATATTTTCTATATATATATATACAGTGGAATCTTCCTTAACATACCCGGACAATATCTGCAGAAGGACACTATTGACAAGTCCCGACAAGTCTCCATAAGAAAAGCATTGCAAACGCTCACCCTTGATCGGACTCTTTCATGAGCGGACGGGAACACACGATTTGCGAAAAAAAAATTCTCTTGGACGGACATTTTGCTTGTTTTTGTCCGATTTTTTCATGTCGTATTTTACAAATCATCTTGTCAAGACTCTTTTAATTTGCTGGTATCAAAAGCAAAGCTCGATTTGTCATATTTACTATATAATTAAATGAAATATCTGATGACTCAACAGATGAAATTGAACCTTTAGGTCTTCTAGCATCAAGAAATAATATCTTAGCTTATAAAACGGGTTTGACTAAAACGCTGGATGTTATAGCGTTTGTGAAATGCCAGGGTGATACAGAAACTTCGGTGATACTTTTACAGCTTGAATGACAGTTTCAAGAGGTCATTGCCGAGAACAAAACACGCCAAACTAGGATGCAATAATATTTATTGAAGTCACAAATACTCATAAAACAATTTAAACTTTTATTACATATGCAATAGATATTAATGATCTTCTGTTAATAATTTCAATTGAATTATTTATATCTTTATTTCTTTAATGAAAGTATTTAGAAAAAAAGTAACCATCATGGACAAATTTTTCTAATTTAAAATTATAGTTTTTTTGTACGGACATATTTCAATGGTCCCTCCAGTGTCCGTTCAAGAGAGATTCTCCTGTGTAATTTTTTTTATATATTTATCAACTCTTCTTACATGTCGCTCACAAGATTAGAAATTCGCCAAAGTTGTCAACGGCTGCATTAATTTTCCAATAATTTGGATTAAAATGTAAATGGGGAAATGTTTGGAGGTATATTCGAAAATTCGAACATAATTTCGAATTTTCAAAATTAGCCAAATATTTTAATTTTTAAGCATAACCTTTAAAATAATCAGCATCTTATTTCAAAAAAAATAATTTATTTATATTTTTTTTGTAATTAGAAATATAATTCGAAAATTATTGATCAGGTATGAAAACTAGAACTGAATTTGTACCACACTCATATATATTACAGAAATTAAATGGAAGTAATTGTGAAAGCAATGCTGAATAATTATGAATCTGTGGCGATGACTGCGGTAGTTAGCATGTTGACTGCAAAACCAAAAGTCCAGGGTTCGGCCACAGTATCCGACTAAGTTATAAAAATACTTGGCATTTTTCTGCTATAAAGTAGGCTGCCTCCGTAGCCTAGTGCATGAGCACTAGTCTAACCAATCTGATGGTGTGAGTTCGATTCCCGCCATAATCTTGGGTATTTCTACTTGTGGTATCACAATGTGGGTAAGCCCCGGGTGTAAGTCTGGCGTTCTTCTTCGGGATGTCCTCCACCTAACCTAACCTAACTTTCAGTGGCAAAGGAATGGTCACTGGTCACTGAATAGTACCGGCTGGCTATCTGCATAACTTTTGATAACAGGCTATCAAATACAGCTTAAAAAATCACATGCGTCTGTTTGAGGGCAGAGGCGCTGCAACACTGGAAAAACAGAGTTGTGAAAATAATAAAGCTTTCCTCTATCTATTCCTTTATCAGCTATCATCTCTATCACCATTCGTTTTCTATAAAAGTTAACACCTGGTAGTTGCCTGAGTGTTACTTCTCTTTAAAAAAAAAGTAAAAAAGAGAGCTGCATATCGTTACATGAAATGCAACGCCACGTAACTGATATTTTTACTTTTTTACAAGAGCAAGAAAAAACTTTTTCATTTAATATAATAATATTTGTAGATTCATTCTTTTGAGAAAATATCCAAATCTATACATTTGTGAGGAAATGCATTTGTCCGATATGCAAAGGATTTCGTAATTTTTCTACGTGGTTTTGCCATTCAACTAACGATATATTTCTATTTTTTCTTTCTTTTTAGACTCTAACCTTAAATTTTTTTTTTGTTAATTTCTTAATGAAAAGTATTGCTTTATAAGCTTTTGAATATTAAAACTTTAATGAGACGTACCACGGCCACATTTTAATGCAAAAACGCTCTTGAATGAAAACAACACCGTCTGATGTATAAAATCTTACACATTTACCTGTAAGTGCAAGTGAGTACAGACAAACAAACGTGCATATGTGTCCATGTACGTGTGGCAAACAGCGATGATACATTTTACGTTACGTGTAGAGTGTGGTGCGGTTAAAATTGTGGGGTGCGTAGTGTAAGTGTTTGCTTATGTAGGCCACATAAACATCATACAAAAATAAGTTTCAGGGACGCACTAAAAACACGTAACCCAGTTTTTGCCATTCTGATGATATACACATACCCACTCATTCGCATCTACACTCCCACACAAACAGATCAACATTTACACGTTTGGAATCCTCTGATATACAAGTGTGCGAGCATTATCAAACACACAACAACAGCAGCGTATACTCAACCTACTACAGATATACGAGAAAAAAAAACCAACCAACAAAACATTAACTGACACATGTTTTAATAATAACATTCATGTTCAAGTGTTGGTGCATAGTTAAAAGTTAAATTGTATTGTTAGGTCGGGGTAAAAGTATTTTGATCAAGAAAATTTTAATTTCAAGAATTTTCAAATATTTACAGTGAAAAATAAATAGCTGGAAGTAAGTTAAATAAATGTTATACATTCACATAACAATGCCTTAAATTGGTTTACACCTACCCAATATTCTTGCACATAATACTTTGCACACACACTCCCACATACTCGCGCCACCACATATGCCAGCGAGTGTACTTTACCAGATGACTACAATACATGTATTGTTATAATGTTTATGGCTGTTGTTGTAGCCATGTATTTGTGTACGTAAATATATTCATGCCAGTGCTGTTGTTGTGTTTTATTGCTACGAAACCCGCAAAAAAAAGTACGAAAATGTTCGTAGCATTGGCACAAACACACAAACAAACAAAGAAAACTTATAAATACACAAGATACAAAATATAAAAAAAAACGAGAACTCCCTAAAAAGCATCGAAATGTCTTTTTAAATTTTTTCTTAATTTTTCTTTTTCTTTCGTCATATGTGCCTGTGTGTGTGTGTGTGTGTGTGCAAAAATAAAAACAATACGAGATATACAATATAGAAACTGCAGTATATTTTTAGGTCGTTCTTGTTGAAAATATTCGTTTGGTTTTCTTTTAAAATTTTACGTGCAGCAAATGTTGCATGAAATAACAACAACGTTATGCTTGTGAAAATACAAATGTTTTAGAACATAAAAAAAAATTATACGAGAGTTGTGCGATAAGCGTCTAATGCTGGCTACACACTATGGCATTTTGTGACATCGGAAGCAAACAATCTTGTACATTTGAGATGGCAAACTTTTGCAATTGGAACAATTTCCCACCAATTGTGAACGGTTGTTTTGGTTTAATTTGCAACAAGAGCACTTACAGGAGGCATTTTCCTCAGAAACTTCGTATGATGTGTCATGTGTCTTACTTCTACTTCAGGAGCTTCTTGGATTTTTAATAGTTTCATTATATCCTCCGCGGTCCATTTTTTGGTTGTGTGTTTTCTTTTTCATAAGTTTTTTTATTTTTTGATTGTTAACATTTTTTTTCTTTGTTTATTGTTCGCTGTTACTTTGCAAACTAGTGTTGCCAACGTGTAGTAAATACAAACTATGATTTTCATTATAATTTATTTACATCAGTGTAGCAAATGCAGAGTAAAAATTTACTACACAACCTTGGAAATGTAAAGAGGCACGACCACATGGTACAAGCTTGTGACTTGGGCTAATTTGTACTGGAGGCAACTTTTGTCATTTCCGATAGATATTGCATACATTTCCATAGTGGCATCTCAAACTGACAGCAAAGGAAATGACAGGTCTGTGTATAAGGCAGGGTACGAATTTTCGAATGAGTGTGCCAATCCATACCCTGCTATAAGGCAAAAGTTAAGGTGACTTAAATTTACATATTATAGGCTGTTACAAGCGTTCAGAGAAAATAAAGTATCGAACAGAGCCTCATACAATTTTATTTTAATTTTTGCAAACAGTTTTAAATAATTCGCTGCACTTATCTAGCACCCCTCCTTAAAAATTATTATACATTTATGCGAATATTATATGCATCAGTTAACAAGGGGAGGTCTGTTGCTAATAACAAGGTTAACAATAGAAAGATAGAGAGGGAGACTTCAAGCAAGACATAGCTTTTTAAGGGGTCTATGTCTAAGTTTTATATGAAGCCCTGCAAACGCCTTAATACATGCAATGCAAAATTAAAGAAAAGAAAACAAAGAATTTTTACATTTACAAAAATTATTATTAACACTGCATACTTTTTGGGTTTCCGATTATGCAGCTTAAATTGTATAACTAACAGGCGGTTCTGCAATTTCTTGGTGAAATTGTTAGAAATACTAAACATTTTAAAAATCCAAACTTAACGATTGGATTAGCTAAATTGCTTATTTTTTCTTATTTTTAATTGTTTCTATTAATAAACCATGCATTAGTGTGCTAATGTGAGCATTGGGAGACACTGGGCGTTTATTTTTTTTTTGCATTCAAAAACCAAATTGATTGGAAGATAGAGAAGATTCACCTCCTATCATTTGTTCTACTATGCCTTTCCTCTAGTTCCAGCACAATGCACCGCATGTGTACTGGCCAGATCCTAAGTGCTGGTCCAAGATAAAAAAAAAATAATTTACAAATTCTTTTAACAAGAAAAAAAAAACATTTCAGATACCTTTGCAAATTAATTTGTATCTCAGCAAGTTCTCTTTTTAGTAGTAGTAGTATTTTAAACATTAAATTTCCTTTTTGGTCAGCACACTTAAATGAATCTTTAAATTGCTTGATTTTTTCCCATATAATTGCTTTTAATAGCTTCCTTTGTTAAAAGCCATTATTATTATTTCAATCATAATATCTCTCTCTCATTATTAACAACTCCAAATGTAACATCATCATCATCATCCTCCACATCATTACCAAGCCATTCATTGTTTTTAAATGTCTATAAAGCTACAATTGAAAAATTCGAGGTAGAAGAATACAAAAGAAATATATGGATGTGCTGCACTATCAAGCGATGCTTAGCAGCATGCTAAAGCATTTAAGTGCATTTACGTTATAATAATGAAGGGAAGGAAAGCCTCTGGAACAGGGTGAAACACAAACTTTAACCGCTGTTGATATTTACATTGTGTGAAGTAACACGGAAAGATTCTGTCAAGTCAAAAATTCTTTATATTGACAATGGATGCATCTAAAAATATTTTTGCACAAAGCACGAATGAATTCCTCAGGCGATTTCTTTTTATACTCTTTTTTATGGACGATCAAAATAAAAAAAAAAAAATTTAAATAGAAATTTAAATTGAAATGCTTTCCGATCATGTTTCTTTAAATGACATGCATGCATGTGCATGTTCAATGAGCGAACATTTTATTAAAAACACAAAGTTTTTTAAATAATTGGGCGACATTTTTATAATTCTCATCGATCTGGCAATATCCGCCAAACTGAGGAGTTTCCAAGTATTTTTTTGGGACCGATCACCGGGAGAAAGCAATAGTATAGAGAAGATGAAATTCGCGAATAGATAGGAATAAATACCTCTTAAATCTTGAACAACTGTGCAGGTGCGCGTTTTAGTGAATTTGTTAAGGAAAGTTGCGACATCTCCGATGTTCTATTGACGCTAAAAAAAAGAGCCATTTTATTTATTATTTCTCTTTGTAGACATTTTGATTAAGCAAATACCGACGAACGAGAGCTCTGTTAGCATCGACTTCGTTAGGCATCAGACATCCGATTTCGTTTGGCGGGAATTGAACCCCGGGCCTTCTGTTTGTAGTATCAATGCACTAAATATTTAGCCAAGAGCAAATAGTTAACTTATTATATTTATATATATATTATATTTATTTCGTTGCAAAGTCTTTGCGATTAGCGAAAGATTATAAAAATGACAATTCATAACAACACACCCTTTAAACAGTGATAGAAGAAGACCAGTGGCCATTAGGACAGCATTTCGAAAACCACAATTACAATTTTTTGCTTTTATGCTTCTTCAATCTTAAATATCAGACATCAAGTAAATTGACATCCATGTACTATGTGACGGTGTGATTAGAGAACAAACAATAACGCTTATAGAATGGACACAAATATTAAATGCTGGCATACACAGACTTGTTCTTACGTCCTGCTTTATTTTATTTTCTTTTTTTTGTTCTCCTATAAAACATCATTTAGCGTAATGTGGCTGTAAAATTGTTAGTAAAACAAACGCAATATCGAATGCAATCTGACAGACGTTCGTACATACAAAAGAACTTTGTTTGTGGTATGAGAAAGAAAATGTAGCACAGCAGACCGACATATAATATTTGCCAGGACAATATGCAGGCACACATACTTACAAATGCATTGTCATCTCGCTCACTCTCTATCTCTCACTCTCTCTCGCTGTCTCTATGACGGACGCTATTAGAAAAATAAATGTTTAGCTAAAATGCTTGCATCGAAATCACTTTACAATTCTGCTCCAATGTCCACATCAAATGTTGTCATGTTTTGTATGCAGAGTTACTCAAGCCACAGACAAGTTGTTGACCCATTTTTTAAACTTGTTGTGGAATTCCTTTTAATTCTTGTTTTTTTTTTCTTTTGCAATGTGCAATTTTCATGGCAACTATTATTGACCAGAAAGTACTTTTAACAATTTTGCTGAATATAAAATGAAAAATGCTGTGTCATAGCAATTATTTCATTTTCTAAAACAACTTCTTTTTTTCCCTTCTTTCCCCAACAATTTTCAGATGTTGTAAGTATTTTGCTGGACGGTTGAGTGGCAGAGACGGGGGAGGAGAGCAAATTGTAATTGATTATTTTTATTTTTGTCTTGTTTTCTCTAAATGTGAACACTTTTGAAGCATATAAATTAAAAGAAATATTGGAGATATTGCAAGGAAATCAATCGCATAACGAAATTTGTTTAATACAATTGGGAAATACGGCGGCAAAAGTTCATTGACTGCAGCAATGCAGTTGAGTGGAAAAAACACTTTTTAATTATTTATTTATTTGTAAATACATTTTCTAATTGCCTGTGGATATTTCATAATAATTTCTATTAGAACATTCTCGCAATGTAGAGAACCGAATTGGAAAACATACTTTTTGGAAGGCAGTTGAAAGCCCTGAGTTTATGCACAAATCAATACTGGGGTGCCAATAAGTCATTTATCGGTCCGTGGCCTTGTTAGGTTTCACAGTCACATCAGACAGGACAGTCATGATATAAATTTTTTTTGTTCAGCAGTACTCGGGGACGTTTTTTAAAGGGTGGGCAAAATTTGAGCTTATGAAGTAAATTGGCTCAAAGGCACACTTTCTTTTGACACATTCAATTTCATTGACACGAATGTAAAGTAGAAAAATGGGAATCAATAATGGAATATTAAGTCAGCAGACGTCCGTCCGCTCTTTTCATAAAATTTTGAACCGCATTTTGTAACAAAGCTTCGCTTATCTCGTCCATGCAGCGCCGAATTTTGCTTGTGGTTTGTTCACAGTTACTTTCTTTGGATGTAATGATTTTTCGAGAACTGTGTGTGAATTTTGTTTTGTTGAAAAATACGTTGTTTTCGTTTAGTTTTTCACACAGCCAATTCACAAACGTTTGACGGAAACAATGGTCGGCCGACTTTAATTCTTGCACGAGTTGAACTTTGTAAGCGTGAAGCTTTATGCAAAATGTTGCGCAAAGTGCCTCTGGTGATGCCTAATTGTTGCGAAGGTCGACGAGTTGATATTCCAGGGTCATTCTCAACACTTTGCTGTTCAGCGGCTATGTATGCATCACTATGGCCACTTATGAACTTTTATCAGCAACAGTACCGTGAGGCTCGAATTTAGCGATTAAAGTACGCGCAGCGACCTTATAAGGTAGCCTGATTACGAGGAAAATCTGCTCGAATTTTACGAAGTGATACAGTGAAAAATTTCACTATTTCGATAGTAAATTTTCACAATTAAGATTTCATGGTCAGTCTCCCAATATTTTACTAAATAAATGTGAAAGCATGGCAGCTCAATTCTTGACATGTCATCATTTGACAACCAATTTACTTCTTAACCTCAAAAAAAATTCATCCTTTCCTCAAAATAAACTAACATGCGGGAGAGAGAGCATGAAGTTTTGCAGACAAAGTTTTAGCACTTCATGCAAAGCTACCTCTAGAGAGTCCTCCAGCAATCTTCACATTTAAAAAGTGTAGTTGCTAACATTTGTTCAATTCTGATGCTGCTGTGGAGTACGAGAACGCAACCATGATCCATATTATTATCCCATGCCCGGCTCTGTCTGGATTTACACGTAGGACGCTGGTCGTATAACAACTTGAAGACTGGGCACTGTGGAAGGGTCTATAAAAAAAGCTCTTTAAATTCTTATAAATAAATTAGGGGACACTAGGTACAATGAAACAACTTTCTGATAGCGCTGCAATGGGCGATATTTACCCGCTTCCTCCACATATTGTTCTTGTTATCATTGACGTTGTTACGGCCTAGAGGCTGATCAGTATACAGATGGAGAGAAATGTAAACTAAACTTAAATTAAATTAAATTTCCTAAATTTCCTACATGTCTTCCTGGAGGAATGCTGAGGAATCGGTGCAGCATGACTGTGCTCGTACTTTCGGAACATTGTCCTTTGGATCGCGTTCGGCAGAAGTTGGTATCATGCGGAAGAGGGGAAGTAGAGCTTCTACTCTGTCACCGTCCTTGCCGATAAAAAAAAAACGTCTTTTTGCGGTCTCCTGTTTCTGCGGGACTTTTATGCAATACCAGAGTGCTGGAGTGCTGAATGAAGAGATAAGTTTATTTGATCAGTACTCACCCGGCCTGTTTTGGCATGATGAGTAAGTAGAGTCACTTTGTCTTCCTCCATTCTATCCATGGCGCACAAAGGGACTTAAATGACCCAAGTTGCCCAATTTTTGTGAAATTGACAGCGTGTAAATCTAACAAAACCTAAAACTTAATTCCCTCTATCTCTTTTGAGTGTGATATTAATCTAAAGAAAGCAGTAAAATATTTTTCTTAACTTTTCACAATGTCTACAGCCTAATAAAGAGAAAACAGCCATTAAATTTTACGGTGCAAATAAATGTTACATTGCAAGCATAAAATATACCTCGTTCAAGTACAAATGAAGCGAACAATAACATAAAAATATAATAAAATTCACTTATTGGCATGTTAGTCATAACTTACACATACTCCTGAGCAATACCCACACACACAATTAACCATGCCATATCGTATCTATAATTCAACTTTTGTAGCATTAAATGGCATCCAAGTGTGTATTTCTCTTTTTTTTATTTTTTTTTTAACAAAATGAAGAACATTCTGAACGGTTGTATTCAGTTAAAGTCTTGTTAAACTGAGCGTAAAGTTTTAATCTTGTTCTGTGGCCATTTCTCATGGACTTGGCCAACAACAAACATTAAGTCATTTTTAATGACACAACTACTTGTAAACGCTCACACACATACACATTTATGCACAACAAAAACTGCCTTATGGCCTGGCTAAAACTTTTCCTAGTGCACGGTATCGTATGTGTTAATAATAGAGGTGTTGTTTATGAGGGCACTAAGACTATCAGTGTGGGTGCTGAAATAATAAAAGTCTCGCTTCGAGGTAATAAAAAAATAAAAATATACGAAATGAAATACAAATTGATTTGAACGAATTCAGTGTTTAATTCACTGCAAGACATTTAGATAAAATTTATTATATTTTTAATAAATAAAACATTTTGTGAGATCATCAGAAAGCTGAGCAACTTCGGTACAAATTCGAATGTAGAAGAAATTTAAGCAGCGAACTTTTCGAAGAAACTTAATAAATTTAACGTTTTGCTTTTCAGTTTTAAAAAATTTTATTTTCTAACTAACGAAATCCCTGTGCAGAGTTGCAATTTGTATTGCTGCAATTGTTAAAAAATTCTTCTTTCAAATTTCATTGGTCTATACATTATGAAATTCTAGTTACGCAAGTTTTATATTTCTTAGGCGTTTTTTCACCTACAATACCAATACACCTACAGGAAACTTCAAGCTGAATGGTGATAATTGCTAAGCAAACGAGAATTGCCGAAGATATGAAATCGGGTAACTCTCCCCAATTTTCTCACCTCTTTTGGTATTCAGCAAACTCAAGAACTGCTGCAACAAAAATTGTAATTGTAGACATCGCAAATAACTAATGGAAGACAGAAAGCACAAATTTTGGACAAAGAACGGGATAATAGAGTTTAGAGAAGAAACAGCTGATAAAGTACGGCTTCATTATCATACAACTCTGCTGTTGAGCATGCTGTTCCATTCTGAGGCTTTGATTCAGGCTGATGTAGGGACATTAACTTTTAGTCTAGAGGGGAGTTATTTTGTTTAGGCCCTTTTTTACAAGTTGGCCTTAAAGTTTGCGATAGTTAAAGTTAGCTTCAGCAACAATGTAACCTTTATGTTGTTTCCATCGCCCACTGCTGTCCGATGAAATAAATGTTGTAATTTTTTCATGTGTTTATAAATTTTAATTAAATATGCAAAATATATATATAACTGCGCACAAATTATTGGCCGCGATGTTATTACAGAAATTTAAAATTTTTGTAACTGACTGAGAAGGATATATGGCCTGAAGTAGCAGCGTGGAAAATTCCAGAGAGTCTGCCGTAAAACGCAACAGCTGGTTGTGGCAAATTAATTTACCACTCCGATCGAAGGTCCAACAACAAACGCAAGCCTGACCGTACTTAAAAATTAATTACGATGAAGCGAGAGCTGTTTTTCAGCCTGAAGCCGCGTTACGACTGACTTTACTTTTTATTGTGGCAATACTGCAGTCTATAATGTTGGCGTAGTTACCATATTTTCAAATAATTTGTAAAATTATGCACATTTAAAAAAAAAATTTCCTTCAAAATCAGATCTTGAGAAATTTGTTATATCCGTGTTACTCTTAATTCTCGTATTCTTTTTCATAAATAAAATTATTGATTGTTATGTAAACTTGTATACCACCATATACATATACAAATCTGTTCTTAATTTCAAGCTCATAACCCTAAGTTTTCATTCAGTGTTTGCACTTCTAAGGAAAATTTCATGACAAAAATCTACACTCTGTCTAAATATTGATGCGCCTACAAAAATTTATTTGGTGTTTTTATTTATTTATTTTTTTTTTATATTCAATTTCATTTTGACTTTTATTTATTTTCTCTCTCTCTCAAAAAAAATAAAAAAGGAAACCCAAATAGTTGCTATTTACTTAGTGCTTCAAAAATGAAGAAGTTGGGGCAGAAACTTGAGCAAATAATAAAGAAAAACCAGCAAATAATATTTATTCTTTACTGGCACGAAAATCAGAAGAAATAAATTTACGAGGCCTTATACAAACAAGAACACTTTGATAAAAATGGCAGAGAGAAGAAAAATTCTATTTACAACTCACACTTGGAACCATCTTTGTATAAGTGAATAAACACGTATATAATACCATCATACATACACATGTGTGCATTTATTATTTTCTTTATATTCGTTCGCACATACAAATAATCTAAAACACAAACACACAGACACACACTACAGCAACACTTTGCTTATTTAATCTTAACATCCCATATCCTGGTGTTTGAGTCAATAAAATTCAAAGAAGAAATTATTATTATCAAGTGTATATTTTGCAATATATTTTTATTGTAGCCTTAAAACTTATTTTTATTTGCTTTAATAAGTCAGCTAAGTACAGATTCATGATGATTTTGTATAAAGTAAATGCTGGAGTTTCAGGGAATGTTGCTACAGCATCAATAAAAACTAAACAAATAAATAAGTTTGGCAAAATTGACTATAGGCAAAATATAAGCTAAAATAAAAGACTTTTCTTTTATTTTTTTTAAAAATCGGGAGTAAATTGAGGAAATTCTTTAAAATTGGAATTATCGCATAAGGGAAAAATGTTCCTCTGTTACGTTTTCTCAGTGAGTTTTTATAAAGTTTTCTACACAGATCTATTAATAAGGATTTGGAAGCAGTAGTACCGGTGAAACTAACCCCTTTCACTTCTTTAAATATCCATCTTTTTGACTGAGTAGTTAACGCGTTGACTCTACAACCAAAGGATGTGGGTTCAATACCCCACCAGTTCAAAATATTTTTTGCTGTATCTATATGCATACTCCCTCGTCGGTATTTGAGTTAGAAACCATCGACGCACAGAAAAAAATAAAACAAAATTTTAATTAAAAATTTTGTAATATCAATTAAAAAATTAATTAAATTTTCCCAAGGAAAGAAATGAATAGTATCAAAAAAATTATCTTTGTCAATTTCATTGCATTAATTTTCAATTGAATTTTTAATAATAATAATTCAAAATTTAATTAAATATTTTTAAAATTTCTAACAATTTTTTAATAGCCAAAAAAATGATTTTTTTATTCAGTTCGAATGTTTGTTGGGTAAGAATTATTAATCTTAAAAATATATAAATACCAGCTAAAACCCGGTGTGCTCGCTATACCTCTTTAAATTAAAAAAAGCAAAATATAAGAAAGATATAAGAAACATATAATATATATATCGACCCCTTTGCGCGAAATTATCTTATGTTACACTTTTTTCGAAATTGACATTTTTATGCAAATTGGTTCTAAATTCATTAATTCATCTGCTGATAAAGTATTATAGCGGTATTTTTTATAGTTATGGAGATAACACTATGTAAAGGGTGGTTAAATTTCAAGGGCCGATGTTGATTTTGAATAAAACACAAACTATTTAGGAAATTATTGTAATTTTATTTTATTATGATATATTGGTATTACTCAATTATGTATGGAACAAAATATCGGCCAAATGGGCTCCGCGACCACGGCAACAGTGGATGATCAATTTTCGAAGAAAATCATCTTCAGTGATGAGGCACATTTTCACCTCAGTGGATTCGTCAATAAACAGAATTGCCGCATTTGGGCGAATGAGAATCCAAGAGTGATTGTCGAAAAACCAATGCACCCACAAAGAGTGACTGTTTGGTGCGGTTTATGGGCTGGCGGCATCATCGGGCCGTATTTTTTCCAAAATGAGGCCGGTCAGGCAGTTACTGTGAATGGTGTTCGCTATCGTGAGATGATAACGAACTTTTTATGGCCCGAATTGGAAGATATGGATGTGGACGATATGTGGTTTCAGCAGGACGGTGCCACTTGCCACACAGCTAACGAAACAATGGCTCTTTTGCGCAACAAATTCAATGGCCGTGTTATCTCACGTAATGGTGATGTCAATTGGCCGCCAAGATCATGTGATTCGACACCGTTGGACTTTTTTCTTTGGGGTTATTTGAAAGAAAAGGTGTACGTCGATAAGCCAGCAACAATTCAAGAGCTAAAGGATGAGATAATTCGCCACATTAACGGCATAGAACCTCCATTATGCCTCAGGGTCATCGAAAATTTGGACCATCGGATGGAGGTGTGCCGCCGTGGTCGCGGCGCCCATTTGGCCGATATTTTGTTCCATACATAATAGAGTAATACCAATATATCATAATAAAATAAAATTACAATAATTTCCTAAATAGTTTGTGTTTTATTCAAAATCAACATCGGCCCTTGAAATTTAACCACCCTTTATAAGAAAATACCTATTTACTATCAATAGGAGGTGCCAGAATACTGTAAAAATTATAAAAATATCGGTTTAGCCGATTAGCTGTCTATAAGGCACAAACAAACAAACAGTTGTCGAATTGCGCCCACTTTTTGACTGATGATTTCTACTGACCATTACTCAGACCAAATACAGAAACTTTCAAATTAACCGCCCTCAAGATATTAAAAAAAATATATCGACCCCTTTGCGCAAATTTATCGCATGTAACAAAAACTAAATTTTACGTTTTTATTCCTTTTTTTTATGCTGCCGCATACGATAAAATGTACTAAGTGTTATCTCCATAACTATAACAATTATCGCTGTAATAGTTTATCAGCAGATGAATTAATGAATTTAAAACAAATTTGCATAAGAAAGTCGAATTTGATAATTTCGCACACAGGGCTCGATATATTTATTTTGTATGGGGGTGGTAATGCACAGTTGGAATTTTTGCAATTTATACAGCCTATAATTTCCTCTAGAGTGATATTGTCAAAATTTCAAGAAGCCAATTCATAGTGACACCGCATTCACTTTTTTTTTGCTGGAGAAATAATAGAGTTTCAACAAAAATAAATGTTTTAAACATTTTACAAATCAAAAATAGTTTCATAGATACAAAATTTAAAATATTTCTTAGGTTAATTATATAACGACACAATCTATTGCCCTCCTCACTCACACAACAAGAGACAACGCAGTCTTTGCATCGTAACATATTAAAATCGGCACAGTTATTTGCCACAGCCATTAAAATTAGAGCTTTAGTTCAGTGCCAGTCTCGCTGCTGTGTCAATCCAATATTTTCCAGTAACTAAATTTTTTAACTTCTAATTCCTGAACGATTACAAATTCAGTTTTACGTTAAATGTTTTGTAATCCTTTTCACAAAATTATAAAATGCCAGTGTAACAGCATTTGGAAGCTATTGCTTTTGTTTTCTCTTTTGCCAGCCACGTTGAAAATAAATCCAGTCTAAATTTAATCCCTAAGCTGGGTATTATATTATTGTTAACAAACATTGAAACATTCTGTAAAATTTAGAAAAACAACAAAAAACAAACATTTACAGCAACATACAACGGAATGGGAATATATGAAAGAATTTAGTACAGGGCTTTTGTGCTAAAACGTAAAATCATAGGAATTTTGTAAATAAAAATATTGAAGAAGAGAAAATAAAGAAAAAATTAAAAATGAAAAATGGACAACAAAACGAAATCTGGTAATACTTCGTTACACGCATCCATATATAGTCACAGCAACCGTGTCACTTAAGTACATAAAAGCAATACTGCACGTTTCCTTAACTACCAGCCGAAAAACATTTACAAAAGTACTACAAGAGAAGTAAGTAATATGTAGCTGAGGTCAAAACCTAACAATGAATTTAATGGTACTTGAAAAGCATAATATTTCTGTGAGAACTGCAATGAAGGAAATGAGAGTGCTTCAGCGCAACTGCGTAATACGAAGGGATATTTCAAACACAAGTGGGCCAGACGCTAATGGCAACCAAATATAAGGAAGGAAGTTTATATATTTTTAATAAACAGGATCTTTTTGAAAAAATTCATGAAATACGCGCAACAGTTGGATTTTGCACAGGAATGCAAGTTACACTATTTCGGCTGTGCTTTATGAAATGAAACAATACAGTCGAAGCAAGTCTGCAACGAGACTGCTTTACAAAAACACTCGAAACTACAGATTGCAAACATCCCCACTTATGCTTTTAATCCAGGCTTGGCGAGCTTGGTAACTTGCTAACTAATTTTGCACTCTTTGATAACAAAAACAGAATTACAGCTAAATTTCGATATAACGAATGTCCGATACGAAAACACGATATAACGAACTTCCAAATATTTTACCTTAGCGAACTCTATATTGATTTAATACTGGATAGAACGAATGGTAAAAAAAACTTCACACAATAAGAAACAAAATGAAATAGAAATTGTGTTCATAGAAGCATAGTTTAACTCGTAAAGTTATTTTCAAATCGTTCAGGTAGAAGTGGTTAAAAAAATGTACCCAAAAACAAACATCAATCAGCGATATTGTTCCAACAGGGTTAAGTTTGAAGATATTCGTACAATGAAAAATATTATTTTCATAATATATATGAACTGAGTAATTTTTTGTTTACAACAGCAATAAAAAAAATTTCGCGAATTTTTCGGTATTACGAATGGTACTAACATTAGTACGGGATTTGCCCGTAATTGTTGCCACAGCATTGATTCCCTTACGTTCTATTATTTTGCGAAATCACAAATTTCATTTACATTGAAGAAAATGCAAAATTAATTGTGGCCAAACCGAAATAAAAAATAAACGACTGCAATTTTAATTGAAAAATAAACTGCTATTTCAGCAAGGAATGAAAATTTAAATTTTAGGGGCAGTAAATTTCACATATCGCTGCTGACAGTTTGCCAAGTATGAGTTTTTTCTATTTTTTTTATTACAAACCACCTTTGCTTTGTGAAATTGATAAGGTTTGCCCCTTGCCAGCATAGAGAGCAATAAAAGTAATATCAAATAAGTGTAAACGCTACTGATGTACAATATTTTAGCCAATTAACAAAATTAAATTCGTAGCACTCCGTAGTATTTCATAGAAAATCTTTTTGATTGCTCTACTATAGAGTTTTGTTAAATTAGTTTTGGGAAAACAAAAATTACTTACCATAAATTTTAATATGATGCAAAACGTGTGCTATGTTTAAATTTCAATAGAAAAAGGATATGCAAAAATATAAATTGAAAATAAAAAAAAAATTATGTTGAAAAAAGGAAGTGGTTTGGCATTAACCACCAGCAGCAACAGAAGTCAGCCAGCCTTACAAACAAGACACACACACACACACTCACACACATGCACAGCATTGCCAATATTTTATTTAAAAAAAAAACAAATTTTTTTAAATAGAGAACCGTAAAAATCCCATAAAAGTGTTACTGAGCATGTGTTTACTTCTATATGTGAATGGCTGCCATCATACAACATCCTTCAATACAATAAATAGCAGCATTCAATATTCACCTGCCCAATTGAAAATGTCTGTTACGACAAAAGTGTAGCAGAAGAAAAAAAACATAAAATAAACCATATACACAGGAGTCTGTACAGATATCGCTGTGGCAACGGAAACGATTTCGCGCTAAAATAGTAAAATTGATTGAAATTTGCACTTGAATAAATTATGATGTTAAAAAAGTATGCATGTAGTATCTACTCATGGCATCTCTTTGAATTGGTAGTTGTTGTTGTTGTTGTTGTTACTTCTATTGCTGTTAGCATTTGCATGAACATGCACGAACATGCATGCCCACCTAAAAACCTCTAAATGTTCAAGAAATTAAAATGAAATAGTTATTAAAATTAAATCTAAAATATATCATGCTGATGTACAAAAAGTACTTAAGTGCTTTGTAATGCTACGAGCTACGAAAAAAAAATTTACTTTGGCAAATTCTAAAATAAATAAATAGAAATAAATTGTAGATAACATGTAAAACATGTTTTAATTCCATTGAAATAAAAGGATATTTGGAAAACCTTAAATATTGCGGAATAATATGGAATGTCGTTCATTTACTTAAACAACGCCATAACTCAAATTAACAAATTTTGAGAAATATGAATTTTTTTTAGATAAAATTAATAAAAATTACAAAAACTATAAGAAACTGACAATGAAAGAAAATTCTTTAACTAGAGAAAATTCTTCTTTTAATTTGTTAAAATTATATTTTTTTTACGCCCATTTTCACATGTCTGATTTTAACAGAAAATAAATTAACTAGCGCTTTGGTTAACAGGCACTATTTAATCGACGACGGTTAATAATTTAAGTTTCACCATCCTTCGTTACTTCATAAATGAATTCACCAAAATGTATGGCAATATTTTTTGTGTTTGCTTACGATGAATATTTTAATGACAGAAAATAAAATGAAATTTTTGTTTGTGAAAAAAATATTGAAGACCTACTAAAAGGAAGGTGGTATTCATCAGTGAGAAATTGTTCCAGCTTGGAAATTCTAAAAAACAAGCGAACCTGGTAAGATATTGCTCTATAAAAATATTTAGGTATACACATGTCGAAAGGTTTTTAGTAAAGCCTGCGATTTGACAGCAAGATTTCTCTCTCTATTACAAAGTTTTAAAATTTTAAAAAATATGAATGTTGCTTTTTCATTTTTTTTTTAAATATTTTTTTTTCATTTATTTAAGCATAGGTGTCGCTGATATTTTGCTAACTGCCACAATTTGTTCGGTTAAGTTTAACAGATATTTTTGGTTAAATGGTGTCAGTTTTTAACTAACCCACTGTTTAAGTTCTAATTAAGTTTTAATCAGACATTGCAAAAGTTGTCGTTTTTATGTGATGTATGAAGAATGCTTTTAAAAATGTACGGATTTTTTTAGTCAATGTAAAAAGATATTTCATATAAAAAAATAGTGTTAAACAAATCTTCGAACATTAAAAATAATGTCTTTTAATCGTTCGTAGAAATAACAATTGAATATGACCATTTCCATGATCTCGAACGTGAACACGTGAACGAAAGAATTGCATCTGGGCTATACCTGGAATGCTTTCTTATGCATTCGTTTTATAACTCCTTGAAAAAGCTACGCTTTCGAAACTTTGTAGCCGAATATCTTAAAATGAGTAAATGGGTAAAATATCATAAAATAAAGTGTTTTCAAAAACTTTTAGTTTTTTTTCTCGCTGAACCTTTCGCTGCAAATGGTCATATTAATAATTTTCTAACATAATTAAATTTTTAAATACCTTTTAAGAAGCACTCCCTATGCAAAATTTATGTGTAAATAGTTTTGAAAGTGTAATCAACTCGACTGCTTATTTAATTTCTTTTTCTAAACCCCTAATAAAAAGCTGTGCGTTTAAGAAGTTCAATCTACCAAACAGAAACTACTAACGGTTTTTATTGCATTTAATTATTTGTTATGCTGCTACAGATGGCAATTTCAAGTTAATAATTATTGTTGTTGTTAAGTCTTTTTTAATGGAAAACTTTTCAAAGGAGATTATGTGTTGTAAGTGCAATTGTTCGTTATGAGAAATGGAAAACTTTTTATTTCTCTTCAAATTGCTTGATAACGTTTATGTCTTTAAATATAAAAGTTGCTTGCTACTAGACAACGATTTTCTATGAAAACTGGCGAGAAAGATTGTCAGTGAAAAGAAAGATTTAGAAAAATTTAAACGTTTTTAAAACGACGGGGGAAAAACTATGCTTTTTGATGAGGCAGGGAACAAGGAAGTAGAACAAAGCGCATTGATGTTCACAATTAATTTAATCAGAAACATTACAGTATTGATGGTGCAGTTTTGGACAAAGTCAAATAATTCTTACACTGGCTACACAATATTTTAGAAAAAAACTTAACGCTTAAAATTAACCAACCACGGCATTACAAATTTGAGAACTAAGTTCTTCTAGTTACTTTCACCAACAGTTTTTGCCGTTATACTATCTTCATAAAAAAAAAAACGGGAATTTTATGGGCGTGAAGCTTAACTGCGTGTTAGGTTAGGTTAGCAGGCAGCCGAGACCGGCCGACCCAAGTACCGCCATAGGTACCGTTTTGTTACTCTTCTTTAAAAATTAAAAAACTATATTAAGTTTTTTTTTTTATATGTTTCATTAAAGAAAAAAGCAATTTATATAATTTTTCCCCATCTTTAGGAAAATATTCTGTAAAATCTTCAAATTTTAATTTAAATTTCAAAAGTATTTAATTAGCATATTCGAATAAAATATTTTATTTCAGTATCCACCGCTGTCTTTAGTTTGTTGGTAACAACTTAGAACTATTTGCTATAGAACAGCTTCTTCTTGCCAGAATTGTTTGCAGCTTCAATGACTTCAACGTAAAATAAAAATTTCAGTAACAAGAACCTCAGAAATGTGGCATTTATGGTTTGTTTAGAAAATATTCTTCGTTTTCACATTCTATTTTCTACATTCTTTGCTAAAGCAAAATAAAACCCAAAAGTTAACAAGGCAGCTTGCTTTGTGCAAAATTTCTTTGCCTTTTTTTATTTATTGCTCAAACACTCACACAATATTTGAGATTCATTCATCAAATGTGCAAAAATGATATGAATTTAAAATTACGGAAACGATGAGCTAAAAGAAAAGTTTGCCACAGTGAACAGCAACAGAATAGAATTACTTTTTTTTAGAAAAATTAAAAAAAAAATACATTTTTTACAAAAAGAAATTTTGAACAAATATTATGAAATTTTTACTAAGGAAAAATTTACAAAATTTTTAATGAAAATAAATATCGGAACTTTTTTAAAAACTACAATATCAAGAATATGAAAAATAATTGTAAATAAATTTCTTAAATGTTTTAACGATAGAAAATCCACATAAAATATTAAAATTTTATAAATTTAAAAAAGAATATAGAAATTATTTAATCAGTTATTAAAATTTGTGTAAATATTAATTATATTATTAATTGACCTTTTTTATTATATTTTTTGCAATATATTTATTAAGCTTGAGGTCTTTTTCTTTTATTTTATTTGGTTTTATTATTCGATATTTCGAATAATAATAATAATAATAATAATAATCCTGATGATGTTAACAAGCTGTTAACGAAATATCGAATAATAAAACCAAATAAAATAAAAGAAAAAGACCTCAAGCTTAATAAATATATTGCAAAAAAAAAAAAAAAATTTGTGTAAATATTCAAAATCTCTTTAAATATGTGTAAATTTGTTTTGTTCAAAAATTTTCATAAATAATTTTTATGAAAAAAATTATAGAAATTTTTTATGAAAAAAATTATTTTTTATGAAGAAAATTAAAATTGTTCATGCAAAAATTAAAGAAATTTTTTATGGTAAAAATTAAAGAAATTTTTTATGAAAAAATTATAGAAATTTTTTATGAAAAAAATAATTTTTTATGAAGAAAATTAAAATTTTTCATGAAAAAAATTAAAGAAATTTTTTATGGTAAAAATTAAAAAAATTTTTTATGAAAAAAAATAATAGAAATTTTTTAAGAAAAAAATTATAAAAATTTTTTATGAAAAAAATTATAAAAATTTTAAATAAAAAGAATAATGGAAATTTTTTATAAAAAAATTTATGAACATTTTCCATGAAAAAAATAATGGAAATTTTTTATGAAGAAAATTATAGAAATTTTATATAAAATTATTCTATTTAGATGATCAATTTTCTTAAATTTATTCTGTGTATTTATTATGTTCGCGGTCGAATTTTTTTTTAAATTTTAATTAATTTTAAAACTTTTTTTTATTTACCGCGAGTCAAAACTAATTACGATTATTTATCTATGTTTTTTATATAGTTTAGCTGGTCTATATGTAGATTTCATTTGGTGCTAATACGAAAATCGTCAGTATATTTTTAACCAAATTCCTGAAAAAAGCTAAGAAAATTCACATCTTTTGTAAAATATATATTTATATTTTGTTCTATATATATTTATAAAAATCTCGTGTAAAATGTTTGTCCAGACTAATTTACTGAAATTTAAAACATAGTTTGCTCTGAGTCTACAAAGACATAGAGACTATAAATTTTGTTAACGTCGGGGTTAATAAATGCTTCTCTGAAACCATCTAACCGATGGATATAAAGCATGCGCTAAGGAAAAAATGTTCATTATACGAGTATTACAATAAATATATATTGTGAATTCTAGCTGCTTTGGGTTATTTTCATTATATTTTTTACAGTGAAACGTGCAGTGGTCCGCTATATAAAATCAAATATCTATTTAATTCTATTTTTTCATGCAGTCATTATTTTTTTAAAATTCAAATTTTAACGTAATATTTTTTTAAAGCTGATATAACAGTCCCGTGTGGCCGTGTCAGCTAGTTGCTCTATAAACTGAAGTGCCACACTGTGCAGTTTTAGCAGCAACAAATTGCAGTCTTATGGTGCGTATGAATGATTTTTTTTTTCACTTTCTCGTACAAGTTACCAGTAGGAGAGAAAATTGTATATGAAAATTCTTTAATAATGAAAAAGTAAAGCACAGAATTGTTGAAAAAATTTTAAGAAAACTTTGCTTGCAATAAAGCAATAAAGAAAAATAAATCAAACAAGCTGGTTGTGTGTGTTTTTGTGTGAGGAAACAGAAAATAAAGTGTCTTTTATATTTAAAAATTGAAAAGGCGTTATTTGAGAGGGGCTTGATTACCAGCAAATGAGGTTTATAGCAGAAATAAATGTTTTAACTGTTTTCGAATGAAGGAGTTCTGAAAAAAACTTATAATTTATTTTTAGAATTTAATTTGTTTCCGGTACCTCAATCTTCTGAAGAGATTGTCTTCCTCCCATTGCTGTTGCCCCTACAACACCACAATTTATAAATAAATTAAACCATACTCGTGTATATAATGGCAGTTATAACTGTCATAAATTCCTTTCACATTTATTTTTCATTTTGCCACGTTTTCTTTCTATTTTTAGCGAATGTTTTAAAATTCAATTCTTATGCTTAGAAAAACAAAAATCATCGCACATATTTTCATTTAAATGCCAAATGTTTCTGTTTAAGTGTCTAAAGATTGTTTTACAAATATTTGCATATTTTTGAAGGAAATCAAATTTGCTGAAAAAAAGTTTGTAGTGAATAACAAAAACGAAGATGCAGAAAAAAAGAAAGGACAAAATGAAAACATTATAGTTTTAAAATTATATTTGCAGCAGAATTTTTCACAGAAAAAAAACTTGAGGGTGTTTAATTTTCTAGGGTTTTCTCTACTTATTTATTTCATTAAATTTAGGGAGAAACCATTTAATGAATTAAATTAAAATTAGTAGATAATATCTGTACCGTGCAATGACCCGTATTATAAATATGAAAAATATTTATTTGGTGTCATACACATTTGAATAATTTTCTAGAAAATTTAGAAGTAAACTTTTGTACAGCCACGTCCTGTGTAATAAACTTACTTCACAATTGTTAGAACCAATTTCTTGGTTTAGCCATCTTTTTGTTTAAATTGTTTGTTTTATTAATTTTATTAAAGTCCTTTTGTTTTTTGTTTAAACTTTCAGAATTTATACACAGCTCAGTGCGTTACATAGAAATGTCCAATACCCACTTACAAAGCGTAGACGATGAAACTTTTCAAGGTCTTCGGCTGAAAACTTTAAAGTTAATTGACAACGAATTACAGGATATTTCCGAAAGAAGTTTCAGGTGAGTTTAAATTTAAGAACAGAGAAAAATTTATCTATTTTACTATGATGTGGACGCTCATGTAATTTTTAATGGACTTCGTAATGAAAAACTCATTAAAAGAATGTGATAGTGTGTGTGATTTAAGTTAAAGAAGCGAATCATATCATGAAATTTCAAGAAGAATCTACTCGTGTGAGTAGACAAGGCAATAGTCTGCTTTCAACAAGTGCCTTCTACAAAAGTACTTTTCAAAAAAATTATGTTTTCCTAAGTATTTATAGTTTCTAAGTGCCCTTTTATTCAAGATTTCATAAAATGCACTTTTTTAAAAAGTTGTATTTTAAAAAGCCTTTTTCTGAAACGCAGCATCCAAAACTGGATTTTTTAAGAAAAATACTTTTAAAAAGGGAACTTTTATGAAATGCACCTTTTAAGAAATAACTTTTTAAAAACACCTTTTAAAAAAGAACTTTTGAAATCAGTACTTTTTAAAAAAATAATGAAAAGTACCTTTTAAAATAGGGGACCTTTTAGGAAAGTACCATTTAAAAAAAAAAAACTTTTAAATAAGTACCTTTTAAATAACATATATTTTAAGAAAAGACGTTTCAAATAAGGAAAAGTACCATTTAGAAAAGTACCTGGTAAAAAAGTCCTTTTAAATTCAAACCTTTTAAAAATTATCTTTTAATAAAAAAAACCTTTCCAAATTTTAGCTTATCGAAAATTGTCTTTCAAAAATAAATAAGTACCTCTTAAGAAGTACTTTTCGGAAATGTAGTTTTCATTAAAATACTTTTTTTAAATTAATGATTTTTTTTTTGGGTAAATTGGATTTTCAATTTGTGCATTGTTTTTTAGAAAAAAAAAACTTACGTTTAAGGTTAATTATAAGAAGGCATCATTAAGATTTCATGTTTCAAATTTTGCATTTCTTCAAGAGAAATTCGTTTGTCAATATTTATTTAAAGAAAAATGTACAATAGACTTTTATTATCAAATAGAAAAATAGGAAATTGCTTGAGCAAGGCTTGAGCGATGTAATTTGACGCAATCGGTCGCTCTAGTAATATCGCTATTTATATTTTCCAGTTTCGACAAAAGTCGTAAAGACTAGTTGACATTTATGGAGAAAAAATTCGATAGATGCATTCTGCCTACTTGCAGGTCTTAATAAAGTGCTTTCGAAAGCTGATGGCAAAAGGCCTATTTACAAATATGCGTGCTGTAAATACGAGTGATCCCAATGCAAATATTTTAGACTGCAGGGATCTTAGAAACCACTCATTAATTTTTGATTTAATTTGCATTAGATTTGTTTTATATTTAAAGCAAAAAATTTTTTTTTAATTTAATTTTTATTTAAGAAACCAATAAGTTTCAGGTTTAGTACAGAATTTCTTCAAAACTATGCTTCAATAGAAAGTCAAGTCGAAAATTTATATTAAATTTTAAGACTTATTGTACAGTATTTAAACGCTTTTACTTACCTTAAGGTTAATAGAAAATTACATTGCCCCGTGTTTATGCATTTTAAAAGCATTTCTTGGTGCAGGGATTTACTGCAAAGATATTACAAATAAATAATGAATTAATAATAATATAATTACCGCTTATAATTGCGTTATTTTTATATATTTAAAAACTTAAATAATTCTCTCTAATTTGGGGTGACTGCCGAACTACAGCACCATCCTTCGGTGCTATTTTAGCAATCACAATATCGTAGAAGTTAAATAATAAATGAAATGGGTCTTATTCAACGTAATAAATTCTTCCGACTACTCTACACTAGAGGTTACAAAATACAAAACAAGAGCAACAGTAGAGTTGTGTGAGAATTGAGATCTATTGCAACTCTTCTCTTTCTAAACAAAACCGTAACTTAGAAAGTCCCAATTTATTATTTATTTACACCAACCATCAATTGCACAGAGAAAAGTAAAATCAAGGTTCAATTAAAAAGGACGAAGATTCAATTAAAATTGTAATTAGATTTCAACCTATCACGCAAAACTCAGAATCAATTAACAGTTTTAATTGAAAAACTGTTTTAAAATTTGGTCTTTTTGAGTAAACTTTCTGGAGAGAACAACAAAATCAATCAATCAATTAAATTATTAATTAAGAAAAAACATTTTTCTGATCAAAGACTTAATTGCGAATAATTCAATTATTATATTTTTCTGTGTGCATGAAAATTTAAATTTTTGACATTTCCACTCTAAAGTGCCAATACAAGAAGATACTCGTATTGAATTAAAACAAAATTACCATTTCTATTCATTATATTCATTCAATTCGCTATTTCATTATTTGGAAATAATTATATGCATGAACTTGCTTGTGCTGTTGATAAGCTTAAAATATGGGGTCGGTCATGTGTGTGCCAAACGAACATAATTTCAATGTGAACCTTCCATTGTATTTTAATGATCAAAATCAATTTTCTTGTAATACCAAACTGCCTGTTGTTATTGTCTAGATCATAGTTGCATTCAAACGTGTTTGGGTTTCTCAAATGCATTTTACTATTCTAAATTTAATTCAATAATTTTGCATCAGTGATTGTCTTTAGATATTATATACTGGATATATGTATGTACATAATTGTTTGACTATCACACACGTTAGCAAATGCCAGTAATTAATAAGCAACTTAAGGTGCACAATATTGGTAGGTTCATAGAGAGCGATGCCATTAAACTGTTCAATTATATTTGTAATTTAAATTAAAAATTTAACACATGCTGTTTCATTATTTTTATGTATGGAAATTATAAGAAGTGCTTTGCACTTTTCAAGAAACGAAATCACAATTATTTTCAATCTCAACCAATCACAAACGTTTTTCGGAATAGAAGTTTTTTTTTTTTAAATTTCGAATTTAACACAAACAGATATTGTACATTTTTTTGAGTTAATAAAAGCAAGCCGAACATTGAAAGTAACTACAAAGTTGCACCAAAAATTAAATAAAATACACAACAACAACAGAAAAATATGTAAAAAAAAAAACGAAACACCAGAAGAAAACCTCAACTAAAACGACCAAAATTTTATATTTACGAAAAGATTGCTTAGACTGACCTAAAAATAATACACTGAATAAGAGGAAAGAGAATAAAGATTACGGAAAACAATTTCTATTTTGATGCCATACAGCAGCTTATAAATATTAATGGGATTTTAACGAACAAGAATTTCCGGCAAATTCATAATAGACACACACACATATACACACACAGAAGACAAAAACATGCACATGCAAGCTTTGGCCAACCTCACAACCAAACAGCAAACAAACTGTAACACCAGCAGCCAACATGAGTTGAATTTTAAACACCAGGGATAATATTTGAAATTCTTTATTAATTCCAAGACAAGGAAAAGTGTTTAAAGTAGCTGCAGCAGCGGCAATTCCAAATATCCGTGCTGCTTAATAAAAATTTTTGAAATTAAAAAATTAATTTTTCATATTCATTTTCCTACAGCGAAATCTACTGGCGTTTTGTTTTCTTTGAGGAATTATAACGTGCACATTTCACGCTTCCAATAAAGAAAATTAAAGTATGCGGTCACCACACGCACACACAGCGCCGAAAAAGCCAAATTTATTATTTATTAATAAATTATTTGCAAGTGAAGATAGGTTTGCCGCAGGTATAGTGCTTCACTTTCTCCTCAAATTAGATTTTACTTGCAATAAATGAATAAAATTCTCACCTTCTGCATTTATTTTAAATAAAGGAAAAACATTTAATAAAACTAGAAATCTAATGAAAAATTAACTGCCACTTTAAATGAAAAAGAGAATGAAAACTGCTTGCTAACCGGCGTAACAACACTGTTCCAGAGGAGGAGATATGTGTTTTTCTCAACCTATTTAGCTGCCTCCTGGTGAATTTTTTCTATACTGAAGAATCTGTATTATCAACCCCATCTTTATGTAATTAAAAGTATAGATAAGAATAAAAATATTGTCTGCAAGGTACTTTTTGGGGAAAGTGACGCTTTAATCGCTTAGGCATGATCTCCTTCATTAAAAAGAACATTTTGGGTTATTTTAATCTGAAAGCATTTCATTTATTAGATTAACCTCACCATACAAGCTTTCTGGAATTTCTTAAATTACTTAACAAATTTTAGTATTTTTTATTCCCATTTGTTTAAATAAACCATCTCTAATAATTATTAAATACTTTGAAAACTGTTGTTTAAACAGGCGTAAAGCGTAATCAAAAGGCCTTGCATTGCATCTTCTAAATGCATCATTATGCATTTTAGTTTCTGTTGCAAATGGAAATACTGGGGTAAAAATAATACAGAAAGCAAACCCACCATCAATGGAGTAATCAAGCAGCCATTAAAGCAAGAATATTTATTGCATTTGATGATGCTGCTGCTACATAAAAGTTGTTATGCATTATTGTGGCATTTGTTGCTGTTGTTTCTAATGCCGTTGTTACTGATGTTTTATTTCGCTTTTTGTTGAGTTAATGTATGAAATTTAGTAGCAACAATTGAAATGCCAATTGCCTGAATGCTCTCTCGCAACAATTGTTAAATTGGCAATGTTTAGCGATGTACGCTTCAATAAATGCACATATTTACTCACTGGGATAGAAATAGAGTGGAAATCATAAGAATAATCTTCCCATGAATTGGCGGATAGTAAGTGCATACTTCGAGGTACACATACATATGAATGTACAGCTTGGAATTTCAGCTTATTAGTCGTAAATATCTTACAGGGAAATCGGTTGAGAGACTTTACATTTTCAATTTAAAAATTATGAAAAGAATATGACCACACTATGACTAGACTATGACAACACTGTGACAAGACTATGACTAGACTATGACCAGACTACGACAACACTCTGACAAGACTATGACTAGACTTTGACTGTGACTATGACTGTGACTATGACTGTGACTGTGACTATGACTTTGACGGTGACTATGACTATGACTGAATATGACTATACCATGACTAGACTATTAGAAGACTATGACAATGAACGTGACTATGACTAACATTATGGCTGACTATGATTATGGTTAGACTATGACAATGACAATGACTAAACTATGACTAGACTATACTTTGACTATGACTCTGTATTATGAATATGACTGACTGTGCCTATGCTTATGACGAGACTATGCCTAGACTATGATTAGATTATGACCAGACTATGACTATGACTGTGACTATAACTACGACTTGCTGTGACTATGCTTATGACTAGACTATGACCTAAGTATGCCTAGACTACGACTACATTATGACTACCCTATGACCGGGCTATGACTATGACTAGACTACGACTAGACTATCACTCAACTATGACTATGACTATGACTACTATATGACTAAGTTATAACTTAAAATAAGTTGCTTTGCTAAAGTAGATATAGGTTCGTAAATACTTCTATTTATTATTCGAAAACCCATATCATTTGAAAATAAAACCCAAAAACGAATAAAATAAAATATGTATTTCTATTCAAATGTTCTAAGCTAAATTCAAGAAAGCTGCTTCCGTTTTTATTAAGCACACATAAAAATACTCGTATGTACATATGACCAGTTGCATATGCATGCCACTATATTACCGTTATTGCAATCCATATTTACGTTTAATTCGTGCGAGTAGAAAATCATTTAGATCGACTGTATTCATTTGCTTGTTTAAGTATCTGTGGAGGAAAAGCTTTTCAGCAACTACATACCATGTATTTTCTGCAGTCAAGTGGAAAATAAACATTTCGTTCATTGAATTGTTATCGAAACGAGAAGATGGAAAATTCTGAAAATGTTTTAAACTGTATAGTGGCTAGAGAGATCCGCAAACAGAAGCGCATCAGACATTAGAAGTGCAACAACTATAAGTGGCAGGATAACCAAAACATGTTTAATTAGTGTGAATATGTCAGTAGACTGCAGAAAATTAGCCCATTTGAATAAAGTTTTATTTTCACATTAAAAGTTATAATGAGCGAAAAAGAAGAAAATATAGAAAAAAATTCATTCGAGTTAACTTTCGAATAGAATTCAGCTGAAGTTAAGAGCAGCGTTAAATAGTTAAATAGGGCATGTACATCTTATTACAATTTAAAACTTGATCATAAAACTAATTTTTCTTACGGAATTACTTTTTTTTTTCTTTTGTAAAAAGTAATGAAAAAATTCTTGTCTTATTATACAATCATTTCATTTTCTAATATAAATTTTATTGATTTCTCTTATTTAAATCCCTTTTAATTTATTCCATTTTATGGCTGGATTTATTTGTTTGCATTCATTTTATCAAATTCCATTTCATGCCATATTTCAAAAGATTTTGAGTATCTGATGCTTTAAAATATTAACAATAATTTATAACAATATCATATGTACAGTAATAAATATTTGAAATCATTTTGCAACACAACAAAAGTGCCATACAAAACAAATTTTAATTGTGAGAATTTTATGTAAATCCTGATGTCATCTTTACAAAAAGTTTCTCTTTTTGCAGATTTTTTTTACGAGAATAATTTATAAATGAACATACTATCCGTTTTATCATCATAAAATGTTTTCGGATAATATTTTTGTCAAAGCCCAGCAAAGATTTGGAAGTTAATTATAAAGGAATTTTTCGCTCAGAATTTGGGGTTGTCAGAAAATGCTTTTGTTATCGCAAAATAGTAAAATGTTATTGCTGCAGTACTTTTTTTCTTAATTGTTGATCCTGGTTATCCTGTTCAGCAAAAAAAGTAGAAAAATTAAGAAGAGAAATCAATTAAAAAAATTATAAAAAATATTGACTGGAATGATAAGAAAAAAATTCCACACATTTCGAGTTGACAAGATTTCTGGTGCTTTCTTTAACTAACCATGAATTTAAATTCATTACTTAAAATATATACTTTTCTATTAAGACGTGCCTTTTTATTATCTGTCTATTTTATGTTTAGCATAATTTTTGTTCCATTGTGCAATCAAAGGTGAAAAATCACGCTAATTTGATGTTTGTGTATAAAATTTTAAATCTGTTCTATTAGCTGATGACTTATTTGAATACAAAATTATATATATATATATATATATATATCCATATGTACATATGCAAATATCGTGCCATTGTGCAAGCTGAATTTTCAGCATCCTCACAATCTTTGCATAGTAGTTTGCATAGTTTATATTGTTCAATATAGATGCGGGTTTTTAATTTTTTTTTAAACCCATTGTGCAATCTTATTGAAAAAATTATAACTGTATCATACAATTTTAAGTGCTTTATTGAAAACAAATTATTTTGACCCAATGTGCATTGTTTGAAATATTTATATTAACACTAGTCTAGTGAGTAGTGCGCTAGTGTATTACTGTGAATTAAAGTGAATTTTGACAGCTGCTCTATACCCATAACGTGAAAAATTTAAGCTTCAAATATTTTATGAAATATTTTTTTTGGCCCCATTGTGCATATGCCAAAAATTTAGCCTACTTTGCTCAGTTTATGGAAAATATATTATTTTATTAATTAAATCAGTTACTATAAACTGTATCTGTTAGAATTTTAAATTACTTTGCCCCAATGTGCAAACTATATGTGCCAAAAATTTAGCCAACTTTGCTCAGTTTATGGAAAATATATTATTTTATTAATTAAATCAATTACTATAAACTGTATCTGTTTGAATATTAAATTACTTTGCCTCATTGTGCTTTAGAGAAATGAAGGAAGTATTTAAAAACAAACTTTTCGTTTCATAGTATTTTTCTCTGATTTTTTTAAAATATTGCCTGCCCGCTTTCAAAATGTTTGCTGGTTTTTAACTGCATACAATTTTATTTCAATGTAAAATAAATTCATACAAATTTTAAAATAAAAGTTTCGTATTAATTTAGTATTCTTTTCTTTTTCGGAAGATTTTACTTGTCTCTTTTTTTTCTATATAATTCTGTTGCATGCATTTTTGATGTGTAATAAAAATTTAAATGGATTTTATGTAACAACATTCTGCAATTATAATTTCAATGTATGTAAATTTATTAGGGCAAAGCAAATTTTTTCATCACTCTTTTTATTAATAAATTTTTTTTGAATTTAAATTTTTTCTACAGTATCCTACATTTTCATAATGCGTGACGTTTTATAGGAAATTTTGAGATTTCCAGAAATTTTGATTTATTTTGGCAAACACTTTTTAGATATCAAAGATTAAAATTTAAATATCAATTTTCGCCAACCTAATGCAAACTTGTATATACAACTGAATATTTCCATATAAGAACAGGGTGCTCAAAATTTCTCAAGTGTAAATTTTTCATAAATAAAAAATTTTATGCCACAGTTTTTATGAAATTCATAATTTATTTTTAATCCTATAAAAGTCGACAATTTAAAGCACTTGGCAAGCAAGCTAAGTGTGTATGTATTTTTAAACGAAAAATATGCAACTGTAAGTTGTCAATACGGTTTCAGATGTGTCCGTCATTCTGAAAGCTGTTACTTGACCTGCGTTTAGTATGATGTACATTTAACTACAAATTCGACAGATCTTTTGTGAAACATATGGTTGCGTTAAAGAAGGTCTTCAACAAATGTCACAAGAACACTCAGCAGTGGAAGTTTTTAATTGTAATGAAGAGGGTCTTCATGTAGTTGTTTGAAAAAATATAATTTTGTTTGCACTGTTTTGATATAAGAATAAAATCAATTAAAATAAGCGTGCATTCAATTAAATTATTAATTAAGAAAGCAAAATTTACGGAGCAATTTTTTTTTTATTATTTTTCCTTTAAGCCGACAATTTTTCAGGCAACATTCCCTGATTATGAAAAACATATGGGGCTGATAACAAACAATATTTTTAAAAAGTTTTCGTTAGTTTTCTTCTAGAATTTATAGAAATTTATAACATCAAATTGGTTTGTAAGGGCGCACTGTGTAACATTTGAAAATCAGTCAAGTCTCGTAATTGACATTATGCTCAGCTGCCGTTTCTGAAATCTAATTTGAAAATAATCGAATTAAGTAAACTTTTCGCCACCCTTGACATTCCCAAGAATTTAATTAATTCTTTATGGTAGTCAATTTATGTTTTAAACTATTTTCGTATCAAAATTATAGCGCTCATCTATTTCTTTTATTACGTAAATTTAGCATGAAGGGATGTGCGTTTAAAATTTAAAATTGTATTAAAAACTTTTCATTCCTCGGTTTCTGAATAGAACTGAACTGAACTTGTATTTCATCCGTTGTTTATTTTATTTTTTATTATTATTAAATTATCTCTTTGTATGCAAAGAAGAGGTTTTTGTACTTCAATCAAATTTTCTTGGAAATTTACTGTCTAAATATTCGTTTTTGTGTAAAGAAAAAGGAAAAAGTTTACTTCATCCATGCGATGGCTGCTCTCTTTCTTAATTGATTTAAGCATTTCCCGGAAATTAAATGTTTATGAACAAATACAAATAAAATTGGAATTCTTCGTACCAGTTTAATTAGTTTCTGAGAGATATTTTTGTTTCGATGTAAAAAAAGATGTTTAATTGCTTTTTGGAAGCAAGTTTTTATGATGTTTTTGAAGTTAACGAATTATGACGAAGTTTATTGTTTTTTTTTTTTTTTTTTTTTATTAAAAAGTCAGGACAACAGTAGATGGAGATTGATTTCTAGGCATGCAGTACGTTCGGCTTAATTGGTGATTCCAAATGGTTTCGTTTTAAGTTAATGCCCTGATTACACCACTGATCTAACAGCCGGACTTCTTGTATCGGGGTGGTTTCATGTGGCAGCTGTCTGATTTCCGGTTGTGAATTACAATGGGCCGAAACTCACACCTAAGTGGATCGTTCTCCTTCGGGAGTGTCCGCCACCTAAACTAACCCTGTCTTTACCTTTCAAGTACGCCTGAGATTCCCAACAAACCCTTCTCATTTGATCCAAATTTCTTTCTCCGAAACTTTTGGGGTCCACAAACAACCAGTAGTCGCTACAGTCGCAAGGTAAATGTGGCCACGCTTCTACGAAAAAGGGTAAAAATTAATAATAAGGTTGCAGCTGTTGGAAACAAGATAAAGAAAAGACGGTGTGCGCGACTTTGGGACACAAATTCTTAGGCCAACATGTGCTAGAGGACCTGTCTCAATTATAGCTGATCTTACGGTTTATATCAACGTAACGGTGTGCATATTGCCCAAAGATCCCCAATAAATACCAAATTTAAAAAATTCGTCAATGTCTGCCCTAATAAAATCGTTTATTAATCCGCCACATTTTAATCCTTAAGAACTTCCTGCTAATGGAGTACTAAGTCGATTATTTTTTATGTCTTTCCAGAGGTATTGAATTTATACGAAAATAAAGATTATTTAATGTTTTTCTGTTCGTTTTTGTTTTTTGTTTTAGTACCATGACGCACAGCTTAATGACTTTGGATATTTCGGGGAACAAAATGCAGCAGATACCGTATGAAGCATTACAAAAACTACACACTCTTACAAGGCTGGTAGCGCAAAGGTAAGTTAATCTACGCAATGCCAGACTAGCGATTTCAATTTCTATATGTGGCTTGAGTTAGCTAATCATTTGCCACCAAATTTTATCATTTGCGCAGGCATTTTTAACCCTACCTCAGACGCAAAAAATAAACTGCTGTTACAAAAAAAAAATATCATATACTTCTCGAATTTTATTTGCGTAAAAATTTATTAACTTTAAATAAAAATTTACATTTTAATTGAATTTAGATATTTTTTTTCTTACACCACACATTTGCAGGAATCATATAACTTCACTGGATGTCAATTGGGAGGCGCAGTACGATACCTTGCGGTCACTACATCTAGCCGGCAACGATATAACCGAAGTTTCACCCTCCTCACAACACGAAACTGCCAGTGGTCTGAACTATCCTTCATCGGCTGCCATACAAACAATCACAAGGGATGAAAACCTCAAAGGATTGCACATAAGCTCCAATACCATACCTGGTCTGGGACATTTGAGTAACGGCCACCAAGTGGGCAAAGCGTTTAATCGTTTGCAGAAATTGCTTTGGTTGGATTTATCTAACAATCGCATTTATCACATCACACCGAATTTCCTACCCAGAAGCCTGATAACCATAGATTTATCGGGCAATTTATTAGCCACCTTCCCTCATCAGTTGTTCGAGCATTTATACGAATTGCGCATAATTTCACTAAGAGACAATCTACTGCGTAGTGTTCAGAACAAAGAGATACGGCAAGTGCGCATGCATTTGGAGAAATTGGACATGGGGCAGAATTTAATAGACTCCCTGGAAACGGACAGCTTTCAAACAAATTATTCGGATGTGCATATAAGAGCTTTGAATTTGGAAAAGAATTACATTACAGAACTGCCAGCGGGAGTATTCAAGGAGATAGGGATTGTGCACTTGGTGTTGGCTTTTAATAACATAGAACGCATTCATCTGCAGGCCCTGGAGGGCATAGAGGACTCGCTAGAGTATTTGGATTTGGAGAGAAATTATCTCAACTCTGTGCCGGGAGCCTTAAGAAAACTCAGCCGTCTCAAGTATTTGTATTTAACCTCGAACAACATCAATCAATTGCAAAATCTGCCTGAAAACAACGAACATCTGAGAGTGCTGTCGTTGTCGGGCAATAATTTCACCATGATACCGGTACTGGGTTTGAGGAATTACACCAACTTGTCCTATTTGAATATGGGCTACAACTCAATAACAGATATACCGGAGGGCATATTTGCTTTAGAGGGCTGGGGCTCTAATCTGCAGACCATCTTGCTGAGGAACAACAAAATCACACACTTGCATTTGGGCTCCTTTGCTGGTTTGGAGCAAATACAGGAAATTTCCTTGAGCTTCAACGACATCAACATACATCATCCCATGGTGTTTGAAAATGTCTCGAAAACGTTGAAAATTTTGGAACTTTCTTTTGCAGTTTTTCCCGCCAGAAGCATGGAATCCATAGATCCCTTGGACGCAATGTTTCCTTTAGCACAACTCATGTGGTTGGGTTTGGATAACAATAACTTGAAGGCCTTGAATAACGAAACCTTTTCAAACATGAAAGAGTTGTCGTATCTCAACCTGGGCTTCAACCAATTGAAATCCCTGCCCAAAGGTTTATTCATACCCGAAATCCATGCACATTTGGTGGAAATAGATTTGGGCTACAACGCTTTGGAGCATTTGACACCAAATACTTTTAACAATTTAGGTGACTTGCAAACCTTGAATTTGCAGTCGAATAAAATTAAAATCATAGAAAAGAACGCCTTCTATAATTTGGAGTTCTTGCGATATATCGACCTTTCGTTTAACAGAATTTCCAATGTATCGCATCAGGCCTTCACAATTTTACCCAACCTGGCCGCGTTGGATTTAATGTTCAACAATCTGTGCGTATTTTCTTTGAAGTCTTTTCATTTTGTCTCCAATACCACCACACCTTTGAAGCTGAATTTAACCTACAATCGCATAGCATACTTTGAGGACATTTTAACTTCCTACATGTACATTTATCACCTGGATATGGCCAATAACCTGATGTCACGCACCGATAGTTTTGCCAATTTGGCCAATACTTTGAGGTTCCTCAATCTGGCCAATAATGATATACAATCGCTGAATAATCATGCCTTTGGGGACTTGGAGTTCCTGGAAATACTCAATCTGGCGAATAACAATATAACTTCCCTGCGCAGAAGAAGTTTTCAGGGTTTGAATTCTTTGCAAGAATTAGATTTGAGTTTGAACAAATTGGACCAGCTACAAGTGGAACAGTTTTCGAATTTGAGAAAATTGCGCATACTGAAAATTAACTCGAATAGGCTGAAAGCCTTGCCCAGAGAAGTGTTTATGAATACGCGCTTGGAATATTTGGATATCTCAGACAACCAATTGACTGTATGGCCTGTGCCAGCTTTTTCGGATGTGGGCTTCACGCTGCGCAGCATACAAATGTCCTCCAATATGCTGGAGTATTTGGACTCCAGCATGTTCATTAACTCGCAATTTTTATACGACATTAATTTAAGCAACAACAAGATCACCGTATTACCAGATAACACCTTCACTTTCCTCAACAATCTCACAAATCTGGATCTATCGGCCAATCCCTTAGTAACCACCAATCTTAAAGAGATCTTTCTGCACACACCCCGTCTAAGACGCCTAAAAATCTACAGCATGGGCCTCTACATACTGCCTCAACTTAATTTACCGCTACTCTCTTATTTGGACGTAAGTGGCAACTATTTGCAAGAACTTTCCTCTCTTCACGAAATGCGCCAACTGAGATTTGTCAATATATCACACAACAAGATCGTTAATGCTTCCTGTGCTGTTGAGCATTTGCCCAACTCTGTGCGTGTACTGGATATGGCTCATAATCCTTTAAGACGCATCTCCATACATGACATGGCCACTTTGAAGCATTTGTCGGATTTAAACTTACTGGGCGTTAAAATCATTAACCCTTTAGCGTTCAGCAAACTGAGATCGTTAAGAAAACTACAGCTGACAGCTCATGCCAATCTGGGCGATATTGTGTCGCGCATATCAGGCCTTCAGGAACTACGAATACACAGCGTGGACACCAACATAGGTCCACAGCTGTTGCAGAAGCTGTCCAATAACACCAAATTGCAGTTGGTGGAAATTTATGGCTCCAATGTACAAACTATATCACCGGATGCTTTAGAGGGTCTGGCGCGCAATCAGAAATTGCAAGTGAAAATCTCCCATACGAAAATATCCGATTTGCCACCGGGTATATTTTACACTTTAAGATCAGTGCCTCATTTATCCATAGATATATCGCATAATAAAATCAATGCCTTGGCGGCGGATAGTTTTTATCCCAATAAAACGTATTGGGATACGGTGGGTACACGCAGTATTATAGGCGGCCTGGACACCTCACACAATCCTTTGGAGTGTGAGTGTGGTTTGGTATGGTTCGGTCATTGGTTGAGACGTTGGCTAAGAGAGTCAGCTCAGATTAAGGTCATACAAAAGGATGACTTGAAGAAAATGGTGCAGGTGAGTTGGAAAAATTTAAATAAAAAATATTTTGCTCATGTTTTTCCCGAAGTTATCGCGAGTTGCAGGGCCAAAACTTGAAAATAATTCAAGGAAATACAAAAGTCAGAAAATTATAGAAAAATAAAAAGAAACAATATCTGGAAAATGAAAGAAATAAACTCCGAAAATTCGGAAAAATTTTGTAGTCCGAAATGTTTGAAAATCCTTTTAGGTGAAATTGCCTTCATAAAATTTATAAAAATAAATAAATATATGACGAGCGGGTCAATATACTGCCCAAAAAAAGCATGCAATTGCATGCATTTTCCTCTACTTTACAACATATTCTTATTAACTTTTTGAGTTTTAAATTTCAATCAAAATATTTTTATTTTAATCAATGATTTTAATTTATTATCTTTTCTTACGAATTGAAGAAAGATTTAAAGGGTCTTGAGTTCGAAACCTATACAAGAGAGTTTTTTTTTTGCTAATATTTTCTTCTCTGACCATTTAAGAAAGAAATAAAACTTAAATGAAATTCTGCTCTATCCTATGGTTCAGATAGGATTCGAACTCAAGCACGTTTGACTCTTCATACAAACTCAGTTTCATTCTAAGTTTTTCTTTAAAGAATATTTATTAGTTATTATACTAGTACTAATGACCCTAAATGAATATTTATTTAATTTATAATTAAATTTCTTCAGTTCTCGAAATAACTATTTGCAGCCGTATTAAAAAAAAATTGTTTGTGAATATACAGTAGAAGCTCGAAAGAGTTAAATAGTTGTTTTTTGGAGGTATTAACTTTTTCGAATGCTTAACTTTCCGCGATATGAAAAATTTATACTTATTTATACAATGTATATTATTAATGTGTATTTACCCAACTAGCATTTTGAATTGTAGAAGATTCTTCCACAATCGGAAGAGGCGATTGAATTAATCGTACGCGATGTTGTCTTCCGACATCTGCCAACAGCAGTCACAATGCGAAAATGGCGATTTTCAAGTAACATAAATTACATTGATTTGTTTCACGCGTCCAACAATCGCTGAAAAGACTCCCAAAAGCATCATTCAAATGAGTACAATGCGATTGTGGTGAAATAACGATCTTTCAATGCTCGTCAGAATGCTTAAACAGCGATTGTCGTGTAGAATAAGAAACACTCGCAGAATAATCATCAAAATGACTCGCACAAATATCTTTGGAAGAGTTCAATACGATTGTTGAATACCAATAATCTTCCCATGCTCGCCAAAGTACCTAAACGACGATTCAATCGTCCAACAGTCATGTAGAATTGTGAAATGATCGAGCTCGTCACACACTGTTCCAAATGTCAGCTGGGAATGACTATAGTGACTAAGAAGTCAAAATGCTGTTAGAAATTTAAAAATAAAATTAATACAAAAATTACTCAAAAAAGTTAAGAAGCAATTAAATTTCTAAAGAACCATGTGGTGACTGAAGGCTGCTTAAATTATCCGTGGTCTTAACTTTCTAGAGCTTCTACTTTATTGCCAAAATTAGATTTTTACAAATGCTGCAAAGCTACAGTATTTTTATGACTGCCCTCATTTAAACTATCAATTTATTTCGTTGGTTTAATTTATTTTCCTTTTTTTTCTTTTGGTTTTCTCTAAAGCTTCCTTTAATTTCCAGTGATATGCGCGTAAGCGTTATTTCTCATTATTTTATAATTGAATTTTTGTAAATGTTAAATAATATTTAAAAAATTGATTTATTTATTGAATTTAATTTTAGCGAGCCCGTGCCAATACCTGCCATGATCCCACCTCGGGCAAACAACTGCCAATATTGGAAATCTTTCCCGAAGATTTACTATGTCAAGCCAGTGCTTTAAGTAGTTCCAGTGAAAAGTTATTTCTCATTTCATTCGTAGTCATTGCGGTGCCACTATTTTGCATGACACTTTGATAATCTTAAAACTATTGGAAAGGAATAACACAAATAAAGCTTTAATTATGAAGAAGAAATAAATTCAAAACACCTTTCAGTTCTCGTCGAGAAATGCAAAATGCATTAAACAAGAATAAAAAAAGATTTTTGAAAAACGATTTGTGTAAAGAAATTTTCTCCCAGTGTATTTATTGTATAAATTATGTAAATTTCGAGACGAAAAGTAAATTGCCGCATGTGTACAGTAAAATCTAAGTATTTTAAATTACGAGTAAACAAATATTTAATTAAAATTAAAATTAAATTACAAAAAAAGAAACAAATTGTTAAAGTTTTATACCCAACATAAGCAAGATAGTTATAGTTACACTCACAGAAATAACACCCTAAGTAATGTTATGCCATTTACAAAGAATTTATTTCATAAGTAAAAATATTATTAAAAATTAACAATAATAGAAATGAAAAAGGGCCACTGATTCCTAAAATACTTATTGTATTGTAAAACAATATATAATTATTTAAATGAAATTGCATAATACGAGTAAAAGATTAAATATAATTTAAATGCATATTTTGAAAATATTTAATTAATTTAATTACGAAAAAAAAAACAAAACTTAGCGGAGCATACAATAATTAGCCAGAATATATCTAATGAAAACTACAATTTGCAAAAAAATATTGTTGGACAAAAAGTTATAAATTAAATTGAAATTAAAAGAATTTAGGATTAATGTACAGTAAAAAAATTAAAATTTACTTTCAACAAGTTCTAATTGTTATTTAGTGTGATTTAGAAAAATTAATTAAAAATATTTTTTTTTATTTTTATTATTAATTCAATAAGTTTCAGTGTCATGAAGGGAGCCGCAGGAATTATCAGCATTCCAAGTTTTAATACTACTGCAATATATACATGTGTGGGTGTTATGACTATGACGAACATGTTTGAGCATGATGCTGCCTGCATATTTGAAAGCTTCCAAGCGACTTTGCTGATTTTACTAGTTGGTATTTTTTAACGCTTTTTTGGCATTATTTACAGTTTTTATAATATTCTTTGATAATTTTTTTCAAGTTCCTTTACACCTAAACGATTTACGATTTTCTAGCTATTTCTATACTTTTTTAATACTTTTTTTTATATTATTGGCTCTTTTTAATTTATTTTCTGGTCTACACTGGACAACACCAAAAACTCTTTATTTCAATAGGTGCGCTCTGATGTTCCAAGACTTGCTTATAGAGTCTTGTCTACATGGGCAATTATTATGATGATCAGTCATCAAACATTGTTACACATTTTTTATTGAGTAATTTTTGCACCAATGAAAAGAGTTCGACCACAAGTTGGTCAGCCTTTTTGGGCGCACTATATTTATAAAATTTTATTTATTTTTTTCAATTAATAGAAAAACAAAGTTAAAGAGTATATCGTGCTTATTTCAAGGGGTTTTCATGCGTATTTCACTTCTTGAAGCTGTTTTTTTCCCTGCTGAAAACCATTCGTCTCAGTTAAGACTTCGGAAATTTTTTATTTGCGTGTGAACAGATTCGCAACGAAAAGCAAATTCAATGAGAAATAAAAAATTCAAAATAGTTAATAAACATTTTTATAACATTCAAACCATTTTCAGTCAATTAACAACATTATGGTAAAAGAAAACATTCTTGAAGTAAAATAAAAATATTACAACTTTCGAAATAAAAACTCCGAAAAAGATTATAACTGGAAAATATCGTAAATTTTCTAAGCTTTCAAAATCATGAGGATTTCATTAAAAATAATATAGTATATGCAAATATTAATTTTCTGACTAAAATTTACACAGCGCGACAAATTACGTTTTTGTGGAACAATACACGTTTGTGTTTACTATCAAGTTTAGAAGAAATCTACACTCGATTTAGCGCGTTTGTTGACCAGTTTATCTTTGCGTGCCTACTTGAAAGGCTACATTATTATCTAACAACTCCTTATAGAGGAATACTTTTCTAACCTTTAGCTAGTTACAGCAAACGATTCAAGTGCCTGGTTAATAAAAACTTTAGTGTTAAAATAAAATTAATTTTTCGGAGTCTTCGGAATACTGATTTTGAAGCGTTTTGAATAACCAAAAAAAAAAATTTATGAATATTAATTTTTAACCACAACGAAGTCTGCTACAGTAAAGCAAATAATGTATGTATATTATAGTTTTCGGAATTACAATAACAGCAAACATCATCATAAATGCAAAAATTCAATTATGTACTGGGACCAAATCAGTGGTACTTAAATGAGTAAGAGATTTTTCGGAGTTTTCGGAATAATAATTCCGAAATGCAGCCAATTGAAAGTTGCTTCTATTCGTATTGTTCAACGTTGTCGAAAGCAGCATTTAATTCTTCTATTTCTGAACTCTTATGCTACACTACTTTACACAATTGAACATGTAAGATTTTTGAGATAAGAATTGTGGAATAATTACTTACAGAATTTTTAAAAATAATAAGGAATTTTAGTACGATTAGACTGAAAAAGTAAGATATTTTCCATCTGCTTACAGCTTAGCGCAAATTCCGTATATTCAGAATTTAAGGAATAAAATTTTGGGAACACATGGTTTCGGACACTTTCGAATTTCCTAAACGAAGTAGTTTACCGGTCTTCATCGCCCTACAATAAAATTAACTTGTATTTTAAGCTCCTTCAAACTTCTTAGAAGGAGAGTTTAATTAAAGTTTGGAAGTAAGTATGTGTGCATCATCACGCGCTGTTAATTTATAATCATTTTCAATAAAGAATTTTAACTGTAACGTTAGAAAGAAAGAATTTAATTACAAAAAAAAAAAAACGTTAATTAATTTACAAGTTAGTTTGCATAATTTTTCTACTCGCAGAACTTTTCAAATTAGAAATTTTGAATTCTCCTTCTTGAACTAATTTTGTTTGAACATACTCACTTCCGTTTTCCGTTACAAGAAGTAAATTTAGTTTAAAAAGACAATCGTGATACTAATTGTAGAATATAAAACAAAAATTAAGCCATAAACTAATAGTTTTAAAATAGAATTAAAATGAAATAAACTTATAAACATTGTATTGAAAAATAAATAACATTAGGAATAACATACACTAAATAAATAAGAGTAGATTATTTAACAATACCAAAAAAAAAAGAAATATATACATATATGAAATAAATTGTAAAATGTAATTAAAATTTATAAAAATAAATCACTAATTTATTTTAATTCAAACAAATTTCATTTAAATTTTTTTAAAAGCATGTAGGCCCTGAAATGTTTAACAATTATTTCGCTATTTGAATGAATGAATTTGAAAATATTCTTTTGCCGATAACATTATTAAAAATTTGCATCATTTCGAATGTAATTATATTTTGTAAAAAAAGAAATGAAAAAAAAACAAAAGTCCAATTTTCAAATAGTTCAATAATTATAATAAAACTTTTAACAAACGAACTGATGATGCATTTTTGTAAAATGAAAAGAGATTATCGAAGATATTTTTCTAAAACAACGTGTTCATTTTAAATTAATTTCATACTAAATAAAATTTTAAGGCTAAATTAGATTTTAAAATGCTGTTTGTAATGGTTTTCCATTAAATTGAAATTCAATTTTTTCTTGCATTTTTATTTTATATTTATTGTTTTTTTATTTTTTTTTTTAACAACACACAATCTTGGACGCAGAATAACTCAAGGAATAGACGAGAAGCAGAACCGCCACCTCCAGCCTGATAGACTAATGCATATGGTCTAGACTGCGTAGGCACCCAAACTATGAGTGGCTGGGTACTTCTGTAGTAAACGAACTGCTAAAGATAGCAGGTACATATTTTTGGTATATGACAACTCTTTTTAGCATTTACAGGTCTTCAGCAGCACGTGCTTTTGCCAAACAATTCCAAAAATTTATAGAACTGAAAATCTAAAGCCACTTAACAGATGTTCTTTTGGCTGGAAGATCGTAGCAACAGACTTTCATTAAAGCACGACCTTCTATTTCACAGGATATAAAAAAAGCTTTCCGGGACGTAGATATCTCAAAATAAAATCATCGATAGAAAGGATGCCAATGTTGAAAAGCCGAAACCCCACGGTGATCTCAACAACGGGTTATTTAAGGCGTTCATCCCCGCCCCCATGGCACATAAATATACAACTTGTGACTTAAGCATACACACGTTGCAATACGTAATCATAGTTATGTCCCGAACAGACCAATAACTACTCTCACTGTTTACCTTGGGGTATCAACCACGGCCACCACGAAGCGCAACCGTAATAAAACGGAACACAACTTCAATCTGTTCGGAGTGGCCACGAAATACCTTCCGACAAAGTCTTCAACTAGAAGACCCAGCCATTTTGTCACTTGGTCCACTTAGCTCGAGCGAGCTCAGTGGTGGTAATTCAGTCATTAAACTCGTACTTTGCAGAAGTTATGTCGGGCAACCGATTTCCCGTGTAATCAGACTAGACAAGGACTGCGCTTAAGCACCCACAGACCGTAAAACAATCAAAGTCAGATCTCTGATGTGATCTCGAAGAGTCGCCTCCTCTGTCATCTTCTGTAAAGCTCTCGAAAAACTCAAGACGATGCATTACCTTCCCAATTAATATTTCTGCGGCCTGTTCAGGGCCTGATTTAGTAGGCCTATAGGAAAACAATAAAAACAATAAAAATTTCCTAAATTTGTGCTAAAATAACTTTAATAAATTGCAGCATTTTTAAATGACAAGACTACCATTGTCGGCATCTGTACAACATTCCCACATTCGTTGAAAAAAATGTATTAAATTGTCAGATGTTTTGAAAACATTCTCTCTATTAAAAATGTATTTCCGTTTCTTTTTTTCCCATTTCCTTAATTTCATTTATTCTTATTTGATTTAATTATTAAACAAAATAACTTTCTGTTTCTGTTGTTATGGTTTTTTGTGTTTTTTTCTCATTGTTTTACTTGAAACAAAAAAAATAACACATAAAAACACATTGTAAATAATAACGACACAATATAATTAAAATAAATTACACGAATTTTTAAACAAAACAAAGTAAATTAAAAATAGTTTATATAATTAAAAAACGAAACAAAAAAAAAATTTGTGAATAATTATAAATTAAAAAATAATAAATGAAAATAAAATTGAAGAAAAAAAAAATAAATAAATTTAAATATATAAAATATTGAAGAAAATATAAAAGAGCTTTTTAATTAATAAGGGAAAATGCCAATAATAAGAATGAGAAAATATTGCAATTCCAGGCAACAAGGTTTGTATCAGTTATTGTGTGGTATACTTTTAGGCGACAACAATAACGTTTTTTTTTGTACATTTATGACTCATTTCTTTAAACAATGTCATAACTGAAGCAAATTAATGAAAAATATATATCGCCATATATCCTTGCAAAAACATTTTTTACAATACTGAACTTTTCTCAGCTCAGGTCGTGATAGGAACTCAATTCCTTAAATGAGGTGTATATAAATTCCAGGTGTGAATAATTTTTACGTTCTTTACAGTAACCTGCTTTTTAAGTTATGACGTTGTTGTTTTAAATCAGCTACCAGAATATTAAAGGCATATTGTTGTTGTTGCTAAATGTTATAACTCAATATTTATTTTCCAGCTCCTAAGAGTATGCAAACATTTAATTTTTAAAGCAAAATGGGTAATTTTTGTGTGGCAATTGAAACTGATTTATACTCCAGCATTTTTCGTAACAAGAAACCGTTTTCCTTTCGATTAGAAAGCACTTACATGGGCTTTAAATTATCTTTTTTTTAATAAAATAAAAGCAGCATAAATTTATAGATGGAGAAAATTTTTTTTATATGTTTTTAATTATCTAAATATATTTTCTCTGTGGACTTTATGGCTGAAGTAATTAGCCAAAGGTCTTGGGTTCGAGGTCAGTGTCCGACAGAGTCATGAAAAGAAAGTATTTGAATTTTTCTGCTGTGCTTTAGTGTTCCTTTGTGTCAGTTGTTGTCGGAAGGTTTCAATCGCATAATCACTGGTCATTGAACAGTAATGACTTCAGCACATACTACTTCAATATTGTAAAGCATCGGTGAGGTAATATAATTAACCAAAATGGCTACTAAACACAGGTACACAATTGAAAATGTCTACTGGACGCTGCAACGTTGCTGTAATCAAAAAATGTGGAAAAGTAAAGCTATAATGATAAGGAAGTTCACATCGGTTTATCCATTCGCCACCTGTCATCTCTACCACTATTCTGTAGAAGGTAACAGCTAATCGTAGGCAATCGTTGCCTGAGTGTGTCTTGAAAAAAAGTGGCCAAAGTTGTTCCGTTTAAAATTTTTACTTTCAATTCATATAAATCTTCACATGGGTGCTTCCGTAGCCTAAAGCAGTCTGGAATTTGAGGTTGCAATTCCCGGCTAAACCCTGTGTGTTCCTGCAGACCAGCTATCGCAGAATGTGTATTGTTTAAAAACTTATTTAAATAATCAGCTGAAAGACATGTTATTGCCATTCAAAAATTAGCAACATTTTATTTGAAGCTCGCTATTTTCTAAAGATTTAAGAGGCGGTGACACGAAGTTGAGCAAACTTATAAAAATAATATATAATTTTATTAAAATGGAAAAATATTCAGGCACAACAACACGATATTATCTCAACTGAGAAGTTATATGGCTTTAGTATTTCATGAAATCACTTCATTTTAAATTAAATATGTCATGAAAGATGACATAAGACTTTTATTAGAGTTCTTCTGTTGAAATTTCTTTCACATATTTTGAGAGGAAACTTTGAAATAACAGAATGATTTGATGTCACCAAAAACCCACTACATATACACATACTTTACACTACATTCCTCCGTATTTTACAATACAAACACAAACACAAACACAAAACCATAAACTACAAAATAAGCCTTATTTTGCCTTAGATTTCACCATGTCACCTTTGCATTACAAAAAGTTGAGACAAGTAAAAAACGTACAAGTTTCATAAAGACCTGCAGATTTGGGTATTGTTTAATTCATACGATATTCTATTTAAACAGCAAAAGTGAAACTGATATACTACAAACATTTGTTCATGCTAAAGCTCATACGCAAATTAAACTCACAGCACACACACACACACACACACACACACACACAGGCAAGCAAGCCCTTTCATTGCTGTAACTCAACACCTACGCTTATAATTATAAACATACATGGCAGCATAAATATTTATTTTGCAGCCGAAAACGCTTTTGTTTGTAACCTTTTAAGTCCTGCCATTAAGGCTTTGCTGTATGATGTAACAGATTTTACATTTTATACGTTCAAAAAGAAACCACAAAACTGGTATTTTCTTAATCCTACTTTGTGTACACAAAGGCCCCCTAAAGTATGCAGTGCTTAAGTATAATAATTTTAAATTTAAGTATTTGCTTAAAAGGCAACAAATATTTTCACAGGAATTTTGCTGTAGAATTTTTATTTTTTTTGTTAATTTCCAGTCTCTCTTTCAAAAGAATGCCAAAAATATTTCACCCCTTAGAGCATTTAATTTGCAGTTTATAGAGTTAAAGAAAATTGTTGTATTTTCGTATGCCTAAATATAGGCAAGGATTTTTATGAAGCGATTATATTTGGTTAAAAAGAAAAAGCAAATATGTATCAGGAAATTTGAACTATTTTTAAATATTTTAAGCCACCATAAGTTTTAAATGCGCAGACCTGTTATTCCCATTCCGAAATATGCATATACTATTTCAATGAAACTGACTAGACGTTTAAATAACCACATATGTAGTCAGTTTTGTATTTCGAATCCAATTAGGATTCATATACAAGTTTGTTTATTCAAAATTTCATTAAGCATATAAACAAGCAAATTGTTAACAATGTTTGTTATCTAATAAACTTCAACTGGTCCCCAAAGCAATAAATAGTTGAACAAATTTTCACACATAAGTGGTGAATAATTGCTCAGGGAGTGTAATAATTAAGTGACAGCGGGGAACTAGTGCAAGTTATTCAGCAGCACAAAATACGGAAAATCCTTCAAAGTAAAAAAAGAACAACAACAGCAACAACCAACTGTTAACCGCAGTTGAAATTAAAATGTTTGAGAAAGTTACAAAACAAACTGGGAAACATGTAGAAGCATAGAAGGCAAACTAAACAGAGAAGTAAAACATCTAATGCTGCTGTTTATTGACCCATTCACATGTGACCCTAATGGCAGGCTGTGCAACAAACGAGATTACAAACATTTGAAAACTTCAAAACAAAAAAGGTTTAAATGCGTCGTTGCCGAAAGTAAATAGAAGTACTTAAGTTTCTTTAGGAATTAGAGAGAAGTAACAACTTTGAAAAGAGAATGTTTATGTTTTTTCCTAAAGAAGTAAAGAAATTTATTTCAAGAAATTAAAGGTTTTCGTTCAGCTTTAAGAAAAAGAAATGTCATCAAAAACTTTTGTAATGTTTTCTGTTTGTAAATTTCTTGTCATAAAGGAAATATTTCATTATTGCAAATAAATATTGTTGGAAATAGCTGGAGGCAATAAAGACATTTGTAGCTGTAGAATCTGAACAGTTAGAGATAGAACCATAATCATTTTTCCTTTAGATATATATTTCCCCAAAGATCATTTCTGCATACCCAGCTCAATAAATTCAAATTTTGAATTACTACGGTATTGCACCAAAGGCTCGATATGTATATCGACACATTGAAATAGTTTTGTGCATGCAGAATCATGTTCACTCTTCTTATACGTATATACATTAGCTGTATGCAAGTAAGCAAACACGATTGTGCATGTTTGATCATAATCGCTGTAAATAGTAAAAAACAAAATATGGCTTAGTAACTGAATAAAAGTTTTAATATGATCAAAGTGCTTCTGGGAGTTCATGATCGAAATTCATACATATATAACATACAGCTATGTTTTATTATATTTTAATAAATTAAAAAAAAAACAAATTAGGGATATTCTTGTATTCAGTATCCAAATATACATGACTAATAATCTCTCTACAACTGATATGTCCTCAATGCTCTCTTCCCTTGGCTACTAACGTCACGCTATAACAGCAGAGCTTAACCAGCTGCGTATAAGTTATACTGATAATCACTAAAAATGCCTGAGAACCTTTTACTCGATACCACACAGCCGGCAGTCGGCATGCTACCCTGTTTGTGAAATGTTAGTGATTAAAGCAGTTGCTAAAAGTAATAAAAAGAACTTAATCTCTACACTACTCTACTATTGGACGTTTTGTTTTAAAGGGAGAGTTATAGTCCATCCTTAAGAGCCATTTGGTTGCACATTAACATTTTTTTCATTGGCTTTACTAGGAATAACAAGAGACAGGCAAGCGAGTGGAGTGAAGTGACATGAACTAAAAAACAAAATTATAGTTCTCTTTGCAGGAAGAAAATAAAAATATAATTCAGTTTATAAATCACACAACTAAAAAAACCAATCCGCATAAAAAAAAAATTAAACTAAAAACAATGCTGGGCTTTAAAATTAGAAAATTCCCGAAGAAAAAATTAGCTTCAGCCGAAATAATTTTGTAAACGGGAGAGAGGCCATAATATTTTCACTTTCCCTAGCTCGCAAGTAATTGCTTTTTACATTAAAAATAATGACCAGTGTCGGTCTTTCTAAGTATTAAATATGCAACAAAATCAGTATGTATGATGTTTTTAAAGCGAAGAAGGAGGACGAGGTAGAGGCAGGGCAGCGAAGAAAAGGATCGCAAGACAGCACTAGAGAGCCATGAATCTGTAACCATGAAATCATTTTTTTGCTGGGATGTGCTGGCAACAAATAGATATTGTTACGACAAATGTTTTTCTTTCGCATTTCAATTTAATTCCTTCAAATTAGTTTTTGTTCCTCAAATCACTCAATTTGACGATTATTTCAAATCACAAGCACAATCTAATTTCCCCTCCGACTAATTAGAGGATTTAATTTAATTGAATGGGGATAATTAAGATTTTAATTTTGAGTTTTAATTAAACCAGAAGCGAACTACAATTTTAAAATTGTCTCTTTGCTTGGAAATCCATCCAACAGTTAAATTTTAAATGATTATTTCAGCTAAATGTCTAATGGATTTCGGTGTAGGCAAGTGTGTGTGTCTGTTTTCACTTTTCATTTGTTCAACTGCTAAAATTAACAATAATTCCGTTGATTGTTGTTATTGCTCAAATACAGTTTAAAATTATCAACACGATTATCGATTGTTCTTCGAGAACAATCCCACTGCCATTAAAAATATTTAAGCAAAACTGCAATTAACTGTTGAAAAATATAGAAAAATATAATCAGCTGTTAGAAGAAAAAAAAAATCGCTCCCATAAATTAACGTTCGTATGATGTACGTTGGTGCACAGACGCCACTAAAGAAATGTATTTTTGGCTAAATTGGCTTAAACCAATTTATTTAAACGCTGCCCTAAAAGCTATTAAATCATACTAAATGGCCAAAAATGTCACAGACGATATTGTTTTTAGGGGGCTTAACGAAATTATTTGCTGTTTTGTTTCTCAGCGGAGCTGCTCTTGCTAATGTTGCAGCTGACGCGTTAAAATTGTTTCTTTGTTTGCCTTTGCAATCTAGGGGTTACACGTGTGTATGTGTGCGTGCGTGAATGCACATTTTTGCCAAATACACACATACATATCCAAATCTGTATGAGTGAATGTGTGTTTGTATGTTCAAGTTAAATTCACATGGATCACGATTTGAGGCTTATTCAGTTTTATGTTGTATGAAGCATGTAATTACATTTAATTTATGTGTTAATGCACACAAACCCACACACATACACACACACACACAGGCACACATATGTATATAAATACAACGCACAGCAATAAAAACAGCTGTATATTTACCTATACTAACAGCATCCCATATAGAAAATTTTTCAAAGTGACAATTTATGAGATCAAGGGAAACGAACAGCCAGCCAAATACACAAAAAGCTCCCACATACGTTAACGACGCTTGAAAACTGCAGAATTCTGGAGAAGGGCATTTAATTTTCACTGTAATTTTGATGGACAGTTTTTTGAACTTTCTATTGAAGGAATAAGAACAGTGCTGGGAACACAATTGGGACGAACGACGAATTTTGTCACGCACAACGAAAAATAGTAAAATCAATATTAATTAAAAGAACTATTAGATTTCAATATATCACGAAAATTACGGCATCATTTAACAGTTTCAACTGAAAAAATTTCACCATTCTTTTTCCATTTGAACATTTTATATCATTTTGATTGCACTGTTTTCAGAGGCTACCAAAATTAATTAAAATAAAATGAATTGAAAAAAAAAATAAAAATAAAAAATAAATAATTAAGAAAAAAAAAAATTAACGAGCGATTTTAATTGGGAAAATTCTAACTATTATTTTTTCTGTGAATATATGAGGTATTGCTGGATCGTATAAAACAAATACTCGTATCTAAAGAATACTTGAAAATATTATAAACAGCAAGCAATATTTAATATTAATTTTAACTGTCACAAGTCGAAAGTAAAAATTAATGACTTGTCTCTATTGATTATGACAATGTGTTCCACTCACACGAAATCTAGATGATTTTTTTTTTTAAATTTTGCAAGAATATTTAATTTCAAACAGAATATTTTACTCATCAGAATTTAGTTCTAACACGACTATGCTGTCGTTTCACAAAAAATAAATGTAATTTTGAAGAGATTTCAGTACAAATTAGCAAAATTCAGTACAAATTAGCAAACTTATAAAAGCCTACTAAAATTTGTTCATACGCTTTACGCGTTTTAAATACAAACACTTGTACATATTGCACATATTCAGTGTCTTTAATTCGTATGTTCAGTGTATTTGTAGTGTGTTCAGTGTGAGTTCAACATATTTAGAGTGCTTCGAACAAACCGAATGTACTCCGAATGTACTCATTGTAATTTAAATGTACTCATTGTATTCAGAACACTCATATATTCGCAATTTCTTTTGAATATAACAGATGTGTAGTATTTTCAATTCAAGTGAACTGACTGAAAAATATTTGCATGAAACACTCAAAGCTGTTCATTTCTTAAAAGAAAAATTATTATGTTTTTTGCAATTTCACCGACTTTTTTTAATATACATTTCTTCATAAAAAAAAATTATGTATAACTACAAAGAAGACCCTAAAATTTTAAAAACCTACTACGAAATTTAAGGGAAAATATATCGAAACAAATAACTGAAATGCTTTCATTTGTAAAGCGGACAGCCTTTGGCAATGTGCTACCTGTAGCAGTCGCTTTATGCATATGGTTCGATTTATATTTAATGGTTTTCTATTTACTTTTCATTTTCAGCTGTGAATTTTTTCTGTTGTGACAAAAATGTTTTTCGGAAAAATAATTAATTAAATAAGAGCATGTTTTCCCTGTTTTGCCCCTCTTTTTCATTTGTTTTCATTTTCATTTTCCTGTTTCTTTTCCAATTAACTTCAACTTCAAATGCCATTTTGTTAAGCAATCTATTGGGGCATTTACCTGCCATTTAATAGAAGCAAACATTTCCTACAATATCCGGTTGTCTGCTAACCAATTTACTTCGTGTATTTTTCTGTTTTCTCGTTTTGTTGTTTGTCAGACGCCATTTGTTCCTTCTGCATTACACTCCCCGCACATAAATACACTTGTACAGAACGTACGCAACACTTGATGTTACATGTTACAACATTAACCTTCTGGTTGTTTACTTTTGGCTTTAGCAAACGGCTTGAAGTTTTCGATTACATACAAAAGTTTTTCACCAGACGTGGGCTTGTGTCTGTGGGAGTAGCATTACAACGACAAAACTTATCAAAACCTGACGGCACGGGGAGCTGTTGTAGCATTGTGGGAAGAAAATTGAACGGCAATCATTTCCTCTTATTGCTAAACCACTTTTGCATGCCGTAAACTTTACTTTAGCAGATCAAACGAAGCTCTCATGCTAATTCGTTTGTTTTTTCTTTTTTTTTTTTGATTTTGTGCTCGTGTTTTTACCAGTTTATTTCTCATTCAAGGAATATTTAAGATCCACATGCTTGTACTTGTTTTTGGCTGCACAAATACCTGGAAAGTTTTGCTGTTTTAACATGTTTAAGCATGCTGGTATTTGATTTCGTATAAATCTTACATGTAGCAGTATATGGTATTTTATGCTTTGCCGTAGACCACGTATTCCCGACTGTATACATTTGTGTTAAAGTAAACAAGAGTTGGAATTTATTTTCGTTAAAAGTTTACTTTAGGCTTTATTAGATATTAGAAGGCAAACTGAGAAAATATTAAATTTTTATGTTACAAATGAAATTTTTGGCATTTATTTTATGACATTTTTTCTGTACTCAATTGGGGTATTCACAATGTGTGCTATTACGACATATTGTCATAATATATTTTCATATTTTCAAATATTTTAAACAAATTGTTGTTGTGCTTCAAAAACAAAAAAGTCGAGCTACGTTTATTATTTTGTCATAAAACAGACAATAGAAATCTGAGTCGTACGCTGAAAGTCTCCAGTCGAGCTGGCGATAATATTTACAAGCCAGCGCTACTAACGAATGATATAAGAATAAAAAACTGTTTAAAAATTGCTCACATTTATTTATACCTTTAAATTAAATTACGTTTTTATAAGAGGAAATTAAAAAAAAAAAACCACAATATCAAACAAATGAGCAAATTTTGTTTGTGTAACATCTGACTGGCAGCCACTTAACGTTTATCCGGTGTCCTCAAAATTCTTCAGCTTATATCACTGGCAGCAGCTGTTTCCGATTATATTTGATTCAACAATTTTCTGTTTCAAAAGCAAAATTTTAAAATTTCAATATAAAAGGAATTATTATGCAATTGACAAGTGATGTCTTATTTACTCCATTAAAAAGTCGAATTATTCTATTTTTTAAAATTTTTTTTTATATTTTGATATAAAACATTAATAATTGTTTATGTTTTTTTCTTATCAGCTGAATGAATTTTTTGCAATAGCATGCGAGTCGTTTATAGCAGTCATATTTTATGGTAATATTGTTGCAAAACATATGACTTTATGACTACCTCATGCATAACCCAAATATTTTAGTCTCACGAACTACTAGACTTTTTAGAAAAGTTGTGCAGCGAAGCAATAACTTGAACTGCACTAAAATTAAAAAAAGCAGCTACGCAGAAAACAATTTTACTTTTTAATTTTTAATTAACACTTTTAATTAGAATAATATATTATTTCCATTAAAAGTTTAATCAATTCAATTAAAGTTGTTATTCACTTGTGTGATGAACACTGAAATAAATAAATAAATAAATAATTTGCACAAACAGACGGCCTATTTCTATTTATATGGTTATTTACTTGTTTTATTATATATGTAAATGGTGGTCTAACAATAATGCACGAAGTTAATTGCGATTCATACCTTAACGTCAAGTTTTTTGCCCATTTTAATTTGATTTTCTTTGTTTCAGTGTTTGACAAATTCTACCAGGGGTTAGTACACAATTGAGGTTGTTGAAGTCTTTTACGAAAATGGGCGTTCAACCAAAATGCATTTTCAGCACTTCGTGTTTTTTGTTTCTCAGCATAATCGACCAAATGTGTCCATAATCAGGAGAATTGGCGCATTTGGGCAAATGCAAATCCACGAGTGATTGTTGAAAAGCCAATGTATCCACAAAGGGTGACTGTTGGGTGTGGTTTATGGGCTGGCGCGGCATCGGACCGTACTTCTTCGAAAATAAATGGTGTTCGCTATCAAGAGATCATAATGAACTTTTTGTTGCCAGAACTGTGTGGTGCCAATTGCCACACAGCCTGCGTAACAATGACTCTTTTGCGATAGAAATTCAATGACAGTGTTATCTCACGTCGTGGCGATATTAATTGACCGTAACTATCATGTGATTTGATTAACAGCAAAAGTGTACGTCATCAAGCCAAGAACAATTCAAGCGATAAATAAAAAACTATGCCAAACACACGAAATATATATTTTCAACATATAGACGATCAGAGTTGACAAAAATTATTTAATGACTCACACAGTGACACCAAAATTGTTGTCCCCACCCAAATCATTGATTTTCCTAAGAACCATATTCTCAGCCTACAACAATCATGGGCTATAATTGTTATAGATATATTCGTATCACGTTTTCTTATCAGTTGCCATAGTTTGCTGGGATGTCAACTACTTAATCCAGTACTGGCACACTTATACACTGGTTGTTACATTTCAAATACTCATGTAAAGAATACTTGAATGTTTTCTCTCCTATTTATTATACAAATGCTTCTTTTTTTTTAAACTATATTACGTTCCCAAGGATTTAATCGTTTTCTCAATGGATTTTATGTATTTCCTTGGAATAAACAAAAATGTTGAAATTGTATAGCATACTTAGGGGCGTAACAAGATTTCTTGTTACGATTAATACTAAACGAGTTATACGAACAGGTTCACAGCCATACATTGCCAAATACATACAGACTATTTAATACACATGTAAAAGATGGGGAATGGGAAATCACAGTCAAAGGATCTGAATATTGAAGCTGGTGTTCGTATGTTCATTTATAGTTTTTCCTTCTTTCGGATTTATTTTTTTTTTTTTTACTTTACTTTACTTATGCAGGAAAATGTACTGCATTTTCATTACCAGGAAAATTTTCAAATATTATGAAAAAAAAAATATTTGTTAATTGAATAATCTTAGATATAAATGGGAAGATTTATTTTAAATTGGATTTTTTGGTAGAGTTTTATATCTTTTTTTTATTACATTTTTTTGACAATGTTAGTTCAATGATTGTTCTTAAAACAAACTTCTTTTTTGGAAAGCATACAAACTATAGAAGTTATAATATGAAACAAAATAATATCCCCAACATGTATTTTCAAAGAAATTGATTGCAATTTAATGAAACTCATCATCATCATCATAATCTTTGAGGCAGGAAGATTCACTCACTCTAATAATTAGAACAAGAGCTGCTGATTGTTATGTAGAAATATTTTATATATTAAGAAGAATCTACAACATATTTATTTTGATACTATTAAGCGCAAAAGCCGCTTTTTATAGTAAAAAAAAAAGATGTAATGTCTCCTTGTTGAGCGGCAGTAGAAACTTCATAAAAATATACGATTTTGCCGAGAATATCGCTGTCAGTTGTCGAAAAAGAATTAGAAAAATTGTATTATGCAAACAATTCCCTGAAAAAAAAAGAAATAAAACACAAATTTTTAAGTAAAATTTATGTGACAGTTGAGTTTTATTTTATTTTTTTGTTAAGATTTCACTGACGCTATTGGCATTTGAAGTTTCAAATTTTTTTTTAGCAAAGTGTTACAGGTTTCACTTTTCACAATTTAAATACTAAAACAATATAAAAGACAGCACTAAAAGAAACACAAACATGTCGAAGAGACAGACAAACAATTAAAATTAAAAAGAAAAAATAAGTAAACAACGAATATGTTAGACCGCTATAACAGTTACGAAATATATTAAACAGACGTAGGCATTTTTGTATTTCACTATAAGATCTTGCAATCATATAAGTAGCATTCTTTTAGGCCCCACAATATTTTTTTTTCATACAGACATGCAAGTTCTTGTAATTCAATTAAGGAATTTAGCAACTCGTGCATTTTGGGAAGTCGGCCATACTGATGGTAACGAAAAAAAAACAATAATTTATCTTCTCACGCCAAAAAAAAAATAGATCAAACTGGTTGCGGTTTATAAAGGCATGTCTTACCGAATATACCATTACCAATATCAAAAGCAGTTTTGAAACTTTCTGAATAGATGTACCTACATATATTTGTGTCAACCAGATTACAGATATTCAATTCCTTTGGAAAGCTTTAATGCAAATTACACAATTTCTTTGACTTTGTCAGCTGAATTATGCAGATGCCTGCGCTACTCATTAACCATTTTTATGAAAAGCAATTTTTTTTTTAACCACCGAGTTTGTTAGACATTTCTATACCAGCTACAGCTTTAATTTTTTATTATACTCAAAATGAAGCTAAAAATTTCATAAGTGACAAAATTTGTGAATGGCATAATAAATGAAATAAAAAATCGCATAAAAATTAAGGCATTGAATTTTTATCCTCTACCGATGAAATGCGACAGTATTTGATGCCTGAAAATATTACGATTTTTATTCGTTTTTTTTTTAGGTTTTAGTATTGAACTTTTTTTTTTATGCTGCATTCAACACAACATGCTCAATGCCATGTGCTTTGTTTTTTCACAATATTTTTCGTATAGCAACATTGACATGTTATTGTTGTTGTCGTTATTTCTATTGTTATTTTATGGGGATGTGTTAGATTTTCAATACATTCCTGTTTATTTTTATGCTTTTGACTTTTTTTTTTTTTTTTTTTTTTTTCATTTAAAATATTTCATTTCACCAGCACCACAAGTATTTTGTAAAGTTTTTCCATAGTTTGAGTGGATTTTTTTGAGGGTCGTATTGTTATTTGTGTTCGAGCACAATGTTGACATGTGAAAAACAGATTTTTGGTGGATTTTCATTCGGCTACTTTTTCCAATGAACGGTTCGAATTTTTTTTTTTTTTTTTTAAATCGCTAAAATAAAATTGTTTTTCTTTTTGTGTTTTTTGTATAATTGAAAGCACTCAAATGGAAACTTTTAAATTATTTTGCTAAATTAATTGAATGAAGTTTAAAAGCAATAAAATTGTTCATATATTTTGATTTACGAAAAGGATGCACAACAGCTTAAATTGTCTCGAGAGCGTTAGGTATTTTTCCAATAATAAATCATTGAATTGTAGAAATTATTAACTAAATTAATGATACAGATGCGGAGTAATACAATATCTGATGCAATAATTTTCAATATGACAACTTGACGTATGATGCTTTGCAAACGCTCCAATGGTAGAGGATTATCCACGTAGGCACAGTCTTTGACATGCACACACAAAAATAAATGTCTAACGGTATCAAATTGTATAATCTTTGTGGTCACTTGATGTCGCAACAACGTAAAATTACGCGATCTGGAAACATGTGCGGTTCGTGCCACCTTCTTGTTGAAAATACAAATCGTCTAGTTCATAATCTTCAATGGCAGGACTAAAAAAGTCGGTTATCTTATGGCCATAGTGCTCTGAATTGACGGTAACGGTTGCGCCAAACGTTCACCAACAAAAGCTATATTTCTCCAATAATCTGCCATGATACACAAGACTGGCCACATCCGTAAAGCTTCCACTTTCTGCAAATTTCTCTATATCTTGCCAATATCTTGCCTTCGAACTTCTGATTATGCTGGAAAAGTGGCCACGTTTGAATCACCACATTTGCCCAGCAAGTTTTAACTATTTTTCCGCCTTCTTCGCTTGTTAAACGATCCATATTCGTAAATGGCAAATCTTTCACTAAATAAATGATACATGACAGATATTTAACGGCTGACAGCCTTTTCAAACCAGCAGTTTTGAAACTATTAAAAATATTTTTTATAAAAATTACTAAAAATATTAAGTTTTTTTTATATATAATTTTTGTTTAAGGTGTGCACTTGTATTATTTGTATTATTGTATTACTTGTTTTTTTTAAAAACTGGTTAAATTAATTTTTATTTCTCATCTTGCCAAAAAGAAAGAAAAAAATTTACACAATAGGACGCAAAAAAAAGTCAAGGATTTCTTATTAAAAAATCACACAAAAATTTGTTAAAATGTCAGTTGAAATACGTAATGAAAAACGAGAAAAAACCAAAAAATTCTATGCCACAAAATGACTGGCGTGTCATACATAATGTAGCACCAGTATGTAGCTTAGCATGTGCACAGATGTGTGTGTGTGTGTGTTTATGAAATATTGCAAGCGGCGCCTAAAAATAGGCAATTACTAATATAGACTCTAATAACCTCAACTCAACTACGAACACTTAAGCACACAAACATTAGACTGGAAAACGAGCTAACGAACAACTGCAAAAGTTTACTTTCACACAGCAGTACAAGTTGCAGCCACACCACAACGGAAAATTAAAAAGAAAAGAGACTAGAAGGAAAAAAAACACATGCATCATGCAGCAGCTAAGCCATTCAGGCGGGAAAATTCAACACAAATGAAAATTTCAAAAATATACAAACAAACTAACACACACTGCTGCTGCTGCTGCTGCACACACTAACGCAGCTAACAAATTCTGATTAATATAGAAAATAAAAGAAAATAAAATGTCTACTCTTGCTGCAGAAGTGCAGAAAGGCGAAGATCACTTGCATCACATTATAGGAACAACGGTTTGGCGGTCGGAATATACAGCCAAGTCAATTTTGGCATCTACATTTAATATTAATAAGCAAACAGGCAACGAGACAGACACAGAAGAGGTGCACTTTTTTATGGCTGGATTTGCCGACGTTCAATCATTACGTTGGCAGTTTTGTTTAGCTTTTCACTCAGAATGTACTGGGGCTCACAAATTATGGAAATCTCATTGCAGAAATTGTGCAATTATGCTGGGCCACGATAAATAAATGCCTCGAGTGTGCTGAGTTGATTTTACTTACGGAGGCTTAACACGTCTTCAAATGGTCTCAAATCATATCAGGTATCAGAGATATTATGTGGTGGTAATGAATCAGATTGTATGACATACAACAATATTGTTATAACACAGATTAAACTATTTGAAATACGCCATTAGCCAGAACCCCCAAAAGTATACTACTTATATAAAAAAATCTAAACGAAATAATCTTATGTAAAATAATGCATTTGGCAATCTCACTCTGTAAAAAAATCACCTTTAAAACGTGCCCAACATTTTTGAAAATTTAACAATTTTATTTGGAAAATAATTTTTTTTCCTCTTTTAATCGTTGTGCTGCAATTTTGCTGGTATTTCCTTTTACTTTTACACTTGTTCTTCTTTTTCTCTTCTCCCTTTGTAAACTTCAAACCACAACGATGTTTGCTTTAACTGTTTGCTACAAGTGCAGAAATTTATATTTCTTTGCAATTATATAAAGCAGCTGATGCATGCTGAAATACCACATAACAAGCCAAATTAGCAAAGAAACGTGTAGAGAATGCAGTTAATCAATATCTGTGAAACAATAATATGTTACACATCTCTAATAAAAAAAACATGTCTGTGCATGTCGTGGTAGCGAAATATGAATTGATTTTTCCAGCCTAGAAGCTTTTTTTAAAGCTTAAAGAATGAAAAGATATTCAGACAGTTTGGACTCTTGAGAAGAAATTGTCCCAGAATTCTAGGCATCTGACTTTTACCAACTAAATTTCCAAGCCGCGGTCCAAAAATTTTCCTACATTATTTTCCTGCATAGCCCTGATAAATACATTTCGGATAAACAACAACCTGCTCTTCAACTCACAAAAGTTTTCATTTTCCTTCCTCTTCTACAAAACAGTATACATATTGAGCATGAACTCCGCAAAGAAAGCAATAAAAAACACTTTCAGCATCTGACTGAAAGAGGGAACAGCCTACCAATCAACCATCCACTCTAACTACCAGTCTCACTGCTGGCCTGACTTTCTAAGTAATAAGTAAAATGAAATGATAAACATTAGTCTACAAAGAACAGTGTGACAGCTACACACACACTGTACAATGTACCCAGCTGGCATTGGCTTTTTGATTGGACGATGGTTTTCGATGTACAACTATTAAAAGCATCTTCTGACGATGATCTAAAGAGTAACAATATATTTTATTTAGAATAGTAGATTTTTCAATTAAAAGTTTAATCAATTCAATTAAATTTTTAATTAATTTTTGTACTCAATACTTAAATAAATAATTTTTATTTTTTTCCTAAAAAATACACAAAATGACGGATTGTTTTTATTTAAATGCTTATCTGATAGTTTAACTTTATAAATCCAACAATTATTCCACAAATAGAAATTAATAATAAACAAGAAACATTATTCGCAAACATTATTCAAAATTTTCAAATTATTCAATTAAATTTTTAATTATTATTATTAAAAATTTAATTGAAAATTAATTAATAATTTAATTGATACTATTAATATCTTTACAGGTGAAAATCTAATTAATTTTTTTAATTGCGACAACGAAATTATTAACTAATTTTTTCCTTTTTTTCAGAGAACAATCAGCTCGTGTAACAGTCTCCCCCTGCCTGAAATATTCTACGATTAAAAAAATGCCCTTGTCGACCATCAAAAAGACTCCTCATGAGATTCCCAGAAGACACTTTCACGAGTGAAAATGCCAGCTGGGTAGTCTAACATATCGAAAAACACAAACGTAAAAGTGTTTGTAAAGTATACTTTTCTTTTTGGTAGGAAGTACGCTTGTTACCAATTAAGCTAATCCGTCAGATAATTAGAAATGTTGCCAGTGTTTAAAAAGAAACACATACACAAACACATACACATATACACACAACAAAAACATTAACAACAGCATCAGCTCCATGTGGCAGTCTAGTGTTCGAATAATAAACAGTTTGAAATTTATCTCCATTAAGGAGACAAACAGAAACATACTTCTTCTCCGTGGCAGTGTATGCCTCTGAGTGTCTGTCTGTTTAAAATTATAAGAGAATAGTTCTCAAAGATAAAAAAAAGCAATACAGCAGCGCAATAGCAGCAGTAAATTTTTAACTAATTTTTGTAACGTATTTAAAGGCTTGGCGCCCAGCGGTGCTACGAAAATTTTTCGAAAGACAAATATCTCTTTTTTCATTTATTACACTAAGTACTGGAGAACAAAGTTATGCACAGTTTTGGAAGCTTAAAATATTTTTTGTAGGAAATATAAAGCTTCTTTGGAAGCGCACTCGAAATCAAAATCAAACCATCCCGCAAGCGGAGCACGAAATATTTACTTTTGGCCACATTTAATTCCGAAACCGTACTTCAAATAAGCCGAAAATGAGATGGATTTAAGAAAAACTGAGATCGAATCATATCTAAAGTGCGTTTGATTCAAGAATTTCGAAGTCTATTTAATCCCGAATCCCTAATTGAAACAAGCCGAAAATGAGATTGCTTTCAGAAAAACCGAGTCCTTATCGAGTCTATGACGTGCTTCATTCATGAATTGCTAACTTTTCTATTGAATTAAAAGACTTTATTTAATTTTTAAATGTTCGTTGGTTCTTATACGAACTGTTCAGTAGGTCTTGGCAAAAAGTAAAAAATTGCTCATGTTAATAAAAAAAATTCCTAGAAAATCTTTGAGAATTGCAAAAATACAATGCGCTATTCAGCCGTAACATTAGTTTTCTCTGTAGGACGTGTGATGCGCCTTTAATGTTGAACGCGTAGTGCGTAGGAATGAGCCGGTTTCGGGAACAAGTTCCCTAATTTCATTACAACACATCCCATTATAGTAACGATAGAACAAAGAAACACACTGTACCAGATTAAAGAAAGCATTAACAATTCTTCTCGAAGCAAGTATAACTCGAGATTCACAGCAATTTTCTGTAAATTTTTTAGGCTTCACAATCGCATCATCAGCACTGCTAATACATCCCTGCAGTTTCATGGTGCAAAATACTTGTGCAACGAAGCACGAAGGTTGCAGGCATTTCTTTTAGCTGCTGCTGTAATATATCACGTGACACATGATTTTCTTAATAAGTGCAGGCATGAACACACGTATGCATTCGCACACACACAAACTACTTGATGCCATACAAATAACATTTCGCCAATTTGCACTCAGACTCAGAACAGGTTGCATGATTTTTATCAAATACCAAAAAAAAAATATTTTATGAACCTTTTAACACACCAACACTCGGGCAATTGCAGCAGCACACACTCAATGCCACTTGTACACTTTCCAAAGTCTTTGTTATAAATATTTTCTGTTTTTTTTTTTTGTATATCTTTCCCTTCAACGTAACGTCTTTCATTCAGCTGTAGCATGACATAATAAAATTTTGTAAATTTTCTTTAATTTCCTCAGTTTATAAAATTCCAGAGCTTTAAGCATTATTAAGGTGTATGTGAGAAGGCACACACATACACCCATTCACACTATAGCATATACACATACACACCCATACTTATATAATGTTTGTTGCCTCTTTACATGATTTAAATTTTGCAGTTGCTCCATTCTGTGCATTATTTGACGTGAGTGCTGACAGCTTGTTAGCGTTGGCAGGTTTTCATCTGTTTTTTATACTTTTGGTTTTTCTTTTTCCAAATAAAACCACATTTTTTGCATTCCTATTTATTTTATTTTTTATTTTTTTAATAAGCAAGCAAGAAGAACTATTATGATTTCATGGTTGAAGCGCTCTAAAGTTTATTAGAGGTAAAAATCATTCATATGAAAATATTTATTATTAAAAATTTTGGTTTTCTCTCGCTAGTGGTATAACATATTTCATATAATTAAATTTCATTTCATTATGGCAGGATATGCGGTAACAGGTTAGAAAAATTTTAATTATTCTTCAATTAAAAAATTAGCAAAGGAGAATTTAATTTTGCCACATAAATTAAAGTCACTGGTTGGAATAATCTCACGTAATATATTTTAAGTATTTTATTAACTAAATAAATAAAAAAGAAGTACATAAATCCATCTCACAAGCTTGAGCAAAGTTGAGTAGCAAAATTTTAACTTTGCACTAACAAAATAAACACAAATACATTTACTACACCGGTGTAAATAGTCCACAATGATAATCATATCCGAGTATATAAAGAGATATTCCCAAAATAAATTCACTTAATATATCATAGTTTATTTAATTATATTTCTTTTTTGATCGATGGTCTTTTTTATGAAAAGTTTTTTTTATTATTTAATGCTTTTTTTATATTTTAATGCTTTCCTCCTCAGTTATTGAGTTTGCTTTTGTAAAAAAATTACTTCATGAGAATAGCATAAAGTATGTTATAATAAATTTCACATATATTTTTTAAGGGAAAAAGCACAATTATAATCATATATAAAGAGATATTCCCAAAATAAATACAGTTAATATAAAATAAATATATATGTTAACAAGCTGTTAACGAAATATCGAATAATAATAAACAAAATAAGATAAAAAAAAGACCTCAGGCTTAATAAATATATATCAAAAAAATATAATAAAAAAGGTCAATTAATAATATAATTAAAATTTAAAAGGAGAGCTCATTAAGTAATATCAATGGACTATAGGGATTTCAAGAAAAATTATGAAACCAGCAGATACATCAATCAACTCAAATCTCCTAGGAATAAAATTGTAAAATCAAAATCGGCTATAACGTTTTTAACTAGATGTAGGAATGCAGGAATTATCCCAAATTTCATAAAAAATTCAACGAAGAATATTCTTAATGTTTTCAACAGAGAAGGATTACCGGATATCCAACAATCAATTTCTAAATATACACAGGACTTACACAACAAAATCTTAAGATTAGCAATAAAGGAAAAAGAAAATAAAATAAATATAATTAAAAAACTTAATAAAGGTCAAATAAAAATAGAAGTGAGAATATCATAGTTTATATTTATTATACGCTTGCAACACTCTTTTGCCAAGTGACAGCAAACAATAAAAACAAATTAATTAAAATATGGAAATTCATAAACAAAAATGAAAAAAAGAGAACAATGGAAATATTAAGAAGTAAAAGAAGTCTGGTATATTTATCAAGTGAAATCGACTAATCAGGTGATATTTTTTTGCTCCTTTATCTTGTCCACAACGTGAATGTCAAAATTTGTTTACATTTTAAGCGCGCCAAAATCACTTTTACTCATTTGCTTAATTTCAAAGAGCGCGAAATTAACAGTTTTACTCCTTTCTTTATATGGAGAGAGGTTTGCAACAGCAATAAAGGTATACAGAAATTAATTTAATATATTTGTTGCTATTGTAGCCTGTGTTTGTTTACTTTAGAGAGACGTAAACAATATTTTTGTTTTTTGCTATTGTAGTCATCTGTTATTGACATCCTCAATGAGTTTTACACAAACCAAAACGCATCAAACTCTGTAGGTGGGGTTGTTAAAACAGCTGGCAATTTTTTTTTTTTTGTACCTACATTTGTACAACAAACGTCGAAAACTTGTTTAAAAATTTAGTTTTTGCGAAATCAAATGATTTTAAAAAATTAAAAATCTTCCACACATTTTTTGTTCATAAATTAAACTCATTTCCTTTGCAATATTTGCATCAGTTGTTTTTGACATATCGCGTGCAACAACTCGATTCAACACCACCTAGTTAAAGACGCCCTGATACAAACAAAATGCTCCCTAAAGCTTAATTAATGATTTTACAGCTCTGCTTTTGCACGTTCTTTGTTTATAGTCGCAGCAGTGCTGAAGCTTCGGTTCCAGTAGCCATTTTTATTATTATTGCACTTCGCCGGTGCTACACAATACCGACGAAGGAGGGCGTTCTGATGTGATTGTGGATTGCTATCAGCTGAAGACGGTATTGTTCAGTGACCAGTGACTACGCCTACGCCACTGAAACCTTCCGGCAACAACTGACACCCAAAGATACACCAATGCACATCAGAAAAATGCGAGATGTTTTTTTTTTTTTAAATAATTTTAGTCTGAAACTGGGGTTGAACCCAGGTCTGTTTTTGGTTTTGTAGTCATCGTGCCAACGCCACCCTGTGATAAAATAGATTTTTTTCTCCCCAGTTATTACAAAACTAAAATTCGGTTTTATTTTTCTTTTTTATTTAAATGCACAACTTTTCATATTCACAAGCTTGAATGATTTTAAGCATTAAAAATTATTCGATGGATATCGGCTGCTGGTACTTAAAGTAATAGATTTGCTCATGTCTTCTAACTGCAATAAAAATTTAAGCAAAAATGTTTAAACAAACACATTGGACACACTAGACTGAATTTATTTTTTTATATTTCAACAATTAGTTTATCTCAGCAGCTTTTACTATTTGGCTTGTTTAAAAACTACAAAGGAATACACTTCATATACATATATTAATATATATTTTTAATTTAATTTAAGCCTTGAGTGCATAAAAGCACAAAAACGTTCAACAATCGAATTTGCTAGATGGCAATTTAAAAATAAATTATTTAAGCTGGAGCGAAGCAGAGCATGAGTGAAAAGGTAAAGGGATCGAAAGGTAAAAAATAAATAACCGTATTAACAATTTGATTAAAACTTGAAGTGTTGCAGATAAAAACTTGTGTTTTTCTTGTTACTGAAACCAATTTTAAATAATGGCAATGACCTGCGTTAAATAAGCATAATGGGCGAAAAACGCAAAAACAATAACAGCAACAACAAAAACAAGTGCGGCAGCAGGAGCAGAGCCATAAATCACGGGTTAAAATTTCGCCATAAATTAAGACCATTTCTTATGTACATATGTCTGTCTGTAGGTATATTGTATTTACATCCCCATACAAATATATAAATATATATATATTTATATAAGTAATATATATTAAATAAATAAGTAAAGTTACTCGCAGACTGTATAAAAAGACTTTTTGATTTGTTTTATTTACAAAGAATGAATTAAGCGGATATAAAAGAAATTGAGCGCGCCGTATGTGTGTAACAAGACATTCTCTTGTGTGCAGAGCAATTTTAATTAAAATCCTTTTTTAAACCGTTTAAATCAATGGGAATTTAAATGAAAAACTGAAAAGCTATTTATACAAAATAGGATTACGAAGACGAAGGAATGAAAATTTTCAATTCGTAACAAAGACATTTCAGACTACAAAAGTAACGTAGGGAACACTGAGTATTTCGTGGAGAGGGGAAGACAGAAAAACTGTTTGAAAAGAACGTTTGTAGTTTGAAAAAGTATTTAAATCATTTATCGAAATGATAGGGGGAGTCACAAGGTGTCATAAAGTCGTATGTTCTAAAGTAGTAACATTTAAATAATATGACACACAAAGCTAGTAACACTTTCAACATTTGCTACCTTTGAGGATAAAGTTGTCTGCACGTTTCCTGGCTTCAACCCCAGTTTCGGAACATATCACGATGTGCATTAGTATGACTTTGTGCCAATTGTTGTCGTAAGGTTTCAGTGGCAAAGACACTGAACAGCAACGGCTTCAGCTGTAACCAATTCACAGGCACATCAGAACGCCCTGCTTCGTGGGTATTGTATACCACCAACGAAGTAAAATGAATACTAAAAACGGCTATAAAAACGAAGCTTCAAAATTTAATGCATTTCCTGGATATCAGAGGCTACGCAAAACCAGAGCTGTAATAAAAAAAAATTAAACTTTCCTCTCTCTCTGTTATCATTTCACCAACTGTCATCTCTCTCACTTACTCTACTTTGTGCACAATGCATCTCATGTCATAACTGAGTAGTGGTCTTAAAATAATAAAATAAAAATTAAAGAGGTATATTAAAGAGGATAGGCAGGTGGTGAAAGTGGTGGGAAGATGGAAATATTGCGGCTCTCTGATGTTAATTTTGAAGCACTTTTTTTAAGCCATTCTTTTTTTGGACCGGCACTCAGGGGATAAACCCTTTGACTTTGCCGATTTTTTTTTGCTCAAATATTGACGAAGGTGCTGTAGCATAGAAAAATCAGAACAAAAATTTTGATTCCACTGAACCTGGAATCGAACCCAGGTCCTTATGCTTGCAATATCAACAGGCAAACTATTCAACATCCCAAAGTCAAAGCGCTAAACTAAACCACATCCACACATTTCCCGTAGACCAACCAACGAGATCACTATTATTCATTCTGCTTTAGCAGCAACTATACACACCATTTCATTAGAAAACTTTTCTATTAACGGTGATTCCAAATTCCAAATCAAAAAGGCAACAACCCACATAAATTTAAATGCGGACTGCAAGGCTCATGCTCCAGCACTTGAACACAAATTTGAGCATCAACAGATGAAAAAAATTATTAAATGGACAAGAGAGCACTCTGTAACTGTAAACCACATGTATTTGCAATTTTACTAAATAAAACATTAAACAAGTTTAGAGCAAAAAATATGTACAAGTATGGCAGTGTGTATTTATTGCATGTTTAAGTGTTGGTAAACAAACATGCTATAAATGCACAAACTCATTACACTCACACAGGCACAGGCACACGCTCCTGCACACAAAGCTACCAACTTAAGCAAGACAACACTTAACATTTCGGCCTCAGAGGAAATGAAGCTGCTTAAAAGCTTTAAAAGTTAAATAATTCTAAAAATAAATATTAAAATTAGAGAAAATGAAAATAATGCACATACACACACACGTGTGTGTATATGAAGTGAAACACACAACAAATAAAATCCATATAAATATTTTTAAAATAAATCCTATTTTAAACAATATATGAGTATCTATGCAAAGAGGATAAAAACTGAACTCCGACAAAAGATTTAAAATAACAAAAAAAAAAACAAAATGAAGAAGACGAAAAACACAAAAGTTTATTTTCTCAAGATTATGAGGATTTGTAAATTTAAATATTTTAATAATAAAATAAACAAAGTAAATAAATGTTTATAGATTGAAAAGAAAGAGTTGAACAAATGTCACTTTAAAAGAACATGAAGTCAATTTTTGAAGCAACAATTTGTATTTTCTCAAGCTTTAAATTTAGTTTTCTTTTATTTAGATTAAAATGAAAGAAAATTTCTTATTGAAAATAATACTTTCTAACAGACATGTACAACATGTAAAAGCTTCCCTTTTGTAGAAAATAATAATTTTTGAGGGTAAAAGGGATTTTTTCCCAAAAACTCCATATTTACACAGTGACTTTTGTCCCTGCTACACGACTTTGTTGGCGATCTGTGTAGAGATGGGTGCAGGGCAGAAAAATTACCACAAAATAAACGGTGCTGCGGAATTTTAATATTTTTTTTTTGACAATAGTTAACAATATTTGGTTTTAAAATTTTTTTATTGATAATGTTTGATTTTTCAATTGTAAAATATGGCAGGGATGCCATGTGTGTATAATTTTTTTTTTATTTAACGAATTCTTTTGAAATTTTCCATACAAATTGGATCCCGTATCTTTTGTAGATATACAAAAATTTGTTTCTGTAAGTGCGCAACAGTATTGCCAGGTACGGGTAATTTTTCTAAATGATTGTTTTGAATATCAAACCAATTTGCGTAAAATTTAAAACGGAATGGAACTGCGCCCTTATTTTTGGACCAAATTGTCACAAATTAAAGAGGAAAAAAACACTTCCTGAAAACCACATAAATTTCGTTGTGTGATTTTTTTTATTAATTTAAATTTTTCCTAATCACATTTACAAAATACCAAAGTTTGTGTTTGAATTTGCAATAATAAAGCAAAATCTTTGTGTGTTTGAAGCTTTCAGTTTCCTAAACAATTTAATACAATTCCAGTTCAGTTGTAATCTGTAAAGGAGCTTCTTTAGAGTTCCATTACTATTCGTATTGAAATAAATTTTACCTTAAAATTTCCTTCAACAATAAATAATAGCACTTGAGGGCCCTGTTTAACTTGTTACAATTTCATTTCGCTTCCCATTTTGTTTTATACAATCCTGCACTTGTATGGAAGTATTTGCTAAAATTAAATTATGTGTTTAATTTACGGTTGGGCTTTAAATGACTTTTCTATTTTATGTTTATTTATTTTACTTTACTTCACTTTACTGTCATGGTCATGTCTGTGTCTGCAAATTGTCTTGAAAATGGTTTGTCAAAAGGAATACTACTCTGTGTGATCTTCGGTGCGGAATCCAGAGAGTGTATGGGGGTGTGTGGGCGGGTTATTTCCTTTCCTGTTGCTTTCTATATTGATATACTTATACACCAAATTACAAGTCACACTAACACTGGTACGTACATACACATGTGAAACATCTTTTGTGTGTTTAAATGCTTTTGAGCGATGCTGAAGAGGTTTCTTGTTTCTTAAGGACTTTTATTTTATTAAATTTTTGGATGTGTATGTGTTTTCAGTTTCAGAGTTTATTTTTGTGTACAGTTTTCTTCTTTTTTTCTTTTTGGACAAGTGAACGACAAATGTGTTTGGTAATAAAATGTTTGTTTGCCTTTGGTTTGTTTTCGTTTGTTTGGTTTCGAAAAAGGATTTGTTTCATGCGAAAGATGTTGGCAACAATGAAGTGATGCATGACTTTAATATGATATTAAATTTGAAGAGATTTATTGCAAGAATTTCCAAATAAAAATAAAGTAAACGTTTAATTAAAATATAAATATTTGAATGGTTTTGTGGTGACCATTTTATAAAAAAAAAATTTAATAAAGGTCAAAATAAAAAATAGAACTGAGACTAATAAAAAAAAAATTAAATAAAGTTAAACCACGATTATAGCGGTCTTAGCACGAATAACCGATAAACACGATGAATATAGATTGTGTTAAAAAAGCATATTTTTCAGACTACGCTTCAATGGGTATGTTTTTGCGAATAAATTAAAACTATTTTGTCTTTAATGGAACGAACATATACTGCTCTCTTTTATGATTTGCTATTTGAACGAGGTATTACTGAAAACAAAAGTTACAACACCAAAGATATTTGCATAATAAAGAAAGAAAACAAAATTAAAACGCCATGAGAATGTAGCAAAAAATTGCAATCAACGAATTTGAATTATGATTGTATTGTTTAGGAAAAAGAAGCATGTCGATTAATAGAGGCCCAGATAATCGAGATTCAACTAGGTATATGAAATTCTGTAATATATTTTTAATTTAGAAATTTAAAAAAAAAATTACAGAAAAATTTACGAAAAATTTTTCATCAAAATATACAGCAACATTTTGTATCACGAATGAAAATTTTTTATAAAATTTTTTTTTTAATTTTTTAATAAAAATTGAGTATTTGTGGTAAAATTTTTTCAAAAATAATATTTTTCAAGTGCGAATATATTTAAATATAATTAAAAATGTATGTCGCTCTGCCCTCAGCTGTCCAATAAAAATATAAAGGCCAACTTAAAGACGTAAATATTCAAGTAAATATGCTGTAGTTAAACCTGCTCTGCAGCTTAGCTTAGGAAATAACAACAAATGTTTTCATCAATCATTATTGATGACATTTGTAAATACCTTTTAAAATCAATCACTTTATAAACGTATAAATTTCAAAAACTAGCTGGACTTAAAAATCTTCGGCAGGGAAATGCCTGTGAAATGTTCAGTAAATTAGTTCAAATAATAAGAAAATGTTTACTGAGGCAAACAATTGAGCACAAAACGTAATTTGCCAAAAACATCTCAGCACCATATTCAATAACAAGAAAACAACTGAAAATTAACAAATATGCAGGACCTAGAAATCATAGATACAACACTCAGATTGATTTTAGACACATAGACAGGCATAGTACATATTTGTATATGAATATTTGTTTGTACATATGTACATGTATGTGCATACATATCTAGATATAGATATAGATCTTTATATAAAAAGAAAAGAAAATAATCGATAGTAATGGCGCTTACGGCTTTTGGCGGTTGAGTGTTTGATATGTTATATTTAAAATTTCAACTACATATTTCTTTTGCCCTTACATGGTACGTTCGAGAAGATATAAATATCAGTCCGTCCTAAAATAATGTGAACTTTTGAAAAGGCGTTATATGTATGTATGTGCGTATATATATGTATGTATGTATGGATAGGTTAGATAAGGTGACGTACCCGCCCCACTTAAGCCAGAGATTAGAGCTATAGTGTTCTATGTATATGTGGAAGAATAAAATCAAGTTTCATTTACGGTGCTACTGGTCGTTGTCGAAGTCCAACGAGTATCAAAGATTTTTTTTTATTTGTATTTATTTAAACGTGTCGCCTTTTTTTGTACCCTTAGTGTAGGAAATTGAAAAACAAAATCGATGCCTTAAAGCTGATTGTGAACAAATCATACTAAAATCTACTTTAGTTTTCATAATAATACATTATACATACATACATATTTATAGCCAGCATAAAGTTCTTTAATGTTTTTCCAAAAAATTTTCTACTCTTTAAAATGTATCCATATGTAGAATTGGTTATGTTTTTCTCTTTTGCAAACATATGTTGGACGGTGCAACCCGTGCATATCAAACATGACTGACAAACTACTGCTGACCTTTTTTATGTACTCGATTCTTTCCCTCTTAAAAGCAAAACAAACAAACAAATCCAAAATAAAACAGAAATCAGACATGCAAACCGTGCAAAAACAAAACAATTGTTAAAATAACAACAACAATATAGAGAATATATAATTACTCTCGAACTTCTCTATAGCGAACTTCTCTATAACAAATAAAATTCGTGAACACAACATTTTTGGGAGTATTTTCATATATTTTTATCTCCCTATAACGAACTTCCCTATAGCGAAGTTCTCTCTGTAACGTACAATTTTTTAAGACCTAAATAGAATTTTTCACACTAAATAATCTCTCCATTGCGAAGTTTTTAGCAATTGATTTTTTGCATCAATTTAGTCACATATGTATGCATTAATAAAAAAAAAATTAATGTGTTCATATAAAAAAAATTTTTTTTTTACATAAAAAAAAATGTAGTAAAGATCTTCTGCAGTTTCTCTATAACGAATTTTCTCTATAACGTAGAAATTTGACGGTCCCCAACTGCTACGTTATAGAGAAGTTCGACTGTATAGTTCACATAAATCCAGTAGAATGAAAAAACTCCAAATCGGTTCATAAATGTCCTAGTTCTGAAGTAGCGAATGTAAATTATCTATATAAAAAATTTCATCAAAATCTACGTATTTTGTTATATTAATTTAACCAGGCATTCAAGTTGTTGTTTGGTATTTAAATTAAAAATGTAATTATACTCAATCAAAATCGAAAACTTAAATTTGAAAACTTTTTTGCACTTTAAAAAATTCCTAAAAACAGATAAAATTGCATAGTTGGCAACGCTGAATATAATAGTCAAAAGTTCGTGCACACAGAGCAAAAGCTAATTACTTCTTAACCATATCCAACAATAATATATGGAGCACACAGAAAATGCAAAATAACAACATTTTTCTCTAATAAACAGAGTTATTTGATGAGAGAGAGAAACCAATACACTAGAGGGCGAAAGTATTTCCCTACTAAATACGTATAAAGGAACAGTGCTACTTACTTTGTAAGACAAATAGATGTGTGTGGGGCTATACTTTTATAGCGAAGTGTGTTAACCTTGAACTTTAAGTATTAGGCTACAATGGCGACAAATAAAATGAGAACAACAACAACAAAACGCAATTTGCACTACATATGCACACACTTTTTAAGTTTTTCATCACTTTTATTTAAAATATCCACGGAACCGAAAATTTTAATTTAAAATTTTAATTGACAAATGAAGATTTTAATCTTTTTTACATAAAAGAAATGATTATATATATATGTATGCATATATATATTTCAATAGATATTGAATTACAAACACGACCACACATAATAATGTATGTATGTATATATGAATATATTTTTATATACAACTTAAGCAAATAAAAACTGCTTTCTTGGGCATCTGCCTCTTAATTTCCACTTACTGACATTTAGATCTTAATTTTCAACACATTTCCTAAGAACTTATTAATAATTCAATTTTCAAACTTCACCAATAAAAAAATATATATATATATATATATATATATTTATGTATTGTAATAAATTAAAGCTAAATTTTTTGGAGCTACGATGCGAACGCTAAGAAATTTTCTGTAAACTAAATTAAATCTCTGTTTCTTCTCTGATCATCTGATTATATTCTGACTCTTCTTGCAACATGAATAATTGAGTTAGTTTGGATGTTATAACAACAACATGTATGGTAGGAATTTAAGCATAGCAGGGATGGGGAGGTTGATGCGAAAATACTGTCTGTTAATACTAATAGTAGTAAATTTGTGAACATTAACAAACAATATAGGTCATTAGTTCTATAAAAAATCATGATACAGAGTATCAAAACTAACTCCGACCAAATATTTATTGAAATCGGAACAAATCTAGTTTATGGAAGCTACGCCAAATTTAAAAAAAATTATCTTAGGTAATAGAAAATTAAATTCTAAGAAAAAAAGTTTAGTACAAAAATCTTCGGCAACGCATAGTTTGGGAGTTACGGACCTACAAAGTCGTCGATATATTTTGCCATTTTCATTATAAGTCTTTGATTCATTGCAACAATATGGGTATGGCTGCCTTCCTAAACATCCGTATGCAATGTCAAAACAGTGTTTAAGAAAATCAGTAATATTTTACCATATTTTGTATAGAGTTAATAAATTTCTTTTTTATAGTTTTACAAATTAAATGTAATGTTTCCTGACTGTTATTTGTTCCTTACAAAAAAAAATATTTTATTAAATAGTAAAAGTATTTTCTCTTCTATGGTATAACACACCGGCGTCGCTAACTAAAGGTTTGAAGCATAGCCGGCCTTCGGCCGGCCTTAGGGATTTTCTCCTCTATGATATAACACACACCGGCTTCGCTAACTAAAGGTTTTCCGCATAACCGGCCTGCGGCCGGGCTTAAGGATTTTCTCCTCTATGTTATAACACACACCGGCTTCGCTAACTAAAGTTTTTCGCATAGCCGGCCTTCGGCCGGGCTTAAGGATTTTCTCCTCTGTAATATACCACACACCGGCTTCGCTAACTAAAGGCTTCCCGCATAGCCGGCCTTCGCCCGGGCTTAAGGATTTTCTCCTCTATGGTATAACACACACCGGCTTTGCTAACTAAAGATTTTCTGCATAACCGGCCTTTGACGGCGCCTAAGAATTTTCACCTCTACACATTTTATCATCTCAAAATGTGAAATTTTACCATCATGTGATCGGCATTTTCACAAGCTTTTCAATGATACCCATATTGACCCAATAAGCTAAGAAATATTAAACACAATGACATTTTTATTATAAAACTTCCGAGGCCCATAACTCGGAAAATATGCGTTGCCGAAGATTTTTGCACTAAACTTTTTTTTCTTTAAATTAAATTTTCTATCAGATAAGGTAACTTTTTTTAAATTCGGAGTGGCTTCCATAAACTAGATTTAAGCCTTGAAATCTATTTTTAAATATTTAAATTTTGAATCAACTTGTACATGTCAAAAAAATATAAAAGTTTAAGAATTAAATATTTTTAATTAATTTCTTCTATGTTTCTATGTATTTATGTACATACATATGTTAGTATTTATAAATATAATATTTATATAATATGTATATATTTATAATAATATTTTTCAAGTAGCCGCATCTCCACAACAAAACAACAATACTAAAAACAACAGGCATTTTGTTTATGTAAAACTTACTAAAGATGTCAAACTAGTTTTTTTACTGCTACAATAGCAACAAAAACATTAATTTTATTTACGTATGCCTTAATTCCTTTTGCAAGCCACTTTCAAATTAAACAAGTGAGTAAAGATGATATTGGGGCACATAAATGTGAACAAATTTTGACATATACGGCGTGTAAAACATAAACGAGCAGAAAAAGTCACATGATGAGTTATTTTTACTTGACAAATATACTTTGTGTAAAAGTTAATTTTTTATTGCCAAACATTAATGCCTTTCCCCAACTCTGCTTGAATTCTCTTATTTTATAAAAGTATTTAATATATTCACTAGTGTGCCCAGGTTCGAAGATAACATCACGTTGTTAATAGGGGTAAATAAATGGTGCTAAAAAAATTTAATTTGAAGCATTAAGTTCAATTTCATTTCTTTTTTAGTTTTAAATTTTCTACGGGGTGACATATTTTCCTTCGTTTCTGGAATGGAACCGTAACCTTTAATTTTTTATGAACTATAGAGGAGGCCAAATAAATTGTCGAATAAAGCTAAAAAATGAACTGGATTTATATGTTAAATCTGGAGCTAAAGCAAAAATGCAGAAATTATCTCCAAAGAATCCAATAAGGTCACACTGGTGTCCAACAATATATGAATGCACCCAGTGATGTTAGCGCCATAAACCCGAATATGCTTCTGGACATAGAAGTCGTGTTGTGTGCCCAAAATCAAAATTTTTTTAATTTTCCATTGAAGAAACATAGGTAGGTTGTAATTTCGATATTTATAGATAATTTTAAAAAGGTTTACTGCCGTATTCATAACATCCCTCAGCAGTCGTATTCCACTGTTGCAAGTGGTGATAACTGAACTAGTCTCTACGTTGACCACAAAACCCAATAAATATGAAACTTTCATTTAACGGAAAGTTAAGAATTCTAAAAAGTTAAGCACCCTCAAAACCATGGTAATATTTTTTTTGAACCACGAGAAATATTTAAAAAATTTAACATCACTGCAGGCACCATGCATATAAACAAAAATATACATACATTAATATGCAAGCTACAGACGGTGCAACGAGTATATGCATTAAGTTTGTTAATGTTGCATATTGGAAACCAACATTACCAGCAAACAAGTAAACCATCACTGCAAAATTAATCCTTAATTGTATATCGCAATTCACACTATGAAACCAACAACAAAACAACCAGAAAATATCAAAATATTTTGATTTTTATGAAACTTTGGATGCAAACAAATTGAAATCACAGACAAAGCAATAAACAATTAGTTTTACTTGTTTCGTAAATTTGTTGCATCGTCTGTAAAGAAGATCGACAGAGAGAAAAAAAGAGTACTTTTGTATGCAGAAAAATTCTGCCGCCTTGGTTACAAAGTTTAGAAAAAGTTTAGTTAACAGAAAATTTCATCGCGTTCGTCACGTAGCTCCGCAAAGAATTAGTTTTAATTGATTAAAATACATACATACATACATATATATATATGTATTTTCGGTGAAGATTATAATGTAATTTTTAAAAAGTTGTTAGGAAAAGTGCTGAAAAATAAAATATCAGAAAGTAATAATTAGAGGCAGATTCCCATAATGATAAAAGCATATCCTATTCGGTTTAGTTTTATATATAAAATATATTCATTCATACTTATATAAATTCATATACGTATATGTATGCAGAAAAGTATGTACGTTTTGAAAAATATATGTATGCATGTGGTTTAAATAACAATTTCGTTTGTGTAAAAAAAAATAAAGTCATAATTTGTCAATTAATTAAATTAAAATTTACGGTTCCATCGATTTTTTACATAACAAAGTGATGAAAAAGTTAAAATGTGTGTGCTTATGCAGTGTAAATTGTGTTTTCTTGTTGTTGTTCTATATTTTTTTCTGCGCAATTGTGGCCGGTTACTTAAAGTTCAAGGCTAACACACTTCGCCACAAAAGTATAGCGCCACCCACATCTATTTGTATTACAAAGTAAGTAGCAGAGTTATGTTATACTCGTACGTATTAAGTAGGAAAATACTTTCGCTTTCAAGTGGATTGGTATTTCTCACTCTCTCTCATCAAATAACTCTGTTATTAGAGGAAACTGTTGTTGTTTTTCATTTTCTGTCTGCTCCATACATTGTTGTATGCTTAGGAAGTATTTTGCTTTTTCTCTGTGTGCACGAAGTTTTGACTATTGTATTCATGGCTGCACATGCTTGGATATTTAAAACTGTTCTTGTTGGGTTTGTTATTGTCATTGTGGGGTTGTTGTTTTTCTTTTGGTTTTACTTTTGCATTGCTTTTCTGCACAGTATGTTGTTTTTGTTTGTCTATCAAGTGTTTTTTAATTTTGTCAGTTTGCATGTAGTACTTCTTCTCTATTCTTTAAGATTTTGTTTTAGAGAGCAGGCGAATTATGATGATAAATTTAGGCGGTATTTTCTGCGTTATTGTTTTGGTTTGATAGCGACATGTTGCTGCTTTTGTTTGGTTTGATCAGTGCACAAAAAAAATGTTAATATCCAATTTCATGTCAGTCAAGCCTGTCACCCATGAGTAAATGTTGGGAAGGAAAATGTTGTAGTAGTGAGATGATAATATGCATTTATGTACATATCGTCACCTGAAATGCAAAAGAACTTAACAACCAAAGAACTGAAAATTTAGTTTTTTAATGGACTTTATTAAACAACATCAAATAATTGTTTTTCACAATTCAAAAATGTGCCAAAAATAATTTAAAAAAATGTTATGTGTGCAAGATTTTTTTTTTACATTTCTCTTATGTTTTGTGTTGAATAATAAACTATCACTTTTATTTGGATGATATTGAGAAAAAATTATATTTTTTACCTCAACACTTTTCATTTTATTAGGTTTTTTGTCTCTCCTGTAAAATTTTTAAAAGTGATGTTATGTTCTTCTGCATTGTAGGTGACGATATGTTTCTGATTTTGATGATGGTTTTTAAATGTTTTTGACTTAGTATACATTTCTTGCATTTATTGCTATTAAAAGCATTGATTGAACGATTTGGGACAAAGTATAGTGCGCTCAGGTTAACGTCAACTAATTTAAACCGCTGGTGTTGACGTTTATGAATGTGCAAATTTAAAACCAAAATATTATAGATACCGTAGCATTTTTATTGTACATAAATTAAAACTATACAAAAATCATATCCAAATAATAACAAAAATAGGTTTTGAACCTAAAATGTTTTTCTTGCTACCATGGCATAAATATTTACACTTTTACATGGCTTGATTCAGAACTACGTATATATTTTAATTATTACTATAGCTTAAATTTTGCTTTATTATAGCTGATGTTTTAAAATTTTGTTGTTTATTTGACGGTTTAGAGTCGATAATGTTATTAAAACAGTGTTGACGTTTTGCGATGTTGACGTTATACCGAGAGCTGAAATTATTCTTGTTACTAGATATATTTTATTGTTATCTAGGGATCAGCCAGGTTTTCTCACTGCTATAGATGTTGGAGTTTTTTTTAATTTATCGAATGTGCAATAGTCCGGTTTATAGTTTCGAAATAAACATCAATTTATGTAGAAAACATTAATTTACCATTTATACTCATAACTGTGTCTAGATATTTGAAATTTATAGTATTTGCTTTCAAACATGTTTGTAAATATCATTAAAAATTCATTAATATACTTTGTTGAACATAGCATACGTGCATACATACACACAAAAAGGTCCATATAAACATCAACTAATTATGTATGCCACATTACAAATTGCAAAACTTTGACAGAAATTACAACAAGAGCCCTTCTACATGTTTAACATACATACATACATACATAAATATATGTATACATTGGTATGTGTATATTTTTTTCCATTAAAAAGGAAGTTTTTATATTTATAAGTATGTACGGGTTACTGTAACTGTTGCCATCCATGTACATTAATGTTTGCCACAATTACGAGTTTCTGCAGCTGTAACAATGACATCGGCATAAACCAGCACACAAACACATTCATATGCAAGTTGCCGTCACTTTTCCTTTAATATGGGTTCGCGCTTTGAGAGTGTGTAACTTGATGTTATTATGACATTGCAACAGCAACAACCGACAACTACTTCAATAAAAGAACACACAAAAAAATCCTTAACATGCATAATTAATTATTTGAGGTACATTAAAAAAAACTTTCATGAAAAAGCCTACACAAGATGAACAATGGAATGAAATTCTATAGATCATATTTGTTTTGATGAAGCAAAAAAAAAAAACAAACAAGAAATAAAAAATTAAAAACTTCGTAATTAGTGGCTGGCCTAAAAAATAAAAATTAACAAAAATGTTTATTAAAAAAAAAAACTGAGAGCAACTGTGCCAGTTTCTTGTGTCTCCACTTAAATATTGTATGAAATTAAGCAAAGTGGGAATATAAGCGCAATGGCTTATTTCTTAAGGACATATACCAATAATAATTTTTTTTTCATGCAACTATTCAGAAATATACACATTTGTACGTTTAATGTTTTTTGCTTACACAGACTTTGAGCAGCTCAAACCACCAGCTGTCACTTTCGTTTCACAAACATTTAATTGTGTATTCAACGGAAATTAATGTCTGCAAATGAAGGTATTACTGGCAATTGTACAATCATAAAATTCGTTAATAGCCATCAAAGTTATTGACAGTCGGCTAAAATATCAAAGGATTTCCTATAGACGTTAAATTAGTAATAATTTTTTTTTTCATAACTGTTTTAGCTGGTTAGATAGTCAAATAGTTTAAATCATTTTATAGAGAAGAAAAATAAAAATAAAATATTAATTTAATTGTCAAAGAAGGCAATGGCAAAGATATTTAATAATGAAATTTGTTGTCAAGTTTTTATATAAAATTTTTTATTTAAAATTTGTTATATAAAACTTATATATTATTATTTTCTAATTTATTTGACCTTTTATGTATGTATATTATATTAAGATAATAAAGCATAAGTTCAATTTCTAAAAATGAAATATTTACAGCCCTATTTATAACTTTTTCTTCATTTATAAAAGTTTTAATAGACAAATGTCCATACAAAGTTCAATAAATATAACATCTATAAATCAAAAAATAAAATTCTTTTAATAAATATTTCTTTATTCTCTTTCAAGCTTAAAGATATTTATAATTTTTTTTTTATTTTTTCTTTGTTATGTAAAAAAATTTTTATATTAATTTCAAAAACAAAAATTTTTTTATAAAATATTAAACATTTTTTGAAAATAAGTTTTAAGCGAATTAAAAACGATTCTCTTTCTAGCTCTCAGGGATTTCTTTAAAAAAAAACCGGTTTTCTATTATTGTTGTTTTTTAAGTGATTAAAAATTTTATTGTATCAATTAAACTGTTTAATAAAAATACTTGCTACCGCATTTCAACAATAAATCGTGAATGATTAACTTGCAGGTATTCAGTTGCCTTTCGTTAATCAGTTATGATAATTCCAAATAAAATAATCACACGATCTTGGTGGCCAACTAGACACCAGTAATTTAAAATTGTTGTTAGTTGGTTCCTAAATATAATTATTTCATTTACACCTCCTTCCTCTAAATAACAACTAATTTTTGATCACTTTCATCTGACAATTTTCCTTTTTTTATTATTAAACAAATTAATTTTCAAGGTAAATACCAAATCGAGACATTGGTTTCCGCTATTAAGTTTTCCTTTTCATTTTCATTTTCTTTTTTTTTATTTGTATTCTGTTTTCCTGTTAAAATAGGAAAACATTTTTCGGTATTAACTTGGCTTACAATTTTGTTGTATTTCATCCAATTTCGTTTCAATTTTTATTTTTTTTATTCAATAAACTGTTTATTTGTATTTTCATTATAAACTTCCTGTATTTAACAAGTACGATTTTCCGTTGCCACAACGCACTCATTGGGCGGATGTACAGACGGCATCTCAACGAGAACGGCGCCGGTTGCTTCTTTTTTTTTAAGAGTTGCTGTTTTTATTCTTTAATTATTTTGGCTCTTCGGCTGCCTTTGATATTTTATTATTTTGTCATTAATGTAAATCGCAATTTCGTGGAAATGTTTTTTTGCATTTTGAATGAACAGAGTGTTCGAATGGCATGTGTTAATGGTATTTAAATGAGTAGTGGAATTTTGTTAGACGTTTGAAGTGAAACAAAAATTTATTTTTTCAAGGACTCCAAACTTGGCTTTAATTATTAGTTTTAAGAAAAAAATGAATTTTTTTTTCAACTTGAATTTCGGAACTGCAGTTGTTACTAGACAAACTGTTGTTAGACCATCTGATTTTAATATAAATAGACTAAATCACTCACTGCCTTTGCGTATCAAGAAAATAAAACCTTCTTTAATGTAACTTGCTTGCTGTCCTTTCTTTGTCTTCTCACACAGCTTAACGTAAATGTCTCTCACTTTAATCACCGAACTATGGCAGCCTGTATTCCTTTAGTGCATTTAATTGTTTGAGAGTGTGTGTGTGTGTGTGTGTGTGAATATTTGCCTGTGCAGTAATGTTGCCAGTATATATTTTTTAAATATGGCTTTTAATGTTCTGCTTATTTGTCTTGCTTTGTAGCTTGAAACTAATAGCTGCAGCTGTAATCAATTTTCTGCTGAAGACATTTTTAAAGGAAATTGATTGTCTTTAATTACTTAATGTGCAAAAAGACGACACAGAAGAGGACGCAGAAAAACAGCTGCAGAGTTATTACAAAAATATTCTAAGAAACGAAAACAAATTTAAATTTACAAAGGAAAAGTCTTTAAACAGGGGTGAGGCAGGCATATGAAAATGGATTTTTAACCGACTTCAAAACAGGAGGAGGTTATCAATTCGACTGTATTTTTTTTATATGGGGTACCTCAGAACATTTTACTTGATGATAGTTTTTCATTGGACAGGTCGTGCTTACCGTGTGCTCTTATTTTAGTAGCGGTTGGATGTGGGGAATACAGCTCCCTCTCTTCAGCATTAATAACTGGGTAGACCAATTTTGATGGCTCTTCTTTCACTGGAAAGCTCGTACTTACCATTTGCTTCCATTTTAACGGCGGGCGAATGGGGGAAATACAGCACTTTTTATTAAGTATAACTATTTTAACGATTATTTTTCCTTTCGAAAGCTCATGCTTATCGAGTGCTCCCATTGTAATAGCGGGCAAATCGGGGAAATACATCTCCCCTCCTCAGAATTGCTTACCGCGCGGACCGATTTTCATGATTATTTTTCCATTGATAATTGATGATCAGTGCCTTTTTTAAACTATAGAAACACTTTTTATTTCATTTTATGATGACCTCAAGACATCAATACATAATATTAAGAGCATCCGCGTCAAGGCCCAGTAACGACTTCTTTTTTAAGTCGGTTTAATTCTTTTCAAAAATCTAGATTTTTTCTTTAATTTTTCTCATAAGTTGTTTTACGTGTAATTGAAGGAACTGTGTGCGATTGCATTCACGCTCTGAAATATTTACAACTATTTCCATAAAATTTTTTTTCAATATACAATGAATCGTTAAATGGTCGTGAGTTCGAGTACTATGCTCCAAATCGTTGATTCAAAACCTATTATCGTCAAGAAAAATTTCTCAAGCCAACAGCACCTTTTATTGGCCATACTGCTTTAAAACTATTCCTTTATTATATTAAATATTCTACACCACCTACGATTGCTTTGATACTGCCTTGACAAATACGTACTGCTTTCTATCCAAAGATATTTAGATAATTGGATCTTCCAAGTCCGTATTTCCCGTTTCTTGAACAACGCCCATCTGGCAACGCTATTATATTTTTTTCATCTGCATTTATTATCTTTTTTTTTAAACATTTTGCCTCATACCCGCTTTATAATTTTATAATTAATTGTCCACTACATGCGTAAGTTAAATAATGGTTTATTTAAATGTATTTTGGCTTAAATACTGCAATGCTATTCAAATAAAAAATAAATAAAAAAACTCCAAAACGACCCTTGACAAAAACATGTTGCCAAAAAAAAAAAAGTTTCCCTTTCGCAAACAATACAATTAGCGGTCATGGTTTCTATACATGAACTCGTATTGTTGTTTTAGCAGCAATAACAAAACAATTGTTTTTAAATAATTGATAATAATTTTGGGATTTACATTTCAATTTATGTAGAAATTAAAAAAAATCTTTGTCTAAATGGTATTTTTTTCTTGTCTGTTAAACGCAAAAACCATGCAGCTCTTTGTTTGTTTTCTCTTGGCAAGAAGTTTTTAGGATGAGTGTGAATCACGAACAATAATTTGTTGGAACTGCTTATGGGTGGCTAAGCAATAACAAAGGCCAGCATTTAATTGAAATGATACTTTGAGGATTGAGGAATTTCTGTATAAAATTTTCTTTCCGGAGAAATAAATTTTTTTTTAAGTAGAAAATTTTCTTATAAAGATTTTTATTCTAAATTTATTAGAAATTCGTCTCATTTTGTCCCAAAAATTTTCTGCGCCCAACTAATTTTATAGAAAATTTTTTTTTTAATATATTAATTGTTAAATTTTCTGCTCCTCATTTTATGAATGAATGAATTAATTTTAATTTTTTTTTTTTTTTTAATAACACAAATTCTACGACACTCTAACAGCTTGTCTGTAGAAACACCCAGAGTCTAGGCGGGAATCGAACCCGCACCACCATATTGATAAAACTGATGCTCATGCACTAGACAACGGAGGCACACTAATTAATTAATTAATTAATATGCTGAAGTTCATAAAAAATATTAAAAATTATTCTAAAATATTAATTTTATTGAAATGAAGTGGTTTGAACAAATTAAAAAAATAATTAAAATAATTTTATTGAAAATTTTTCTGCAAAAAATACATTTTGCAATAATTTTTCGCCCTAATTTTCGCAAAATATTTTACTTATTCAGTGAAATAATATTTCGGAAAAATAATATATATAAATTTAAATATTGCAAATCAATGGTTTAAAAATTATATTTTTATATATTTTATATATTTATTATATTTTTAATCTCAAAAATTATTGACCTTTTTTATTAAAAATTTTTAAAAAAAAAATCGTTATTTAAAACTTCTCTTTTAAAAAAGAGTATTTTATCGAAAATTTTTTTATAGATTATTTTACAGAATATTTTTCTATAGAAAAATTAATTTATTTCAGTTTTTTTTTTACTGAGAATTCTTCTAAAACAATAATTTTATTATGCACTCTTCTGTAGAAATATATTAGAAAAGAATTTCGCGAAAATTTTTAATAAAATTTTTTTTCAAGATTTTGTAATGAACATTAACAATTCTCTTCAGGCCATTACGATCTCGCTTTTTTTTAAACCAGTGCTCAGTGGAGGGAGGCACTCTATATATGCAATGCATTGCACGGGAACCAGATAGAAAAAGGGTCAGAGGGTTTGATTATAGACAGGTAGTGAAAGTGTTTGGAAGAGACAACTCAGTTCGTGCACAACAGTGAATATTAATTACAAAACAAAGTTGTAGCATCTCTGCTGTTAATTTTGGCGCATTTCTTTTTACTTAAGCGCAGCCATTTTTTTTATAATTTTACTTCGCCGACGTTTTATTGTTCAAATACCGACGAAGGAGAGCACGGATCCACAGAAAACTTAGAAAAAACTTTTTTTGACTAGACCCCTTTGCTATCAGGAGATCTGGGCAGTTGCTGCTATTTCTGAGACTGCAATTGCTGGACCTTACCGCTACGATAACGGTGAATTTGACCATTTGAACTCATGCAAGAATAATAGATCTGCCATAGGAGGCCTATTACTTGTTGTGAACTCACCGAATTCGTCTGGTTTTTCAATACATATCTTGGATTCGAGACAAAAATATTTATATATCATTCTTTAAGATCCGACTGCAAATGCCAAAGATATAACAAAAAGTTTAGAAACGCAACGTCGACCTTCGGGAAAAAAAATTTCATTTTCTCGAAAATGCCGTCCGAAAATACTTTTTATTAGGGGTTATACCGCGATTTTTTTTGCCTGTAAGATGGTACCCTCTAGTGTACATGTATTTGATGTTATAATATTTATTTGTAGTGATCTTTCTCCAACTGTGACTTATCTGAAATGAAAAAGATTTTGCTCCACAAACGGTTTCCATGTCTGTCGCTCATCTACAAATCGAAATTAAAAATCCATACCCTAAACAACCAAAAACCATGAAGCCTACAAAATTAATTTGACAAATACAAATTTATTTATAATATTTGAATAGTTTTGGGTATTGTGTGTATTGTGCTGCTATCAAAGCCCACTAATACTAATACTGTTGCTTACAAATTAAATACCAATTGAATTAACCACAATAATAACAGCAGCGGCAGCAGTAGCAGCAGCAGAATCACCAGCGAGAGCAACAATCGAAAAATTAACAATTTCGGAAATAACACAAAGCGGCAGAAAAACAAACAAAAAAATTTCACAGTTGAAATGAATCAGCACCAGATTACGCCCCAAAAAACAAGGAAACGGATATAATGTTGTCGTCCTTACAACTTCTCTTTTTTTTTTTTCGTTTTGTTTATTCAATAGAGAACACACCCAAACAGGCGAATAGATAAAATTAATACAACAAAATTGATAATAAAATAACAAACTGCGGTACTGCTGGCAAGCAAAGAAGCTGCCGATATGCCAGTCTATTGTATACGGCATATTTTTCTAACCTTCTACTCTGGAAATATGTATATAATTTTGTCATTTGATTGTATAGCAAAATATTTATGTGTGTGTGTGTGTGTGTGTGTGTGTGCGGCTAATTGCCAGGGGAGCATAACCCCCATTTTAATTCCCAAATTATTGCTAAATTTTTGTCTCAGTAATTTTTATTTATATTTGATGATTTTTTTAAAATTCATGAAATGTGGCAATGCTCAACAGGGCTAAACGAACAACGTTTGCGATTTATTGAATTTTATTATCAAAATTCGTATTGTGTGAGAAATGTGTTTCGCAAATTTCGTAAATTGACCCACCGAACAGGCTGTTCAAGACGTTGTGACCAAATTTCGCACCAATTTCAACTTTATTGGACTTTAATCCACCAACACGTATGTGAAGATTGCGTACCGTGGAAAATGTTACCGCTATATCGGCCAGTGTCAATGAAGATCGCGCTATATCAATCGCAACGTGATATATTGCACACGATGCCATGAATTTTTTGAGCAGCGAGTTTGGTGAGCATTCCACTTGCCGCCAAGATCATGCGATTTCAACCCACTGGACAATTTGTTCTAGTTATACGTGTAGTCTCTCCTATAGAAGGACAAGCCAGGCACAATATCAGTAAAAAAAAAACAACATTACAGCTGCCATAATGCTGCAAAAAGTTCATCAAAAATTGGAGGTCATGGAGGGCCAACTACGTCGTAGATTTGAAATAATTCTCAATTAACTAGCGGAAGCGGCTTTTCCCAGGGCACCAACGAAACTGAAACAGGACAAGACAGATGCTTTGTGGAAGTCATGTACTCCCAAGAAGAGAGAAGAAAAAATTTTTAAATAAAAATAGTTGCCTAACTTCGAAAAAAATCTAAATAATTTTCCCATAATTTTGTTGAAGAAATTACGTATTTAATTTGAGGACCATCTACATGCAGTTACACATTAACCCACATTAGCTTTTTATACCCCCTTAAAGAAAAACTCCCCTGCACTTAAACTTTTAATTATGTGGAACGTGTTTTTTTCTTATCTTCTCATTACTATTCCTCAACTCACATGGCAAATAAACGTTACTGGTTTTGCGCCATTAACCGAGACATAATTAAACCATTCACCTTAACTAATTGCAACTATAAATAAATAATAAAATAAATTAAAACACATAAACCGCAGTTATATTTTTATATCTTCAATAAAGTCAGCGCGAAGAAAAAAAAAACAATTTATTGCATTGTGTAGCAGCATAGACACACCAGCTAATTACAATTTATTACGCCTTCAAAATAAAATACTAAAACAATACAATAAATCTTTGATGAGAATGAAGAGTCTATTTCAAACAAACAAACAAAAAAAAAAGAAAGAAAAGCGAAAGCGCAAACGGTGTTTAGTGCCAATAATTGTACAAACCAAAAGGTGTGTTTGACGCCGTAAATAAAATAACCTTTGAGAGAAAAAAATAAAGACAAAACAGCACTAGAATAGTTAAAAGTTCAACTCTAGTGAACTAATAACCCAATAAGTCTCTCAATGGTTATAAATAAATCTTGGAGGTCTTGTGCCGACTGATTTTCAGGGAATACGTTTCACATCTGACGGCGTTAGGGCCTCATTACGAGCAGAAGAGCAGGTTGGTGTGTGTGTTTGTGTGTGTGTGGAAATATACACGAGTAATTCAGATGCAAGCAAAAGTGAACGAATAATATTTATTTATAATAGAAGAAATGCTTGAAAATATTACATTATTCTAGTCAAGCAATTTGTTGCAATTCATTGACTTTTAGCACAACAAAACATTTTTCAAAAACATAAATTTCATTGCAAAACAAAAGAAGACAGTTGGAAAATGTATGACTTGGGAGTTTTTTTTTCTTTCATTCTTTTGGGCCAGCAAAAAACAAGAAGAACAACAGCACCGTTAGCACACCAAATGGGACACAGTGGTGTTGAAAGACAACTGAAGAGTGGGAAAGCTTTCAATCAGGCCTGTTCTGTAAATCACTTTTTGAAAGATGAATAAAATTGTCCAGTGTTGAAAAGAAAAACTAAAATTCCCTTGAAGTTGAGCCTGATTTGCACTTAAGGAAAATCGTAAATAATGAAAATGCAGCAATTTGCACAAATTTTCATTAGAAAACCAATATTATTTTGTTGAAAATTTGTTTATTTAAGGTTGAAATAAGTCGGAATCAAGCAGATTGTGGGTACAATTCCCCATGTCAAACCAGATATTGGGTTCAATTGCCCATCAGGCCAAAAATATTTTTGATGTGTCTATTTTATAACAGCACTGTGTGGTATTTAAGCAAGCGAATGCCGACGAAGTAAAATATTAAATAAAATGGACAATACCATAGACGCGACAACTCTGCTTTAGAAATACGTTAAAACGCCCAACTGCGTTGAGAAAGAATTGAGTTTAATTTTTCACTTTATTTAAAAGATCATTTGCACTTTATTAACTTATTTTAGAGTGTCCGAAAATGGATTTAATGTAAAATAAAATGCAAATGTTTTATACGCATAGAGCAAATTTGGGCCAGTAGGGCAAAGCACTTTTGTTTGAAAAGAAAGCATCATACATTTCTAAGAAAAGTAATTTTAATCTGTAACATTTCAGCTTTTCATATTTTTACTGTAACGTATGTTTCCATAAGGAAGTACTATTTTTCTTTTAGTGTCCACTACTCAATCAATTAATTAAATCGTTTGAAAGTCATTCAAAACATTTTGTTGAGAAATGGCAATCGCTTTTACGCCTGCATTATTAAAATCTTGAGTAAACCTCACCCGTTATTGGTATTTTATTTTGCAACCACTGTCCTGCATTCCCTATCGCATTTGTATTGCGGCGCAGCGTTTAGCTTCGCCCATTTTTTTTTTATTTATGTTTTTCATTTTGTTGCGTCAAAATAAAAACATTAATATTTTACAAACGCTACCAACCAAACGGCGAACTTAAATTGGTAAAATCACCCAACAATAAAAAGTGAAATAAATAAATTAGATTTTGTATTGTTGTTCGATGTTTGGTTAAGCAAAACATATTGTAGTCATTACCTTTTGCCAGCGTAAGCCTAAAAATAGTGAAAGTGTGTTGTTGTGGGTGGGTGGGTATTGAACAAAAAATTATTTTTATTTTTTTTTTGTTTTCTATCTAGAAAAAAAAACTTTTTTTACAAACTCATGCTTATTTCGTGTATTTCATTTTGGTTGTACATATTAACTAGCAGGAACAAAGAATAGGCATAGCAAAAATTTTATTACATTAAACTTAATAAAACAGAAGCGGAGAGAAAACACAGTACCACTGCAGCCAGCAGTTGGTTGTTTGGTTGTGGCATGTGCAATTAGGAACAGAGAATGAAAATGTGGCAGACAATGACTAAAATGTTGGGGTATTGTCCTGGGTCAGCCCAGATGTATGCTGTAAAATTTATTACTACTGTGAAATGCCATTGAACAAGTGAAAATATTTTATTTGTATGAAATGAATTACTAGAGTATTGAAGATTTAAAATATCAGCTTTTTAAATATTTAAATAGAAATATTTCGATTTGTTGTTCATTTGATTTCAATTATTTATTTGCATTTAATTAATTTTTAATTGAGAAATTGCTAAATAATAATAATTAATATTAGTTTCACTTCTATTTTTATTTGACCTTTAGTAAATTTTTTAATTATATTTCTTTTTTGAGCGATGCTCTCTTTTATGAAAAGTTTTTTTAATTATTTATTTTCAATATTACGCTGCCAAATAGAGAGAATAATAATTTAAAAAAAGTTTTCAAAAAAAGATCATCGCTCAAAAAAGAAATATAATTAAAAAATAATTAATATTAATCATACGTAAATTTTTCTTGCACGTATGATTAATATTATTAACGAATATTAAGTATACGGCTCATATGGTCTAAATTGGTTGTTGTTCCTGTTAATTAATATTAAACATACGTTTTAATTAATTGTAGTCAATGTTGAAACCATGCTAAATTAATATCAGCTACATCCCCACATAACCTTAAAATATGTCCTACTTTCCTGGTACAATAATAATTATCTAGAACCTGCCATTGTAAATCAAAGCTCTTAGCAAACTGAGCCTTGGTTTTTGTTTTCCTCTAATTTATGCGAAACACAGCATTTGAAGCCCTTTAGATTACACACATATGCAAAAAACAACTAAAAAACATCTTGAGCCAAAGGAAACATCTTAGTTAACACTCACTCACGTACAATCTGGCATACCAACAAACAAACATGAAATGTAAAGTATCAAATTTTAAGCATGTTGCGTTGGCAGTTAGTGGCAATAGTTGCAATGCTGGTGATTGTATTGTGTGCTGCACTGTGTGTTTTAGCGTCTTGTGTTTTCTATTGTTTTTTGCAACATGCTGGTTTTATTAACATACAATAGCTTAGATTTGCCTTGTAACAAAAGAAATGCGTTTTAATGTTCTGGTGGTGTAACATTTTCCTTCACATTATATATCCAAGTCAAGTGAAATGTGTGCCAAGTCTTTAGTATTTCAAATTACAGGACAAAAATGATTAACTATTACATTTAATACATAGCGTTTTATTTTGAAAAAAAAAATCAATAAATAAAACTCGAATTGAAAGAATTTTTAACTCATTTTTAACGACAGTATCTCAATTACCCCTATCGTATTTGGCGTAGACGTATTTATACTACTGGCGTACTTTTAGTTGCATGTATGCCAGTAGTAGTATGTATTAGCATTTTCGCCAGCTACAATGCAATTTTTTAAATACGCCGCCTTTTCGAAACGAATACGCCAGGCACGATCAGGTGGAAAGGGTTGAGATCATTTCTATTAAATTATTGTATTATTAACTAAATTATTTACATCACCCGTGAAACTATTTAATAACTTCTATTTTTGCAAATTTATTAATTACATTGTACCACATTTCTTCTTACTGCGCTTGATCTCTTATTCTTAGTTCAATTTAAAATGCAAAGATAATAAAAATATATTCATAACTTGTAAACTCAAACTTAAAAATTTTCTTATTGGTCTTCCCCATTAGGGGAATTTCCTTTAGCAGGGAAACAAGTACGTTCTTTTCCACTCACTGGTGCTGTGGCTTTAGTATGACAAAGTGTGCCATTTTAGGTTAATGAAAACGAGCATTGTTTAAAAAATTTAAAAGAATTATGTCTCTACATATAGCAATGATTTTTAATAAATCTGGCTGAAAAAATTAATAAATGTTTGCGCGCCCAAGACTCCTTTGATTTCGTTATATTTATATTTATTTTTATTTCTTATATTATTTATTTCTTTTTTAATATTTTCTTATATTATTTCATTTAAATTTTTATTTCTTATTTTAGTTTTTTTAATTTTTTATATATTTTATATTCTTTTTTTTTTTATTTTGTTTAATTTTGTATTTATTTTAATTTATTTATATTTATGTTTTGAGCGATGGCCTTTTTCATGAAAAGTTTTTTCAATTATTTATTTTTAATATATTTTCATATATTATTTATATAATATTTTCATAAAAAAGACCATCGCTGAAAAAATTAATATAATTAAAAAATTTAATAAAGGTCAAAATAAAAATAGAACTAAGACTAATTAAATAGTTTATTTTAATTTCATTTTTAATTTCTCATTTATGTTTATTTTATATTTTTCTATTATATTTTATTTTATTTTATTATATTTAAATTTTTATTTAATTTTTTTATATATTAATATATTTTATTGTAAAGTAAAATATTTTATTTTTTTATTTTTAATTCTTATTTTATTTTTCTTTTTAATTTTATTTTTTATTTCTTATTGTAGTTTTATTTAGTTTTATCTATATTTTATTTCCTTTTGTGTTAGCTTTCTTTTTTATTTCCTTTTATTTTATATTATTGCATTTCATTACATTTTATTTGAGTTTATTTTATTTTTTATTCTACTATATTTAATTTTTTTATATTTATTTTTTTTTTTAATTTTATTTAATTTTATTTTTAATTTTTTATTTTAGTTTATGTAATTTTTTATATATTTTATTTTATTTCTGTGATTTTATTTATTTTTTTATTTTAATTAATTTTTTTTATTTAATTTTTTTTTTTGGACCGGCACTCAGGGGAAGACCTCTACACATGCGACGCATTGTACTAGAACTATGATTTTATTTTATTTTATTTTCCTTTATTTTTTTTATTTCACTTATTTATATTTTATATCGAAATAAAATAATAATTTTCTTACTCGTTAAATAATATTTATTTATTTCTTATTAATAAGTGTTTAAAAATCAATTTTGTCTTTGCACCATGCCCACCATCCAATCCAGTTCCAGATCGAAACCATCTGTAATTTGATTATTTTTACTATGAGCTTCTCCATGTAAATGAATATCCATATAAATTTCTGTGTCTATGCTAACAGCATCCTTCGAAAATAATAAATAAAATGGCCCTTCTTTAGCTTAAAAAGAAATGCGTCACCATAATTCCTGAGACAAATTCATAAATTCACAAAAACGCACGGCTGTAGAGTTGTGACATAATTAAGTCGTATTCTTTCCTATCAGCTCAGTAACTGCTTCTCTTTTGCATTATAAAACAACTGACTGCCTCTTTGCTGACAATTTTCAACTTTCACTTTCTAATCATACCCTCGCATTTTAAATATTCTTTAATTTCATGCATGTCATTTGTCATTTGCTGCTGTTTATGTTTGCTTTTTGGCTTGTGTGAGCAAATGTTGCCTTAACACGCATTTTTTTTATCCTTATCGCACAAATAGCGCTTGTTGTAGTTTTATGTTGCCACTATACCGTGCACATTCTCAGGGGCTGCTCTTAATTTGGCTTGTGTTGTTGCACATGTTGCCATAGTCTTGATATTAAAGTGATAAGTTTAAGCAACATAAGTAACCATTCTCACATTGTATACTCAAATTAATTTCGTTCTTATTTTCTTACTTTTCTTGCTAATTTTTCATAAGAACAAGAAGCAGAAGAAAATATCACACGCAAAACCAAAATTAGCACAAAGCAATCAAACGGATTGTATGGGTATTATGAGATTTAAATAATAAAAATATGAATTATTAAAAAGTTTTAAGCAACTTTTCTTTTTATAATTGTTTCAGTTAAGTTTTCTTGCGCAGGCATTGTGTTCTGGATACAAAAAAAAAATAAATATTCTTTGTTTGTATTAAAATTTAATTGCTAAAAAAAAATGGGAAAGGAAGAAAATGAAAAATGCAATATTTTTCAAATAGTTTATAGTGTTTTAATGATTTAGCTTTCAGCATGTTTAAAAGGTTTTAAAAATCATTTTAAAAAAATGTACGTTGCATGATCTCCTATATATGCAATGCATGCACCGGACTGGTTGGAAAGGGATACTGTAGAGAAGAGGCAGATGGTGGAATTATAGAAGCTTAATACAAGTCTAAAACTAATACGATATCCCTGTTAGAAAAACTTATAATTTTAGACCGTCTGAAAAGTTGAGAAACTGCCACATTTTTACTTACATTCTTACATATGTACATATGTATTGGAGTAAAATTTTGTTTGTTTTTTAAATTACATTTTTTTGCCTTAATTTTCGATAAGAAATAATTTTTCTGCTTTTAGTTGAATTTTATTTGAAGTTTCGAAAAGTACAAATAAAATAAATTTATGAAAAGGGATATATTTGTGTGCATGTGTGTTTTCTATTTAACGCGATTTCAGGGTCCCAGTTTCTTTTTTGTCATGTGACTGATGTATTGTTTTATGCGAAATATAATATTACTGGTCCCAAAAGAGCACTTCGTTCTAAGTTATAGTTTTGTTTTACGCGAATTTGATTTACACGCAATTTTTTTGGGCCCAATAAACCGCGTAAATAGAGGTTTATCTGTATTAGTGTTTTTTTTTTTTTTCCTAGCAAACGTTGGCCTCTGTAATTAAACTTCATGCTGAAGCATGCACTAGACTTTTTGCTGTGCTGGAAATGCAAGACTTTAATATAAATTTAATACACATCAGTAAGTTTTTTAACTTTGAATTAAATAAAACGTATTTATTTCTACACCATGGTCATTTACCTTTTGTCGCCACTCCGACACACTCTCTCTCACTCTCTTACTGTCTTACTGTCTCTCTCTCTTTTTTCCTCCTTGTCTTATTTTACAATGAAATATCCCTTATCTTGCAAAATACTACAACAATGATTCCTATCGAAATTTGTTCACTGAACATCGCCATGCAAAATGCATTCTATTCTTCTTCACTACCCACCAAATGTTATACACTGTATATGGCTTGTAATGCTGGCCAGGTCTAACAGCAACAATAAGACACACAAACCTAAAAGAATATTTTGCTCTAGACACAAAAATAACTATTATTTCTTAGTTGTATTCTTTCATTTCGCACTCGTACTTGCATTTACTGTTGTGCTGTGTTGCGTTAGTTTGTTAAGCTTCAATTGTTAAGACGTTTAAATCCTATAGATTTAGTTTTCCACTTCGATAATTCTCCACTATGCTTAGCAAACTTTTAAAGTTGAGTAGCGAAAAAAAAAAATATATATATATACTAGAACTGCAGCAGGCGAATATTTTACAACCTTTCAGTTGTAATGCATTCACTACCAGTATTTGGCACATTGTAAAGTACCAGAATATGCAGGCAAAAACAATGCTACAAGTGTTTTCTATGGCCATTTTAGTTCTGTTAACAAAAAGGACATCTTAGACGGTTGGTGGATGGTGGTTTAGGAAAGAACAAAATATAAATAAATAAAAATAAAAATGCATTGCAAGTAAGTTTGCCAGCAATGTGATGTTTTGCTTTATTTTTAAAAGATAATCGCATCGCTGAATTCATTGCTTTATTTTCTTGTTTTAAGACTGTTTTGGGAAAGTTTTATTCAATTTTCTGAAGTTGGAAAAGTTTCGCTTTTATGTTGTTTTTTTTCTGTTACTAGAAGTCAATAATTTTCAAAAAGTAAAGAAAGATGAAAATAAATCATGTTTGTCGTCAACAACTTACTGTTTTCGAAGTAAAAGCTTTCTCTACAGTAATTTACTTTCGCTAATTGTGTACATGTGTGAGTAAATAACGAGCACATATATAAATATTTCTAAATATACTACAGGAAAATTGCTTATAAAATTTAAATATGCAAAAATTTTACAAAAGTGAAGGTAACGGCGCACTCGTCGAAAGGAGGCTGTAACGTGCCTATACAAATGGCGGCGCGAACTAAGTCCCAAATGAATTGAGTCTCTGGAATATAAATAAACCAAGTTTCTAAATTTATATATATATAGAGTACAGCAATAATAAAATGTGGTTGCTTAATACGATTTTAGTTGGGTTTTTCTTGGGGTCCTTGGTCATTTTTAAATGTGGATACTAACTGCTGTATTCATAAAATTTTTTTGAATTTATTGAAAGTACATGTATTTAAAATGGAAATTTGTCTTACAAACATTTTATAAAAAAAAAAAAATTTTTTTTTGAAGTTCGTGGGTTCAATCCCCATTAAGACACGTATTTTATTTGAATAGTCTATGCCAGCAGCACTCTCCTTTTTCGGCACTCGAGCAATATTATTATTATTATTATTATTTTTGGCGTGTGATTTAGGGTCGAAAATGCCTTCGCACTTGCTCCTCTGCGTCGAGTGGTGTTGCCACTAAAAATTCCATTCCCCTCCTCTGGGTAGATTCCTACAAGGTACCGTTTTCCGCATTACTTCGGGAAGGCCCAGAGCGTCGTCCTAATCTGCAGAATTCCTCCGAATCCATACTTCCACGCATTATTATTGTCATCATTATTATCCGGGGCAGAAAGCAGCACGACCAAAAAAGATGTATTGTACAAAGCCCAATACCTTAACTCCGCATGCTAAGGCTACCAAAGAATCCAAGCACTATATAGATTCTGGTGTTCCGCTGTGTAGCGAATGCGGCACAAGCGCAGAAAACGTGTTCGCCTTTGAATGCCACCCACAAAAGCCTTGATATATCAGGGAGACCAACTGTGTAAATGCCGTAATTTGGGCTCTGGTGCAAGTAAAAAATCATCGCAAATATTTTCAATTTAACGAAATGTGGTTTAAAGAGATCCATGATTGTTGCAATAGATCTTAATTATTAATCATTAATTTATCTAGAGAAATTTATGTGTGTAAATTTTACACGTCTCTTGAACTCAATATTGAAATTCTAATCGCTAAAGAATTCTCAAATTTGCTTTGATAAGAAATGTGTCCGAAATCTAAAGCAAAATCTATCAGTTTAAAAAAAGAAACGCGAATAATTTTCCTTGAGATTAGAAATGAAACTTATGAAACATCATATGGAAGAATATAAAAAAGGAACATCAACAAAATATTTAAATGGTGCAGCAATACAAGAAGGGATTGTTTAATTTATCAATCTCCTAATAATTAAATATTTTTCATTTTTATTCGTGGCGTTTAAAGAAGTCACTACAAAATAAATTTCTATTTGAAAAGTAAAAATTGAAACGATATTGCAAACTAATTAAGATTTTTAATTTTTACATTGAAAAGGGAAGATGCATTTTAAATTATTAATTTTTTGTTAATTGTTTATTTACTAAAAAAAAATGTGTAAGTTCGTATACTTCAAATAAATAAAAAGTTAGCATAACAAAAAATTGCCACTAAGGCAGTTTCTTAAAGAGCATAATTATTAATTTCAAATAAATATAAAAAATTGGTAAAGTGTTATTTTTGTTTTTTTCTCTATTAATTTTATTTGATTCTGCTTGTTCAGGTATTTCTATAAGCAGGATTGTACTGAGACTTTGGGGGAAATAATGACAATAATTTATTCAAACATTTGCAGTTTTAAAGAATTTGTCTACGCAACGGAATGCTTGACTTGTGCAAAGCAAAAAAGATTACATTTCCGTTTTCAAAACTAACACACCAAATAGACACATTCATGTGTATTACGCATACCACAGCATATTAAAAGTTTCTACAAATAAACAGCGTATTTATACAAAGGCATTTTATTAAGGTTAAACAAAGTGCGTTTGCATGTTTGTGTGTACGACTTTATTCCATGCAAATTATGCTGGATATGAAAAACGGTCTTATGCGGCCTTATTAAGGCTGCATTATTTCATTTCTATTTCCTTAACATACCGTTTTAATTGTATTTTTTGTTTGTTCTTTTTTTTCGAATACTACTTACTCAACGTGGAAGGGAGGTTATTAAGGGGGGTACAAAATTATGCATGTAGGCCATGCATTAGAAAATATTACACAATTGTATTGCACACCAGAGAGGCAGAGCAATCATGGGAGATTTTTCATTATAAAAACATTACAGAAACCAGAGTAAATAAAAGCAAATTGTTTAAGGTAAATTATGTTTAACTAACATTAGTTTTGTTAAAATAGGGGAACAAGTAGGGGAGGTAAGTTGGTGGCAGTTAAAACATGGTTTGCTAAATGATGGAAATTGAGAAAGAGGCCAATGGGAAATTTTGCAAAAAAAAATTAATAAATAATATAAAATAATTCATTATTAATAATAATGATAAACATTATTTATTATCAAATTAGCAAAATATAGGCAAAAGATAAAGGCCGGTCGGTATCACATTTCATCCTTCTAGGGGTGACACCGCGCCAGTTATGGCACTTTTTATAATTTTTTTTACTTTGACTTTCGATGAACATTCATTTTCCCCCACTTCAGTATGTCATAACTAATGTATTACAATGGGCTCATAGTAATATGAACTTCCACTATAGTAAACAGTCCACTAATGTGAACAGAAAAATTTTTTTGTTGTATGAACTCTCTAAATAGTGAACAACGCAAAATATTAAATTGCAATTTTGGGAATCTCCAACTAGCTAATAAAATGAAAAGAGGTGCTATTTTAATACTTTTCAGTGTCGGTTGCCTTTTATATGTTAAAAAAAGTAGGAGAAAGCGAAAATTTTGAACAACAAACGAAAAATTAGAGATTTTAAATCATTTACAAATCTTCTCGAGTGTGACAGCGTTAATAATATATTATATATATTATATTCCAGAAACAATTATCATTTGTTTAATTCGAGTTTCAAGAATTTTCAGTTTTATTTAAACAGAACGTATGAGCAATATTTCCGTTGAGTAGACTATTTATTACACATACGCCGAACAGTTGACATTCCGTTTTTTAACATTTTAAAATTCAAGGCGTATAAGTGTTGTTAGATTCTTATGTGTAGTTGTTCTAATTATGTAAGACACTTTTTTTTTAAATAAAAAGTAATAAAAAGGAATGCTATATTATTATTCCCTCACACGGTTAAATTTTTTAACGCAAGTTTTCCACTATATTTCAATTAAATAAATAAAACTACATGAACATACCAGCAAATGGTAATTCGCTGAACTTCAAATACTTTTTCCAATTAGTGCCTTGATTGCAACTTAAGCTAAAGGAATTATGCAATAGTAAAGTGTTGAATTAACGTGCAGTTTATTTTCATATAAAACCACAAGATCCATTACAGGATATCCTAACAACTATAGAAACATTTGTCGATATACATATATCATAATACTCGTGTATATGCATATGTATATACATATATATGTATGTTTAATACATTTGAATGTATGCAGAATATATACACTGATGCGCATTCCAATATGCACAGAAATTTTTTTTAATTTCTTTATGTTACATATACGGAGTAAAATTCCGATAATAAAACAATAAAAAATTCGAACTCACATAATGATGTGCCATTTCTGCAATCATAAATTAATAAAAATGTGATAACGTATCGGTAGAAGTTCGCGATGCACCCATTTACTTCGTCTGAAATATGCTGAATTATGATGGCCATGTGTGCTTAGAACTGATAAATGATGCAGCTCTCATCCCCAAGCGCGAAAAATTAATGTAAAAAATTCTAAAAAAAACACGAATGCCTGGCACTGGACAGCAGATAACATTTTCTTTCTGAATTCAAGTTATGAAAAAAATTTTGCTTTTTTATTTTTAAAGAACACCATTAATTAGAAAAATATTTTTTGTTCAATTAACTTTTTAATTAATTTTTGTGCTCAATAATTAAATAAATAAAAAATTATTTTTACAAAGTGGAACAGTATAATTTCATATAGTGTCAGCAGATTGTTTTACTTCATATATGCAACTTTTTTTGTACATATATAAATTAATACCCAACAAGCATTTGAATTGAATTCAAATATTTTATTTTCGCTCTTAGAAATTTGTTTAAAATATCCAAAATTTTTAATTATAATTATAATAATTAAAAATTTAATTGGAAATTAATTCAATTAAATCAACAACTGTAATTTAATTGCTGCTGTTAATTTTTTCACACGTGAAAATCTAATTAATTTTTTAATTGATATTACGAAATTTTTACTTAATAATTTGTAATTTTTTTCGGTGTTATAGACATAATTTAAAAAAAAAAAAATATAAAAATAGTTCGGGAAAAATTCTCTAGTGATCTTCCAACAAAAATTAGAAGAATCAATGCTGCAGCGCATGTTGGTAATAACTAAAGCATGAATATCTTCTACGCATTATTATTACCATCACCGTGATTATTTGAAGTAAATTTGCTAAGTGCTCCTATAAATTGCTTTGAAATATTAAAAATAATATTGAAGAAAAATATGCAATGCTTTTCTCTTTTGTGCGAAAGCTATTAGAAGGCAGCCATTAATATTTATTTAACATATCTGTAGCCAATTAATTATAATTCAGCTTGATCTCTCAAGAGTTGCTTAATAGAAAGTTATTGCGCTTTTATGGGAATATGCAGCAGTGTATGCTTGCACACATATTTGTTTGTGCAATATCTGCACAAAAGCAACAAACACAGGCATGACAACATTTCTATTCGTAAGGCGTATTAATTTACAAACCTTTGCATACATGCATACATATACCTGAACAAACATACACATGTGAACATTCATTTGTGAAAGTTTTGTTGTAATTTTAGTTTTCGTTTATCATAACAGAACTATTTACACATACGAACACATACACAGTCCGAGGCAAATCAGCTCACATGAATGCAACTGTTGCCAGTTATAAATTTTTTACTACAAATAACCGGGTGAACTCAAAAGTTTATTATGAAGTCCTAAATAAGACGAAGTTAATTAAACATAAATTGAAAAACATATTCACAAATTTATTTTGTAGTAGAGAACAGATGACAATGCCCAACAAATTTAAAGTGCAAACGTGTCAAATGGATTTTTTTTTGCGGGACTTAGTTCATTTTGTTTATGGGACTTTGTTCATGCCACTTAGCCAATTAATGAATAGTAGTAGTATTTTTATTTTGGCCTTTAAAGTTTTTTTTTTTTTTATTCGAAATACTTTTCGTACAGCCCATCGGCACGAATAAACTGATTCTAATTCAAACACTGTTAAGACACTCCTTTTTTTTTGTTGTTGTTGATGCCGTAGTATATTATTATTATTTTTCCCCTCTTCTTCTATATCAATCTATCGATAGCATTGTGACCGCATTGTGAGTCGCACACATACAAATTGTTGTTAAAGGATATTGCGGTTTAAACCAATCGAGCAAAACTAAACTTGATTATTTTGTGTGGTCATACATATAAAATATGTTCATGTGCCTCAATGTGTATTTAAGTCATACACACGAATGTGTGCTTTTATGTGTCTTTATGTACGTGAATGCAAACGTTGGTGTCACTGTGTATGTTTGGTTACATTTTTCTTTAAAAAAATTTCTAACTGAAGATTGCAATTGACTATTTATTTATAGGCTCGAACAGTAAATACATCAGTGCACTATGGGTGATGTTTTAGGGTAACTGGTGTGTAACAAAAAAAAAAAAAATGAAAATTAAAGAATTCTGATTGCTTTCTTAAGCCGTTTATTTCACATGCCGAAAGTTTTTTTATAGATGCTGCCATAAAGTACTTGAATAGTCTGTCATGAATAAGAAAACGGGATGTATTGCATCAGTGACTTTTCACTGCCTGGTTAGAAATATTTTTATAAATGTACCAGTAGGGCGTTTAAGTTACATTTAATTCGTTCCACTGGCAATTTATGAAATTATTTTTATTAGCCCAACCAGTAATTTCGTGCATTTGAGATGGCAAATGTTTGCCACCAATTGTGAACGGCTTTCTGGGACGGAGGATCTTCTGGTTGTAGATTTGAGCAGCGACGAAATTCGCCTAACCGTACTATAAGGGAGACGTATTGTACCAAACTGAAGAAAAATATCGCACATATTAAATATTCGCACGTCATGGCCAATAATTAATTTTACGTTTCGCATAAAATCTAATAATAATTTTCAGTTCTTCATCTGCTCTTTTTATTTGTTTTTTTTTTTATCTTCGACCAGCAGTCAGGCGATGATCCCTACACATGCGATGCATTATGATAGAACTGTGAAATTCGGTCATGGGAAGGAGAATTGATTGAGTTCTGTTTATGGGCACTCCATTTCACACTTTAAAAGTAACAGGAAAAACCTCTGCCGGGCGTTCATTTCACATACCCGCTGTTTGACCGAAAAACGAGTTCTTTCTGTAATGAGTAGTGCGATTCGCTGCCAAATCGGCCACAAATGGATGTACCCGTAATGATGAAAGCGTTGTGCGCGGCAATGACTCGAATTTGGGAATTAATTCCCTGATATCATTAGAGCACCCTTCATTATAATAACGATAGAACAACTAAACACACCCCCAAATTTTTTAAACATACATTTTCATTGCAATTTCGGTCAAATATATTGCGTGTATGCTTAGTTCTCCTAAAAGTATGCTGTATTTCTTGCTTAAAGCATTTCACTTAAATTTCGAATGCAGCACAGTGTTTAATTTCGGAAATCTTCACGAAATACCAAATACGTAGGTATGTAATAATGTATGCATGCATTTATGTATGTGCTTGTTTGTGTGTGTGTGTGTGTGTGTGTGTGTGTGTATGCAAATATACATGGCGAAGAAAAATTAACCGAAAATCATATGGAACTTGTAATTTGCTAATCACTAATTGGTTTTGATGGAAAAGAACTTAATCTCGTTTATGACAATTTACATTTTAAATGTTGATATTTTGTTAAATAAGTTAAAGCGACGTAACCATTCCATTATCTGGAGCTGCTTTTCCCTAATTCGCCAGACACTATGAGTTTGTAAATTAATTTAAGGAAAATTTTTGGAGAATAAAATCACCGTAAAATTAATTAACGATTGGTTTACTGTACAGACTGAAATGTCAAGTAAAGAAAATTTTCCTTTGATGTCAAATAAAATGGGTTTAGTTTGTTGCTTGGCTTTGAAGGAATATTACAGGGTGAAGGAGAGAAAAACTTCATTTGGCGTTTTGCGCAATAGGATTCTCAGTTTTTGTATACTTTTAAGTATATAATGCTTGTGTGTTTGGGTTTGTGTGCTACTGAACTGCTATTGAAACCAATTTTAAAACCATTTGTCCCGGTACTCACGCTTAAGTGAACTTGTTGTTCCGTAAAGTAATTACTTCATTGACTTGGCAAACCGAAAGTAGTGGGTTCAAATCCCATGCTAGTCAACAAAGAGTAATCTGATGTGCTCCTATTGTACATCTTCCGCCTGTATTTAAGTAAATGTTAGCAAAATAATGTACAAATCGCTTCTCTTTGTAGTTAAAAACTGTTCAACATCATATGCTTTGAAAGTTCTGCGCCTAAATTTACGACTTTAGCCCTGCCTTAATATCTCACAACGTCGCCCTTGTCTACAATCTGCCAAGCTCGTTAGGCCAGGCGTTCCTCAGAATACCTCTGCGACCAAGAACCAAAACTTTTATTTTTTTATAAGGAGAAATAACACTCAGGCAATGATTGTTTTCTCAACGATTATTGTAGTGAAGCGATATTCAGAGAAAAACTTCATTATTTTTCCAACTCTGCTTTTGCACGTTTTTTCACTATTGCAGTTTTTCAACGCCTCCCTCTGATGTTAAGAAGACGCATTCTGTTTTGAAACTCCGTTTGGAAGGCATCTTTATTAATAATTTGACTTCACCGATGCTACACAATACCGACGATGGAGGGTACTATTTAATGGGCCGTGCCATGTCAGCTGAAGTTGGTACTGTTCAGCAATCAGTGACCAAGCCTTCGTCACAAGAACGTGCCGAAAATATTACTGTGATCCGAAAGCTTTTTCGCTATAATAAATATTAAGTAACGTTGTGAGACATGCAGCTTTCAAAGTAGAAACCAACATGCCTTCCCCCATTCGTACCACCATCCTTGTTAAAGCCATTTGCCAATATTTTAATTCCTTCCTAAATATTGTTTTTTTATTGAAAATATTCTACTCGGACTTTCTTCTTATTGCACCATGGAAAATTAATTTGCTTTTGCTCATTTGTTTAATTGAATTAATAAAATAAAGCAGCATAAAATATTTGCCAATCTTCAATACACCGATTACTAGAAAATGTGTCAATTTGTTATGCACAGTTGGCATTAATAAATGTACAGCAGCGTATCGTTATCATTATGAGAGCATAACTTAAGGTCAGCTGGAACTAAAAAGGTTAAGCAAGGTGATAGCGAATAAAACAGACCCTACTAAAATTCGCAATTAATTTGATACTTGAACTTTCACTGAGAACAGGAATATTTAAAAAGTGAATTTTTGTAGTTTTAACTTTGAAAATTCAGTTTTTATTTTAGCAGAATTATTCAGTTTCCATCGTCAGATCACAGCAGAAAAGCAATAACTTAGTGAAGTTAAGATTTTACTTACATTTTCATATCTTTCTTTCAATTTTCTAAATAAAATAGAAATAAATTTCTCTTTTCTAATAATTAACACACTTTCACATAAACCACACTTGTAAAAACTTATTGAGGGTTGCAATAATATTCAGATGTGTGTGAAAAAAGAGACAATTACCTAGCGGGAAAGAGAAAGAGTATGAATGCCTTATAGAAGGCCTCTGTACAACTTCTTCTCAATCTGCTACGTCCATATCATTTTTACACACGTTGTCATGGCGGGGTACGCCTTCCGCTTTCGCTGCTTTAGCCAGAGATTCTAAAACGCCATCACGTTGATTAAAAAACAAAAGATGAACTGTTACTCCTTCTCTTCTCCCTTCTCATGGCAGCTGGTGTGGCATATGTATCTCATATTTTATACGGAATGGCTGGGAGAGCTTTTACAAGGTATGCTTTGGCTATTAAGAATGGTAAGTGAATCAAAAATTGCCTAAGCAGGCCTCTAATATGGCCTGAAATAAGAAGTTCATTTGAGTTTTCCCTTCACACGAACTCATTTCTAAATTATAGTGTGTTTGCGAGTGTGTGCCTTGGTGCTCACCTGAGGTTGTGCACAATTTAGTAGGTGTTGTTGTTATTGTTGTCGTACATTAGTATTAAATTGGGCATCAATGTGTCAATTAACACAGCTGCTAATAAATTTTATAAACCAAGCCAAGCAGTACTAAAAATCAATACTACAACACATGTGCATGTTTATTGCAGTATGTGTATATATATACAGCATATTATTTACTTATGTATCATCCATATATATATTTGTCCGCATATTGATTTAAGCATTACTTTAATTTATGCATGTCGAAAAATTTACTTATAAAATATAAATGTCATTTGTTTATAACCAATAAATACTGTAATAACTCAACGAAATCCATGTAATAAATTTTAATACAAAATAAAAATTACAAAAATATACGATTTAACAAATGCATGAGGGGTGCTTTGTGAGTAGAAATAAGCGGGTGTCGTGAACAAGTTTCTCAATTTCATTATCATCGTAACCCATTATAAAGGGTGCGCAAATTTGAGGTTAGGAAGTAAATTGGCTGTCGAATGATGAAATGTCAAGAATGGAGCTGGCATCTGTTGGAAATATAATTTGAGCATTAACACTTTGCTTATTCAACATGTATATTCACATAGTTGGCTTTGAAATATTTTTTATGTTGTGTCACTTTGTAGAAAAATTTTATATAGAGTTTAAAAGAATTTGTCATCAATAAAAGTCATACATGTACATTGTGTTTTGTACATTGCTTTTTATATAAGAACTTTGTGGAATTACTAGAAAGGGTTTGCATCACCACAACTACATTTCAATAGGTTATGGGCCCAGACATACGATTTGGAAGTTGTTGAATTTTTATTGCAAGATTTAAAAAGAAAAAATGGCATCGTCGTCATTATATCAGATAGAAAAGCTAGATGAAAGGAATTACGAAACATGGAGTATTCATATGAGAAGTATCCTTATTCATTCTGGTTTTTGGAAGTATGCAAGTGGCGAAGAAGAAGCAGATTCAACCTGGAGTCGTGATAAAATTTTGGAGTGGAAGAGTAATGATGAAAAAACGCTCGCAACAATTTTATTAAGTGTTAAGTCTAACCAGTTGAACCATATTAAAAACATTAACAAATCTAAAGATGCCTGGATTAAACTTAAGGAAGTTTACAAGCCGAGTGGTCCGATGCAAAAGGTTAGCTTATATAAAAAGATGTTAAGTTTGAACATGAAAGACAGCAAAGATATGGCCGAATATTTAAACAGTTTTTATGAAATTACGGAGAAATTAGCCGATGTTGGAATTAGTATTCAAGAAGAATTATTGGTAGTCATTTTATTGTCAAGTCTTCCGAGAGAGTTTGAAAACTTCGTTATTGCCATAGAAACGAGGGATTCTCTACCAGCGTTAGGAATGCTAAAGGTTAAACTTCTTGAAGAGTATGAACGTCGAAATCAACAAAACAAATCATCTACGATTGAACAAGCTTTTGGTGCAGCCAAAAGAGAAACAGGTTACAAGAAAGGTAATAATAATTTGAATGTTAAAAAGGGAAATTGCTTCATATGTGGTAAGAAAGGGCATTATGCAAATAGGTGCAACGAAAAACGTAATCAAGAAAAAACTTACTCTTTGATTGCAATGGCGAATTCTGAAAAAAGAGATACACAAACATCGACATGGTACATTGATAGCGGTGCTACAAGTCACATGTGTGCAAATCGAAATTTATTTTGTAAATTAGACAGATGCAGTGATAATATAATGTTGGCAAATAGAAAATCAATTGCTGCTGAAGGAATAGGAACAGTCAATCTGTTTATAAATAATAATAAAATTGTACTAAAAGATGTTTTATATTCCTCAGATCTGAATGGAAATTTTTTATCTGTCAATAAGGTCGTACAGTATGGTGGCATAATCAAATTTAATAATAAGGGTGCAATATTTACTGATGCTTACGGTGAAATAGTTTTAAAAGCCCGTAAAGAAGAAAATTTGTTCCAATTTAAAATAAAAATACCGAACGAGAAATTATGTGTTTTACAATCCATTAATGAAACTTGGCATCGTCGATATGGACATTTGAACTATGAAAGCCTGTTTGAGTTGTCGAAGAAAAATATGGTGAATGGTATAAATTTGACGCAGAAACATCAAGATCCGGGCGAAATATGTATGGTTAGCAAAATTCATGCTATAAAATTCCCGAAGAAATCTGAAAGTAAATCTGGTGAGTTGTTAGATTTAATACACTCGGATGTTTGTGGTCCTATGAAAATAGATTCAGTTGGAGGTTCAAAGTATTTCCTCACATTCATAGATGACAAGTCAAGAAAAGTTTTTGTTTATTTTTTAAAATACAAAAGCGAGGTATTTGAAAAATTTAAAAATTTCAAAGAATTAGTAGAACGTCATACAAATCGTAAAATAAAATGTATTCGTAGTGATAATGGAGGAGAATATATTAATAAAGATTTTAATAATTATTTGGAGCAATGCGGAATTCAACGTCAGTTAACGGTACCTTATACGCCGCAACAGAATGGGGTAGCGGAAAGGTTTAATAGAACAATAGTAGAAATGGCTCGTTGTATGTTAGTCGATGCTGGTTTAAAACAAGATTTATGGGCTGAAGCTGTAGCAACAGCAGTTTATTTACGTAATAGATCTCCATCAAAAAGTCTCGATGGAAAAACGCCTTATGAAATATGGACGGGTCGTAAGCCATGTGTAAATCATTTTAAAATTTTTGGTACAAATGCAGTAGTTTTGAATAAAAGAAGAGGAAAATTTGAATCAAAAGGTGCAAATATGATGATGGTTGGTTATTCTAGAGTATCAAAAGCATATCGCTTATATGATAAGAAAACACGAGAAGTTATTGAAAGGCGCAATGTTTTATTTAATGAATATAAATTACCCTGTAAAGAAATTAATGATAACATTCAAAATTTTATGGATTTCGAAGCGATTGTAAATAAGAAAGATGTCGATGAACAATTTGAGACAAATAATACCTCAAATCAAGAAGATTTAGAGTATAGCATTGTAAGATCAGTAAATAGCGATATTTCACTTGATGAGGTTGTAGAAACAAATGAAAAAGGTAAACGTGGGCCAGGTAGACCTAAAATTTTTAGTAATGGTAGGCCAGGTCGTCCAAGAAAAATATATCAACAACTGAATAATGCAGTGAAGGAGCAAGTTCCAAAAACTTTAGAAGAGGCATTATCCAGTCGTGAAAGTGAAAAATGGAGAGAAGCTATGAAAAAAGAAATGTCTTTGTTGGAACAAAAAGAGACATGGTCATTAGTTGATTTACCAGCAGGTCATAAAACTATTAAAAGTAAGTGGGTATACACTTTAAAGAAAAATAGTGAAGGTGAAATTGAAAGGTTTAAGGCAAGGTTGGTCGCCAAAGGCTGTAGTCAAAAATACGGCATAAATTACGAAGAAACTTTTTCCCCTGTTATAAGATACGAAACGATAAGAATGATTTTGGCATTAGCAGTTGAGCACAAAATGCATTTGCACCAAATAGATGTAACTTCAGCATACCTGAATGGAGATTTATATGATGAAATTTACATGCAACAGCCTCAAGGTTTTGAAAACAAAAGGTATCCAAATAAAGTGTTACGTCTGCACAAATCTCTTTATGGTCTTAAGCAATCCGGGAGAGCATGGAATTTTAAATTAAATGAAGTTTTATGTAAGATGGGATTTGAAAGTTGCAAAAATGAACCGTGTTTATATAAAAAAAATACAAGACAAAGAATTGATTGTAGTCGCAGTTTACGTCGACGATATAATAGTTGGATGTAAAAATAAAGCAGAAATATTAAAATTCAAGTCTCAAATTAGTAAGAAATTTGAAGTATCAGATAAAGGTTTATTGGAACATTTTTTGGGGATGAAAGTTGAACGTAACGGTGAAACTGGAGATATAAATATCTGTCAGGAAAATTATATTAAAGATTTGTTACAACAATACAATATGGAAAATTGTAAAACATCATCAGTTCCACTAGAACCAAATTTTCAAACAAAATGCAATGAAAAATGTGAAGAGGTTGATAGCACATTATATCAATCACTTATTGGCTCTTTATTATATTTATCTTTAACGACAAGGCCAGATATATTATATTCTGTAAATAAATTAGCACAAAGAAATACTAATCCACATGTAGAACATTTTAAAGCGGCAAAACAAGTTCTTAGATATTTGAAAGGAACTCAAAATCTTAAATTAAAATTTTGCAAAAGTAATCAAGAGTTAATCGGTTATGCTGATGCAGACTGGGGTGGATGTAAAACTGACAGAAAGTCACATAATGGATACATATTTTATCTTGGAAATTGTGCAATATCTTGGGAGTCGAAAAAACAATCCACAACAGCATTAAGCAGTACAGAAGCTGAATATATGTCTATATCAAATGCAGCAAAGGAAGCAGTATACTTAAGAAGATTACTACAAGAACTTGGTTTCATAAATGAAGAAAGTATTAAATTGAACGTCGATAATCAAGGAGCTTTAAAATTAGCAACAAATCCAGTATTTCATAATCGCAGCAAACATATAGATATAAAGTATCACCACATTAGAGAAGTAGTAAATAATAAGGAAATCTATTTGGAATACTGTCCTACGGAAGATATGATTGCGGATATATTTACTAAAAATTTGTCTAAATTAAAACATAATAAATTTGTTACTTTGTTAAATTTAAAAACATAAAATCAGTTTGTAAAATATATATGTTGAGGAGGAGTGTTGGAAATATAATTTGAGCATTAACACTTTGCTTATTCAACATGTATATTCACATAGTTGGCTTTGAAATATTTTTTATGTTGTGTCACTTTGTAGAAAAATTTTATATAGAGTTTAAAAGAATTTGTCATCAATAAAAGTCATACATGTACATTGTGTTTTGTACATTGCGTTTTATATAAGAACTTTGTGGAATTACTAGAAAGGGTTTGCATCACCACAACTACATTTCAATAGCATCCTCTGACATTTATATAGCAAAAAGTTGGGAAATTTTAACCGTGGAACGCTGTGCTCTTTTGCATAGAATTTTAATTGTAAAAATTTACTATCAAAATAGTGAAAATTTTACTGTATCACTTCATAAAATTCGAGCAGCTTTTCCTCGTAATCAGGCTTCTTCTGCGACCGCTGTGCGTAATTTAATCGCTAAATTCTAGGCTCACGGCACTCTTGCTGACAATAGACCAAAATAATACGCTCGTAGTGGGCATAGTGATACAAACATAGCAAAGTAATGCAAGTGAGCCTGGAACATAAACTCGTCGACTTTCGCAACAATTGGGCATCACCAGAGGCACTTTGCGCAACATTTTGCATAAAAATCTCCATCTTCACGCTAACAAATTTCAGCTCATTCATGAATTGAAGTCCGACTATTGTTTGCGTTGAACGGTTGTGATTTGGCAGTTTTAAATACTAAACAAAATCATCTTTAGTGATGAGGTCCATTTTCAATTAGACGGTATATGTAAACAAACAAAATTGTTGCATATGGGACTCACAAAATCCACAAACAGTCCTCGAAAAATCATTGCATCCAGAGCCAGTGACCGTATGGTACGGTTTGTGGTCAGGCGGCATCATCAACCGTATTTTTTTCAAAAATGATTTCTCGATTTGGGAATGTCAACTGGCCGCCTCGTTATTGTTATTTAACGCCGCTGTATTATTTTCTCTGGGAACATTTGAAAGACCGGATTTACGTGAACCAACCACAAAATAACGAAACACACCCCAGACTGCGATGTTGCTTAAGAGACTCTATAGAATTGGCTACCTGGCCATCACCAAGAACTTTTTGCGTTTTCTCCTGCAGACGTTCGAATAACATCAAAGGAGAGTTTGCAGCATCCAGCTATACATGAGAGTTGTATGCCACTTTACTACATTTTCAATACACGATGAGTTCGTTTTTTTTAAAGGAAACGAATGTGACGCTCTTTTCAGAAATATTGTTGCTACAATTATCTCACGAATCGGACGAACAAGGAGAGATGATGACCATGCGAATGGAAAAGCAATTCAAAGGCACAAAATTAGATGTATTGCTTGCGGAATTTTGTTGGTGGAGTTCTAAAATTATGGAGTTTGAAGATGAAAGCACCGAAAATGAGATGACACTGAAATTGGTGGACACACTGAACTAAACATACCCTTGAATATTATGTCTAACTCGGATGATGATGCCGACTGAGCACATGAATATGGACAATTTGCGAAGAAAACAAGATCATCAGAACTACAAGGATGGATCTTGACAATAATTGAAAACGTTCTAAGTTTCGCTTCCATGCACAGATAACAAATAAAATTCTCATATTTTCTGTGTAAGAGTAGCTGTAAAATGCATCGGAATTTTTATTTTCATGCAAAATAAAGTTTATAAAGAAAAAAAAAACAGCATATTTGTGGATTTGTAATCCAGTTATTGAGCAAAAAAGGTGAAAAATTTGGAAAAGTTGACAGTTTTGCGATTTTTAAAGCACTGGATGCACATTTTTCGGGTAGGTTTGTTCCGGTTTTTTTGCTCCTATTCAATATCTACAATTTCCCTTCAGACACAAAAAAGATATTTCGTATGGTACACTGAGATATAACCGTGTTAAAATATAAAAAAGTGATAAAAATACACCTTGAGCAGAAAAATTCGTGAGCCCTATAAATTATTAATGCAGCCCACTTGACAAAACAAATGATGCAGAAGTTCTTATTTTTGAAGCTACTTCGACGTGCAATTCTCAGAAGTAAGTCGCAAATCAATGATCTGAAAAATCTTGTACTGTGTTATTGAACCAGCTTGTAGATTAGATTAGATGAAAGAAACATTGTCAATTCAGATTGTTACGAAGTATACAAATTTTAAGGTTTGCTTTTTTGCTACTTAATCTCGTAGTAAATGTGTTCGAAACAAATAATTTGTCCGTCAGCTGAAATTTGAACCTGAATTTTAAAGCGTCCTTTTTGTGAGTTCGCTCACCCATTCCCTGCATGTTTTCTTTTTAAATTATTTGGAGTACAGCACGCATATATTTTAGTGCATAAAATAGAAGAAGAACAATGAATTACATACAACTAAAGTTTATATTTCATGATGGTGTGTACATACATACACACATACATACATACATACATATATACGTGGATATGTACCTTCAAGTGTTTGTGGATTTAACCTGATTTCTCATGCTATTAACAGAAATGCTACACCACGATAATCACGTTTTATACTCCGCACACACACACACACACATACACCCATAATAAAACTTAAGTTAATGGTCAGTTTGTTATTTCTAATAATGGTTTGTTAAACAAACACATACTAAAGACTTACACATGTATAAATTTAACTTTTTTTCCTGCTGTTGTTCTAAATATTTTCATGTTGTTGTTTGCTGTTTAACATCCTTCACAGTCGTAACAATGAACGAACGCAATTCTATACTAAAGTTTCCCCGCCTCCTACCGCCCCACTTGGCTATCAAGCAAATTGAAAAGTTTATTGTTAATAAGCAGCAGCAGCAGCAGCAGCAGGATTATCAATCGCATACACTGTGTATCAAACTTTATTAAATCAACGTTGGCTATGAAGTTCAAGATGTTTTCGGATAAAATTTAATTGAATTTTAACATACAACAAGTCATTAGTAGGAGAAATGCGTTCAGATGATGGTTTCAGATGGCAGCAAAATTGTTTAGCGATATTTTAAGATTATTGGAGTGTTTAATTGAGTGCAGCATAGATTTCTGTTGTGCATTTAATTTAATGAGACTTTCACAAGAACTGAAATAGAAAATTATTATTGAACGTTAAAGACAGTCTTTTATTTTTTTCTCACTGGCTGCAGTAATTTTTGAATCTGTGGGGGACGTTGTTAGAAAATTCATTTCAAATAACTCCAATGTTTAGAAAATGGCATTTTTGTTATATTAAATATTTTATAAATTGTCATTTTTACCGACATATAAATGCGGTTGGTGGGGTTATTCACAATTTCACCAAACCCTTAACATCAGCTCTTTTAAGAATTGTTTTTACGTAGCAGCTATAAAATTTATCGTAATGAATTGCAAATGCTACACTGTTGTGGCCTTTTATTTGCTAATGCACTATGAAAATTACATTACAGCATCACGAGGAAAGGATACGAAAGTAAAAATTAAAAAATACAAACTTTAGAAAGAGCACTTATAAGGAGTTAAATTTATTAACTTGCGGAATTTTTTTGAAAGTTCGTATTTAGTCTTAGTATAAGGCTAGTCTCTGCTGCAGACTTAATGTTAGAATAAGCCTTAGTATGAGACTTTAGAGTTAGTAGAAAACTGCAAATTTAGTATAAATGTTTAGTCTTAATATAAGACTTTACCGTTAGTATAAATCTATGGTTTTAGTAATAAACTTTTTTCTAAGTAGAAAACATTAGTTTTAGCAGAAGACTTGAGTGTTAGTATAAGGGTTAGGCTTAGTATAAGACTTAATTCTCAGCATAAGACTTTACTGTTAGTATAAGACTTCAGCCTTAATATAAGACTTTATACTTAGTATGTGACTGCAGAGTTAATATAAGACTTTACCGTTAGTATAAATCTTTGGTTTTAGTAGTGAACTTTTTTCTTAGTACAAAACTTCAGTCTTAGTATAAGACTTTAGTGTTAGTATAAGAGTTAGTCTTAGTATAAGACCTAAGCCATAAACGTGTCAAAACTTTGCTCTTTGAATAAAAATATAATATGCGCGGCAACAACATCAAAATATTTATTGCATGGAAAGCTATTCCGTTTCGAGGCAAACAGTACCGGTATCTTCGTACTTATCGTATTATAAATTGTGCCATAAAATGTACACTCGTACCAATCTTTTCATACCTGATTCCGGCCATAAAAAGTGAATAAAATAAATATTTATTATTGAATAAAAACTTCTAAAGTGAAAATAAAAGATTCATAGTAATTAAACAACTAGAAAACTGTGTTTTAAATAGATTTATAACTATGTTCATGAATATTTACACACTTGTCCATATACATATTTCTGATTTTATGCCTGCGATGTATTCATCGAATGTATCAGCCACGCCAGCATTTGTTAGACAAGTTTCTATCTTCCGCACACATGCCGGTCATTAGAGTGCAATTGTTTGCAACTCACACTCGAGTGTCTAAACAACACAATGGCTGATTGTGTTGCAAGGACTATTGAATATTAAATTTTATCCACTACTTTGAATATCAATGAACTGAAAAATGATAAGCATTCATGTGTTTGATAAAGCTCTTCGTGAATGTGTGTGGTATCTATTGAAATTTCCTAACAAAAAATGTTTCTTTAAATTATTTATTTGTTGTGAATTTAGTGAAAACTATTAAATAACTATTTCTAAGCAATTCGGTTAAATTCTGGAAAAATGCCTTTAAAAACATCATAATTTTCTTAAAAATGGAATTATAATAGAAATATGGTTTTCAATCAAATCGAAAATATTATTTCATAAAGTGCAGCGAGATGCGTGGGAATACCAACATACGTTTTGACAATAATAAAATTCTAACTTTTTTCTTGATATGCATGAAAAAAGTGTTTTTTTTTTTCTTTTATTTTCTGTGTGTTAGAAGAAGTACATTGGAAGTCAGAAAAATAAGTTCGAATACTTAGTGACTGTTGAAATATCCAATTTCTTTATGATTAAATGTTTTCTTTACAAAACAATTTTTTTAATATTTCTTTTTAATCTCACATAATTTTTTTTTAGCTGTAGACTTGAAAAAATATTAAATTTTTAAGTTAATATCTTTTCTCGTTTTTGTTCAATTCATATTGTGTGTTTGAAGTGCGTGGTAAATATTAAACACGCTTGTGTGACCACTTTGAAAACCAAAATGTGTGTATGTGGTCTTGTTTTTGTGGTAGAGATACGCAAACACATACATACACTAACGCATATACTTGTGTTGAAAGTACATTTGATTTCATATCTAACAACTATACATAGCAGTAACCCAGCAAACACAAATTTAGCGGCTGGAAATGGTATGTTTTGTTGTACTACAAATTACGCTTATTGGCCTTGCAGACTTTTCTGATATAGAAAATATAGTCTGTAATTAGTATAATTGGGGGTTTTCCTAGGCTGATTTTTTGGTCAATTTTTGTTTTTGTGTTCTCAATAAAAACAAATCATTTGGATGTTATAAAGAAAAAACTAACGTATAGGCGGTAATTGTTAGATCACATTAATGAGATACATGCACCTGTATGGTTTTCTGTCATAATAATATACATATACATACAGTGCTGTGAACACCATTATTATATTTTAAGGGAATGTCCGTTATGCCCATACAGGCATTTAGGAATAGATCTTAGATACTGGAGATTAAAAAGACAGCAAATTGGACTGCATTTATACTGGGCAATATTTCTTGAAGCAAGTCTGAATTTGTTGGTGGGCGGGAAAAGTAGAAAGAAGAGGGGTACAAATTGTTTTATACCTAGAAGTTACTTCACTTCCCTTTTGTTATTAATTCTCATTCTTCGAGTTGTTGTTGTCTCTGTGAAGTTCTTTTAAAAATTTCCTAGCAGACTCTCTGTGTCTAAACACTGCTGTAGTTTTACAACAGAATAGAAGAAACTTCAAGAAAAATTTAACAATCTAAAAGCAGTTTAAGTATCAGATGCCGGAATCCAACCATGTTCATTTCATCAAATATTCTTGAGAAATTATTCTTAATTTTTCCTCTGTTCCAAATCAAGTTTTTTTTTCATTACTTTCTTTTAAAATAAATGTGAAGTAAAATACTTAAAAATAATTTTAGTTCTGGCTTTCAATAATGCTCACATTTATTCCAGTAACAATTTTAAACAATACGAATATTAGGCTACATTGTTTGGAAATTAGTGCAGAAATAATATTTAAAAAAAATTAAAAAAAAATTTTTTTTTATCTGTTACCGGCACTCACGGTACGACCCATAGACATGCGATGCGTTGCGCTGAACATTAAACGAGGAAAACTAAAATCTCATGAAAATTTCAACGTTTTCGAGTTCGAGCCCTGTTATTCATTCAAGCAGAGTGTTGTGAGTCTTTTAATTCTTCACTTTATCCTAAAGGAGTTCGACTTAAAATCGAAATTAATATGCCGGGTCTTATATGTCTTCAATTATTTTTAAATTGTTTTAAAATTTTTTTTGAAAATTTTTTGAAAAATTAATGCAAATTGTATGCTGGGTAAAAAATTTTTAATTGATAAATATTGGCAAATTAAAAAAAAAACACACACGCCTACATCAAAGTTGAGGCGCATTTTTAGCGTGTTAAGCAAATATGATGTTGCAGCAAAAACAACACCGCTTCTTGTTGCTGTTTCGATTTGTTTGCAATGTCAAACAACGTATCGAACAGCTGATAAATGACGTATGAAAATACATACTTGTGTTTTATATTTTACAAGTTTTTTCAATCACAACAATTTGCAAAATGTCGTTCTTTATTTGTGCGAACTTTTTTACACATTTCTTTTTTACAGTTTTTAAATTTATTTAATACATGTTTTCAAATTAAATATTTTATTATTTGAAATATTCAATTTAATTTGTATTTTTCTTAGTTAATTTTAGCGTTAAAAGTAATTAGACAAGAAAATATATTGAAATAAACTATTCCATGCGAACAATGTTTATTGGTTTTTGAGGTATATTCCCGGATGTAAAGACAGAGGAAATAATAAAAGATAAATGGTTTAAAATGAGTATGGAGGATTGTAGTTAAAAATATTAATTAGACAAGATAAGAGTTAATAAATTTAGTTTCAATTTTGATGGCAAGAAGAAAATAAATTTAAGGGAAACAGAAATAAGTTCATTTAAATTTCTCTAAAATTGGCTAATTTTGTTTCACCAACAATAGAGCTTGGCAGACATCAAAACAAATGGCAATTGATCGTTGAATGCCCTGTATTTGTTAGGGTTAGGTTATCCAACTATAGAAATATCACCTACTCATAGGGTTTCGCCACTAGAGATGCGCCGATAACTCACAGTGCTCCTGATGTGAGTAACTAGAAAAGAGTCATTATAAGATAGACCCATCTTCTTAATATGGAAACCGAAAGGAAAATGTCTCGTATTCAGTACCAAACGATTCTGCGGCCTGAAAAGTTTAATGGACCTTCGTATTTCCTCTCGCCATGAAATACGTACGCTAATCTCGCTACTTGTTCCCTGCCTTCTTAAAAGTATATAGTCGATGGTCTCAGTATATTGGAACACCACAGAAGTCAACTCTGTCATTCTCTGTTCCCGCAGAGTTCTTCCATAACATATCGCCATGTCCCCTCACGCACTCCAGACTGTCATTTGAATATCGCGCCTCCCACTTAAAGAAATGGAATACACTAGCGGACGAGGCTCGATGTTGTGTAGCCTGCCATGAGAGACCTCATAGCAATCTTACTGCCGATTACGATGCAATATATGAAACGCGGGGCAGTTCGTCGTTCATCTAAACGCAGAAAATTTAACCTGCCGTCTGTTGTTCTTTTCGTTCGGGAACGTGAATGATGTCTCTAACCCCCTCTCCTATACAGGGAGTGCATCAAAACTTCTTAGCAAAGTGTGATACATATTTGACGGTTCATCAAAGATTTGTGTATCATGATGGAAGTGAACAGCTTTTTTACAGATCATCATCAATACAAGTTTATTTCTTCTTGGGCCGGCACTCAGGGGATGACCCCTACATATACGATGTATTGTGCCGAAACTGGAAGTTGCCAATTTTTCTTCCAAATTGCCTCTGCATATTTCTCGATTTACAATTTATGAAACGAATCTCAGATTTTTTTATATTTTTTTTATTCCTATTTTTACTGGAACAGGGTATTGAAAGAATGTGTTTCCTTTTTAAAAGGCGAACTTATTTAAACGAAAATAGTCACAAACCAACATACACAGCAACCGCCATAATCAACGACATCTTTTTAAAGTAAGACTTGCCAATTTTTCTTTCTTTTCCCTTTACTTGCATTACAACTCCTCTCTTTACTTTTTTTTCGAGTTTTATAAATTATAAGGTTTTAATTATATCCTCTGCAGTTGTTTAATGTCAATATAAACCATGTTGCAACAACCAAAAAAAAACAAGAAATGAAACACATGCACTTCAATGCAAATGCCAACTTTAAAACAATTATATTCATGGAAACTTTTTTATTTGGGAAATTGTAATAAATTATGAGAATCGGTTAAAGCAACAACAGCAATAAATGCGCATAAATATTGAAAAATAAACATAATTCTGTTGTGCGTATTTAAAAGCAATTAAATATTCAATTGATAACAATAAAAGTAAAACAAGCAGCAATTGCAATTGCAATTTAATGCACAATTATATACATATGTATGTGTGTGTGTGCGTATGCATGTGTATAGATTGGACTCTGTGCATACTTTTAGGTAATAATAAATTCAAAATTATGATGCATACTTTTGGGCTGACATTAAAGTAAATTATAGCAACTGCAACCAAATTATAGTTTCAATGCATACGAATTAAGTGCGCCTTCAAAAATTGCTGTCATTAAAGGTGCATTAATGAATATCAAACGGAGTAAAGTTTGTTACATTATGATGGAAAAGTTAGTATATTCCACAATAATTGTAAATAAAATAAAAATATTGCATTTTCCAGCTATTTGGTAAACCATGCATGTGTTTGAAATTTTTTCTTTAATGGTCCTTTTCAACGCTGAAACTCTTTGCTCTTTTACCCCGGAATATTGCAAAACTACTATTGATTTTTAATTAATTAAAATGGGCTAATGATCGATAATATACAGTATTTACTAAGAAACCAACTAAGTCAAAGGCAAATTGTTGTTAGTCACACTGACAAACACTAGCAGAACGCAATAACATGCTGTTTTCGAAGGCTGCTACACCTTCATATTCAGCGGTCTTCGTGTTTTGTTCACTGTGTATGGTTATAAGTAGATGTAAATTATTAGTTTTTTATATTTATTATATCCTATTAATAGAATACGAGAATTATTTTCCGTTATTTTCCTCATAATGGAACTCTAAATTTACCATCTTTAACTTACACTTATCCTTGATACTTGTTATATAACTTCATATAGGGGACTAATGAAACTGTTAAGTGCCATGGAGAGGACCAAAAATAAATATGTCAAACAGTGCATATATGTGCAGGCGGTCGTAGTTTTTCGGGGGCACAAACATACTGTAGGCTGCGTTCGAAGAAAAATTTAGAAAATGTCGAGTTTTTAATATGATGGCTGACACCAACGCATAAGTACTGTCTGAGGTTTTTATTTGATCGTTTCCAAGGCACCTTGAATTTATTTTCATGTGTTAGTTTGAAGTCATTGGTCGCTGTTAACCGCAGCCAACCGTGTATTAGAGAATAAATTGAAACAAAATGCAGCCACATCTGTGCAAAATGGTAATGGAAAAGTTCCTTTAACTTAATCCTGTCCGATATTTGCACAGTGCTTTGTTTTCTATTATAAAAGCGGACATCTCGTTAAAGCGAAAACACCTTATGGGGCCGACACTGTTGTTTAGTACCTGCGACGTTTCATTTTGCAAGTGAAAATTCTCTTGAGAGACAATTCACTTGTTCGTTCATACGAATTTGTTTGGTCACTTAGGTGGCTGAGCATGAGGTATTCCGCTGATTTAAGATGCAATAAAAATTAAGAATCAAAAGACAAAAAACCAAGTTTTTTTTTCTTTTAAGTCATGCATTAATTTGGGGCAACTTTCAATTTAAACTTTTACAATTTGCTCTATTTGAAGTTGAACCACAAACTATAGTCTACTTTACGGCGTACGTTAATTTTCATAGCAAATATATTCCCAATTAAAATATTTTTCCAGCAATTATTTCACCATTTTGTTTATTTATTAAATATTTATAACATTTATATTTATACAATAATGCTATTACACACATGCATATATGCATCAATATATAAATCTCTTTTAAAAACATAATAATAATAGTTGTTTTTTATTAAATTTATGCCATGAAACGTGTTGCAAAATAAACTAAACCGAAACTATTTAATTGAAATTAATTAATTTTAACCAATTGCTGATAATTGTAAAAAGTGTCCATTTACAATATCATGCCAGTAATTTATTACTTTGAAATAATTATACATGCTCAGGTCTTGGCAATAATAATTATGCCACGCTTTTCCCGGCACTAAATTAAAAAAAAAAAATAAATAAAAACGATGAGGTATTAATAATGATAAAAATTATTTGTGGCTTAACATAATCATCACAATATGCGGCTATTGATGTTGCATAAATAATACTTTCGTGCCATTTTTCAATATTTTGTGGCATTTTAATAAAAAATTAAAAAAAAACAAATGGGCTGATGAGCATAATATGAAGCGAAGGCTACAATTAAGAAAATGCTGCTGTGCAACTTTTATTGCTGCTAAAATCACTTAAAATATACTTCTCTGAAGCTGAATGCCAATATTTCTATAATTTTTGATTTTGATTTTTATATAATTTTGCCTGTTTAACAAAAAAAATAACTAAAGTGCAAAAAGTGCATAACTAAACTCCACAAACTCTCTTAATGATATTATATAATTCTTAAAGGAATTAAGTGTAAAAATTTCATTTCACTTTCATTGTTAAATTACAAATATTTTCAAATTAAAGTAAAGTATAACAAAACCAATGTTTTTCTTGTTTTTTTTTTTTTTTTGTAGCAAAGTATTATAAAACAAACCGAAAATAATGAATTTACTAAAGAAAATAACATGAACACTCATAACAAGCATCTAAAGAATAATATGCACAAAAATTTCTATAGAAATGAAATAACTCTGTACGGAATAAAAACAATAACAAAAGTTTTTTTTGTAACGCAACACACACATTCAGAGTTGTGGATGCAGAAGAATTAAAAAAAGAAAGCATATGCTAAGGAGTGAATTAGAAATGCATAAAATAATTCTAGCTTATTGTTTTAATCACTGGTTTATTGGTTTATGTATTTTGTTATTCCTATTGTCCTGCTTTCCGTAAATTTATTATTATTTTTATTAGAAACTAGAAGAAGCTAATTGGTTTAAAATTAAAATTAAATTTAATCTGTAACTTAATAATTATTTATTTCTTGTTCAAATCGTAAAGCAACAGGAATTAAAAACATATGCATATACGTTTTCTTGGATAATGATCCTTAAAATATATAAAATTCAAAAATGATTTTATTATTAATTTTTTATCCTAAAAACTAATGCTTTTCAAAATTTAAAAAATTCCCAACTTAATAAAATAAACCCAAAATTTTTATAAATGTTTTTCATATAAAATTTTAAGAATTTTTAATAAAAATATTTTGTATAAAAAATATATATTTATATATAATTATTAAATTTTTATATGAAAATACAGAATTTTTTATATATAAATATTAAAAATTTCGTCATGAAGAATTTACATCATTAATGAAATATTTGATATTTTTTTTTGTAAAAAATTGCATGGTTTTTTTTGTAAAAATTTTTTTTAAATTTTGTATATTTTCCATGACGAAATTTTTATATAAAATAATTAATATTTTTATACAAAAAAATTTCATAAATGTTTTGTTATAGAAAATGTCATAAATGTTTTGTTATAAAAAAATTTATAAATATTTTGTTATTAAAAATTTCATAAATTTTTATAGCAGCTTGAGATTTCACGGACGATGTTTGTATGTGAAAGAAATTCTCTGTTAGTATGATTGTTTTTTCTCTAAACAAATTAAAAAAAAAATTTCTTTCTTTAATTATTTTGTCTTTGCAACAGCAGATCTTTGAAATTTTCAATTGTATATACTTGTTCTCTCATTTCTTGGTTTCCCAATCAATGAAATTAATTAAATTGTTCCCAGAGTGCAAATGACTTAAAATTGGCAAATTGAACATAAAAAAAAATATAGAGAAAAGTTGACACAACGTCCTTTTTTGTTACTATTGTTTCTTTTTTTTTTCTTCTTTAAATATTGGACATATTTCACTTGTGCCTGTCTGATGTTTCTTTTGTATTGAACTGTAAAAGACAGCATTGTTTGTGGTTTTCGTATCTCCAAGGAAAATTCTTGCAAACTGTCTCGTTATTATTTTGTGGTAAAAATACAAAACAAACTGTTCGTACTGGTGCTTTAATTGGCTGCATCGAATTCGTGGCACTCTTCAGTTTACTAAATGTTAATTTAAAATATTTTATTTTTATTGTTAATATTCCCAAGTTTATTTATTTTGTTAACTCGTACGTATAATTAATATTAATTTGGTTGTTCATTTAAATAATACTCATACGTCTGCGTTTATGAAGATAATTCCTAAAAGTATGTGTTGTTGCAGGGGTTTCAAACAAAGTTTATATTCAGTGGATGGATGGATGCAAAAAAAATATACTCCACTCTTTTATCGAAAAAATTCTCATTGAAATGTACCATTTAAAAATTTATTTCTTAAAAATAATATCGTGCAAATGTAACGGCTTGCCTTGAGGGCACTATTTTTATGAAGTAGTAAAATTTATTATGACAATGCGGCTTGTAGTCATGCCTGCTATTTCCTTACAGATACTTTTCTTTCGTTTTATTGAGATAAATCTTAAATTGAAAAATAAAATAACACCACAAAAACTAGGGCTAACTCAGTGTTTACTTTACTGTTTTCGATATCGAACGCCTACATTGGCAGTTCAATATTCCAGTGAAAATTTTACACGTTTGCTTAAATTCGACCAGTGGATTTTTGACAAAAACTTTGTTTGACATAAAATGTTTCGATTTAGCTTTGAACGTTGGGATATAGCTGAGGCTGCAAGAAAGTGATGTTATTAGCTGGGATTTTACTGTGTTAAAATATTATTTATAGAAAGCCATGACGCTTGAAAATATGCTGTACATTTTGAGTTATAGTGCCGCCTACTGCTAGGCCAATCGTGGATGCCATTTGCATGATATACTGTGCCATAATTAAATCACAGAATGACTTTTAAAGAAACCAATATTTTTTTTCCATTTACATATATCTATTTCAAACTTTAAACTTTTTTATTTTTAATATTTATTTTTTTTAATTTAAAATTTTCATTTTGACTCCAGTATGAAGTTGCCGGTATTAAAACTCTTTTCACATTAAAGCACTCCAAACCAAATTCTGTTTGTGATATGCAATAAATAAAATAAAAGGCCTTTGGAATGCTTTATTGATATAACAAAACGCCTGACTTCTGTTTATTATATTTTTTTTTATTTAAAGAATGCAGGGTACAAACATTCCAACTCTTTCAAACACATATTTAGTTTTTCATTTCATTCAGTTTTATTATTTTTTTTTTGTTTTTAATCATACATTTATTTGTTGTCTCCATTTAGAGTCAATATATTTGTTGACACTTTTTTTGTTTGTAAAGAGATCGAATAGAAAACACTATAAAAATGTCTAACAAGTGTAACAAAAGGAGGGTATTAAACAATAGGAAAACCAGTCACATGCTACAGAATATGCCAAAAACGAAACACACACACACAGATACAGTTGGAGACTGAACTATTAGTATTCTATGGAAAAAACTATAAATATGTGAGTTTTTCTGTATTTATAGGTCGAAAGAAACATAAACGTAAAACACACGCACACACATACACATCCAGCTAAACTGGCGCCTGAAGGCATACATACAGTTGAATATAAAACTTGTGCTCTTTTATGGCAACACAAAAAAAATTAATATGCAAATATAAGAAGAAAAAACTCTGCATGCTGACATCTGAATACTTGAAACGGGCAGAACTCTTTTAGCCAGGAATGCTGGCAATAATATCGATTCAGGTTATTGAAACAGCAGCAATAAAACAAAGAGTCTGTTATATTTTTGCAACATCCCGCGCAGAATGTGGAGAAGAGGGAAAGCTTTCCAAAAAATAAGTAAAACTCTTAATAAACATGCAATTGACTTGGCAATTAAAAATTGAAATTTTCTTTGTTTCCTTTTGGCTTGCAGGAATTCTGGTATCTGGTGTATTTTCTGGTTTTCATACATTTCCATTGAACATTGCTTGCCTAGCAAAACTATTAACTTATTCTACTGCATGTAACAATACGAAGAAATTATAATAAAAGAAAATTAAAATGAAAATGAAAAGGAAAACGAAACGTATCCTGATACTCTCAAACTGGCTTTGATTTTCGTGTTAATTGATTCATCAATGAATATGCAGACATAAACTAAATATTTGCAAAAGCTTTCAACAAACAATCAATTATTTCCAATTAATTATTTTCTATTGCAGAAACATGAAATATTTTTCTAATTTTGACTCTTCCCAGTTTCTTCTTACTTAATTTTTAAAGCAGTTATGGGGAGCTAAATTTTCCACACAGAATATTAAATGACTTTGAAACTGAAAGTTGATTATTGAGCAAGTTTTTGCTAGAAAGACGATCCATAAGACAGAAAGTAGTGTTTTCACAAGTTTTAAAAAATACAAAAAAAACACTGAGACAACTGTGAACACAAATAGTTGGAAGAAACACTAATAAATTTTTTTTTATCTTGGAGCGGTGCTCGGGGGAAATCCCCTACATATGCAATACATATGAACAAAATAGGGAGAAAGAGATTATCTAGAGAATGGGGGGGGGGGGTGAAACTGCTAGGTAAATAAGCTCAATGAACAGCTCTGCAAGTGCGTGTTACGTCTGCGTCATGTTAATTTTGACGCATTATTTTTTATGGAAATGGAGCTATTTTATTTATGATTTTACTTCGCCGACATATTATTGCTGCAATACCGCAAAATGAGGGTGCTGTAGCATAGAAAATTCAGAAATGTAATTCATATGAAATGTCACCAATTATCAAATTAGCCTATACATTTATTGAGTATTTTTTAATATGTTGCACACTTTTAGGACCCACAACAAATTTCTCATCTTCTTCATTCTCAAAGATTTTTTAAGTTTATATATTTTTTAGTTCCTAAAAGTATGCACTAATTACATGCGAAGTAAATAAAAGATCTGAAATATATATATATATTAATTTCACTTTAAGAATCCAAAGCTGATGGAATTAATTAGATATGGAGTACAACTCTCAAGTATGGCCGGTGCTGCAAAGACTGTTTTGAACTTACTGGACCGTGTACAGTGTGTTCAAGATTTACGTCAGTACCTGCCCGTGGGGCCTAATCTGACGGTGGTCGCAACACCGAGTGAATAGGAGACGACCACTAACGCCCCCAGAGCAATAGGTACAGCAAGTAAGACTTGCCTCCTAGAGTTGGGTAGCAAATCTGTATAGTTATCGCTCATTCTATACTGCACTTTGTTGAGGTATTCGAGCGGTCTAAACTCTGTGTCACATCAGAATGGTTTTCCGTTAAGAACTATTTAAAAGTAGTACTGTCAGTTCGAGACACATTCCGGTGACTACTGTTGAATGGCAACAGCACCTAGTTAAGTAGAAGTCGTATCAAGAATATGTGCCACTGGACCGTGTACAGAAAAGTACGAAGAAACTCATTGGAGAGCAGATGTAGGGTGATGGTCAAGAAAAAAAATTGTTAAGTCGGGTTCGAATGGTAAAGAGGTCCATGTGTACGGTCGTTTCGTAATAACCAGGGAGCAGCCAATACCTGGACATCAGGCATCTGAATAGAGTGGTAAGTTTAACGCCTGATTATTTACCCAACACTGACAGGGAATACCATCCAAAGTTCCTCCTGTGAGTATCGAGAAGGTTGGACATTAGAAAAAGAAGTACAGTATTCTCCTCTTCCTCCTCCAGATATCATTACTGTTTCAAGAATAATCTTTGCAACCGATACTCATCATTGAAACATGATTCTCGATGGTCCTATACACTGAAACCACGTTGAAAAAAACTGTCCGGTAGGAGGTTTACCTGTAGCTTATAAATTAGAAGAATCTCTCGAATACATTGCAGAAAATTAAATATTTTTAATCAACTGTGTATCTGCGACATATATTGCCCCTAAAACTATGCTTTACACCATAAAAGATTTTCAATAACTTTCTATCGCAAGCAAACTTCAGCCGTTATTAAAAACCCATAGCCCCGGGGAAGCTGTCAAATGTTTTATATAAAAAAAAAAATATAAATCCCTCAGTCCATTATTTATGTACTTTCACTTGGACAATGGCTGAAATAGAAAGTGTACTTATTCGTACATCCTTTAGTGAAATTACTACAGCCAGTTACTAAATGGAAATAAAATCCACACTAACCATATAAAAAAAGGAAAAATAAAATTAACCCACCAGCATTGATTGCAAATCCTCTTGTCGCCAAAAGAATAAAATATTTCGTGGAAAATAATAAAAAAATAAAGTATTTGTAACGAAGCCACTATTCACCAATCGAATGCAAAGCCACACACACAACCATATATACACATACCCATACACATATGTTCATCACAATGTCTTGCTATCATACTCTAAAATAAATACATTTGCATGCAACACTTTTATTTATTTGGTTTGTATGTTTGTACATTTCAACGTTTGTACTGATGCTTAAAGGATATTAAAAAATAAAAATAGAAAGAAGCTATTGCAACTGAACGAGTATCCAATACCAAAAAAAAATATTCTTTACATTTTTTTATATCTAAACATATTGATGCATTGCCAAAAAGTTACAAAACCGTTCAAATAACCAAAAACCTAAGCATTCTACTATTAACGCTGTTTCCTGCAACAGAGTAACTGTGTGTAGTGTAGAGGATGCACTTTTTCAGTATTTATAAGTAAACGTTCCATTGTAGCATGCAGAATTTTTTTATTTTTATAATTAAAGGGTACATCGAAGCAGCTGACCACCAAATCGGTACGCTCTTCATCCCCGTCGTCTCCCAAATGATTGCGGGTTCAATCAACAAGTGACAAACCCATCTGGCATTGAGATTCGCGCCAATCGCAGCGTTTGCTCTAGAATCTGTTGACTTTTGGCAGTCGGGTAGTATTTCTGCCACCCTAGTTATTGCTGGCCCAGACTAAGTGCCCCCATCGCACTCCCACCGAAAATGGGACGATCCGTGATGCTTATTTCGGCATTAACCAAAGCTGATCGTTCACGCAATATGTGCCTCCGTCTCAGAATGAAATTACCTGTGATTTCCCTTTTTAGGCCGTCTGACAGCCATTTCTGCTCTATTTGCATCGAAATGCAGAAATCTCCTGGTATATCTTGTCAATTATTTATCTATCAGGATCGTTGACCAGTCCTTCTCATCTCGTTTCAGTTCATTCCTGTTGCAGCCAGTACTGCCAATCGCCGTCCCACTCCCCTATTCGCTTGTGAGTTATCGTCATAATTGCAATTATAAACCCCATGGCCTGGTATCCACATCAGTGTAACACTGTGCCGCGATGCCAGATCATTGAGTGCCGTGTGAGACTCCAAAAGTATTCTCTAATAATAAGTGTAGCCGTTAAAAGCCTTCAGGACAGAGTGACTGTCCGACAGTATTCTTATCCCTACCATGATCCGTTACTAGCGTCGTGATCCCCCTCAAAGTATTATAAAATTTTCATAAACTATACGTCAGTTTAATAATGTATTGGAAAGTGTAAAGTATGAAATCCGATTTGTGTAGTTGAAAAAGAAACACTTATTTACTGAAAGGTTCCGCAAAGAATGAATTTTTTAAAGTGATCTGTTGGCTAACGCTAGAAAGTCCTGGGTTCAATCCCTCTCCAATCCAGTCAGTATTTGAGCAATAAAATGTTGGCCAAATGAAAATATAAATAAAATGCTCAAACACTTAATGCATCTACATAACACTAGAGACATTCTAGCTCTGTTTTATAAATTCATAAATAACATGCAAATACAGAGTTGTGCCAGAATTAAGCTCAACTCCTTTCTGACTCTTCACCACTCACTTAACGATTATCCTTAGAAACACTGTTGCCAGGCAATTCCAATCTTGTTTATGAATTGCCAATTCACAAAAATACCTGAACGATGTTTAATTGTTAAATTCTTTAAAAAAATATTTGTCAAGTATTAAATACACAACAAGTATTTAAAGATAAATCGCAGCATTAATTATTATATAATGAAATGCAACTCTTGCAAAGTGTGTTCAGTGAGAATGGCAATGTATGTTCAGTGAGACAAGCAACAGCAACTGAAAGAACTAAGTCGAAATTGATAAATAAATTTAATAAAATTTTGAAATGAAAATACGTTTTCCATCTATAATTAATTTCTGTTAAAAAAAAACTATTTGATTTATTTAAATGGGATATGTCTGGCGACAATTCAATTTAAAATTTAATGGTCTCAATTAGGAGGCATGTCCTGAGTATTGTAAGAAGATTTAGAAATATGTTTTTTTTTGTACAGTATGTACCGCTGTATTGGTATTGGTATCCAATGTGGTAATAGTTCTTCATTCATTGTAATATTATTTTTTGTTTTACTATTCAGTGATTGTGATATTATTTATCTTATTTGATTTTACTTCTGTCTGTTTTACCATTTTATTTATTTTTTTTTCTTTGTCAATGAATTATTAATTTATTTCGTAGTAGTTGCCTATTTTTTTAGTTAACTTTTCTATTCACTTACTTTAGCGCTTAAAGTCCACCTAATTTTAAAGGTTTTCAGCTAAACTGGGTCTCTTAACGATTGCAGATGCCGTCATTTGCAAGGCAATTTCGAAAACGGCATATAATTTCATGGCACTGCCGGCAGCAAATGCACCAACCCCACACTTACCCAAAGCAGAAAACATGAAAGGCCGTTACACTGAATAAAAGTTTCCAAACAAGTATCTAGGAATGCTTTAAATTGCATTCGATTACAGCTAAAGGAAACATTCAAATGATTTGAAATGGAAGTTTTAAAAAAACCTATTACGTACCAACTGCAACAAAAAATAAAGCAAAGTTAATTTTTTTTTTTTTTTTGGTAAAACAAAAATACTCGTACAACTCTTAACATGAAAAAACTGGTCAACAAACTCTAAATAACAAGCGGCGAAATATAGAAAAACTTCTACAAACAGCCCAAACTGTGGGCGGTTGTTACAACAACATAAATTTAATAGCAAACAAGCCAATTGTAAGTGCAGTTTGTTAACGATTGGCAAAACGGAAATTAAAAAAGCGAAATTATACATTCTGTAACATTTCACTCTTATTGACCCCAAATTTTAGGTCCAGCAATAACATGTTTTATTGGTTCTGCTGTCTACGACTGGTTAACTGTTTGTTTGTTTGTTTGCTTTTCGGTTGAAAAGCCATTTCGCTGAAACATTCCCACTGAAATATAGAAAGTTTAGCGGCAATAAATATGGGTATTTTCAAAGTATTGAAACCATGTGTTTGAGGAGTTATTAGTGAAATGTAAAATGTATTTGTACAAATAAAAGCTTTAAGGGACTGTATATATGTATTTTACAAAACAAAATAATTGCTTTAAGGGGATTTTTGTTGTTTTATGGAGAAATCCACATCGAGAGAAATTAATTAATAAAAAAATGCCGTTTCATAATTTATTCTTTTTTAATAAAAATTTTAATAACGAAATCACCAAATAAAGATCAATTATTATATCTTTTATAAATCGTAAAAAAAAATAGAAATTATAAATACGGCAGTAAATCTTACGCGGTTTATTGAAATATGTAGGCTGCGCTGGCCTTGCTTTTTTTATCTTGGACCAGCACTCAGGAGGTGACCCCTACAAATGCGGTGCATTGTGCTGGAACTAGACGAAAGGAATAATGGGAGAAATGATAGCAGGTGAAAATGGCCGTTAGTGCGAAAAATTTTCCATTTTGAATACATATTTTATAATCTGAAAAAGGAAAAATGAAAAAATTATGAAACGAAAAAGTTATTAAATTTGTAAACCCCATGGTGACTTTTGGCCCACCTTGTACATACAAGTATACGCAGCTGCTTCCTTCTCTCGTTATTGCGCAAGGAGAACGTTTGCGAATTCGTAATTAAGTTTTTTTTTTTGTTACGCATTGTCTGTGCATCACAATGTGGAAAATATTACTTATACGCCCGCATGTTGAATAACAAAATATTTATAAAAAAATACATTAAACATTAAACATAGAATTTCTAAACTATCACACACCAAAAATAAAAATTAATTTTAAGTGAATGAACAGCAAATTAATTAAGCTTCACCTCCTGTCATTTGCTCTAACTATCCCTTTCCTATAGTTCCAGCACAATGCTTCGCATGTGTAGGAGTCATCTCGTGAGTGCTGGGCCTAGCTAAAAAAAAATAAAAACTTAAATACTTTTTTTAAAAAAGGGAACGAGTGATGTTCTTCCGCCCAGAGCTGCTTTACGATTGAAATTGACAATATACTTTTAGATATTTTAGATATTGTATATTGTTAAGATATTCCCAACAATTTACGGCTGCAAGATTTTATTAAACATAAACAAGGGATTGATAAAATACAGAAAAGTTTTTCTTCGAAACATCGGTTGCCCAGGGAGTATGTTTCGTACAATTTGGGAAGATGCCCATAGAGATCAAATAAACAACAAATAAAGTGCAGCTAAGCAAATTTATAGGTTTTTTTTATTTATATTCTGGTTCCTTTCACACACAACACTTTAATATGCAATGAGTCTTAAAAGCAAAAAAGTTAATACTGCTCCTCATAATAAGTGAAATATTTCCCTTCCAATGCTGGACTTTTTATTGAAATTTAATTGCTGTGCTTCGTTGTCATGTAACTGACAAAATTAACAATATTTTGCAATATCAAATCTAAACTTTTCCACAAACTTTGCCATCTCTACAAAAAAAAACCCTCTCACACACACACACACACACACAAGAAGGCATTTTATTTTTTTTTCTCTCAAAAACCTTGAATTGAGTAAAAGAGTTGTGCTCCAATAAGAAGAAAAGATTTTGTGTGCAATTAGTATCACATATCGAATTTTAATTGAAAAAGAGCAAAAAACAAAACAAAACAGTAACGAAACCAAATGGCAAAGCAGAGTGTAAATTTCTATTGCCAGAGTGATAAATACAATAAAAATCAGTACTGGTTTATTTAGTTCTCATACACAGGACAAGCAATCTGATGGCCTTTGTGGGTTTCTATTGTTTTTAGAAGAGCCGAGAAATTCTTAGTAAACGAAATGAAGATAGAGCATGTGATTAGTGGCACGAGTATTTTTGTTACGGTTAAGCACATGTTTAAACTGATTAAGAAGGCTGTGCCTTCTTTTAATTTGCAGTCATTTGTGCAGTAGAAAAACACAATGTGACAGCTGACCATTTTTCCAACAAGGACAATTTACAGCTTCATAATGAAGAAAACATATTGAACGGGGAGTTTAATGTGATGCAAAAAATTCTCGTATGCTATCAACTAAAAATAATACTTATAAAATGAAGCTAAAAATTTACTTCTCGCTATGTTGACCCTGTCAGTGGGAAAATTTGAGGTTAGGAAATAAATTGGCTTAAAAAAACAATTTTTTGACAAATTAAATTTTGTTGATACCAGTGTAAAGTAGAAGTATGGAAATTAATAATGGAATATGATGTTGGGCAAATGTAGCATGTAGCATGTCGGCAGTCATCCTTTTTTCCACAAAATTTTTAACCACATTTTTCAGCAAAGCTTCGCTTATCTCATCAATGCAGCGCCGAATTTCATCTTTCGGAACGTCTTTTGTTTGTGGTTTGTTTACGTAAATCCGGTCTTTCAAATGGCGCCAAAGAAAATAATCCAGCGGCGTTAAATCACAAGAACGAGGCGCTCAATTGACATCTGCAAATCGAGAAATTATGCCACCGGAAAATTTCTCATGCAATAACAGAATCGTTTGGCCGTCTGTGTGGCTTGTGGCAACGTCTTACTGATACCAAAGGTCACAGATATCAACATTAGCCAATTGTAGCCACAAAAAATCGGTTATTATAGTTTGTTAGTGCAGAGAATTCTCGGTGACAGCGTTTCCTTGCTCATTTTCGAAAAAAGGCCTCCACGAGCATATTGTTTGAATATATTGTCAACAACACTACCGTGAGCCTCGAGTTTAGCGATTAAATTACGCACAGCGGTCGCAGAAGGAGCCTGATTACGACGTAAAGCTGCTCGATTTTTACGAAGTGATACAGTAAGATTTTCACCATTTTGATAGCAAATTTTCACAATTAAAATTCTTCGTTGAAGAGGGAATCATTCGCTGGTTAAAATTTTCCAACTTTTCACTAAATAAATGTAAAGGAATAGAAATCAATTCTTGACATTTCATCATTTGACAGCCAATTTACTTCCTAACCTCAAATTTGCTTAACCTGTATATTTATGGGAATTCCTTTTCTGTTGTGTCGTTGTTATGAATTCTTTAGGATGGTGAAATACTACGTTTTAAATGTCGCACTTATGCTTTCCGTTAAAAAAAAACACTGCTTAATGATATTCAACAATCACTTTTGATTGGCAGTTTTTTGCAGATTTTCTTTTTATTTTTCAAAAGTTATTTTTATTTTATTTCTGATATTCAACATGATTTTTATTTACATCTTTCGTAAAAAGTTGAAGCATGGCGCTTTTGTAATGAAAAGATATGTTTTATTTGAATTTTTATTTATTTTATTTTTTTATTTTGCTGTTAATTCTTTGCTCTTTAATTATTCAAAAGATAATTACATGCAGCGAATATGAAGAAAAGAAAAAATGTTCTCATTTTTATTTCAGCTCAATATACCAGCTACCAGAAATAAGAAAAAGTTTGGCCATTTTTCTTTTTCCAAATAAAATGAAGATGTGAAAAAAGAAGAAATGTAGAAAATCTTTTACAACATAAACTTTTACAATTTTCTTTCTTTTTATTATTTACTTTCTTTATTTTTTGTTATTTGCATGTCCTGCCATTTAATATAATTACAATCCAGCTAAAAACATAAAAAAAAAACAAGAAAGAAAATTAAAACTAAAAATTAGGCCAAACTGATAAGCAGCAAAGAGTTGATACTGAATTTTTCTTACTAACGGGGACAGTTTTAAAGTTCTGTCAATAGTTTTAGTTGTTCTTTGTGCTATTTAAGCACAGCAAACTTTTCATTTCCTTTTCTGAGCTGTTCTTTTCCATTTTTTTTTTGAAACCTTTTTTCGATAACAACGTGTTGGACATATTCTGCTGACTGCGTTAGTTTCCTCAAGTAAATTAAATAAATTTATGTTTTGACAAAGAAAACAAGTTAAATCCAAAACACGTGGCCAAAGCATAAATAAGTTTCGAATCTTTTAGCTTAAAATTGCATTAAAAACATTAAGAATTAAATGAAGCCAAAAAAAACTAAAATTAGATAAGAAATTTTGCAACGATTTATCATGTTACAATTTAGTTTAATATTTATAGCTGCAGTAAGAATATTTTTATTTTAAGCATTTTAAACCTTAAATTTTTTAATCGTGTGCCAAAAGGGCAGTAAGAAGGAGGGCACTTCACAAACAGTTGTGGATTGCAGGGCGTTTGAACCCGGCATCTTCTGTTTGAAGATTAAAAGTTCTCAGGTAAAAGCGCACTTTGCGTATTGAGAGCAATAAATGGGCACAATAAAGTTGAATTCAATCGAAATGAGAGTTAAATATTTAAGAAATGGAACTAAAAAATGTTCTAATTTATTTCGGAGCGGCACTCAGGGAAAGACCCCGCGTACACATGCAATGCATTGTGCTGGAAAATTATGGCACGGCGGGAGGAAGTGTTATTCGATTTAACTTTTTTTTTCATGTCAAAAGTCACAGGAAACACCTCTGCCGGTAGTTTATTCGGGCCGAAAAAAAAACATTTTTTATATTTAGAAATGGACGGGGGGGAACATGCGCTCGTCTATAGCTTTTCATTTTATATAAAAAGTGCCCATTTTACGATTTAATCGATGTTTATAAACCCCAGCTCATTTTGTTTTATGCTTTTTACTTGTCCATGAGACAGCGACGAAAAAGCTGTGCTGATATTTTCCCTGATATAAATTTTAATGAAAATTTTTCGGCAGAATTTTGCCAATCACTGTACTCTCAGTATGGCTTCAAAACTTTTTTGGTCACCTATGTTTTATATATAGAAAAGTACTGGGCATTAATTTCGTGAATTAATAATGTCTGTTCACCAGCCATTTTAACTTTTATTCACATCACAAACTGAAGTGATAGACATGGGAATATTTTTACTCACTGCTTGTTGCAATTTACTGCCCCTTTAACCTACATGGCACTTGATTTTCCGTTCTATTTTATTGCACTTCTTCTCTGCGTGATAAAGTCCATTTTTCTTCACTCCTCTTTTTAATTAAACTGTAACGCACTGCGTTGTTTTCTTTTTTCTTTTCTTTTGCTGCTGCATAATATTATGAAGTTTTAACCCTTGTCAAATATATGAAACATGATTAAAGTATTTAGTTTTAATTTTGTTTCTTTTTCACTTTCTTCTTACTTACTTATTGCTTCAGCTGCGCCCTGGTCGAGAATACGAATAAACAAAAGCAAAAGCTGCAAAAAAAATTGACTGGAGCTAAACAGTTTGTGAGCAAACAACTCAAGTAGTTTTCAAATATTTAAAAGCAAACAATACAAGCAAGTGTTACTTAATTTATTGCCCGCTTATAATAAATGAAAGTCATAATAATAACTTAAAACTTAATGAATTCAGAAAAATAAAATTAAAAAAATATATACATTTAATCCTTAAGAGGAAACAGAGAGAGAGAGAGAGAGAGAGAGAGAGAGATAGAACGAGAGAGCAATATTACTTAAAAATATTTTATAAAGAAAAATCTAAATTCCACTTTAATTTTTAATGCCTGCATGTCGATCGATGGCTGAATTATTTTTAAAACAAAAACCCTGATATCAGTGGAGCACATTCCATTGAAGTAACGAGGAAAGTAGCTGGGCTTCCAAAAGGATAATGACCCAATTTTTTCCACCACAAGATCAGTGATCTGTGTCTGGCAAAATCTCAGGAGCGTCAAAGAAAAGTTAAATAGTTTGAGAAATGGAACAAGTAGGCTGAACCTGCCGCCTGTTCCCTGTCATGCATCGCCCACATGTCATCGATGCCCTTTCTCTGTAGCCTCATCCCTATCTCTCTGCCAGAACGTCTGCTAGCCTGTTGCCATTATCGGTCACATGTTCTCACACCCATCCCTCTATGACACGAGAGTGATGCGCCAACCTACTAAGAGCAAGCACACTCGAACGAAATTCTACCATTAAAAGCCATATGGCAGCCTTACAGCTGATAATACAATGAACAGATTTCAGATTCCAAGTATTTACAAACCTCAATTTCTTAAGCTTTAAATTACCAAACACATGAAAATATGTGGCTTCCACTATCCAGGCGTCCAATTTGCCTAGAAAATCTCTGCATAAATTTTCTATACCAGTTGACTGTTTGAATTGCGTAAACCACACAATGAGTGTCATGAAGAAAAAAAATTTAAATGAAACCAGGAAACAATCATCAGTTAGAGAATTCCCGTGGGGAGTGTGTAAATTATTTAAATGTCTTAAAGTCACAATTACACTTTCAGAGCAACGCCTAAATAGCTCAAGACATTCGCATGCATCCGTACATCTGTAATCCTGAATGTCTGTGCCGTATATTCACTGATATGCTACATTGCACTGCATGTACTGGAATGTAGTCTGTATTATTTCACTACTGGCAAAATTTACTTTGGTGTCGTCTAGTGTCGCCTTCCTTGCAGATTATCTTATTTCGTACAATACAACAATGGCAATGGCAACAAATATTTGCTCCAAGTCTTAAGAGTATTTCAACATTTCATTGCAATAATTTTGTATAACCAAAGTGCAAAACCGCAAGTAGTCTGGGCATATCTTTCAATGCACACGCATACACAAGTATATGTTGCACTAATGTCAGAGTGTATGTTTGGGTCTCTGTATGTGTATGGGTATTTGTAGCTTAACTACATTCAAATACCATGAAAATAAATATTTTTTTGCGTAGTAAATGTCGTGTAATTGTTTCATGATATTTAAATTTAACAAAAAAAAGAAGAAATTGAAAGGATTGGCAGTAGAGCACTATTAGATGTGGGGGAAAATAATTTATTACTGAAATAGTGGGCAAAGAAATATTATTTAAAGGCAACACAACTAAAATAATCATTCACAGTACTCAATATACGAGTACACGAAATGTCTGACCCAACGATTACATTCTAAAACACAGTAATTGAAGTGGCATGCTGACTATCAAGTTCACAAGCAACAACAGGATTGAGCGATCTGATTACGTTTTTTGCAATTGTCCTGCACTCAGCAGACAGAGGTTTCACCATCTGGGTGAAATTGCGTTGCCTTCACACATGACGTGCAATACCAGACCCCGAATATTGCTTTAATTCCTTAAACGCTTTAAGATGGAGATCTAATATGAAGGGCTTTACACAATAGATCTTCATGGTCGCGGTGCTTCCTAGCCCAATAATAATAATAATAACAACAGGCTACTTGACATGAGTGACCAATAAATATTATACAGGGTGGCACGCTCGCAGTGTTACCAACTTTATGCAAGTGCAACAACGAAAAGGTGAATGCTGGAAATCCTATTCCTATCGCGACCAATTGCTAGTCAGCTCCATTTTTCACAAGTCTTCCAAAGTATCGTCATGTGAAGTGTCATTTATTTAGTGAAATGTTTTTGCATTTACAGATAAGGATCGTTTACCAAACGAAGAACGTCTACAAATAATTAAAACTTGCTGTACAAATGTGGTGGTTCAAATGTGCTCACTTTTCTAGCATTTCGTGGTGATTCTCGTCGTCATAATCGACCTACTGATCAAAGAATTGATATGTATTTTTATTTAATTTTTTTTTTCTGAAAAATCTATGAAATTTTCATGCTGCTGTTTCCCGTACTTCACAATCTTTAAACAACCACAAGAAAATGTTTTCGTAAACTTAACAAATCAAAAAGCATCACAAACGTGCATGCACAATCTTGCTGCCATCTTCTGATACTTTTTTTTTTTTTTTTTTTTTTTTTTTAAAGACAATACAAACTCTACGAAGCTCTTAAGCTTGTCTGTAGAAACACCCAGGGTCTAAACGGGAATCGAACCCGCACCTCCATATTGATAAGACTAATGCTCATGCACTAGACTACTAACTACATAATTCCTTCGCTCTCTCTTTCTCCCTTGTAACTCATTACTTAGCATTTCACGAAAATATTTTTTACCCAACTCTAAAATAATACTCTGTTTAATGGAACTGATCCCCTAAGATTTTCCAGCTTGATACTATTCAAATATTTATTCTTCTGGAACATTTGTTTGTTTCCCTTTCCTTTGCATTCCGCAATATATGCTGTATATTTTAATGCTTTTCCCTACATACACATGGTACATATTGTAATAAAAAATGACAGCATATTTAATGAGCTAAGGATATTTGCTGGGAGATAAATCCTTAAACCGTAAGTCGCAAATAAGATTTTAAAAAATCATTGTGCATGTGGGGAAGCGCATATTATAATTTTCTTTTGTTTTTAAGTATGCTGAAAGTTGAGCTAATAAATTTATTAGATTTGGGAAAAAAAATATGAATAAAAAAATTAATAAAAAATATTTAGGCGACTGTTACATTTTTTTACGAAATAGGAACGGTCAAATTTCGCTTGTGTATCTTGGAATAAGAATAATTTTTTAATTTTATGTTTTTTTTTTTTTTAATTTTGTTATTGACAGTCAGAGTTGGAATTTTTATGGCTTAAACAACCACAAATATGCACATGTGTTGTAGCACGCATGATTTATAAATATGCTTTAAAAAAAATTTTAATTATGGAATTTTCTTAATTTTTATATGAAAAATTTGGTTGTTTTTGACAAAAGATTATAAACCGAGATATGAAATTTATTTACCATTTTAATCGTAAAGGTGATTTCTACGAATTTTAGTTTTTTAGATATTATGGGGACTTGTTGTTGATTTAATTTGTAACTTTAATTTTTAATAGAGATTTTAGTGGAAAAAAATCACAAATTTATAAAATTTTTAAAAGCCAAACAATGACATAAAGAAAGGCGAAACAAAAGCGACCAATTAAAAAGGGGTTTCTCATAATTGTCTCATTAAAAAAAATAATTAAATAAAAATACATGTTAATTCTTTGCACAGTAGGTCGATTATGATGACCATAATCACCCCCTAAATGCACGAAAAGTGAAATTTTTTTTAAATTACACTTATGATGTTTTGTCAAAAGTTCGCAGATGTAAAAGCAAGTGTTTGACATTGTTTGTTTATTGCTGAGATATAAAAGTTGGAGATACAAAATTACCTTTCAACTTAGTAAGACTGAAAGCAGCTCGGTCAAGGCGGAGCTAGATATCCAGGTCTATCCTATGGATAAAAATATCACTCAGATTGCCTTTAGACACATTCTATTTTTAAGTTTTACTGTCAAATTTTCTCGATTTAAAAAAAATTTTAGTGGACCTCCGTCATATACAAAAACCATTTTGAAAATTGGTCCACAAATGACAAAATCATTTGATAATCAATTATTGGGGCGAGCAATTTAAAGCGTTTATTGTGCAATACTAACTTTAAATATAAATGAGCAAATCAATTAAAGAAATCTGTTACATTTGTGTTAATTTTTGGTTCTAATTCCAACTAATCAGTGATTTCTGTCCATGTTACATCCTGTGTAGAAATATTCAAGTTGTCTAATTGAAACAATTTTTTTTTCTTTTTAGCTGCAATTCAATAAATATTTGAAAAGTTTGGCTTTTAATTAAAGCAAAATTTGGTTCGTCTATATCAATTACTTCTGTTGTATTTTCTTTTTATATTATTTTTCTTTTCTTGCTCAAATGTCTGCTGCTTTTCATTAAAATCTTTCTGTGATTTTATTTTTCTTTCTTCCCTTTAAGATGCCTGGCAAGTTAATTGGTAGCTAGTAACCCTAGTGACACCTGTTGTGATAATATCTCAGTGTTGTCACTGTAGTTTCAGTCACTTCTCATTTAGTTTTGCCATCATGGTTTTTTTGTTTTTTTTTGTTGTTGTTAATTACTCGTGTGTCTTGTTGTGACTCCCTGGTTCTTTTTATCGTGAGCTTTTCTATACCGAAAGTGGCAGTATTTTATTTTCTTTCTACTGAAATGCAAGTTAAGGGCAGCATTTTTGATAGCCTTATTTGATATCTTGTTGTGGAAAATATGAGAAAAGGGCAGATTAGAAATAAGAGAGCAAGAACTATACTACATGGTACAGTTGCTCGTGAACTGAAAAGGAGATTTAACAACTGTTATACACCATATGGATATTTAGATGTAAAAGTTGCCAGATTAGTGTAGTTATAATTAAAGGTGACTGGCAGCTGGCTCCGGATGAAACATATCAAGTTGAAGAGCCAGACATGAGTAGAAAACGAGTAAATCGAAAGATAACGAGTTCTAATAAATTTAAATTCAAGTTCTGAAGTGAAAAAATTCTCATAATAATTTTAATAAATATTCAATATCAATTTCAATAATATTTATTTTATTTGTTTTAATTATTTTATTTATTATTTTATTTATTTATTTCATTTCAATTCAATTTTGGATTAATTATTGGGCTCAATACTTAAATAAATAAAGAATTTGTTTATTACTATGAAATGAACAAAATGACGGATTATTTTTATTTAAAAGTTTATTTGATTGTTTCATTCCATGTATGCAACTTTTTTTTATATGACCAGAAATTAATACCCAATAAGCATTCGAATTGAATTCAAATATTTGTTTCTTTACTATTAAAAATATGTTAAAATTTTGCGAAATATTTAATAAAATTTTTAATTATTATTATTTAAAATTTAAAATTTAATTGAAAAGTAATTGATTTTAGTCAGCAATAATATATAAAAAATTTAATAAATTTTTTAATTTTTATTAAAAAATTTTTAATTAAAATTTAGTATTATTTTTTTTGCGCAGGAAATTAAAATAAGTACGATATGTGAAACATAATGATACCTAGTGTAATGAGAATATATTCTGTATTTTTGTATAGTGTGGAATAATTTCTTATAAAATTTTCTTATAAAATTATATAATTTTTATTTCGTATTCGGTATTTTGGTTGAAAAACTTTCCATTATTTATTTTCTGGCGATGGTAACAAACTGTTTACGAAATATTGAAAATAAATACAAATAATCTAACTTCAAAAGAAAACTTATCTCAAACTTAACAATATAAATAAAGAAATAAATTGTAAAATTATACATTAAAATATATTATATTTTGCACATATTTTTTATTATGCATATGCAGGCATATTTTCCCATTGTTATCTAAGACTGTAGGTGTATCAAGCCTCCTTTTCTTTAGTAGATGTTGTAAAGGTTTCGGCAGATTTCCCAAATATGATCGGAAAGAATTTCGCCAACAGCACAGGAATATTAAATTGTATAACAGCGGATTCTCAGTGTTTGATTTTGATTAAATGCAGAAGAAAATCATTGCTTGTTATTTTATTAATAAATACTTTAAATAATTTTTAATTCCATTTATTATTTCTAGTTATTTTTTTTTATTATTATAATTGTATTCATTAAACTATTTAATAACTTAAAAACATTAAAACCGATTTTTTGAAAACAACACCCTGAGCTCTAAAAATAAAATCATTTTTAATACGTTCAATTAAAAAATTAATTACTAAATTAATTTTTGTTCAGTAGTTAATTAATATAACTAAAAATTTAATAATTGAAAAAATACCATAACAATCTAACAAATTTTAGGTGTTGCAATTAACATTTAATCAAATATTATTGCAATTTACGTATAAAAATTTAATTCATATTACTAATTTGTTTACTGTTGAAATTTTAAAGAATTTTTTAATTGAAATTAATTTTAATTTTTTGCTGTGAACATTTAAAAAAAATTATGTTCAAGAAACATACTCCCATTCACTGTGTATAATATGGCACTTTTGCAGAATTTTCTAACATACACAAGGATTTAAATATTCCGACAGTCAAACAAGAGATAACAACATACGCAACGTCATACCTAACCAAACTCCAAGATCATCCAAATATACTAGCCCGAAATATTTTAAGCGAAAGAAGGTTCATTCGACTGAAAAGAAGGAATACTCTTTCCCTACCCCGAACGTAGTAGACGCGGAAATAAAATTATACGAGCAATAAATTATTTTGTACAGCTAGGCTGTACTTAATAATAATTAGCAATTAGTTCTTAAGATTTGAATACTTATTGTTAGTTCAATTGATTTTGAAGATTCAATAAATAATATATATTGTGTAAAAAAAAAAAAACTTAGTGCTGCATCCATTGTAAGAGAAATTTTATTAAAAATTATAAAACAATTATTAGAATTTTTTTTTTCACACAGAAACAGCAAGTTTATTTACTTGTGCTTAATATTATTTTGCCTTTAATTGGCCACATAAAATTAACCCAATTTTATCTCTTCAAAGATGAGCAATCCCCTTCAATAGATTCCTATCGCCTGTGCTCGTTTGTACATTGTAATTAATTTAAAACAATATTCTGGCAATTATCAAACAAACTGACAATGCGTTCTCTTATGATATTCAGCATTATGCAAAATCCTACATAATTAGTATGCTAATATAATACACATGCAAATGAAAAATGCCAACTCTTGAACAAACACACACACACAAACACTCGGTATTTAGAAGCTCACCACAGTAAAAGAGATGTTAGAGAAGACGTACAACAATTTCTTAGAATTTTCAAGTGTAAATTAAGCATAATTCAGAGACATAAAATGTTAAGTAGACAGACACTCCCATAAATATACACACACGAACACATACATATATGTGTGTATATGGGTAAGTACATGTACATAAGAATAGTTGTTACATAAGAACACTTGATCAAAGTTCAAAATTATGAACAAATGAAAGTGATTTATCTGGCTGAGTCGAAATTAATGTACGCTGTGCCTGCTGGTATATTTTGTATAAGTTATTATTTAATGCTGATTGGTATTAAATTACAACAAATACAAATATAAATAAGCTTAGAAATATAACGACCCATTGACTTGTAGATGGCGTGAACATGTCGCCGGCAGAGCAACGCAACGCAATTGTAATGAATATTCGCCATATTCGCCATATTCCCCATATTCCCCAAGAACGCGAACTAATTGTTTCGATATTTTTGCACAATAATTCGTTATTCGTCATGTATATGAGGCCGTTAAGCCAAAATGTCAAGAGAGACTAAAATACCAGTTGCGTCTGTAAGATTGTAATTATTGTAGATTTAACACCAGCTATAAGGTGCATGAGCAATTAGTCTTATCAATCGGTAGTTGCGATTTTGATTCCCGCCTAGAACCTGGCTGTTTCTTGTGGTATCACAATGGGTCCTAGTTCTGGCCAAAGTGGGGCGGGCGTTCTACTTCGGGGAGGGTCGGCCACATAACCCAATCTAATGCCACTTCTAAATTGAACTCGCCTTGGCTAATACCATGCCGCCAAAATGTAGGGTATAACACTGAGAAAAAGAGATAAAACACGAAAGGCAATTTACTTTGCCACGGAAATTTGGTATTTTAGCAACTACACATACCAGCTGTTGCAATAAAAACTACCAAAAATTAACATCATGACAATAACAGTGGCAACATGTTACTGGTGGCAGGTTAATCTATGCACATGCACATGTGTTGTTAACAAGGCAGACATAATTATTTCCAACTACAACAAAATGATTTGCTTTGTCTTTTCAGCTTGTCGATGTTCGTGGTGGCAAAAGAAACTGACAAAACTAACTGGGTTAAAATAGAAGACTTGCGTAAAATATCCTTAACCTTTGTGTGTATATCGTTACCTTAATATAGAAAGGCCCTAAATAATTTTTGTTTTTAAATCGAATATTTTTTTGAAATTTTCATATCGATAACGCTTTAAAACAAAATTGATAAAACAAAGTTGGCGGTCTTCTGACAGAGAATTCCTTAGAGAATTTAGTAAACAACTGACTCGCACAAATAATGGCGACTATAATACTTTCATATAATAATAATTTTCCCAAAATATTTAACTTATTCAGAAAAATATTTTTACTAAAAGTAAATACATTAAAATTTATTTAGGAGCGATTAGCTTACCTTAAGGCAAATTTCTCATAGAACTACTAGAGATATTAAATTAAACCTTCATTGAAATAAATGAGAAGTTTGAGCAATATCAGAGCTGGAACAAGAACTCCATAATCCACCTGTTTTCCCATTTTTCTTACTTTTCTCCTGTAAAGTAAATTTTTTAGTTAAGGCTTTTCTATATTAAGGTAACGAGTCATATATGGGTGTGAGTGTTTTAGTGTTATGAAACATTTTAATTAGGTATAAGCGTTAGTTTACTAGCATTAAGACAAACATTCAGTGAAACTTTCTTATTATTATGGCATTTTCTTTTTTATTATACCATGTTCACATGGACAGCAGTATTCGTGGTTCGTACCCCTACCATGATTGAAACTACTTGGTTCGCCATATAACCATGATTGAGAGCAAATTTATTATCTTGAGCATATACATGTACATGCATTACAGCTGGAGTCATGAAATTTTGTCGTATTGAACCTCAAATTTCTTTCATAATTTGGTGAAATACCCTTTTCCAGAAAGTTCGACGGCAATTAATTAATTGTTTCCTAAGCTGCCCATATGACTTGCCCATACAATAATGTAAATCTTAAGAATGTAATTCATAATTAAGATTTGTCAACATTATTTGCTGATAAGTCAAATTAATGGGTAAATTGTTTACTTTTTTTAACACACACCAATCTGAGAAACTCCATCGCTTCATCTGCAGCAAACACCCTGGGTGCAGGCGGGAATAGAAGCCGCAAGCTTCACATTAATAGTATAATGTTCACGCACTAAACTACTAAGGTACGCCATAGTAAGGGTTTATTTAAATCCTATACTGCAGCCATGTTTTCAGTTCAACTTGCGGGACAAAAATGCCCCGAACCAGTCGACTGAAATTTATCGATTATCCTTTTTATGCTTTTTGATTAAAAGAAGTATAGAGAGAGTTGACACAAGTACTTTTTATTTTATTATATTTTATTTAAAATATAGTTTTTATAATGTAAATGTTTTTTAAAAAAATTTTATATTTTTATTCTAATTTTCATTTCTCTCTGTTGTCCCTTTTAAAAAAAATTAATCATTTATTGGCTGCTTGTTTTCTAGTGCCGTTTGAAATAAATTTTCGATAAAAGTTCAACTTAGCCAGAAATCTTCTTAATTCTTTAATGAATTTAATCCTTTAAGAAAATACATTAATTAATTTAACCTTTCGTGGAAGTGGTGTCCAGGGAAATTTATTTCAGAAACCCCGAAAATAAATTTTAAACCGACCAAAGAGAATATTTAAATGTACAAGATGTTCGTCTTTACATTATGAAAGAATAATAAGGTCATCGATGTAGACAAACACATAGTCCAAGTCTCTGCAAAGTCCATCAATAAAGCGCTGAATAGTTAGACCAGCATTACATAACCCAGATAACATTCTCCAAAAATTCGAATAAACCAAAGAGTGTTGTAACTGCATTTTTTTTAATATCATCCGGATGCATCAGAATTTGATAAAATACCTTCAGTAAATTCAATTTATAAAAAATTATGGCATCCTTAAAAATCATTTGAAAATCAATAAGGTATAGTACGAGATATTTGTCTGGAACGGTGATCCTATTAAGAGCCCTATAGTCGCCACAAGGCCGCCATTCTCCATTGTTTTTTTTTAGCATATGAAAAGGATTTGCCTAATTACTGCTGGATGGTCTAATAATTACACTTCTTCGTCGCTATTTTACGCAATAAAATGGCTACCCGTTTAGCTCAATACATGAATCACATTAACATAATGTCACATTGAAGTTGGCGATGGCTAAACTAATTACCATGATGCATACAAAAACCAAAGGTTTTGCACAGAAACGTTTTATTTGTTGAAAATTTCTTAAATTCAATTTAAATCCGTTTTTACTCACATACAAACACGACTTTTTTTAATTTCTTCTAAACGAAATTATACATGCGTCTTGGATAAATTTCTTTTCCCTTTGCCAGTGCAAATGTTTGTAAGAATATTATACCGAAATGTGTGTTAGTGTCAAAAAACAAACCACAAAATTGTAAATATAACTGCTGTAGACACATTAATTATGCAACGTATGTTTGTTACAAAGTATGACATACAAACGATCACACACACTTTGTTTTACCGAAAAATAGTAAAACTTTTTATTTAAATAAATAAAAGAAACAACAAACTTGTGTATGCGAGTGAAAGGAAAACTAAAACAAAAGTCATGCTTTTCAAAACTATTTACATAAAGTTTGTGCAAAAGTTTATTGATTTTAAGTAAATTACAAGAAAATGACAAAAAACACAACTTGAATGTGCCTACTTTTGTGGCATGTCGTCAAACAAGCTGTGACGTATGCGTAATGCGGAACTCTTAAATAAAAGAAAAATACGTATACGTATGAGTGATATTTATTTGCCGTTGAAGGGTTGTTTTCATGCTGATGAAATAATGTTTAATTAAAATCAAGATGAAGTTTTAAACTATTTAAAATCAGTTTAAGTTTTAATTGAAGGGAAAAATAAAAATTCTAAATGCTGCACAGTGGTTTAAAATAACGGTTTTTTCAAGGGGTTCTTGTCAGACGGTAGATTGGTTGAATTTTTTATGGAAGTTTTCCTGTACGACAATTACTGAAAATTAGTAGCTACTACTACTACTATTGCGTACTAGATGGTGTTAGTGTATTTCTATGCAGCTCTTAAGTTTCTCTGTACTTCTTGTTGTCCGTATGATTACACTAATACACTCATACACAGCTCACACCGCGTTATTACAATCTTACTCAATATTTGTGATTGTATTGTGAAAAAGATTTTTACCCCCTAGCGTATAGATGTTTATACATCAAAAACATTTGTGAGGAGAATATGAGGCAGTCGATTTTACGTCGATCACAAGAGCTCGGCCTTTCGCAGGCCACAAATGGCGAGTTTTGCGTCGTGACTTGTGCTTGCACCCGTACAAAATTCAACTGATCCAAGAACTGTAGGTAAACGACCATAGAGAACAAGGTGAACGACCATAGAGAACAAGGTGATGGGCATCTCACGTAAAGATGGTGTGTATTGGCCAGCGATATATGGCGATTTGACCCCTTTAGACTTCTGCTTGTGGTATTTTCTTAAGTAGAAGGTGTATGCGAATAAGGCACAGACTTTAGATGTTCTCAAATTTAACATAATCCATATTATTGGTTAAATTAAGCCTGATTTATGCGCCAGAGTCATAGCCAATTGGTCATTTTGGATGCGCTCAAACCAGAAAAGCCGTGTCGAACATTTGAACGAAGTCATATTCCACAGATAATGGCATTAATAGGTCTTCAAAACGAATACAAAAATTTCGTTGACATCTCACACAAACACAGTTTGTTTTCTTTAAATTTAAAAATAGGAAGCCCTTAATGAAAGACCCTATACATATTGTCGCATTTCAATTGAATAATATTTATTTATATACACATGTGTTATTTAATTTTAAATTATATTTAAAATTCTTAAATTCTTTCTTTTGCAGCAAAATATTAATTGATTTCATGAAAAGAAAAAATTTCAACTCAGTTCTAAAATGCAAAGTTCTTCAATATGCATTTGAAATAAAAACTATGAACGACTTTATCTGATCGTTGAAACTAGCAACATTTATGTGACCAACTTTATTTTGGGTTAAGTTGATTTCATGTTCTTCTATTAGTTTGTCACATCATTCACCAAACTTCTCTCCTTATCAATGAATGCAATTTTCCCAACAGCAACAACAACAAAATTTTAGGCCATTTTTATTTTTTTTTATTAAGACCTGCTGCTACCAAAGACTTTCAATTTCTTAATATAATTTCATCTTTCATATTCCTTCATTTCGGCAACAGTAATAACATTATTTTTTCTCTGTCTTTCATGTGTTCATTTTAGGTTCAACATGCTGCATGGTGTAACTGACATTATCGCCTGTTTGCCGCTGGAAGTATATCTATTTGTTTTACTACATAAGTTGCCATTAGACAAGCCAACACTATTGGCTACGACTAGAACAAGGCAAGGTGACTGTAGGACATTACAGCATGACAGTTAAGTGGCATTGTAGTGGTGCAGTAAAATTGGTATAAACTTGAATAGAGTGTTTTTCTCCACCGCCATTTGATCATTGACAGCTAGTTAGCACTATCAAGAGTGTCAGGTGTTACCAATGGCATGTACAAATGACTCCGCAGCAACGTTATCAACTTCTTGGTTCTACATTGTTGTTCCATTCAATTCGTTTTTCTTATTAATTTTTTTTCCTGCTGGTCACAAATGCTATTCATACGTACACAGCGAGAGTTGCCTTAACGGTAAAAGTTACAGTAATAACTGTCGCTACTGTTGTTGTTTTACAAGTAGTTGTGGAGGTGATAAAAATCTTTAGTAAGTTAATAATCAATATCAAGTTTAAAGGTTTTAATTTATTTGCTCAAGTTATTCAAAATGCCACTACTAAATCACTTGGTTAGGAACAAAAACAAATATTTGATACGAAATGTAGAATAAAGTTTTTTCGTAGTAACAAAATGCTGCATCCATTGCATAAAGATATTTCGTGCACGGCAATTGCATCTTGAGAGTTGTACTGTCCGTCTGTCTTAAACTTTATCTCTACAATGCATGGACGGAAGGACGGACAAGGTTTATTTTTAAGAAATCCTAACAACAGGCATATTACATACATATATACTCTTTTATTAGATCAATAGACTTCTCATTATACTAGTATACAAGTGCAATATCACAAATATATCCTCAACCACACCATGTATCCGTTCGAATTTCACTTGATAACAATGTCGGACAAAATCAATCATGTCGTCCTGTTTTTTTTTTTTTTTAATTGTCTAGTCTCCGAAACTTTAAAATATATTTTAATATGCGTAAATGTTAACAAAAAAAATTAATCTTCATTAAACTTCTCTTCTCGACATTTTAAATTTTGTTTTTTTTTTTATGTAATTAAGCAGTCGAACGATATCGAGTGACATCGTGGGCCAGGCAGTAAAAATTTCAAAATAGCACTTCGTTGGCAATTCGTTTTTATCAAACGGTTGTTATCATTAAAGTGTTCAATGGCTACTGTATGCTTTTAATTTGAAATAAAATATAATTTTTCTGACTATAGCTCCAACTCAATTCTTTCAAAATATTTTATAACAAATTTAATAGTAGTTTATTTAAAAATATCTCTTTTTTTTATTGAATATTTATTTTTACAAAAATTTACACTTTTATATGTAATAAATTTTATTGTTTAATTTCACGAGTATAAAATTTAAGTCGAATATTAAAATAATAATTTAAATAAAAATATATTTCCAAAATAAACCCTTGCTATATATAAATTAATATATATTTTACTTATTTGCGTATGCGATTTCAGTGTTGAGTGTGTGTGTTTTTTAAGTCTGTACATAATAATACTAATTAAAATCTTATAATTGAAATATTATCGTCTGCTTAATTAATTAATAAAGGATATATTCATAAGAATTATGTTCGACACATGAAGCTCATAAATTTTTATAATTAAGACGAAATTATTATGCTATAATATTATTAAATATTTATTATATTTACTTATTAAATTATTTTTGAAATATTAATTATTGCAACGAATGTATTTATTTTAAATAGAGCAGCGATGACTGGGTAATGAAATATCTCAGCTGTGTGGTTATAGGAGTATTACTTAAAGAGGCTCTACTGTCTTTATTATTCGTTAAATATTTTGCCACTGTATTCTGTTCAACAACTATGTCATTCTGGTATTGTCTTCTCTTATATAAATTGAAAGACAAGGCCAAAACAAGTTTGTTATGACAGTTTTTATTTCGAGCTGAAATTTATTTTTACGTTGGTCACCGCCATGGTTTTATAAAGTATTTAAATGAATGAATTATATCAATTAAAAATAAGAGAAAAATTGTATTAGTTTTAAAAACTAAACCAGAAGAAACATTATGGGATTGTTCAGGGCAGCTACTGAATTTATGACGGTTTGTTACAGCTTTTAGTTTTCATAAAAGCGCACAGCAGACGCTGCATATAAAATGATAATTAAATATGAACTTAGTTATTTTAAGGACCTGGTGGTATAGACAATTTCACCATTATGACTTAATTTATGGGCACTTATTTACAAAAAATTTGAGAAATTTCGATAAAAAAAAATATGATAATTTTTGTTGAAACATCTGCAAATCGGGCTGAGAACCCATTGCTGCCAAATAAGGTTACTGTTTGGAGCGGCCAGGCCGCACCATAAGCTCATCAACAAAAATACACCTTCAAATTTTCTTCGCTAACAAATCGTTTTAATTGATTTCTATGTGACCATATTGGAAGCCACAACCGTCAAAATGACATAAGCCGCAGGATTATCGGTCTTGATTATTTTTTTTTATAAAAATGTATAGTTCTCCTTCATGTGCTTCATTTCACAAAATGTCAAAATGTAACGATTGTATAGCGAAAACAATTCACACGTACGAGTACGTAACGTTTATGTATGTGACGATTAAAAGAGAAGGTTTTCCGTGTTAAAATTTGGTTGTTGGCACTTACGTCTTTTTGGTAGTTTTGAATCGATTGGTCTTTTATTGCAGCAAATCAATGCGGTTGGTTCATCTTCTTTCTGCAGTGTAACAGTACCTCTTCGCCTACTCCTTCCCCCCCTCTGATAATGATTGCCAGTCTATCCCGCAATTGGCACACCATTAATTCTCGACTTTATCACCGAGTTCATTTGGTTTTTGGTGTTGTAGTGAAACAGACAAACCATCACCATCACAAACTTACTGGTTCTTGCGCTTAACTCGGCAGCATTATTTCTTCGGCCATTAGAATCGGAATTTTAAACTCGTCTTTAGATCGTTCAAATAAGCCCAAAAGTTTTACACCAGGTCATATAAAATAGTATTTATTTATTAAACCCTCCCCTACCACCTCCTCACCGATTAACATATTTCTGCACTTAAACATTAATACTTAATTTCCAACAAAGAATGTGTTAATAACATGATAATTTTAAATTTCAGGTCGTTAAATAAATAAAAAATTAATAAATAATTTTTAAATAAGAATGAGGACGATCGCAAAATACTCGAAAAAAATTTCTTCCTGTTTTCATGGGAAAAGTGCAAAAAATTAAACAAAAAAAATCGAAACTGAACTGGAATCGAAATAGAACGGAACTAGATCTGAACTAGAACTACACTCAAACTGAACTACAATTGAATAGAAGCAGAAATAGGTCTAGACTAAAACCGAACGAAAACAGAAACGCTTCTGAACTCGAATTTTATTAAAACCGAATCAGAACGCAACGGAACCAAATGATTATATTAGATTGCTTCACGTAAACTAAATAATCGAACGAAATTATTAAACTCAAGTTCAGGGTTTTATTTCTATTTTTTGCAATGGTATACGTGGCCACTTTTTAAAAATATTCTGCTCCAAAGGAATTCTATCGGACATTTGTGTTTATTCTTATTGTGGTCTCGCATTTCAAAGGCAGCTAAGTGAACCATGAATATTAAAGCCGCAGTTTAAATTAAATTTTAGACAAAACACTTATGAAGATTATATATAGTCTTAAAAATAAGGTTCATCTTGTTTTTGCGATTGCAAAAATTTTGGAAATATAAATAATCGTTTGCTTTAATTGCTAATTTGCTTTCTTAATATTAAATTTTCCTATGAATAATTTTATGACTTCTTTCACTAGTTTCCCCTCTCTCACCCACTCTTTCGCTCTCTATCTATACTCCATTCTTTTCCCCTCTCTTTCTGGCTCTCCATCTCTATTCCTGTCTCTGCGTCTCTCTTTTACCATCTCTCTATATCTCTTCTAGCCCCTATAGTGCCCTCTCTCTCTCTACCTCTATTTTACCAGTCTATTGAACTTTTTACTTTTAAGACGCCTCTTTCTATCTCTACCCCTTTGTCTATTCCTGTCTTTTCATCTTTCTTTCTTCCTCTCTAACTATTACTTTAAGGCCTCCTCTTATAATCGCCTCCGGTGGTGGAAATCTCCTACTTTGATTCACATTATTTCTGTGTGTTATGCCTGCTCTATGCAAAGAAGGACTTGTTTTACTGCCAGATCTTTTTCTAGCCGACGTAGCAGTGGCAGACGTAGGTGCTGCAGATGAAGACTTTTGGTCTGAGATTTCAACAGCTGGATTGTCAGCTGTTTCTTTAGGTGGTGATGAGGAATTGTATGCAGGCACACTGGCTGTTGTAATTTCTACACCAGCACTACTTCTAGCAGAGTCGCCAAATGGTTTGTACGTCCTTATACCCGAATTAGATCGTACTGGCAAAAGCGTTACCAATTTCGGTGTAGTTTCTGTTGTGCTAACATCAGCAAATTGTGAAGATTTTAACATTTCCTCGTATTTTGTGGGGTCAATAATTTCCACTTCGGCCTCACCAACCACGGGTATAGCCGCTCCGACACCTTTACCTGACCCGGATTCTTCAATAAAAGTAGACATTGGTTTAACGAAAGGTATTCTCTCCTTGAAGGTCAAATCATCGTGACGAGGAGTTGGTGTTGTGGATTGTGCCGTCTGCCTGGTAAACGTATCCATTTTAATGGCGGTAGTGGTAGTGTTGGCGGTGGCTGAGTTTGTTGTTCTCGGTATTGTGGTGGCTTTAGTGCTGATGCTGTTAAGGGCTGGTTTTGTTCTCTTCTCATTGTTTTGTGTTTGTTTGAGCTTGTTGTAGGAATATGGTGGCACTTTGATGTGCAAACTTGGTGTGATGCCCAATTTTGAGGCCAAAGTGTCAAATATTAATGAGATGTCTTGAATGTTGGTGGCATTATTGATTTTACTTTTCAATTCATTTAACGTGAAGTTTTCATTTTTTTCAACATCTTCCGATACTAAAGCTTGCAGTGTTGTATTGAAAACTTTGCGCATATTGGATGTGTGACCATTTTGTAGTCCACCTGAATTATTGAGAAACTCCCATTTGGAGTGAGAAGGGAAGAGATTGGAATCGTCTAACATTGTGGGTGGCTTACTGTGGGAAGGTTTTATTCTGTTATATTGGGTGGTGCTGGTGCCGGTCGGTTTGGTGTAAGGAGTTGTGGTAGTTGTAGTGGAAGTGCTGCTTCTGCTGGTAGTCCTGGAAGTGTTGGGATAGATATCAGCGCTAGATTTCTTTATGTTTTGATTATTCGGTTGGTTTCTTTGTAAGATCAACTCTTTAAGATTTAGGAAATTTGGTTTTGCGCTTGTTGCTGCCGTAGTTGTGGTAGGGGTCGTAGTCTGGGCCTGTGCCGGAGTCGGGGTGGGAGTCGAGGTCGTTGTGATTGGCAAACTTACTTCAGCAGAAGCTGACTCTGTAGAATCATCTGCCACAAATCTTAAAGTGGTTTCCTTTATGTTTTCCTCGTTAACCGTTTCTTTACTGGGTTCAGCTTTATCGTCTTCCGGTACTATTCTCGATTCTAAAGGCTGTGGTTTCTCCTTGTTAATGGCATCATCTTTGGGCAACTCCAATAGATCCATAAAAAATTCTCCTATTTTATCGGCCAGTTCTGACGTTGCTGAAGAAGTGTCCATTAACTCTTCCTTGGGCTTTACAGTTGTAGTTCTTACTCTGGTATTGTTGGCTTCTGTGCTTGATATTGAATCTTCTTTTTTAATGCTGATGTCCATGCTGGAAACTTTTATTTCAGGCTGACTTGTTGTATTTTCTTTCTTCTTCGCTATCACACCGTCTCCCAAATGTTCAAATTTCTCATTGTTTGAGTCCAGTTCAAAGGGTAGTTGATCATTTATACCAGAATGTAGAGGTTTAAAAGCTGGTATGACGACATCATCTATTAAAGGCACTGGTAAGGGATGAGGTTTTACAGAGGCCCCTGTTCCTAAACGCTCAATACCTTCGGAACCGGGCAAAAAGACGGGATTTCCAAAACTATGGTACAGCATTAATTCCTGGGAATTTTGCATTTCCATTGAAGTATCGGGTTTTCTAAAGGTCAGTCCATAGAAATTTGCCATGTAAGAATCTTTTACCGGTGAACCAGCGCTGTTAAAGGTATCCAAAGCTGGTACCGGCGGTCGGGGTTCTTCGGGCAAGAAGGGTAATTCGATTTCGTCAAATCTTCTACGTGGCGGTTCGTCGATAAGCACAGGACTTACAGCTGACAACAAAGGCAGAGAAGTTGACACTGTGGGTGGCATTTGCACGGTGGGCACGGTTTTAGTGGGAAATGATGGTGGTGGACCAGGCAAAAATTCGGGTACTTCCCGGTGTATGGGACGCCATGGTTGGGTATCCAGAACAGGCACAGAAGTGAAGAGATTCTGATCCAATTGAGGCAATGATTGCGCAGAAGATGGCGAACTAAGATCCGCATAATTTTGATGATTCAGCGGTGAAGAAGTCAGAACGAAAGTTGAGCTGTTGATTGTAGTAGTTGGAGGAATTTCTGTAGTAGTAGTAGTGGTTGTTGTTGTTGGTAGTGCTGCTTGTGCTGTTGTCGTTGTTGTTGGGAATGTTGTTATAGGTGTGCTTGTTGTTGTTGTTGTTGTGGGTGCTGCTGTACTAGATGTCGAAGTAGTAGCCGGAGTAGGTGTCGTAGTAGCAGGCTTAGCGGTGCTTGTAGTAGTTGTAGTTTGGGCAGTCGTTGACGTGGGTTTCTGTGTGGATGTTGTGCTGGTAGTTGTGCTTGTTGTTATCGTAGTCATTGTCGCTTTTGTACTGGTTACGATTTGGTGCTGTGGAATGATTGTTGTCAACTTTTCAATACCTGGTTTTTTAGGCTTTACTCGCAGAGCGTATGGGGTCACTGCTTTCGGTGCCAAGGTGCCCATGGTATGACCTCTTGTGGGTGTGGTCTTCTTGAGAGCTATATCCGCGTCAGTTTTTGTTATTTCAAAAGATCCTTCAAATGACCCCTGTATGACGGGGGCATTTTCGACATCTATATCGGGCTCATCGTCAGCGGAATGGGCTTTAGCAGGTACCCGTACCTTCGGTGAAGACGACGGCTTGTTGATCAGTGCTGGAGGATTGCCGGTTTTCTTCATCAAACGCTTTTCCAGTTGAGTTTGACTGGTAGGCACCGTATTCTGAAAGAATATTAAATTTAATTTTTGCATGAAAAGGCAAAGCGAACTTCAGTTGCCACTTGCCAGTACGCTAATGAAATTCTCTGTTAGTCAGAAATGGACTAATAAGCTGCGAATGTGAAAGCGACATTTTTTAACATTTTTAGCAGGTGGTAACTGAACAGCACTTCTGTTGCAAACAAAAGTCGTGAAAGAATTTTTTTTTTTCTATATTTGTTACTTACCCCCTCCTTAAATAGTGACGCTGATCTAACCACCTGTTCATCTAAAATTCGTTTAATTTCCACTGAATCGGCATCTAAGCGCAAAGACTTATACAACGACTTAAAAGCAGTGGTCTCCAGGAACAAAGATTCTTTGATATACTCTTCGACACTGTGAATGTTTCTATAAAAATATCAAAGAATATAAGAAATTTTACAACAGATACAATTTGTTCCAGCTAAACTTACTGTGGCAATTTTCGAACATCGAAAAATGTTCGAAAATTTACTTTAATCAAAGGACCATCGCCGAAGCCCCAAATATCTGTACGTATGGGCTGCAAGCCCTGATCGGTGAGAGCTCTTTCAACAAAACGTTTATAAAATTCAATTTTTTGTTTGTACGATGAGGTGTGATTGTATTTAAGACCCGTAGAGAAGATATCACCCTTGGCTATAAGAAAGGACCCTTCGAAACCCATAACAGCTGCAATAAAAATTTGAAAATATTTTAAAATTCATTCCAAGTTAAGTTAATCAAAGATACTTACGATCTTCAATATGGCCTTTAATGGAACTGAAGTAGAATGCCAAGCCGGCTATTGATATCACAGCCAATAGGACTATAAATGCGGCCGTGGTTAAAATTATAGAGAATGATCTGGTCTTTTGATAGTGACCATGAGCTTTCGCTGAAAATGTTGATGGCGCCACATTACGACCATCTCTCCAAATACCCCAGTTATTGTAACCATATTGATTATTTATACTAAGATCATTGCTATACGAGGGTTGATTGCTCATATGATAATAGGCACCCAATGTGGAACGTCTACCCAAGGTATTTTGATACGTATAATCATTCGTCTGCAAATAGAGGACAATTGTAAAGCATGTGTCAACAGTTCATAACAAACAAAATAAATTTTAACAGACCGAAAAATCTTACTAAACTACTGCACACGAACAGTATTAAAGGACTGAATGATTTAAATTATTGATGTTCTATAAAAATATTAAAAATAAGTAATAAAACAATGACAAAAAAAAAAGCTTTGTTTATTTCGGCAATAATAACTTAAACAGCACTAACGAAAACAACATGCCTGTCTTCCTGGCTGTATGCCTGGAAAATTATTGAAAATTATTGAAATTTACCCAAAACCAGCAAACAAGGAAAATAACTAACACTCCGACCAGAAGGAAAGATAAGTAGAAATTTGAAGGAAAGCAGGATGTGACAAGCAAAAATTATTTTGTTGGTCTATGTTTGGTTCAATTTAATAAGAAATTCTTAAATAAAAAAAATAAACTAACATAAGAAACACGTATGATTAGGAGTTGCCTACACAAAAAAAAATTCATTATTTTCTAATCCACGCTGGCCAATAATGTTCGATACTAATCATGATAGAAATAAAATAAGGAAGCATGAAATCCAATATTTAAAAAAAAAACCAATGGTCGTATTTCCATTTTCTATACAAAAAAGCATAAGCAACATTTACAAATATAATTCAACAAAAAAAAAAACTTTTATCCAAAAAGTACCTTTTATAAAAAAAGTACTTTTTTTTTATCAAAAACTTAAATTTTTTATCAAAAAATTACCTTTTATCCAAAAAACATCTTTTTGTGTAAAAAGTACCTTTATGCAAAAAGTACCTTTCATCAAAAAGTACCTTCTATTCAAAAAGTAGCTTTTATCCAAAAATTACTTTTGAAGAAAAAAAAGTATATATTTTCTAAAGGCACATTTCAATCAAAAAGCACTTTCTATACAAGAGACACTTTTTATTTTAGCCAAAAACTAAGATTTTTTTTTTATCTGGGACCAGCACTCAGGAGATGTTTCCTACACATGCGAAGCATTGTGCTGGAACTATAGGAAAGGGATAGTAGGAGAAATGATAGGAGGTGAAGCTTCACTATCTTATGACACCGATTTTTTTATTATTATTTTACTTCGCCGCTGCTACACAATACCGACGAAGGAGGGCGTTCTGATGCGATTGTGGTTTGCTATCAGCTGAAACCGGTATGGTTTAGTGACCAGTGACTATGCCTTCGCCACTGAAACCTTCCGACAACAACTGATACACAAAGACACACTAATGCACATCAGCAATATGCAAGATGTTTTTTTTTTTAAGCAAAAATTATTTTTTTCATTTCTGCAAAATTTAATTTTTAATTAAAAACTAACTTTATGGAAACATACGTATATTTCCAAAAGTACTTTTTATCCAACAAAATACTTCTTACATCCAAAAGAAACATTTTGCAAGAATTATATTTTATCCCAGAATTATCTTTTTCTAAAAATTAATTCGTATTATGTGAAGTAGGTTATCCATAGAGAACTTTAAAAAAAAAATGAAACATTTTACCACAAAAAAAATTTTTATTTATTAAAAATGTACTGTCCGCCAAAAATCGTCATTTCTCACAAAAGTTTAATTAAATCAAAAATTATTTTTTATTTATTATTTAATGCAAAAGTAATTTTTATTTTAAAATTTTCTACAAAAGCTCATTTTACTCAAAAAGCAGTTTGATCCAAGACACAGCTTTTGTCCAAAAAGTACATTTTATCGAAGACATCATTATTTATTTTGTTTAAAGTCGTCATTGGTCAAAAAGTTAACGTTCATCAAAAAATTCCGTTTTTTCTCAAAAATCACTTTATCTAAATATTACTTTTTAAAATTAAAGTATGTTTAGTCCAAAGGCACATTAACCCCAAAAGGTATTTTCTATCCAAAAAGTACATTTTAGTCCACAATTCTAACCTTTTACCCGAAATATATACAGTATATGGTACATATTTGGAAAAGTACGTTTTAGCGAAGAAAGTACCTGTTTTATATAAAAGTATTTCTTCACCAAAATGTATCTTAACATTTATTCAAGAAAGTTCCTTATATCCAAAGTACTTATATGCAAATTACTTTCACCCAAAAAGTATTTTTTAATGAAAACTACATTTTATCCAAAAATTTACATTTATTCAAAAAGCAAGCTTCATTGAAAAATATTAATTTACGAAAGAAAAATTTATACAATAGTATTTTTTTTATCAAAAAAAAAAACCTTTTGCATATTACCAGTCTATTTAATAATTTCCTTGAAGATTTTCTATAGTTTTAAAATTATTATTAATTAAAAATTAATATTTTATTAATTTTTATTAATTATTATTAATTAAAAATGATACTATTTTTAATGTATTTATAATTTTATTATTAGAAATTTATAACCGCCTTTAGCCTATGTTGGGTAGGTTTATGGTTTTGATTAAAAAAGAAATATTTTCTATCCACTGTTTAATTTATATCTTGATAATTCAAGAAAAATCCTAAACTTGTAATTAAAGCAACAATATCACTATTTTCTTTCCTTTTAAAAAATTTATTTTAGCTCTTGATTTAAATTCCACGGGTCGTTTAATTTTTTAATTCGTCTACCGTACAGTGTTGCCTTTAATTATGTTACACTTTTGTTGCTTATCCTTTAACTAAAAATCTTGACTACACTATTTCGTTTCACTTCAAATTGTACACACACACACACACACACGCAAACAGGCCCACACAAATATTTACACGTATAGAAAGTAACGCATTTGCGTAAAACTTCTAATGAAAGATCTAGATTCCATTTGTTTCTACACTGCGCTGTATGTTGATTTGAAAGAGAAATAAAAACTGAAAATAAAAAAATTATTTAATTTAACTAGAAGATAAAAAAAAAAAACAAAAGAATAGAATAGAACAGATGGATGGTTGTTACGTGCGGAATGGTTGTTAGTTGAACATATTATATGTGTATGAATAGACCAAGTTGGTGCAGCTCCAGACAACACTTGACGCTCTGAAACCACAACACTTTGAATGAGCATTCAGAATGTTTTTTGTTTTTGTTTTTTATTATTATTTTTCTATTACTTGTGTAAATAAGAAAACGATAACAATGACAATGATGATGAAGATTGAAAGAAACTAAGAAATAAAATGCAAATAAACTGCAAGACTGACAGACCGGAACATAGTCATTCTGTCAGTCAGTTACTGTAACAAACTAACTGAGCAAATAACAAGCATGGCAAAAGTTGCGTTACATTAAGCTGAGTCGAATCATTTGCACTTTACTTTACTGAAGAGATTTGACTGAGACTTTATATTTTATATAAAATTTTATTTAGAAAAAACTTTTTATAGAAATACACAGATATTTTGGACAATCATTTTATTTTCAAAAATAACTTTTTTTTATTAAAAGTAGTTTTTGAAAAAATATTATTATTCGAAAAGTATCTTCTGGAAAAATATCTTTTGTTAAAGTGTTATTTATTTGTAAAAATTATCTTTTTTAAAATGTATCTTTTGCTAAAAGGTTTTTTCTTTAATTATCTTTTGCATAAAATATATTTTACGTTTTTGGTAAAGAGTACTTTTTGTAAAAATTAATATTTTTCGAAAAGTATTTTGTGTAAAAGCAACATTTTTTTTAAAATTATTAAAAAAAAAAAAAAAATTACCTTTTGCCAAAAGATTTTCTAATTTATTTTTGCATAAAAAATGTTTTACGTTTTTGGTAAAAAGAATTCTTTGTCAAAAATATTTTTGTTTAAAAGTGAAAAAAAGTACTTTTGTAAAAAGCTGCATTTGTAGGAATTATCTGTGTAGAAAGTGTTATTTAAAACAACTTTTTAGCTTTTTAGAAAAAACACATTTTATAAAAAGTACATTTTATAAAAAGTACATTTTGGAAAAAGTACCTTTTTGGAAAAAGTATATTTTTCAAAAGGTACCTATTTGTAAAAATTACTGTTCATAAAAATATGGTTTTGCAAAAAGTAGCTTCGGCTGACTAGTGCCTGAGGATTAGTCTGTCAATATGAAGGTTGCGGGTTCTCGTCCCGCCTAGATCCCTGGTTGCTTCTGCAGACAAGCTTTTTTTATGACTGTCCTTAAAAAGAGCTTTTCTAAAACTAATTTTTTTGGCAAAAATTTTTTTTGTAATATTATTCTTTAGCAAAAAATATCTCTTGTGAAAATATGATCTGTGAAAGTACCTTTTTTAAAAAATACATTTTACATATTTGTAAATAGCACTTCTTATGAAAAGTACCTTTCTGTAAAAAGACAATTTTTTTGTGGAAAACTTTTTGAAAATGCTCTACTTGGGAAAAGTTACCTTTTAGCAAAAATACTATTTGGACACTTTTCATAAAAAGTAACGTTTTAAAAGCTAAACTTTATAAAAAGGATATCTCGCAAAAATTGCCTCTTGTAATGAATAACTTGAGTAAACAGTACCGTGTGTAAAACTTTACCAAAACAAAACGTGTAGCATTGCAAAGTGTTGCAAACCATATGATAAAAATCTTTATATCTCCAGGTATGTTTTACTAATATTTACGTTTGCATTAACTCAAACTTTAGACTATAAAGTTTACAGACACATAGAAAAGACAATTAAATAGACAGATGGGAGACTTAAATGAAATAATTGTATAGCAAAGCAAAAAGAAGTGAAAATCTAAATGGACAGACGGTGCGGATGTTTCAGCATGTGCTGCTCTAAACAGCACTGAAACAAGAACTCTACGTCTAACTGACAAGTTATTGAGACAGTTGCTTAGATGCATGCGTATTCTATAGACTGTAAAAATAACAAAAATAGCAAAAGTAACAACTGTTTTATACAACAAAAAAATAGGAACTCTTACTGGAGTTTTAACATCTTTAGCTTGAGCACCAGGTCTCCCATTCTTACTTTTTATGAAAAAAAAAATAAATAAATAAAACATAAAAATTAAATTATCGTTGGAAATGCTCATATTTGTATCACCATAGAAGTAGTTCAAATTGTAGTACGGCAAGTTCATTGAACTAATAATAACTACAGCTGTCAGAAGTAAGTGAGATGAAGCTGAAGTTGTGTGTTTTAGGAAAATTTATGAAGAATATGGTGATGATGCCGACAATGTTTCCGCTGATGATAAACCAGAGTTTGCCTTTTTCTCTGTTTTCTTTTTGTGGCAAAGCAAAATAGGCACAAGTGCGAATATTATTTAAAATATAAGTTGAGTACTAAACAAAAAACCATAAGTTGAAGCAGACAGCAATTGAAGAAAGAAACAATAGCACAGGGACACATTGAAGTGACCACGTTTTATTTCCAAAGAGTACCCAGTACCTTTTTTAGTCAGCTAAATAAGGAAAATAAATGAGCACATATATGTAAATATAAAAGCTAAAGCTGGTAAAATTATCTAATATCTCAGACAGATGGTATAAAAATTATAAAATCATATAAATCCTGCTGAAAAATGAAGGGACATAAGTTTGGTACTTTTAGTGGATAAAACGGACAAAAACTGAATTTTGCTACCTCTCCTTGCAAGAATGTATCTCTAAAAGTATTCTTCATAGAACAAAGCTTTTGTCCATAATATTTTCTTTAAGAAAAAATTTGGAAAATGTGTTTTTACTTTTTGGAAATTCGAAGTATGGTGTAAAATTGTATCTTGGTACTTTTTTGTTTTTCAAATATAAATTTTTTACTATTTCTATCAACCACCATGGTATCAAATTAAAGGTATTTCTCAAAAGAGAACAAAATATAAAATCTCTGCAAAGACAATATGGTGGTGGCCCCAAAATGGAGGGCTACTATTTTTTTTCTGCCCCTAAAATACGCGTATCAAATGAGAAGTATTTATGGGAGAAGAACTCACAATCAAATGAAATCACTATTAACACAAAATGGCGACTGGTATTGTTTACAGTGTTCCGTGATATGCATATTAAATGAAAGGGATTTTTGAGAAGAAAACTAAAAATTAAGTAAGAAAAATTGCCTTTTCTATAAGTACTTTTTTATGCACAAAAAACTTTTTGAAAATTCACTTTTTGGCAATGTCTTTTTTTAAATTCAATTTTTGAAATAAAATTTCTGGAAATATGCACTTTTTGCAAAAGGTACTTTGTGGACAAGGTACTATTCGAAAAAGATACTTTTTAAAAATGCACTTTTTGGAAATTTCCTTTTTTTTTTATAAAAATTAATAAGTTGTTAGGTGATAGCGAGCGCACATATAAACAAGAAAATGAAGAGGAATGAATGGTCTTAAAAAATTCCCTCTGCTCTTATTTTGTTTACCTCTGTTTAATACCCGAACAATAAGTTCTAGAGTATAATGATTATGAGCACATTTATGAAATACTACACTCTATTCGGGATACAAACCCGTTGCAAAAACATTATGTACTCTTATGTGCAACCATATGGATTTATATGTGTATCCATATGTGAGCTTAAGTGAAAAACTTAGTGTACTTTTGTGCTAAATCCGCACAAAACAATTTGTAACAAAAGAAAAAAAAATGTATTAAAATCTATTCAAGCTTCCATTACAAGAAAAGCAAAAGCAGCCAGCAACAATATCTTGAAGAATCAAGAAACTCACAGTGGCAACATTCAATCTTATCAAAATGGCTGAAGGGGTTATAATCAAAGTTTGGCAAAAATCAAATATCTTGTTGCAGTTACTAACGGCAAAAGCGAAATTAAAACCTTGACGGTAATATGTGGAATAAGAAAAAATACTTCAAAATAGTAGAAAAATTTTAAATGAAGTTTTTAAAGCAAATTACTCATCGTAGGAAATTGTCAATGAGATTTCAATAAGAAAGCAGCTCACCAACTCTAGAATTACAAATATACAGCGAAGTTTGTTTACAACGAATTATCAATAACAAATTTAAAAAGTATAATTAGTTGTTCTGCAAATAAAAAGCGAGTTGAAAAATTAGTTTCTACACATATAGAAAAAGCTCATACTAAATTCAAGTATTAGTAAATATGATGAATATGAATACATATGGGTCGTAGTTAAAGTTTCCAGTAGGAATAGTATCCATTTGTGCTTAAAACTAGCCGAAAATGACATTAATTGAATCATGGAAATTCTTAAAATGAGTACAAAATTCCTAAATCAAGAAAAAAATTATAAATTATGTACAGCATAATTCTCAAAGACTTTTGGTGAGTGTTTGTATAAGCATGAACGTTTTTTTAGCTATTCCAAAAATTTGGTAGAAGGTCTACTGATGAGTTGGTATAAGCACCAACGATGTGTACATATAGGCTAGCTTAACCATACAATAAGCATATATTTTTAAGAAATACAAAAAATTTTTTTTAATCCAATACAGAAGTTAGAAATTCTAGAATCAAACGCATTTTAAACTTGATTTTATTTCAGTTTTGTTTAAATCATTCTCGTATTCAAGTTATTTCAAGTACGGATTCGGGATTAAATCAACTTTGAAATTATTGAATCAAGCGCGTTTTAGATCTGCTTTTGACCCCGCTTGGGATTCATTTAAGTACGAATGGACTGACTTTTATTTTGATTGTAGGTAAATGAATTTTGAATGTGAGTATTCTTTTTTTGGTAGATAGTTGTTTAGCTAATAGGAATATAGGAATAATTTGCAGCCCTCCCTTTTCTCAACTATCAGGACCACTAAAAAATGTAAATTTGCTCGCCTTTTTTATTTAAAAAAAAAAAAAACAATATGTCGCACTCCAAATCAAAAGCAGAACCAATTTCTTTTCTAAAAAATTAAAAATAACGTTGTGGCTGTTGTCATGTTAAATTCATCAAGAACATTTTTTAATTTTTTGACTTGGGACTGTTGTTGATTTAGCGTGCGATATTGTTATTGCCGCACAATTAAATAATCAACTTCTGAAAAGAATATTCTGAAAGAATATTGTTCGTTTACTAAAGGCCGATTTAAGAAAAAAATTAATGTCTATTCACTCTTAGGTTGGATAGAGCAGCTGGTATCGCAAAAGGGGTAAAACTGATCCGACGACATTTTTGTAACATGCGCATCGAACCAATAAATATTTTCTACACGTTTTTGTAGATTTTATTCCTTCTTCGTCCTACCTCGCCATTACATGGTCCTTTGAAATTCGCGATATTAAAACTCCACCGGCTATACTTTTTTCTCTTCTTACTTTGCTAATGAGCGGGTCGGCAAGCTTATTTGCTATTTGTACTTTAGAGGTTTTAATTTGTTTCTCAAAACTATTTCAAAGTTTAACTTGAACTGCCCTCAATTAAATTCTTTACACTGTAATCACACACATCCTTTACATTACGTTCATTTAAATTTTAACAACATTAATCTGCGGTATGTTGTGTTGTATAAATTACATATACAAACACAATGCAATCATGTTGTTTTAAAAGGAAAAATGAAAATAAATAAACGACCAACCATTACCATTCATCCAACCATCTCTTCTGCCATCAATTCTGCAATCCATCCAGCGTGTAAACGTACGTTGGCTGTTGTGTAAAGTGCATCAGTTTGTCTTGAATTTTACATCTTTTTCTTCTTATTCTTTCACATGATTACAATGTGAATGAATACCAATCATTCGTATTTCTAACACTCATTACAAAAAGTTTATATGAGTTTCTAGTTTTATTTTCTGTACAGGGATGCAATCACAAGCACTCTTGGATGTGTTTGTTTATGGCATACAATACAATTAAGTAAGGCGGACAGTGATGTTGAGTTATAAATCAAATTAACATGTGGTTCTTAAAATATTACATAACAGCACCCTCCTCAGTCGGCATTTAAGCTATGGAATATGTTGAAAAAGTAAAATACTAAAAAAAGTGGTTCTTCCAAGCTTGAAAAATTAACGAAACTACTCCACGTTAGTGGCCTGTTCAACCGTACTTGAACACTGGACTCTTCTCCGCATTATCCCCAGCAAAACATTGTTTGTAATTTCTAAAAAAAAATCCAGATTCCAAAAACGTACACAATTGTGGAAAGCGTTTTACTTTCACTTTTATGGTTCTAGAATTGTCAGGTTTAAAAAGGCAAATTTTTTTAATACAAAATTTAATTTTCTTTAAACTTGTTTATTCCCTAAAATAATACACTGATAAATCTGGATTGACTTTATATACAGAATCAGAACAAAAGCGATATCAGTGACATATATATATTTTCTTTTTAAAGCAGGATTTCATTTCAAGATAAATACACAGTACTGTGCAGAATACGAGCAACCTTAGCGTCATATATTTCTCGTTAATGCATTACTTCAATTGAATATAAATACACAGTACTGCGCATAACAATAGCAACATTTTGACACATAATTGTTTGCTTTTAAATGCAAGCTTTCATTTGAAGACGAATGTACAGTACTGTGCAGAATAAAAGCAACACTGGGATGCATAATTTAATGAAGTTCTGTAATTATTGTGATTTCGTTTTCTAAGTGAACTGTTTTTCTATTGTTTTTAAATAATAAAATATGTGAATGAAGCCACATGAATTTGAATTACATATTTATCTTACTTTACCTGATATTTAGTATACCCTCATTCTATATTGATACTCTCTATCACTATTTTACGCAAGTTTTCGAGGCACGTATATATCACGAAAGAACCAAATTAATTGTGTAATTAATTAATAAACACAGTCGAACATTTATTTAGAGTGGAGCTGAAACGTGAATGTGTGTAAAACAATTTTAATTGCAACAAATAATTTTACTTCTTAAATGATCCGTTGCTAATGTTTTCAACAGTACTGCCTGCACATAATTAGAGTTTTTTTTAACCAAATTACTGTATGGCCTAATTGCAACTTAAATTAGCTCATAGTGATGCAATAGCTGTTTGGTTAACATCACTGAGACTGACTGTTATTCAGCTTCTTATACGTATGGTTGTATTGCAAGAAGAAATACGTGTGATTGCAAGGATATACACAATATAAATACTTGTTTTATAAGTAAAGGAATAATTTCAGCTGTAAGTAAATATTGTTATTGTGGAAAAGAAGGACAAGATAATTCAATATAAAAACAGTAGTTACTTATAAAAAAAAATCAGTACGGGTCAAGGAATGAAAATAAGCTTGAGACTTATGAGTGATGTGATGAATTTCTTTATTGTTATTAATTTAATTGTTAATTTTTTTTTCTATCTTTAACAAAATGTAATTGCAACATGTCGACCAATATGTTCTCTGCAACACTGCCTTGTTTTTGAGCAACAAGTTGTTGTTGTTTTGCAAACATCTAGAACAAGCCATTAGAACAATAATTTTAAAATTCAATTTATTCGAATTTTTTTTTAAACAAATTTAATTAATTGTTCTCTAAAATTTATTTTCCTTCTTAGGATACTTGAAATACTACAGCATTAAACCAAATGGACCAGGGAAATAACCAAAGGGTAAATAGTGAAATTAAAAGTTTGATTTGTATACGAAATGTTTTCTTAATTTAATATCACAATGATGGATAGAACAACTCATGTCTTTCACAAGAACGTGAACAGATGGAACAGTAAAAAGCAATAGAAAAATTTCATAATTAATAACAGAGTGTAAAGTTGTTTAATGAACATTCATTTACTTTGCTTTTTTATTTTAACTGCTTTTACTGCCATTAAGATGTTGGTTTTATTTTATTATTCTTTTTTTCTGCAACAAATTCCTCTCCCGGAAGAAGTTATCCGAGCTTGAGTAACTGAATTAATAAGTGTGTGTGTGTGTATGTTCGTGTGTGTTGAGTTTAACTGTGTGTGTATAACTTACGAATGCCAAATATAAAACAAAATGTTTCAAGTAGAAAATATTTTGATTTTTTTAGTAAAATTTATGCTGGCTCGAGCAGGAGAAAAGGCATATGAAATATAAGACCTTGTTACGGCATTAGATCAGTTTAGAGTGAATATGAAATTTTAATTAAAAATTGTTTGCACTTAGTAGCAGTGGTTTTTGAAAATTAAGGCAAGTAAAATAAAGTGGTTAATAAAACTTCGTATGCTGATCAAAATTGTTAAAAATTTTGAGCAATATTAATTATTTCACACGAAAACTGTGGCTAGAAAAAAAATTTTTTTTTGCATGAAAATTATCGATTGGTTTTTGCCAACCAGCTGAGAATTTTGTTGGCGCTAAAAAAATAAATTTACAAATTGGTCATGGCTAATAAAAAATGTATTTAATATTTTCCATAATACAGGAAATGTGGCCATTTTGAAGTGATTGTTTCAAGTCGGTCAGACTTTCATATCATTCACCTGTGAGTAAATCAAGGCCTTTTTCCACAAAAAAAATTTATAACTAAAAATAGAGCAAGACTTTTGAAACAATGTTTCATAAACATTCCATACATATTTTTTATCTGTATGAAATTTTACAGCATTTCATGAGGAATTTTGAACATCATACCAGCATAAAATTCATCTCCCAATATTGTTGTCAAAATTTTCTTTTGAAATAACTATCGCTCACGTTTTTTTTTTTACCAATTTTTTTAAACTGTTATTTGGCAACATTTTTCTCCTGCAGCACTGTTTCATAAACATTTCTTAATAATTTTTGCTCTTTATGTTTATGCAATTGAAAAGAGTTTCACGCAGAATTTTTAGCAATGGTATCCCATACCAGGCGTTTTCTTCGAATTGTACGCATTCTATGCCTTTCTGCACTTCAAATTACGTGGCACGCTTTTTATGCGGTTTTTTCGCTTCTTCTTTTAGTTTTTTTTAACACTTTTCGCTTAAAAAATCAATTTTATTGACTGGTTTGTTAGTGACATCTTCATACTATTTTCTTCTTTTTTTCGTCTTTAAGAACATTCTTCCATGTAGCTTTAATTTTTATTGCTTTGTAAATATTAAATTCTAATTTATAGTAATTTCTTTTCACCTGATAGTTAAACAGAGTAAAAAAATTTTTATTGTATCAGTTTAGAAACTGTTTATTTTAATTATTTAAACCTGTTATTTGTTCACCAGCAAGAAACAAATTCTTTGTGAATGTGCAACTAATTAAGATAATTAAATACATTAATATCGAGCAACAAGTAAGAGTGTTACAATCGGCTGTAACGAATTGCGCCGACACCCTTCAAAGAAAAAAAATGTAATTTTTTGTTTTTTATTTTTCAAAAAATTATTGTTTTAGTATGGAATATAATTTCACAGAGCTTATCCCGCAATTGAAACATCACTATTTTTCGACTTCTGGTGTAAATTTTCATTTGCAAATTTTATATTCTCCAAAATCCCATTTCTAACAGTTAATTGTTGGATTTGAAAATATTATTTGATGCGTCTCATTCACAAAAGTGACATCAATGTACCGGTTTTCAAGCGAAAACGTTTGTTCACTTTAAAAATGTCTAATACAATAAATATGAATTATGGCCATTCTATTTCACATCAATTTGGTCATAAAAACAATTTTTTGTGAAACTAACATTTTTTTGATAAATTTTATGGTTTGCTGAAAATTTAAAAAAATTTTAATCAGAGTGAAATTTTCCACCACATTTGTGATGCTCTTTCACGCAAACGAATTCACGGTCTTGGTGAAGGGTACAAAAATAATTTTATTTTTAAATCTTCACACAATGAAAAGAAAAACATTTAAAAATGCATATCATTCATGTTCAGAAAACCATGATCGTAAACGCATAATAATTTATCTAATGTTACTGCTAACGTTCTAATAATAGTTTAAGCAAACAAACATTCACTACAAAGCGGCAAAGCAGGCAGTATAAAAATAACACCAACAACAAGCTAAAAAGGTGAATGACTTACAAACCAGCTGGAAATAAAGAATCAGCTTCAAATACTTCAAACACAGCCAAGAGAAAAAAATCAGAAACAAATCTAGAAGCTGATCAGAAAAATCTTGTTTAGTAAAACAGCTGATAAGAAAACGCTCTCTTAACAATGTAAAATCTCTTGATTTTTATCTTCGAATGAGCAAAATGCTCTTGTATTATAAAATTATTTCTGTTTCTCACACTGTTACTAACCGTAATCGTTAACCGGTATTAACAGTATCTATGATCCAGGTATGGAAAGTTAATGCCATTCAACTTTTACAGTTTGTTAAAGATACACACAGGCAGTTTCTTTTAAAAATTTTAAATGTTGTACATTAATGTTTCATATGATTATTTTATGACATCAAGCTCCACAAATATGAAATAGTTAATGTTTTGAATTTAAAAGTTATTTACAGAATCGTGTGGAAAATAATTTCATAATTTTTTAATGCAGTGATGTTATTAGATATTTTAATATCACGGCAAATTTAACTTTCTGACCTTGTAAGCTTTCATTGCTCTCGTCTTTCGATAATCTTATATATTTGTTCAATTTTATATATATTTTGACTACTTAGATTAGTTTCAATACTCTGCCCCCACGTACACAGTACCAAAATTATGTATCTCAAGGATCACAAACAACGAGTACATTGCATTATTTGCATTTTTTTTTTGTCAAGCATTATGAGCGCGTTTGTCATTCTGCTAAATTCGCCCCAAAAATTAATGAATGAGTTTCATCGTCTTCCGTGAAGCAAAGAAAAATTATTTAAATTCTCCCGACGGACTCAATTACTTTTCTCAAGATCCTTGCAAAACCACAGCATCAAATAGATCGCTTGTACGACCAGTGATGTTAACTTTTTTATTTAGATTTCCGTACAGCCTTAAAAAGGGTCGTTATTCAGCCGTTTATGACAGAAACGTAAAGAATTTCAATGCAATTTGCGTTATTTGGATATTTGTAATAAAACCGTACTTTTATGACTCGTTTTTAAAAGAAAAATATATATCATGTGTAGAGAGATTATGAAAAAAAGTACTCTTGGGGTTTAACACTTAAAATTTAACTGCCGTATTCAAAAAAGAATTTTTTGGCACATCTCTATACAAAATTCTATAAATCCAAAAAATTTTTATGAATACGGCAGTAAAAGTTTATAAAATTGCCGTACAAATAAAAAAATTACCTGCCTACCGTTCGGAGGTGCAATACGATAATTACCGTACGGTTAACACCACTGTGTATGACTAAATGCCTCTGTATATGCACCACGCATTTTTAAGTATAATTCGTTGGGTGTGAGAAATTACTTAAGCTATATTATTTTATTTTTTTTGCAAATTGCATTCGCAATTCTGGCATTTATCAAGTTCAATTATTCTAATTTATTTTTTCCTTAATCTTCCCAAAAACCTTTATAGCCCATTAATTAACAATATCGCACGATGAATGAATTTACAATTACAAAGGCCCAACTATCCATCGCTGATGTTTTTTGTTAACAAGTGCGTCTTGATTTTTTGTTGTCTTTTCTTTTCCACTTTTTTTTCACTCTCTACCAGAAACTTGTTTCGGAAAAATGCTTTGCATTTACTATATTTTAAAATTGATATGAAAAATGTTCAAATATTATAATAATATAGCTCATTTCTAAAGCATCTTAATAAAAGAAATTTGTTATTTGCTATCGATTTAATTTAAAATAAAACAAAGAAATTTATGTAAAATATGTGAAAAATAATATATTCAATGTAAAATAATACATTAATTTATGAGGCATTTCATTGATTGGGAATGCGACTCTGCTACAATATTATGAAGAAAAGAAACTCCTAAAAAAGTCTTCATTAAAGTCAGATTACACAATTATTAAATATTATATAATTATTACACAACTCTATTAAATTAAAAGAATTATTTTCAAAAGTACCATCACATTCACTACATTCGTCATTAAGTTTGTTTAATGTAACTGAAATGTAAAACGTAAAAGACATCGACGAAAATTAAGCCATTCCAGTTCGTCTTCAGAAGTCGAAATTACGGTCAAAATTATTTCCAAGTGAACTAAGATCATCACTTTTAAAAGACTATCAGTAACGCTGTTCAGCTGAAAGTTTTTGGTAAACCCCCTAACCGCCACTCCTCCAATATTTTGCAAAATGTTATAAATTTTTATTTCATGGCACTTTCCATAAGTAGTATTTCTGCAACTAATGAATCGATAATTCCCCATATTTTCTTGGCGGCTCCACTATAACTATACGATAATTTCGCGCACAGGGGTCGATATACACGATACACAAAAGACAACATAATAATTTTTCGCAACTTCACAAACAACATGAACAAAAAAAACTCTAAATTTGAGATATAATACCGGCATTTAGAACGTTTCGTTGTATAATACGGGCGAAGTAAAGTAAGTACTAAAAAATGGCTACTAAAACGAAGCTTAAAAAATTTAATAGTCTCCTCGACATCAGAGACGCTACAACACTGCTATAAAATAAAGAACGTGCAAAAAGCAGAGCTGTAAGATACTAAAGCTTCAGTTCCTGTCATTTCCCTTACAATACCCTTCCTCTAGTTCCAGCACAATGCTTTGCATGTATAGGGGTCATCTCCCGAGTGCTGGTCCAAGATAGAAAAAAAGTAGTAGACTTCCAAATTTACAAATTATTTTGGCATAAGTTCGTTAATGTTGTGACTTTTGGCTGCGATTTACTGTTCATGTCTTCCCATGCAGAGCACTACCCTTTATTAACACAATTCATACGTTTTCCTATTTTTAAGAAAATTCTCAAATTTCTTATATAAAAAAAAGAAAATTAAAAAGGCCTAAAGTATTCCCTGGAATTTATTCAATTTCTGGTGGTAAAAATTTTTCGTCTATAAAATATTGCTGATTTGCTTTGTATCATTTCACGTTTCAATAGTTTAATATTTTTTCAATACACTTTGCATTTGCAATATTCATAGCAGTAGCGTTGGCATCCTTTTATTTGTGCATAAAGGATATTTGTTATTTTATTATCTACAAGTGTCAGTTTGACAGTTATATTGTCATATGGATGTTGCGTGTCAGAAATTTTTATTCGCTCAGTATATTAAAAAAAGGTTAATATACGAATGTAGTATGTGCAACTCAGAAATCACATGAATACTCAAGCATAGAAAGAACCAACTTGCAACAAAACAGAAAAAACATTTTTTTGTTAACAATAAATGTGACAAAAGCGAAACTGGCAAAACCTTTGACTGTAATAAAATACTTTCAAATAAAATACTAATAAAAATGAAATGAAAGAAACGTTCAATATCAAATACAGTATGTACAGTGGCATTGTTTCTCTGTACAGAAAACATATTGAAACACCATTTTGTAAAAAAAAGAAGAAGCAGAAAAAAATACACACACAATGGAAACATTTTTAGTGATTGAGCCAGACACTATTTGTTGGGAAAAAAAAAACAATTTTTTTCAACTTATAAAAAACAATAAACACGTTTTGGTACTTTATACATGTTGCGACATGCTCTCTATGGAAATAATGTGCAATTTTGTTCATACGAATAGTGTCAGGACATTTTTCTCCCATAGGAAAAAATAGTGGGTATCATGATATTTCGACGGTATGAGTTCCTGGGCGTCGTTTGTGACTCTTTTCGCAATGATGTCAATATGGATGTGTATTGTAAGAGAGTGCTTGTGTATACTTCTCATAATTTAAGAACGGGTTTGGAAAAATTTCCAAAATAAAATTTTAAAGTACTAAACCGATCAAGTCTAAAGTCTATTCAATTGTTGACGAAAGATTAGAAAAAAAAGTCTTTTTGCCAATAACTCCAAAACATTATGTCAGCTCGATTTTTAAATATTCACGTATTTTCATAGAGTTAAAAATTTTATGAAATGGAGCAAATTTGCGCAAAATCGCAATTGTCGAATTCGTTCGACAGAAATCGATATCAAAAATTTTGTGTTTAATTATTCCATAATTTGTTGTCAAATCGACTTTCGATACGCCTTAATTTTTCTGGACTTAAAAACTCTGTCGAATGCTGTAAATTTGCTTTGAATGCAAGCATTGCCATATTTATTCAAAAATGTTCTTCTTCTTCTGCTTAATTTTATTTATTTTTTAATTTAAAAATTACACATTAATTTCATTTTGAAACAATAGACCTCCACTTAGGGTTTCTAATCTCAATTTGAATTAACAGTTGTACTTCACAGATCATTCGGTACTCAAATGTTAATCTAAAAGGTAACTATGATATGGTATATTAAGTTAAGCACAAATGTGGCATGCAGATTAACATGTCTAAACATGTTTTAGATTTTTTAGAGCTAAATGTGCTTATTTTTAAATGCTTTCTCACATATTGAATTGCTAGCAAAACAAGTCCAATTTATGTGTTTAAAAAACAAAACTCTCTGAAAAGCAAGAAAAATTTCGGGGCAGGATAGTGTCATCGGGTGTGTTCAGTTTTTATTTTATACTGATCGTGCACTGAACATGCATTTAATTGCGACACGTCTTAAAATTGTATTACTTTGTGTGCCTTCGTAAAGTTAACGTTTTCTTCAATTAAAGGAAGGCAAGAACGCATGAAGAGTATAATAGAAATAATAGAAATCGGTCTAAACAAATTGAAATTGCTGCTTTCCTCTAGTTGCAAAATTTATCTTTATAGCGCAATGTCTTTTACTGTATTTTTTATTTTTAATAATATTTTCCTTGTTGTTGTTGTATGGTTTATGTATTTCGAAGAATATCTGGATAATTTAATAATGGAATTTTTTATATCAGCTGTTTAAGCATCTGGCGATATCGATATCAAGTTAAAATACAAGAATTTTAGTTATCGTTCAGTAAATAGGTCAGAGCAACTCTGCTGATGATTCGCTTGCATCATCGTAAAAATTCTACATTTTTTTTGTATCTTATACCAGCACTCAGGCGATGACTCCTACACATGCGATGCTTTGTGCTGGAACTAGGAATGAGGTTATGATTATGGTTATCAAAACTTGATTAAATTTTGGTGGCTATTGATTTACTTGAACACCTTTATATTTGATAGTGTGAATGCCATATAATGAAGTAATAATCCTATGCCTTCACCACATGCCCATTCTCTACGCCTTAGCAAGTTCCAGGGCAAAGTATGGCTGGCATACATAGACGACATGCTGTGAGCACTGGTCGAAAAAAAAACAGTGAAGACTGAAGTGGGTTTTGAACTCGTGTTATTGAAAATAACGAACATTTTTCTTAGAATTTCGTATCGTCCATTATGTTGTTTCTCGTATTTTTATTTCAACTTAAATCTCTCGCTTTGCAGCCATCAGTGCGTACGAACTAAAATTCAACTTGTGAATAAAAAAAACAGTATTGTAAAGTTTTATTTAATACATGTTGTTGAGTTAAGTGTTGTTGTCATTGCTGTAATTGAAAGAACAACAACAATTACAGCAAGTTGTTTTAAAAAGAACATGGAACGCAAATCTGCTTGTAAACTAGAAAGCTTTAACACTTAAAACTGCATTTAAGTCGTGTACGGCAGTAAAAAAAAAACTAAAATTAAAATAAAAAAAACTTTTAATGGACAATGTAGCCAGAGGCAAATAAGAACAGTCGTGTGCTAAGTATTGTTTTTTTTTTTTTGGACAAAACTTGTTGCCTTTTTTTGTAATTTTTAACGAGTATTTCCTTAATAGCTCGCAGGTTAACGACAATGTTGTTTGCGATATAAAAGGTTTTTCTTCTTGTTTTCTCACTTCCTTTGGTAAATGGTGTAGTTTTGTGTGTAGTTTTTATGTTATTTTGCATTCCAATCCAGCTGCACGTTATTTTGAAATTATTTTTCTATTTTTTCCTGCAGGCAGTCTTTCAATATTTTAATTTTTCTTCTGCTTGGGGACAGTGGGCCGTGAGGATATGTTGATAGTTGGTGAGATGTAAACTGAAGCTGCAATATTGCCAAATAAATTGTTTTGTCGTTATTTTATGTGCCTTTTGTTGTGGGAAAAATTTAATTTTTCCTTTATTTTTCTAGCTTACATGAAAAGCTTTTCTAAAATTTTCCCACTGTTGGCTGCTTTTCTTAGCACTTTTTTTGTACTCTTTTGCTGATCATTTGTATTATTCCTTAAGCTTAAGTAGTGCTGCTGTACGTTAAACTCTACCGTGATTTGCTGTCTGCTTTAGTTTAATGTTTTGCATTTTTCTCCTTCCATTTCTATAGTTTCATTTTATTATAATTCAATCTTCGAGATGTAGAAGAACAAAAAAAAGAATAAATAAATACAAGTAACAAATTTTTAAAGACCCTTTCGTAGTCTGCAAAGTAAACGAACTCTGCTGTCAGTATATACAGCAGCCTGCCTTGCAGTCAGCCAACGAGCAAACCAGCCAACCAGCCAGCCAGTCACATGACTGGTCTTTAGTCATTCAAGTTTTCTACATTTATTTATGTGCGCAGCACAGCTCCTTGTAATATTGGCACAGGAAGATGTTGCTTTTAAGTCTCTTTTTCAGTTGTATGACAATCTCTAAGTTATTATTTCATACTTTGTTGTTAGTACGAGTACTAGTTGTTCTTGCTGTTGTTGTTTCTTTTGCCATTATAATTTCTTCTTACGAATTTGATTTTTATCAGTAGTTACTTCTTCTTCGTTTTCTGATCATTATTCAATATTATAATATTAACTCTTGTCTTTTAGTTACATTTTCTTCTTTTTAACAGTTTAATGTTGCATGTAGCAAGTAGTTAGTTGTTGATTTTTATAAATTGTTTGTGGAAATTGTATTTATAACATCAATTTTGATTTTCAACTGAACATCAGGAGGAAAAAAATGCAAAAAGAAAAAACAGCAAGTAAGTGCATGTGACTTAAAGAAAAATAATGACGGGTTGACTAGGAAACGGAAAGATTTAAATAATGGAGATTTGCATACTGAAATCAAACGTTGCAAGTTTCTATGCAACAGGTTTTTTATTTTTTTTTTTTTGTTTGTTTTCTTCTTCCTTTAAAATACAAAATTAGCTTTAGTGTTATAAGCAGGTTATTGAGTTATAAAATAATAATTTCTTAAGGGCTTTACTAAAACGACATTAAATATTATTCGATATTAAAAAATGCACTCATAAGAAGAAGAAAAACAAAACCAATAGAATTTTTTTATAATTATTTTTCAACCTTATTTCTTATAATATAAATGTATTTCTATATTCTCTTTCAAACTTAAAGGTTTGTTTATTTTTTTTTCTGTTTTCGATATTTTCTATTTGAAAAAAATAGAAGAGCAATTTTTTCTTCCTGGCTGTAAGACATGTAAAACTTCTGAACTGTGTCACTCTAAACGCGAACGACATTTTCTAGCAACTCTTTATATTGGAAAATAAAATTAAAAAAAAATTATTTTTGGTATTGTTCGCTTCTAGTGGAACAAGAAGTTTTAATTTCGGTTAGAAAGAATAAGTTTAAAAAAAAAATTTATTCAACAGAAAGTATTTTATTAAATTTATTAATTAATTTTTTAATGATTATTACATTAATAGTAATAACGTGTAAAATGTTTTCTTATTATCTTTCTATTAGAAAAATTTTATAAAAAGAAAAAAATAAAAGAAAATTTTTATTAAAATGTTTGTGATATCAATTAAAAAATTAATTAGGTTTTTACTTGTAAATAAATTAATAGCATCAATTAAATTATTATTGTTGACTTAATTGAATTAAATTTCAATTAGTTTTTTAATAATAATAATTAATATATAAAAAATTTCATTCAAATTTTAATATTTAAATTCAATTCAGAGATTATATGGAGTTACTGCCTAATCCACGATGTCGCTGTATAATGTGTGATTTCTATTTGCATAAAGCGTGTTGCTTATATGAAATAAAACAATCAGATAAACATTTGAATAATAATAAGGCGTTATTTTGTGTATTTGAAAGCAAAAAAATTAAATAATTTATTAATTTAAGTTTTAAACCCAAAAATTAATTGAAAATTTAATTGAATTGATAAAATTTGTAATTGAAAAAATATGTTATTCTATTTGAAGAAAATTTTGTTGCTAAAGTAACTTTCCGCTATTAGCAATTCTGTAACCCTCTTCTTTCATCCCTTCTCGCTCTTCGGCAAAGTCTGACTTACTGCAAGAAAAATTAATAAATCGAAAAAGGAAGGCAAAATTATCGGTATTGAACAACGTTCTTTTTAATAAAGTTCTAATAAGATTTTGTTTGAAATTTTGATTCGAATCGAATGCTGTAATTTGACCCTAGACTTCGCAAATGAAATTAAAAAAAAAAAATTTCTAATTCTTATAGTTTTTTTACCTTCTTTGTACCCAGGATAAAATTAAAATTAATTTCAATTAAAAAATTTGTGATATCAATTAAAAAACTGTTTAAAATTTCTATAGTAAACAAATTAGTAATATCAATTAAATTTATATACTTAAGTTAATTGAAATAATATTTGGTTAAATGTTAATTGCAACAATTAAACAATTAATAGGTTGTTATTGCATTTTTTAAAATAAATTTAAATTAATTATATTTATTAACTACTGAACTAAAAAAATTAAAAGCTTTTAATTAATTTTTTAATTGAGCGAATTGAAACCGATTCTCTCTCTAGCTCTCAGACAGCTGTTTTCAAAAAATCGGCTTTATAATATTATTGATGTTTTTTTAAGTGATGAAAAATTTAATTCTATCAATTAAACTGTTTAATTGAAATAAAAATAAAAATTAATCAAGCCTCTCAATTAATAAAAAAAAAACAAGCAATAATTTTTTCTGTGTAAATATTGAAATTTGTAAAATTTTATAACAAATTTTATTTTTCTTAAATAAAATTAATAAATTATTATTTGAGTTTTATACATTTTTATTTACCTTTTCACAAGAAATTCAATATCTGTTGCATGAAGAAAGAAAACTAAATTTCTTTTTGTTTGTTGAAAGCCTCTTAATTTGTGCAGAAACACACAACACAATCTTAAGCTTTCTTTTTCCACATTATAATTCCAACTTAAAAGAATTTGCACTACAATAACGAGCAAAAGCAGCAGTGTATTTTTGCTTCAATTTGTAAAAGAAAATATTATTTTCAAGTACATTTTTCAGTAACTGGATGTACTCGTATGTGTGTGCACATACGTGCCTGTGTGTGTGTACGAGTATCGAAATTTGTGCACTCATATGTTAATGTATTTGTATCTCCTTGATGAGTAAGTGTCTCTACATTAGAAGTGGCAGTATAAATGACAAGTTTACAAAAGAAAATACTTGTAAACATATTGAGTTAAAATAAAAGGAGATAATGTGTAGAGAAAGAAAATTAAACGTACAATAACTTTAAGGCTACTTCAGATATAAACAAAATACTACTACAATGACAAGAGGTAAAGAGCAAAGTATCAAGATTACAAACGTAAGTAGATGTTTTTGTCAAGCAAAAAATTAAAACAAAAAAAATACCAAAGCAAGAGATCCTTGGCAAACAGAAAGAAATTTTATAAACACATGAAAAGCAACAAAAAGAAAAGAAAATTATAAAATGAAATTTTTTTCTTCTTCAAAATAGAAAGAAATGTATAAAATTATTGTGGTATTAATTGATGTTGCTTCTTGTTAACAATTTTTCTTTGAGTTCCCTTTACTTTGTGTTGGTCACTCAGCATAAACAAAATTGTACTCACAGTCGTTTTCCTCTTTTTGTAAAAGAAAAATACATTTTTGAGATTTTAATTAACAAAGAAAGCTGAGCCTCAATAAAGCAAAAATTAATGAAACCAGCATAGATTTTAAAAAAATTTTTGTCTCAAGCTGTCCCAATCAAATGTTATATTTTCGTTGCTCATCTGTTTAAATCAATTATTAGTTTCTTTTAAATTTCAGAATAAAATTTGAAATTTATTAAAAACAAAATAAAATAAGAGGCAAGAAAGTCGTATTTCGAGGTGAAGCGTGCTTTCAACCGAAAACAAAAAATTTTTATTGAGACACGAAGTCATCGATGATGTACATCACAGAGCCCTTTTTCGTCAGTATTTGACAAATGAAAAATGCCGCCGAAGTGAAAACAAAAAACAAAATTGTTCTCTTTCAGCATGAAAAATTAATGCGTCCACTCCACACGGACACAGACACAGCAACTCAACTTTACAAATTAACAAAATCAAAAACTACAGCAACTAAATTATATATATTATTTATGTTACGTATTATATGTATTTCTATTACGTTCTACTTTTCACATGTTGCCTCATATAATTTTTACCACTGATTCGGGGCCTTCGTCTGACATAATTTTTTTTTTTAATATTGGACCAGCAGTCAGGGGATGCCCCTACACATACGATTATTTGTGATGGAACTAGAGGATATGTGTAGAGATCTTCAAAGATTATAAAAACATTGACTCATACAAAGGCGCCGAAGTAGTGGTAAAACATGGTTCCGAATGTTGACTGGGTGTTATTGGATTATTATTGGCTGACTGCAACATAAAATCATTTAAATGTTTTTGTTTTCTTGTGGTGGAACGTATGCAAATGTCTATGTATGTATGCATGTCGATACAAGGATGTACAATTGTTGCTGGCATAAGCTGGCTTAGAAATGAAAGAATGTATTTTGAATTCTGCTCTCTGTGTAGGTATTTGTGTTGCGGCCTTTTGCTGTTGTAATTTTTTTTTTTTTGTTATTACATATTGCAGCGGAAATCCTAACATGTCAATTGCGTGAAACGGAAAAGGATTTGTTTGGTTTTTTTTTCGTTTTTTTCGCTCTTTTCGTTTGCTGCCTTTTGGAATTGTGTAAATAACTACTGGTTGTATATTTTCTGAATCTCTACCAACTGTGCGGTCTATTGAGAAATGCAAAACAAAAAAATATAAAAAATTAAGGAGAAAAATAAAACTTTTAGTTACCTAAAGATTAGAAGAATTCGTAGAAATACGAGAATGTGTAAAGTTTAGCAAAAACTCTAAATTTGTTATTAAGAAAAATACTTAGAATCTAATTAGAAGTTCTTCTTATTTCTAAGCTCGTTAGGCAGTTTCTTAGTAACGCAATAGTTCTTCTTGCAAAATAATAATTCTCATAATTCCACTTAATTCACAGTTTAGTTCAGATATTTTAAACTTAAAAGATTTTTATTTTGTTCTCACATTTTATTTATTTATATTTTCTTTCGTTTATTAATTCAGTCCCCACATTCACTTAATCCCTCTACTGCTGCTGCTTTATTTTACTTCAAAAGATTAAGTATGTTTGAGGCATGCAACACTAAATAATTTAGTAAGTGGTTGTGTCGCAGAAAATAAAATAATAAAAAAGATTAAATAAAAAATCGTTCTGCAAACATGCTTTAACACGTGATAATGTGATTGCATTGAACCTGACCTCTGGCTGTTACATTGTTTGGTTTGGTTTATTTCAACAGTGGGAATGCTATTTTGGGTGTGAATGAAAAATGTCTACAAGCAGATGTTTGAAGGATCACATTTCCGCAAAAAACGAAACGATGAAAGAAATTCATTTTCTCATTTTTTTCATAACTTTTCTTATAGTATACAATTGCATTCTTTTGAAGCCCTGTCTTTAAGGGTTTTGCTTTCTATGCTGTATACTTTAGTTTCATTCGTACATATTTGGATAATTTTTGCTGTTCGAAAAACACGTTTAAATAGTTTATCCAGCACGTTTTTAGTTTAATATTTTTTTTTTCCAGTGACATTTAGGGTCAGACTAGGTGCCAAGTTTGATTGAATTTTCTCGTGCTTTAGTTTTACGTTTCATCAAGTTTCCATACATTTACAGTCCCAATTTTCAACCACTTGCAGAGAAAAAAAAAAGGAAAACTAAAACGAGTTTTAAAAAATTTTAAAATATTTTTATGTACCGCATATGAAAATATTTACACGAAGTGCGAGGGTAGAAGCAGGACTACTAAAGTTGAAACACATAAATTGGAAGGGAATATAGAATGCAGAGATAAGAATGATAAAGTTGCTGAGTTACTAGCGTGTTGACTCTGAATGCAGTAGTTACTCGATCCCGTCAGATCAAAAACTTTTCTATTGTGTCTGTGGTAACAGCACCCTCCTTCGTCGGCATTTGAACAATAAAACATCGGCGAAGTAAAATAATAATCGCAATTTCTTCATGTTTGGATTAACAAAATAGTCGCAGACGGCTGGAGATGGATCGGATGGAGCAGTTCGTAGCCCAATTTAAGGGTTTTTGGCCACGTGTGCACCCGTGGTTTGTCCTGATGGAGCAGCACCTTTTTTATTAATTAATATCGATTCTGTCTAAAAGCTCTGAATAATGTTGGCCGGTGTTCGTTCTACCCTCTTTAGGTATTCCATGAATATTGACGACGATTTCTGCAGTCACTTGTGCTGGTACGACCACAACGGAACTCGGTTAACATACCACTTCTTAACCACTGAAATTGATGGTGCAGAGTTCCCATAGTATCGAGTTATTCCTTGGTTTTTTTTTCGCAAAAAAATAATGCTTAATCAACACGCGAAATTTACTTTTTTCCATTTTTGTCACGAGGTGGTCTGCTTTTAATGGCTGCCAAACAACAAACTAAAAGACGAAGCTTGCTCTAAATTTGGCCGTAATCTATTAACAGAGTATCGTTGCATTTAAAGTTACTGCGAGGCAAATTCAAAAACTCAAGGAGTTATTAAACAGCCCTCGTACGAGTACGTAAGTCCTCTATACTTCGCCACCAAATTCTTTTACACAATTTCTTGATTGCAGAACAGATCTCGTATTAGTTTTCAACACTCTGGTTACTCTGCCTGTACGAATATATTTTTTTTGGGAAGAGAGTTTTTTTTTCTTGTTGCAATCACTTCAAAGGAAACATTGAAACATTTTGTGGCAAAATATTTATCGTTTGTTACATTCTAAGTACTTTGTATTTATTTATTTTTTATTTTATTTTTATTATTTATTATTTATTTACTAGTGTTTCATTTATTTTTGTTTCTGTTAGTTTATAATTCTTTTAAGGTTTTTTTCTATTTATGAAACATTTTACAACTTCTTGGTGTCGTTTCTTTCATTTTCGTGTTGTTGTCACATCTTATCTTGAATGGAAGATTCAAAGAGTTTCATCATGTCATCGTCTTTCTCTTCTATCGCTCTATATTTTATTTAAATTCATGTTCCTTCATTTTGTAGTCGACAAAATGAAATGCATTACAAATCCTACATCCCTGCAATTATACTACATTTTTTATACCAGATACAAAGTTTGATTTCTTTTTTTTTTTTGTAATTTCTGTTCGTACTCGTACTTGGCGCTTTTTATTTTCTTTTGCATAAAAAGCAAATATAATCTGGTGTTTCCGCAATACAGCACTCACAGACATGCACAGTGGCATAAATAAACAAACACATATGAATAAAAGGCAAAAAAGGACGAAAGGGAGCAAAAAAAAGAAGGAAGAAAAAGAAGAAAATAAATCATATTTTAACATGTAAAGCATGTGTTAAATGTGTAGTGACTTTAAGATGAGTTGAGGTTTGCTTGCTTTGATGGCAGCAGAGTGCAAATAAACTAAAATTACTTTAGACATTTTAAACAGGGATTTGAAATTTAAATTTAAGCAAAATTCAAAGAATAAATTAGAAACGAAAAGCAACATTTTGGAATAATTTAAAAATAATTTTTATTTCTTCTTAAAATTCTGACTCTCTAATTTTGCTCAGTTGTTAAGTTGCCAACATTTGAATTCTCAAAATTATTAATTTTTTTTATTTTTTTCCTTTACATTTCATTAAACTTTATGTCACAATCAAGTCTCCAAAGCCAACTTAAAGAAAGAAGTCAAAAAAAAAGAGAAACACGATTTTAAAAATCACAGCGCTCGCATCATAAGGAAATCCTTAATAATTTCTAAAAAGGCAAATAAAAGCAACTTGAACTCTCTAAAGATGCAATTTAAATGAATGGTTTATTTATATTTTTCCCCCCTTTTCCTTCTCCAACCATCTATTGCTGCATGTCGTCTGCTCGCTATCGAGTTTATCCTTTTTCTGGCTTTTGTTTATTGTTTATGTTGCTGTTGTTGTTGTTGTTGTTGTTGTTGTTGTTGTTGTTGTTGTGGCATCCTTTTTTCCCATCATGTATGTAAATTACTGTTAGTCTGCTCGTTATTGTTGTGGTTTATTTTTGTGAATATTTACGAAAGCCATTATTGCTGCTGTAGCTGTTGATTTGATTGTTGCTGCTTGCAAGTTATTGTTTGCAAAGTACTTAAGCAACTGTTAGCAAATTCACTTTTCAGTTACAGCAAAATGTTTTTCTATTCATTTTGGGTTTTAAGTCTTTGAGGAGCACAGCTCATATCTATTGCTTTCGCAATTTCTTCCCAACTCAGACAGAAAAGTAGAACGCCGTAGGTATTAAGAAAAAAAATCAATAGCACTGCAGGAGTTACCACAAGACACAAAACAAAAAATTCATAGAGATATAATTATTAGGTAATGGTTAAAAATGAGACCAACTTTTTTATCTTCATTTCCAATAACAGCGTCATGAAGTTTTTGGTGCGCATTTAAAAGGAATTCGAGATTGAGTTCTATCTGCAAAGCTCTCAGTTCAAGCCCTGCCGCTGGCTATAAATTTCTTAAGCAGTTACGTTGTGTTGTTATGTTTGTAAGCTGCCAGTTACCCAAGAGGCAATTCACTTGGACCGTTCCTTATGTCCCTTTGTCATGTCTGGATTCAATGGGGAAGGAAACTATGAGTAGCCTCACTCATCAATCGCTGCTAAGCCAGCCGTCTACCGGATAAATAAACTTATTAGGGCTCCAATATTTCTGCCACTGTCGGCAGAAACGGGAAGCACAATAGAGATGTATTTTACCAGTAACAGCAGGACAGCGACAAACTAAATTATTCTCTCTATATTCTCCTACATTCCTACAAAATTCAACTGATCTTCCACACTGTCCGCTGATTTAATCCCTGTTAGATCTTCCTACTGTGGGATTAACTGCAGACGAAAGTTTGCGCCAAGAAACGATATTTGTTTAAAATATCTGTGTTAATTTCGCTTGTCAGTTTTAATTAAATAAAAAAAAACTACACACAAAAATCTAAAACAAAAACTAGAGATGGTCCTCTTATTTAAATTACGTTTTGTTTTTTTTCTTCTTGTGAACAACATGTTGCATCCACCGCATGAGCTGTGGCGATGGTGGCAACTAATAAAAGGAGTAGAATCAAAAAAAGAAAATACAAATGGTGTTGGCAAAAAAAAAAGAACTTCAGTGAAGAGAACATGCTAACGAGGCATTGAAAATTTGCGTGCATTGTTGTTTGAAAAAAGAAAAGAAATTAAAAAACAACGTTGCAATGTCTTAACATGTTGGCAAAAAAGAAAGAAATATGAAAAGAAAATTTATACTTTTAAGTTCAACATTTTTAGTTTTTTTCCGTTTGTGTGTTCCTTAAATTTTTCTTCAAATTTTCACTTGCGTTTTGTTTTTATTTATTTATTTTTATTATTATTGTCTTTCTTAAAAAGGGCTAACTTAGGCTATTTTTTAATAAGTAAGGCGAGTTTTCCATAAAGAAAAATAATAAGATGCCAGAAATTCCACTATTTGGTTCTATATATATTTTTTTTCTGGGCACTGCACCGGGCACAGGAGATGTCTCCTACATACGCAATGCATGCAGCAGAACTAAGGAAAGTGATAGGGATAGGACTGGCAAATGACAGAAAGCTTTATTATTTTGTTTTTATCTTTTTGTTTTCATAGCAGTGTTGCAGCGTCTCTGGTGTCAAGGAAGCACTCATCAGCTCCAGACTTGACACCGTGTTGTGCACTTCATTTTCGATCACTGTGCTGCTTAGCTCAAGTAAAGCCAGAACCGTTGAAAAAAAAAACTAAAAAAAAAATAATTATGAAAATGGTGACACTAATGAACAAAGTGTTCGTTTGCTTTTTATTTTTATTTTTGCTGACACAATTTCAAATAAAGTAATTACGTGCCAATAAACAAAATCTCCGTTTTCTTTGCACTTTTTACCAATTTCTGCACTTCTCTGCATTACAAAAAAGAAAAAATAAAAAAACATGTACAAAACGCTCTCAAAATAAAACGAATTTATGTGAAAGTCTACCAAGAGTGACAGAATTCAACACCTTTTGCTAAAATATTAAACAACCTCTTGCACTTAAAATGCTCAAAACAAAATAGTAACAGAATAATAAAATATTGCTTGAGGTGCGTTTAGATGGAGCAAAAACTATAAGAAAATTTATTTTTTAGCATGCCATAAACTTTAAATTAAATTGCTGGCAACATTTCTAAAATAGAAAAATAACTAATTAATTTTCCAGTCTTCACTGGAGAATAAAAATAACCCTGTGGGAAAATTTGTTCGCGTGACTATGTTGGCTATGAGACCAAGCACACGGTATTTAAATACCCTAACACACCCTATAATATGGCGTTGTAGATAAACGCGTTATATGATTTGTACTGGTCTTTGCAAGAATCGTTGCATTGGTTTCTTCGGCCAATCGTCAACATTCTCTTTTATACACAGGAAAAAATTTACTTTTATATATTTAATTAATACCTTTAATTATAATAATATATTCTTCAATTAAAAGTTTAATCAATTCAATTAAATTTTTAATTAATTTTTGGGTTCAATGAATTAGTAAATAAATATAGTTTTTTGTTGCTATGAAATAAACAAAATGGCGACTATATGCAACTCTCTTTATACAAATAGAAATTAATACCCAACAAGCATTTGATTTGAATTCAAATATTTTTGTTTTGCTATTAAAAATTTGCTTGAACTTTTAAAAGTTTTTAGTTATTATAAATTAAAATTTCTTTGAAAATTAATTCCATTAAATCAACAAGAATAAAATAATGGGTGCTATTAATTTATTTACAACTGAAAATGTAATTAATGTTTTCATTGATATTATGAAATGTTTAATTAAAATATTGTTTTATTTTTTCAACAATACATTTATCCATCAGGCAAACTGTTCTTACATCCGGTGTCAAAAGCATTCGTTTACCTATAAATACGTGCTGGTGTCTCTATTCCTCCATATGCCAGTAGATTTTTCCAGGAAAATTTAAATTTAAAAAAAATTAAATTTTGGCAAAAAAAAATAAACTCTAAGAAATAACTTTTCCCACAAGGCAAAAGTACTCGTATATAAATAAGCACATCTAACTACATAAATTTTCTCTGCTAAAGATGCTTACGACCAAATCTCTTTTTATGAAAAAGAAATTTACTTGCTAACACATTTACGTTCATATTTCTTCAGTTTGTTGGCTCATATATATATATATATTTTTTTTTAGGGAAAACTCTATGGGAAAAATAGACTTATAATCAGCACACACTGACAAAATAATGTGTCAGTGAGCGAATTGTAGTCAAAGGACTTAGAAAGTCTGATGGATTTTTTCTCCGTCTTAACATGTACCACTAAAGTAAAAAAAAAAAGATGAAAAGCAGTTCCTTTTAATGTAAATTTGAATATACATATATATTTTGACATTATGCAGCTTATCCTTCTTATGAAAAGGGAAGCTATTTTATGTATATTCCACACAAAGAAATAATAATAATAATAATAAAGTATGTGGTATCAAGGAAAAGGTTGCTTTATAGACCAATTAACCTTTTAGTGATGAGACTGTAACAAATATAATATTTTTACCTTGTGAATTTAAAGAGTGGGCAATGAAATTAAATTAGTGGAAATGCCTAAAACTAGGCAATAGTTTTTTTTTAATTCATAGCGGCATTATATGATATCAATGGCAGGTATTGCTAAAGTGAAAGAGCATAAGAATTTTATATAAAAACTGGCTGGGCAGGCTTCGTGAGTTCGTGCACGTTTATCACAATCAGTTAGATGGCTTCGGAGAGGTATAAATTACAAACAATCTATGCCCTCTTTCTCCTATTTCTGAAAAATTAGAAGCGCCTGGTGGTGGAAAAGAAAATAGCTGAAGTTTTCCGCAATTCTGCATGTGTTTAGGACATATTGCCCTTGTCATTTTTAGAGCATAGGCATAAAGATAAATTAGTGGCAATGCCTAAAACTAGGCAATAGTTTTCTTTTTAAGCATCAGCCTTGCTATAGTTAGCTGGTGCTTTTACAGAGAGAGAGAGAGAGAGAATAAGAATTTTATTTAAAAATTAGCCTAACCATGCCTACGTAGAAAGTGGGCGGTCAGTTTGTTGCCCTTACTTGGCAACTATTAATTTATTTTAGCATACAATTTTGCAAACTTTATGGCGTTAGATAAATTTTTATAACTTTTGAAGGTTAATTTGCAATAAAAATATTTCTCGCCCTTTTAAGTGTTAATTTCGCAACTTATTTCTTTCTTTGCTTTTTACATTTTTGCATTATTTATTTTATTCCCTGTATTCATATTTTATTGAAAAGATATAAACGAAAGAATATGTTTCAATATTCAAGCAAAATTATGTAAAAAAAAATTAACACGACTAAACAAAATAAATGATTTACAGAATTCACCTTTTACGCCATCACAAAGTGTAAACCCAACATCTAGCCAATGACAGAAAAGCCTTCAACAGAAAGTGATGGAAATTTAATATAAATACAGTTTATAAAAAGGTAGATAAGAGAATATTTAAATGTATTTCTTTCTATTGCTAAAATTCCTTTGTATATGTCTATTTGTTTAAAATAAATGGCGATAGAGGGAGATAGAGGGAGGACAGACAGACAGACAGCGTTAGAGAAAGAGAGAGGATAAGGATGGAAAAGTATAGTTTAAGTGGAATAATATTGAAAGAACTTTTTAAGTGTAAAATGATAATAAGAACTTTTATTTGCAAATAAACCTGACAGGGCAGTTCAAATAAGAAACTAAAATTGGGCATTCGAAAATAGAATTTTTTAGAGGAATTTTTTGCTAAAATTGCTATTAAAGGGATTGTGGGAATGTATAACTAACTGGTGAGATGAAATTTTTTTTACTTGATAGCAATAAAACCTGCTTTGAAATCCTGAATCCTGTGTCAGTTTAAGTTCATGGTGACGTATAAGTATTTTTAATTTCCCAATCAATTAAGTTGGAAAATTTCCTGACTTGCCCAATGAATATCGAATAGATAGAAAAAAAGCTACATTCAGCAGACAAATTACAAACAAGAAACAAACTTATTGCGATTAATTTGTGGATTTGAAAATTTGACTGTGAAAAACATTTTACAATTTTAAAGTATTTATACACGATTTTTAGTTTGTTACTTCAAAAGAGGTTTTCACTCTTCGAAGTAAAAAACATTTGTATCACTTGTTTGTCTTGTATAAATATCATGCACAACTATAAAATTAATTAAATTTTTTATTCTTTATTTCACGTTAAGGAAAGAAATTTGCCAAAGACTACAATACTTATGATATGAAAAGTTTGGCCACAACAAATAATTATGATATGAAAAGAGGGAAAGATTTATAATAAAAAAACGAAAAAGAGCAAATATAACTATTATTATTTGATATTTGTATACAAAAAAGAAATAAGTAATTTAAAAAATTTTACAACAGTTTAGAAAAATGTACAACAGAAGTATATCCAAATTATCTAGCAAATGTTCTTACATTTTACTTTTAAATATTGTAATTCATTCAATGGCTTTGGCATTATTTTTTTATTTTATTTCCGTTAATAATGGCAAAAATAAAACAAAATTTTCATTAAAAATTTTGTAATATCAATTAAGAAATTAATTAAATTTTCACCTGTAAAGAAATTAATAGCATCAATTGATGTATTATTGTTGACTGTATTGAATTAATTTTCAATTAAATTTTTAATAATAATAATTAATAATTTATTTAAATATTTTGAAAATTCGAAACAAGGTTTTAAAAGCAAAATAAAAAATTTTTTAATTTAATTCGAATGCTTGTTGGGTATTAATTTCTATTTCTAAATATGAAGAGTGTTGCATATATGAAATAAAACCTTCAGATAAGCATTTAAATAAAAATGTAACGTCATTTTGCGCATTTCATAGGAAACAAAATTAATTATTTATTTATTTAATATTAATTAAAAATTGAATTGAGTTGATTAAACTTTTAATTGGAAAACATGTATTATTGTACTTAAAGGTGTTAATTAAATTTTTTTTTATTAAGTAATTATTAAGCTCGAGGTCGTTATTCTTTTCCAATTGTTTTTTTTTTCGATATTTTGTTAACAGGTTGCTAAGATCATATTTAATATAAATCATGATATAAAGTTTAAAATATTTCCAATATACAAAAAAAAAATCTAAAAATGTCACAAAAAATATATACAATTACAAAAGAAGAACGACCTCGAGCCCTTATAATTAAATAATAAATTAAATTAAAAAAAGGTCAAATAATATAGGCGTTAATTAAAAATAATTTTTTTCTATACACTTCTTTCTTCTTAAATAAACATCAGAAGATTTCGCTTAAAAATAGCCGTTTTATATCCAGAAACAAGCTAAATTAAAATAAGCATGAAAAGCTATGTACAACCGTATGCACTCGTATGAACTGAAAATTGTTGTTGCCACATAAATTTATTATCAGAGATTTGTCTGGCAAAGAAATTGTTAGATTTTTCTTACAATAGTCTGAACTGATAATTAACTTTTTGGGGACAATTTTTCATTTCCCCTAAACTAAGATTTGACAAATACCAGCATCTGCAAATACATAGCTTAAGTGCTTGCCACTCTTGTTGCCACTGCATTGCATCCAGCTGCATAAAAAATAGTTGTAGATTTGAAAAATTTAAAATTTCCAATCAATAGCGAACGCCACTAATGCCAAACATACATACTTCGACTAATTTACAATATCTGGATACTAAAACAGGCAAAGAAATGAATGATGTTAATTTATTTACCAAGAAAAATTCTATTGATTACTAAATGATAATCATGTACTCAAACAAATACAAGAACACACACACACGTGCTATGCAGCTCTTGAAGAAAGTAGCAGATTTCATTATACTGCTCTTATTAAGGACTGTGTAAAACAAAATGATAGGAAATACTTATGCTTATCGCCATCATCGTTATTATCCATAAAGTCGTCTCTTACATTTCTGCACTTGCTGAGGAGCAATCAAGGGGCATTTTTACGATTATGAGTATTATTTTGCGCAAACAAAAAGTCAACTTTCAATGAATCTTAAAGATATCTTTTTCTTTTTTCTGAGCTGAGTTGAGAGAGGGTGTTTCTAGCTTTTTGTGCCGTAAATATTAAAAAAAAATTAAATGCGTTCGTACTCGGGCTACAAGGTTGTAGACACAACAGCAAAATAAAAATAAAACGAAAAAACTGTATAAAAATGAAGGAGACGATAAGCCTTAAGTACACCAATAAGGCCAGCTCACCAAACAACCCAGCTGAATGGTATATTCATCTTAAGAAAGCTGAGAAAAAAAATATATACAAATGAATAGCAAATACTTTAGGAAGCAAAGAAACAAGAAAAAATTTAAATTATCTTCATCATCCTCTAGAACATCTGTTCATAAGTTTTGTTGTTTTTGTCTACCTAATCTCTATGATTACTTGCTTTTATTAACACTCTAGGAAAACACGTTATTTTTTAATGCTTTACAAAGGTATTGTAAGCAATTGAAACCTGCTGCTGCTAAAGCACTAAGAACTCAACAAAGAGCATTTTTCATAAGGAGTCTATCAGTTAGTCCTTGGCTATGGGCATAAGATGAAATTTCATTTCATTTCATTTTATTTCACTTCATTTCATTTTTATTTCTGCACTGCTAAGAAACTCGCAGATGATGATGATGATGATGATTAGTATATTGATGACTTTGGTACGTGTGTATCGTGTAATAAATGATTATTGATACATTTTCGATTCACTTTAAAAGATCAAAGTCCACTTATTCATGCTGTCATAATCGTTTGCTTTTCAATTAAAGAGATCTTTAGAAGGATGAAAACAGGAAAACATAATGCGATTTCATAAAGGCGATAAAAGTTGTACTAAACACAAAGTAAATATTGCAGGGCTTTCATTCGTTGATTACAGGTCAGTTTTTTGCTATGGCTTGACTGTAATTAATTAGTCATGATAGAAACATTTATTTTGCTGTTAATGAAGTAAAAAAAGACTTGCATTGCTCGTTGAAAAATCTGGCAAAATAGTTTTGTTATTAAAAAATTATCTTAACCCGATGTGGTTCGCTATACCCCAACTCTTACCAATGCAGTCAAGGCCACTTTTCGCAGATCTTGTTTATTAGCAGCTGAGTTATGTGTACCGAATTTAGAAACTCTGACTGTATACAGATATACAGATATATGTTGTGCCTTTGCATGGGAGCTATCATGTCCATTAATCCAATCCCGTCATGTATTTGTATATATGACTGCTATTTTGTTTGTCTATACGTTTTTGATTTTAATTGTAATTCAGCAGTTTGCCTTTTTTAAATAGCAAAGAATTGTGCCAACATTAAAATAGATTCTTGTTATTGATTAATTCTTTTTTTTGTTATTATGAACACCAAAAAAAATAAAAAACTCAATTTAAATAATGAACTGATAACAACTGTAAACTCCACAAAATGCTCATCTGTTTTATTATAAATATTTCTAAATTAATTGAAATTAGTGAACGCGCTTGTCGCAAAGAAAGTTATAAAAGTTTTTATATGTCCGAAACCATTGCATTTTTTATATTTTTGGATAAAAATTTCAATAATTGTTTTTTTTTTTTTTTTAATTTACAATAGAAAAGTTTACAAACTTACCAATGCCCGACAAGTTTGACTTCGATAAATATCACTGGCACCTGATAAACTTTGGAAATATTTTTTTGTTCCATAAACTGTATCCATTGCGAATTATTTAAATTGTGTTTATTTTTCGTGTGAAAACAAAAACTTTTTGTATAAAATCTATTGGTGTTGCTTAAAAGTTTGCTATTACTGCCCAGCAATAGCAGATTTTATGTGATTGTTTTATTGTTTATTCGCTAAGCAATTCTATGAAGGGAATGTTTTCCAGATTTGCTGCCAAAAAAGTAACAATGTTGTTCCACATTCACACTGACATCTAGAGTTCTTGTTGCTGTATTGCTGACATGAACAACGTAAAACATGATAAATTTTCCATTTTCATTTTTAAAATGGGTTTTCTCCTTTCTGTTTTTTAACTTTATGTTCCGTTTAGTTCTTTTTTTTTTTTTTTTTTTTTGTAAATTAATCCATTAAAAACTGTGGGAAGCAGCTTTTTTTACGGTTTAATAATATTGCCGAGTTTTCTTGCATATTTATAGGCAGCCTGCGTATATACTTGAGTGTGTTAGTGTGTGTAAATAGCACAATAGCAAACAGCAATGTGTTTTTGTATGCAAAAAAAATAAATAAATAAATAAAAATTGCAGTTGCCACAATGAAAAAAATATGCATAAAAAATTGAAAAACAAAAACCAATGTTCAATTAACTAATGAAGTTGGTGCTGCTGCTGTTGTTATTGTTGTTGTTGTTGTTAGTGTAAGTTGCTTGTATTTCTGTTGAAATGATGAAGAGCAATGAGCTTTTGTATAGTTTTCCTTCATGTATTCTAGTCCTTGTTATTTTTTTGTTTGCTTGGCTGTCTGTTAAAAACTTTTATTAACATTGATCGCCACTTAATAGATGGCCACATGTGCTGGTCTCGCTATTCCGTGATAAATCTGCAAAAGAAGAAGAGTTGGTGAGTGAGTATGTTATGCAAAATTTTTTATATTTTAAATACTAAATAAAAATTCTAACTAATGGACTAGTCACATTATCTGCAGGGTCAGCTCGAACACATGAATCATACTTTACTTCACACTTCCCTTTAAAATGATCATTTTGAAAACATCTCACTTCAAGATGAAGCAAATAAAAAACTTTTCATTGGTTTTCTTCACATCACTTTAATTGCTTCATACGAGACATTTAAATGTATGTGCAGTATATACGAGTATATATGTGTCTGTATGTGTGATATCTGGGAACTTATTTAAGAAAAATTGTCTCCTCTGGTACGTTCAAGCGCCTGAAAATCGCAAGGCCAGTGTATTGACATGTTTTCCTCTTATTTGCACAAGAAATTTACAGAAAAAACATATTTTTTTAACTGCCATGGATTTTCAAGTTTGTTGCCTATTAAAAGCATAAATTGTTTATTAAAGAGAGAATCTTAAGAAATGGAAATTACAAAACCGGTATTTTTAGTACGATTTATTCATTCATTTATTTATTTTTTGTCTTTTGTGAAAATAAACAAGATTAGTTGCAGATAAAAGTAGGAATAATTTCAAAAGAATTTTGATATTTATTTGAGCTGAAAGCTGTACGTGTAGAAATGAAATATGTAAAAGAAAAATTCAAAGAATAAAATGAAAGTGTTTGTAAGAAATTATTTATTAGGTTGAAAGAAAGAAAAATAATTAGTTTAGTATTTTTGAAATAAATAAAAAATACAGAAATGTACAAATAACAATTTGTGAGGGTGGCAATGGCTGAAGTAGTCTGCACGTTGACTACAAAATCAAAAATTTGCTGGGTTCAGCCCCAGTTTCAGTCTAAATAATGAAAAACTTCACGAATTTTTTCTGATCGTTCCAGCACAATGCATTGCATGTGTAAGGGTCATCTCCTGAGTGCTGCTGCTCCAAGATAAAAAATAAATAAATATAACAAAAAAATTCTCAATGATTTTTTGGGAGTTCTTTTTCAGGGTGATCCAAAAGGAGAGATAAGTTGTTTGAATTTTTTATTATAATTTTTTTTTTGTATTTTCAATATTTTGTAAAGAAGACTTGGGCAATTTAAAATGAAACAGTACACAACTGAACAACGTGTCAAAATCTTTGAACTTTATTTCAGCACAAAATCATGATTTTATTCATAATTTAATTATGAGCGATGAAGAGCATTTCCAATTGAATGCGTTCGTTAAAAGTCAAAAAGAGCTACGAAAAATCCAAGAGTAGTTCAACAGCGGAAATAATAGTTGCTCCATACATCACTATTGTTAGAATTCGGACATTGTTGGAAAATTTTTTAAGGCCAGCCGTCGAAAATCATCCGCAAGAATGGTTCCAAAGCGCACTGTGCGAGCGACACAATGGCTTTTTGAACTCAAACCCCTACGGTTATTTTGGGCTACCCTGTATAAACATATGCAACTTCTTAGATTTTTCAAGAATTTGGTTAAAGGCCTACTGAAAATTTTGGTATCGGCACCAAACGAAATGTGCATATAGATCAGCTAAAGCATATAACAAACATAGATAAATAAAAAATAATAATATTAGCAGTGAGAATAATCGTTCGTATACACGAGGAAATTTTACTTGTTAGATTTTAACAGTAACAAAATTCACTCATGTTCTATGTCAAGCGCATCGCTAAAAATAATAACAACACATAATCATGTACGATGAGCCTGATGCCCGCCAATCGCATATCTGATTCCCATTTCTGAAAATTAATAACATTAACTTTTTTCCAACTTTCATTCTCATTAGAAAGTCGAAAAATACGGGGGAATAAAAATTAATTTCACATATCAAATACGTAAAAACTAAGCTACGCATTAAATGCTTTTTATACTGCCAATCAATTACTATGCCACCAAATTATAAACAACAGACAACAAGCAACAATTTTAAAAATCATTGACTTGATCGTGGTGTCGCTTGATGGTCAAAAGTAAAAGTTTTACTGGTTTCTTTGGGGGAAAACACAACTTCAAATAGTCAAAAAAAAAAACAGAAACGAATATAAAAAAAAAACAGGAAATAATAAAGAACAAAAGCATTTAAAATATTAATTTTAAATTTGCCTGAAGCAATGTTAGGGAAACATTTACATGCAGAACTTTAATCAACCGAATAAGATTCACTTTTACCCAGAAACTGCACTGAACAATGGCGACGACATGAAATTATAAAAACGAGAAATAAATAAAAATAAATAATTTCACTGTCACTGTTGTAACGTGGTCAGTTCAAGTTGGAGGCGGTTTTATTTTCTCATCTTTTAAGTTGTTCTCGTTGTTTGTGTTGTTTCTATTGTTTCTGTTGTTGTGCTTCCCCAGCAAATTCAACATGTTGAAGTTTTTGTTCTTTTTTTATTTAATTTTTTTTTTGTTTTGTGAGACTTATTCTTCTCAACTGCTTCCAAACAAGGCTGTAACAACAACAACAACAACAACAGCAAAATATTGTTGACCTGATTTGCATACTCTGGTTTAAGTTTAATTATCTGCAAGTATCTGTATGTACAATTCCTACATATACATACTTATATGCACATAAACCATATCCCAGCAAACATTAAATATTGAGCTAAAATTAACAAATGTTCCAAAAAGATATACTTTTCAAAAATGCTTGAAAAACATTAGAAAATAATATCGTTCTCAACAAAAAAGGGAAAATTTTGTCCATTTTCTTTGACCAAGGCTCGAAAATTGTGCTTGATATCGAATTATGAGAGTATTTCAGTTGAAAAGTCTTACTTCATGTTTGCTGGGTACACACATACTTTTGCAGTTCTCTATAGTTAGTGTCATGCCAACTCTTGGCCATTTGTAGAGTCAGTCTTCAGTTTTATATTTTCTGGCTTAATTAAGTTTATTAAATGGAATACCAAAAGAAATGAGCAAAATCAAAAAGTGAAAAGCAAAATAAAAATAAAAAAGAATTATTTTAGCATGAATTTTCAAAGTCAGTGTGTAAAAAAAAATCAAAGCACTAGAATTGAATTGGAATTTTTCTGCATGGAGTCTAATTCCATGGTCAGTATGATGATGATTTTCAAAATTTTATATTGTGAGTTTTGGAGTGAAGATAATGTCTGTATAATCTTATGGCCTCTAAACATTATCTCTGACCACCAGAAAAATTAGGTGACTGACAACTGTCTGCCAAGGCTTTTGTTTCGTTCTTCCATACAAAAAAAAACCTCCTAACCCGTTTTTTTCACTAAGGGCGTCAAAGCGCTTATTAAATGCCTGCCACTCTTTCCATTCTACAACACTTTCTTTTTTTTTTAACAAAAGCCAGTAGCCGCACTCTAAACTATGATCGTAGGAGCTGTAAAAAAATCATTTAAAATTAAAACAAATTCAAAGGCACTTATTTAATTGCATTTTTTGCTCTTTTATAAACCAGTAAACCAACCAGAAATATTTAAATAATTTTTCTATTTACATTTGCATTTCAATTCATGCATATTGAATGCTTCAGTTTGCATATTAAATCATGGACTTGTCTACATTTTGTAGAATATGAAAAATGAATATGTCAACAAATACAAAAAATAATTTTTTCTTTTTTTTTTGAAATGAGAAAAATACTTTATTTTCAAGTACAAATATCCTCTTATATTTTATAGAAATATTCACAGACGTATGAACATACATATGTATGTATGTATGAATGCATGATTGTGCAAGAACACCACTTAGAACAGAAGTGAGTGCCTTTGAGAGTGTGAAATGGAGTGGTTATAATTTTTGTGTAAAAACATTCGCACAAACAAGGCTGAGCGTGGCATACTGAGCACTGCTCCAACAAAAAAAAAAAAGCAAAATTTGAAATCTTATTAGAATATCTAAATTTTTCCCAATTACCCAGGATACAGCAATAAAATATTGCCAACACAAAATTACTGTGCGGCATACAAATTATTCGTTAAAGAATATTTTTGTAAAAAAATCGACTAGGACCTTCGTTCATTTATTCATAAATAATTCCTACATCATTTTCTTTCTACTTTTTTGTCATGTTTTACAGTGAAAATTATTTTCAGTGTAGTTATGGCAAACATCTTTTTTTATCAAATTATTATGCCAGCAGCATTGAGTTGTTATCCAGTTTATAGCACGCCATCTTTCTAATTTGTTCCACCTTTCTGTAACATCTTCTAGTTTTGTGATTGAAAGTGCAAACTTTTTCATGGATTTTACGCACATGTGTTTGTTGTTTTTGTCGCTGATAATGTCAGTTATGCTTTAGCAGTGAAAATTTTACGGAATTTCATTTTGCATTTAACCTTTAACGATGATCAATAATAAATTTGAGCATTCCCTACACAGATACTACAGTTATAATTAGTTAGTTGCAGTGAATGTTATTGCACAATTTGCTAGATGTGGCCAAGGAAAGAATACCAAAACTCTGGCATGTAGAATTCCAAATGGTTGTTCATTATCTCGCTTTTTTCTACATCGATATGACCACTATTTTTGCTACCCCCTCTTTAGTGTTGTCAACTTTTGAATTACAATATACACTGCAATCAAAAAAAAAAAAAAACTCAGCATATGAGTTATGTGGAGCAGCTGTTTTCGATGATTCTTGACAAGTCTGTCAGACTGCCAGCTTTGGCTTTATAACCCACTTAGATCTCGCCCACAGCCTGTTATATATATATTTACTGTAAAACATTTGCGTTTGCCGATGAAGGGAGAAAGATAAATTTATTTGGACTCAGTGGTCTGTTTCCTTTCCCTACGAAATACTACAAATCGAATGTGGGACATGCCAACCAGCATTTTGCATTAAAAGGGGGTGCTGATGGCGAGTAGTCAGCGTATTGGCTCTGCAACCAGAAAACCCCAGGTTCAATTCCCAGCCAGGTCAAATCAGAAAAAAGTTTCTTTCTGAGTTTTCTGTGCTACAGCACCCTCCTTCGTCGGTATTTGAGCAATAATTAAAATGGCTCCATTAGCGTAAAAAAAAACATCAGAAACGCTGCAACTTTGCTTACAATTAACACGCAACTGCAGAGTTGTGCAAGAATTAAGCTCTATCTTCCTGCCAGTTTCACCACCTGTCTATTCTCTATCCTATCCCTCTCTCTAGTTCCAGTACCATGCATTGTATATGTAGGGGATAGTCTCTGAGCACTGGTCCAAAGAAAAAAAATTAAACCTGATATAAATTTCAAGGCACCAGTACTCAACACCTAAATTGCTAAATTTATTCAAAATTATTTTAAGAATCTATTAATTTTGCTTGAGTAGAAACAAAACAGTATGCGGAAGGTGGGATAGCTGTTTTAGATTTGCTATTTCAATTTATATTGAAGAAGCAATAAATAATTTTTTTATCTTGGACCAGCACTCAGGGAATGACTCCTACAGCTGCGAAGCATTGTGCTGATGTCAAGGAGACGTATTAAATTTTTGAAGCTGCGTTTTTTAGTAACCTTTATTTTACTTTTCTGATGCTACACAATAGCGAAAAAGAAAGGTGCTCTGATGTGTCTGTAGATTGATATCAGCTGCAGCCGCAACTGTTCAGTGACCAGTGACAATGCCTTCGCCACGGAAACCTTCCGACGACAACTGGCACAAAAACACACTAATGCACCTCAGAAAAAATACGAACTATTTTTTTCACTTAGTCTGAAACTGGGTTCGAACCCAAGACTTGTGGGTTTGTAGTCAACGTGCCAACTACTTCATTTATCGCCACCCACTTTGCTTTTTTTTCTTGGAAATTTCCTTCACATTTCAGAATTTTTGTTTTCTTTTTATTTCGTCATGCAGTAAATGAGCCCCTCCTACATATACAATGCATTATGCTCGAATTATGCAAACGTTTTAAAAAACTTCGTTCAAAGTGAAATTTTTACGATGAAACATTTTAAATTTTTTGTAAAAAAAAATAGGTGATCTGTAGTACACCTGCTTATGCCGTTAGTTTAACTCTGTCAATAAGTTTTGCACCGTAAATTATTAATTTTGTTTTTGTTTCTTCTTTTCACCCAACAATCATTTATTCTATTCAATCGACATTTCACGTTCTCAACAAGAAAAAAAACACATAAAAGACGAACTTTCAATAAGACATTAAATTTGTTTTTTTTTTCTTTCCTTTCTTTTTCTTTTCCCCTTTGCCCAATAGAAAAATTATCTATCTAATATTTTCTTTCTCCCATATCATTGTCAATTTTCGATATATCACATACATATCTACACGTATTACATGCGATATTGCATTCAGCAGGATTCAGTGTGGCTGGAGGTACGCGCACAAGTGTTTTTGTGTGGGTTATGAGATTCTCTAACGAGTGTAAATTTATAGTTTCGAAATGCTGATGTGCCACTGTGAGCAGCACTCACATACACCACATCTTCACGAACTTATCTTATTTAAAGTTTTGTAATGACGAGCTGCAATAGTGGCAGAGTCAAGCACATATTTGCGGGTGTGTTTAACAGGAAAATTGATGAAATTGATGAAATTGATGTCGTGTCATGTCTAATGTCAAATGAGCTGCTGCCGTTTCCTGCAATACTTAAAGCGAACTCTTAACTTTGAAGCAATAAAAACAAACAAACACACAAACACAACTGAGAAATAAGTTGTATAATAAAACACACATATACAAACCTACACATACACTTACCGGGATAATGCACGAAAAAAATTTTTATTAATAAGAAATTTATGCTGCAAACAGAAAATTTCACATACATTATCAATTTGTAGGAGGTCAAACTAAAATTTTCATATTTATGGCAGCCAATTAGATTGTTTAGATTCAAAGGGCGGCGAACACGCCAAGCAATTTAATAAATTTTTTTTATTTTTATAAAAAAAAAAGAAGGTAATTTGTAAAATGCATATTTTTTTTCGAAAGTAAAATTGAACTTAAGCGTGAAAAAAAATTTTATAAATTGTAACAACATCAATAGCCGGCATATAACACGTACAGTGGGCAATCAAAAAAAAAAACATTTTAATACTAATTTTACACTACTTTTCCCTAAAAAATTTGACTTATTCAGAAAAATATTTTTATTAAAAGCAAATACATTGAAATTGATTTAGGAGCGGTTAGCTTGTTCCTATTTTCTGAATAAGTTAACAGATAGTTTTTAAATCTGATTCAACAGACTAGTGCATAAATTCTGATTCAACTGCATAATAATTTGAGGACTTCCCTAGCTGTTTGCTTTTAAATTATCTTGAGTTGTTAATTAAAAAGTTCTTTCATAATCACAAAAGAGTCAGTTAGGAAAATCACTGAATAATTTAAATTTTTTTTTTTTTTTTTTAAATCAATTCGTTACTTAAATCCAATAAACAATACTTAAGAAATTTAACATAAGAAACATATTTTTATGGGAAAAACTTTTTAAAGGGAAATTAGATGCCTTTCGAAAATTTAAACCATTTTGCAAATCATATTACCGCGAGTTCAGTATACGAGTATATCAAAAGGGCGGCAATAATATAAGCAGCTGAGTCAGCTGTTTATGGGTACGGCAAAAAAGCAAAATTCTATCGATATTTGAGGCTATACTATGACAATGTTGTAGGTTAGATGGCGGACCATCCCCGAAGGAGAACGCCCATTGTGATATCAAAAGCTATTCACACCCGCGGATCAGACAGTCGCCACATGAAATCACCCCGATTCCAAAATAATAGCAACAGTGCTGCCCATAAGAATGGGTCGAACTTCGGTTTTCATTTTTATAGGGTTAAGGTTTGAGAAGGATGGAATAACATAGTTTTTTACTTTAGCAATAGCTAAAGAAAAGTGCATGCTAATTTGTTTACTCATTAAATCAAGTCGAAAACAATACTACTTATAAACAGAAAAATACAAGTTTTTCTTACATCAGACGATTTAGGAAATAAAGTTTTTTTAATTGAAAATTGCAATCACAAGCCAGATAATTTCAATGAATAACGTATAAATTTCTCATACTACATACATGACATACACAAGCATATAAAGGTCTCATCTTATATTTTATTTTTTTAAAGAAATTTCCGGCCTGCCTGTGCCATCATTACAAATACAGTACTGAACTTTATGTGTGCAGTAGGTGTGTGTATTTTATGATTTTCACATTGCACATTTTGCAATATTTCTTTACGATGTGATTGTTGTTGTTGTTGCTGTTACTTCACAACCCCTCGCAATTCTTTCTTCATCATCAGCGACATTAAGATATGTTGCACATCATGTACAATAATAATTCCTGCAAGAGTTCGAACGAAAATCATCAATTTATACGTGAAATTTATTGATTCGCTGTGATCGATTGCCCTGAGTGCCAAACTGTGTAAAAACGTACAAGACGACTGCCAGCGTTTGAACACGCCCGCTCAAAAGTGTGAGAACCACCACTGACACTTAACTGAAAACTTAACCGAATGCTCAAATTGTGTTGAAATTTTCACTTCAAGGTATGATAAGCATTGATATTCAGGGAATCTTTTTTTTCTTCATTTCTTTTTTTTTGCCTTTAAAAAAACAACAGTAATAAATAGTTGGGTTAATGTATTCCGCTTCAAATGTTTCAAATTTAGATATTGAATATTTATTATCAACGTAACAGGAAAAAGAAAGCATATATCCCCAGCGAAGCTGGATAAATGAATCAGTTGGTTTTTTTATATTTTTTTTTTTTAATTGACAAAAAAGAAAGTTATAAACGTTCGTTAGTTTTGAATGTTTGTTAGTAAAATTGAATATTAAAAAATAAATATTAAATTAATTAGAGAGTATTTTTTTTACGGAAATTTTAATTTCAATCTAAGAAACTTCTACCTTTTAGACAAATAAATAACGCTGTGCTGTTAGAAAATCAGATTTTTACTCGAGAAGTTTGTTGCAAAAATTAAAACCAAAAACAAAATAAATAGAGATGTATTTATCACCGTGATTATAACACCATCGCTTTTGTGGTATGTGGGGAATTCTACAGAGATTGTCAGAGATGCAAGTCAGCAGTGAAAAGGTAGAAAACGCTGTTGATAACTGACTTTTCAAGTTGCTACCGCAAACTGATAGAAAAGCCGTTATTACGCTGATGTAATTTCACATCAGTGCTATGTCAACTGTCTTTTGTTTTTGGCCCCATAACACTTTTCGTCATATTGTCTTCACTGCAATGAAATGCCATTATCAGTGAAACAGCATATTGGAATCAAATTCTTTTTAAACAGAAGGAACACTCAAGCACTGATTGCCTATAGCTATTAGGCACACTAATGCACATCAGAAAAAATGCGAAGTGTTTTTATGCCTTAGTCGAGCGCTAGACTCGGAACCGGCACCATTGGTTTTGTAGGCGACGTGCTGACTACTTCAGTCAAAGCCACCTCAGACAGAATATAACACTTGGCGCTCTCATTCTGTTTTGTTTTGATAGTCACTACATGTGTCATCAATATGATGAAAACGTGTCATACGACCGTATGCTTGAATCTGCATGTTTGTTGTACTGGGTTAGTTTTTAAAAATATCAATAGATTTTATTATTAGCTGTGTCATAGTAATCATGATGCGTGTACAATGAGGCAGTGTCAGGTTTTTTAACTTTTTGAAAGTGCGTTTAAAAAAAAAAATAAAAAATAAAACAATAAAATTTGTATTCAAATCAAATTACAAATATTACAACATTGTTTACACTTTAATAAAATGTATATAATTAGTGATATCTTATTGATGTCCTTGCAATCATAGCAAACATGACACTCAAACTATTACAAAATTCCATGTTGACGTTTGCCAGCAGATTAATGTCTTTTTTTTGCTTTATCGAAGACATTTGTCATATTTCTGAATGCGAAGATACATTTTCCTATGATAATAAACAGGGTATCGCAACTGCTCTATATGGCAGCACGAACAAGCATATCGAATCTATAAGTAGAATTATGTTGGGAAGTCCAAATTCGAAAAATTTCAACAATTCAAAATTATGATCGAACATGGGAAAGTTCCAGGTACGATCTCCAAAGTCGACCATACCCGTATGTTTTTATTTCTCTATTCTTCCTTAGTAGAAAATTTGGATTACATTTACTATATTCCAATTAGGAAACTGTTTCGTTACGTGTACTCTAATGAACACAAAATAAAGATCTCTTCATTTGAAACACAAAATAAATAAAGAAAAAAAAACACTTGAAAATTATTTTAATACTCGTGGCATGGTAACCCAGTTTACGCATGCGCAAACAATTTTATAGCTGGGCAAAACCATATTCGTACAGTGGTTTGCCAAATTATTAGGGACACTAAATTAGTAACGTTACATATTTTTTTTTCTTAATTTATTGTGTAACAAGTAAATTATAAATAAACGGTAGTTTGGCCACGTATGGAACTGACTCGCCAAACTCAGGTTTGTTTTATTGTGCTAGTAAAGTCACGTACAGATGGAGGTGAGTTTGACGAATATTAAAACAATTTAGATTCTGGGCAAACTCACATCTACCAGCAGAATTTTACCAACACATGCATCAATTTCATCAAAGCATTCTGGTGTTTATCTCACCTGCTTTAGACTGTTGCTCAGAAAGTCTTGGATTTTTATTTTTTCAAGGTGATATTTCTATTGTTTAAAAATATGGGCATATCTTACAGTGAAATATTTTTTTTTCATGTTAAACTGTATCTTTTCCTCCATATTTTTAGATGTAGAATTTCTCAAATGCTAATCTTGTGTTAATAAAATAAATATTCAATACTGAGAAACTGTGTTTTATTTGAAAATTTTTACACTGTTACCTCAAAGTTGAATTTCTTCGTTATTGTACCAAATAATGTGGCCACCACTGTGTGCCATATTTTGCTAAAATTGTTTACCACTAATTTGCAAAGCTAATTTTTGTTTTCTGTTTTTGGCCATTGTTTTGTTAATATTAACTTTTAACCAATCGATTTGAAATAGTTTCTTGCGAAGCTATCAAAACAACTCGTTAAAGACAACAGATCAACACACGCCAGCACAACATGTTCAGCATTCAAAAAAGCAGAAAGAAATTCTCAATCATTAAAATGAATTAAGCAAAGAAACCTGAGAATTTCTTAAAAAACTTTTTATATTTTCATGTTTTTATTTTAATGTTTTTGGTGAAAACATGCTGCTGTCAAACAATCGACGACCATAAATGATGAATAATGACAACTTGTTGAAGAAATTGGCGGCAGTGGTTGGATATTTTTTTCTTCAATCAATTGAAAGATTAAAACAAAAGTTGAATAAAAATAGAGATTGATATAAAACAGAATAAAAAAACGCTTTAAGAAGCTTAAAATATAATTTTTATGTAGAAAGTGAAAACTGTGTTTATTGGTTTGTAATTCTATTAAAATTCGCAGTTAATTTGAAAGCATAAAGCAGAAAAATATTTTTAATCTTTTAATCAATCAAGCATGATTGTATAAACATTTAAATTGTATTTCGAACAAATAATTTTTTATGGCCACATAAGTGGGTCATTTTTGTTTAACATCTAGCAAAATACTGCCACGTCTGCCAGACTCGACAGATAAAAAGTCCGAGTCGTATGCGAAAAATTCTTTGAGATTTCTGCCCCTAAAGTCGTTGGTACGCAGATATGTCGTGGTCGTAGGAAATTCAGAATTTTCTTTCGATATTTCTAAATAGATAGACAGATATATAGAGATAAATGGGATGGAAAAGAAATTAGAAATTCTGATCTCTGATCTGAAATAGTGACAGATATTTGAAGAACGTCGAAAGAAATTCTAAGCGACTAATCGTGCAGATTTCTTATATCGAGGGCTTGAACCGTTAGCTGCACAACTTATACGCCATCCAATACCTCCAGGTTATAGATACCAAACTTGCTCCTGCTGAAATCGAAGAGTGCAGGAGGACATTGGCAAAAGAAGTGAAGTACTTTCTCCTCTTCCTCGTCAACCTCTTCCTCCGCCTCCTCTGTCTCTTCCTCATCCACCTCTTCCTCATCGTCTTCCACCCTTCTTCCACATCTTCTTCCCCCTCCTCTCCCTCATCCTCCTACTGCTCTTTCTGCTTCTTCTGTCTTTCTTCTTCTCCTCCTCATCCTCCAGATCACTACAGATTCTACAATAGCCGTTGCAACACTGACCTTTAAAACATGAATTCTACTGTTCAGAGGGCTCTTAGCACCGGCAACAGTAATCAAATCCGATCTGTATTGAACAGCAGTAAGTCGAGCTAGTCTTCATCTCATCATAATGAGGCCATATGCTGCTAGCCATTAGATAGGGCACCTCGCTCTTCCACCTCTATTGAGCCAGTTCATAGAATTTTTGCCTAATCAATGACATGGTCACACTAGTGACTCGGTTGATTATTGAGTCATCTAATGTCATCCATCACTGGTAATACCAGCTATTACACAGTAATACAAGTAGTTCCCGTATCCTGCAATCAATGTCAGTGTCGCTCTACAATATCTTCCTACCTCATTGAGGGACACTCGGCATTCCCCTCCAGCGAAATGGAGCACATAATTTTTCTTCAGAAAGCAGTACTTTTGTCTGAAAAAGCAAATATGTTCTTTCTCAAGAAGAATGGCATTATTTTTCAAATTTTTCTTAGAAAAACTTCAGTTCTCTGTTTTTGTCGAAAGCGTTGCCTGCCTTGCAAAATAATTTTACAATTTTAAATTTCAATTCGTGAAGACGCCTTCCTGTCCTATTTTTTCTACTCTTGTGCTGTGATCACGTTTTACAATATTCCCCTTTTTGCTCCTTTTTATTTTTATGATATTTTCTACTCTTTGTACATTTATTACATTTTAATGTTTATAATTTTCTATGCACAAATTACCATTCTCATGCTTAAAAGACCAAAATGAGCCCTCCAACATAAAAAGACTGTAATAGAAAACATTTGTGTGGCAGAAAAGAGAAGATTTAATTCGACTATAAAACGCAGTCTGGAAAACCGCATACTGCCATGAAAAAGAAATAAAAAACAATTATAAACTGAAACTTGAAACAGAAATTTATGCCAGATGACAATTTAAAATGTCTTTATGAAGTTGGCCAACTTCATTGCAATTTGCATGTTCCAGTGTAAGAATTAAAAAAAAAAATATGGAAAAATTATATTAAACAATTGATTGCGTTGAATGCAATGAAAACTAGAGCATTAAATATGTGTCACGAGGCAAATAAATAAAAATAATTTTTACATATTTTATATGTCAATGGAAATAATGTAGAGGAGGAATATGTTAATGTGATATTAAGCCTGCCATGTTTGTGAACTTATTACCAGAAGGCATTACAATTTGTATTTAGCAAATAGATATAAATTTTATTACAATTTTATATACTTAATATAGTCAAATATTTTTGGGAAATTTTTTATTATTGAAATATAAATTTTAATTCTGAATGAAGCAGTGAAGGAAAAACACGTTAGACCTAAGGAAAGTGTTAGCCAATTTTCTTTCAGAAGAATTGGGAATTACCAAATTGTGACACATCGCACAACCACATACGAACCCATTTAATTTTCTTATTATTAAGTTGGTTTAATTAAATAAGCTATGTTATTTATTCTAGTTATCTAGTTTCACAGCAATGCATTGCAAGGTCCTTTAAATTGTTTAATTATCAAGAGACCACTGTAGATTGAAAATTTTGCAGTAATTTTGGTTAATTTTAAAAGATTTGAATATTTAAATGAACCATAGATCGATTGTGAATTCATCGAAGCAATTTTGCTATTTTTAATTAGGAAATTAGAAAAATTACACGCGATAATTAAATTAAGAATTATGCAAATGCAAAGTACAACAGATTTACAACTATTTTCCTGAAATTACTCGATTTTAAATACCAAATTATTTAAATAAAATTTTAATGAAGCTCTATTTTTAGTTTAAATAGTCAACACAATATTTTACATATAATTTTGTGTCATTATGCTTCTTTTTCAAAGAAAAAAAAAATTAAATTTAAAATAAATAAAAATTAAGTTTCATAAATGTTGTCATACTCGTATTCCCTCACTCAATCAATAGCAAACGATAGTATATCTGCAACAGCGAACGAAATGCTGTGCAACTATCAGCTGAATTTAAAAGAAACGAAAAAAAGTAAAGTAAAGCAAAAATATTTATCTGCCAGCGAATACAAACAAACGAGAAAAAAATAAATAAGAAAAAAATTGTACAAAATGATTCCATACTCAATGAGTACGAATTGCTGTATTGCAAGCAGCATTGTCAGTTGGTTTAATAGAACAGAACAAAAAATGTTTAAAATTGTTGGCAACGACAACAACAACAACAACAACAACAACAGCAATTGCATGAAAGACTAAGTAAAATATGAAACCACCAGGGAAAAACTAAGAAACATCACAGGGAAATAAAAAGTACGAAATAGAAATGAGAGGAAAAAAAAAAAAAGAAAATTATTACTAATGTGGAAAATTGCATTTTCTGCAAATAATCATGCATGTTGCCAGTTTATGCACAAACAGGCAAAAGTGGTTATTTCCTTCTCCCTCGCTCTCTCTCTCTTTCTCTCTCCCGCTTTTTCTTTACCACGTTCATGGGGCATTTATTCCACCCATTTGTGTGTGTTCTTTCGCTCATTTTAAGCAGATAAATTTTTTATAAAATAATTTCGTTATTTTCTTACAGCAGTAAAAAAGTTAAAAATGTTGAAAAAAATAAAAAACACAGGGAAAATATAACGAAATGAATTACATTTAAAGTTAATGTCATTAACAAAGTTTTAGTGAATTTAAAATTTAATGATTTCTATCCCTTTGGTAAAAGGCCAGTGGATGGGAAAAAGGAAACATGAACGCGTAAATGTTTGATTTAATTTGAAGGGTTTTGATATTTTAATTTGTTGGAAATAAAGTTTTATATTCGAAAATTTTGTTATAATTTTTTTTTTGGTTCCTAATTGCATTTAAAGCAACACAAATTAATACATACTTTTTTTTCTAAAATAAAATAAAATGAGGGAAAAATGTACAAAACAATTGCTTTGCACATTAAAATGTTGTTCAACTTTTAACTGCACAGAGTTCAGATGATAATTTATCTTTTTGTAATTTAGAATTAGGAATATTTATTTAAACTACAATGATTACAAATGAATGAATGAAAATTTGTGGGTGTTTAACTTTATAGTTAATTTAGCACAATAATATGAAAAATTTATTTTCATTATTAGAAAAAAGGAAAAAGAACAATTAATCTCCAACAGCAGTGAGTAGAACACGTATATCCATATTTTCCATGCCACTACACACGTCATCAGTGCTATTTGTGTCAAAAGGGAGTTCGTTGTAAAGTCATCATATTTTGTTTTCATTCATCATATCATATCATTTATATTGTTTTGTTTTGTTTTGTTTAAAGTTTTATATTAATTTCAAAAAGAAAAAAAAATTTATAAAATATTAAAATTTTCTGAAGATGTTAACCGATGTTTAATGAAATATTGAAATAAATAGAACACATTTAATAAAAACTTTTAAGATTTAAAAAAAATCAAGAAATATTTAGAACAAATTTAAAGAACAAATTTTCTCTGGAGTACCGTTAATAACTGTCACATTCTTCTACATAATTAATTATTTTTTAAAGAAAATGGAACTAGAACTAATAAATATTTCATGGTATTTTCTTTTATATTTGGGTTTTTTTTTAATCATTTCATTCATTGCTTTAAATTTTCTATTGATCAGAATAAGAATAACATTTAGAATTTTCGTTAATTTATTTCAACTTTTAGGCTGTGATCTAATCAAAACAAAAAAGAATTTAACTGTTTTTGCTGTTTAAGCTTAAAGAAATTCTCAGCTGCATTAAACCAATTTCTTTGTTGAAAAAGATTCCACATGAAGTCAGAGTCGTCAAGCAGCATTTAAAAAATCACCTCCATTAGGCGGTGGTGCGGTGGTACCTTGTCACGTTGCACAGTGTCGCTTAGGGATTTTTTAATTCAATTTTTATATCGTTAATTATACTCTTGCCATGTTGCTGGTTTTATTTTTGTGTCAGAAAGCATAAACAATAATTATATAGTCGTCACAAATTTGTTGGTTAAATTACTGTTAACAAATTGAGGTGTATTGTGTCTTTAGTGCTGCTATTTTTCTGAACACCAAAAAAAGAAGAACAATACGAATAATTTTTTTAATTGTTATTCATAACGGTATTCGTTACCTCAACCTAGCGGTTTATTTAAGTGTTTTTTCTTCTTTTTCTGTTGTCTTTTTCGTTATTCAAGAACCAACCTCTAGAAAAGCAAAACAGCGAAGCCCACCACAATACAAACAATAGTCAACGAAATGTTATTATGTTCTAAAGTTTTTACACGTCTGCCAATGATTTTCTCTTAGGAAAGTTTTTAGCCCAAAACCCAAAGAGAATACAATAATAAAACATGGTAACAAATACAAATGAAACAGCAAGAAAAAAATTCACACTCCAAACATTGAACTGTCATGCATAAAGCAGACCAAAATATGTTAACAAGAGACATGAAAAAAAAAGAACAGAAAATGTTTTTGGCTTCAACTTAAAACAAACAAAAAAAAATGAGGAAAAAAATCATTTACAAAAACGTGCGTGTAGAGCAAACAAAAAATTGCAACAGCACTAACAAATTAAGAAGCAAAGGAATTTTTTCTAAATACTCGTATCAACATTCCCATAATAAAAAAAAAAACCAAACTTAAATAATTAAAATAATATTCCAATAATAAAAAGTTGCAAATATGCATTAACAGAGCAACCAGAAATACGCAGCCATAGAAAAAATGCTCCAAAATATAAGCAAAATCTTTTTACCACACTTCCGGTTGCCCTGGGCATCGCTGTAAATTTATTTCTGTTAATATCCTGAGGGGAACAACTCCTGCAATACAAAACCGAAAGTGCTGAAGCTGTTGATGCGAATGCATTTCATTAAGCAAAACTAATGAATATTAAATAAAACTTTTTGTATGAACACACACACACATACACATATATGTATGTGTATATGAACACATTAAAACACACATGTAATTTTTCCAGTTATTATTATTCAATTATGCACACACACATACATACATATGTACGCAAGGATAGATACGTAAAGGTGAGAAAACTTTTCTCTCAATTTAAAGTGTAGAACAACAGCTCTACAGGTCTAATTACTTTTTTTCTTTCCCAGCGAATGTCAATTCGGTTTTAGTGGAAAAATAAGAATCAGAACAAGGACCCATTTATAACGTCACTGCAAGCAAGCAGATCAGTTGATAATACTTTCTTGCTGTCAAATTATTTATTTCGCCTGTATTTTGTTTGTGCATTTTACAAATGTGCGTACGTGTGTGCATCTCATAGTCTAAAATAGAATAAATCAGAAACATATTTATAACACAGGCAAATCCCGGTATAACGCACGATATAATGTCAGGCCCATTTGTAATACCGAAAAATTCATTATATCTCGAACTTCTTTTAAAGTTTTATTTTTATTATTGTCTTTAAGTTGAACAAAAATTGCTCAGTTCGTACATACTTGTATAATAAAATTAATATTTTTAATTTCAACTATTTTTTCATTTATTCGCCGCGAGTCAAAATTAGTTAGGATTACACTGGTCAACACAAATTTATTGGCCTGAGTTTTCTAAGTCAAGTTGAATATATATGGTACTCCGATTCAATTCCTATAAATTACCTTTTTTGGATTGACTCTGGTTCTCGACATTTACCGTTATATAGAAAAAAGCGGAGGGTGCATCACATAATTTGCAATAACTCGAGAATTAGCTATTCGATAGAACTAAGTAAAGCACATAAGGACCGAGAATAAAATAACCTATAAACTATGTTATTATACATTTTTTTGCAAATCCTTATATTTTAAAACATATTCCGAATGTTTTCAAAAAAAAAACACTTTCTTTCAAGAAAATGTAAAAAAATATTTATCAAAAATGTAAAATAAACAAAATCTAAATTGTTAGTATTAATTTTTGTATTTGCATATGTTAGAAATGAAATGAGTCTTATCTCTTATCTCATTAAAATGCATTCATTAATTCTAATTTTATTCACAATTAACTGGTAGCAGTAATTTTACAGAAAAATTTTGTGGTTTTAATTTTTGTTTTTGTAGTAGACATTATATTTAATTCAGTTATATATATTTGATTTTATTGAAAATATTTTTTCACTTGCAATTAAAAAGAGTGTTTAGGAAAAAACGTCAAATGTGTATATTTCGGAATGGAAAGTTTGTAAAACTTGTGTTCAGTCATTCGGACTCTGGTGTCGATAAAAAAAAATTATTTAAAATATATATTTTGCATTGACCAATTTCTTTACGATTTTTCAAAGCTGAAATTACGATTTTTTTATATTTTATCGGGATTTTGACGAGAATTAGGAAGTTTTATCTGGCAGCCCGGCGGGTGGCACTTGCCAAATATCCGTGACCGCTCGTTGGTTATAGATCCTCTCGGGACATGTACTCATTAATAAACATCATGTTTAGGAATGTAGGAAATATTTCCTATGGAAAAAAATGCCGAAAAAAATTCAAGGGTACAGGTAGAATGATATTAATAATTCCACAAAATAAAATTGAGACATAAAAACGTATTTTATTTTATATTTTACATTATTAATGCGTGAGTGGCAGTGCATTAAATTATCTTGTTTTTTTCTTCTGCTCAGTTGTACAATAAAAACAACAACATAAAAATGACAAATAAACTTGACAGTTTGTCTTACATTTCTTTTCAACTGGCTTACACTTCATTGCTGTGACAATTTAAGCTAAAAATGGGAATACTCGTACATATGTACATTGTATTTTAGTGTTGCTGTTGTTGTCATTATAATTATTATTATTGTAGGCTAATAAAATGTTGTAAAATATATATACATACAGACATGTGTTTAGTAAGTGTCTGTGTTTAGTTGACTTCTTGTGTTCAGATTTAAGATAGAAAATTGCGTCTACGACCACTTTTTTGCATAGAGTATTGTGGAGCAGAGTAGTCTGGGTAATTAAACACTTTCGCTCGTTAAGATTAAGACTTTTAGATTAACAAAAATATATATATATACTTATGTATGTACATATATTTAAATTAGGTATTATTTTTCTTACAAGTAGTTTTTTTTGTGTGTTTAATGAGCATGTTTGTCTTTTACACCAAATGTCATCTGTCATGGTCAGGTTTTATTTTTTTTTTTTTATTTAATTTAGTTTTTTGTTTTTAATTTTCTTAAAGAGAAAACTTGTTCGAATTATTTTAAATATTTTATGATAACTTTATTGTGCAGTTTTACATTTTAATTTGAATGTCGCTAATAAACAAATAATAATAATAATAACTTAAAAAATACTAAAAGTATTATATAATTATTTTAATTGTTTAATTTGTTTAACAGAAAAAAATTTTTTTTTTTTTTTTATTAAAGGGAAAGTAATTTTTAAAACAAGTTTTGTCCGGAAGATTTTTTAAATTCGGTTTTGAAATTTTTGGTTGTGCAATTTAAATACCAAACGCATTTATTTTACCTTTCATTTTTTCCAATTTAACTCTAACTACATATACACAGAAAAAATGTTGGCTGCTTTGAATTCAATGAAATGAAAATTATTTTCAGTCTCTTTTTCACGCAATCTTTTAATTCCGCCAATTAAACTCCTTAGTTGAAGAAAATCCCAAAATTTTTGTGTACATTTATATTATATATCTACGAGTACGCAGAAAATTCTTGAAAAGAGCTAAGAAATTTCATATGTTCATACAAGAACTCCCATGAAATCTTTGAGAATTCCGAAAATTATATTGTGGGCCAAAATGTTCGAAGGCGTTTGAGTTCATTTTAACTTCTTATTTAAGAAATTGTTATTAAATTTTTAATTCAATTATGAAAAATTATATCTCGCAATGCTGGCGATTTTCTGCTGCTCATATTCGTAGTCTTTCCAAAATATTTTCCATAGCTTTTAACAAAACTTTAAGTGTTTTATTGTTGATTTCGTCGTGTATATTAATTTTAATTGCTTTATGGTTCTAGGCTTATTAATATAGACTTTTCCATTAAAATAATACCAAAAGAAACAATCTGAAGCGGTTAAAGCCGCTGAACGCGGAGACCAATTAAAACCGCTTGTACGGGAAATAATTCGTCCACCAAAGATGTCGCGTAAAAGAGCCAGTGTGTCCCTAGCAGTGTGAATTTTGTAAGGAAACATTCTTATTGTATGTAAAATTCTCTGCAGCGACTTTCGTGAGAAGCTAAAGTTGTATCGAATGTTTGATGTTTCTTCTTCTTCCCAAATACTCTGCTGTAACCGTTCAATAGTGTTATCTATGTACACCATTCGTCGGCTGCCGGCACCAGGAAGGTTCCAACCCGCACATTAAAATAACGACGATATGCACGCTGAATCAAAAGAAAGGATCGTTGATTTGAGAAATAAAGTTCAACGATTTTTGCACGTTCTTCAATTGTGTACTATCCCATTTAAAATTCCCCAAGTCTTCTTTACAAAATACTGAAAACACAATAAAAAATTATATTAAAAAAGTTATAAGGAATTCAAACACCTTTGCTCATTTTAGGCCACCCTGTAGAAAACAAAATAAACGAAATACGTTCTTGAAAAAATTTTCTTTATACAACAAACACTTTATTATTCGATTTAAATATATTTCTAAACCATTTTACACATAGTCAAGCTCTGGCTGACAATGAATGTATTTTAAAGGAAAAATTCAAAATAAAATATTTAATACAATTATGTAACTACTTTTTCATTATTAATTTAATTTATTTATTGTTATATGGTTCGGCTAACAAAGAGAGATAAATAATCGTAATTAATTTTGACTCGCGTTGAATAAATGAAATAATAGTTACTTTATGAATACAAATATGTTAATTGATATGATCAATTTGCTTGCTGGCTGAAAATTGGTAAAAATTTTAATTGGAATGACAATTTACTAAGTAACTTTTTAAACGGAATTCATTTACAATTTCTTTCGTTTAGAAGAAGCAAGTGTTCTTTTCCGCTGGCACTGTTTCAGCTGTAAAGTCAACCACCACCAAAAGCCAAACTCTCCATCAGTAACATATATATTTCTTTGCTATAATTTAAATCAGCAATATTTATTTAAATATACTGTTCACTTTAGTTTCAGCAAAATGTACAATAATTTCAATAATTTTTATAGTCAAGTCGGAAGAAAATAGAGAGAAAATAAAATATTGAAATACAAAAGGAAATTTCTTTTGTCCAGCCGCTCTGCGTCAGCGTAATAAAATCAGTTACACTTGTTTACCATAAAAATGTTTAAAATTAACACCAAATCATATTGAGCAGCTTAAAGCAAAGAAATTAACAAACGTATTTTTGTATTCCGCTTTAAACAAAAAATAAAAAAAAATACAAACTTCAATACCCTGTTATTTGTGTGCATTTCTCTGCTTTCAAGTGAAAGTTTAAAAGCAACTTCAAATGCCAAACTAAATGAAAGTTATTGTTCTAATGTGGGTTCATAAATTATAATAAAATGTGTGAGTCTTAATCATAATTCTCATTTGTTGTGTTGCGCAAAAATAGAAACCCCAACAAATAATAATAAGCATTGCCATTGTAATTAAATAAAAAAATAAATTTCTTTATGGAATAAATTAATTTAAAAAAAATGTAGAATCATGTCTGTTCCGGTCTAAAATTTAGTATGGAAATTGAAGAAAAAGTTTGAGATTTTTGTCATTGGCCAGTGTGCCTTGCAGGTGTGACCAAGTCAAAGAAAGCAAAAATATGCGAAAAACACATAGACAACAGCTGGCTACATGCTACAAAGACAGTAAATGCAATTGGCTGCACTTGTCGCCTTGTAGTCAGCGCCAAATATATCGTAACGTAAAAAATCTGAAAGCTATTGCACTTAAAAACGTAGAAACTATTTTGGTTTCCCATTTTAATTGTTAGATACATACATATGAATGCAGTGCCTTATTTCGAAATGCTGTTTATTTTAAATTTAAATTTATTTATTTTCAATTTTAAATAGGCTAGCGATCGAAATTACATGGGATAGTCACTAAAAAACAAACTAAAACAAAATTGTAACTGACGTACACTAGCAGACCAGAGAACATGCTGTTTTCGAATGCTGCTACACCTTCATCTTCAGCGTTCTTCGAGATGTCTACAAAAAGCATTGGTAACATTGTGTGTTTTTATTTTCTTTTAGGAATGAATAGACTTGAAAAGACACAGATAGTGAATATTGAGCTTCGCTCTTACCGTTGGTTTGATTCCACAACCTTCGGGGCATTCTATAAAGTCAACTACTCAGGCAGCTGGTCCCGCAATTTAAATTGTTAATTTTTCGGACTATTTTTATACATATTTTTTTTTATATTCCCTTAAAAGGAATGCGATATTTTCAAGCTTTCATTTATTTCTTATTATATCAATGTCGTTTTAATAACTGGAAATTAAGCATTGAACACATAAACCACAGCAGCCTACACGATTACAAATGTTAATCTGCTTTTAAATTCATCAGTTGAAAATAAAATAGCAAAAGAGAAATAGAAAAGAGAGAAGAGTAACTGCGGCACAAATAATTATGTACCCCTCTTACAAAAACGTTGCTGTTCATCACTGTCTCGTTGCGACATAAACAGAAACTGAACACAAAGGAAATCACATATCGAAATATGACGTTTTGTTGCATGAGCACCGAAAACAACATAGGCGATGTTGCCTAACTTCCATTGCCAACTGGAGATTTTCTTGGCGCCGTTACGTTGCTAATTTTCGTCACCGATTTGTGCAACAAACTTTTCTTGCGCAAATGTATGGAAGTTCGATTACCTCGACAGTTACTGTGTATGCGGAGTCGAGGCTTAAGCCTCTGTATATGTTAACTTTGATGAATTTTAGCCGGCAGCTTGCTGTGGTGGTCGCTTAGCCATGGCGCCGAAATAATCGTCTTCATATCAGCAGATTATATCTTAACGTTAATTTTAAATTGACCAAATTGGCACATCTCTTAATTAAAAGTTTAAAATTAATCAAACGCTTTTGCTTGATTTACACCAGTTTTACATGGCCTAAGGAATGAGTATATACGACTGACTGTCTGGCTGACTAATTAATGGCCTAAACGTTATTTAATAATTAGTGTTAACATAATAATTATTAATAAACTGTTATTGTGTTCATTATCGAATCTAGCTGAGTAATCAAGCAAGCAAGCAAAACAGACAGCCACCACACCATAAATCCATCAGCCAAACCACACATGCACCACACTCGATTTATACACCAAGTGATTCGTATAAATAAGTTTTTTCTTCTTCTGTTTTATAGCACGCCAAACTGTCAATTGGCCGCATTTCAGGTGGGCAAGAAAAAAATTCATATTGAACATCGGTATGACCGAGTGTCTGTCTGTCCGTCTACCTGCCTGCCTATTGCGTGCGGTAACTGGTGGCGGTGATGAAGATAATGACTAATTGCTAAAAAGCAAATGTTTTTAGCGGGGTTTTTTTAAGGTTTTAGGAACACCATTAGTAGGGAAAATGATTGACATATTGGTGTTTTAGAGTTAAATTAATGTGGGCAAAGAACGAAAACAAAACAGTAACTTGGTGTCTTCATTCTCAAGTGACTTTGAAGTTTTGATTTTCTGGATTGGAGAAGAATATACATTTTCTAATTGCTTTTTTTTTAAGTTAAAATAACTGCCCCTGGCAAGAAACTATTTTCAAACTTTCCCAGCTTAAAATTCGTTTCTACGTACATAATTACAGATGTATTTAATTCGTTTAATTGTCATGTAAACATAATGACTCTTTTCGTTATTAAATGTTCACCTTCCTAAAGCATACATACATTCATACATACATACATACATATGTAGTGTTCACATACATAAACCTTTCGAGCGGTCACTTGCTACTGGTTTGTACTCTTCGTATGCCAAGTTGGAAAAAATTTAAATTAAGATTTTCTTGTTTCACATGTTTAAAAATATGTTTTTTATTTTTAATTTATTTTTTAATTTTTCATGGAACTTTGAATTCAGGTTCGTCCGGTAAATAATGAAAAGAATAGTACAATCGCATACTGCATCCAAAGACTTCAAAACGCACAAGGTTAAAGGTTAAATATTATTTACTTTTCTTTTTTTATATGGTTTAGCTGTTTTTAGTTTAGTTTCCAAAACCATCAGAAGACCTTTAACCAATTGTTTGAAAAAAAAGCTAAGAAATTTCCCATGTAGAACTCCCAAAAAATTTTTGAGAATTACGAAATATACAACCAAAATAAATCAAATAGCTACTTTATAAATCAAATGAGAGAATAATTAAGAGGTTAAATTTTGATTTAGATGATTTAGACGGTCTTCGAACTTCTTTAAAGTGAACTTCTATCGAATAAAGCTTTCCCAGTTACGAATTGATTTCGAAATTATAGCTTTTTGGTTCCAGTTTGTGATGTTCTTATAATAGCATTCCATACAATTAATTTCTTTTTTTAATTTGATACAGGTCTTTATAATGTGAACTGTATAAACAAATTTCTCTGTTACATTTAATAATTGCTTACACACACACACATACATATTTCAATCCTAATGCCAAACTTTACTTTACTTTTCTATTGACAGGTTCAGAAAACGATGAAAGATACCGATCCGGTGAGAAAGAGCAGATATTAATTGTCAAAGTAGCGCCTCTTCAGCAATTTATTCCACATGCAATATTGAACAGAGTACCAGGCTTAAGTCAGTAAGTTTTAAAAATTATTATCAAAAATCATAAAAATATCTTTAATTTACAATAGATTTATGAAATAAATTTCAATACAAATTAAATTATTGAACATTTTTTAAACCAAAAAAAAAATATAAAAATTTTACGCACTACTTTTCCCAAAATATTTACATTGAAATTGATTTAGAAAAAATATTTCCTGTAACTCGGTAGTGTTTTTTTTAATAAAATTTTTTTTTCAATATTTCTTTTTATTCCAACCAGCTATAGAGAATTCTGTTTACTTTGATAGACTCTTCGTAAAATTAACACATTAAATTAAATTTTTTTTCTCTCGTTTTCAATTATCAAGAAAATATGTGTGTGAATATTTCCTCTACTTTTTAATGTCCAAACGAGGAAACTTAAAACAAGTCTGAGTGTTCAGTTTTTTATTTCTTTTTTTCTTAATTTTACTTTATTTTTTTTTTTTTTTGTGCAACATTTTCATGTGAAAGTGGTATTACAACCATTGAAAAAATTAAAAGCAACAAAAAAAATCAACAATAACAAACCAAACATCTCAAGACTTCACATTCTTCGGAATTCCACTAACAAAATCAGCAACAACAAAAAGAAAATAATTTAAAACCAGCCTTAACACAGTTTAATAACAAACAAAAAAAAACCGATGTGACTAAATTCCAGCATGAAATACTGACGTACTGGTGATGTTAACAAGTGACTCAAGTTTTGGCCTTAAAAATGTTACCACAACAAAAATACTCCTTCAAAAGTAATCGTAACAAAACGCCCGCCAGTCACAACAATACAAAAGCATATGAATATTAAATATTTTTGAAAAAATAATAATTCTTTCAATTCAGAGATGAAAAAAATTTAGTAGTATTTCCGAATAAAACGAAAACACATTTAATAATTCCATGTGTTGAAAGTAAAGAAAGAAATTCTATACACTTTCGACTGCAATTAAATTAGTTTTATAATAAAAATAAATGTTTTGAAAATTGCAGTTGACAGATTTCATTTGATCAACATCTTCTTTATAAATTATTATATATATTATTATAGAAAATATTTTTAAAATTAAAATATATCGGGTGTTTTTTTTAGCTGCATGGGTCCTTAAAATTGGAATACAAGACAGAAATATTGTTGGAATGAAATTTCCTTTATGATAATCTGGCAGATAAATTCATGGCCGCCGCGGCTACGAGTTACATGGTCCATTCGATCAGTCCAAATTTTGACTACTTTTTCTTATCACATTTATGAATCTGGCCATATGCCGTCAATGGTCGCAACAGTATTGAGAAACGATGGTTCTCATGCGTTTAAAAAAGAACACCCGATAGAAGTTCACTTACAATTTTATTGAATTTACAAATTTCTCAATTCAAATACTAAAAGTATTTTATTTTCTGTGTTGTGGGTATTAGAAAAATTTTACTTGTTTAATTTTAATTTTTTTAAAGTTGTTTTATTTTTTTTAATTTATTTTGGAAATGCATCAATTAAATGAGAAGTTTTTCTGCTCATTTAATGTTAAAATAAAATATTTCGAATATTGTGATAAAAATAATGAAATTAATTAATTAATTGTCCCAAAAAAAGGAAGAGGTAAGAATTTTTTCAGCCCTGCTAAAAACAGAAAGAAGATAAATCCGTATTGATAATTTGTTTTTTTTTTAAATTGCGTTTCTCCGCCTAAAAGGCATCGAACGATGCAACAATTCTTATCTCCACTTCTTTTTTGTACAATTAATTTATTCATTTCATTAATTTTATTTTAATATCTGAAATATTTTATTTTAGAAAAACCTTCTCATTAATAATTCCTCAATACAGAAAATTCCATTTACATTTGTGTCCTCTGCGGTCACTCGCTTCAGCCTCTTAACGGACTTTCATCGTTTCATTTTAATTTCTCTGCTTTAAACCTGTATCTGTGTTAAGTTCTTAAGCCCCCAAGATTAAGAAGTTTTTTTTTTCAAAGAATAAAAAAAAATTTAATTTGGAAACATTAATTTTCTATTTGTTTGTGGCTGGTGTGCAATTGTATGCAAACCATAAATAAGACAATGGTTTGTTTGTTTGTTTATTGAATAAACAAACGAACGCATGGACACACTTTCACACTCTTTTCTTTAAGTGAGTGATGGAAATGTGTCAGTTTGTCTGAGAGCCGCTATTTGACTGTTCTGCTTCTGTTTTTGCTGTTGCTGTTGCTGTTGCAATTGCTTTAAGAATTCATTCACATTCAGGGTATGAAACTTTCGGTTTGAGGTTGTCGGTTAATAGGAAATCTTTCAGAGCCACAATATAATTTTTTGCCATTCAGTATTTACGCTTTGCATTCACATTCGCTGGCAAAAACTAAAGAATTAAAATTTTTGCCATATCACACACAAAAACCAAATTCAACAAATCAATAATATAAATTAATTCAATTTATTTTCAATTGAAATTTTATTAACCACAAGTAGAATATTAAATTAAATGTTTCAAAATTTTTGGCTGACAAAAAGGAATGACGAATGGTCAATGTAAATATACATGTGACTCAAACGTGATGTATTCTTTTGAAATGGCTGTCATCTTTAGATCCTGTCAAGCTCCGCTTCATGGCTTCTTGTCATATAATTCTTTATATATAAAGGGTGTCTCAGTGAGATTGTACTTTTTCATTTTAAAATAAAAACAATTATTTTCTGAGATAGTGATTATGATTTTTTAATGGATTGTAATAATTTCAATAATCGGAATAAACATTTGTGACAGCTGGCAAATTTCAGAGTTGCTGCTTGCACGAAGAAAAATGACTTTAAATTTAAAAAGTACATTCTTAAAGCTCATACAACATTACTTTTATCTGCATTGTTCAACTTTTATTAAATTAATCACTTGCAATCATCCAACACTAGTGGATCGATGAAAAAAAATGAGTTACTGTCAAAAAAAAAAATTTAAAAGTTTCAACTTCAAATTGACGTTTCGAACTTAAAATCTTTTATATGTTGCCAACCTAGCGATTTATGCACAATGTCTGCGATTTTGAGCTTAGTTTTTAACTGTATATTTTTCTTTATAGTTTTTCTTTAATAAAATAAGGAGGAAACACTTAAAAATGTAAATATTATATAGTATTCGTTTCTTTCTGGCTTTGAAGTTTCTTTCTATCAATTTTATATTAATAAATGAAAAATAAATGTAGTTGCATGCGTGCTTAATGCATTCAGTACATATCTGCGTTATAAATGTCAAAGCACAGCGAAATATGGCGGCATTCGCAGGCAATTAACGTTATAACATTTACTTTTGCGCCACCCTGTATATTACTAATATATTTTCTGTGCTTTGGTATTATTTTAATCATATTTGCAATGATTAATTAAATTACTTTTGCCTTGGCAACATAAAGTAACACACAAATAACTGCAACATGTTGCCATACTTTTAATATTCACCGCAGACGTTTTCCATTGCGGCTGATTAAATTTCTATGCTTTCAAAATAAAGTCTAACTTGTACATGTTCGTGATTTTATTAGAAAATTTAAAGAAAAATGCTTTCAAAGGAAATAACTTTTGTTCATTTCAAAAAGAAAAAAAATACTGCTGCATTTATTTCAAGTGCACGACGTCATTCAACAACAAAATCTTAAGAGAGCAAAAAAAAACAAAAAGAAAAAACTAAAATTCCAAGAATTCGTATAATTGTTTGCTGTTGTTGTTATTGTTGTTTTTTTGTAGTTTTTATTTTTTATTATTTTTCTGAAGAAACAAAAGGAAGGAAAGAAATGGGAAGTTAGCACAGCTACAGAGATCTTGGCATTGTTGCATTGCACACAAAGCGAATAAACTTTTAAGTTTATAAATTCCACTAACAAACAACAATCAAAAAAGGAAAAGCAAAAGCTAAAACAGCAAAAAAGAAAAACTACAACTTGGAGAAGCAAGCAAACCTACAAATGTTGAATGTGAAGACGCATATACAACAAAACAAGAAATACAAAAAGTATATGTTGCAGAATATTGATGTTTTCAATCGGCGAGACCAACAGTGGAAAGGGTTAAAATATTTAAAACCAAATAAGATACAGTGAAAGCTATCGTAAGCGTACCGCTATCATAGAATGAATCAAATCATTTGTAAATCAAAAACTTTGTTTATGAATGCAAAATTTTACGATTTTTGGGAACAAAAAATATCCCAGGCTGTGCCGGTAACAAGAATTGCGTGCAAAGTGTTGCTGTAATTTGAACAGTATTTTTAATTTGAAAGCTTTACAGTCATTCTCTAATTAATTTTTTTATTAACACAAACAACATGTTGCAATGGTATGTATCTATACATCCGCTGGACCACAGCAGACGAAAGTAATATCGTCATCAAACAATTCGCCAGCGTTTCTCGGAAGAAACATTCGAGAATGACGATTGCTAGTGAAACAAAAAAGAACTGGTAGAGTTCAGCTGTCGCCCCATTTGCGGCAGCAAACTCGTTCATTCTCGATGGGGTTCTATTATATGCAATATTAATAGCGAATCTTTAGCCATAACGGAAACGAATATTCTTAACGAAATTCGCTAAAAATTAAAAAAGCCTTTCTGTAATTTTTTTATTTTTCGGTTTTTGTTTTTCTTTTCTTCTTTATTTATATCAGGTTGATTTTATTTTTAATTTTTCTGCTTGAAACAAACCTACAGATTGACAGCCTACGGAGACACTTTCATAGAAATAAAAAAGTCGTTGAATTTTGCTTTCTTCGATTACAATGGCGTGGTGCATCATGAGTTCTAGCAAACAGGTCGTACGGTTAATAAGGAATACTACAAGGAAGTTATGCAACGTTTGCGTGAGGCAATACGGCTCAAACGATCGGAACTGTGGAGAAAAAATCATGGATTCTGCATCACGATAATGCACCAGCTCACACATCAATGCTCGTTCGTGATTCTTTGGCTAAAAACAACACCCTACCCTAAGCATGCCTCAACCACCTTATTCACCAGATTTGGCTCCCTGCGACTATTTCCTATTCCCAAGACTGGAGACAAAATCGAAGAATGAGCTGATGGTCATACCGAAAACTACATTTCAGAAGTGCTTCGAGGATTGGAAGAAGCGCTGGCATAAGTGCATTAGATCTGAGGGGGTTATTTTTAAGGGAACAAAATTAATATTGATGAATAAATAAATACTTTTCAAAGAAATTCAAAATTCAGCATTTCTTTTGAACAGACCTGGTACATATTGAACGCGATCGAGTATCGTGATATTTATTGAACGTGTAGCAGGCAATATTGATGGATTGCGAGCCATATCGCAGGAAGGCATAATTTTCTTAAATCCAGATCGCGGATCACACATCACGCGATAAATATTGAACGCGTAGCATAACCGCGCGATACATCAATATCTGAAAAAGGATCGTGATCCAAATATCACAATATATTTTGAACGTGTAGCAGTGCCCTAAGAAAGGCAGACGAAAACAAAATTTAATTAACTCCTTCGGTTTTTACCGCCAGTGAATAACAAAAAAAAAGTACTGCATCTGAAACGTATTTCAGAGAAAAATAAAGCAGAGCTCAAATATCACGACTCATCTTGCGCATGCCCCGCAAACTTGCTACACGCTGTCAGGGTTCCATGGAGATGCATTTGGGAACCATTGCCTTATTACATGTAGAAAAACATACATTATTTGAGTTTATTAAAATCAATTCAACTTAATAATGTTGCTAACAACATGCTACGCAAACTTTCAATAACAAAATCCTCATGTGCCAACAATAAATGTACTTATAAATATCTTTAACTTCGATCATTTTTCCCACATAAAACATAAAAACTATCTGCATTACTTTGTTACCTTTGCTCCACTGAACCTTAAGCTCTTCCATAACACCACAACTGTTTGTAGTGGGGTTTGGAAACAAAAACAACAACAAACAATAAACAACAAAAACTATGCATCTTAGGAAAGTAATACTCCTTGTAACTCTACTACTTTAACACTCGTATGGTGGTTTTAACGTGAGTTTTTTATTTATTTTTCTCCATAAGCTCCAGTATCACTTACACTTTATTTCTTTTTTTTCTCATTTTAGTTGCGCTTAAAACACTTACGAAGGTTTTGAGGGGGGGGGGGCAAAAAACAGTATGTACTTTTTGTTCTTGTTTCTCCTCATACTTCTTATGTTGTGCTTGTTTCTTTTTAAAATTGTGAAGTTTCTATATTTTCTACCTCCATTAATGGGTTGTATGTGTGAAAATTGTAAAGGAAAAATGAAAAACTCTTGTCTGTTTTTTTGTTCTTTTTTTTTTGCTTCTATTAAAGAAAACAAAGTTTTCTTGAGTAGTTTTTTTAAAAAGAAAAGCTGCAGTTCGGCTTTTTTTGTAAGCGAAGTACGTTGTTTCCTTTATAACACCAACAACATTTACGCATTTTCCGCCTTCACACACCGTCAGATTTTTGTTAGTTATTTTGGGATATTTATTTTTATTTTTCTTAATTTATTTCTATTATTTTTTTAAGGGTGATGTTGGCTGAAGTAGTCTGATGTTGACTACAAAACCATTTATGGTCGCATTGCCGAGAGAAGTAATTTTTCGGCGGAACAGCGCGTATGTGGAATAGAATTTCTGCAGAGGTCTTTTCTGTCGCTTTTGACGCGGGAAAATTTAAATCAAATGGCTATAAATACTACTCTCTCTATCCTCCTTCCCATATCCTGATTTCCTAGTTGCAGCACAATGTATCGCATGTGTAGGGCTCATCCCCTGGCTGCTGGTTCAATATTAAAAAACAATACAAAAGTCTCGCTTCACTTTATGAAAATTTTCCTTGTGTGAGTTTATTGGAGGGAGGGGAGCAAAGAACGGTAAGGGTTATATGATTTCATGTTTCTGAAAACAAGACAGAAATTTGTGTTTGTACAGGCCTGTTGTGTAGTCTATCGCGGCATTTACGTGTTTCACAAGCGACTTGCACAAAAATCTAAAATTAAGATATTTCGACCATGCGGGAAGAAAAATTTTTTATTCTCGTGTAATCGCCATTAGTTTTTTTTTTCTTTGTGGTGAAGGTATTCCAAATCAAACATATTGTAGAAATTCGAAACTTGTTCTTTCTGTGCGTTTCAAGTACAATCTGTGAACTGCCTGAGTTTCGTAAGCTGATTATATTTCTTTTCCATGTATTGCCAGTCTTAAAATTTTGGGTTTCTATTTTTTTTAACAAGATTGCTGTATTTCAACTCTTTCTATTTTAAATTTTTTTTTTCTTACTTCAGTTTGTTTACATTTACTCAAGAACTTGCTGTATTTTCTGCTGCGAGACTTTTTTCGTTTTGTTGTTCCTCCCTTTATGCTGCTTCTAATGATGACGAGATTTTGTGCTCAAAAGTCTGGCAAGTTTTTCTTCTTTTTTTTTGCACAGGAAGATGATTGAAGTTGTTTTATACTTCACTTCTAAGTACTTTCTACAACTCACATAATCTAAATTACTTGAAGTTGTAATTCAATTTCTTTGAAAACTTTATAAAAATTTAAGAGGAAATTATGAAATGATAGCAAAGGAATGTTGATTTTTGGGCAAAATATATAAAAATTCTTAACATATTACAAGTAGAAAGTAACTGTTATTTTAAATAGTGGATCTAAATACGAGTGCCGTGTTACGTCACTTTCGCCCCAGGGCAAAATTACATGCATATCCCATGTTTGGTAGTGAAAATCTTAAAACAAAAATTCTCCAACTACAGCCACATAATTAATAAATTAATATGCGTGTGAGAGATAGAAGAAAGAAATTTATAAAAGAAACTTAAGACCAATAAAAGGAAGTTTGGATAGGCACAACACTTACATTTTTCAAACCAGAACATCACGTAATTCCATCATATTCCACAAAGTGTACGAAATCTTTAAAGGATCCATTGGTTACACGTTTCTTATTTTTTTGTTTCTTTATTTAACAATCATGAAAAAAAAAGTTTAATTAAACAAGTTTTGACGTTATGCTTTGCCAGATATTAAATTTCAAACAATACAATTTAAGCATTCATGACTCCCTAATTATTATTTATTATTTTTTTTTTTTAGTTAATAATTTCCATCACTTTTTCACTGTCGACTCGTTATTACCCGTTCAACGTTGTTAATGCATTCGTATTCGAAAGAGTACTAAGCGCATGCGTGCACACTTATTAAACAAAACCAGATTTTCAAAAAATGTTTTCCTCTTTTATTTTTCTTCTTGGCTTAAATAGCCGCTACAAAACAAGTTCAAGTTGAAGGTTTCTACCAACTACTGCCGGCGAATCAGAGAGAGAATTACAAAAGATAAAGTATGAAATTACTGCAAGAGGCGGCCTGTTAATAACATTAAAAGAGAATAACCGTGGCAAGATTAGGCTCTTTACATGTAACATGTTAAGTAATGCTGGGAACACATTTGGCGGCGCACGACGAATTCGTCTTTAGATTTTAAAAAATAAAAATTAACTTTATTTACAAAAATATTTGGAAACTAAAATGAAAAACGGTAACTTCATACTAATTTGTTCGTCGTTCGTTGGCTTATGAAATAGAAATAAATCTATCGCAGAGTTCGTCACGCACGACGAATTTCGTTCGATGTCGTCGTTCGCCACAATTGTGTTTCCATTATCAGAAAAAAATTTCCTATTACAAACTTTTTTCTCTTTGTTCTTTAGAAGAGAGAATAAATTTGGTTTATTTAACGTGAATCAAAATTACTTATGTTCATTAATTTTGTGGTTATTGTTTGGTTGAACGGGCCAAAGACCAACGAAATGCATGATCGTAATATTTTATTTGCTTTTTTTCATATTGGAAAATGTAACAGAAAACCTTAAAAATTATACTAAGAAGGTATTTCTTAACAATATGTTTTTCGGTTGAAGATTTATTTTCATAGCATTGAAAGGCATCTTTTTTAGAAGTTGTAATGAGAGCGAAAGAAATAAACGTGGTCTTATCATCATCTTATCTTTCGCACTGTATTGTTATAATAAACAAAGAAACAAAACCAATAAACCTAATTGTAACAAATTAAAACCAAAAACGCATGAATACATACATACATACATATATTTTTAAATAGTAAAATACAGCAGCGTTACAAAAAATATATGTCACTTTGATGAATATTGGAAATGTATTTCTACTAAAATCAAATATCAGTTATCAGCTGGTTACACTGTAGTTGCCATCGTTAAAAAAATTACCTTATAGTCTGCATTCTTGAATGTTGAGTATTTCATGATTTTCTCTAATCAAATTGTGCAGTCGAAATCGTGCAATTTCATACATAAAAAAATTTTATAACTGCTAGTCGTGCTATTATTTTAGCTGTAACTGTACATGAGTATTTGCATATGTATGTACGTCTTTATTTGAAAAATCCTTGTTTGAGTGACGCTTTACGTCAGTTTATGCAAAAAAAATAAATAAGCAACGGCAATATAATAATAATAACACAAAATAACAACAGAATCAACAACTACAAATACAGTGCGACTTCGAAAAACTCTCGAAATTTTCGCAGAGTCCCCTGGAAAAAAACTTTTTATTGTAAAGTTTTTCATACAAATATACACTTATTTACGCAAAAGCGTCTATACGACGATGTCGAAACAAACACAATTAAATTGTGAACAAAATGGTAAATTCCCATTATCAAAATAACGTCGGTATTGTGTAGCATCATCTACGAAGTAAAATAATTAACAAAGATCAGTTATGCAGGAATTAAACCCTCTTCCTATCCCTTCTCCTTACTATTCCTTACAAACAAAAATGAAACTCACAATGTCACCATGATTAACAGATAATTGCTTGTCTTTTATGTTTCCTAACACTTCAGAACTTCAACAGTATGTTGTAAAGTATCAGTGATTTTAGGTTTACCAACGGATATAAATTCTAACGGAGGGTACGAATTAATACGGCAGTGAATTGACCTCTGAAAATAATTACTTCAATTCTATATTGCTAGAAAAACTAATGAAATCTCTACTGTTGAGGAAATTTATAACCACGTATGAACCATATTCTTTTTTTTATTTGATTCACTTTAGCATTTCTAAAGAATTAAACTAATTGCATAATGTTGCTTCAAAGTAGTTCTTTTGTTTATTTATTTTTTTTATTCAGTTCGCACTCCAGCAATTTAAATTTGAATTAAACTCTTTTTAGAACAAATGATGTGCACATGCATCAAATGCATTAATTTCTAAAATCATTATTTTATGTTACACATGCGTATTTGCCATGTTACGCTTTTCTATATGACTGTGCACAATACAAATATTATAAATTTTCCAATTTTGCTTAATGGCGTACCAGTGATCCACTTATCTTTTAACATAATTTTTATTATCTAGTTTTTGATAAAAAAATTTTATTACTTCAGCTATACAAAAAGAAAGAATAAATAAAAAATTAAATAAATTGTGTTATATCACCGTATTGTGATGGTTTTTTGTATTATTTTTCTTTATATTTTTATTACAAAATAAATTGTTTGAAATTTTAATGTAATTAGAACAAAACGTATAAAAAGTTTTTATAATGACATTCAAAAGAAATCTTCAGAAAACTTTTGTTATCTACCACAGGCCTGCACAAGCATCTTTGCTCAACACAGTCTTCGCTAAAGCAAATACAACACAAACTCTTATGTGTGGGGAGTTTATGTTAAATACGAGTTGTGATTGGTGGATTTTCTCGTTCATTAAAAACAAAACTGATATAAAAACAATAAAGTAACGGCTTTTGAGAGTGTATTTTTTAAAACATTACAAACTCTTTCATGCAGGCCAATGTAAATTTTTATACGCGCACTTACGTATGTATAGGTGCATATATAAGGTGCGCCAAAATACAACCAAAATTTAAATCAAAAGGCTTTATATTTATATTTGAATTGAAGAAATACTTATGTGTAGCATTGAAACAATTAGGCCGAAATCCTGTCTTTTTCTACGTGTTTTTAGGTTTCTACCACACACAACTCATTAACGTTTAGATTTTTTATTGTTATTTTTCTACTATTTGCTATCACTTTTTTTTAAACACCAGTCTGGTTTACCAAACTAAAATTTAAATACAATACCATTGTTTGTTTTAGAAATTGCAAGGTATGATCGCAACCTTTCTTAGTTTCAGAGGACTCTCCTGCTGTCTTGCTATGTGTGTTTGTGTATGTGTGTATGTTAATAAAAACTGGTTTCATGATTTAGAGAAGAGTTTTTTATACATTAATGAAAAATTCCTATTGATAAATATTTGTTGATGAAATTCATTTTCACTCAGGCATTTTACCTTCATTTTTTTTTATTAATAAGCAATTAATTATAAATAAATCTGAGAGGTATTTAATGAAAAAATCAACAAAGAAAAATTTTAATTGCGCTATATTTACTGTATTAAGGTAAGGAACACCATGACATGCAATACTGCCAGGATATTTTTTTAACTGAAAACATAAAATATAAGAAATGTCTTTCTTACACATTCACATGCTCGTCTAAATTCTATATGACGATAAACCTGTATGCACAATTATTAAAAATAAAAACATGCACATGGGCATGTGGCCTATTTGTCCAGTTGTAAGCTCTGAAGCGTTAGTCTACATTGAGAGAATTTACATATTAATCTAATTTTGTAGTACCCTTTATTGTACTTTTATGTAATAAGCTGCAAGTTCATTGTACATATATTTGCCTTCCATATTCATTAGTTACTATTATAGTCCATATATCTTAGTTAAGAAACAAAAGCTAAAATATTAAATTATGTTAATTACAGACTACAAATTTTTTTTTCCAGAAAATTTCACTATTGTGGTAAATGTTTTAATTTTTATAAATAACAAAGTTAATACGTTATATTTTCAACTTTTATAAATTTTTTATATACATATTAATAAATTATACAAAAAGTTTTTTATAAATTATTCGGAAATATTTAAATAATAAAGTAGTTTTTACAAAAGAATAATTGAATACCATGACAATAATTGTCAACGTGTTGACTAATTGTAAATTGGTTTAAAAAAATTAAAAAGCTCTAAATCGTCTAAACAAAATGTTTGTTATTTTTAAAAATATTTTATAAAAAAAAGGAATAAGCAATTTACAAAAATGCTAATAAATACTAAAAAAAAAAAAATATTTAATTACCAATCAAGTTTATTGGTTTAAAAATTGCCTAATAATAAAAAATTAACTGACATCAGTTATATAATTGAATGGCCACTGTTTACTGATAATATTCTGTAGCCTTAAAGTATGTTATTCTATTCGTACATACTAATCTACGAAAATCTAATGCATATTAATACGATTTTGAAATATATTCCAAAGAAAGATTATTACAGAATAATTTATAAAACCAATGCACGATAATTTGTATGCTTCGAAATGCATTGCAAACCATAATTACCCTCATACGAACTACGTGGGTATGTTTTATTTCGAAACCTTTAAATTAAAATTTCATGTAGCAAAAAAAATTCCAAAATTTCCATTTAACAGCTGCTATTAAATATGCTCAAATGTAACGTAAAAGTATAATTTTTCCAACAAATAAACAGAAAAAACTATATATACATATATTTATGTATATACTTTTAATCGCATTTAAGAAACATTAAACCACATCATCGACCGCGGCACCAACACCAATTCAACCAAACCAACGAAATACCAGTATCAACAACAACGGTGCAAGTGTATGTGTATGTATTAATAAGCAGAACTGCTATTAAATATGAATATATGCAATTACATGAGGCAGAAACAGTAACAACGGCAACACAAATTAACAATAAATGACAGAGAAGGTAGACAAAATAGTTGTAAAGAAAAGAAATTTCTACTGCCATAATCAGGCCATTAAGCATAATTTGATGCTGTTAGCGTGACTGAAGGTTTGTGCATGTGTGTATTTTAAACAATTGTGTAACCAATGTAAATTCATTTACACATACCCCACCCTGCAAATAATGAACCAATGAATTTCTGTGTTTCTAAGAAAATGTTTAAATTTTTCTTAACCAGAAAGTTGTTCCATTGGGTTGAAGTTTACTAACAAATAAATTTGTCGAATGTATAAAGGGCAGAGATGGTTAGTGGGACAAATAAGCGGGTGCCGTTGGCTCAGTGATATAAACAGTTGACTCACAAGCAGAATGTCGTGGATTAAATAGAAGAATTTGAAGAACAATTAGATTCTTTAGTATGAATATGTATCATTTAATTCCTTATTAAAAATATTTTCAAGCCTTTATCAACCAGTTTTGAAAAATTTGATGTACCACAAACAGTCAGTTTCTTTAGTATGAATTTCTAGCCGCTTTCTAGCCCTGCCTAAGCACCAAACATTGTGGGGTAAGTCTGACTGTATTATTGCTACTTCACTGACATGTGCTTCAGTGATAACAGGAGCACATTTTTACATTGCGATAATACTGTTCGCCAGAGTACATCTATTTGTGGTCGGTTTTCTACTACTCACTGCAGAGGATATGCTTTCGTAATATGGACTCTTCGTAAGTGGAATAAACTGCCTGCCTTTCTAGCCAATTGCGATGTTAGAAAATTCAATTCAATACAATCCCTCGATTGTGCTCCCCAAAAGAAAAATATTCTTAGTTCCGCTGCTGAAAAATAATATGAATCTCATTAATTCTTTATTTATTTCCTACTTCAAGCCTTCAGAGAAAAAATAATAATTAATTTTTTCGCAATCAAGTCTTTGCTCAGAAAAGATTGTTTTTTCTTAATTAATAATAAAAATGGCCAAATTTTTAAATTTTTTTTTCTATTAAAACTGTTAATTGATTCTGCGATTTTCGCGATAAGTTGAAATCTAATTATTATTTTAATTGAATCTTGATTTTACTATTTTTCTGTGTAAAACTACAGCCCATAATTACTGCTGGGTCATACTTTAATATTCGCTTTTAACGAAACACACATGAATAAATATGCATAAATGTTTGTGTATTACTACAATAAAATTCACATATTTTTGCATATTTTAGCCTGCATTTAAAATATGTTTATATAATTTTATTGTCATCATTTTACTGGCAATGAGACCACAATGCAATTGTTAAAATAGTTTGTTTGCTACCCTTCCTTCCCTCCTCCATGGCTTGAAAATATGAATATAGGACTACAGCAACGATATGACATTCACAATAGACATGGATATAGACAGGGAATAAAAGAAAGAAGAAGCGAAAAAAAAATATACAAAAAAACAGAAATAAAGTACATGAAATTTACATCTAGAAAAAGAAATATTGTATATAAATAGCTACAAGATACATATGTATACATACATGTACTTATGTATATGCAGTATGTATGGTTGTATGTTTTTGTGTAAAAACGACAATCTATACCACATCAACATGTAAAATACTCCTGTGCAGCAATAAATGAATGGATGTGACAACAAGCAAACAGGAAAGTTTGCAAATACAAGGTATTGCCGCTGTATGTGTGTGTGTTTGACAATATGTAAATTTATATGTTTGTAAGTGTGTGTGTGTGTGTGTGTGTGTGTGCAGTGGTGAGCGTCTGTTGCGCAAAACTATTTGTAGCTGCTTTCAATTTAAACATTCTTATATTTTTTTCATCAGTTTTACATTTTTGCCTTTCAACCAGTTAAGCCGCTTTTAAAAACGTAAAGTGATCACGGTAAAATAACAAATTTACATACATGCCTTCCGAATGTTCTTTATTTTAATGTCGCCAACACAATGTGACCAAATCGCCCAGGAAAAAATCATTAAAAACATACAAGATCTTGCAGCGTAAAACACCGGATGAAGCATTGCTCGCTGCATTACAAGACCTGCGAAGCATGCTTAAAAAAAGAATTACTTAAGTGAAAAATTACGGGCAGCATTATTTCGTTAATTTATTTCCTTTCATTTTGGAGGAAGTTTTCTTATTCATTACCGTTTTAAATTTATAATTTAACTTCATTGGACATTACGAACGAAGTAATTCGGCCTCTGTTATGTTTCCCTTAAAGTGGCCAGGAGACGACTTGCAAATTTTTGTTGCTGTAACTTTTGAAAATTCTGCTTAGCAATTGCATTAGTATTCACATTAAGAAATTCTAGTTTTGCTTAGTTATATATTTCAATTTTCAAGTTGAATAGTGAGAATTGCAAAACAAATTAAACTGTGTACACATTCCTCTCACCTTTCTCACTGGCAAACTCAAGAATTGCTGCAACAGCCATTGCAGCCTCCGTAGTCTAGTGCATGAACATTAGTCTTATCAATATAGCGATGCGTGTTCGATTCCCGCCTAGACCATGGGTCTTTCTACAGACAAGCTATAAGAGCTTCATAGAGTTTGTGTTGTTTAAAAAAAAAAATTGTGGACGTACATGTGGCACATCAGTTTGATAAAAAAATCTGAAAGTTTTTCTCTTTAACACTAAACCCGTATTAACTGTTGGACGTGTTTATTTGTGATCGTCTAACGGGGACTTTAGATGCGAGCAATTTGAGTATTTATGAATAAGAAACTATTTTGTTTGTCAGCATTGGAAAATTCTGTTTTCATTGTTCAAAAAAAAAAATAAATAAACAAACAATAAGAATATCAGCAACACAAATATTATGCTGATTTTGCTACACTCTATAGCTGTAGTAATTAATTATGCACCATCTCTTTTTTTCATTTTTTTATTTTGTCTTGAACACGCAACTCCAGAGTTGTGCAAGAATTAAGCTGTAACTATCAGTTTCAACCCCTGAGTTCTGGTCAAGGATAAAAAGAGTTTTTGACATTTTATCTTACACTATTAGTCAGTGGATGACCTCTACACATACCATGCATTGTTCTGAAACTAAGAAATTAAATTATAGGAGGGGCGATAGAGGGAGTAGTGTTTTTTTGGATATTCGATTTCAACTTTCCCGTGTCAAAATTGACAGGACATTTTTTTAACTCTACTCCTCAATTGAGTTCCTTTACGGAAATATATTCATATGTGTTGGTCACATTAAATATCACTCCTGTCCCAACAATTATTACACTCTAAAAATGGAAAATGTGCCAGTGAGAACTCAACTAAAGGTAACTTTTAAATGCTTAATACGCTTTTTCCTGCCTTATACTTATTCCCACTGGCTACATGCATCTAGAGACATGCTCATGCACATGCACATGCACATACACATGCAGATACATACCTGTCTAATGATTATCCTTACTTTTGTGCCATTTCTGAGCTCTCCGTTTTTAATGTATGCAACAGCAGTAAGAGGAACAACGATTTGTTGCTGTTTTCCATTTTTTGTTCGCTTTTTTATGGATATTAATTCATATATCCTCAATGTTTCTGGCATTTTAAGAGGACCAGACTACACATGTTTAAGAGCATGTCGTTAAAAGTGTTTTCTTCTTATGACTTGCAATATATTTTTGTGTGAAGATTTTGCTGTTGCTTTTGTTTGGTCATAATTTTATCAACATCATCATCGTCATCAGCAGCGTCAGAATCAGCAACGACAGTACATGTTGTCATTTTCACTTCCTACATCTTAAATTCATTTATTCCATTTTTTTTATTTGTTACTTGTTGTCTCTTTTATGTAAAATTCAAAATTTTCTTTAAAGAGATATTATTTTCAAATAAAAGTATACATACTGACATACACATATACATATTAAAATAAAAATCATTATAAATACAGGAGAGAAATTTATAAAATAATAGAAACATTTAGAAAAAAATTTCTTGCACTGCAACAGTTCTTTATTCGTTGAAAATAAAGTTTAATATTTTTTATAGAAAATCTTAAGCAATTTGTTTCTAATTCGTAGAGAATACAATTTTTGGCCTTAATTAGGAATCGTCACAGCTCCAGTAGTGCGAGTCACTAAGCCATTTTAACGATAATTGTTTGGTTGAAACTACTTATCCGTAAAATGAACGATTTTCATATTCACTAACGTATTTTTAACTATTCTCGTTATCGTTAAGCGCCGTTTTCTTTAACAACTGTTTCGTTAACTAAACCACAGCAATGTTTTAGTTGTTTATTTTAAGACAATTCTAAAACATGTCCACATACATTCCATTGAAGCATATGTTAAAAATATTTTGATTTTGTTTGCATAAATATACAAGAATAAATATTTTTACTTACATTTTGCAAACAGATTGACATAATATTTCTGGTCAGCATACATACAGATGTGCCACAGAAACCAAATTCGTACAATAGCGAAAATGAAAACGTTTTTGCCTTCTCTAGAAAACGTAAAACGGCAAAATTTATCCATTTAAATTCGTTTGAAAATATTAAAATGAAATTGGTAATTTGAGGACTCGTATGTACATAAAAGAAACGTTGAATAAATATTTCAAACGTAAAGAATCCTATTGTTTCTACATTAAAAAATAGGCATAACCAGTTGTAATAGCGAATTTTATATATTTTTTAAAGTTTTCAAAATCCTCCAGAAAAAGTTAAAAAAAAAAACATTGCAATTTTTACTTATTTTGTATCAGAACTTGGTTGCAGTATTAAAGTTTGACAATCTTTTAAGAATAAATATTAATTTCAAGACATATTTGATTTATTTTTGCAATAACCGTAATTATTTCCATATGTTTTCTCTTTTTGGTTTATTTATTTCTTTTACTTTAAGGTTTGTTTACAAGGTAGCTACTTAATAGTAATGTCAATAATAGTAATAAAAAATTATTTTAAATTTTTTCCTATTTATGAAAACGAATGAAAGCAGAAGCACCAAAACAAAAACGGTACGATTAGAAAAATTTGTAAATTTCCATTTTCGAAAATTTTCTATGACACAACTGAATTGAAGTGAAATTGCATTTTTTTTTCTTTTTTTGCAAAAATATTTGTTTGTTTTTTCAGATGCTCTTGAAGTTTTGCAAAATATAAAACACTATCGCAGCTTAAACAAATTGTTTTTTCTGCATACTTATTATTATTATTATTGGGCCAGGAAGCACCCCGACCAAGAAAATCTATTGTGTAAAACGATCTGATGGTACACCGAATGATTTAACGTGCTTGGTTACTCGATATCGAATGTTATCATATCAAATTACGATGCATTTAACTCGATATCAAATGCAGTGATTGGACGCTCTGATGTGCCTGTTTCGACAACAAATTAAATTTAAATTATACTAAAATTCACAATTAAAAGTTGAAGGTGGCTTATCAACGGCGCATGATTATTGTGAAATCTAGTATATCGAATTATTACGTATACGTAAATATTTATAAAGCAACAAAAACTGTTGCATATTATTATGGTTTTCCATAAGGCTTCGTATTAACGGATGCGTATACGCAATATATAAAAAATATTTCATACTACCAAGAATCATTGAGATATTTTCATGACCATGTGAAAAGGAGAAAAATATTTCTAAAATTTTTTGGAAGAGAAAGCGCCGTATTTTTAAATGACAGCTTAAATCAAAATTTAAAATAACACTTGATTTTGAATCAGATTAGAAGGTAACGGCTGTTACAATTTCATTAGGTGTGAAGATTAGAGAAGATTTATCAAGGAGTTAAGAGTTAATAAGCAGATCGCTTGGGACTAAAATTCAAATAAAACCACTGTTCTATTTTCGTTTCAACATTAGGGAATTCACTTTATTTCCGTTTGTATAATTGCTTTGAGTAAAAAAGAGCACAGATTAAGGACTAATTTATTAACAAACTTAAACAAAAGGAACATTCTCTGTTAATTATAGCAAAGTGGCTTGATATAAAGTACAAAATTTCTAGGCTTATGAAAATCATACCTCTCTTTATAACTTTTGGAAATAAACTCAAAAATACAAAATAGAAATATAAAAATGTACAATAAGTTCAACAAACACGTTTAGATTATTGCAAAACACTATATATATAAATAATAATAATAAATACACACAGTGATGCTTTATTTTTATTTTATTGCTTTTCATAAATGCAACGCTCTTTATACAAATAACAATTAATACCCTATAAGCATTCGAATTGAATTGAAATGCTTTTTTTTTGCTATTAAAAATTTGTTTGGAATTTTAAAAAAATTCAATTACATTTTTAATTGTTGTTCTTAAAAAATTAATTCAATTAAGTCATCAATAATAATTTATTTGATACAATTCTTTACAGGTGGAAGTCTAATTAATTTCTTAATTGAAATTACAAAAATATTTTAAAAAATTTTTGTTTTATTTTTTTCTGTCTACAATTGAAAAATAAATTCAACAGACTCGTTTAAACCCTCTAATTTTCCAATTAATTTCAAAACACAAAATGGAATAATTGTATTTAATATTTATTATATAATATAATGCGTGCATGCACATGCTTGCACACCAAACTAATTACATTCTGCAATGTTTGCAAAATTCACTCAATTTGTTGTTTGTAAAAAATTAAAGAGCGAAAACTATCCATTGTCTTGATAAATTACATTTTTTTTTTAAATTATAATCCCCGCACACAGATATTTATTTATTCGTCAATTTCGTCTGTAACTGCTAAATAGCAGAAAATTCATTTTGCACAAAGGGTGATGCATTCCTTAATTAATATTTTTTTGCTGCATCTTTATTACAGCGTAAAAAGTTTTTAAACTAATTTAAGCCTTTTGCCTGTTATGAGTTGGGTTTTTTTGCAACTGAATGAGTAACTACAAAATATTATAGACTCAATATTACCAAAAAGGAAGTCCTGACGCTGCAGCTTATTTATAGTTTTATTTTTAATTCGAAAATACCAGTTTTTATGTTGTTCAATTTACCAGAAATATATATGCCTTTGAAACCCCTACGCGCAAGAAAGAAAAAGGAAAAAATTAAAGAGTTTAAATGCTCGTTAAAGTACTTGAGAAAAAATATTTTACGGTCTTTAACATTAAAGAACTTCTCAGAGTTAATTGCTGACTGCAGATTAATTTAGTATAAGAAAAAGCTGCAGGCAATTAAAAGTTCAACAGATAATGAAATATTTCTTATAAATAGATTAAAAGTTATTAGCGGCAGATAAAGAATGAATGTAATGTATTGCTACAAGATATTTTTAGTTAATAGAATTTGCTGGATACTGTGATGTTGTTTGTTAAAATCTCATTCGTTCTTCCTTGGAAAAATGTCCAGGCGATGTCCTCTGCAAATGTAACGCATTGTACAGCAACTAGTTAGAGAGTGATAGCTTATAGAAGAAAGAGGTAGTAAATAGATAGAAATAGAGAAAGGTTTTGTAGTTACGCTTTTCTTGGGAACTTTTAATGTCTTCGTCTCTTGTTTTTGTTGACATGCTGATTTAGGTTTTTATTAGCATTACATATTCGAAACTATATTGGCCAGCTGCATTTATGAAAAAGCTACACTCTCTTATTCAGAAATACTTACGTGTTTCAGCACTCTATTTAATTTTGTTAATATATAGTTTTTGTTTCTTTTAACTTAATGGATTGTACTTTCTTAATCTTCTTATATTTAAATTCTAAATCCTACAATAAATTAACATTTACATGGCCTTATTATTCTCTTTTACATCACTTAAATCTTCACTTTCATTTGAATATTCGCCGTCATTCATATAATCAGGTTCCTTGGAGCTTTCAATTTGTACTGTACTCTCCACATCCGTTTCATCGCCGCGTTCATCTTCATTAGCCGATATTTCAGTTTCCTCGTTTTTATAGGCCTCTTTTTTACCATCTGGCTTGGCCTGATCCGTGGGTAATTTATCAATGGCATCTAATATGAATTTCAACGAATGACTCGTACGTGGTAGCCAGCCGAACCAGCTTTTTGTTTGTGTTTTTTGCACAGCACCTGCATCATCATCTACGAAATCTACATCACCACCGTCTAAGGAACGTCCACCACCCAAATAGTCTGTATAATCATAATCGCTGACAAGAGGATTCACTTTGGAATAGTAAATGGCAGCAAATGTGGAATAAATAATCAATATGGCAGTGCCGACCTGGAAAATATTCAAGCAGTTTTATTCAAGCAGTTTTATTTATTCATAGTGTCAAGTAAAGCATTATAAATATTTTGTGCATACTGCACTATCGTTATCTTAATATTTAAAAGCCCTAATACCATTTTCAAACATGCATTCTTATTTGAAGTAATTTAAGCAATTCAATTTAGTGTTCACACATATTCAATTTAGTTAATTTAGCATTTCACTACTGAAAAAGAAAGCTTTTCATCCTTTTACCCTTTATTTTTTATTTTTTATTTAATGTTAATGTTGCCTCGCCAATGTACAGAATTTTTTTTTCTCACTGAACAGACTTCGCAGTAAAAATACTTATGAGAAGGGTTGCATTTCCAGTTTTACTCAATATTTATAATAATTTCGTACTTATTGTGCAATAACTTGACTTACATTTTGTATGGAATATTGAGCTCAATAATGGCATTTATTGCAAAAATCTCAATAAGCGTGCATGTCTGAACATCATATTATAAGAAAATCAGTCTCAAACCAAATTACAGCATTCGACATTGAATTTATTTATTTAATGCTCGTCGATTAAGCGTTGAAATAATCTTTTAGACCTTAAGAGAAGAGGACGGCGAGCAATAACTCCCAGGTGAAATAAATCGCAAAGAAAATGAAATAGTACCCAAACCGAAAATGTAACATGTAATGTACATGTATCAGTGTGGTACTGGCTTCATTTATTTGGGATTTATTTCATTGGGAGTTATTGCACTGGAACTTATTTCACCTGGGAGCTATTTCACAGAACCGAGAAAACCTTTGGGCATTTCTTTATTAATCAAAATCAATAACATAGCCAACATAGGCCATAGGCGGTTACAAATTACTACTACTTCTTTTCTTTATAGTCAATTTAAAAGTTTGAAGTCGTCGTCTTTGTAATTCCAGTAGTTTACCAAAACGTATTCTGTGTGTATCACGTATTGTGGAAATAATCGACTATTTAATTCGTTTCTTAAAATATCTGACACGAAACGTTGTCTGCTAAACAGTATTTTTAGTTTAACACCATTTGACCTGCCGTATCACTTTATTCAATAAATCAAAAATTTCCGTAGTAAAACATACAGACAAATTTCATAAATCTTCTGCTCCTACTTTGTCTTTCTCAACATGAAAAGTAATGCACAGCAAAAAAAAGCAAAGCAAAAACAAAAAACAAAAAACAAACAAACAATGTTCTTCTCTGAACTAGCCACCACGATATATTTGTTGCTGCACTCGTTGTTTTTGGGATATTGTTGTTTTCCTAGAATTTACTGTGTGGGTGAGTTTGGGATGGGTAGAGTAAGTGAGCGAATGTATGTTTTGAACATGAATGTAACTGAATAAGTGTGAATGAAGTATGGTCAACACTGATTTGTGACTTTTTCTGGGAAATAATAAAAACAAAAATAAAAAAAATACCAGAACAACATAGGACAACAATAAACTAATATAATAAAATATATAATCGTAAAAAAACAAAATAAAAAACAATTGAGTAAGAAAAAAGAGAATGTCAGGTGTCAACCGTGTATGTATGTGCAAATATAGAAAGACACAAAAGCCTGGAGAGAACAAACGACATTGTAAATGGTTTTTTAAATTTTATTCAACCACCTGATGGTAGAGACAAAGCATAAACATGAATATAAGAACACATACACTCACATACATACACTTACACGTGTGTAAACATACATTATGCATTACATAGCAGGTATGTAAGTGGTAAAATATGAAAGATTGTGAGACTAATAACGCTGTATAGTCGTCTGTTGTAGTTGAAGTTGTCGAGAAGTAAAAATATTTATATCAACTTAAAATCACACAGTGTGTGTGTGTGTGTGTGTGTGTGTGTTTGTATTTATCAAGTTTTAAAATAATAATTATTTTCGTGGTTGTTGTCCGTTATGTTTCCATGTATAAATGTTTTGTATGCATTTCCTTTGTATTTATTTTTTTTAAATCCCTGCTGCAGTTGTTTTGTGTTTCGACTTAATTTATGGTATGAGGAAACATATTTTGACAAACAACTGTCAGCGCAGAAGACATAAAAACAGACTAATTGTTAAGAACAAAAAAGCACCGACTAGTTTTATGGGATACTGTGATAAAATCATGTATTAAAAGTGCATATTTGCGACAAGTATCAAAATTTATTTAGCTGATCATTTTATGGAATAATTTACAATTGTCCAGTTATTATTGTTCTATGTATGTTATTTAGTTTTGCATAAAAGAATTAGTTCAATTTAGATTTAGAGTTTTTTTAAACTTTTATAATACCTAATTCCTGATTTTAATTTAGAACGTCATACGAAATTCATTGCGGTCGGTATTCTGTAGCACCGGAGAAATAAAATAATGACTAAAAATGGCTACTAAAACAAAGCTTAAAAATTTAATACGACTCCTTGAGAGAAGCTTAACACTGCTATATAAACAAGGAACGTGCAAAAGCATGAGAATTATTTTGGCAATCGATCTTGTGGGAATATATATTTCTTCCACTGTTAATTCAGAATGTATACTTTTGTTTTGTCTTCTTTTTCTTCTGGTCAAAACATATTGTACATAAGATGTCTGACAAATAAATTTGCGAATGGATGAATGCCTGAAGGGAGGAAGGAAATAATAAATGAACCATAAATAAGCAAAATGTTGGCAAATTTTTTTTTTTTTAAGATATGCAGGTGTGTGGAACAGGAAAATGGATAATCCCTGTTTTACTTTTCATAAGAAATGTGGAAGATTAAAAAAATTTTGTTTCATTAAATGAATTAAATCATTGGTCATTTTCCATTACCCACCTGAAAAGCAGCCCAAAATTTATAGGAACCCTCTGTGATAACGAAATCATAATATCCCTTTAAAGGATCTCCCTTAATATAACGACCTTCTGCCACATCTGTTGATTGCTTCACGTCATTCGTTGCCTGCCTTTTATCCCTTAAACCCTCGTCATCTTTGAGGTTTTGTTTAGTTGCTATGGAACTTTTACTTGGCTCCACTTTTGCCCTAAGCTGTTGCCTAACTGCCTGCTCTCCTTGGTTTTCTTCTTCTTTAAGTAAATTTTTAAAGTCTGGATCAGTGGATGTAGGCGACACTGTCGCGGTGCTTTGTTTTCTTTGATTCTTGTCAATTGTTGTTGTATTTTTTCTGCTATTAAACTTTGGTGGTTTTTTGGAATTGATACGAGTCTGCTGTTGCTGTTTTTGTCTTTGTTGTTGTTTGTATTTTTGTCTAGCAAGCTCCTCTGCACGGTTACGTTTTTCGGCTAAAGTATTCCACGAAGAGGTGAACGATTGATATAAATCCCACATGGTTTTAAGCGATTTGAAAATGGTTAAGAAATCCATTTGTTCACTGGGTTCTTGTTTTTCCTCTGCAAGAGATCCACTGCTAGATGTACGATATTGTGCTGTTTGTTGAACAGCTGGCCGTTTTTTATAAGCTGCATGTTGGTCAGCTGATGTTTGCATTTCGGGTGACTGGTAGTCGTAATCGTCGCTATAAGAAGGAAAGGCATGACTGAAAAATGAAAAAAGAAATATCATCAAACAAGAATTATTGCTGTATTTTAAAAGGAAATTCTTGAATGCTTTAAAAAAAAAACCCTCAAGAAGTTATTTAAATGAAATATTTAAGTTAATAAAACTAATTATTTAAGCTGAAGGTGTTTTGTATAAGAATGATTTTTATTTTTATTTCAATATTTCGCTCTTCCTTTGTGCAGCTTCTTTAAGAAAATTGGTTTTTGTTTATAAAAAAAATGGTTTTTACCATCTTTTTTCCATAAAAATGTAAATAATTTAGTTATAGAATTGTTTCCTCTAATTATTTTAAATTAAACTTCATTTGTTGAAATACTTTTAAATAAAATCTCAATATTATGTGTATAAAAAAAAATTTTTTTTATTATATTTTAAAGTGCTGTGATGCTAGATAATTAAATAATAATAAAATAAAAAAATAAATATTGAAATAAAAATAAATCATGAAAAAAATAATTGTTTTTATTAATATAAAAAGATTTTAATTTAATTAGCAATTTAAGCTTTTAAAATTTAAAACAATAATAAACAAATAATTTATTAGATTTTTAAAATCCACGGTGACTTTTGGCCCGCCCTGTTTAATCATCTTGTGTAATATGGCTTCTTGGAATTTTCGAAATTTTTTGCCAAAATAACAATGAATTATTTCATTTAATTTCGATTATAAATTTATTTTTGTTGTATTGTTAGTTTAGCTGCTGGACCCCCTCTGTGATACCACAAATGGAAAAACCCAGGGTTTAGAGGGGAATCGAACCCGCATCTCCAAATTGATGAGATTATTGCTCAGGCGAATTTATTTCCTTTCCATGCAGCCTCTAGCGAAGGACGAATATTAACCAAAATATTGCATTGTTACCTCGCTGAATCTCGACGATTAACAACTAAATTAACTTAATTTCGTTAAGCAAAATTATCAGAAAGTAGAAACCAAAAAAAAAAAACAAAATCAATCATTATGGCAATTTCTTAACTGAGAAGTTGTTTTGTTAATTTTAATTCACTTATTTGTTGTGGATGTTGCAGTTGTTGTTGTTATTGTTTTTAATTGTTATTTAAAGAAAACAATTGCATTTAGCAGAGCAAATACTTTCAGCCAATTTCAACTATTTGTATGGCAATTTTCCTACACCAACTTTAAAACAATCGTTAAATTATATTTCAAACTTAAACATTGACAAAACTTTGTTGCAATATCTTCATACATACATACATACATGCATACATATGCATAACTGCGAGGATGCATATATGTTTGTATGTATGTATGTGCATAAGTTTATTCATATGTGTACTTATGAACATATTTTATTGTCTGTCATGGTTGTCAAACGTTTCCTGAACTTTATGCATAAATGTGTAAATCGACACAAGCATGTATAGTTGCTCGCAACTACCCAGCAAAAAAAGGCTTGAAAAAGAAATAGTGAAGGCATGGTTCTATTGGAAATGAACTGGTCCAATTTGGCTGAAGAAAGCCTGATTTTAACACAGAGGAGTCATTGGCCAGCACGTGTTCACTGTTAACAAAACAGATCATCATTTAAATGAGTGCTTAAAAACCATGATTTTGTTACGTTTTAGCTTTTAATAAAACAGCTCATCGCAAAGTAAAAAAGTTTAATTACAACTGTGCAGTTGTTCGTATAAATTAATCGCCAGAGTTGAATGTGTTTTCCATGAGTTCAAAAGTGATAATATTGTTAATATTTAAGATGGCATTAAAAATGAAATCATATTACGAAATGCTTAAGAAGTGCATATAAAAATACAAATTCATACGGAACGCATTCACTTTTCTTTTTGCTGGGTATGAATTGTCTGTAAGTTTGTTAGTTTGTATTTCATCTATTTGGCTTTTGCCTGCTGCTTGCCGCTGTTTATCATACTCTAAAATTTTCCTCCTTTTTTCCTTTGTTGCTATTGTTGTTTTTGTTGTTGTTTTCTTGTCTGTTTTCGTATTTTTGATAAAGCCACAGTTTTTACGCCTCGTTGCTTAACACCAAAAAAGACCCTCATAAAGTAGCATTGAAAAGGAAATGATAACGTTGCAAAACTTCTACTATATTGCACATGAGCATGCATTATTAGCAAGTACACTAACACACATACATATACACACACACGCACACACTTACAAAAACATACATACGCTCAAGTGCTGATAGTCTTGCAATAAATGCAAACAGCAGCAACAACAGAACGACAAGCATTTCCTTACTTTTGACTAATTTACCATCAAACACTCACACATACATGCATGCATGCGAGCTTTGAGTATATACAAAACTTCATGTTCGACATACTTTGTCTCAATTTCTAGCATCACATCCGCGTGCGAGGTCCTCCTTTTCTTCTATTTCTTGTTGCTATAATTTTTTGCCAAAAACAAACAAAAAATTACAGCAGAGAAAATATTGCACACATGTATGAATTTTGTAGCCTTGGCATGCATGTCTGTGCACGCTCACTGTGTGTGTGTGTAAACATTTGAACGTGTTTGTTTGCTGGCACGGTTTATAGTTTATTGATCATATAATGCTACCAAAGTTTATCAGTTCACAGAACATCTGTTCAAGTATTCTGCCAGTTGACAGGCTTCAAAATGTCTGTTTGCAATTTATAAGTGCATTCAGACATCAATTATTTTAAAACGTATTGTTGCACATTTTAAAATCAAATACCCCAATTAAATAGATACTTAATAATTGGAATTACTATTAAATTAATACCACCAAAGTTCTAATTAGAAATTGCCATCGTTAGTATTAGTTTTTTTCTTTGTCAATTAAAAGTTAAAGTATTTCCTATTCAGTTTATCTCAAAAATCCTTTTTTCGTAAACACTTGGAAAAGTTATTTGTCTTCCAAATTTTTATGTACTTTATAAGTCAGTTTACTACAGAAAACATATTCCTGTTTTTTGCTTTTGCATATGAAATCAGAAAAGTTTTTCTCTATAGAAAATATCTCATTTTCACAAACTTGTTTGTTTGTATTTGTTTAGGAAATTTTTAATCTGAAGACAAGACGGTAAGAAAAGTTTCTAGAAAAAATTAAATAGAAAAAGACCATGACATCGGTCGATCGCTTAATTACCTTAGAAAGAAAAACGAAATTTAAAACTTGTTTTTTGAATTTAATTAAACGATCCACCAGCGTCATCAGAGATAAATATTTAAAGAATGTGTAATAAACTGCCTGCAGAAGTCCCTGCAATTGCGATATTGAAAAATTCAAATGGAATGTCCAGAAACACTAATCCGCCTACCCTCCGCCCCTAATCATATTTTCCCAATTCGTGTAAAACTATAGTCTTATACGTTTTTATACTATGACTTATACAGTCTTATATTCAGTTTTACATTAAGGCCACTTTCGTATACTGCGACAAGATTGTTATACTAAAACTGTAATCTTAAAATAAGAATATAAACTGCTTACGTAAGGATATTTTACTGCTCTATAAAAAAATTTTTACACTAAAACTATAGTCTTATACGTTTTTATGCAAAAAATTATAAAGCCTTATAATCAATTTTATATTAACAGCACTTTCTTATACTGCCACAAGAGCCTTATACTAAAACTGTAATCTTAAAATAAGAACATAATTAACACTAAAGGATTATAGTCTAAACTGCAGTTTTCATAAAAATTTTTTTTGTTTATAAAAGGTTTATAAAGCAAATTTCTGTACAATATTCCACCAATATACCTTCTATAAATCAAAAAAAAAAATTATGAATACGGCATTTATACTGAGACAATAATTATAGTTTTATACCAAGGCTATATAAATTATAATGCTTGTCTTACATATAATTCCTATCCAGCTAGTTCCTGTGCTATGCATCCGATGTATAGGGGGCATATTCTGAACACTCACTTATTCAGTAAAATAAATAGAAATAAACTGTAGTCTTAAAGTAGTCATATAATACTCGTATTATACTAAAATTATACTTGTAGTCTTCTGCAAGGTTATGTTAAGACTATAGTCTTATACGCTGCTTTTAATGAAATACCTACATACCGGAGCTAGAATATCTAAGGGACTCGGTTTGGAAACACCTGGGGAAGTTTATAGAAGGGAGTAACTAGGTAATTGTATGGGTTTTTGCTGGAGCTGTCCCTAAACTTCGGTAGAGTGCACAACAAGACTTTGTTGGCCTCAAGTGTGGTCCCGCGTGGGATTTGGTCGCGCAGTTGATACCTCTTTTCAACCTAAGTCAAGTTATACTGTGGTAAGCTAACACGTATATAGTCCTCTAATGGATTATACTAAACCTTCAATACTCTTATACTCTCTGTTATATATATACTCTTATACTAAGAGAAAATGGGTGTTAAAACTGTGTTTTCCAAATAAAAATGTAGAAGACATTGTTGTGCTAAGATTATGCAAAGATAAAGTATGTACATCAACATGATCTCATGTTTTTTAATTTTTGAATGTGCAATCAAATTGATTTTCAGCCTGCCTTAGAAGTTCAAGTGTGAATGCACAAGTTTATCTTTTTTTATTTGTTTGTTTTAATTTTTTTTTTATTTTATAGTTTACATAGTTAAATTGCCTATAAATACTTTTGATTATGGTAAATAAGTGCATATTTATCTACACAATTGTACGTGTGTTGTACAAAGATTTTTATTTAAAAAAACAAAAATTTTTAAGGTCCTTAAAATATTTAAAATTTAAATAGGAAATGTGGGAAATTTCTGACCTAAAATTTTATTAAAACAGTTGCTCAGTCGTGTAGTTTATCGTTTAAAAACACGATATATCTTCATATGCTTATGAACAGGTAAATGTATTGTATCTAAAAAAAATTAAACAAATTAATTAATTTAGCCTTTTTCATTAAATTTTTTTTTTCAATCTTATTTATTTACAATCTGTTTTGCAATATTCAGTAAATTCGATAAATTTAAGATACAATCACATCCTTAAGTTATTAAACTACAATAAGCTTAATAGAATGTTTTAGGAAATAAAACGAAAGAAGTGTTTTAGAAAAATTTTACCAAAGAGTGGATTCATTAAATACTTTTGTATTATATGTCAGTTTAAACTTTGAATTTAAATTAAGATTTCACTGCAATTTTATTGTTCACTTAAAAATATTCATTTTACAACCAACCATTTGGCAACCATTCAGTGCCAGCATTCGCACAAGGAATTTATTCTACCAGTCCATTATTCAATATGGAAAAATGTACTTGTCTATTGCTGAAATTAACTTGCGTAAAAAAGTAACAAACAAAAATACGTTTTTATTATTCAGCAAAAAAATAAAAAAAAAGTTTTATAACTTTTTCATGCGAAATAAATAAAAGCCAACAATAATACCAGAAAAGAGGCAAAAGAGCGGTTGAAAAGTTTCTGACGGTAATTTATGTTTAAATAAATGACATCACGTGCAACAAATTCAGCAAATAAAATAGCGATCTATTAAATGGCTATAAAGTACTAAAATGAAATTTTGGTCTGCACAAAAGCTGGCTGCGTATTAAGGCAAGATTTAAATATTAAAATAAGCATAATTTTATTACCATAAATAAAAAGAATATGAGACTATTTAAAATATTTAAACCAACAAAAAATTAATGTGGAATTAAATGCAAATAATATGGCAATATTGTTTTTGTGTTTTTTTTTGTTGTAGAATGTCTCACTGTAAAAATGTTTAAATTGGTTTCAAAAATAAGTTGTACGAAAAATATGTAAAGTACTTCAAATTAATAACACTGTGTGTGTCAAAAAAAACGCCTGGGCTCGAACAACCAATTGTGCTGAATACTTCAACCAACGTCACTCTCGTTTTTCAAAACGTATTAAAAACGCTTGATACTCAACTATACGATATTCAATGCATACGATACGAAAAACCAATTTTTTTATTCGTAACTCAAGATTTCGGTGGTGTAAACTGATTCATGGCTTGTCGATTTGTATTTTGCGGTTGTTTACTTCACAAATGTCAAAACGGTATTGACATTTGGCGCCATTTGTAAAAGTTATAGCGTTCTCCAGTAGAATGATTACTTTTGTCCCACCTTGTACATATTTCGAACGTAGTAGCACACGCTGGGTATCTGCTAGTGTATTTCTTTTATATTAAAAACTTAAGCAATTTCCACATTTCAATTTTCCTTCTTGCTTTCTTTGACTTAAACTAGTTTGCAACAATTGTTATAGCTAACATGCTAAGGGTTCATGCAAATTATTTTATATAATTTTCTTATTTCATTCTATACAATTTTCTTTTCAAATACCTGCTGTTTATTTTAACAACTTATTTTTATTCACAGTTTTGCCATTATTATTACTGCAAATATCTCGTCAATGATATAACTATAGTTCAGTTAAACTTTTCTTATAATATTTATTTTTTTTTTCAATATTATTTTCAATTGTACAATGCAACCTGCTGCGTTACACATTTGCTTAAAGTCATTTTGTATCAAATAAAATAGTAACAAAAAAATGTAAATGCAGATATTTGCTACCTGGTTTTTACTTATGCATCACTTTATACTGGTTTTTGTATTGCTTTACTGTACTATTTGTTACTTTTTTTCCTTTATCCTTTATTTGTTCTACTAGTTTAACAATGTCTTAATAACAAATGCTACAATTGCTAATAAAAAAAGAAAAGATATTGTTATGGAGCTAAAGGTATAACAAATGCAAATTATTGGAAAGGTAAAGATGCTTTCGACGAACGAAAATCCTTATTTAAAATTGTTAAAAGGATTCATTCGCATTTATATTGTCTGTTTTTTTTCTTCAGAAATTGCACAATAATCAAAGCAAAGTAATATAAATTTAATTGAAGTAAATAATCCTTAAGCCACATGAGTTCTGGGATTGAGAATTAATTGCAATCAGCAATTTTTGCTTTACAGAATTTCATTTCAAAGTTTTTATTATAATTTTTTCAGAAAACATTGTCACGAGTCAGCAGCATAAATTACTCAAATTAAATGTTAATAACAGACTTTTATTAATTTAAAACAAAAAAAAAAATCTTTAAAAATAAACAAATCACTTACAAATTACTTTCAACTCCGAAATAAAACGTTTTCTCGCATTCTTCACTTAAGCAGGCAGACGCCTGCTCAATCTGTTTAACCTTATAATCTGCATATTATTTATAATTACCGTTCATTTGAAAGCCATTTATGAAGCAATGGTGAAAAAGAACACTTTCATTAAATGACTATTTATTGAAGTAATTAATATCACTCATACGCCGGAGTGGTGAATTTTACCACATGTGAAGCATGAAGGGGAATTTTCTTCGATTATTTATGCATGAGAAACGTAAATAAATTAAGAAGCTTTAAAAACTTTTTAGTGTAAATTTTACTTGACATTAACACATGTACGGAAATTCAATTTCTTCAGCGGCAAACTTAAATTTAATAAATAATTAAATACAAATAATCAGTATTTTAATTCAGAAAAAAACAACAGGGCCGGTAAACGCTCAAAATTGCTTTCATCATCCTTCCTTTATTAGAAAACCCTTTATCAAAGCTATTTAGTACATAAGAATGTAAGCACTTCAATTAAAATTAATTCCATGAGTGCAATAATAACAACATAAGATTGGAAAACAAAAAATTATATCATCTCTTTAAAGCAAAGCATAAATGAGTGGATAAAATTACTTTAAACGTGCAAACATATGCATGTATCTACTTCGTATAAACTACTTTGGATGAAATTAGTACACTTGAAATTTCCCTTCTTTAATTTCACATTCACTTAACTAATTGTTAGGGAAAGAAGTAACGTCGACATAAATTTCCTATAACTTTTATTATGTAAGCAATAAAAAATACGAGGGTTGCTAAACAAATTTTTCTATTATATAAAAAATGTTCCCTGCAAAAAATTAATCATCGGAAAATTTTCTTGAGGGCAATTACCGAACAAACAAAGATTGTTTTATAAAAAAATATTGATTGAAATAAATTTTGTATAAAAACAAAAATTAATGACCGAAAATTTTTATTTTTGTATTTAGAATAGTCACAGAAAGTTTTTCTGTAAAAAAAAGTCCAAGTTTTTTTTAGAGAAAATTAATCAACCTAAAAATTTTTCAAGAGAAACATTTAAAAAATCGAAAAAATCATTTCTTTAGAACAGTTGTCTGTAAACAACCCAATTTGATTTCAAACTATAGATAATAAATATTTTAATAAGAACAAAAAAACTTATCTTCGACTAATTAAATGTTGGAATAATTTTTGTAAACAAAAATCAACGATAAAACTTTTCCTATAAACACTGAGGAAAAAATGTGAAACAAATGAAAACTTATTATATATTGTAGATAACTCTTTTTTCGGTACAATTAAATTAAGAATTTATAACACATCACTTGGTGTTATGAAACATCACACAAAAACAAAAAGTAAATTTATAACAAAATCAATAAGGAAAAAACATCAATTCAAACATTAAAATATGCAGATGTATGTATGTACATATATAAAAAAAACGTACAAAGCGATATAAAATTTAGTATGCGTACATCTACATACACCATGTATGAACATGTGTAATATGGCTTATTATAAATTACAATAACAACTTATTATCAAGCATAATAATAGCGAAATTGTAACAAGCAAGAAGTGCAATAATATAACAACAAACATGTAATAAATAAGCCTCATTACCATCATAAAGGAAGAACAACAATAACACAGTGACAACAATAAAAAACTATAATATCTGAGAATATAATAAAATTAACCCCATAAACAAATACACAACTACTAACACATGTTCTGCTCCTGCTTTTTTCCAACATTTAATTTTTTTTTTGTATGAGAACAAATAGATGATGAAGGAGAGAGAGATAGATCGGAATAGGGATAGGAAGTGTGTGCGGATATTTTTTATTATGGGAAAAAGTTTTTTTTTAAATTTTATTTCTGCTCTCAAGCATGTGAACAGTTAACTTCTCATTGTATTAGTTGCACATAATAACCTCTAGGAAGCCTGGGACCAATTGTTTCCAAGTCATCACTTTTGTCGATTGTTTTTAGTGCATTTTTGATGATATTGTCAACGAATCTGCTACAATTTCAATTTTAACTTTGATGAGAAGAGCGCATTTCTCTCTCTTTGACAGAGATTTAGTCTGTCATATTATCCCAACAAGAACTACCATATGACCAACGGCGTTAGTAAATTATCATTGACACTAACATGTTAAATGTCCATATTAAAGTTATAATAAGTTTAATATTTGTTATAAGAATAATTAGTATAATAAGCATTGTTTTTCCTACAAGGTATGTAGACATCTGTATGTACATATAAAATCATACTTACCAGTTAACTACAAATAAAAAAAATGTTTGTACTATAAGAGAATAACAAAATAATAAGTCAAAAACACGCACACAGATACATATATTTATAAAAACCTCGCTCAAAGATGATGGTGTTACAATTTGTTTTCCTACCTCGCTTTTAAAAAATTTGGAAGCCAGTGCACTTGTTTGTGGAGATGCATAGGGTGTGCGATAAAAGTCTGAACTTATTATGGCAGAAAGTTGGCTTAACATCAGATTATGTAGTTTACAATTTACAAATTGGATCGATTAACGCTTGAAAAAAGTTGAGTGATATTAAATTTTTTTTTTTTTAAAAGAAGAACCCTTTTCGCAACTGCAGGAATTAGGTATGTGTGTATGAATAAGCATGTGTTTCATTCACCGCACATCTGTAATTGCACAGCATTTTATTATTATTTTGGGGAAGTCATTAAGGAGAAATGTTAAGGATAATGAACGTTCGGAAGCAAGAAACTGCTGCAGCCTTCGACAATTTGGTTAAATATTAAATTTTAAAAAATTAAATTAAAATTAGAAAAATCCAGCCGTGGAAATAATACCATTCGCTAATTAAATTTGAACTCGCAAATAAAAAAAATTCACCCTTTTTATACCATTTCACATATTTCTGTTTACATTTCACCATAAATATCCCACCCTATATGTTATTGTATTTCAATGGTAGCTTGGCAATGGCGAAAGTGGTGAGAGTTTATGTGTGTAAGTACATGTAATATTATAACAGGTGAAATTTGGAAAGAATGAATTCTTTTCAAGTCATGTTTTTAGCGTGTGAATGTGTCTGTAAGTGTGTGGGTAATTATGAATGGTAAAGTGTTTGATTCTCAAATGATTTAATATATGTATGTATATAAGTATCCATACTTGAAATTATTTATTTTTATTTAGCATTCATCGTTTGCAAAGTTGTTAATAAAACGTGTCATGGGGCATAACTTATGCTTAATTTACGAGTTGATTGTGCGTAATATATTAAAAGTATATTTTTCAAGTATGTATGTATGTACATAAAAATATTACTAAAAATAGGTATTTTACACACTTGCAATAAAGAAAAGAATTCTAAAGAAAATATTAGATATCAGCGCAGAAATAAATCCATACAAAAAGCATATAGAAATTTGTAACATGGGAATATAGCCTTACAAATGATGCCTTGTCAGTTGGAATCTATTTTTGTCATTGCTATTCAATATTTGGTTAAATAATAAATAAAAGCAATATTTCCCGTGATAATTGAATACTTAGTACAAATAAAATATTATTTGGCGTGCTACTTAAAAAAAAATCTATAAATACAAATTTTTTTCTATTTCATATTTTATATAATGGGGCGCAGGGAATGAGGGCATTCCCCTGCAAAATTCTGCTTACTTCCTTTAATATAAAGCTAAAGTTTAGTTAGAATTGATAAAACAACCATATAACCATTTTCTAAAATTATAATTTTGTATTTAAAATATATAAAATTCTTGACAGTCAGCAAAATATTTCAAGAAAAATTTGTATATTTTTGGTCTTTAGGCTTCAAAAATGATTTTCCCGCTAAATGTAACTCTTAAGGAAGTAATTAATATAACCGATTATACTAATTAGCTGGTTTAATTCGAATAAAATTTACTGTCTGCCCCTCTAAATGCGATTGTGTTGGAACTATAAAAAAAAAATAAAGTAAAATTTGTGTTTATTTGCATTACAAATATTTGAAGGGAGTTTTTACTCTCCATTCATACTATTAACTTTCAAACTATCCAAAACGTGTATGAAGTTCTTAAACTAATTCCCCAAAGTAAAGTTTGCACAAAATTTTTATTCCATACTATTTAATAAATACTTTTTGTCAAATGCCAGAACAAATGAAGGCATTTTGCAAACAAAACTAAACAAAATTATTTAAAAACTGGTAAATGGTCTGTAAATATGCTGACAATATGAACAAACGATAGCTCTGGGGCAAAATTTACACATACTTGCTAATACTATCGCAAAACCATACATGCACACAAGCCTACAAACATATACAAATACGAATTAGACAATAGAACATCCTTAAGCATACCAAATGGCAAAGATATGGTTAGCATTTCAAGTTAAGTTGAGACAATAATACCTCGACACTACGAAATTATGCAAAGCCAAAAAATAGAAAATAAAATAACAATAACAATATTTTTTCCATACTGATGTTGTTCTTTAGCTGAAGTACAAGTGAAAATAATCCAGTTAAAAGAAATTATCCGTACTTAAAGCTAAAGGCCTTATAATAATTTCTAATCGAATGTTTATGGAAATAAAATAGGTTTGAAATGTTTTTTAATATTAAAAACGTTATGAATTTCAAGTACTATGAGTTTTTCGCTTAGAAGTACAGAGAACTCTCGATAACGTGAATATTGCTGAAACTAAAGACTTTTAATTTTTTACTATTTTTACTATTAATTCTCTCAAATGAAGACAAAGGTTAGCCTTAAGATTTAGTATTTGTCATTTTCCAGAATCCCCATTTTAGATGGACGTACATATACATATACGAGAATGTGAGCATATGTCATTACTGGACGTAGTTATAATATATAATAAAAAAATTTCCCCCCAGAATTTATAAACAAATTCAAATTATTGTTTAATTTTCAATGATTTTATTAAAGTAAAACTTCATATATTTTGTTTTAGCTCTTCACGTTGTGATATGGGCATATCCCGCGTGACGAACGCTACATTAATACGCGTTTTCTTATTAAAATAAAAAAATGTTTGGGTCTTTCAAAAGATTATACCTTCAACTTATACATAGGATTTTGTGAGATTTTAGTGTCTATTCGAATGTTGTAAAATAAAATTTGTTTTGTTTCGTAACGAACGCTACGAGAGTTGAAATGTTTTTTTTAGTAAATTTTAGCGAACTTTGCAGAATAAAGCACACAAAATTCAATAAATAAAAGAAAGATGAATATAAGAGAATTTTAAAAAAGTTATATCCCGCTAAAAAATTGTATTCAAAAGCCGTGAACGCCTTGTGAAGCCCGTTAAGTAACGAACGTTACACACATGTATTTATTTCAATAAAACTTTTTAGGTGCATTTTCCATAACATTTTCCATAACATTTTCCATAAAAATAAAATTAGTATGGATTTTAGAATTGTAGAATTTTAACTTTTTATTTTACAGGGCGTGAAATTTAAGTAAAATTATAGATGATTTAAAAGAAAAACTTTATTCGACTCCCAATATAAAAAAAAAACTAATTTTCCGTAGCTCACATTACAACGAAAGGACCCAATATTTCAAATCTAATTTCAAATTTCTAAAATAGTAAACAAAAAAAATTTTTTTTAATTGAAGGGAATTGAATGAATTAAATATAGCTTTCGATCGAACCATCTATGTCAACACTAAAGTAATTATATGAATATCTAAAAAATTTGGGCTTAAGGACCCACACTTGTATATTTTTGTTGAAACCAAATTTCGTCATTCGCCGTATCGGTTGTAAGCAATAGCTATAGCTTTCAGCATTCATCCACTTACTTATTTATATTCTTTTCAAAATTATGCTGACAGCGAAAGTCCACATCGCCCTGCCATTGATACCAAATTTTTATTCGCATTCTTCTTTTATTGGTTTTTATATATACATATATAAAACACTTCATTTTTAAATTGGCAAATTTTTTGAAGTACGTAAATGTAAATAAATCTCTTTTATATGTAGAAAATTAATTAACTTTTAAACTCTACTGCTTCTTTACTGTACTAAAGTTTCGTCTATCAAAATCGAAATCACATAAGGTTTGACAATTTTTCTGTTTCACAAATAAAACAATTCTCTTATAGTAAACGAATCAGTATTGAAAAAAAATTGTTTCTCACTTTACAGTGCGACCTCTTTCATATGCCTCTAACAAATAATGTAAAATAAAATAAAGTTTAGGAAAATTAAATAAATTTAAATCAAATAATAAACTGTTTGTCGTATAAGGCAAATTTTTAAAGAAACTTTTTGGGTTCTCTTGTTTGCATATTTCGCAATTCCCAAACATTTTTTGGGAGTTCTTGTATAAACATGTAAAATTTCTTAGCTTTTTTCAAGAATTTCAAGCATATAGATCAGCTAAACCATATAACAAACATAGTTGAATAATTGCAATAATTAAAAAAAAATATATTATTTTTTATGTGAAAACTTATGGTTTGTTTTCGTAAAAATTTTGACAAAAATATTTTTCGATTTTTTGCGGAATACAGAGATGGTACTGTATTTCGATTTAAAAAAAATGTATAAAACAATTATACACAACACAAGAAAATAATTGTTGAGAATGAAACTCATACATATGTAGATATGTATGTATAATTTACTACTACACATATGTACATATGTATATTTTTGTAATGAAATTTCATTGAAATAAAATTAATACACTTTTAGATTTATTGATGTGAATACCGAGAAAAGGGTGATTTTTAAATTATAGAATTTTTATAGAATTCTATTAGCGCCTTATGACCAGTAGAGTTGGCTTAATATCCTGCAAAGACCCTAACAAGAGTACAATCAAAATTGTTATTTATTTTTAATAACTTCAACACTAAACTAACCTCCAATCACAAAAAAAAATATCCTATAGAAAGTCTCATTTATATAGAAAATTGGCATGTCAAGGAAAAGTGTTGTGGTCAACAACACACAATAATGAAACAATGAACAGTTCTACGAAATTGACAATTTAATAGTTTCGTTTTAGTTTTAGCAGAAGAGGAATCACTTGCAGATTTCTGACATTTCAAATTAGAAACATAAAAATAATTTCAAACTAATAAATACTCGTTTGTAAAATAAAATTTATTGGGAAAACTATAAGACATTGATGTTTTACATATGTGCGATAAAACAGAACACAAAAGTGGGTGTGAATGGCATTTAATTCTTGTTCTAATTCTTCATTATTCATTTCAAATATTTTCGTTGCTCAACTTTGTTTCCTTTTTTGATTTATTACATAATACACAGTTGCCACGTCCAAACGGCAAACATTTGTTATCACTAGTATTTTTAAATTTTAATTTTTTTTCTTGGACCAACCCTCAAGGGATGACCTCTACACATGCTTTGCATTGTGCTAGAACTAGAGGAAAGGAATAGTAGGAGAAATGACAGGAGGTGAAGCTTCATTATCTTACAACACTGCTTTTGCGCATTCTTCGTTTTTTTATGGCAGTGTTGAAGCAGCGCCTCTGATATCAAGGAGACTTGTTAAATTTTTTTGAAGCCTCGTTTTTTAGTAGTCATTTTAATTATTTTTACTTCGCCGGTGCTACACAATACCGACGAAGGAGGGCGTTCTGATGTGCCTGTGGATTGGTTACAGCTGAAGCCGTTCGAACCCAGGCAATTTTTTTGGTTTTGTACTCAATGTCCAGACTACTTCAGCCATAATAATAATATAAACGTTCTACAGGGTGGGCCAAAAGTAATCACCGGAGCATAAGTAATCACCCGATGTTCTTTTGCTGTAATTTTGGTACTGCTTATGATATGGGCTAAGTGACCGCCGCCAGAGTTGATGACCATACATGCAGATCCAAACGTTTTTATTAAATAAAATTATAGCAAAAAGACATCGAGTGATTACTTTTGGCCCACCGTGTATAACACAAGTTTACAAAATTCGAAAAATATTTTCGTTCGCTAGAAATAAAAGTTATTTTTTTATTTATTTGGAGTGCAGAATTCAAATCTGTATTCCGTTTTTTTTCCATCGGCTCTAGTTTTCGAGATAACGCGGTTTGTAAAAAGTATAGCCACTTTCACAACATTTAGTAGCATAACTTGAGAGGGGTTTTCGCTATTCTATGAAGAAAAAATCCGAAATTCTGTAACAAAAGAATCTTTAGGCCTTGCGAACATTGTGTCTACGTTTGCACAGTAGTATTAAAGATATCATAAACGTTTAAACCAGTACAAATAAGATTTTAAAAAAATTTAAAATTTTTTGTTTTCAAGAATAAACAATAAACAATAAATTTATTTTAGTTTTAGCAGCTTGTAGATAAACGTATTCCAAAGAAATTTACCTCTATTTCGTGGGAATTGCTGGAGTACTTTTGATTATATTCACAATTTAGTGATTAAACTGAATTGAGAAAAATGTACATTTCCATACATCAGTACAATAATTGAATTTGTGTGTTTGCTGCTGTTCCGTATATGAGTATACAAGTGAGTGTTTCTGCTTTTCCAAGATGAAAATTAAAAAAAAGTTGGAAGGTACTGTTTTAGAAAGCACATTTTACAAAGGCACCTTTTATAAAACGTTCCTTTGTACATTTTTATAAGACACTTTTTCCAAATAATTTTTTCAAAAATACTTTTAAAAAGATAAATGGGAGAAAAAACGTTTTACGTTCTAGCATTTGCAAACAGTTCAGTTGCAACTGAACGCTTTCTAACCCAGTGGCCTGTGTTTAATATTTTTCATTATATTGTATATAATTTTAATATGTATTGTGGTTTTAATTAACAATGAAGTCTAATTAAAAGCTTTTAGTGCCTACAACAAAATTTGGTTAAATACACGTGAATGCCTACATACTTGTTTAGCTGCAGCATGAAAACAGGTTTGGCTAAAAACGTTTATAGTTTATAATCAAATACATCTAATGTTTCGATAGCCACAAAAATATATTTAAAAAAGAAAAACTATGATTGCAAATGCGAGGTCGTGCTGCAAATATCTATCAAATTGCACTGACTAAATTGTCATTAGAAGTAACATTTTTGGACATTTTTAGATTGGCTGCCAGGCAAGTGTTTTTCCATATTAAAATTTGTGTGCAACAAAAACTAAATAAATAAATTATACGTTGGATTCGACACTATAATCGATTACTGCACAACAAAATATTTGTCATAAAATTTTATACATTTGCACTTTAGGTTTTACCTCAAAACTATTATACTGACACATGTAGTACGAGTATGTATGGCTGTACATACTTTTGTAGTAAATAGTTGTACACATATGCAACCATACAAACACACAAAATTATATTTTAACATGGCCATGTGTGCAAACATATGCATGAGTGCTGGCATACATATCACTAACGCTGCATTTACACAACATACTCATCGATTTTACTTGTGGAATCTAAAATTTCCCACAGAAAAATATGTACTTGTTGTATAAACAGTTTGGAATTTTGCTTCTGCAAATGTGAGATGAAAAAATTTCAATTATACAAACTATCTGACATCAGCTGTTTTGCCACCACAACAGTTTGGAAAGGGTTCTGTCAGATGTTAATGCGTATGTACATATGTATGAATGTATGTATGTCTGCGGCAAGTAAATTATCATTATTCGTTATTATTTTGACAGCCGTGCAAGATTAGACATGAGTCAGAAAAGTGACAAGTCTGATACAACATCTCGTGTAAAGACAGCTTAAATATATCTGAGGCTGCAGTGATGATAGTGGCAGTAACATCATCAGCACCACTAGTTGTGGTAGTTGTGACACAAATTCCCCACTCAAACTTTGTGGCACATACTTAAAAATAGATTAAAATACGTTGTAAATATTTAATAAATTACCATGATGAATGTATACAATGAGTGCAGTTTTTTTTCTGTTGTTGTTGTTGTTGTTGGCGAGGCATATACTAGTACAGGCAGATAATTTCCGTATAAATAATAAAAGGGTTTTTAATATTTAAAAAAATATATATAACATATACAAACACTATTTTCAAGTTACTCAAACATATTGGCGAAAAAGAAATATTTAAATGGAAAAAATATGCAAAATATTTTATGGCAGCCTCAAAAGTGGTGGCTGCATAATTCAAGTAAATGTTATCAAGCCGTCATAAATATTATAATCGAGGTAAAATTTTGTATGTCATGAAGTAATGCATGCTTCAATTTATGTATATACATTAATAAATGAAATTTTATGAATTTATTTTTGCACCGAGTATGAAAGAGTTGTATTAATAATGGCCGCTTTGAAGCTGTAATACGCTGCGTATAATCAATATTAATTATAGAATATAACGGTTTTGTGTTAGTCTACGGTAAAAGTTTAGCACTTTTATTCTACCGTTATAAGAAAAAATATTTCCATCAATCATTTTTTAAGGCACATTTTTCATTGACAATTTTGTAATTTACAGACAAATTTTCACAACCGATAAATTTTATAGAAAGAAATGTTTCATCAGCAGAGTTTACATTTTTACAAAGAAAATTTATTTATGATTCGAATTTTAAAATTGTGCTTTTTCCCAAAAAAAATATATGTATGTGAAATCTATTATTACATACTTTATGATATTCTCATAAAGTATATTATTTTTGTGAAAGCAAACTCAATAACTGAGGAGGAAAGCATATCCATATGGTACTATTTCGCTAATGCTTACTTATCTCATCAGTGGATTTTTCCTAATTTCTGAATACAAATTCAAAATTCTAATGTTTAAAATTCAACTAATCAATCGAGAATTGAAGTTGAATACCGAACACAAAACCAAAAATCTATAAACAAAAACATAACAATGCATGAGCTTTCTTTTTTTTATTACACATACATATTTCTATTTATAGATTTTTCTTATCATGTATTTTAAAATTAAAATCATATATAAAGGGCTATTCCCAAAATAAATTCAGTTGATAAAGAAAATTAATTTTTTACATGAACATTTTCTGCACAACGATTATTTCTTATCAATTATTATTCAATAGAAAAATTTTTGCCATCAATAATTTTTATTGAGCAATAATTTTCAATGCACATTACCTTCTTGTACAACAACATATCGTAAATTGTACATTTTTCTTGAGTTTTTCTTTTGACGCCGAATACTACTTAAAGACGCCTTTTGTAAACTATAAATCCGTTTTCAAAAAGGAAAAAAAAAATAACTTTCTCAAATAAAACTATTTGCAAACAAAACACCTGCATAAATGCGTCTATAAAAGAATAAAAAAAATGTTTTTTTTTTCTTTTCAACTTTCATTTGCACATTTATTTTATATCCTTTTTCTGTTTAGTATCTCTTTAATGTTTTGAATGCGTTTATAGTTCGCAGCAACTAAAACGGGATATTTATTGTGCTTTTTTAACAGCAAAACCTTTAGCATTGTAAATGCCATATATTCACTATGAAGCATGCAACACACTATTGCTGCCAACACTTTAGTTTAATACTGTACAATAGGTGTGTGCATGCATATGCATGCCATAAACACACATACCCATATACATACATACATATGTATGTACGTATGTATATGTATCAGAGAATGGAATGAATGAATGTAAAGCTACATATACCAAGATATTTTCATTTTATTTATAACGGCATTTCTACGGAATATGCGGGTGTAAGCACATCCATACACACACGTATGTGTGTGTGTGTGTGTGTGTGTGCCTGTGTTTCATGCAGGTGTATAGGTGTAATAATGCATTTAATAAGCTTTTATAATGGCACATTTGTTGTTGACATTGTTAGTTTTGTCGGCTCTTTTTATTTATTTTTTCCCACATTTTTGTTTTGTATAGTCAGTCAGTCGTTTGTTGTTAGTAACTTTTTTATGCGCAAAATAGTTGGAAATTTATGTTTTGCCATATAAAAAGAGAGGGCGATATATATATATATGGATATTTATAGAGAGGGAGAGAGAGATTATAGGGGACTCATTGCACACACCTTTACGTTTGCCATCACAAGCATGGTTTGACATAAACCAGGCAGTTAAATAAAAATAGGTCCAAGTTGTTGCATTATGGCAGGTTACGTGGCAATGTATTTAATTTCCTGGGTATGAAAAAGTTTTTTTTCCTGTGGTATAGGAAAAAGAGATTTATGTTGTTCACACAATGCACAGACGTTATATTGTATTTTGTCTATTTCGTTTAGGAAGAAAATTTTAAACGGAGAACAAAAGAAATTTTTATTCGGGATGCAAAGAGTTGGCAAATTGTTTGAAACAATAATGAGACAAGGGAACTTTGCTGATTTTTTTAATGCTCTTTCTACTTTTAAGATCACATGTAATGTGATTTCAGTGGCATTTTATTTAAATAAAAAATCTAATACGAATATTGAGATTAAATTTTTGTTTTTTAGTACCAATGAGCCAGAAGTACGTATGCTGGCATTGCACTATAACTAGCAAAATTGATTTTGGTAAGGCAAAGAGAGGAAGTGGTGCTTGATATTGACTGTGTTGAACTTTCGAACATGGCAGTTTACAGAAAAGACTTCCGCAGTGACAGTATTCCCGCTCTCACTGACAACCTTTACGTATGCATAGAAGTAAATGTATGTGGAACTAGTTTCATTGAAGTAGAGATAAAACAACGAAACATATCCCAAATTGCGCCAATGCTACAGTGGGTCAATAGAATGGTCTACTCCACCGTCATGAATAAGACTCTTGGCTCTTTTTTATACAGCGTCAAGTAGCCTTGACATGAAATTTAAAATGCCGGCTCATATATGTGGGTTGTATCTATTTTTGGTCGGATAGAAGAGATATAGTGCCTGGTCCATGAAATTTAAACTGTTGCTTTTGTTTTCAAGTGACCGATCGATATCGTGTTACGTCGTGATCCAGCCAGATAGAATGAAATAGGTTCAATTGGGGTGAAGTATTTCTTGGAATTGACGCAGTATTCTCGTTCATGGGCATATGAGTAAAGATACCAAGAAAAGTTTTTCGGGCCTTGAAGTCGATCCTGTTCGTGGCAAGATCACGAATAAAAGTGTCATTCAAATTCTGCCGCATGGCACCAATAATCGTCATGTTAAGTCTGCTACCGAAAGAATATAAATGTCAATTGCTACTGTCATCAGCAAAAGAATCCATAAGATTGCAGGTTCGACATAGAAGGTCGTTAAAGAAAATTAAAAATAGAGTGGGAAAAAGTACTGAAACTTGCGCTACCGCCGAATTAGTTTTAAACTCATTTGATGAAACGCCTTTAGTACGATCTCTGCGAAAACTCGATATAAAGCGAGCGAAGTCGTCACATGACACCAACGGCAACAAGTTTTGTCAGAAGTGCTCTTTGCCACACTTTCACTCAAACGCCAGGAAATTGTCGAGAGCCGCCAACTTACTTTCGTTTAAATGAGGTCTGAAAAGCAAGCCAGTAAATTAACATAAAACCACTCCTGCTAACGACGTACTGGCGGTCGCTGAATAAGCAATTGGACTCTAAATACCTCCAAATGCCTTTGTAACGTGGAGAACATATTGCTATTGGCCGGGAAAAATATCAAAATACTACTTTAATGTACCACAAAAGTTTTCATTTAGCTTTAAGCTTTTATATAGCTTTAAGCTTTTACGTAGCTTTAAGCTTTTAACAGAAACATCAAGTTTAATGGCCTGATTTAAGAAAACACAAATCTTCCCGCACAGAGTTTTGAAACGATAAAATTTAAAATTAGGTTATTATAAAACATATGAAAGAGCTTTTTTATTTCTTTTCACTTTTTTGATTGCCTTTTTTTTCTGCTGTTTTGTTTTGAAAGAATAAAAGCTTTTTTTTGTCACTCCCAAGCACGTTCAATTGGATCTCGTTTGTTTTTTCGTTTTTTACCGAACGAATTAATTATTTGATTTTCTAAAAACACGTTGTAATTTATAAACTTTTAAAAGCTGTTATTTAAAGCTAATTATTCTGACTTACCGATATGGAGATGGCATTTTCTTTGTTGCAAATTGCATGTCACTATTTGTGGCTGATAATCTTTTATTGTTTCCGTTTTGAGCTAAAGGTATGGGAGTTACCGTTTCATAAGGATATTTTCTATAAATATTTCCATATTCACGATATTGTGAAGCTCTGGCATCGGCCGAACTAGTCTGTTCACCATCATTAGAATCATCATAATATTGATTGGGATTAGAAGGTGATTGCCGATAATAAGATTGCGCTGGCCGCCTATAGTAGCTGGGAGAGGACTGTTGGCTGTCATATGAATGGGGAGGCTGTTGTTGTTGTTGTTGTTGCTGTTGCTTATAGTAAGGTGATGCATATTGTTGTTGTTCTTGTTGTCCATTTTCTTGCTGCGCATAATAATCATTCTCCTCGTTCCCCTCATAATCCTCTCCGAATGCCTTACTATAGGGATCATCTTCATCTGCATCTTGTCTGGGTGGAACTTCAGCCATTTGTCGACGGGGTATGGAAGAATCCATATCGGTTTTTGAATAAACTACAACTGGTGCTTGTTCTTCGTAGTAGGAAGTAGATTTTTCTAGAGCTGTTGTTGCATTTTTATCGCCAGTAGCTCGAACTGTTCTTTCATTATTTAATGGCTGTTGTGTAACGATACGGCTTGAAATTTCTTCTCTGGTTTCTTGTTGCTCTTGCTGTTCCAAATTCGAGCTTTGAAAACTGTCTACAATCATACGCGCCATGGTGGGTTCATCGTTGTAAATGTTTGTGACTTCTAAGACAGCGAAGGTGGTAAATGCCAAACAAAATATGGCCAATATAAGTAAATTACGGGGTTTCGTTTGGCTGTTGTAATAAAAATCGTGTTTTCTCATGGTTCCTTTTTTTCAATGTTTGTCAGAGTAATTTTTTTTTTTTTTTTTTACTAAAAAAACAATTTTTTATTTCTTTAACTTCAGGCGCTGCCGTATTCTCTCGTTACAAAACGCATACTATTTGAAAATTTTGTTCTGATGATTGTTAAAATTCTTGGTGAACTTCTTTTCAGCTTTCTTTTGATTTGCTTCATCTCAATATTCAACCGTTTTCATTAAAGGTGTGACATTAAGAATTTCGGTAGTAAACCAAAAAGTTACGGATAAATAACACACTCACAGTCCATGGGAGAGCAATTGGTTGGTGTAGAGGAGAAGTGGTAGCATTAAAACGCACGACTCAGCCCAGCTGTCATGCTTAAACAATTAGTAAGACCCAAAGGCCAGCTTTAGTGCATTAATGTTTTTAAGAAGAGTGTTAGTAATTTGTTAAAAAGAAAATTTGTGAGGGAAAAAAAGAAATGTAGCTGACTTAAGGTTCTCTGTATTGTATTGTATTGTTCTACTGCTCCAGTTTTGATAAAAAATTAAAGCCTAGTTTTTTTTGCCAGCATATTTTTGTTGGCCAATTAACACCTGCGGTAGCAAAAGTGAGTTATTTGTGCTGTATAGCATCTATTCCTTCTAATTATTTATTTATCTTTTTTTTTAACCGTTAATGGTTTCTAAGTGAGAATTTTTATTTGGATTTTTTATTGTGCGATATTTTTAGAGTGAAAGTTTTATCTCATTCATTCAACCACGTTACTGTTACGTTTGAAATTCTTACTGGTGGCTGTTATGTACGAGAATTAACACTCGGTGGCAATTAATGTCTATAAAGCCATCATTACACTGTGTTAACTTCTCTTTGAGGGGGTATATGTGGTTTCGGCAAGCGAACTGATGTGGGCTGTTTGTGGCTTTAATTGAGATCGTTATGTTTTCATTAACTTAAATTATATTAACTTACCGACTGAAGATGATGATTTTTTTTTTGGCAATTATTTAATAATAGGCCATAATGTAAAAATAATGAACTGCTGTAGCACGCTCCGTAATTTCGTGCTAAGAAATTTATATATGCTAATTTATACAAAGAGCTGCAGCAAGGAAAGCACTTGAAGTCCACAAAAAGCTATAGAAAGTGGTGACCACAAATGACATGCTGAGACACTAAACAGAGTTGCTTCCATTAAGAAAACCCTTTCTTAGTAATCAAATATATCGCACTCCAAGAACTGGATATAAACACTATGAAGCCAAAATCACTTCTACAGCTGATTGATAGAATGCACCATACGATGTTGGGAGCGATACGCAGTGTTGATACAGGGATGGGTCGGCGGCTATTGTAGAAATCCACTGTAGACACCATTTGCCGCTGCACAAGCATTGTAGGATCTTCGACGCAGAATTGTTTGCAAAAAAAAGACACTGCTGCCACAACTGTGTTTAATTGGACGAAAGGATCCGATTATTCTTAATAAGCAACCCCCTTTCACAGAAAAAACTAAAATCAAGATTCAATTAAAAAAAAAAAAACGAAGATTGAATTGAACTTATAATTCGATTTCAAGCTATCACGAAAAACGCAGAATCAATAAAAAGTGTTAATTGGAAAAAATTTTAGAATTTGGCCATTTTGAGTGCAGTGTCGTGTATTGAATTAAATTGTTAATTAGGAAAAAAAAATTTCAGAGCTAAAACTTAATTAAAATAAATTTAATTATTATTTTTCTGTATTCAACAGTCACATTTGAATGCAGTAGCGGGTGTTTTTTTTTTGCTGCATGAGCACTATCGATATCGATAACTATGGTTTCACAGCTGAGAATATCAAACTTTATTGATATTTCTGTTCACTGAGTTCAGCAAGTCAATTTATTTATTTGCAATTTCTTTTTATTTCATTAAATTTAATTCCAATTTGTTACGAATTAGTATTTTATGTTTTTCACGATCAACAATTTTGCTTCAAATAGTTTGAAAATTGAATTGAAATCAATTAAATATATATTTATCATTAAGAAGAATTAAATTTCTGCAATATTTGTGAAAAAAGTTAATAAGAAAAAAATTTAATATTCCCACAGCTGTCCTCAATACAACTATTTAAAAAAAAAATAATAAATTCAAATCAGTTGTAAGGCAGCTCTGGTTTGAAGAAGAGCTCACACATTGTAAATATTTCTTAAGTGCAGTCAGGTCAATGTTTGTTGTTTGGCCTTCGAGAGTTTTGCGTACTGGTTAACTGATCCGACACAATTCACTGTATCGTCTTACAGTTCTCTATGGCATTTTCTTTATTAACCATGCTGCTACTTCCTATGCGAAGGCTAGGCTCGTTTACAGTTAGCCACAGAAATAATTGTTAATAACATCTTGGGCACAAGGTCTACTCACTCCGCCCATATCTTTGCAATTATATTTTTCAAATTTATTTTAAAGTTTACAAGAAATAAATAAAATTAAATCCTATAATTAGAGCACTCTTTTGTATTAAAACTACCGACAACAACAATACAATACTGTATAATAAAACGATTACACAATACAAACGACGTTAATGCACGCTTGTGAATTGAAAAAAATGTTTAAATAGTATTTAAATGTGATGAAAATGAAAAACCACATTTAAATATCAATTGATATTTATGTAACTAGAATTGGTGAAATAGGCACTAGCTCATACCTATGGGAATTCTAATTATTTTATTTCCCTACAGAGAAATTCACAAACTAACTGAAACAATTTTCCAAATTATGTGGACACAACGCAGTGGTTGCAACTCAAAATTTTTCAATTTTCACTTTTTGCTAATATCTAAGTACTGTGAAAATCTGACATAATTTTCTGCACTCTTTCGCTAAAAAAAAAAAAGAAAATAGGGTTGTATGCTTTTTTGTGATATAAGAATAGCTCCTTTATAGCCAACTAGAGAGAAATATGCCGTATTGTCCCCAAATCTAAAATCAATTCATATCAGTTTTGTTTCAACTAAAAGGAACATGTTTAGGTTATAACGATTACTAAATGTAAATTTCATGTGCTGTTATATTTCGTTTTAAATTAACAAATAAATTAAAAAATTTCACATAAAGGGGAATCACTCAAGAAACAATCACTGAAAAAACAACAGCGGTTGTATACTTCTTATTCCTATTTCATTACAATGACATACATACATACTTGTTTTTAATTTTTATTGTAAATATTGCAAAAAAAAAAACATATTTTTTCCTCTACTGAAAATTTGTATATTTTGAGTTGACTCTCTTTAGAGAAATCAGTGCAACTTATTTTATAAATATAAAAAAAGCAACAAAAAAGTAATGCCCCGAGTGAGGCTCGAACTCACGACCTTAAGATTATGAGACTTACGCGCTGCCTACTGCGCCATCGAGGCCATGAGTAATCATGGTGGTATAAGCAATCGCCACGTAAGCATTGGCCAGGTATGAAAATCATGAACACAAACTGATAAGAACTCAGAACTGAAAAATATGTTTTTATTTCTATCCGTTTAAAATACTCGTGTGTGGCAACAACAAGGACACCTCTTAAAATAAGACAAGAGATTTCAGCCTTGAAATAGAAATAATAATAGGATAACAGCTCTATTCGTTCTAAAAATAATTCAATAAACTATGAGATACGCTGATGTACAGAGACATACGTATATGTATTTGCGTAATGATGCCAAATGGGAAATCGCGCTTCCCAAAATAGCTTGATTTTTTTATTATCAAATTTTATGTACAAATTTAGTAAAAATACAAAAAATCAATTATATTAAATTCAACTAACTAACGATTATGAATGAGTTACAGTACTTGCCTTGCCCTTTGAAGAGTCTTTAGATTTCTGTGTAAAATTTTAATTTGTAAGATTTTAAGTATGAAATGAAAATACTATAATAATAAGTAATACATACAATACCTTTCATGCAAATTAAATCATCATAAATTTTTCTCCTGAATGGAAAGGGTATACAAATTTGTAGTAGGAAAATACCGAATATATGAGCACACACGCAGTTGAATTTAAAACATTTCAAAATCGCAAATTTCTCTAATGTGTTTGTTAGAGTAAAACTTACTCGAAATTGTTATTAATTCTGACAAATATTTGTTTTTACTTGCTTAAGCTAAAGCTGTTTTATAATTAGTTGGAAAACCTTGTTTCCCTTTCCTTTAGCAAATTTGCAATTCAAATAATCATTGCTTTTTGTCTTTGCCTGCTCATCGCATCGTAAAACGTTATCAATTTTTCTTCACATTTATAGTATTTTAAAGTTTTACATAATTTTTTTTAATAATATTTTGATATCTACTTCAGAAGAGCAGATAAAGAAAGATAGACAAATGTGAAACATATACATATGCAGATGCACACATGTGCATGAGACAAGTCTATGCAAGCAAGTGCATGTATGTAGCTGCCTTGTAATAACAGTTGAGAGGGTTAGATTTGTAAGTAATTTAAATGCGTTCTATTTTAAAGAGAACTCATAGTTCCCAGCTAACATTTTTAATCGTCAAACACTCTGCTGGGCATCTCATGAAGAGTGCTTTTTATCGTGGACCAGGGCATTTTTTAATCGTAAAAGATTTCTCGCACGGGAGCAACTGTTACACGAGCTGGTTCTTCTGTAAGGAAATGTGCAACAAAAAAACCATCATTAACAAAAATTCTAGTTACTTGTCAAATTATCGCCAGAAGATTCTTTTAGAAGTTGTCTATTAAAAAAAATCGTTTAACAAACAGCCAATGCCAGTTGGTTTGTTTTAATCGTATCACATTATATTGTTTTATTTTTCTACACAGGCATAATTTGCATTAGTCTAGCAGAGTCATAAAATGTTTCCCTCATTCAATTTTGCCTTGTACTGCGAGCCTCGTATTATAAGATAAAGTCGATATACTCGTATATACACATGTATTTGCTTTTTAATATCTTATTTCCCACTTACAAGTACGCAAAGTAAAGAATGTCTGGCAAGAGATAACACTTATGATTAGACTTAACAAGTTTTTTCAACAAAATTTTATGTTCAACATGCTTCACCATGTCTTCGCCATCCCACAACTTGAACGCTACTTGTGAGATGGCTACAAAACCCTTGCAAACACACCACATGCTCACATCTTGAGAGTAAAATAAGAGAAATTGAAGTAACGAAATAAATTCTTTGAGTTTAAAATACAAAATACAATAGTTCAGGGCATAAATAAAATTTTTAATCTTTTAAAACTGTTAAATAATTTTTATAAAAAGTACTTTTTTCTTCTTACGTTTTTAGGTTTCTGTCTTAAAACGTACTTTCTAAAAGCCGGTAAGTATTTAAAAATTATTTTCTTAAAAAATTTCCCCTTTTGCAGGTACTTTTCCAAAATGTACTTCACAAAGAAGGCATTTTTCTAAATGGTACGCTATTAAAGGGTAATTAGCTAATTTAGTATTTAAAAGTTCTTGTCTCAATCATACGAATAGTGTATAGAACAGTTGTATAGACAGTTGCTGAAGATATAGAAGGATAGATAGAGCTGGTGCCTCGGTAGCCTACTGCGTGAGCATTAGTCTATCAATATGGACGTTGCGGTTCGATTCCCGCCTAGACCTCTGGATGTTTCTGCAGACAAGCTTTTATTAAGAGCTTTGCAGACAGTGCGTTGTTTCAAAATACATGTAATAATTCTTACACAACTCTGCAGTTTCCGGTTTTTTTTTTGGAGAATTTCTAAAGCAGACTTGCTGCGTCTCAGGAGTTATTTCAAGACCTTAATTATTTTAAGCTCAATTTTTACTTCGCCCACGTTTTTATTGCGCTGTATTGCAAACATAATAACAAAAATAATTTTTTTTGGGATGACCGGGGATTCGAATTGTGGATATTCTGGTTGCTGTAACAACACGTTAAATACTCGGCCTTGACTTTTTAAAATGGTGCAAGAGAGACTTCACTCCATCTTATTTTCATATAATCTATATCATCTATATCCGTCGTAAAATGGAATACGACTCTCATGTACGGTTCGGTGTTTCAAGAGAGGGTGACGAAGCTTATCGTTCACAATAGCGCTTCATTGCAATGTGGGTGCGTCTTGTTGTTTCATCACTTGTGCAATGCCCTATTGATATCAGGGTACCGAAACTCTGACAATATTTGTGTTCGTTCTACGTAGTTGTCCTCGAGTGCGCATCCATATGTGAGCATTTTTTCCGCAAATCGCAAAACGTATTACGGGGAAAATTCATTTGCAGAAGAACCGCTCCCGCATATATGTAATAAATTCCCTGTAGGAATGTCCCCTCTTACCAGCGATGTTGTAAAATTCAAAACCTGGTTTTCTAATTCCTGTAGAATACATTGCACTGAAATATACGAGTTAATTTTGTAAAAAGTATTCCTTTAGTTGCCACATTTAAAAATCATTTTCCCTATCAACTATCATAAACTAAGAGTTAACACATTCAGAAAATAATAATGTTCATCATCCCTTGGCGATAATCAGTTGTATTTGGAAAAACTTTGCATGTGGAAATGAAACTCTGCAGCAGTGGAAGAATGATATTGAAAACAAAATAACTGCCACAACAACAGCTCTGCACGTCGCACTGCTTAGAGCTGGCTAATTCAAAATAGTTTTCTTTATTTTTCATATATTTTTTGTATGTGTTTGCCTACACATGTTGTCATCCTACTGCTCCTGTGGGTTAATTAGTCGAATGAGTTTCAACTTGTATTTAAATTTTCTGTTTATCTTTGCATTAGTACTCGACATACAATTTGTACTTTGAAGTCTCACTGCAATAACAATAATAATAATCTTGAGCAAAACGTTGACTGAAAAGTTTGTATGCGCCGTTTGGGGCCATCATAAAATAAAGACATACGAAATGAAAGTGTAGTAAAAATTCAGCGTATTGTTGAGGCTACAACCACTGCATGTATTATTCTACATTTGCTGAATTAGTTTAGAAATTACTGTAACTCCTTTTGAAGTTGTTTAAAGTGTGTTTATCTGCTATTGCAAGAACAAGCAAAGGAATACACACTTCTTATTGGCTGACACTCTTGAGCGCTTTGAACTACAATGTTGTTACTTTTACAAACAAACTTTAAAAAATAAATTCGAATGAAAAATTATGTACGTGAAGAAATTAATTTTCAAGTGATATTTTCAGAAAAGTACCTTGCAGAAAAGTACCCTTCAGAAAAGTACTTTTTAGAATAATACGTTTGGACTCTTCAGGAAAGTAGCTTCTAAAAAATCACTTGTTGAAGGCATATCTTTGAAATGATACATTTTGAAAAGATAGTTCTTGAAAAATATCTTTTGTAAATAGTACGACTATATACAGTGAACTCGCGATAACGTGAATAACTTTCATTTTAAAAATACCGGTGGAAATTTCATTTTGCCGCTTGTGTTCATCTGAGCTTTCCAAAATGGAGAAAACTATTTACCAAAAAGGTCATTAATATGAAGAAGAAAAATGACATTAAGATCGTCACACGATGTTATATACATACATACATGTATACTTAGTTAAAAATAAACTTACCTGAAATTCCCCTACTGAGGCAAAATCGGCCCAAAGAGAGTCCACGTGCTAAAAAGCTGCAAGACGTGATCAGTGAGCCAGAAGACGGCATAATTAAAAACCAAAAAACGCGGCAACACTTATCACTGCGCACTAACTACATGGCATGGTACTGCACTCTATTTATACTATTAACCTCGGTATATGTTGAGAAGTGAGTAGTAGTCACTAATTATTTTAAAGCACCTAAAACGCTCCAACTCTTTAACGGCTAGAATGAGTTTAATGATTGTTTCAGTATAGATAGATTGTGAAGCTGGACCCTAGTCGCTAAAAGTGACAACAATATAAATTATTATTTGTTGAGACAAGAGTTGGGGGCTCAAAATTACTTTTCAACATGGTAAAACTGAAAGTAGCTCGGACAAAGACAGACCATCTTGTGCTCAAAGACAGTCCATCTTGTGCTCACAGACAGACCATCTTGTGCTCGATATTCAGGTCTATCCAATGGAAAAAAAAATTACGCAAATTGCTTCATGGCTTGATGAGTTACAGTGCTTTAAAAAATATATATCAAAATTGTTTGCACGTTTCTTGTGAAGGAAACTTCGTAGATGGTATCCTTTCATTCGACTATTCTATACATCCTTAGAGTTATTAAATATTGATAACCAGTTATATTTTATATATTCGCCTTAAGTTGCTTTCATAGGTAGGGCGGACGTCTCCTGAGATTTAGTACAAGAAAAAAAGCAAAAAAATCCAAAGCAATTCATTAAAGTTAGTGAGAGGAATCAAAGATTTTTAACGATAGTGACGGATGGATTTAAAATAAAAGTACCTCATGGACATAAACTTAAAATTTGTGTATTTGAAAAGACAAAAATTTATGGATATTTTAAAAACTTTTAATGCTTTGTCAACTATAGGAGCTCCAAAGAAAATTTAACTTAATAAATAAAAACAATTTATTTGTATATGAATTGTTAAAGGGATGCCTTCATTCGAACCTTATTTTATGCAATTTATTAACAGTTTTTAAAATTTAAAATAAGCAAATGGTCGATTACTTGCAGGTAGTCAAAATTTCATGTGATATTTATAAGGAAAAGAATGTTAATTAATTGATGTTGATATACTGATTGTTGAAATTTTCGCTTTCGAAAATAATAAAAAATTTGAAAATGTTAACAGACTTGTTAAGAATTAGTTCTCGTCAACAAGAAAAAAATATTTTTCTACAAAAATGTTCACACTTAAATTAATTTTAATTTGTCTGTGTTTTCCATAATCAATTACATTATGCATCTTTGCCCTCTTTCTCTCTCTCTGTCTCTGTTAAAGCAACACCAGCGAAAGTCTTCCGTTAAAAAGTTTTGTCATTTATAAAGAATAATAGAAATAAATGACGTTGAATGTTCAACAAAGAATACAGTCCTCAAAATATACTTTTCTAGTATGTATTAAAAATGCAATAACCAACAACAACATCAGGCATGTAACGCTCTTTGCGAAGCAACAAAACAACAAAAGTAACTACAACCCAATTAGTTTTGCCAGCAAAACTAAAAGAAGACGCCCTCAAAATAACTGCAACCACTTACACATATCAACCGCAAAGCAAGAACAACAACAATATGACACATACATATGTATACATGCATACATATACATACATATATGTATGAACAAACTAACAGTACATACATTTCCATATTAAACCCCTTCATGGCTTCCGTCACGAAAGCCGTGTGCATGATACTTTGCTGTAAAACTTCACGCTCTTTAAAATTAAAGCATACTTTTAGGTTATTTTGTTTGCACAACCATCCGCACTGCTGAAGAGCCAAAAATTATATTTTCCATGATTTTATCCTGTGGCGAATTCAAGTTTCAACTTTTTTTTTATGGTGAGAGTGAAAAAATGCTTAAACAAAATACCTTTATCTTTAACATTAGAGCCGCAAGGTATGCTTTTGTTTAATGTTGTCTATTAAAACGTGCATGTTCTTTTACATTAAGCTCCCTCCGCCGAAAATTCTTTGTTGTTCCTATAGCAAAATGAAATTTCCGCTTAAAACCTAAAGATGTTTTCAACATTGTAGCAGCGAGTTTGAATATTGTATCGCTAGTTAGCAGCACGTGTTGAGTGCAATTTGCCTACTTTACAAAATCATTGTGTCAGTTAAAGACTTTCAAACCAAGCAAACTGTATGCCTAAAAGCAGGTAAAATTTTCTTTATTTGTTTTTTTTATAGGCAGTAGACTTTGAAATGGTGTGTTTTACGTACGGAAACGTATGATACACATTTCAGAGTTTCAAATGTAACAGACGGCTGTATAGGCGTTTTAGCATAACACTTTGGTAACAATTATTGCAGTGTTTGTGCCTAAAAGCATACCACACCGATTGTGGCTTTTATTGTTTATTCTTTAACGCCTTATGTTGCGTTCTTTTGTGCTGGCAGTAAAATTCGTGCAACCAAAGCTAAGTGTTCATTATTGTTTAATTTAGACAGCCAGTCGATAATGTCGTAAACAACTTTGAAAGGAACTTATCTACTTTATTTAATCAAATAAATATTTTGCCTTGAACTGATGCCAGATATGGCAGGAATTTCCATAACTGAAACAGCTTAAAGATATGTATTTCTTTTAGATAAATTGTTTTCGAAAAGTGCCCTTAGGAGATTTGTGAATTTGCAGATTAATCATATACACACATACACTTGTGCATATTAGTGAGTTTTGAGCAGGCAAGAGGAACAAATTATTTCACAAGGGTTTGAAGTTGTAATTTGTTTGTCAATATTTACGGTTGGAAAGAGAGTTTTTACAAATACGACTGGGATTCATTGGCTGACATAACAGGTTTGTAGTATGAGCGAAATGTGTTAATTTTTTTTTTCATTTATTTAGATTTTATGTTTTTTTTTTGGAAATTATTTTATTTTTGGTGATTTTTAACTATTTGGGTTTTTTTCTAGGACCAATAGTCAGGTGATATTCCCTATCCAATTTATTGCACAGGAATTAGGTAGAGAGAGGGATAGTAAGGAGAATAGACAGTTGGTGAAAGTGGTAGAAGGATAGAGCTTAATTCACGACACTGCAATTGCGTGTGAATTAAAAAGTTGTGCCGTTTTTCAGACATATAACGCACGGAGAACTTGGAGTATTTCGCTATTAGTATTATTAGAAAGATGTATATAAAGCAAATATTTGTTAAAAGTTATAAATAAAAACCATTTTTGCATATTTCTCCTACTTCTGCTTTTTAATGAAGCTGTCACATGCCTTCACAAATAGCCCAACTATATGGTTGAAATTATTACAATTTCTTAATTGCCTAAAAGTATGCTCTAAATTTTGAAATTTACAATTCTAATCATAATTTCGAAATTAACATTATTGCATATATATTTTTTATTTTTTTGTTAACACAAACTTGTCCCTTGGCTTCATCAACGAAATTGCTATTCTTACCTGGTAAAAGTAAAAGCACAAAAAAAAAATAAATGAATAAATAAATCACATTTTTTGCTGATTGTGCTAGCCTAGATTTCCATGTAATTACTTAAGTTTTTAATCCTCCAACTCAAACAAAATTTTTCAAATATTTTACAAAACTTTTGCAAAACAAATTTTTCCAAGAAACTGCTACAAGAAGTATGCAAGAAAAAGTAGCAAGAAAACAATATTGTCGAAAATAAAAAAAAAAAAAATATAGGGAAACGGAAATATAAATTGTTTACAAACTACTTCAGGCAAAAATATCATTCACTGTACCCGCAGAGGAGCACAGCTGCAGGAGGTGCATGAGGCTTATGTCATCAAAGCCATAGACAGAGTCACAAAATGTATCATTACAAGCTGGTTTAAAAGCAACCACAGCAAATCGACATTAGTATTAAAGCAACAATTTCATAGAAAAATAGCAGCAATATAATTGTTGCTAAAGCAACAATGCATACTTCCGTTCTGCTGGACTCCTCCTTTCTTTCTTTCATTCTTTCTTTCAAGTACAAATAGAAGGTATCAAAGTGTCTGTAAAATGGAATAAGAAATCATGACTGCTGCCACCACAACTGCAGCATAGCAAGAACGCAAGAACACAGAAAAAACCAAGAGTCATTAAGGTAAAATATGAAAAAAGAAAACAATTTAAACAAGTAGGAGAAAAGACGAGCACGATTTATAGGATTTACCTTAAGCAACATTAGAATATTAGAACTGTAGCAGAATCAGAATGAGAATGAGCAACAGAAGCACCAGCACACCAGCACAACGTACTAAAACTTTAGAAAGCATGGCAGCAGAGAAAACGAAAAGAAATTACTTTTTAATCTAATGATTTAGTAAATAAATTTCTTTCATTTAGTAGATTATAACACTTTAAGTTATTTAACTTAAATTCACTGGGCAGAAATCAAATATATAATTTTGTTATTAAAATGAAAATATGCTTTAATAAGTTGAGAGAGAGAGAGAGAGAGAGATTGGAGAATTCAAGGTCTTCCTCCTTGGTTTTTGAGTTACAGCTAAACTGTTTTACTACTTCTTATGGGTTTCCATTTCGTGGTCCTAAGTTCTAATTAATGTCGTAATTTGTAATCAAAATTATTGGGCTGCAATTTATTTTCAACATCAGCAGCGACAAACTAATATAGATAGTAATTCTGAACAGCACAGCTCTAGCAATTGCAGCACTAATGCTTCAGCAGTAAAAACTTTTGGGGTTTTTAAAAAACGCATAGCGTTGCATTGCACTAACTGTTCTGTGTTCTGTGTTTCTTAAGACCATGTACCCACGTTATAGAAAAATTTTTATAATCGAACGCGAATAGTAACGAAATGTATACATTCATATGTAATGCTTTAGGCAGAAAAGGAAATGCCAGAAACTTTTAACATTTGAGAAATTTATATGCAGACAGAAATTTTAGGAATTATTCCTTCTTTATTTCACAATTTATTTTCTTCGTTACTTATAATAAGCAATTAAAAAATATCACTGGAGATTATTATTCGGCTGTCGCTTATTAGCCACACTTTTCGGTTGACATATTTCTTACGAAGCGTTCCGACATAATCGGAGGCGGCTAAAACTCGTCCAAAATGGTCGGCGGCGGCTCACGACTTGTTTCTCTGGGCCTGACAACCGCTTTAAATTTTCAATATTAATTTTTCCATGTGAAATTTAAGCAGAAATGTTGTTTTTGACTTTTAAACATTTTTAACATTTTTCTTCTTCTTATTTTTAAACATTTTTTTTTAACTTTTGCTCTTCAAACATTTTTCGTGTTCTTATTTTCAAACACATTTTCTCAATTAGAAATAAGTGCAAATAAATATTATCAATTAATTAAAAATGTTAAATATTTGAGGCTTTTCTCTTGTCATAAATAAATGTTCAGTTGTCTTACAGATGAAAGAATAAAAAACGTAAGTGATTTTTCAAATCACTTTCATTTCAATAAATAAATCCTTTTTTATGGTTTTCTATTAAAAATCATGGCGAGTACATACAAACGGACATAGTAAAATTTAACTCAATAAACACCTGGACATATGGTTGGTTTAACGTTTTATGCGATTGAATAAATGAAGGAGTGCGTGTGCGTGTGTGTGTGCAGTAGTAGTTTTTTTACAATATGGAAATCATGCACAAGATGTCATTTATATGTAAAAAAATTTAATACATATACGCACACACACACACATTAATTTATATAGTACATTTATGCATACAAGTGTAAATAACAAGCTGTTTTACGTATCCGCTTCCGGTTTAAAAATACATCCACTGACATACACACACTCACTCACAGCGGAGACAAGAGTATGAGCAAATGGAAAGACAACATAAAAAACCAGGTTATATTTGTATGGCCATCATTGGAAAGCTTAACTTGCATATGCGACATATGCAAATTACATTTTAAAAAGTAAATCCGACAGTTGCTGCAGCTTCGCCACACAAACAGACACATGCACACACTATCTCTCGCACACGTACCCAGTATAAAATCTACTACCTTTTACAGCAGCAATATAAAATTAAATCAAATATAGAGAAGAAAATAAATAAATGTGGACAAAAGCGCCATAAAAAGGACCCAGTAAACGGGGCGAGAGAGAGCGGTAGAGAGAGTGAGAAAGAGGAAATAAGAGATTGAAGAGTTAAAACCAAACAAAAATACTAAAGAGGATAAGCTGTCCCTGTGCATATGTATGGATGTGTATGCCAAATGGTTATGTGTTTGTATAAAAGTGTATTTAAATGTTACTTGTGGCAAAATTTAAACGTTTTGAAAATTGTTGAAATAAACCACATATAGAAGAGCACACACGTACTGCATGCATGTATGTATGTATGGATGTGTGTTTGGTAAAGCAAAGCGTGTTGATAAATGTAACCAACCAGGAAAGTAAAGAAACGTCTAACACTTTATAAAGAAACTAGTTCTCAGTATTGTTAATGAAGCAACGCTAAGATTTTCATTCCATTGTATGTTTTATATTTTGGATAATACTTTACAAAGAGGGAAAAAAGGCAGCGTTATTTTGAAAGATTAAGAATTTTAACATGTTGTTAGAAAGTATAAATAATATAATGTATATAAATGCTGTCATAGATGCATGTTTTACTCGAAATTCTATAATAATAAAATTCAGTATTATGAATACTTGAAGGCATTATTGGTTCAAAATGCTTATTTTTGCATATTTTGTTCTAAATGCATATTTTGTAAAAAAAAAAGAATATTTTGTTCTAAATGCATATTTTGTTAAAAATGCATATTTCGTTAAAAAATCATATTTTTGCATATTTTTTTATAAACAAAAATTTTATTCGAAATGCATATTTTGTTCAAAACACATATTTTTGCATATTTTTTTTCAAAATTGATAGTTTCGCATATTTTGCTCTAAATGCATACTTTTGCATATTTTGTCCGAAATGAATATTTTGTTTAAAATTTCTATTTTGCACATTTTGTTCTAAACGCATAGTTATGCATATATTGGTGTAAAAGTAAACTCTTAAGTACAATTACCAGAATTTAATTTTATTCTTAATTTTTTTTAAAGGCATGTATTCACATATTTTGTATTAAAATCCATATGCTTGCTTATTCTCTAAAAAATATTTTGAATATTACGTAACACATTTCCTTATAAGTACATAATGAAAAAAAAACTCCCGAAACACTTGCATATTCTGTGAAAAATTAACCCTTTGCCATAAATGCCTAATTTGTAAAAATATTTTATATATTTGCATATTGAGTAAAATGATATGTTCATTTCTATAAACAGCATATTATGCAGTAGTTATAAATATATGTAATAAAATATGGTAAAGAAATATTCAAAAATGAAAAACAAATTTGTGTATCTTTTAGAATTCTGCTATGGCCACTAGGTTTTTCAAAACCTCATAAATTGGGACTAAATGTCTCATCGATAGTTTTTCTATAAGAATAATAACAGACAGCTTACATACCAATATCCATGGGTTAATATATCCGAGGGGAATTTATTATACCAAATGGAAAAAACTCGCATATTTAGCACATGGTGTTGCCTGCTCACTTATAATACAAAACATAGGGACTGATAGTAAAGTCTGACCGACATGAAATAAATCCCTTCAAAATGGTGTTGTAAGTCTCACACTATTATAAAAACAATTCAATACATAAAAGTATACTGCATATCAGGGTTGGCTGCCTATACGAACTTCGGCAACTACGTTTAGGAATTAATATTTTAAGGAGCCATTTATTTAGTTTTGAAAACAATGCATATATATGTATGCATATATAGGATTAATATAGGATGAGCAGTGGTGCCCACAAAGATAACTCCGAATGCATTGCTGATTTAAAATAAAAATGAGAATAAATTGGTGAAATTGCAAGAAATTTACAGAAAACATTTTTTTAAATTTCTGATTGCAAACAAGGCACTCAGCTTAATTTAAAAAATTTTAACAAAATAAAAACTTATTTTTCCACTCTACTTCGACTTGTTTTTTTTTTTTAATGTATTAATATATTATCGTTATTGGAAAGCTTTTAAGTACAGAAGTATCTATGTCTGTCAACTCATGTCTGTTAACTCATTTTTAAAACCCTCTTGCAGCTTTACCCCTCTTATATTTCTACTATTAGTGGTCATGTTAAGAAATTCAAAACCAGAAATCTTTTACCTTAAAAAGTGTATAATAAGTCTTTATAAAATCATAGAGTATGTTCCAAAGAAGAGCAGACATCGGTTGCCAGGATATTGTAATAAGTAGATGAACACAGAAAAAGTCATGTGTTTGAAGTACAACAACAATAAAAACAACAGTGGCAAAAACTTGCCGTCCAAACAGTTGTCTCTTATACTTCATTTCCACAATATCCTTCTTAGTCGAAACTGATGATTTCTATATCACTTTACTCTAGTTTTTAAATATCCTCACTTATACAAATGAACTCTATGCAATTCACCTACATCCGTACATATATAATATGTACACAAACACACATATAAATACACACACATACTGTTGGTATGTAAATTATAAATGAATGCAGATAAGTTAGTATGTGAATGTAGGTACCCTGCAGGTAGTCTGGGGCCAAGTGTCTCGTAGTCACATTTTTTGCGACTTTTAGATGACATTGTCAAGGAATCGTCTGCACTTTTTATTTTGTCTTTGATCAGAACGTATTAACAGCAGCAAAATTATTTTTTAAGCCCTAATTTTGTTGTGATGAAAATATTTGCAGTTGTTCTCAGTTTCCAACAAGACCTACCTACTACACCAATGACTACATAGGGCGAACGTCAGTAGAAGATTTCCAATGACGCGTATATGTTAAATGTGTGTGTCTGTGGTATAACAAGTCACTAGTACTGATGACTAAGTCAGTAGTAAATCAGTACAGTTTTACTATTGACATTTCCTGCAGGGTATATACACATATTTACATATACACACATATGTATATATTATATACATGTATGTATGCTTATTAAAAAAATATATAAGAGAGACTGGTTTATTCAGTTTGCTTTGCTGCCCTCAGTGTCATATGAAAATAAAAAAAAAAATATAAAAAAATATTTCAAGTTTGAAAAAAAGAATTCGATATATTGTAATTGTGTGTGCATCAAGCATGAGCTGAGATTATCCGGAAAGTTCAATTAAAATTCAATCTGTGTAAGCTTATACACACACCAGCAGAAACTCACATGCACACGTATCACAAATATATATAAAAAAAAAGAATAAGAAAAAAGATTCACACAGTCACACAAAACCACACACATATACATACAATTGATATGCAATCAGTGTATTTAATTCAAACATACGAATATAGTGTGTCAACTCTGTAAAGTACACTCAAACATTATTGTTGAAGACTGAGTAGAGTCGGGTCGGGTCAATCATTGCATTTCGCAACCAGTAAAAAAATTTCAAATCAATGTAAAAGAATTGAAACAAGTCAGAAAATAAATTCTAGCAAATTATTGATCACATGAGAAGTATATTTTTTGAATATGTGTTCCATTAGCTTTCTAGCCATTTATGATGGCGATTTTAGGGATTTGGTTCGGACCATGCTATTTTTAATATTTGCAGCAAAAGCGTTGAAATTTATTAATTGCTGTTCTCGACTCGTAAAATATTTCACAGCTGGCCAGCTGGCTGTTGGCTGTTTATTAAACGATGGTGTTTAATATAGAAGTCCTTAACGAATCTTCTGACGATGATTTGACAAGCAACAATAACAGAACGCCTACTTTTTTTCGTAATTATTGCTTTTATTAAACATTTTCTGACTAAAGAATCAGAAGACTCAAATTAACGTGTATACTGTTTTGTGTTGTCAAATGGTTATTTGGTAGCAATGTTCTGAAAAACATATTTTTTTATATTTTTTTTCGCACAATAATTTCGTATAATTTTTCGTAGACGCTAAATTCTATTTATTTTGATTGCCATATGTTGACAGGCTAACCTGATCGACAAATATACCAAAATCTTAAGAAAATGGGATACGAAGTATCCAAGAGTAGTTCAACAGCGAAAATTACACCCACTTAAGTGTACCCTTTTGGAGCGGTGTTTTGTCGGAAAGGATAATTCGCCCATATTTTTTTAAAATGACCACGGTGTCGCCGTTTCCATCACTGGTGTGAGAAATCGGACAATTTTTTTTTGCATATAATTTTATATATAAAAATTTAAATTAAAACTAAAAAAAATAAATTAAGATGACAGTAATTTATTGGACCGTATAGCAGATTTTTGCGTTATTTTTTTTTTAATTTTAATTTTCAGACAATTTCATACCTTTGCAGCTCTTTTAACCACTTACAATTTATTGCTAAATACACTTTTTTATAAATTAAATTCTCTAGAGTATGATCAAAAGCAAAATCGAATAAACCAGACGATTTTATTATTTTATGTTGTGAAATTCATTTGAAAGATTTTCTCAATATGATTGTACATACATTCACATGGACATATGTACATCAATATGAATGTATGCATATGTACGATACATATGAATGAATATTGAAAATCATTCACATAAAACTTACAGTAGAAACTACAATGAATTGAAACCTAAAATTGTAAACATTCCACCACATTTTGTTTTATTTTCAATATTTCAATGCTTTGCTTTTAAAGACTTTTTAATGCCGTTTTTGTGGTTTTATTGGAAGTATTTAAATGTAGTTGTAGTATGTAATTTGTGAATATCCTTTTTATAAGTTGTATTGTAGGTTACTTGTATTGAAACGTCATTACATTTGAACTTCACTTCAAAAACTTTTAAGTGTTGTGTTGTGTAATTTAATTTTCGTTTTTTTCTGTTCTGTTATATTCCATATGAACATATTATTTAATTAATTAATGTCGCCATTAGCGCTATTGTAATTTAAAAACGAGCATATAATATTAATATATTTTAAAAATATTTTAAAACGAGAATTAAGTAATTTTAATAATTGTAGGTTTACCCACAGCCTCGATAGCGCAGTAGGCAGCGCGTAAGTCTCATAATCTTAAGGTCGTGAGTTCGAGCCTCACTCGGGGCAGTGATTTTTTGTTTAGCTTTTATTTAATAATTTTTATTAGTTTTTCTTTTTTTAATTTGAATTATTTATAATAAGTATTGGAAAATATATTTAGTCTACTTATGGAAATGTAGGAATTGTAGCACGGTAAATTAAAAACTCTAACACGCAAGGTCTATATCAGCCATTCTGTGAAATAATTCGAAAAGTTCCTAATTTATAAAATTTCCCTGGCTCGTAACATTTCGGTCAGATTTTCTTGTAAAGGAGATCAAAGACATCACAACAAGGCAGATATAGAACACTTGCCCCCTTATGCGGAAACGATAGTTAAAGTTAATGTTTGGAAGTAGGAATTTTGTATGGGAAAATCTTCAACTGTAGCAATCGTTTTTGCTTAAGGCGGTTAGTGTTTTTTAGTTTTCTAGTGCGGAAGTTAAATTTATACCTGGCATTCGGACTAAATAACAATTTTTGATAGGTATTTAAATTTGGAGCACTTATTGTCAATTTTCAATTTCAATTCATAATTGAAGAGATTAAGAAAAACACTTTTCTTTTATTGATGACAATCACTTTCTTTCCTTAACTTTGTTGTCGTAATCAGCTTAAAATCTATTTTTAATAAATGTTTTAAAAAGGGACCGTCTTATTTAAACAATACAGTATTAAAGCAAAAGGTCAAAGGACAAAGGACAATATTTAAAATCGTTTTTTTTTTTCTTTTTTCAAACATTTCAACCGTATTTACAAAACCAAGGCATTTTGTGGTTCGTTTTTCTTCTTCTTTTTGGTCCACGCCATCAAGGACTCTTTGTTATAAGAGATTTGGGTAAATGGATAAAATAATCAATTATAAAAAAAATTTTGTTTTTTTTTCGTCATACTCAAACAGGGTGAGAGGGTTACCGATAAAATAATAATTATAATAAAAGCTGTAAAATAACACACAAATTACTTTACATGCTGCCTAGTAAATACATTTTCGAGGCTTAAAAAAGGTTTCTCTTTCGAAATATATTTTTAGTTATACAAAAGCCATACACATTAATATACACACATACATATATATGTTCTTATATACATATATGATGTAGCATATGTATATGGATTGAATATTTTTTAATCAATCAAGAAATAAGAAGAAAACCAGTAGAATTCCACATCTCGTTTATTGTTTCAAAATTTTGTGAAAAAACTCCGATACCATTTGTCGGCGATAGTGAAAAGGAATTAATGAAGTTATGAATATCAATATTTAATACAAATATCTGCACCAATATTCGCCAAAAGCGAAATTTAGCGCCATTTCAAATAGAATTGAAAAAAATCTCCAATTTGGAATAAATTTGAATTTTAAATTATCAACTGCGAGCAGAATGACAGTGGTGAACATTTCGCAGATCATACTCATCCTTTCATTCTAAAAACTATCGAGAAATATTTAGCGCCAAAAACGGGCAAATGACGTCGACCCTCGGATATGGTGGAAAGTAATTAAAGAAAAATACGAGCTTCTTTTTTTATATCCATATAAAACTTTATAACAAAAAATTTCTTATATAAAATAATTGCTTATAAGAAAAACACGCTGCAAAAAACATTTTATGCTTTCTTATATCTGTTATGTAGTATATTCGGAGGTTTTACACTTTATGTATTCTATTTTTTGGGAACTTATTCGCAAAATATTTACTTGAAAATAGCGATTATTCGGCGGTTCGAATTCGAATATGCACTAACAATAATAGAAAAGGAAACAGTTTCGGAAAAACTTATAATTATTCTTATAAAAAAAAAAAAAAACTTTCAACGTCTCCCCGACGGGGAATTGAACCCCGGTCTCCCGCGTGACAGGCGGGGATACTAACCACTATACTATCGAGGATTGTTGAGTTCCGATGATTTAAAATTCCGTCTTGAACATCATATTAAAATTTTTTTTTTTTTAGTAATTGAAGATTATTTGAAGGACATGTTGATCGCCGACACAGTTTATAGTTTATTTTAAATTTTTTATATTTCAATTTGTGTTTCTCTTCGCTATAACATTTTAGTTATTATAATATGCTGTGTTAAACGAGGACTATATGTATGTACGTTTATACATTTACACCGTTTGTTTAATATAGCATCAGGTAGCATATGCATAGCACAAAGCACTATCGCTTTTAGCAGTGTTTGGCTTATAGCATTCTTCTGTTGGAGTTCAATTCATTAAAATTTTCAATATTTTGCTAAAATTTTGGCAGTAAAATAATCGAGCGGGAAATAAAGTTTAGGGAAATAAGTTTCCATTTTTTTCTTTCAATTTAATTGTATATTTTGCTTTCTACTCACACAATTGAAGTACGAAATAACAAATTTACTTGTAAATTTATATATTGATTGCCCATCGCCCCCAGCTCGTTTTTATGGTTGTATGTTGATGCTGTTCGTTCTCATGAAATTACAACAACAAAAACGTACGTAGAACAATGAGAACAATTTCATGTACACGGTTATAACAAGACTTTTTTTGTTCGCTATTGTTTTAAATATAAATTTATTAAAAAAAAAATAACTTTGTGGGTTACAATATGAGCCGGTAAAATCGGAAAAAATATGCATTTCTACAAAACATGCCCACTAACTCACCTCTACTAGAAAGTAAGTGTTTAATTTTGTCACGGTGTTGTAAACTTGCAAGTTTCTAAATGCACCGAAACTGATAAAAATTATTTGTAGATATGACAAATCAAGTATCAATTGATTATTATTATTGGGCGGCAGTCGCAGATTCGAACTATGTATGTTACTCAGTTCATCCTCTTTTTATACTCTCTAAAATTTTGCTTCTCGCTGTCGTAAAACGGCGAGACTTAAAGCAGACAAACACTAAATATTGTACGTAAAGGATATAAATGATATTTTGATATTTTACCTGGGAGAGACTCACCCATAATATTACAGACAATTTCACCATGACTAGGGAGGTGAAAAATAAATGTTAGAGAAGTAATACTCAAGCAATTGAGAAGCCCACCAACAATGGTAACGTACACGAGTATATAAAAAAGATAGGTGGTGAAATGATAGAATAGCCCTTAATGCAGGGAACACAATTGGATTGAACGACGAATTTATCGGTGCGAACTTTCATCATCAGAAATAAAACACTCTTTTCTCAAAACTTGAAGGCTAAAAATATTGCCCAGTGACTAAAAGTTGTCTACAAATGCGATGGCATCCTTATGTTAAACTAAACTAAATGCATAATAAATAGAAATATTGTGAAAGTTAATGTACCAGCACGCACTTGGTGGTCATTTTGGTTTCAGTACTTTTTTAAATTCGAAATTTTAGAGCAAGAATTTGCGCATTTTTAGCACTCTACAGTCTTAAACGTGTAATTTATGGGGAACGTTGTATCGGTGCTTGCTGTATAGAAGCACTCTTCCTACCTGTAATTTATTAGGGCGAAAACAGTGCAGAAAGCACTGACTTGACAACACTTTATGCATGTCAGCACGTATGTATGTATGTCTATATTTGTGGTTTCCATTTCCCATACGACTGCTTTCATTTTGCCAGCATAATCAAAGGCTTTTAGCTACAAAATACCTCGCCATTGAAGGCACTCTGGCAACGTATTAAAGCAATATTTAAAACAATTTTAATTCCATATGTTAATTAACACAAGTGTACTCGTATGGTGGTGGCGGTCAACTAGCCTGTGTAAAAGTATTTATTGTATTATAATTGTATGGAAATTAAATGAAATGTCCTTAAGGTTTCATTCAAAGGCGTTAGCTGTGGAGTAAACGAACAAGTATGGCAATTTAACATGTTTTTTTTTATTTGTTATACTTGTAAGTTGATCTGTATATTAATTAAATAGGCAAGTGTATTTGTTGCAAACATTTTAATTGAAGTTGTCTTTTGTTATTAAGATATTAAATTATATATATAATAAATATATATACATATATATATATAATTTATATATATATATATAAATATTTTAAATTAAATTTAATTGGGAGGGAAAACTTTAAATAAAACAATTAAAAACAAAGTATTATTAGTGGGGATTACAAACCACTAGAAGATTGTTGTTAATGCTTCTGTATCTACCCTCAGAACTAGACATACAATGAGCAATAAGCTTAACAAACGCCATTAAGATTTGCTTATTGTGAATGCGAACATTCGCCGCTTTTCAACTTAGAATAGCAACACTCTTAAATCGATTATTATTTAATTAGTTTAAATTAGTGTTGTAGAGATACGCACTGCCCATAGAGACTACTATTCATAACCGACTCTTATAAAAGCGGTTACAAAATTAAAATTTTTTGGATACCGTAAAAGAAATTATAAAAAAAAAACAATGTGGCATATTTATTTAACTCCCTACGTGAATTTTTACTGTGAAAATTTCTCGTTAAATCTCATTTGCAATCAAATTTACTTTATGACTCCTTTTAGTTTCGGTTATTTCGCGCTTAAGAGCTGTTCTTATTCACTTTTGCATACTTCTGTGCTCCTTTAGTATTCTCCCCAGCAGTAAACAATTTAGAAATCAAATCGAAAATATTAAAAGAATTAAAACCCGTTAAAAATAACAATAAAATAGAAAAAATAGAACAAACAATTGAAGAAAGCAAAAAAGGAGTAACAACAACGAATGAAAATAAGAGGCGAAAACAAATCTAATTGAAAACCAAATGGAAAACTTTTTCAATTAAAATGCAAACACAAGTGTGAAAATGCCGCAATAGACCAACGTGGAAAATAAAAACACAAGAAAAATAAAAGGCAGCAGGACGCTGAGTACTCGAACTCGTTTTGAAATGCATGTATGTATGTGAGTATACATACTTGTGAACATGTGTGCGTGTTTTTGTCGGAATTGGTGAATTGATGAGTATTTATAGGAAATCCGATATTGTGAAAAATAGAAAGAGAGATAATTCAAAACTCTATATAAAGTATGTATAAAAATAAGACACAAGCATTCACACAGGCACACACACAAACACAAAATCACTAACTATACATCATTTCATAGAGGTGCTGCAATAAATGCCCAGCAGTTCTGCTGCACATATGTGCACATCCACAGCTCGATCTCTAGCACAGCATCACCATATGATATCAAGTAGAATGAAATCATGTCTGTGTTTTAGATTTGTCACGTACGAACACAAATTAAAAGTCATTCGGATATTTCTTAATTATTTTCACTAAAGTCTATTTTCGTTAATTGATAGACATACTAAACTTCCTCTTGCAGTCAAGATTGGAGAAAAGCCTCAAATTTTGGAGAGAAAATTCAGACCCGACAAATTATATTTCTCATTTGCAAGCAATGGCTCCGTGATACATCCAGCAGAAGTTTCAGCATTCACAGGCATTAAAACGTACTTTATCAAAAAAAAAAAAAATTCAGATAAATACTTCATACCGTTGCAATTTCATTTCAACCAATGGGGTAATAACATCTTAGAATACCTTGAGTCCATTCTTTTTTTTTGACGTTTAATACGTTAATAGAATCCATGATTTTGTTCCACAATTCCGATCGTTGGAGCCGTTTTGCTTCACGCAAACGTTGCATAACTTTCTTGTAGTATTCTATATTAACCGCACGACCATTGTAATCGAAGAAAATAAAATTCAGCTTTTCTTTTGAACAAACCACGTATAATCTCGCTTCACCTATAGTGTGCTATCGACTAATTGGCATTAAATTTGAGTTCAAATATGTCGCGACTAAAAATACATTCAGATATCGACCTGCGACATTGCTGAGCAAACTTATAGATACGCTTATGGTAACGAGTTTATAGCAAAGAGAAGTTTTTTTTTAATTTCGTACACAGTACGATACTGGTGTTTATTTTCACTTATTTTAGTTGCAAAACGTGACTGCATATACAGCCATTATAACTGCTGGGTAAATCTAATAAACTGTAGCTGGCTGCTTTATGTACCTACCTACATACATACATACATAATACATATATCCATATATATGTATGTATGTATGTATGCATTTACGTGGCTGTATTGAATTTAAATGTGGGTTAGAAATTGTGATGAAGTTGTACAAAATGTTTAACCGAGTTCCGTTCAGTGAGTAAAAGGAAATAAATTGTTGTTTAAGATTGCAAAAAAAAGAAAAGCGGAATAAAAAAGTAAATGGAATTAAAATGAAACAGAGCAATAGATGGAAGAAAATATTATATCACTTTCAAAGAAAAATAAACTGCAAATGCAACAGCAGCAAAAAACACAGTATTCATTGAGAAGATGGTAGAATTACATTTGAGGAAATTGCTAAATATATAAATGGTAATAATTTCCAAGAGAAATGCTAATAAAATTAGAATAGTATCTTCTCTTCCATTTTCAATGTTCGACATTTAATTAAATAAATTACGCAACACAAACCTTTGCGGTCTAATGCATAAATATTTTGAGTTGAGCAGTTTAATAGACAGTGTTTTCTTACGCTGCAATTAAACACAACAAGTAAAATATCTGAAAAGGGTAAAATAAGTATTTTGAAAAACTTAATTACAGCGAAATATTCCACAAGGAAGCTCGTCCGTTTATTAAATAAATAAAAACGAAACTTGGCAACTTTCTTTAAAAATGCACAACTTTGTAGTGCAACGTTTTTCTATTTTGCCAGTAGACTTCATTGAATATGAATTCAAACATGCATTGACTTGATAAATTTATATTTAATTATTTTTTCTTCTTCTTTCTGTAATAACAATTCAAATTACTTTTCAACTAAAACAAAATTTAAATAACTTTGAGTTTCGGATTTGCACAAAAATCAACTTTAAATCTCTGCAAAATGTACAGATTTGTTTTTAACAATTTTTAATCCCTTTAAAAAAATATAAATATTGTACAACTAGACTGCTATTTAAGTGTGGATGTATTTATTCGTACATATCCGTTTCGAGTATTCAACAACAACAACAACAATAATAAAAATTTAACACTAATACTCATTCATTTTACGAAACTTTAAAGTAGACTGCTGGTACTTGAAAATGTTGTAAGTAGAAAGTGGTTGTAAACTTTACTTACATTTTGTGCTACTCGCACAACAACTGAGCAGATAAAAATCTAAATTACTTTTGTTGTTCAACAATAATTCTATATTTTATAGGCAAATGTATGCAGAACAAACAGAAAGAAAAAAAACCAACTACTGTATACGAACACAAGCAAACGCATAAAAACTACGGGTATACGTTGCATTAAACAATTGCGAAGACCAAATAAAAAAACATACGTTATTCCAATACTGGTCGCATGCACTGAGAGAAAAAATCGAGTTCAATTGCAATACCAGACCAGCTGATCGATTACATATTTGTGCTGTCCGATGCAATGTTGGTGCGTTGATTCCACTTCACACAATAATCGTCATGTGTTCGAACCCTACTTCAGTCTTGGGTGTTCAGCTATGTTACATTTAGAATGACGTCGCATAGCGAACCATGCATTGCCATCCAAACTCAGCTCAATCGGTTAAAGATATTTGCGTCAAAATTCAGTTGTTGCAAGTTTCCGCCCGAACTAGCATATCGTCTCCTCGAATGCAAAAAGCCGTAACAACCAAAAACAAACTCAAAATTGAATTTTTAATGGATATTGATGCAGCGCATCAATGCGCACATCTTCACAAATTTTTAGCTTTCTATTTTTAAAAATAAACACTTTATTAGAGAAATTGAAAAGGTTGTGACAACAAATGATTGTTTTTCACAAATATGCCAAAAATTATAAAAAGCAAATGTTAGGCATGCAGTACTTTTCGAAAATATTTCCTTAATTTTTTGTGCAGAAGAATAAACTCATCATTTTATTTGGATGATATTGCGAAAAAATCATATTTGTAACCACAACACATTTCATTTTATTAAGTTTTTTGTCTCTCCTGTGATAATTACTAAGAAACAAACTAAGTCAAAGACAAAAATTGTAAGTCACACTGAAAAACACTAAAAGAACGAAGCAACATAATGTTTTCGAAAGCTGCTACACTTTCATCTTCAGCGGTCTTCGTGTTTTGTCAACCGTGTGTGGTTATCAGTAGATGTAAATTATTAGCTTTATATATTCATTATTTTCTATAAATAGAAATACGAGAAATTATTCTCCGTTATTTTTTTCCCTTTTAAATGAAGCCCTAAATTTACCATCTCTAACTTACAATAGTCCTTGGCAGTGCTTAATTTTTTTGTTTCCATTATTAATTGTGCACACATGTTTTGTTTTTCGTTTTACTTGAAGCAACCGTTTTTGTTTACTTTGGTCAAGTAATTTGTGTATAATGAATTATACTCCTACTAGTCCCTAGCTACTAGCTATTCTTATATTTTTAATTTTAATTAAAATGAAAAATATTTTCCTTACTTTTAAAATTATGTTTTTCAAATTACATTTTTTTTATTTTATCAACTAATAAAAAAAAATATACGCAAAATTAAAAAATTTATCGTGCTTAAATCAAGCATTTTTCATGCTCACTTAAGTGCTTGAAACAGTTTTTTTCGTGCTGGAAAGTGTCCGCTCTAGTCATCAGTAAAAGAAGGCCATCTGTCACAATTATTTCATACACAGAGAGAATTTTTTCATACACATATTAGAAATAAATAATTTTTAAAATTGAAACAGTTTTCTTGTTAATTATAAGTTACTTATAGTAAAATTTTTTTACGATTCTTTCAGTTTTGATGCCAACACCTTTTTTGCCAGTGTATTTTGAATAAATTGCATTATAAAACGCCCCTTCTTTAAATAAAGGTTACACCCTATAATTTACTGTTACTGTTACTATTATTCGTTATTTGTTAGTATTTTTTTGCCGTTTATATATGTACTCGTGTGTAATTTTTCTTCCTATTGAGTTTATGTATATTTAAAAATCATTTAGTACAGACTTTCATTTCAATTACTTCCTCTATTAGTTTCTATTCTGTTTTTTGCCATTTTTAAATCACTGTTTGCATGTGTATTTTTTTAGTTTTGTTTAAAATAACGATCGCAATTTTCCTATTTTTTTTTTGTAAATAAATGTATAAAAAAACGTAGAAACAATTGTTGTATTGTGGTTTTTAATTTACTTTTTATGTTGGCAGTTTTTTTTTTTGCATTTGATTAGGTTTATGCAAAGATTTCAACTGAAGTTAAGATTTTAATTAATTTTCTTGAGTTTTCTAGAAATGTTGATTGTGTTTTCAAGTCGGTCAAAAAGTTTATTTTATAAATTAAAACTACGCGAATTGCGTTTGTTTCTTTAGACGGCACGCAGGCAGCCCTAAACGAAATTAATATTCAAATTGGAATTAAATGCTAAAAATGCAATTTATAAAACCAGTATTTTAATTAATAGTTGTAAAAAAATGGTTTTAGGTTTTTAGAATCCGCAACAGAAGATATGGGAACTGATGTAATTTGAGATAAAGAAAATTCTTTTAAGCAACTAAAAAATCGAACGCAGATTTTAGCAGACAATAAATTGTTTCGGTTGTAGAATGGATTGAAATTTCGACTGAGCTTCACGTATCCGTATTTCTGTCACAAACAAACTAAACTACAAAGTTTTTCTTGGGTCATATCGTATTAGAAAAAAAAATAATTTTTAAAGAATATTGGAAAATTTCCTATTGGTTTCTTTCAATTGTTGGAATAGTGATGATTTCGATAGAGTCATTCTGCCTATAACACGGTAGTCTTATAAAGCGTTGGCTGAAGTAGTTGACTAGAAAAGCAAAAGTCTTGGGTTCGAACACAACGTCCTACTAAGTTATAAAAAAAAATTCTCTCTAGTACATTAGAGTACCTTTGCGTCAATTGTTGCGTAAAGTTTCAGTGGCGAAAATATAGTCACTGGCATCTGCACCATACCGGCTTCAGTTTTTACCAATCCACAGGTATATCAGAGCCAATCTTTTCATCAGTGAAGTAAAATTATTTTAAAAAATAGCTACGAAATACAGCTTCAAAATTGAATATGTCTCCTTGACATCCGTGCGAAAGTAGAGTTATAAAAATAATCCGGCATTCCTCTCTCTCTCTCTCTCTGTGTATCCCTTCACAATCTGTCATCCCTATCACTAGCCCTTTCATATATAAGATAACACCTAGTACAAAGCAATGATTGCCTGAGTGTTACTTTTCTAAAAAAAATGCGATTTCATGTCCCTGGAACAATTCGTGTTTCCCCCCATTACAACGTGGGTATTAATCATGTCAAATTTCTGTTTCAGAAACGATATAATTTTAAAAGATCAAAATACAGTTCAACATTATTTTACGTGTTACTTTTCCTAAAGATACTTTTGCTAGTCATTTTGATGATTGTTGGACGAGTGAATCGTCTTTAAAACATGTTTACGATCATTTTTAGGAGTGGGCATCAGGGCACAGTTTCTCCCGCTGAACAGAACGCAAATCGCATTACGATATCCTATCGCGGAAGATTCTTCTACATATGAAAATGCTAGCTGGGTTACTGAGTGTGATAGGTTATCAATCATATTGGATTTACACAAATTCCTGAAGTATAATTTTGTCCGTGTAAACTCCGTGTAAAAACAGGATTGGATGTATATTTAATTTCAATATGTATGTATGTAAATACATTTTAATCAAATTAATTTATTTTCCAGACTTATTGACTTAAAAAGTTTACAAAAAAAAAATAGATTGCTTAAAAAAAACAATCAGTTTTTGTTATTTTTTAACTATTGTTTAAGTAAATAACTTTTATGCAAATATGTTAGTGGAAAATTACTGGTGGGAGGGGGGTGAGGTGAATATCATAAATTGTTTTATTGAAATTAAAATTGCAATAGTTTCTCTGCAAATATTGTGAATTGCGACAGCTGTTATTCTGTCATCCATTCAAACCATTTGTTTTTTTGTTTCTGTGTTTTTGTTTTGGTAAAGTAATGATCATCCGCTTTAATATAATTATGGGAATATAAAATCTGTTGAATAAATTCATTATGAATAAAAATAAAAAACTAACGAATAAATAGGTTTTCATGCAATAATAAATTAAAAATTTTAAATTACCAACAATTTAAAATTTAATGCAGGGTTAACTACAAATTGCTTAATTAGCAGCTTTGGGACTTTTTTAATAATTTTGCATTATTTATAAAATGAAGAAATATTTAACTTAATGGAACATTTAACTTCAATAACTGCCGTTGCATATTTATAGATAATTTTTATTTATTGTTAAAAAAAGAAAAAATCAAAAAGTTGTAAGAAAATTTTTGTGATAAGCAACAGGCTGCTTGGAGATTTTTCTTGCAATTTAATGTAAATTAAAAATATTGATGGGAAAAACAATTATTATGTCATGTGTACAAATACAATGAATTAATGTAAATTGCTGTATTCGCGAATTTCCAGTATATCCTCGATAGTATAGTGGTTAGTATCCCCGCCTGTCACGCGGGAGACCGGGGTTCAATTCCCCGTCGGGGAGGATAGTGCACGTCTTTTTTTGTAACTTGACAACTTTTAAAAGAAGATTCCTTGACCAGACGCAGTAGTTTTTTGAGTAATTTTTAAAGTTGTAGCTTCTGCTAATATTGGCTCGTACACTACGAAATTGATAAATAAAATGAATGATGTAAAAAAAAATTAACCTGCAGAACGGATAATAGTGCATTTCCACTGTGCAGTAAAACTACTCAAATTATCAATTACATACAAATGATACAGAATTTTTTTGTACAATTTGAGGGCAATTGTTTAATGAACCGTGTTATTATAATATATGAATGTATGTGTCTAATAACGATTATTGATTATGCGGATTTGAAAAATATTTTATACAAAATGTTATTTTCATATTTATACCAGCATTTTGCTGTTTAATTCAGCACTTTCTTTAGCCCACTTTCCTTTCCAAGAAACTGTAAAAAATTCGATGCCAATTAATTTGTTAGAAACTACTATTTTAGGGAACTGAAGCATGAAAAAATCACCAAAATTTAACAAAATATTAAAGAATTTTTGTGATACTCGTAACAAAAAAATAGTCCAAATTAAAGTCTAGCAACCAAGTGTTAATTGAGAGATAATGCCTACGTAAATATTCATCCAAAAAAAAAGTAATTTTTAATTATAACAACACTAAGTGAAAGAGTAAAGAAAGTGAATTTCAAAGTAAATTTTCATTACTGGCACCTTTGCAATAAAAACTATTTAAAAATGTTTGTATGTATAAACATTAGGATTGGAAAATATGAATTTATTTTTACATAGTATACGAGTATTTCCTTGTTAAAAGAGCATTTTTCAGCTCTTCATTGGTAAGGTCCACTGGTGCGTTAGTATTAACCTAATAGGCTGCCTTAACCAAACAACAACACACAAATTAAAAAACAAAAATTTAATTAATATTTAATTTTGACTCTCGTGGAATAAAAATAAATTAAAAATTACCAAGAAAATATAAAATAATATTTCTAGTTTTTTTTACATCTTTTTAATAATCGAGTGGAGTTTAATATATTTTTTAAAGCAAGTTGGGTAATTTTTTCACCATTGAATAGAATTGGATATCAAGCTTAGCCTCTAGCCGAGCTGCTTTCAGTCTTACTAAGTTGGAAAGTAATTTTGTGCCTCCAACACTTCTGTCTGAATAATTAATATATAATATTCTTGTGCCCACTGACAGCTAGGGGTTCATAGCTGAGGCCATCTTATAGACAACTTCACAGTCTATTTATAGTGATATAGTCTATAATAGTGAAAGAATCATAAAAATCTCTCTAGCCGTTAACGAGTTAGAGCGTTTTTAGTGCTTTAAAGAAATTAGTCACTCCTATGCCTTTCTCATCGTAGTTATGAGACCCATCGTATAGCCAATTTTCAAATCTATCCAATAGTGAAACAATCATTAAAATCCCTCCAGTCATTAACAAGTTAGAGCGTTTTAGGTGCTTTAAAATAACTAAGCACTTCTCATCCAATAAAGGGGTTAATAGTATAAATAGAGTGCTACCGTACCATGTAGTTAGTGTGCCGTGAAAAATGTTGCCGTGTTTTTTAATTTTTAATCGTGAATTCTTCTGGCTCACTGAACACGTCTTGCAACTTTTTTTCACCCTCCGAGGGTGCCTCAGTAGGGCAATTTCAGGTGAGTTTATTTTTAAGATATACATATGGAAGAATATTGTAAAAATCCCGCATCATGATGTTTGTCCGGGTTAATTTCTGAATCTACTGGATTGATTTTAACGAAATTTCGCACAGAATTTGTTTAAATAAAAAAATTATTGACAATTACCACAAAGTATTTCAATATAAGTGAAAAAGGATCAAAAAATTTAGTTGTGAACCACAACTAATAAAGAAGTAAATTTTGAAATTTTTCTTAGACAGAGCCTCTTGCATATTCTGTGACGAAATAATGCTTTGAAAAAAAAGTGGAATAGTATATGAAATTCCAAAGTCTACATGTCAACAATTTTAAAAAATTAATTAAATTTGAGAAAAATATTGTGAATAAAAAATTATTTACTTCGGTCATAATTAACATAACTGCCCGGCCCGCATAGTTGGTTCTAATTGAACTACCCTATAATTATAAGTAATTTTTCAAGTTTAAAATCTTTTTGTTTTTTTAAAAAAATTCATAAAATTTTTCAATATTTCACTAGCTTCTTCAAAAAAAATGTTGTGAAATATTTTTAATTGTTAAAAATCCACATCATTTTTTATATAGGCTGATAATTGATACCTTTACAGGCCATGTGATAGTTGCATACTAAGAATAATTTTTATAAAAAACAAACAGAGCTTAAGTTTGAGAAATTAGTGATTTATATTGAAAATATAATATAAAATTAAAAAATTTAATGTTGATAATTCAAATCAACAATCGAAAATATAAAAAAAAAATTTTCAATTGATTAAATAAAATGAAATTCGAACCCAGGTATATTTCACCTGATATTTTAAGACAAGAAATTTAAAAAAAAAGAACTTTAATTTCCTCCCCGACGGGGAATTGAACCCCGGTCTCCCGCGTGACAGGCGGGGATACTGACCACTATACTATCGAGGACTTAATTTAGATTTTAACTGTTTTTGTATTCACCAAAAATTTAATGTATATGGTTACCGTAATATAGAGGGGCCTAACAATTTTTTCGATTTAAAATTTTTTTTTTTTTTAGTTTTTGATTAAAATTAATACAAAAGAAAATATGGTTTGTTCCAATATAGAATGGCTTAGAAAATTTAATAAGAAACGTGACTTGAAAAAATCATCGCACTGCAACTGAAAAGTTTTCTTTTACTCTTAAAATAAATTATTAGTTATGGCCTTTCTATATTAAGGTATACATATCTTTTTTCTATTCTACAGTATAAATAAAATTGTGGTGAAAATTTAGAAAATTTTTCTTATAAATACACAAAAGTAAAAAAAAAACATTTATAATTTCTTGAAGAAGCCACACAAGGGCGTGGCGAAATATCTTGAAATATAAATATTATTTTTATACAAAAACAAAAGACTTGTGAAACTTTAACTTATTTATATATGGGCCATAAATTCATTCGCTTCGGAAAGCTTGATACTGGAGTTTGAAATTTTTAACACATAAAAATTAATTTCATTTGCATTCTTAAAAAAAAAACAACATTAAAATATGCATGTGTAAACAAAAGAAAAACACAAAATTCCATAAAAATAATTATTTATTTAAGCTGTGGTTAGGCGTTTAATCAAATAGCACTTTATTAAATTTGTTAAACATTTTTGGTGGCAAAGCCGTTAGAAGTGTTAAATTATCCATAATTCTAAAGGCAGAACTTCTGGTTAAAAATAATTAATAATACTTCACCATTATTTGTTTGTATTTTTGCAAATAATAGAAGCCTGATACCAGTCAATATTGCTTTTTAACCAAGTTTAATTCTGGACACTTCTGGCAAAACATCGTAAGTAAAATTTAAAAATGTTTCGGCTGAGCTGAAATTAGAATTTTTTGTTTCATCTTTGTTTACGCTATTGTTTGCCTTCTAAAGAATTTATAAATTTAGTATAACTAAGCTAAATTTTATGTAATTTTACTGTCTACTAAAATCTCTATTAAAATCAAGTTTACAAATTAAATTAACAACAAATCCAGATAAGTTGATTACTGATTAGTATAAACAAAGCGGCTTGTGAAAAATTTCTTTACGATTAAAATACTAAGAAATTTTGTTATCTCAACTTATGATCTTTTGTCAAAATTTCCACAGAATTTAATTTCAAGACTTAATTGAAATATTTATTTTTTTTTTTTTTTTTTAGTACGAATGTGGGTGTGTTCAATGCCATTTGTAGTTTTAGACGCCTAAAATTATATTACAATATTTTAAACACTTCAGTGTCCTACCGCAGCCAACTGCACTGCTCAATAACAACTGAAAAAACCTTAAAAAACAATTAAATTGTAAATGAAACCACATAGAAATAATAATAGAAAAACCACAGTAAATAAATATTTAATAAATATTATAACACGATACAAACACAGCTACAGGTACAGCGAAACGTATGTATTGTATGTATGTGCGTACACCCTGTAACAAAAAAAATTTACACAAAATACAAAATAAAATCTAATAACTTAAAAATATGTACATAAAAATTGTGATATACTCGTAATAAATGAAAATTCCATTAAAAAACGACGACCAATTTGAAAATGCGGTACAATATTTGCAATGTTACATGGTGTACATGTTGTATATGCATACATACATATGTATGTACATACATATGGATTAGTGGTACAGTACAAATAGCATGTACATTAGGGTGGATTGACAAAATTGTGTTAGGAATCTAACTGCCAGGCTCACAATATCGAAAGAAGTTTTCCATTCGTTCAACTATATTCAAATTGGCGAAAACGATGAGAAACGGTGCATCTGAAGAAAGTAGATTTTACACTGCATTGCATAGTTATCTCTATATTCCTTCAGCCACAAAAACTATAATTTTAATTATTCCATTAACATGGAAAAAATACTGAGTATACTTTTTCCAAACTCTATTTGAAAGATAATTTTGTGAGAATTGTATGATGTACATACATATTTTAAAATTTGTAAAATTTATACAAAATTAAGAAACTTATAAGACATTAAGTGGAAAACCGGAATTTATTTTTCATATAAAATTATTTCTCCCTTATTCCAAGCCGAAATGTAATTTCTTCACAATATTGTGATAAATTAACTGTGAACCTGAACACGACAAAAATTTAATCAATGTGTAATAACTACAGTTCGATTAAATTTTATTCTGAATATTCAAAACGCAAGTGCACGTGCAAATAATGTTAGTTAGACTTTCAATGGAAAGACAAAATAACTATCAAGTGGTTTTTCATTGCCATCCGATGGAGGGCTAATAAAACAAGAAAAATGTAATAAGGAAAGGGAGTTAAAAAGTTGTATGAAAACTAATTTCGTTCTCAACTGTACTGAAAGCAGAAGCTTTGTCATTTGGGAAGATTTGAAGTAAGACCTTCACTAAAAACATAAAATCAACAAAGCTGGCTACATTTTTTAATCGTATGTAGACAGTAACGTGTATTTTCCTATGAATTTTCCTAAGATCTGGCGGATTAAATAGATGATATTAATGACTTTACAACTACCTCCTTGTTGACACAAAGAGTACTGATGGCATGCATAGTGGCATAGAAAATAAGCTGAAAGGTTTGTTTATGTAAAAAACGTTTAATATTAATTTCAAAAAGAAAAAAAAATTTATATGAAATGCTAAAAAAATTTCGTGAAGATGTTGACGAAATATCGTAAAAAGAGAAAAAAATAAATTATATATAATTATAATTGTATTTATAAATTTTAATTATATAATATATTAATTATATTGTATACACAGAAAAAAAGTTCCAATGTAAAATTAACATGATGAAATATTGATTAAAATCATGTTAAATTTTTGCAAAAAGAAAGACCTCATTTAAATTTAACATTTATTCACATTTGAAACAAACAAATTTCAAAAATACCTTAAAACAGATTCATTCTATATTTTTCGTAGTAAAAATAACGTTGCACAACGTTAAATACATAAAATCGCGTTTTGTATTAAAATTGAAGTTGAATATTGGGCAACGTTTGATAAACTAATGACAAATTTTAAATCAAACTTAAATCAGCTTGAAACCCTTTTATAAAGTTTTTTCAGTTTGTATACTGAATAATTCCCAAACACTTTTTTCACGAATGTGCTTGAATGTCTACTGATCAGTTGACATTTGAATCAACGAAATGTTGCTTCAACATGCAATAAACATAAATAAATAATCATGACTCATTGTGACTCGCGTTAAATTTAATATTTATATTTGGTTTTAAATTAAGAATGAAAACATTGTTTAATCTCGAGCTTAAGCTTTCGTCTTTTTCTGTTTTTGGGCGATGTGTATGGCTTGAGCGATTAACTAACTTGGTTAACTTTGGAATTTACTCCTGTTATTAGCACCCTTGCTATTTAGGAGTGGTTCTGTCTTTTATTGCCCAAGTGAACCGTTAACGGTCTTATTAAACATTGTTTTTGTCCTCTTCATTTGTTCTGGTTATATACTTTGGCTTGAGTTTTTCGTGACTTGTGATTTTTTTTACCGTTGAATAGAGGTACAGTAATATACATGAAATAAAATTATTGAAAACTAAACCAAATAAAATTGTTTTTTATTATACAACGACTTTTCTGCCTTGGCACGCAAATAAACATATTGATTCAATATCAAAGCCATTGTTTAATTTTCATACAAGTTCGATTCAATAGAACGTGTCACGTTGATTCAAACTTAATTTCATGTTAAATCGAATAGCCTGATATATTAAATTAACATAAGTTAAAGATATTTTAAAGTGGAATCTAGAAACAATGTTTATTAAACATGTTGCACCGATACCGGAAAATGTTATATTTACAATGACTTTTGGTCGTTTTTACAATGAAGTTTTTTCTGCCATTGTCCAAGTGGCTGTCCGACGGCCTGGGTTACCTACCTATCTACATACATACATACATATGCATAGAAATTTCGTAATGTTTATTAAGGCTAAATAACGCATAATAATGATTTCTTTATATTGAAATATATCTTGCATATATTTTTTCTGCAGCAACTTGAACTTGAAACCGTTTTCAAATATAATCTATATTAAATATAATTTAAAAAAAAATTTAAATTCTTTATATAGATATTAAGTAAAAGTGGCTGGCATGTGTTAAATTAAATTCTTCAAAATGTGATGAAATAAAAAGAATATGCAATGCTAAAAAAGAAAGTTATGTTCCATGACCCATATTCATGGATATTGACAGATTGACAAGATTGCTCCAGTAGTAACTGCTGTTTATTAAATTCAATTATTCGTGCTAATTGCTTAACTCAATGAGCGAGCGTAAATGTGCTTTCAACGATATACCGCATGATGAAGACGTTGTTGTTAACTTATATTTCTTCTTAAATTATTATACGGTATGGCCATGCAGAAGGTAATTTCCGTACACAAAAATACTGCGTATATTCAAAGCTCAATTGCTTAAATAAAATTGAATATTTTACAGTGAGAAATAATTTAATCTTCCTACTTTTTACTAGAATCTTTTGCGCCAATTTTCTTTATTTTCTTTTTTAAATTTAATACTCCATTATTTAAATTTAATTTAATTTATTAAATTTTATCTAAATTTAATTCTCTAGACAGTTACAAAAAAGAATGTATTGAGTTAGGTACTGTTTCTATGATACAAATACAAAAACAGTCCAAACTTTGAGTATATTCCATATGAAGTCCTTTTTTATAGAAATTACCCCTAATGCTGGGAACACAATTGGGACGAACGACGAACTTCATTTAGCACAACGAATTCGTCGGTAATAATTCGGTGGGTAAACGAATAAATGACAGCTTTCATAATCAGCAAAATTATTTACTGCCTGAGTTACCGTATAAGAAAAATTACTTGAAAAAATTAAACATTATCAAAAAATATTTTTTGAAATATATTTATTAAGCTTGCGGTCTTTTTTTATTTTATTTTGTTTTATTATTATCGATATTTCGTTAACAGCTTGTTAACATCATCAGGATAATAATAAAAAAAAGACCTCAATCATAATAAATATATTTCAAAAAATATAATAAAAAAGGTCAATTAATAATATAATTAAAATTAACAAAAAATAATTAAAAAGCAATTTCATGGTAAATGTTGAATATTAAACAATTATTAAAAAAATTAACTTTGTTTGCTAATATATTTGAAATGAAAAATGTAAAACGGTAACTCTGTACTAATTTGTTTGTCGTTCGTTGGCATATGAAATAGAAATAAATTTCTCAGAGAGTTCGTTTAGCACGACGAATTTGCATATACACAAATGTGTTTTATTTCTTATGACGAAATTTCGCAACGAATAATTCGTCGTTCGTCCCAATTGTGGTCCAAGCATTAGTCTATATTTAACGTCGATTTCAACGCTTCTATGCAGTATCCCTAGAGTGAAATTTTTATTATTAATTATTTTCTAATTATTTATTCAATATAAATTTCTAAATATGACAAAAGATTTGCTGTACCGCAATCAGCTATTTAATTTTAGGCTTATATTCCAATTACGATTAATATGTACATCATTTTCTTTTATAATTTCATACCGTGCACTCTCTCTACTTTTGATACAAAATTTAAATTAACTTGTGTTGTATACCCTGGGGGTTTTTATTCCATTGTTTTCTCATCATCCTTTCATTACACATTTTAAATAATCAATGGTAAAGCTAGTGAATTACATTATAACATTAACAATCTTCCGTGTTTTATATGAAAATCTTTTCTTGTACACAACACTAGATATTTATGGTCGAGTATACTTGTAGGCTGGCATTTTAATAAATATCACATTATATTTATAGGCTTCAAAGCGTTCGAAAAGATAATGTTTTTTTATGTTTTGTTTTGTTTTTACTAAACGTGCTTTAATTTGGTATGCATTTATATTGCTGTAGCTAAGTGTGGTAACATGGCCATTAGATCAAATTTACCTTCTAATGAGCACAGCATATTTTGTTTCTATATTATAAGAAGTAATTATTTCTGTTTCAATTATTTTGCCCTTAAGAGTGTACATGAACTCCTTTAGTTATATTTATTTTTAGCAAATATTTGTGTAGATACAGTTGTTAAGAAAGTAAATAATACTAAGATGTGCCAAAGATACCAGCAATAAACTAGAATGTGCAATTAATTGGAATTGTGAAAATATAACAAATTGTATATATTTAAGAAAAATATAGTCACTGTGAATTTGGCGATTAATTTTCACATGACTATGACTATTTATTCATTTATCGCATTTTTAGCAGCTTAAGGCGAATACATAAAATATTTCGTGTTACCAATAGATAATAAGTCTATAGATGTATACAATAATCGGATGAAAGGATACCTTTTGCGAAGTTCCCTTCACAAGAAACGTGCAATTTCTTGTTCAATAATCATGGTCAGTCAGCAGACAATGTTGATGTATTTTGCAAAACACTGCACTACAACAACAAGCACAAAAGCAATTTGAGTGATTTTTTTCACCATTGAATAGGCCTGGATATCCAGCACAAGCCGGTTAGCCTTTGACCGGGCTGCTTTCAGTCTTACTAAGTTCAAAGGTAATTATGTGCCTCCCACTATTCTGCCTGAACAATCAATATATAATATTATTGTGCCCACTGCCACCTAAAGTTTCAAAGCTGGGCCACAGTCTATCTAATGGTAAAAGAATCATAAAAATATCTTTAGCCGTTAACGAGTTAGAGCATTTTTGGTGCTTTAAAGTAATTAGTGACTCCTACGCCCTACTCATCATATACGGGGGGTAATAGTATAAATAGAGTGCAGTACCATACCACGTAGTTAGTGCGCCATGAAGAGTGTTGCCGTGTTTTTTTTTTTGTTTTTAATCGTGAATTCTTCTGGCTCACTGAACACGTCTTGCAACTTTTTGCTACATGGACGCACTTTGGGCCGAGGGTGCCTCAGTAGGGCAATTTCATGTGAGTATATATATTCTATATATATATACATATATATAAAAATCTCGTGTCACGATGTTAATTTCTGAAACTATTGAATTGTTTTTAATGAAATTTCGAACAGTATGTATCTTTGTCTATCTTAAAATGTAGACTATATTTTATTTCGATTAATGACCGCGATATTTGGAAGGGCAGGTAGGGGCCAAACATGCCTCTCCGAAACTATATAGCTATCTATATAAAAACTAGATGAAACCAACTAACAAAAATAATTATTTATGATTCTAATTTTAAATATGATTCTAAATAAATATATTTTAACAATCTATTTTTTTAAACTTTAAGGTTTTTTCTCTTTATATTTATTATTTCTATATATATTCTCGATATTTCGTTAACCTTCGGTTAACATCTTCAGGAAATTTTTATTTTTAAAATTTTTTATTTTTTTCCTGAAGATGTTAACCGAAGGTTAACGAAATATCGAGAATATATATAGAAATAATAAATATAAAGAGAAAAAACCTTAAAGCTTAAAAAAATAGATTGTTCAAATAATAAAAAAGGTTAAAAAAGTATTAAGAAAAACTAAATAAATATAAATAAAATAATTATTATTTTCGGTCCCTGCAAATGATTGACATACAACTTATCAGCGCTTAGCAACAGGGTAAATGGCCTACTAGTGGGTTTCTAAGGACCTGTAAATATTCTAAGCCATTAATATATGCATTTCATATACATTTCCTTAGTGAAAAATAGTTTCTTAAGAATGTCAGCCGACAGTGATAAGTTAAACTTCTAGTATGTCGAAAGCCCTGTATGCATTTGAAGATTCCACACTCAATTCTTATTCAACCTTTGCCAACTTTTTCATACATACGTATTCTTAAAAGGGAATAATATATACATATAGTATATTTTATAAATTTAAAATTAACAACACAAATGCATTCGTATGTAGAGCAGCAACCACCGAAAAAAAATTAAGTAACACAGTAAAAAGTTGGACATTGTTTCTTGACTTTGGGTAAATATTGTTTCCTTCATCAAATCGCAACTACCGCCTTTAACGTCTGTCTATGGTCTAATGGGTACGAGCAGTAACCAAGGGATAAAGAGAGTGACTATACAAAAGTCTGCCACAGCTAAAGACTACTAAAGGGTCATCCATCCAAACTCAACTAGCCCACACAGCAATACTTGTTAATTAAGTGGCTTGTGGTATGTGGCACAGACATGTTGTGGCTTGAAGTTTTTCTCTGCTGTATGTTTATATTCGTTTGTTTTTTCACTTCTGCTTTCTCCATATTTCTCTGTTGGATGGCTTTTTTTTGTTTTTCAGAGAATTCATACTTCTCTACTTGTCAAAAATGTTAAACTTTCACAGTTTTTTCTTATAGTCCCAATAGAAAAACTCCAAAAATAGAAAAGTTCGTCTTGCCAAGGAAGTGAGGCGTGACTGGGCTACGAGAACAAGTTAATAAACAGGTAAATTAAATAACAAACACAAATACAAACACATTTTTAATGATAAATGATAGTAAAGAAAAGGAAGATAAATGTTTTCAAATGAAAAAGAATAAAATAGTAACGGGCGGATTAAGTTATTAATTAAATAATTTCTTCGCTGATTATAGAAACTCAGGAAGTTTATTACGAAAAAAAAAAAAAAACTAAATTGTGATAATAAAAACTGGCATCAGTTTTTAAAATTAATTTTTGATCAATAAAAATTCGTGCAATTTTTCTAATAAAATTATTGTCAGTAAAATCGAAATTGAAATACATAACTTTTTTCTCTATTTGATGATACGAGTACTGCACTCGAATCCCTAGATTATACATATATAATTAATAGAGCGAACATTATCAGCATGTGATGAATTTTGCTAATGCTACATATTTAAAACCATTGTTAAAACATGAGCTGCAGATTTACTACACAGAAAAAAATGTTTTTCATATTTAAATACGAAAATCATTGATTCAAGAAAACATTTTCTTGAATTTTCTGTAATGACGATTTTTGCATATTTGATAAACAAAATTGTAGAGTCGTTTATTGAAAATATTTCCATTTTAATTCAATAAAGAAATAATTTAAACCAAAGAAAAAAAAATGGTTGATTTAAATTTTATTTCCAACAAGGATTTTTGTCGTTTTGTAAACTTTTTTAATTAAAACTTGTGTAGAAATCAAACAAAACTTTTATTGATTCAACGAGGTATGAATTATATGTTCTGCCTTTTTTCAGTTGCAATTTTGATACACATTGTCTTTGAATGAAATACTAAGTGTTGTTGACTTTTTATGCCACATTCAACAACACAGATCTTTGAAAAAAATTTTGGCATATTTTTTTCTGTGTAGCTGTTGGTCTGCTTTTTCATAGATTTTTTTTTTATATTTGAATTCTCTTCGTAAGTTTTGTGGTCTACATTGCACTCATTTTATGCATTTAGCATTCTTGTGTAGAACTTTTCTGGCAAAACCAAAAAAAAAGTCTTGAGTTCTCTAGGCCAGTTTCATAAAAACTTCTCGGATATTTTCTGATATGCATTTGTGTCAGTTGTAGTCGAAAGGTTTAAGTGGTGAAGGCATACTGATTGGTCACTGAAGAGTACCGGCTTCAGCTGATATTAATCCACAGCTACATCAGAACACCCTGCTTCGTCGGAATTTGTGTAGCACCGGCGAACTAAAACAATTACTAAAAAACGGCTACTAAAAACGAAGCTGATATCCGAGGCGCTAGCACACTCCTATAAAAACACCTCCTGTCATTTCTCTTACTACCCCTTTCCTTGGGCTGGAACCCAAAGCATCGCATGTATAGGGGATCATCCCCTGAGTGCTGGTCCAAGATAAAAAAAAAAATTCTTTAGAATATTTGCTTTCACAAGCAATATTTTTGGAAAGCAAAACGTTTCCCATTTTCTAAGATAACTTTAAATTGAGTTAAAACTAAACAGACTCATTTTTCAATTCTACAAAAAGAAATAAATAATAAGTTGATGCTAATAAATCTGTTTAAAATTTCCTAATAAATTTTATTGACATTAATTTACCTGTTACATCGACAGACAATAGTGGTGGCTGTGGAGTATGGAAAACGCTACCAACCTATTAGCACGTGCTCCAAAGAACTTTGCAAACAAATGAAGAAAGAAAGCATTTCAATTTCAAACTTTTCTCAAACAACCAGACACACACACATACACACACACACACACATACTCAAATATCTACATATGTATATGTACAATATACACATTAAAACTTCTAGTACAACTTTAAGCGAGAAGTAAAAAGAAAAGAAAAATATGAACTGCTCTTTCCAAAGCAAATTTGTTTGTTTAAAGTTTCAACTAAGAAAGTGTGTACAAAAGTATAAGCAACGATAAATAAACTGATAGTTGCTTTATTAGTGTAATTTAGTACATTATTATTCGAGATAAAGGCGACGAGCACACATAATCTGCTACCACTGCCGCATGCCGGCAATTGCACTGAAAGCAGAGAATTTTCATACTGCCAACACTTCTTCTTACTCGTATTGCTTATCGGCAGCATTCAGTGATGATGATCACACGTTTTTGTTCTTTTACATCAGAGAATAAAAATAAAAACTTTTCAATACAATGATTTCAGTTTGAACTTCATATTTCAGTTGTAAATAACCTCTGGCGTTGTGAGAACGTGTTTTATAGACAGACAAATAGAAAAAAGTGCAATCGAAAAGCCAAAAAAAAAAAAAAAAAACTAGAAATTTTTCAACGAAAATGTTATTATAACGGAAATGTTGAACATACAAAAGGAAACGGATGTGCATTTGAGAAATAGTTTTAAAACACAAACAAAAGAGCAGAAATACATAAAAATAAATATACAAAATTAAGAGAAAAAGCAAAAAAAAAAACAAAAGATATCAGTAAAACAAACGTGGATATTTTCACGTTTGTATTTAATAAAATATTAAAGTTATTTATAACAAAAATAAAAAATAAAAAAAAAACTATTTGTACTTCAAATATGGTTTATAGCAAAGCAATCCTTGTAGTGCTGACAAATGTAATTTTAGTGCAATGCACAGTGGCATACAAACAAGTTTCTATGACTGGCAATCATAATGTGACTGGAGAAGGTCCGAAAATATATAAGGCTGTAAATTTTGATTTAATATTTCCCAAGAGGTAATTAAAAAGGAAATTTCGAAAGAAAAATTTATGTCAATTATCATTTTTGTTCTAGTTGTTTTTTGAAGAAAATTTAAATGCTGTTGCATAAAAATTGTACTAAAATTTTCCTAATAATTCAATTAAGCTTTAAATGGCAATTAGCAAAACAATGAAACTGTTAATTAATGCAATTAAAAATTTATTTAAAAATTTTATAGAAATTCATTTATAATTTTTTTGTAATAATTCGGAATTCCACTCCGCAATAAGTCAATGGGATTTTTAATTATTGTTATTAAAAATTTAATTATTCCTTCTTTTTCTTTTTTGTTGAAACGCCAGGATATAGGCGGGAATCAAACCCGCACCTCCATATTGATAAGACTAATGCTCTTGCAACCCTCCGTAATTATTTTGTTTACAGGACAACAGCCAATTAATTACTTAATTGATATGACGAGATTTTTCATTCAGGTTTTTTTAATTAATATTATTCGTTGTGTATTGCCCATTTATTAAAATATGTACAGGGTGGCGCAGAATGAGCTATATGGTTTAAATGGTTTATAACTTTTTTTATTTCTGCGCTAATCGCATAATATTCGCATATAATTTTTTTTTTTTTTTAAAGCTGTATATTATTGGGGAATTTTTTGCAATTATCTTTGAAAAATGATATCCTGTAATTGAAGACCATTTTCTGCTTCGCACATACGTGCTCTTTTTAGTATATTTTCCATAACTTTTCGCAAAATTTCGTATGTAATGGCGATGATTTCATTTCGAGTGTTGATTTTTAGTTGGATGGAGTATGGTTCTTGGTTTGTTAACGTACACTCTTTCTTTCAAATATCCCCAAAGAAAACTGTCAGGAGCTGTAAAAATCTGGTGAACGTGGAAACCAGTTAAAATCGCTTGTGCGCGAAATAATGTCCCTTAACAAAGTCATTGAGGCACCTGCAGTATGTGCTGTGTTCGATCGTGTAATGATTCATAATTAATTCCCGAAGTCTTCTGCGCAAAATGCTGAAAAAAAAAAACAAAGAAAAAATAATAATTAAAAAAGTTATAAAGAATTCAAACCATATAGGTCATTCTGGGCCACCCTGTAGATATATTTTGTGAAATCTGTTGATCTTGCAAGCCATCCCTGAAACTACCCTCTAGGTTTCACCAATTCAAAACAAATTTCCAGCATACGACACAGTTTAAGGGGAAGAAAAATTAATGCTTTTCGGAAACCGATTTGACAAGGAATATCTTTTTTCAATATCTATCTTATCATTTCACCGATAAAATTTGCCACTGGGTGTCAAGTTGGTGGCAAGTTTATATTTTTAAATACGATTATTTCCAAAAGTAATAAACGGCGCAGAGGGAGGGTGGCGGGTGGTGGAATTATCGATTATGCGGACTTGCCAATCACGATGTCGCAGTGGTCGAATGAACATCGTGCGTTCGCTGTGGAGAAATTTTTTAAGAGTAATGATTCTTACGTAATTGCTCGTCGACAATTTTGTTCAAAGTTCGATATTCGGCGAATAAGTGATGGACGGAGTGTGAATTTAATTCGTTCGTGGGTGCAGAGATTCCGCGCAACTGCTTGGTCTTTGAATGGCCCACGGCCAGGGCCCAGTCGATCTTCAAGGACTCCCGAAAACATCGAACTGGTTGAAAGCAGTTTACGTGAGCGAATATTCGTGAAATTTTAAAAAAAGATCTAGATGACACACTCTTTAAAAAATAAAATCCGCATTTCCATTCTATCGTTCAATGCTCTTAATAAAACTTTGTGTCAATTATTACGGTTTTTATTTAAGTTTGGAAATATAAATCTGCTACCAGACACCCTGTACATAACTGGCGTTATTATTTATTGTCTAAGAATGGGTTCACAACAATCTTATATGTTGATGACAGGTCCTCAACCAAGTATTCATATGCATTCAAAATAAAGTCACAGTGTTAACAACATTCTGAGTCCCATTAATTCTTTTGATGTAGCTTTTCGCTTTTAAATCGGATTTTTAACCACTTTATTCCTAATTTTGTTTCTCTTTATAGTTTTAATTCAAGTGAAAATGTAATCTCAACAACACCTGCAACTATTCCCTCGCCAACAGAGACAGCTGCTGGTGTTGTTGGTCAACCAGATTATCGTTTGCCACAAACAAATCAACCAACGTACACAGGAGCAGCAACAGCAGCCGAAAATCAGGAGCAGGAACCAACTATATTTGTAACACCAGCACCTATACAACAAGCAACACCATTAGCAGCAGCATCTAGTGAAGCCGGCATTTACGATACACAACGAAACACGAAAAGCAATAAATACAGTACACAAGTGCTGTTACAAAATGACATAAATATGCAACAGCAACAACAAGAACAACTAAATGATAATAGCAATAGCGAAGAGGAGCAGCAACAAAATTATGCTACTGGTCGTGCTGTCGATTATCATACTGGTTATCCCTTTGGTCAAGTTATCACGCCATTAATCAAAAATGCAGCACGTCCTGTGCCTCGAAAACCTGTAACAACATTTTCTTCATACCCATCATCATCATTAACATCGTTAGCGGCAGCACCATTGCCACCACCATCAAATGTTGCTAAAATTATCTATCCTCCGGGCAGGTATCAACAAAAGCCAGCAAGCCAAGCAGAAATTGTTAAGTTACGCGGCGGCAAAGGTAAGCGGTGCATAACTGATGTACAATATTTTTTGAGATTTTACCTGTAGGTGAATAGACATCCGCAATAGTGAACAAAGTATACAAAACGCAATTTCATATACTTACAGTACACAAAATTCATATCCATAGCAGTAAACCAAGCCGATGGGCTGAAGAGCAGTGACTTATGCAAATCGGTTGAAGGTAGGAAGCAGTGTTGCCTAAATAACAGATTTGAAATAAAGTTCAACTTGTAACTGGTGGCGTAGAGAAATGTGTTAAACTAATTGATAAATAATTAATAAAATAAAAAATAGAAAATGTTACGAATTACTTGAGCGTTGACTCACTCAATTGTCGAGGGTGGCGATGGCTGAAGTAGTCTGCACGTTGACTACAAAACCAAAAATTTCCAGAGTTCGGGCCCAGTTTCAGACTAAAAAATTATAAAAACTTCTCGCATTTTTTCTGATGTGCATTTGTGTGTCTCTGTGTGGCAGTTGTTATCGGAAGGTTTCAGTTGCGAAGGCTTAGTCACTGGTCACTGAACAGTAATGGCTTCAGCTGTAGCCAATCCCCAGACACATCACGACGCCCTCCTTCGTCGGTATTGTGAACCACCAGCGAAGTAAAATAATTAATCAACGCTTCAAAATTTAATACGTCTCCTTGACATCAGAGGCGCTTGCAAAAGCAGAGTTGTATAATACTGAAGCTTCACAGCCTGTCATCTCTCTCACCAAATTTTTCCTCTAGTTCCAGCGTAATGCGTTCATCCCCTGGGTACGGGTCCAAGAAAAAAAACACATGAATTTCTGTTTCACTTAAGCTTGAAAAAACTCTCCAATTATTAACAGACACCCGCCCACTTATCCAACCACGCCCACTATTTGACACATATTGCGTATTGATAACCAAGCCATTTGTGCCAAATTTGGATATATTTACTGTTATTATTCTCCAGACTAATGAATGTCTTTTTAGGGGCGAGTAAGTGCCTCGCCCACTTGAAAAATTTACCATGTAAAGTATCCATCTTCCCTACATATTGCAGCCCAACCAGCCAATTTCAGAAAGATCGATCAACAGGTTAGATCGTTTTAGCCGCTACCATACCCACTTGAAATACTGACAATAAAGTCTCTATTGCGTCGTCAGAAAGATACGTCAACTGGAGAGGTCATTTTAGCATTAGCATTGAATATTGTAGTTATTTTAGAGAAAGTATTTTTTAAAAATGCAATTTAAATAATTTTTGAATCCTACGAACTACCGAATTTTCATATGCATACGTATTTTTTATCTCTAGGTAAATTTATAGATCGTTTTTCTCCGAGTGAAGGAGTAGCATCACATGCATTTAAAACAAGCAATGGCAATTCACATGATCATCATAACCGTGCTCCCTCTTATAAGGCATTTGGAAAAACACCTACTTCAGATGTTAATTTGTATGTGACACCTGCTAATCTGTATGCTTTCCCACCCAACAATGTCAATTATCCTGCCCAAACACAAGACATAAAAATTGCATCGCCTTCCGGAGCAGTAAATTCATACTCTTGGCCCGCTTCTGGGTCATTGAAAGATTCTCCGCACAACAGTAATAACAATCCATATCAATACAATGGTCCTGTTAGTACGGCTTATCTGCCTCCGCCAAATGAGCAGGATATTAGTATGGATGAAGGGAATAAAAATAATAATGGCGATGACGGCGATTTGGACAGTGGAGGGGGTGATGATTCAGTAGGCGTTTTGCCAGCCAGTGCTATGGACCAAACAAATGGTGATAATAATGATGATGTACATGGGAGTATGAACTCTCAAGGTGGTTAGTATTTGATTTTTATTTAAAATTAATTTGGCGTAGATTAAAAATATTTGTTTTTTTAGATAAACTCCCTGATGAGAATCTTTATGATACGGGAAAAGAATATCCGACACCACCACCCGGTTGGCTAAAGGAACATCCGGAATCAGATCACTATCATCCACTTGATGATCATCATCCTAAAAAACCTGATATAATATTCGAATATGATCACGACGTCCGTCACCAGCCTGAGCCAGAGCATGACCATGAGGACGAACATTATCACCATTCCTTTCCTTCCTATCCCATCTACCATCATTATCCTGAAATTATTTATGACGATAATAGCCATCACGATCATCCTCATTATCTACCGCCTACTACAACCACAGAAGCTCCTCCACCAGAACCGCCTCCAGAGCCCCGCGTTAAGAAATACAGTTATTTCTATATTGGTCGAAAACTCTGGTATATTCCCTTATATTTCACTGTATGGTTTAGTTTTTATGTGTTATGGCTGATTTTGAAATCGATTGCCAGGCATAAGGTAAGTTTTCCCCACACAATTTTTAACAATAATTTAATATTAAGAAATTTCTAATTTCAGGTAAATTTGCCCAACCATTATGTTGCCCGCAGAAGTGTGAATAGTTATAATTTCTCCAAGAACCAGCAGGAATTTATAAATCAACTGACCGTTTCCATTTTTGATAAAATCGACAAATTCAAAAGAAAATACGCGATTTGAAAATGTTGCAGGACATTTCAGAATTACATGTACAAAGCTAATATAATAATAATAATAATAAAAATAAGAATATCATAAACATTTCTGGCCAAAAATTATTTTATATTAGTGATGGAGTATTACATCTCTTTTTCGCGGGTTAAGGATGTCGTTTTATTTTGCGGGAACCGTTCCACGGATTTCGATAATTTTTCTTTCTTATTATGAAAGCTCTTAAATTCTACTTTTATACAAATCGGTTTTGGAATGAAAAAAGCCAACAGAAACATTAGCAAAACAGCAATTTTATAGAACGACCAATTTTTTATATGGAAATTTTTTGAAAATTTCTTTTTTTTGAATTTTAATGGTGATTTTCGGATAGCCCAGGTCGAATTATGGTTAAGTAGGTGTTTCCAGCCAAATTCGCCCACAAATTACCGAGAAAAACGCAAAAAACATGAAAATTACAAAATTCTGTAAATTCTGAGTTTGTGTCTCAAGTCTTTTTTGCAACATGCAAGCGATATGTCATAAGCCAAGTGAGAAAGACTTAAGATACATGCGTCTACTTTTACAATTGAACGTTTTGCTCGTTGGCCAGGGAAGTATGGTACGGAAAACGGTATAACTCGGTAACGGTAAGACCAATTTCAATGAAACTTTCGCCATATGATAGATTGAAGGTCAGGCAACACGATGGGCTACCTTTGGTCCGCCTGGCGGTACCCTATGTTAGTTAGAAAATGCTTTTCATAATACTTACCGTAATATCTCTGCACATAATTGACGTGCAAAATTTAAAAAAAGTGTAGCAGAAGCGTAAAATCTTCCTCTGCTAACGTGCCAAATTTCATCTTCCTATCTGGAAAGATGTTGGAGTTGTTGGCCTATTTTTAAAAGATTTTTTGTTCGAAAGTCCACGTTCATATCTCGGGAACCGTTCCACGGATTTCGATAATTTTTTCTTCATATGAAAGCTCATAAAATCTACTTTGATACAAATCGGTTTTGGAATGAAAAAAGCCAACAGAAACATTAGCAACAGCAATTTTATAGAACGACCAATTTTTTATATGGAAATTTTTTGAAAATTTCTTTTTTTTGAATTTTAATGGTGATTTTCGGATAGGCCAGGTCGAATTATGGTTAAGTAGGTTTTTCCAGCCAAATTCGCCCACAAATTACCGAGAAAAACGCAAAAAACATGAAAATTACAAAATTCTGTACAATTGAACGTTTTGCTCGTTGCCCAGGGAAGTATGCAACGGAACAGGGTTTAAATAATTAGTGTTTTCTTGGAAGTACGGTACGGAAAACGGTATAACTCGGTAACGGTAAGACCTATTTCAATGAAACTTTCGCCATATGATCGATTGAAGGTCAGGCAACACGATGGGCTATCTTTGGCCCGCCTAGCGGCCCCCCATATTAGCTAGAAAATTCTTTCTTTAATACTTACCGTCATATCTCTTCACATAATTGACGCGCAAAATTTAAAAAAAGTGTAGAAGAAGCGCAAAATCATCCTCTGCTAACGTGCCAAATTTCATTTTCCTATCTGGAATGATGTTGGAGTTGTTGGCCTATTTTTAAAAGATTTTTTGTTCGAAAGTCCACGTTCATATCTCGGGAACCGTTCCACGGATTTCGATAATTTTTGCTTCATATGAAAGCTCATAAAATCTACTTTTATACAAATCGGTTTTGGAATGAAAAAAACCAACAGAAACATTAGCAAAACAGCAATTTTATAGAACGACCAATTTTTTATATGGAAATTTTTTGAAAATTTCTTTTTTTTGAATTTTAATGGTGATTTTCGGATAGCCCAGGTCGAATTATGGTTAAGTAGGTGTTTCCAGCCAAATTCGCCCACAAATTACCGAGAAAAACGCAAAAAACATGAAAATTACAAAATTCTGTACAATTGAACGTTTTGCTCGTTGCCCAGGGAAGTATGCAACGGAACAGGGTTTAAATAATTAGTGTTTTCTTGGAAGTACGGTACGGAAAACGGTATAACTCGGTAACGGTAAGACCTATTTCAATGAAACTTTCGCCATATGATCGATTGAAGGTCAGGCAACACGATGGGCTACCTTTGGTCCGCCTGGCGGTACCCTATGTTAGTTAGAAAATGCTTTTCATAATACTTACCGTAATATCTCTGCACATAATTGACGTGCAAAATTTAAAAAAAGTGTAGAAGAAGCGTAAAATCTTCCTCTGCTAACGTGCCAAATTTCATTTTCCTATCTGGAAAGATGTTGGAGTTGTTGGCCTATTTTTAAAAGATTTTTTGTTCGAAAGTCAACGTTCATATCTCGGGAACCGTTCCACGGATTTCGATAATTTTTGCTTCATATGAAAGCTCATAAAATCTACTTTTATACAAATCGGTTTTGGAATGAAAAAAACCAACAGAAACATTAGCAAAACAGCAATTTTATAGAACGACCAATTTTTTATATGGAAATTTTTTGAAAATTTCTTTTTTTTGAATTTTAATGGTGATTTTCGGATAGCCCAGGTCGAATTATGGTTAAGTAGGTGTTTCCAGCCAAATTCGCCCACAAATTACCGAGAAAAACGCAAAAAACATGAAAATTACAAAATTCTGTAAATTCTGAGTTTGTGTCAAAAGCCTTTTTTGCAACATGCAAGCGATATGTCATAAGCCAAGTGAGAAAGACTTAAGACACATGCGTCTACTTTTACAATTGAACGTTTTGCTCGTTGGCCAGAGAAGTATGGTACGGAAAACGGTAGAACTCGGTAACGGTAAGACCAATTTCAATGAAACTTTCGCCATATGATAGATTGAAGGTCAGGCAACACGATGGGCTACCTTTGGTCCGCCTGGCGGTACCCTATGTTAGTTAGAAAATGCTTTTCATAATACTTACCGTAATATATCTGCACATAGTCGATATGGAAAATTGAAATAAAGTGCAAAAGACGCAGGAAATCCCCCTCTACTAACTTACCAAATTTCATTGCGCTACCTTGAAAAATTTCGGAGTTGTCGACCTTTTTCTAAAGGGTATTTTTCTCGTGAAAAGATTTTTTTTTTTCAGAATTACATGTACAAAGCTAATATAATAATAAAATAATAATATATAATAAAATAAGAGTATCATAAAAATTTCTCACCAAGCTTTTATGTTTTAGAAATTATTTTATATCTTTTTCGCGAGTTAAGGGTTTATGCTTTTCTTCGCTCTAAAATTATGAAAAAAAAATTTGAAGCCGCGTACAGTAATACTAAAGTAATAAGAATTAACCCAATTTTAAATTTCATCTATAATTTCATATATAACAGTTTCTTCACATTCTTCGTTTGGATTATCGGCCAATGATTCGGTTTCATCAATTTCCGATTTACAAATTTCATAGTGAAAATCTGTTAAAGCTTCATAATTTTCAGTAGCATCTCCACAATCGTTAGAATTATCCTGTTTAAATTTCTCAGATGACAAAAGTTTACGCAAATGATGTGGCAAACCCCCAGGATGTCGTTTAATTTTACGCGGCTGAACTAAAGCGCCCTTGCTGAAAGATTTAAGATTAGATTTTTATGGGCTACGCAAAATTATGTAGAGTATGTAACTTACGCTGATTTCAGTTCTTCAAGTTTTGGTATAGGCACCCGTTCAGGTTCTTTGCCACTAGCTTCATCTTCCGCTAATTCTTTAGGATGAGCTCGCTTTTTGTGAGCCCTACAATTTGAACCGTTCGAAAATGCTTTATTACAAAAATTACACTTATAAGGCCTCAAACCCGAATGCAATATCAAATGATTTTTCAAAGCTTTTGACCGTTTAAAGGCGGCATCACAAAATTCACACTTGAAGCGTTTAACATCACTATGTACCAGTCGATGTTGCAATAAAGTTCTTTTTGTATTCAATTCCAAGCCACAATCTGGACATGCATAAACAGACTTATTGTGTATATCCATATGTGATTTAAGTCTAGGTTTATTTTTAAAACTTTTATGACACACTTCACATTCAAATGGGCACTCGTTAGTGTGTACTAGTTGATGTTCAGTTAGAGCTGCCATTGTCTTGCAAGCTCTCCCACATTGATCGCATATAAATGGTTTCATCTGATGATGTATGCCATTTACATGCTGTCGCATGGCTCCTACTTGTGAAAATTTACGATCACAATAAGGGCAGGGTACATTATATTTTTCTTCATCAGGCAGATGATGTCTCATGTGCAATTTTAAGCTGCTTCGAGTTAAAAATTCCTTATTGCAGACTTCACATTTGTTACATTTAGATTTGAATTCAGGCAAGTCGTCGACGATGACACTGTGCAAAGCAATCATGTGTCTGCGAAAAATGTTAGGGTTTTTATATGTACGTCTACACTCTTTGCATTCGAAACGATAAGGTGAAATGTCAGTTGGAGAATTTTTGGTACCAAATGGTCGTCCTCTTTTACCTTTATGAAGCAGCAATGCCTCAATGTTATTTGCATTGTGGTTTTCACTTGTATTTATATAATCTTCCCCATCCTCTTCCTCATCCAGCATTTCAACTTCTTCTTCTTCTTCATCATCATTTTGCTGTGCAGATTCCTGGAACTCGACTTCTATGTCCTCCTCCTTCGAAATAATTTTAAAGGTTTCTTTTTGGGCATCATCTTCATCGATACCAATTTTGAATTTAAGTTCTTTGAAAAGATCACTATCTTCCACTGCTTCCTCCTCTTCAATGGTCTCCGTTATTGTCTCTTTATTACCATCATTAGTCACTATAAAGTCGTTATTATCCAAAAATTCCATTTCGTTATCGCCATGTACAACATACTCATAGACGTCCTCGGCCTCCGCATCTTCAATTTGATTTTCAAAGTCGTCATCTTTATCAGATTTTTGTAAGATATTTATTATACTTTCTGTTTCAGTGGTCATCTCCATGTTTTTAAGCTGCTGATTCGAAGTTATTGTGTCCGTTTGCAGTTCTTCATCTATTAGCAAAGGTTTTGGAATACTTGGTTTTATTATATGTTGCCATTCATCATCGATTAGACCACATTGCGTACACAATGTATCGACTTGCTGAATGGTTTCGGGTTTTATAGTTTGTAACAAGCAAAATAGTGTTTGGACTTTATTTACACGCTCTGTAAATATTACCAATTCTTCTACAAGTTGTTTGCATTCTACGCACAAGCTTTGTGATATCATATCGTCTGCTTTTATCTAGAGAAATTAAAAAAATAAGTGTGCCAAAAAATTTAATTACTTGAATTACAACTTACATTAACCCAAAAATATTTTCCAATTGAAGTGGCTAATTCAGAATCCAATTTTCCTGCATCGGTTTTAGTAAATATTGAAAAGTTTCTTTCATCGTTTACTTCGCGTTTGGCACATAAACGACACCAACTTAACCACTTTGGCGCTATCTCTTCATCATCCTCCTCTTGGCTATTTGCTCTGCTCGTATTTTTGGCAACCATTATGATGGGGTTTTATTTGTAACCGCATAAATTATTTTTTATCCAGATGAAACTTTAAAGAAATTTCATGAAATCTTTACACATTACAGGGTTTTCTTAAGTGAGCCTGTATTAATATGAATAGCGATGCTGCCACATGGACTAAACTAATATGACAATAATAACTAGGCGTTACTACAGAGACAATGTTGCTAACAATAGGCATTACTAAAGCGTAGAACACAATATGAATTCTTACCAGGTGGGCATATTTGCTAAAATTCTCAACAGCTCATTTGTGTTCAAATCTCAAATATTTGTTCAACGCAAATCATGTTTATATGTAAACTCTTTTGACAATTTGAATAAAATTATTGTATTTGTAAACAAAAATGCCGTTGTGTAGGCACAAGAATACCTGTATGAATTCGCCTTTGTAGAACATTATAAGATATAATAAGTACATATATAGAAATTTATGAAAATTTCATTTTGCCTAAGCCCAATTCAAAGCAAATAAACTCTAAATGGTGTTGACATATAAGGTGATAAATTTTATCGTGTTAAAATGTATGACGTTGTTTGTCATCTTTTAGTGTAAAAAAAGTAATTATGCACATTTAGTAAATTATTCATATGCCTACCAATTATTTTTCATCAAGGTTTATTAATATACGGTTGTCGCAAGGCGAATTCGTCAATTCGCTCTTCGTCCAAACGACAAATTTTTTGTATACATGTGTTTTGTTAAATATAACATAAACTAAAAAGAATTAGAATTAGTGTAATATGAATTAAAATTAAATTAATTATTACAAAAAGTAATATATTTTGCTTTCTTATTATTATAGTATTACATTATTATAATTATTAAATTATTTATTATTACTTCTTAACTTCTCATAAAAGTATAAAAACTTTGATGTTCGGCACAAAAATACGTTTCAAATTCTTGCATCAACTGACGGGCGAATTTGCTAGTGAGTTTACCTGGTTATGAATTTGCCTTGTTTTTGCATATTCTAAAAGCGAACTGTTCTATTTAGTCAATTCGCCTCCCGTCCGTTTTACTCTAAGCACGTCAATCTGGTAACTCTCTGAAAACTAAAATCTCTCTCATTTATTTGTCAATAAGGTGCAATTTGAAAAATTCTTTAGAAAATTTTAAAAGTTCTTAAATTAAACGACAAGTTATGTATGTTTTGAAAATATTTAATATTTAAGAATAATAACATTGAAACGATTCTTGCTTAAAGGCTTTGGTAAAATGCATCCAATTTTTAATAATGCTGATGAATACATCTCTAACCACTGGATCAACTGGTGTCGCTTGTGTGCTAAGGAAGATAAGGAACTTAATATTAATTTTCTATATCAAAACGATGATCATTTAATCAATGAAAATAAAAAATCAAATATTCAAGAAGCATTGGCAAAGTATTTTTACGTACAGGTAAGTGGAATACATTCCTATGAAATAAGTTTTTTACCTACTTTTATTCTGTCAGACATTTTTAGAGGATTCTTTGCCAAAAATGCTCTGCACAAGCTGTTTATCTTTGGTCTCTTCCATAATCAACTTTAATGAACGTGTGGAGCGCGTCCAGCTTATGTTCCTACATTTGGCCGAAGCAGAGAACAGTAAAAATTGCTTAGACTTAAATTCAGTACGCTTAAAATTTGATGCAACGGAAGCCGAGAGAGATTATTGGTTCAATAAATACCCGTTAAGAAAAATGGACAAAAAAGACGATGAATTATCGAGTCACGAATGCAGTAAGCAATCCGTAAATGATAATAATTTAAAAGTGCAAATCAAAGAAGAAAATGCCGAAAAACTTATGGCATTTGATTATGATAAATATATGGTACAAGACACAATAGACATCGATAAGGAGGAACTGATATTTGATGACAATGGCAATGATGCATTTCCCGAAGATGACGAAGATCCGTTTCAACACTATGAAAATAATGTGGAAAGCCCTTCTGAACAATACGAAAATGAAAAGTCATCACAAACACTTTCATATAAAAGCGATGATATGGTAAAACCCAAAGCAGACAGAATTATAAAGAAAAGGAAAAGTAAAAAATGTATGCAGTTTTCTAATAGTGATTGTAAGAAAAAGAAAAGCATTATGAAAGACTTTAAAGTTGAAGCTTCTTGCAAAGATTGCGAAAAAAGTTTTCCTAAATATATGCTCTATCGTGAACATATGCAACAGCAACATGATCACAGTAGGAGTGACAAACACTGGCCATGCCCTGCATGTGATAAGGTTTTGCTAAGTATTTATAATCTTGAAAGACATATACGAATTCATGTGCCACTAGAAGTGAGAAAAACAATAAAATGTCCCGAATGTGATAATCGCTATACATCGAATGCCCAGTTAGAAACCCATGTCAGATATAAGCACAAAAATGAGAAGCCATTTATTTGTGAAGAATGTGGGCTCTGTTTGAGAACCAATTCGAATTTGAGACAACATATGCTTATACACACCGATATAGCGCCCTTCGAATGTGAAGTTTGCAAAAAGACATTCAAAAATAAAACAAGATTAAAGGTAAATCGAATTTATATGTGTATGTTATGACCATTATAATTTATTTGTAATTTTAGACCCATATGGATATTCACAGTGCAAACAAACATGTGTGCAATGTATGTGGCTTGCAATTAAATTCAAGGGCCACTCTAAATCGTCACTTTCTAGTGCATTCAGACGAAATGCAGCACAAATGTGACTACTGTGGTAAAGCTTTCAAACGGGCCAAAGCCTTAAAAAATCATTTACTGCTGCACACCGGATTAAAGCCGTACTCTTGTGATTTTTGTGAACGTACATTTGCCAATGGCTCAAACTGTCGGAGTCATATGAAGAAAATGCATCCTGAAGAATTGGCGGTACTGGAGGCTTCGGGTAATAAAACACACACTAAAAATATACCGAAATTAGAAACCCTAAAAGCAGTGTAAGTATAATTCTAAAATCGGCATTTCTTGCATATTGCAATAAATTCAAATTTTTACAGCACCAAAGCAGCTGACAACCTCACACCAGTCGTGACCAAATTTAGTGGTTGTTTTGCTTTTGGTAAAAAACCAAAACGATTAGATTCTACTGGTATTACACAATTGCAAAAAGCACAGCAAAAGCTTGAACATACTACCATATCCTCACCATCTACCACACCCTTAGATTTACAATATTTCCCGCTGGTCGGTAATACCACAACTTCACCTGCCAGCCTGCCTAATACTAACAACATCGATAATAATTTGTCCACATCGACAACGACAGCAACAACACCAATACCAAATTTTAACAATATTTATCAACATTTATTGAAACACAATCAAGCAGATCTTCAAATTAAGCAACCACTTTCACATATCTCTCCTCAGTCAACTTCTAGTAATGTTAGTCCACCACATCATAATCCATTTTACAACGCTATTGTCAATAATTCTATCAAGCCTTCGAGACTACCTAGTAATAATTTTATGAACAGTCCGGAGCACAGTCATCGCAGCCCGATGACACCTTTAACACATGAAGATCTCTCAAATCCATCTTCCATACAAGGATCATTTTATGGATCCATTGGAACTGCTTTGCCGCCTAGTAGTTTTATGTAAATTTTTCCATTTTAAATTAATAATTGTATTCATTATTTATAAAATCACCGTGTTTTATTTTGTATTGAAAACAATTTTAGCGTAAATTTAAATCGACGGGATATTTACGAAAACTGATTGCTTTCATGGAATCGTTTTATAATACAAAGATGTTGTTCTTGGAATACCAGCCACTGTGTTGGAATTGTTACATAATTTAAATAGAATAAAAAAAAATTATAGAGGAATTTGGTGAATTCTGAAGCTCATCAGCTTTTGCAAATTCAGCAGCAGTTTTTAATTGTTTTTATTTTTTTTTTATTTAATGACATTATATAACAATTTCGAAAGCATATTTTTATTAATAAAAAAACGTTCAAAATGGTAATAAAAGAAGCTTTATTATATCTACATATTCTTTGCTCTCTTTATTTGTGTATTTTATTCGATTTCATATATCTAATTTTCCTTTTTTTTATTATACCTATAAAAATTGCTTTGTTTTAAGCAATTTACTTGAGTTATTTTTACATTGCTTGACATTTTTAAAGCTGTATTATTCTCATAGTTCAGTTTATTAAATTTTTAGATAAAATTTGAACAGTACTTAAAAGCCTTTGTGAGTTTTGCAGTTGTATGTAATTGATTAAAATAATATTGCATCTCTCTAAAACTCGAAGAATTTGCATCATATAGCGATATAACAATTAATTTTAAATAAAGCAATTTACAAGAATGGAAAGAGATAATTTAACAAATAAATATATTTGTAAACTGATATCAATCAAATTCGTTCGTACATTTTGTATGAATAAAAAAAGAATTTCATTTTAACAATCGCTTATCAAATGTATATTAAAATCAACATTAACATTTGCAAACCTCGCAAGGTGTTTGTAAGAAATTGGTTTCTGGTTTAAACAATTGATTACTTATATATGTAAATAATTTATTTTAAAATTAAACTAAGCTTATAATAAGTTTAAAAAGGATTAAAATTAAAAATTAATTATATTTTATGTTTTTCTTTTCCTTAAAATATCATTATACCATTGCACATTTTGTTTTCCGTATCGTTATAAATATTAATTTAACAAATCTTATGTTTAGAATTATTTCTTATTGCATAAAAAATGTTTTTTTTTTGCTTGCGGTAACAAAAATGCTATAAAATACTTGGAGCATTAGGAACGAGAGGTACCTGTGAACTACCCAATTTTTAATTGACAAACTTGTTATTGTATTTCATACTTTACCATTTAAAATTAGAAACGTTTCTTCAACACTTAAATAATAAAAATTGATTCGAAAGATATGCTTTTTAAAGTATAGTGGTGAACACTTTCTTTTGACCAGGAGAAATTCTACACATATTTCTCGTAAAAATATTTCAAACTTTCAAAAACATACATTTACACTTCCCACTATTAAAATATTTTTTAATTGCAATCTTTTTTTATGAAAACTTTTATATGTGAAGTATGTTTGAAGTTATGTTGGAACCGTATAATATCCACAATGCTTTCAATTTACAAATTTATTACGTATTCGTAAAAAAAACATTTTGATTTAAAAAAAGATTTATTTACACGTCTGTTCTGCAAATCACAATATTATAAATCACTTTGTTATTTCATGGTGTTCTGCAAATCACACTAATCGGCTGCCAATTACTTCACAAAAATTCAAAAAGTTTTGTGCGCAGAACAACTTTATTTTGATTTCAAATCACTTTCAGCAAAAGTTATTTGCAGAACAGGCCTGTAATAGACAAATTTCAATTATTACACTTTTTATAAATCCACTAAATTTTTATACGACACCGCTGTGACAATTTTATGTGATTTGAGTTCACGTAGAGAAATTTTTAACAAATATTTTTTATTTTTTCGAAATCATTTTTAAACTTGTCCATTGCAACTTAATTTTGAATTATGAGTATATAGAAGAAATAGTAAAAATATATTTTTTTACAATTTAAAATTTATATTCTACGCTAAAATAATAAAAGTACATAAATATTGTAACAAGATTTTCGAAAATTCAAACATAGTTACAAATACGCTACGATATAAATTCTGGTGTCGTATCAGTGGTTCTTAGAATTACACGAATAGTAAATTTCTAGCCTCAAATGTAACGTAAATATTTTCTACTTTTCAAAAAGCATATTATACAATTTTTTTTTAAATCTTTTAATCAAATCATTCTTAAAGTTTACAATAATTTGGAATTTTGGATTTGGTTAATAAAATAATATAACACAAACTAATGAACTTGGTCGTAGAAAAATGTACCCGTCATTTGGGGTATCTCCCTCTTCACTATACGGCGCGTGAGAGGGAAGAAAAACATAAAAATATTCTATGGGAAAGATGATTAGTTTTTGTGATTCTATTTTATTTTTATTAACCAAATCCAAAATTCGAAATTTTTGTAGACTTTAGGAATGACTTGGCAATTTTCATGTTAAGGTAAAAAAAATGTTGTAAATTGTTATATAATAGGCTAAGATCGTTATCTAAAATGCAAAATAACGTAACATTCCATTTAGTAACTTCAGAGGAAAAGCAAAAAAACTGTATATGATATGGAAACTAATTGCGATATTGAAAGGAAATGGTTAAAGGTAGATTGAGATAAACACGAAATATATTTTGTATAAATGTTTTTTAAAGTACATATATACATATATATATGTTTATGTATATTTTTGATGATACGTTATTTTGAATTTTGGTTATAATTTGGTTTTTTGGGACTAGTGCTCAGGAGATGTCTCCTACGCTTACAATGCATGCATCGGAACTTAAAGAAATCGATAGCGAGAGAGAAAAGGTCTAGGGAAGCTTCATTATTTTTCTAACTTTGCTTTTACATGTTTTTTGTTTTTTTATAGTGTTTCTGGTGTCATATTTTGAAGATCTTTTGGAGCCTCTTTACTAATTATTTTACTTTGCCGATGATGCTGCACAATAATGAAATTAATAGTAGAAGTTTTTGTACACATACCTTGTACCTTGCCGTTACTTAAATCAGGTAGTTCTGCTTCTCTGCTCGTAATTTTTTTAAATAAATGTTTTTCACTTTTTTCAACTTTCTCTAAAATAAAATTTGTTTTAACTAAATTTACCGTATTATTTATAATTCTTTTTGCTTTTGAGTATATATGTATGTATGTATGTATAACACGAGACGTCTTAAAGGAGTTTTTTATGTTTTCTTTATTTTAAAACTTACTATATCACAACTTAAAACTTGTTTCAATTTTTGTTCGCAAAATTCTTCTTCATAGGATTTAAACTTATATATCTAAAATAACTACAAACGATTTTAAATTGCTAGGGACTGTTACCCTCGAGATTGTTTTTTTTTATCTTGCTGATAATGTTTACTGTTGCTGTTTTTTAATGATATTTTATTTAGCGGTTGTGGCTGCCAGTATTAGTGCTACTATTACTATTGCAGTTTTGCTTGCTTGGCATTTTCATAAGAGTCTCACGTAAATGGAGGCGGCATAATAATAGGATCGAAATTACCGGCATAATCAGTATAATTGTCAATCTGACGATATCCCCATAATTCCATAGCTTTTGTGCAATGTTGTTGTATGTTTTTAATCTGAAATTAATTAATTGAAAATGTAAAGCAAACTATTAAACTTCATAAATTAAGTTGTTAGTAGAAATTTGTAACCGGCTATTGCCTATGCTGGGGCTAGGTTATTTTGATTAATAAATAAAATAAGAAATAAATTCGAACGAAAATTTTCTTCGAAAAAATAAAGGTTTTTTATTGTTCGAGAGATATTTCCTTTCAAAAACTGCCAAATTGTCTGTTTTTTGGCTAATCTGCCAACAGTATACCTTCAACTACTTGAACTTACATCTTCTGGTTTTAAATCTTGTTTCCAATGAAACGGTGCTGATTTTGAATCACGATATGTTGAACTAACACCACCAATATTCACTTTGGTGTGAGTATCTAAAAATTCTTCCACCATGGGATCAAAAGGTAAACCATAAAATTGTAATAGCTCTTGCGCCATGTCGTAGGGTTCTGCAGATAAATCTTCATATCTTAGAGTTCTAAAAGCAAAATCATACAGAATGAGAATATTATTAAAAAAATATAAGAAGGGTATGTTTATTTTCAATTTTTCATAATTTACCTAAATTTAGTAGGATACTTTTTTAATAAAGCATCGGCAGAGTTATAGTCTGCCACTAAGTCTTCGCATAATATTTCAGCGCTTTCACAGTCTGGATTACCGCCACACCAAGTGCGATGACGGCGAGATTGCACGGTACCGCGAGGATCACGCACCAATAAAATAATGTGAACATTTAAGCTACAAATGGAGAAAAATAAATAACGATTGACTAAATGCAGGCAGATATTGTAAATAATTTTTACAATTACTATTATATTATATTATTATGCCGTATGTATGCGGGTTTTTTATTAATTGGATAAAATGGGATTCGAACCAAGGCAACAGTTAACAATGAATGTAGTTTAATTTAATATAAATAAAAATTCCATTTTACTTACATATACATACATATAGGGTTTACATAACGCTTTAAAATAATTAGTGACTACTACGGACTTCTCATCTTCTACCACTGCAATAATTTAGCAATATAAATGAACAGCACCTAATACGAAAATTAAGAAATTGTCTGATTTGCAAATAATGTGTACCACCTTGCACCACTGTTGGGAAAATTTATATGTTTATGTTATGTTTAATAGGTATTTTCTGATGTTCCAAAATTTGTTAGGAAGTTTGGTGTGTACCGCACTCCTCTGCAAATGAAAAAAAAATTCTCCTACTAAAATCTTATTAAAATAAAAAAAAAGAGCAGACTTGATGTTCCAAAATAATCAAAATTTATTCAGATCAAAGATATATTGGCATACATATGTACGTGGATCGTTGCTATTTAAAAAGAAAATTATTTATTTGTTTAATTGCGGGTGTCAGGTTAATTATCTACCAGTTTCAATATATTTTTTCAAACACTGTAACTCGTCAACCCGTACTAATATTGTTGTTGTCTCAGTTGCACATGGAGCCCTAAGTGCATTAACTGTATAGCCAACGTCCAAATCTATCGAATAGTAAAAGAATCGTTAAAATTGTTCTAACTGTTAACGAGTTCTTGGCATATTCTTCTTCTGGCTCATTGATCATGTTTTCAACTATACCACAAAAAGTGCACGGTATTTATTGCTATAGTGTATCACTAGAGGAATTTCAGCTACTTTTGTTTTCTTTTTAAAGAACATTCAGGCAATTAACGAGCCTACCGACAATTCGACAAGATAGTCGCCGTTTTTTTTTTTTCTTTTTTTTTTTATCTGGGACCAGCACTCAGGAGAAGACTCCTACACATGCGAAGCATTGTGCTGGAAATATAGGAAAGGGATAGTAGGAGAAACGACAGGTGGTGAAGCTTAATTAATTATTTTTACAGCACTGCTTTCGCACGTTCTTTGTTTTTTTTTATACTCGTAGCAGTGCTGAAGCTTCGGTTCAGTAGCCGTATTTTAATATTATTTTACTTCGCCGGTGCTACACAATACCGACTACTTTCTTTACTACTTGCTGCATTCAAATTTCTTCAAATATTAATCATTCGCGTTTGCCACTATCATAAATAGTATTTTCTGCATTTTCAGAATTCAAAAAGTTTTTTATACAGCTGCTCTGCAGAAGAAATCATATGGTTATAAAAAGCACTTTGAACGCCCTCATAACATTAATAACGAAATTTAGAAAGCAATATGTACGCACAAAGTAAAGCAAAAAAATCCCGGGCACAAATTTCGATGCATTTTTTCTTGAATAAAAAACATTATTACGGAACCACATCATAAGTATGTAACAGGTACTCGATTGAAAACTTCTACGTAATTGCATCTGTCTAAATATAAAATTTTATACAAATTGATGTAATTAAAAGCTAGAAAATTGGTATTTAGAATGCATAGGGCAGAAATTTGCAAGTAAGAGAGCCAATTCGATTTTGCTGAATGCTATTGTAAGTGGACGCTTCGCTTCCAAAATTAATAAATTTTTGTAAATTGAAATTTTATAGCACATTTAGATATTTCATTGGAAATTAAGATAAAAGTTTCAAAATTCTAAATCATTTACCTGATAAATGTAATTCAATTAAATTTCCTACCTAAATAAACTAGCTTTTTTTTTTATTATTATTTTTCTTCGCCGGTGCTACACAATACCGACGAAGGAAGGCGTTCTGATGTGATTGTGGATTGCTATCAGCTGAAGCCGGTATTGTTCAGTGAGCAGTGACTACGCCTTCGGCACTGAAACCTTCCGACAACAACTTACACACAAAAACACACTAATACACATCAGAAAAATGCGAGATGTTTTTTTTTTATAATTTTTAGTCTGAAACTGGGATTGAACCCAGGTCTGTTTTGGTTTTGTAGTCAACGTGCAGACTACTTCAGCCATCTTCATCCAAATTATGTAATTATTTAACAAAAGATTGAATTTACAATTCCTTAAATATGAAATATCTGAAAATATGTAATACTTTGATAGTAAATTGATTACATTTTTCAATAAATTTATATAAGCAAATGAAAAAAAAACCAAAATAATAAAAATGTAAAAACAATAGTAATTTGAGTGAAGATTCCAATAATAACAATGCTACTTAATTTTTTCATTTCCAACAACAAAACATGATAATAGTCAATTATTTTAATATTAAAAAAAATAAAAAATTAATAATAGAGGATGAAAAGCAACAAATAATGAAAAAAATATAAAAATATTACATGCGAGCGTGACAATATCAAAAATCAGTGACACAGTAAATGAAACACAGAGCTCATAATATTAGAAATTAAATCACAACCCAGCAAACACGCAATTAATGGTAAAAACAGGTATATTTTACACAATTCGTAAACATAATTTGCAATACCCTGTTCATGAGACTTTGTGAGAAACAAATTTGGTGTGACTGTCAAAAAAATCTAAACTAATATTACATTTTGCTGTAACACTATCGCACTTCAAATAAAATTAAATGTATAAGTACAAAGGAAAAGACCGGTTCAGAAGTAAATGTTTTTTGTGAAATTTTTTAATTATCTTGTTTTGCTTTTTTAATATTATAATACTGATAAAATGGAAAATCCTTTCGTTTAGAAAAATTCCTAAAAAGGAGGAAATCTTAAGAGATGTCAACTGTATTACCGTATTATTTATAATTTTCATAACGCATTGCATTCACACTATCACACTTGTACGTAATACGTGTTTTTTTTTTTGTTGAGTATTTTGTAAAGCAGAGTTGCTGCATCTCAAGTGTTATGGTGACACATTAGTTATTATGTTCAAAGATAACCATTTTATTTATTATTATACTTTACCGACATTTTATTGCTTCAATACCGACGAAGAAGCGTACTGTTAGCGGAGACACAATGAAAACATTTTTGGAGTGGTTGCAGAGTCAACATAATAATAACTGTTCAGCCAACAGAGCACACTTCCTTGAATACTTCACAGACTCAAAGACATTTATTTTATATAAATATTAAGGATATATATATATGTATATATGAACACATATATATATATATATGTATATATGTACATATATATATATTGAGTCTGTGAAGTATATATATATATATATATATATATAGAGAGAGAAAGAGAGAGAGAAATGAAGAACATTTTTAAATGTCCCTCTTTCTAAAAAGGAAACTGTGTTTGTTTTTGCTTTGCAAAAAATAAATAATTTCCTATTTACAGCATTTGTTTGCTGGGTTCCTCTTACTCATTTGCAGTTTTCCTCCTCAGGACATGTCAGTGAGTTTATTATAACCCATCCCCGATAACAGAACATGCGAAGACTCGCAATATGTTGGAAAAATTTTAAATTTATTGATGCTTTATGTACCCATATTACATAATAAAAAGTACAATATTCTGTTAAATTTGTTGAGCTTTAATCATTTTTTCCCTTGGACCAGTGCTCAGCGGATATCCCCTATATATGCAATGCATTGCACTCGAGCTAGAAAGAGAGAGAGAGAGAGAGGGATAGTGGAACATTTTTGCTTCTGGTTGCAGAACCAACATGCAAACTAATCGCCATCAGCACCCCGCAACTTTACTTGACAGATGATTTATGTCAACGACGAAAAATTTAAATCCGTTTATTGTAAAATTTCTTCACTTTGCCGTTACCAAATACTATGATTTCAAGTAAATTTTGTTAAAAATTAACTGGAATTATTCATGCCTAATTAAGGTGTTAGTTGGATTTTAACAACTTATTTCAATAGTTAAATTAATCTTCTATTAATAATAGATACTGCAAAGTATTATTTTAGCAAACTAATTTTTTTTCTTTGTTTTAATTGCAAATTCAAAAAGGTCATGGCTGTTGAACAAGTATTACGCAACTGTTGAGTTCAAAATAAAGTTGAATTCTGATTATAGACATAAGTGCAAGGTAACAGAATGACATAAATAAAAATTCGAATTAATAAAGAGAATAATAATAATAAAAATAATAATGTTCCATTAAAAACACAGAACATTCATCATGACTCTGACCGTACACTTTTTGACTACTAGTGCTCTAGTACTACTTATTAGTATAAGGATCACCATAATGGTAATTATCAATAAAATAAATTAATAATAATAAAAAAGTAACGGAAATTCCCAAATTGTTAGCAAAAAAAAAGTTGAAGTGATTATAAATTTGCTTACCCTAACTCTTGTTTGTGGTTAAGACAGACTAACCTTTTCACGAATATTGAAATTTATTATTATTTTTTGTATTAAAAATATTAACATCAGCTCATTATAAAATAATAACTACTATTATTTATTGAAAACTAATTATCAAAAGCTATGCTTGTGATTGCAACAACGAACATCAATTGTTAAAAAAGAAGGAAGTTATTGGTGGCAATGTATAAAAGGTAAAAAGTACGGCACATACTGAGTTATAAAAATTAGTGGAATCAGGAATTGAATTCTTGAAGCGAAAATCCTATTAAAGATGTAGAAAAATAACAAAAATTCTAAAAATTCACTAATATAGATACATATCTGTGAGCTTTTGACAAAAGAACTTAAGTTGAGATAAGAAAATTTCTTAGTATTTTAATCGTAAAGACGCTTTCTTTGTACTAATTAAAGCATTTTTATGAATTTTAGTTTTTGAGATATCATACAAAAATAAATCTTCAAGTAATTGCGCAAAGAAACTCTAATCAAAAATGCTTGAATATATGTATAAAGGAAGACGATAATTTAATATTAATGTCAAACTAAACACAAAGAAAACAAAGATCGTTTATAAAAAATTAAAGCAAAAAAAATATTTCATTATTGTTTGTGAACTGAAAATAAAGCTCAACTCATACTAACAACATGTTATAACTACAGTAGAGTCTCAAAAAACTTGAAATATCCCCAGAGTAATTACCTTTTTCGTACTGTAAATTTTGTTAAGATTATTTTAAAATGAAATAATACTAATACTACAGAAATAACATTCTAAATTTATTTTAACTGCTTCAAAGTTTACAGTCACTCATTTTGTACTGAAAAACATTATTTCTATGGAGTGGCTCTTAGGCTGCTATATATACATATATCATTCTGTAATTCTTCCGATACCAAATAGTTTTTTTTTTGTGTAATAGCTCCTGAATTAGCTAGGACGTTGACTACAAAGGTCTTGTGTTCGAACCCAGTGCCCGATTAAGTAATGAAAACAGTTCGATTTTTTCTGATGTGCATTATTGTTTTTTTTTTTTTTTTTTTTTTTTTTATCTTGGACCAGTGCTCAGGGGCTATCCCCTACATATGCAATGCATTGCACTGGAACTAGAGAGAAGGATAGGGAAGAAACAGACAGGTGGTGAAAGTGGTAGAAAGATAGAGCTTAATTCTTGCACAACTCTGCAGTTGCGTGTAAATTATAAAGCAAAGTTGCGGCGTCTCTGATGTTTTTTGACGCATTATTTTTAAGCTAATGGAGCCATTTTATTTATTATTTTACTTCGCCGACGTTTTATTGCTCAAATACCGACGAAGGAGGGTGCTGTAGCACAGAAAACTCAGAAAAAACTTTTTTCTGATTTGACCCGGCTGGGAATCGAACATGGGTCTTTCTGGTTGCAGAGCCAACACGCTGCCTACTCGCCATCAGCACCCCCAGTTACAGTTGTTGTCGGAATGTTTCAGCGGCGAAGGCACAGTCAGTAGTCATTGAACAGTAACAGCATCAGCTGATACTAATGCACATGGGCGCAGTAAAATAATTAATAAAAATGGCTACTAAACACAGCTTAGGAAAAGCAAAAGTTAAGTTGTAAAGACAATGAAGCTTTCCTTGGCCCTTCCCTTCACCGCCTGTCATATCTATTTAATTATTTATTATTTCTCTTTATTAAAAATAATATTTCGTATTGATATTTCAGCAACAGCCCAAAAACGTTAAATTTTAAAAGCGGCACGTGGAAACTGAAATTCAGTTAACTTAGCCGACTGAGTTAGTTAACTTTTTCGAGATTCTACTGTATAGTAAACATTCGTTTAAATAACTGATTAGTCAAATAAACATTATTGTAGCTCTGAATATGTGTAGTAAAGTTATATTTAAATGAAAAAGGGTTCTTAAAAAATTGGTGTAAATTAAAGAACACTAACAAAAAATATATGATTTATAATGAAGAATAATTATTCTAACTATTTATTCAAAACCAAGATAAAGAACATTTTTAGAATGCAATTAGTTGTTCTGAAAATTTTGTTCATTCCCTGTTTACTAACACATTCGTACTTGGATTCTTTACAGTTGATAATTAAAATCACAAATTCATGTGGTATGCATGAGAGAATGACAAATATCACATTTTTCCTTGATTTCATCGTACATAAAAATTATTGGTCACATTTAATCGTGCAACAAAATGCAATGTAGAATAAAATAACCATCATAGTCGTGAAAGCTTCATTTATGGAAATGTGAGTTGAGTGTTAGATGATGTTGAATAAAATCACAATCATACCGAAAGAAGTCAATAATATTCTGAACGTGTGATCCGGAAGTAGTACAAAATTAGATTAGTTCTACTTCTTTTTACATGTCATGGCGGAAGTTGTCTTTTTTTGACGCCGATTCATAAAGTTCGAAGTAAGGCGCGCGATGCTAAGTAAATCTACTTTTTTTAGTCAGAGCAATGGAACAAATTTTTATTACTCTATGAAAAGTTGCTTATTGCTATGCTTTAATGTTATTAATAAGATAAGATAAAATAAGTTCTAATTCTATAAAAATTATAATTTAACTCAATTCATTTTATCGAAATACCATTGAATTTGATTTTTTATTACTTTATTTATTTTACGATTAAATAAATAATAAGGTGAAATATTTTACACATATGTACAAATATATGAATTTTTTAGAATAAAATTACATTGAAATTCATTTTCTGGATGTTGTTTTTAATAACTTCCTGAGAAGTCGAAATATACAATTATGAAGTTGATCAAAAGTAGTTTCTAAGGAATGATTTCTAATATTTTTCACTGGGTAAAGACGACCGCAGGTGGTTTGTTGTGAATATTGTGACCCGATTCCAAAATAATAAAGTACAGGTACCAAGAACTAAAAAATTTAATTTGAGGCTAGAAAATAGAGCTACATTTTTTAATACTTCTTTTATCGCTTTAAGATATTTTTCATAGTTCGAATAATATAAAGGTAATTAATTTTGACAAACGTTGAATAAATGAAAGAATATTTACATATACGTTTGTATATATAAATTTAACTGAAAATATATTTTTAAGCGTTCTAAAAAGCATCCATGGTCAAAATATTAATAAAATAAGAAACCAATAAAAAACATTTAAAAAAAGTTTCCACACAGCCAACAACAACCGAATGGTTCGAATGATTGAAAAGCAGCAGCGAATATGTGCTATTTGATTTTTTTGATTGTTTGAATACAAAAGCACATCGGATGTTGATTACGTATGAATTGTTTTCCAATCAGACTTTGTCGTTCTCTGGTATGCATTCAGTTTGTAATTGAATAGTGGGATTTTCATTTCATTCATTAAGCGTGCATAAAATACTTTCACAGAACAACACATTAATAGCCCGATAGTTCTGAAATTTGACCTTGTTCCAAAAAATTCTTCACTTGCGATTGCTGTTTTAAAAGCAAATCAAACCATTTTGGATGTGAATTATTATTCATAATGACTCAAATACATAATAATATATGTATATAAACGTTTTGATATTAAGGTTAATGTATTCCATTTATATAAAGGAAAGGGAAAAAGTAAAAGATTTGAACTGGGGATACAGATAAATACTTTTATCACGTATAGAGTTGCTGGATTTTTCCCATAAAAGATTCTCTAGCAGCTGTCGGGAACAGAATTGTGAAGAGACGGTTGCTCACCTGCTCTGTGACTGCCTGTCTTTGTAGACGGTGTGAGATGTAGGCAAACTGCACTAGATGATCTACAGGAGGTATTACACATATGTATGTACATATGTAACTTATGCGAAGTCTCAAAGCAATGGAGGTGGATTGAGTATATCTACATTCTCCTTGATTGCTGGCATGCAAACACCCTTTTAAATCACCCAACCAATATGTTGTTTTTACGTACTAAAGCATTGTATTTCGCGTCAAATATAAGAGTAGGGGCAGTTTTTTTGCGCATGCAAACATGAATATGTATAAAAAATTTATACAGAAAAATAAACAAACATAATTATTTAGCATGTACTCGTATGTAAAACAACAAAATATGGTTAATTACAACAAACTTTTCTTTAATTAAGAGCCTTTAAAAGCGGCAACGGCGGTAGAGATAATTTATGTATGTTATGTTTTAATAAAAGTATAAATTTACATTTTTTATAAAATTCTACCACGCCATATTTTAGCTGATGTGAAAATGACCCCAAAACACTTTTTTTAATATATAACAAGCAGTTTTTTATTGCTGCGCTCCAGAACTTTGAGATAGTGCAATCATGATGGATTGCATGAAAATAAAATTTTAATTTATGGCACCGAATTTTATCTACTATGATGCATTCTGACGCAAACTAAAAAGTCTACTTTCATTTACGGAACATTTGTCTTACCTGACGCAATTAGCAAACTCGTGCTCATAAAGTACTCACGACAAAAAAATGTTTTTTTAAGAAATTTATTTATCATTTGTTTCTTTTTATGCGTCTATAGAAATTCTATTCCAAGAAATAAAATTAATTCCTTCAGAATCTTCTTTATGTTTATTTATGTGAATTTTGCACTTTGCATACCAAATTTTCTTTTCATCTTGCAAAAGTATAACGAAAGTAAACAATTCAAGTATTTTACCCTACCGCCTTCAAATGACGTTGTTGTGATACAGTTGTCTTGTTATTGTAATTATGAAAAAGGCAGAAATTTAATTGAACTACTTTTCTTTGTTTGTTTTTATAAAGGAAATACATACATTTTTAACCAAGATTAAACAATGCTATACAACCTAAAACTATACAAAATAAAATAATCGTATTTTCACTTTATTCAGTACATAGTAAAAGAAAACACATATGTGCATACGTACATACATACGAGTATGTATGGATGTACATAAATATGTATCAATGTACATGCAATGCTCTATAGTATATGTAGATACTTATAACACTAGTCTTTTTTATTTTGTGTAAAGTTAGAACTCTAATACAACTGCATATACATTATTATCAATTTTTAACTTTAGGTCTTTTGGACGCTAAGGAAGTTTATTAAAAAGTTCTCACTTTACCTCTTTTATGGCGTATTTCATTTTATTTTATTTGTGCTAAGATAAAAATATATCTGATAATAGTTAAATTCTTTGGGGCCTGATATGGGGAAGGGAGTGCTCTTCGTTTGAAGCAGAAAATAAGGCGAGACTATAGTGACATATTCTAGAGTGGCAAGATCGGTTCGGTTCTCTACAAATCACTATGTATGTCGATCTATATGGGCTACAATAATGCATTTCGTCGCTTTCTCTCATAATAAGTCATCATTACTATATAATAATGATAATAATTATTATTATCTTTGTAATAATTATGATTAATATCGTAATTATCATCATCATTACTTATATGATCTCTGAAACTTATTGTTATAGCCCACATGATAACAAACTTACCTAAAATGTAAGACACAAAAAACTGCTTATAAAGAAGTTTAAAGACAATAAAAAAAATAAAAATAATTAAAATGCATGCATGCTTCATCCATACATACTCATCTTTACCTAAGCTCGAAAAGTTTGTAATTACACTATTTAGTTTCTGCCAAGAGAAGTGAAAAGAATATAAATTTAAAAGTATTTAACTCTTAACTTTAACTTTCTTTAAAAAGACGATATTTTTGGACATGCATAAGTTATATTGCATCTGTGCACAGATGTACAGAATTTTTTAAGCCCGATAGAACTTTATATTGTAAAATTAAAATTAATTTTAATAAAAAAAACTATTTTGTAGTGGAAAAATTAATACTGTTATTGAAGCGGACATTAAAGTTTGTACCATTTTTTCGAGCCCTGCTGGCCGTATGTCACGAATAACAAGAATAATGTTGTTGCTGGTTAATCAGCATAAACAGCACATAATCGAGAGGTGTCAACTCTTTTGGACTTTTGAGTCCAATTGACAGACCATTCTGTTGAAATCACAAATAGCCCGGATCAATGTCATCTAAATTTTCAGAGAAGAATTCATTGGTCATGGCAGCACGACCTCTATCTTTATTTTCTTTAGCAATAAGGTTCAATGATGACTAAGAGAGTCTGTAGGGTCTATGTGAATTCATTTCATTCAATAAGCGGCAATATTCTCTACTAACAAACCCGAGGCCACAAATGTGCCTCGTCGCTAAAACACTGGATTAGTTTCCAACAGCTCTAGAGCCGAATCGGTGAAAGAACAAAACATATGATGGCCTTGTGGAGCTGGAACATTTGTAGGCGCAAAATTTTCGGAATAGGGGATGGACATATCCCCAATTCCTGCTACCTACAATGAATCGATAAATTTGGATCTTCTTCCACACTTTTGCGTACAGGAGCGATATTCTTTTTATTACGCACATTCCTTCGAAATGTTAGTGTTAGAGTATGTGTATAGTATAGTGATCATAAATTTTAAAAAGTGGGCGCAGTATGGCAGTTCATTTGACAGTTAACATTTTCGTAGATTCTATTGGGTTTAAAAAACGCATTATTTTGACTAATTACATCACAAGTCATCAAAATGTAAATTTCTGAATTCAGGGATAGTTATGAATTTATGGATTTTTAATGAATCTAACAAATAATATGGCTTTTTAAATAAAAAAAATTCTCAAAGAGTCAAACCGAAAAATATAATTACTTCAATATACAAAATTTTGTTTATTGTCTCAGCAACTTTTACTTTTACATATAATACTTATTAAACCTGCTTTACGATATAAATGTATTCGTATATGTACATTTAAACTAACAAAGTTGACAATAAATTAATTACAAAGTATCAAATGGAATAGCCCCATGTAATAAATGTGAATCATACGCATGTTATCATTTAAAAGAGAAAAAGATTTATGGCAGTTAGAGGTGTGATATGAAGAAAATAAAAGGACTTTCAATTCCACACAAGCAGACAAGAAATGAAAAGAAAAAGTATTTGTAGACATACTTGAAAAAGAAAATACAATCAATTAAACTTCATAAAATGAAATTATACTTCACCACGGCATATTAAACATTAGTTGTTGTTTTTTTTTTTTTTTTTGTAGGAAATTGTAGCATGTTAAAGAGAAAGTTTTCTTTAGGGATTAAAAGCAAAAAAGTGTTTTCATGTCTTCAACTAAGGAAGATGAAAAAAAAAAAAATTTGTTACTAAGACTATTATTCACACACACAAAAACAAATAGCGCAAATATGTATTTCCCTTAAAAAAGTACAAACCAAAAATATTATTTTGTTTTTACTTAAGGTTGCTGTTTTTCATTACTTATTTTTTTTTTTACTGTCATTTGGACAATATTTTAAACTTATTTTATGTGCAATAATGCATGCAATTTAAAACAACTACATATATGTTTGTTATTATTTTCTAGGTAAGGCACTTAAAAAGCTCCCTCATATGCACCCACAAAAAATAATAAAAATAGTGGGCACATGTATTGGAATGTTATGATCAGGGCTGCCACTTTAGACTCTGAACTAACCAAAATTGATAGGATTTTTTTTTGTTTAAAAAATTTCGTATTTTGCTTGGTTTGGTCAATTTTTTCACGTTCTTAGTAGAAATTGCCGTTTTAATATATAAAAACTACATACTATAATTTGTCAATTATGTAATATCTGTAGACTTTTGGCTAACCCTTAAAGATTTTCAAGAGAAAAAAATATTTTTACCACCTGGGTCACGATGTCGCACGATATCGTTGTCTTTTGTTTTGAATATAATTAAAAAGTGTTGAAGATAAGTTGTTCTGTCAAAGGCTATTACTAGTCCCTGTCCAGAACAGTAATTTTTAAAAATTCTGCTTTGAAATTGCATTAGTCTCCAGTTTTGGAATTTTTATATTTCTTATGCCTTTTTTCACCTACAATACCAATACTCCTACATCAAACTTCAAGTTGAATATTGAGAATTCCAAAGCAAAATAGAATTGCAGAACTCATGAAACCATGTACCACTTCGCAGTCTTCCCATCTGTATCGCCAACAAACTCAAGAATTGCTGCAACAAAAATTGCAGGTGTAAACGAGAACTCGCATGAACATATTAAAAGACGACTCAAGACAACTCTGTTTCATATATGGATGTTATGCATCCATACGTGTATGTAATACATATGTCCATATATGAACTCTGTTACTCAATTAAATATCTAATTTGTTACTGTCGTATTCATAGAATTTTTTTTTTATTTATAAAAGGATTAATAGTCAAATATTCATACAAAATACGATTTTTTTATCAAATAGAACTAGATGAGGTAAGTTTTGGTAGACTTTAGCAGATTTTAGTAGAATTTGGTGAGTACTTTGGTAGAATTTCTATTTTTTTGCTTGTGGCAGCGCTGGTTAGGATGCCAAAAATATTCATACACCAGGGAGAAAGAGTATATAAACAAGAGGATGTACATAAGTAAGTGAATAAATGCATGAATGAATGAATGTATACACAAGTAAACATTTGTGCATTAAACTAGCCAAGGATTCCTTTGTAGTGCGGTCGTCTTTTTTTGTTTGACTATAATTTTATTGCATTCTACTCGTACTACACTCCTTTTCGAAAGTTTTTATTGTTACAACTTGTGTGAGTGTGTATTTTACGGTACGTAGCTGCATACTGCATACATACATATGTATGTATGTTTAAAATAACATATGCGAGCATAATATACATACATGTGTGTAACAAAAATTAGGTTGCATGTCATATATAAATTCTTGAAATTGAGGTTTTGTTTGCTATTGCTGCAGCTTTTGTCATGCCTGTTTTTTGTAAAATGTCAGTATGAAAGACACTCTAACGCAAAAATGTACCTAATATAATTTAAAAATGCTATTAAATTAATTAGTTGAGTATTTGTGTGCTTAAGATAAGGCTGAAAAATTAAATAGATTGCAACGATATGGAAACCAATATCAAATCTCGCAAAACCATAAAATATTCCTTACTGGTCTGTAAGAGAAACTTAAGAAAGCATGTAATATTTTGCTTCAAGCCAAGGCAATTAAAAAATCTTCAGATTACTAAGGTTAATTAAAGGTGAATGCCAAGGAAAATATAAAAGTTGGGATAATCAGAGTTTGTGTAAGAAAAGCTATTTATGTACATACATATATCATGCGAGAGTTTTATGTAAAGTACAATATAAAAATTTTTATATATAAATTTAGCACTTCTAATATATGACTTTTGAAACTTTACGATTAACATAGAAAATTACAATTCGAGAATTCAATTAATCGGGTTTTTTATTTATTCGTTTCACTGCTCCATTAATTAATCTAGATTTTGACTTAGTCGGTTAATAACCTGTTCATTTTAAATTAATCAGTTAACCGGTTTTTCCAAATTTAATACAATGTACAGGAAAAACGTGTATAACCGGACACTCGCAAAGTCACGATATTTTTGTCCGCCTGTGAGACATACACATTTAATATTTTAAATATTTTATTTTGTAATGCTACGTTTCATTAAAGCAATGGTAGACTAGTCTTTTGTGGTTGAAAAAATTTATTTAGAGTAGATTGCTTTCTACAACTTGTTTATTTTTATTGATTTCTGCGGCCGGTGTTTTAATAAGACATAAAATACATGTAACAAGAAGCATTGTTTAAAAAACACAAGAAACTTTACCTCTTCGCAATTTCACGCACAGAAAATTTCTCTTTTTTTTGTAAATCATTTATAATTTTAATTTTTTTCTTTAATTGATAAAATATTTATTTGTGTGACATTGAACATGAAACTAGCTAAGCAAACAAGTTCCTCAAATAAACATCTTTGCCTTCCTCCAAACATGCGTATGCACAGCAGCGTTAACAGAGGACCGTCAATTTTAGTGAAAAAAGAGAAATGAAATGGAACTCTTGTTGCGTTTATGAGACTTATTTTGAACTAAAATTTTTTCAATTTAGTGGAGTGCATGGCTTGGGAATGCATTTTGGCTGGAAAAAATTATGAACTACGAAATTTGTCCGGGTGAGAAAGTTGTCCAGTTATGGCAGGTCTCCGGTTATAGAACATTTCACTGTATATTAATTTATATATTTTATTAATAAAAAAAAAACAGATTATTTTTATTTTTTAAAAAGCAGCAATAACAAAACTATTTTTCAACGAAATTTGAAGAACAATTCATTAGAAGTATTTATCAAAAAAAAAAAAAAAAAAAAACTTACATACGAGTATGTATGTATGTCCATTTTAATGTTAAGCATTAATGTAGGTTTCAAATAGTTTTTTTTTTTTGAATTTTAATAAATCCTGACTCGCATTAGTAGTGGAAATCGAAAGCAATTCTTTCGATATTACCAGCCAGGCCCCAACCTCTTATAGTTTCGAAGACATCACGTAGCCATTTTATCGTATATACGCCTTTGATAAATATTTATTGGGTTATAATACTATATGAACCATTTTGGTGTATAAAAAATGTTTTCTATGACTTTAGATATTTTTGCACTAATCGATGCAACATCCCAATCACTATATCTAACAAAAATATTGCAGCACTTTTTTTACACTAACTTTTTATATTAATAATTGAAACTTGGCAAAGAATTTTCCAAAAGAAAAAAATTATATTTGAGATACGTAAAGATAACTTCGGAAGGACGATAAGTGTGTCATTTCTTCTTAAACGTATAAAATCTTGCATCATTATAGCAATGTTCTGCATTGATTTCAACGAATTGGTAACACTTCATATATATACATAGTTTCATAACTTATACCAGAATACTTTTTACAATTATAGTTTCAAAACACTTTTTGTACATAAACGAAAATTATTCGAAAATAGTTCGTTTTTAATAAATCGTTTGAATATCCTAGTACATGCAATATGTATTAAAAAATGTATAACTTCTATAGAAAATGGTTCAAAAAAAGCACATAAATAATTGAGCAGTTACATATCCTACAAGCATGTGTGTGTTAGTATGTGTGTGTTATATATTATAATGGGAAAATAAACCTTAGCCGATATTTTCTTCTGTGCAATAGATTACCAACAACATTTATCTTCACATTTAGATATGAACTAATTTTCAATGATTTACATTTTACCGCAGTCATTGCTGCATTGTTATGAATAGACAGACAGAAATGAAAAACTTTACTGTAAGCGAAAAATGCAAATAAAATTTCTTGGAACTAAGTAAAAAAGGAAAAGTCAACTAGGAACGCATTAAGATATGTATTTAAAAGAAATATGTATATCAAATTGTCTGCCTTTGACTATACGTAATGCATAGGTCGACAAACTGTTGGATATGGCTGTTTATAGCTCGATTATAATCTAGAGGTGAGTCTTTTAGGAAAACTATGAAATCAATTGAAAAACATTGCATCTTCTAAAATATTTACAACAAAGATTATTTGAAATTTCCCGCTTTAACCGGTCTATATATACATATGTATGTGCGTAATAAAATCAGCTGACAATCATTGTAAATCATTTAAAACTTATTTTTATTTTTTACAAAAGGAATGTCCCGGTAGTCTAGTGAGTAGTGTGCTAGTTTATCAGTTGGTGGTTATAGGTTCGTTTCACTACAACAAGTGAAAGTTTTTCACACCAGGTATCAATACGGGACCATAATAAATTTGACCCAAGTAGGCTGGGACCTTTCTTTACCATTACACCCAGCAACCCGCCGACCTAATCTAATGTTGAAGAATAGTGATTGACGTTCGCTGATTTAACGGTATGAGGCGTGAAGGCAGAAAAAATATCTAGATGTCTGTCTATATATAAATAAATTTATAAGTATAAAAAAGGAGAATAAACTTGTCTTTCAATAAATAATGTTAATTCGAATAAAATGTTTTCCAATAAAAGTGTTTATTTTTTAATCGAGCTTTTTGCACATTTCTACATATAATAAATCACTAATAAAAAATATTGGCTGACTGGAATTAATAAAAAAAAATTCTTTAAAAACTCGAGATGTTGCAGTCTTAAATTTTTATGAATTTATTTCACTGTCCTGAATGGTAAGATAAAAAATAGTTAGGGGCAACGAGTCATTTTATTTATATTTTAAAAATTGTGTGTCAAATTCTTTCCATAATTAAAAATTTTAATTGTGTTTTTAAGGCGTAAGTTAATGAGATTTGTTATCGTGATGCCTAATTTTAATTTTTTATTTTACTGACCGACATACTAACGAACATGGCTAAATAAATACAATTTTAGGCGGTTTCAAAAACTGAGTGATTAGGTGTACTCTTGCCACATACATATCACAAAAAAATATAAAAGCTGATATACATAACGTCATCTTATTATTGGTATGATCCATAAACATACGAAAAAGCTTTAGAAAGCAGCAAACCAATAATAAGCAGATGATATGTATTTACGGCATCATTTTACTACACCCTTTAATGAGCAGAGTTGAAATAACTTCCATCCAAAGTCTGTCAGAATAACGTTGAAAAGGTGAAAGATGTAGAGACAAGACATATAGATAGACAATAGATACGTACAGATACCAACAATAAAGGTTTCTTTCATTTACAGCAACAACAGCGCCAATAGCGCTGTTTTTATACTTAACAAAAACAACAACAGGAAACTAAGTAAAGAGATTGGTGTTGCATTAGATGGAAAAAAGCATCTTATGAAATTTTGGTTGGGTTTAACAAAAAGAAAAGTATAATATCTGTATCAAAATTTAAAAGGCACGAGTTTCTTTTTACACAATATTTAGTTTTTTTTTTCTTTTTATAAATTTTCTTTATTAACCCATAATACAATTACTGATTGTATGAAGGAAAAAGTATGGAAAAATAAAAAAGAGTGGCGAACGAATGAACGTGGAACGATATTGTGATGGTTGGTTGGTATTTTGGGTGCCTTATTGCCTGCCTGTGTGCCTGCCTACCTAGCTCTTGAGTAGTTTAGCGGCATGGAATGGTATCGGTTAGAAAAGAATATTGTTGGTAATACAAAATGTCTTAAGTGTGGCATACAAGAGTTCATCATGGCATATAATTGAAAAGCATAACTTAATAAAGCTATTTTTGCTCCATTAGAAGGGGAAACGTAACAATAATACAATACTCGTACTTGAGGTATACGGTAAAGAGTATATGCAGAAAAAAAGTTCAACAAAAAAAATAAAAAATTCAATAGAACAAAATAGAATTGTGCGGAAGAAATAGAAAAAAATTAACGTTTGCAAATATAAATGCAATCATTTACAATTTACCTTGAGAAAAACATTATAAAGCAAAAAAAAATTAACAGAAAATAGAAAAATAAAAGATGTTGGCCTAACAAATTTTCGATTATAATCAGTTCAAACGGAAGTTTTATCGCAAATATAAAATGGAGAACAAAAAATTTTAGTAATTTTTCACAAATCACTAACATCAAGCTTTTAATTCCAAAAAAAAATGTTTTGATGGCATGATTTAACATAATTTTTAGAAACCCTCAATCAGAAATTTTAAAAATATTTTTGAATTAGAAATACAAAAAAGTTCCAAGTACATAAAGTGCGAGTTCTGTGTAAACGCAAAAATACACAGTTTATCAATAACGAATTTATTTATAATATAAATTCCTACTAAAAATGTAAAGGCATGTTGTGACCGCAGAATTACGCGATAACCGATCTGATGATTTGTTCTAAATTAATCATCCGTTAAGTGATAAATTCAGTTCGGCAAATATTGCTACAGAAAATGTTGTACTTAAAAACATTTGGCTTATCTAAGAAAAAAAATCTTTATCCTAACAATAATTCATTCATGGCTGGTTGCTCTTGATTAGAAGCTTATTACTTCTAGTTACTAATGAAAATAAGATCATCTGCTCTTACTAGGAAAATGATTGTGCTAAACATGTAAAATTATAAATTTCTTAACTCACACTAAGCAAATCAAATAGGATAAAAATACCCACAAGTATAGTTACAAAACATTTCAACAATATCCTTTCTTGAGAAAAAGATTTAAAGATTACAAGGATGAATGATTACAGTTCTGATTTTTAAGCTTTAAATTTTACCTTTAAATAGGCAGCCATTTTTCTTTTCTATTTTTCAGTATGCCAATCTCATGTTGTACAATAATTCGTGTTTCTGCGTACATTTTTCAAATATTTACCTTGAACTTATAATCTAGAGGAAATAAGCTACATACACTAAAAATCCTTTACATAACAGCCAACAACAGTTTATAATGTGAGCCTGCTTGTACTATAGCAATATTCAGCAGGGAAGAATGAAGTAAACTTACACGAACAAATCACATTAATTTTACAAAAGGAAAATAATAAATTTTAGTACAAATTGCTAACAAAGCGTATAAAACGGATTAATCTACACAACAGTGTGACAAACAATTAAAATTAACCCAGTTAAATATTGAAGACCTACGGCATGTTGCAGGAAAAAAACAATAATTAAAAAGCTACAAGGGCACACAAAACTACCAAACACTCAATTGCAAAGATCCTTAATGAGAAAAGTTATACAAGAAATAAAAAATGACATTAATTATGGGAAGAGAAACTACAAAAATTACCACAAAAGGTGTAAAAATCAAGTCTCTAGTAGTTGTAAGAAATGCAGAGCTCTTATGAAATATGCGCATTTATGATTTTTAAATGTTGCTATAAATTTCTTATGTATGTGAGTAGTGCGCTAGTTTATAAGTTTGTGTGGGTCTAGATTCCCAGCAAAGACTCTTGCACACGTGAAAGTTTTTTCACAACATGTATCACAATCCGACCGAAATTAAATAGTGGACCGAAGTGGGGTGAGACCTTTCTTTACGTTTACATTAAGCACCCTGCCAACCTAACCTAACCTAACCTACCACAGGCAATGTTACACATACATTTTCTTAAAAATTTTAAATTAAAAAAAAATAATCGATTTATTTGCCGAAGTATTAGTGGTGTCTCTTATTTAAGATTTTATAGAGCATGAGGTTTATATGTCATGTTATCTTTGAATGATTTCCGTTGCAAAATTTAACAGCTCTTACGTTGATAAATTGTGATATTTATTGACATTATTTGTCGTTGGCGATTTAATTTATTGTTGACTGTTTGCTAACTATTCCGGAGAAAAATTATTTAAGACACAATGTAATTAAAAGTAAACTCTAAAATGGTGTTCCGTATCAATTATCCAAGGAATCCTTATGCAGAGCCGAAAAAACAGCGTTTTTTTTTTTTAATAATATAAATTTTTATGTTTCTTTATTTTTTTTAAAAGTGCAAAGGTCGATCACGTTTGGAGGTAGAAAACGAATTAAGATACGCTCCTTCTGAAATTTCTCCAAATCCGAAAAGCCACTAAAAGCAAACTCAAAATCAATGTTCACATCAGAGAACGGAATGAAACCATTCGCATTTGGTAACTATTCATAAATTGGTTACTTTTGTCATGCATTTATTCGACAACAATAACAAATGTAATTGCTATGATTCACCTTGCTCTAGGTCATTATCTTTGAACTAGTCCCTAACACTCACTTAAGTAGCATATTTCACGTGAAAAGGTTTGGCTATAATGTAATTAGTAAAGAACAATTCAAAAATTATTTGTTTGACCTTCAATAAAATTACCTGCAAGAATGAACAGTCTTACGATTGTTACTCGAATGTACATACAATATTTTTCAACTATCATCACTTGTTCGTTTGCTTCCGATTTTGATTAAATATTAACTTAATTAAATAATAAACAGTAATTTCGATATTTATCGATGTGAATGCTTAACTGTAGATAATTGTTGAGCAGCTAATAGAGAATGACTTAACTCGTGCATTGTCTGGCATTCTAGTCTTCTTTGGGTTCGTTTCTTTATTGTATTCAAGTTTAGTTGCTCTATTCAAGTTTCTTTTGTCAGCATTTTGTTACGTTTTTTATTTATTTACTTTTTTTTTTTTGTTAAGAGATTATTAAAAAATTATGTTATTGTATATACATATTTATATAGTTCTATGGTAAATTTACTTCTATATTCTTTAGATAAATATTTATTGTTGATTTTAGAAAAAGTAAATATACATTTTGACTCTTTGTTTTTTTTTGCTTCAGCAGAGCTGGATATAGGGGTAAGTGAAAAATTTTTTACCATTGATTACGTTATCCTTGCAGATTCTGGTGAAATTGTAATTAACTGCATAAATAATTCGCTTATTGCTAAAGCTTCTAATTAATTCGATTAATTTTTTATCAGAGTAATAATTCTTGGGATTATGCATCATACACGTAACAAACACTCATAAACAAGAGCTCGCTTTTCTCTTTTTAATACAGTTCAAGACAAAATACAATCAACACTATTGTTAACAGAGCAAACAATGCACCGGAGCTTAAACAAACATATAAACAGAAAACAATAAATATTTTATTAAAAAATTATCAGTCATATATTTAATGTTATTTTATAAATTTTCTATTTTATTATTTATTTTCTATTTTTATTATTTTGAAAATATCGATGGCCATACACGTTGACAGGTCGTAACTGAGACAAAAAAAACACATAACTTTGTTCAAAATCGAGATAAAAGTAAAAAGAAACGAAATTAGTAAACAATACTTGAGTTCACACTTCATTCGGTAACTGTTTACTTGTTAAATTGGTCAAATGTGTCATATACAGACGACGCTTGATAATTTGAAACTCGTTAGTTTGAATCTCGCGATAATTTAAATTGTTTTTCAAAAACATTCAATAAATTGAAAAAAAATCGACTCGTTAATTTGAAATTATTTTATTGCCATTGATCGCCGCGACACACTCTGAAATTTTTCGGTTCTACGCGGTATAGAACATGTGATAACTGCTAAGAAACAAACTAAGTCAAAATGAATGTTTTTGTGTTTTTGTGTTTCTGAAACAAGGAAAAAATTAAATCGTTTGCTTTAGTATTGCAATGTTTTTAGCATGTGCTTTCCTTTCAATTAGACACTTGTTATTTTGAAATATCGATTATTTGAACTTTTCCTTTGGCCCTTGAATTTCAAATTATCGGGAGAAGACTGTATGTATGTATTTAGTTTTTGTAGAATTATAAAATTTTTAGTTACAAAAATAAAATATATGACAAATTTTGCAAATTTAACGAGTACACAGTTACCGAATGAAATGTGACCTCAAATAATGTTTATTTTGTAAATGAACTTCAGGATTGTGATATTTTTCCTTTTACACACCCTTTATGCATTTAGCAGCTGAAAATTTAACATTCACTTTAAAATAGAAAGTGTCTAAAAGCAGCTTAAGGCGAATATATTAAATATTTCAATATTTAATAACTCTAGGGCTGTACACAATATCCGGACGAAAGGATCCCTTCTGCGAATTTCTCTTGGCCTGCTATTTCACAAAGAAATAATTTCTTTTGTTCCATAATCATGGTCAGTCACCAAACAATTTTGATATATTTTTTAAAGCACTGTAACTCGTCAAGCCCTGAACCAATTTGAGTGATGTTTTCACCATTGCGTAGACATGGATATCGAGCACAAGATGGCCAGTCTTTGGCCGAGCTGTCTTGAGTATTACTAAGTTGAAAGGCAATTTTGTGCCTCCAAGTCTTCTGTCTGAACAATTAATATATAATAACCTTGTGGCCACTGGCACCTCGGGGCCCATAGCTGGGGCCATCTTATAGCCAATTTCACAGTCTATCTAATAGTGAAAAAATCATTAAAATTACTCTAGCACTTAACGAGTTAGAGCGTTTTTGGTGCTTTAATGTAATTAGTGACTACTATGCCATTCTCATCGCACCTATGAGTCCACGGGTGGATCCATCGTATAGCCAATTTCCAAATCTCTCCAATAGTGAAACAGTCATTAAAATCCTTATAGGCGTTAATGAGTTAGACCGTTTTAGGTGCTTTAAAATAACTAGTGACTACTACGCACTTCTCATCATATACAGGGGACAATAGTATAAATATAGTGCAGTACCATGCCATGTAGTTAGTGCGCAGTGAAAAGTGTTGCCGTTTTTTTTTTTGTTTTGTTTTTAATTATGCTTTCTTCTGGCTCACTGATCATGTCTTAGAGCTTTTTGGTACGTGGACTCACTTTGGACCGAGCATGCCTCAGTAGGGGAATTTCAGGTAAGTTTTATAATTAAGTATGTATGTATATTATATATGTATATATTCTGGTTGCAGAGCCAATACGCTAATTACTCGCCTTCATTATCCCCACTAATTTTGTATTATATGGAATTCTTCCAGCTGTTCTTATTATTTTCGTGAGTAAACAAATTTTTTTTCTAAATGCCGCTAGAAAAGTAAATCTTCTGACATAAAAAATTGTTTGATTTTTTTTTGTTAAGCGGTGTAATATATGACCATCGATATGTATTTGTATACATATTATTTTTATTAGCAAACATGTACTAATGGCTTTTCTTGATCATCATATATAATTTTTCAAATAGTTTTCATGTGTTGGTAAGCTGCAGCCTGCAATAGAAGAATACCGCAATGTTTTCAAATAAGACCTGTGTATAATCGTAATAATTAATAAAAATGTCTTATTTAATTTGTATCTGTATTGCAGGTACGTGTAAGGAAATTTAATTAGTTTTAACTTTTTAGTGCGTAATTTTGATTTGGTTAATTTTATTTTAAGTTTATTTCAGTGAAAGTGTCCCAGTGATAGAGTGAGTACACGCAAGAAAGTGATTTTATGTTTTAATTGCTTTTTCTTATCTCAGTTGTTATCAATGTAGGTCATCAAACCTAAAACAACTTTCTTTATTTGTCTGAATCCAAAATTATAAGTACCGTCTTGTTTGTTCAACTCTTTTATTTTTCATCCTGTCATAGCTTTGCTGTTTTATTGTTTTGGTTGGTTTACTTTTACATTGTTTTCTGTATTTTTAACCTTCACTTGACAGTTGACATTCCCTGCGTTTAGGTGCTTTTCATGTTTTTTTTTAATATCATCATTGCTGTTGTTCTGCTTTCATTTTCACACACTGTCAAGTCCACTTTTTGTTTTTAGTGCTGTTTATGCGAATTAAATGCAAAAAAAACATTTTGTTTATTTATCTTGATACTTTTTGGCGTAATTGCTGTTGCAGGGTATTTTTTCTCTTTTGTCACATTTAATTTTGTATATATATGTTTTTTTTTCAAAGTTATTTTCATACATGAAATTATTAATTAAATAAAAGCGTATTATATGAATTACATTTATGTATGAATTTACATGACGAAATGAATGAAAAGTCATATGTACATATGAAATTGTTGAAAAAAGTTGTCGACGGTTGCGATAAGTTGGCATTTCCATAATTCAAACTATAATGAGAAAAAAATGTTTTCTTTTTTGTGCCACTATTTCAAATACTTTTGTTTGATAAACAACTGCCACGTATAAAGATGTGAGTTCCTGTTCCTTATTAAAATTTTTCGTATTTCCAGGAGTTTATCAACTTTTCTTTAAAGGGGGAAAAATGGGAGATGTTAATATTAGGTTTAGTGCTTACAGATTTATTGATTACTTAAATGTTTACTGTATTGTGCCCACCTATGATATTTATACATACATCTGTATGTATGTATAAAACTACATAACATATAAAAAAATTAATTTTTATATTAATTCAGTTCAAATATATTGTTTGGCTACAATCTTATTGTAAATTTGAATGTTTAAACTTAAAACAAAAAGGACATAAACAGCGAAAATGGAACGAAAATAAAATAAAACTGCAGTAGACTTTTTGTCTAATAACATCAAGGTTTCGTAAGTTAAGCTTAAATGTGGGGCAATTTGGATTACAGATTGTTACATATTATTTCATAAAAAAACACATTCTATCAAGTTTGGAGTATCATCAGTATAAATAAATAATCGCATTGAATAAAAAAACCTGCAAAATTTAAACGCCACTTAATATTTCAAAACAAAAACTGTTTTTAGATAAAAAATAATATATGTATATACATATAGAAATGTTTGTTTGTTGATGCTCTTATAGGAAAACAAGGATATTATTAAAGCCGAAAAACAAATTTTATGTCGTGCCATGTCATTTTAAGTAACAGAATGTTTCAGGAATAACATTAATATTCAACTGATGTTATTTGGACATCAATTACAAGTTATTAGCAACAGAAGCATTTTAGGTTTAAAGAAAGTCAATAATAAATGTTTTTTGTGTATGTAGTAGATAAATAAAATATTTAAATTGAAATAAAAAAAAGATTAATTTGAAAAAACCGTAGTGTTTGAGTTTTCAAAGGAAATTTTAATTTACATAAAAGTTTTCGTAATCCCGCAATTTATTTAAGTCTTTTCAAATTAGCATCAATATTTTTTGAGACGGTAGGGAATGTTTCTTAACGTATGCAATACATTTTACCGGAACTACTAGGAGAGGAATAGTGTACAGATGAGATAGGTGGTAAAGTGGACTAAGATATTGAATGTTTTTGAGAATTGGTAGAGCACACTTGATGCCTTTATTATATTAACCATGTTATGTTAATCATTTTTAAGATAAATATACCTTTTCTATTTATTATTTTACTCTGCCGTGGTTTTATTGCTCAAAATACTGACGAAGGAGAAAGTTGTTAGCATAGACACATCAGAAAAATTTTTACTATGGTGGGGATTTGAACCACGAATCTTCTGGTTGCAGAGTCAACACTCACTCAACCCTTCTTATGTGTTGCCGTAGTTTTATTGCTCAAACACCGACGAAGGAAGGTGTTGTAGCACAGAAAAACCGGAAAGAAAATTTACTTCCTGTTTTGGTATCCGGTATAGATATGTATGTATGTATGTACATATGTATATGCAACAAGTTCTACAATCAAATATAGCCCTCTTTAATAGTATTTTTTTTATTCTGACTACTAAGATAGAATGACCATAAAGACGTTGATGATGACTGTCGCAGTTGCAAAGTGTGAGTTGCATAAAAAAATTATTTAACAAAATGCTGAGTGGTAATAAATGTTGAAAATAAATACTGTATTAAAATATATCCAACTATAGAACTGTACTTTCAAAAATTTATAAAGTTGAGAAGTCTAATATTTTGCATGACTTGGCAGAAAAGAAACTCACTTGTCATTTATAATGAACAGTTGTAAATACAAATGAATGACACACAAAATTACTTGTCCTCAAATACTTTTCGACACATATACTGTGTTATTGATGGCTATTTGCATGCCGCCCCGTGTTATTCACTGTGAATAAATGATGAACAAAACGACATAAATTTGTAATTGCTGACCAAAATGTTGTTGAGTTAAATATTGTTTGCTTCTGCTTTTCCTATATTTGTAACTGTTAGAATACAACTATTTTCAGCAATTTATTATTGTAGAATTTCATTGTTGTCAATAGCGCGAGATGAAAAGCAAATAATTGCTGACTTCAGGTTGTAGAATATAATAGATATATGAATTCATGTGGGTAGTTTCACATTAAAACAAAAGAAATTTCAAAAAAGCACATTAGCAATAAACAATTGTAAAAACCTTTGAGAGTTTCTTAAAAATGTATTCAAATGTTTCCGGAAAAGTTTATTTGGTGATATTAATCTTCTTAATATTTAAAATAAAATTAAATTTAAATATAAAAATAAAAATTAAATTTTTATAATCGAATAATATGAAATATTCATGTGCTAAATTTTATTGAAATATCTTCAGCTGTTTTTCGTGCGATTGAGGAACAAACACAAGTTCATGTAGTTATGTTTTTATGCACATAGAAAATATTACAGAAAAATTCCCGAATTTTTTTACTGTAGTTGAAAGGTTAATCTTTTTGATCCTACTGCAATACAGGAAAATGTTATGCCCTTTAAACAAATTAACTTGTATGCCACAAATAAGCAACTTGTTTGAACAAATTTTGTATAACTCTTTCACTTAACTTATACTGAGATATTGCATTTAATTCTTTACATAAATGATTTTCAGCCATATGTTTAAGTATCGCAAATCCAATTGGGAATATAAATTTCACAATAAAAAGTTGGAAAATCAATAAATAACGAATATGATATTGTAACAGATTTTTAGAAATGAAGTAAAGCCAATAAATAAATGGAGATTCAAGTAAGTTTTTGTTTTCAGTACAACGAAATTTATGGCCTTCGTTTGTGTCATAATTTCAACACCCTTCCATCCTACACTCTTAACAAAGCTGGCTGATTGATGGTTGTTATTTTTCTACTCCTTTTCTCAACATCATACATTTTTTATTTATGTATATATATTATTCTTTTTGGTAATGTAGAATGAAAACGTTGAATTTGTAATATTTTTTCTTGGAGTGATTTTTCGGCCGCATTTTCCAACTGCACTAAAGATACAATAGCAACAATAAAAACAAAGTGAAAAAGAATTTTTTCTAGCATTGCATGCTTTAAGATCTCATGAAATTAAAACAACTTAACACATTTGGATTTCAGCCAAAAGAAAAAATATTAAAAGCGAAAACTGTCGTCATGGAATCGAGAAATGCAACATGGCAAAAGGGGACACATGTCAAATGTAATTTTTGCTAGCAATAAAAACTAAGAGCAGAGTACAAAAATAGTTGGAAATGTAAATAGATTTTTGGAACAATGTTAAATATATGTATACATATATGAATAAATATTTACATATTTTCCACATATGCATAAAAATAAAAAATATATATATAGAAATAATTGCAAATAATATATGATTGAAGTTTACACTGGAAACAAACTCCTGTTTAAGTTATTAGATCCCGATATTATTTGTAAATTAGCTGATCATATATCTCTTTCTTTCTCTACGCATTAATTGTTTTCGAAAAAAATGAGTATTAACATAATTTCTTGTAACAATTAAAATTCTTTTGATTGACAAAACAAGAGTTTTTTGAAATTCGCATACTCGTAACTTGGGAACTACATAAACCTCCCTCGCGATCTTGCTGCAAAAAGTCAGCAATTTTATTGACTCTATTTTGATGTATTAAATTGAATTTTGTCTAATTATACCAGCATAAAACTTCAATATCTTAAAGAAGTATGAACGGTTACTACGTTCAACAGAAGGGACCATCACATGTCACACAAGAAAAACATATTGAGTCACATTTTCTTGAAAATCTCATTTCGTCAAAGTGATTTGAAACGACAAAAAGCTGCCCTGTGTACATAATTTTGTATTTTTAAGGGTGGCGATGGCTGAAGTATTTAGCACGGTCACAACTCATCATTTTAAAACTCGAGAACAAAGATAGATCTGAGGGCCCGGAGGGCGCTTTGGAACCAATATTGCCTCTCCGAAGCGCACCGGGTTACTCTAGTCTTTATTTTGTGATTTTTAGGTTTATTATTAGATGTAAGGCGAACTTTATACTAAAATATTGCAATAAGTTAGTCAATGTTCTTGATTAATTTTCTCGAAAAATTAGATATTTTATTAAAATAACACATAAAAATTTAATAAAAATTAGAGACAACTTTTCTGCTGTTAAAAATTTCATTTGTTTCTGTGATTTATAAAATAAAGAAATCAGCGATGTTCTTGTATTTTCGTCAAGTTAAAATCACAGCGACCAATATATAAACCGTGTGTTTAACAGAACAGCACCAAATCACACGTGAGATTTAAAAACGGCATGTGATATGAAAACACGCGAAAGAAAAATTAAAACTAATTTTGAGAATAGAAGCATGTAAGATTAGAATAATATATGTATGTATGTATATATTTTTTAGATAAATACTCGTATGTGTATGTATTATTTTTTCCATTTAATGAAGGGATTTTTTGGTTATTAATTACCGCAGTAAATTAAATAAAAGTGAGATGTTATCAAAGAATTTAAAATAAATTCTTCTATTGGAAAAATTTTTTTCAAGATACTATGTAATTAAACTTTTAATCCCTTCTTTTTTTATTGAGATATTTGATTATAAAATGCAGGCGATTATTAAATATTATTTTTTTTATTTTCCTTTGTTATTTTTTAACAGCAATTACGGCTTGTAAAAGTGTTTAAAGACTTTTATAGCAACATGCTGTTTATTGCATTTTAGCAAGCCGAAAATGGCTGTAAAGGAGATAAATTTCTTTATACATTTGGTTCTTTTCTTTTCTCTTTTCTTTTCCTTATATAATATATGATGAACATAATCAGCAGTTACTTGCTTATCGTAAGTTGTTGTTGAATTTAAAAGGCAGGGAAAGCGTCTTCAGTATGTATGTATGTACGAGTATGTAAATGTTAATGTAAAAATCTTTTAATATCTAACGGAACAATTTAACTTGGAAATATTTATTGACCTAATAAATTAAGAAGAATTTCAATTTCAATTTCAGAAATTTCTAATTATTATAAAATTATTATTAATTTAGTTTCCTTATTTTCTTTAATTGTAAAATAAATAATTGGCTGGGAATTAACACTACTTTTATCACATTTTTAATTCCCGTATTTAAAACATTGCATCGTAGTTGGCGAAAACACTAATAATATGTACAACACATGCGACTAGAAATACGCCACTAGTCGAAATACGTCTACGCCCAATAAGATAAGGGTGAATATTTTCAAATAATAAATTGAAATAACTTACATAGTATTTATTTTTATCGTAATTACAAAACATTTTTGATATTCACCTGAAAAGAAAAAAAGCAATTAGAGAAGAAGTTTTAGGGAAATAAAAATGGATACACGCTAAATTTAATTTTATGTATGTATGTACATCGCATATCGACACAACGAAAAGAAGTTTACCCTTAGTAAAAAGGCAAACCTAAAGCTTATGGGTGCCCTTTTGAAAATATCCATTTACAGGATCTCTGATTTTTAACGAATTTGGTTAACGTTAAGATGCACGTTTGTAGGGAATTTTGTTTCAGATTTTCGCATAAAGAAGAAACGAAATAATTCCCAAGTTTCAAGAAAATATTTAATATGTAACTTGTTTGATAAATTTAGGGCAGTATGGAAAGACGGACAAGGGATATTCTTAATCTGTCAGCAACTGAAAAGTATATTTTTAACAAATCTTAGCATATATATACTTATATTTAAAATATATTCTGCTAATTTCTGCGATCTTTTTTTTGTTGAATTATATATTATTATTATAAAATATTTTTCGTAAAGACTTTTTACATTGTGAAAACTAATATAAGATCTCAAGCTCATTTAAATAAACTATAATTCAGTCTTTAAGATAATCAGTGACTACTAAGAACTTCTTATCTTATACAAGTGCAATAGTATAAATGTATTTATAATCGGAATTCACTTGATGACAATGTCGGACGAAATCAAGCACGTTGGCGTGCTTTTTCTTTTAATTGTAAATTCTACTTGCTCAGTGCAAAAAGGTGGTGCTATACCGTGCTATACAGTAGGGAAATTTCAGGCAATTAAAATGCCTACTGTTAATAGTGACATTATGTATTACCTTCTTCATTGGAAAGGGATACTGTGAAGAGGAGGAAGTTTGTGAAGAAGGTAATTTATTTCTGTTACTTAATTTCGTTACCTTTTTCGTGCTCAAATATATGTTTTCTTTTCAACCAAAAGTATATTGCATTTCTTACCCGATTTTGCTCTATTCATTTAAAACATTTGCATTTTACTGGTCCGCTTTAACTGCATTTTTCAGTACAAAATATTAAAGTGCAAAAATGTTTAGTAAATAAAGTGCATGTGCACTATTAGATATGAACGCATAGAACACTGGGGGAATATGTCTGCAGACCCTTAATTAGGACCATTAGATACGAATTCATAATTCTATATGTTTAAAGAGATTGTGGCGCAAATTTTCTAAACGAATGCAATGAAAAAGTTATCATGTTTAATTAAGGATAAGTTATGTGTTACTCAAAAATATGAATTTACTTGCCCATGCCCTGTGCGAACAATTCTTCCAAAAAGGATTTCAATAAATTGAAAAAAGTTTATTCTATAATTTTCTTTTCATTTTTGTATGAAGCTGTCATAAAACTTTTGCAGTGTTTTTGGGTCATTATACGAATCGTAATATATACGCTATTGTTTTGCCAAAAATTTTTCTTAGCTTGGCTAAAGTAATGTAATGTATACATTAAAGTGTCTATGACTTGTTTATAAAACACCTTTCTATTTTTAAATGCATCATAAAAATAAGAAAGAGGGAAAAATAGATTCTCTAACAGCAGAAAACAAAAAATTACTCGTACTTTCTTTTTAAATACTTAATATAAAAGTAAAGTGAAAGAGTGGTAGTAAATTACAAATGCACAGTGATGAGTAAAAATCTAGATACGAACTCTAACTATTAAAGTTATTTAGTAGACGGACAACAATTGAACAATATTATTTTCATCTACGGCCTATACAATAGTCACTCAACATTTCTGAACTCCTTTATATAAATATGTATTTACGGATATAATTCCATGATGTTATATTTAATATAAATAAAATTGCTGTTACATAAACTTCTTAAATATTTAAAAATAGTAAATTTGGCATATTTTATGGCAGAAAAAAAGCTGGCCTAAATTTCATAGCACACTTCAAGTAAAACATGCTTAATTATATTAATTAGCGTTTGAAGAACGCAATCCGTCATTCATCAAGCGTCAATACGCAGTATTAATGTTGTTTGGTTCAATATGAAGTTAATAATTTTAACATTTAAATTTTTAGGAGATAGAAAGAAAATCTGCTGGCTTTTGTAAACATTCAATATCATGCAACATGAAAAACTTCATTTTCTTTTTATAAGATTAAAAAAAAAACCATTTTATGAGATTTTCATTTATTTTTATCCAAGGTACAAATGTTTAAGCCGTATTTAAACTTTAGGCTCCGATTGTATGTAGTTTTCCAAAGTAAATAGAATACGAGAATTAGTGTTTTCTTCATCATACAATTCGTTGAGCTTTTTTTCAAGACAGCACGCCATTTAACTCGGTCAAATGTTTTGAAAAATTTATTTCATTAAAAAAAATGTTAAATGCAAATCTATAAAAGCCGCATACATCAAATTAATTTTGATTTAGAAAATAAGTATTTAAAAATTTTAATTTCTTATGGAAAGAAAATTGTTTATTAAATTTTTCGTGAAGCAAAAATAGATTTAATAATACCGCAGTCAATATTCCAATTTATTTTATATATTTATTTAATGGACATTAGATAAACAACAACAAAATTAACTATTAGCTCATTAGGGGAAAATAAAAATCGCCTTTAGTTAGAGCGCTTGAATATGTAGTTATATGTCTGTTATTAGTATAGGAGTTGGTCGTTAATAAATTTATCATTTCTATAAAACGAAAGCAGTAGAAATTGCTATTTCATTTAAAACAGTTTAGCTAATATTTTACTCTTTGTTGTACAATTTTTCCTAAAAAAGTGTGTTCAATATTTCTATTTTGATTTTCTTTTCAATTTGATTTTTTTTTCTAGTTTTCCTAAAACGTCAGTAGTGTAAAAGTAAGTAGATACTTATGTATATGGTTAAAATATGCATCAGAGTAATGTGTAGAAGTTATAATATGTTTACACTCTATTAACACTCTTGATGATTATATTTCCAAGTAATATTTGTAAATGGTTTTAAATTCCGGAAACATTTTTAATGTTCAATAGATTGTAGAAAAATGTTTGTTATTTTCTGTCATGAAAAGTAACATTTCCCTTGTTCATTCAGCCTTTCTTTTCTTTCTTTACTTTTTTTTTGTGGCTTGTTAGGCAAAGTTTCATATAAAAAATCTGCTCCAAATAGCATTTCTTTTGCTAAGATGTAATTTCCCTCCTTTTTGAGTTTGTGGTAGATTTTTGGTTTAAGTTCTCTTGTTTTGTTTGTTACCATAATTTCTTGAAGCTTATTTTATCTTTATTGTTAATTTTTTTGTAAATTCTCTTTTGTTTATAAGAGTTTATTTATTGTGCATAATTTTTCCAGTTATTACCCAACTGTCTCTGAATCGGGTCAATGAGCATTTTAAAGTGTTAATGGTTACATTGCTGTATAAAAATGTGTTACTAGTTTCTATGCTTCAATGTCTAATAATAGACATTTGAGTGAAGAGTGATAGTTACAATATGAAAATGCAAAATGCTTATTTTTAGAGTGTTTCATGACAGAGACAGGGTGATTTGCAAAGAAAGACTATGTACTACACCAATATGAATGTACGTCATCAAATCGTTTCAATGGTAGAGTATGAAATTTAACAATAAATAATTAAAAATCTGTTTTCTGGAAATAGAAACAACTTGCATAGAAATTTAAAAAGAAAAATGGTACTCTGCACTGAAACACAACGTATTTTTGTGCTGTTCTGAGAGGTGTCCGCTTATGCGAAACAGAGAGGGTCAATTAGAGTTTTAAAACGATTTTTGATGTATTAAAATGTTACAACAAAGTTATCTGTAGCAAAGTTGTGCAGCCTTAACTGTATTTATATTTGTTTTATTATAATTAAAAGATATTTGCCAGTTGTTACTTTTATCACAGGCACAACAATATGTGATTGTGATAAAATTTTGGATTATCTCGCGTAAAGTTGCAGCAACATATTTGTGTGCGGGAGTGTCTGTGTGTAGATATTTCATATGATTTTTTTCATGATTGAAAAGTTCTGCTTAGACCTAAGAGATTTCTAAAAAACCAAATAAACATGTTGACAGACAAAGAAAGTTTTGCAATTTAGCAACAAGCCTTTACAATAACTATTTTGATCAATTTTAATCGTAAAAATAGAGAATATTAGATTAAATTTGTAAGACGCGTGCTGTTGTAATTTAGATTAAATTTTCTTTATACTACTGTGGGCAGGCCTGAGCATGATTTTAAAGATATAATTTTACGTAATCATCGTTTTTAGCTAATTCACCTAAATGCTGGCGAGTTCAAAACTACCCATGGTCTCACTTTTTGCTTTTATATGCTTTTAAAACAATTCTCAGCTATTTAAAATTATAATCGTGTATTTACTGCACAATGAGCTTAGCAAACATTGTGTAAAAATTCGGAAAAAAAAACATTTCCAACGCAAATAAATAGACAAGTAAATATTTGAATTTGTGGGGCAAAAACGTTGAAATTTTTTACAAGTCACATTTAAAAGACCACTCACTACTGGCATAATAAAAGAAATGTTCATAAAAAACAACAATGTAAGGCGTATGTGTAATAAATAATAATTTTCAAAATATATTGCACAGTTGCCTATTAAAGAAAATTTTTCAATAATTAATTTGAGTTTATGTTTTTTTGGTATGAATTTAATAGGTATTTAACATCTTACTTATATTTTTTTTATTTTTATTGTTTGCAGGTGTGGCGGCACTGTGTAATATTAAAACAAAATAAAAATGAAATAGATTTGAAAAAATTTTTAAATTATAATTAAAATTTTTTTAATTATATTTATTTTTGAGCGATGGTCTTTTTATGAAAAGTTTTTTAATAATTATTTATTTTTCAATATTTCGCTACCAAATAGGTAGCATCGTCAGGAAATAATAATTTGTATTAACAAAAATATTTTATTAAAAATAAGGAGATAAAATATTTTTGAAAGGAAATGAAAATTTTTTGTCATTAATATTAAAAATATTCTTTATACACATGTATAAATGTGTGTACATGTATACATAAATAAACATGTTTTCACAATTATTTTCTTTTGTACACATGTATGTACAATAACTTATTTCTACAATGTAATAATAACATATATAACAAATTTTCTTTTACATCTGGTCACACTGTGTGCATTATCACCGGAAAGAATTTTAATTATGTATTAGAATTTAGAAGAAAAAGAAGTACAAAATACACATTTTTGCATGTTTTAGCATGATAAGAATAAATTAGCAGGAATAAAAAAAAAGTTTAGAAATTTCTTTTATTGTAACATACGAACACACACAATTAGTTTTAAGAGAAATTTTTGAAAAATCAACATACCAGTATAATATTACATGAAAGTATGCACTATATGTACACATGTATCTTTTTACTTTAATAATTTTACCCACATATTAATTATTAAATATAATTAATCAAGCGGAAACTTATTTTAAATTTGAATTTCAAGCTTGTATTGAACTTTAGTTACAGACTCTATCTAAATGATATTTAAATATGCCGAAAAACAAATATACCAAAGCATGTTTAGCTAACGTCAGTACGTAGTAGATAAATTAAATTTGTATAAATAATTCTTGTTGAAAATGCAATAAATAATTGAATTATTAAAAATAATAACTCGCTAATTTGTCTCAAAGAAGACCAAATATTAATTGGTAATTTACCAGCAAGCACAAATATGTAGTAAAATAAAATCTTGGCACGTTTATTTCTTTATACCACAACATTTTTTAAGTTTAATTGGCTAAACGTGCTTAGATTCGTTCTGAAATTATTTGCTAAATTTATTTATAACAATTTACTTCTAGCTGTCATTAATAGTGACATTAAATATATAAAACAGCTGTTTCTTGAGTTCATTAAAATAAAGAAAAACTGTCAACTTTTACACATGCCACATGACTAGTATCTAATCTTCTTTAGCCAACAGATAAATCTTTGGCATGACCAGCCAACCAAACTAACATCTTCAACTATCTGTTTCTATTTAAGGCCAAGGCTTAATCAAGTAATAGCAGCAGTTTGGTAAGTAATCTTTAAAAAGCTTTCAAAGAAAAAATAAAAACCATTTGAAATGAATTGCCATTGCTTGGCATTGTAATTACGTGAAAAACTTCATAAATAAACGAAATTCTTACAACAAAAGAAACAAGGTAAAAAAAGAGTTATTACCAACATTTTAATAAGTATTTTGTAATTATTATAAAAAAAAATTAATATAAATCTAAAGAAACAAATTGCATATTTAACAACGATTGTACAAGTATAAAAATTATTACATTGATTAAAAAGTCAGAATTGTTTATTTATAATTTATTGTTTTCTTGGACCAGTGCTTAGGGGAACTAATTAGAAAGCCATAATAGGATAGTGAAGACAGATGCTGAAGTGATAAGAAGGATAAAGAGTTTACGTCATGCAAAAACTCTGCAGTGCCTCTAGACCAGAGACGAAGAGGTCTTGTGTAAACGCTTTAATTTTTTATAGCTAGAGTAATTTCATTTTTATTTTACTTCTCCAACGTTTTATTGCTCAAATACCGACAACATAGGGCGCTGTCTGGGTATTAAACCGAGGATCTTCTGGTCGCAGATTCAACACGCTAACTAATTAGCAAACAGCCAACAAATTAATAAAATGAGCAAAATTGTTCAAGAATTAAGCTGTATTCTTTCCTATCACTTCACCAACTGCCTCTTCTCTATACTATCCCTTTTCAACTAGTTTCCGTGCAATGCATTGCATACTGAGCACACCGCTCCAAGGAAAAACATTTTAAATGTGCTTTTACAAAAGTAATCTATTAGACAATTCTTCTAAAGGTAATTTTGTACAAATCATAGTTGATACCATTGTCTATCAGCAAGCTATTCTGTGAATTGATAGCAAAGTATGGTACGGCAGTCACATGCTGAGTCATTCGGGCCCACCAATTCGACCAAACAATTCGAAAAAAAATTTAACTTTTATATTATATTTGGCAAACCCAATAACTTAAAGGAGGTGCATTTAAATAAAAGACAAAAACTACATACACAGTGAAATATTAAAGTAAAAAAGTCACTGAACTTAACATGAACGGAAAACTGCAACAAAACTTATAATACGAGGGTTAAACTTAATGTTCAACTGAGGCTTTTCTCAGATGTTAAATGACGAATGTGTATCAGTATAAATTGGAATTAAAATATATGAAGATTTCCTTGATGCTCAGCAAGGCAAAATTATTTTTATACAATTCTTTCCAGTGAAATGTTTATTCAACGAAGTCAATCACAAACGCTGTTAGAGAATTTCTGACACGAATTTTCCTCAAACATCATTAAAAAATTTATTGCTGTATATCAATGAAGGGGAAAGTTGAGACGATCGTACTTTTTTTTGTACTATTTGACACCACAAACAAATTCGATAATCTCACACATTTTTTCCCAATTTTTACTTTTTGTTTTCTTTTCTCCTTTCCTTTCTTAGGAATCAATTTTATAAAAAATTATACATCTTATTAAAAGAAATTTAGTTTGCTACTCTTTGGGGGGGAAATAAAGTACTGAAATTTTCTGAAGTTTTTGGGGTCGCTCATTAGATACGAATTTGGTATTCGTTTTACAAATCCAAAATGGCGGATAACTTTTCTTAAAAATTTATCAGATTTGTTTTAAAATCGTTCCTCAAAGGTTTTAGCACTCGTTGATTATGAATTTAAAGTCGGATTTTTAAAATTCAAAAAGGCGGATCCAATTTGGCGGACTAGGTTTTTTTTTTAAATTTTAGATAGATATAATAGATATATGTATATCCGATGTTTTATTTTAAAATTTAAAAATCAAAAAAACGTAATAACTTCTGTTGGCAAGTTACAACGCTGTTCGCAAGATAGATACGTGAAACTCTACTTTTCTAACTGTTGTGCATACTTGTCAAATTAACTATAGATACTTTTAATATATAATTTCATTCCAATAACTTTGATCATTCTGTAAGTTCAAGAACTGAATTACTTATGCATATTATTCTTAACTTAATAGAGAACTTTAGTTTAATTTCCAATTACCACGGCATTGTCGTATTGCAATTCGGTTACATTTCAATGCTGCCAATTCAATAAACTAAGAACTTTAAAAACTGAAACTAAACACAATAACTTAAAAAAATTAACTAAAACTAATTTTGCTTCTTACATATTGTTTTCTACGATCAAATTAGATCAATTTCAGAAAAGTTTGTCACATCGGATTATTTTTTACTTCTTTTTATCGAAAGTGTATTTTGAAGCTAATTTATGCCAAAACTAATGGAGTTAGAAAGCTGCGGTTTGTTGCTAATGCAACATGAAAGATCATGTTATCTACTATAAGTATCACCAAAAAAGTAAAAGTCGATTTTTTCGACCAATAGGTCCTTCTTAATTTTCCCTGTCACATATTTCAAATTCCCGTAAAAAAAAGTACTACAAAAGCGCAAAAAATGCATCTGAAGAGTACGCTTTATTTATGCGCTTCTAGAAAGCAATATTTTTTGCTGCTATAATTCTTAATAAAGCAGGATGGTGCGCCATTCATAAAAATCGACCATCGTATGGAGTAATTACTATGTTGTTTGTAAAATAAAATAAAATTATAATACAAAAATTGACACAGCACCATGTACACAAGTGGTCGCATTTTTTTCTTCGTGGTAGCCGCTACTGAGGGTGTTGTCCAGCCGGTTAGCAATTTACTCATTTAACCGGCTTTTTAATTTCTTTTTAGCAAAATTGGCAGCTTGTTTGCTTGAGTCTTAAGTTTAGACAAAAAGACAAAAATAATATTTTTAATGCAAATTGGTATTAAATAATTCACTTTTTGCAGTACAACTTACACACACTTACTTTCACTTCATCTCTTGGAGTTTTAAAGTGCTGAAAATAGTGAAAGTGATTGATATTTTTTTCACTTTTCACTGCTTGATTAAGCAGACGATAACAAAAATAAAAAAATGAAATTATTTTCGTTTTCTTTTTTTTTTGCAGCTACCAAACAAGCCATAAAATTATACGTCAATTTGGTAAATACGAAAAAATAAATGGGATTAAATTTGTAAAAATCTTAAGAAAAATAAATCTAACCAAAAAGAGAAATAGGAAAAAACGAAAATTTTCACATTCACAAAAATGGTAGTCTTATCGATAAGAAAGCTTAATAAATTTTCGCACAGCTCTTTTAACTTTAAAAAAAAAAACTTAACAAAGTTAGATTGATAAAACCTATTAATTTTTTACTGCTTGGACGGACCGCGATATCGAAATAATTTTTTGATTCGTTCAACTACATTCAAAACAAAAACAATGTTTTAGAATTTCGTTTTGTTTTAAATGTATTTGTACGAATGAAGAAATTCTTTCGACATTGTGGGCCAGACAATTAATTTCTCAAACTTTTCTCCTTGGCCTCATCAATTCCTATTATTCTTTGTGCCTACCTTATTGCTCCCATTATATATCCTTGTACCCAATTTGAGATTGCTTTTGGCTGTCTAGTTAGCATGTTGACTCTGCAATCAGAAGACCCTCGATTCAATACCCGGTCACACCAAAAATGTTTCTATTTTGTCGCAGGACAACGTTGACAAAGTAAAATAAAATGCCTCCTCTACTCTATCTTAAAAATTAATGGGTTAGCATAACACCAAGACGCAGCAGCTGTACAGATTCGCAAAAAACGCGCAACTGCAGAGTTGTACATGAATTAAGCAATTTATCATTCTATCACGTCAATACATGTCTTTCTTCTACACTTAGCACTGGTCCAAGCAGAAAAAAATTAAAATACTTATAAACTTTGTAAATATCAAATCGGAATCAAATACGGAACGCGATCAAATTCCTCAATCGAATATTTTACTATCCATCAAAATTTATTATCTGATATCGGCATATCCATTTATAACAAGCATTAGAAACATAGAAAACAAACAGCAATAAAAATAAAACTACAGTACAAATGTATGTATACATATGTATACTTACATATGTATTTCCATTTTCCATTTAACAATCGCATTTAGAGAAAAACGGAAGGGCAACAAAATGAGGCAAGTCATAAAACAATGAAACACCCACATCAAATTCATTTTCGTGAAATTTTTTACGGCTTATAAAATAATTCTTGGAAAAAAGCTTAATGAATGGACAAAAAATGTTAGTGAATGGTGGCATTTAACATCTTAAAATGTAGGTTTCAAAGTAGTAGCACAACTTTGGGAAAACAAACGCTCCACCAACAATAGACGTCATAAGCCACAAATAAAATACCACTAAAGTGTCCTGTACTTTAAGTGCTTTAAACAGTTGAGTGGCATTTAAATGTATACTAAACAATACATTTTTCTTTGGCTTATTTCTCATTAATATCGTGTTTCTGCCGTCCCAACAAACAAATCATGTAGAAAATTTACATAAAAATCACTCGCAAAGTGTTTTTTATATCAACGCGAGAGACGACTTGCTCGTTGGGACTCTAGAAGCAGCACTTAAAATTTTTACGTCATAAAAATTTTTGCCTATTACCAGTACAAAAGCCAATGTTTTTAAATTTGGTATTTTTTCGAAAAGGCCATGATGGTGGCATTACGGTAACAGCTGCTTGTATCTTTTCATTAAACTTAAGGATGATTAGAAACAAAATCTTGCAAAACGCCACGTTATTTTGTTGAATGGAAAAAAAACGTGTAATTATGATATTTAACGAACCCATTCAATTGGAAATGGGCTTCACCGCTCATAATTAAATTATGAATAAAATCATCTTCCGAAATAAAGTTCAACGATTTTGGTACGTTGCTCAATTCTGTACCGTTCCATTTTAAATTCGTGATTTTCAGATTAGAGTTCTTTTCTTCTACTGTTGCAAGTAATTTTATTTATTAGCTCAACGTAGAATCTTCTGCAAATGGTATTGCATCATTACATTTGGAAAGATGTATAGTAAATGTTTACTCTACACTAACAAAATAAACAGACATGCATTTGATACACTAGTGTAAATACACTACAATGAAAATCATAGTATTTATTTATTATACGTTTGGAACACTTATTTGCATAGTGACGGCAAACAATAGTAAATAAAAAAAATTTAGAAAATCAAAAATGAGAAAAAACCTATAAAAAGAGAAAGAAATAAACAAAAAATGGACCGAAGAGGATGTCGCGAAAATTGTAAAACTCCCAGAAGCTCGGGGGGTAGAGATAAGAATAATCAATCATACGAAGTTCCGTAGCAAAAAAAAAAACCGGTATAAGTGCTGGTGGTGGGAAATTTTTATCATTGTTAAAATTTGCTATTTCAAATACTCAAGAATGTGTGTGGGTTATTTATTTGTTTTAGCAGTATATAAAAATACACGATTTACTTTTTTTCTATTCTATATTTATGTATATCATCTAAAACCATAAATAAAATACATACATATATGTACATATGTATGTCTTTGGTCCAGAGGTGTTATTATATTCATTGGCGCTACTTTATTTTTTTATGGCGCTTTTACGATTAGTAGTCTCGAAAATTTAGGACAGCATGTCAGTGAAACATATCGTCATACGATTGCAAAAAGCCCTAAAAAAATTCAAATCGACTTTTGGCCTACAATTAGAAATAAAGTTCTTATCAACAAAATTCTAAAAGATCTAAGTGTAAATGTAACAGTTCGCTTCAAAGTGTTTTGCTTCTCCTGTAAAATTTGTTCAATGCAAATTAGGGCTTTTATGAAAACACACGACGATACGTATGTACATACATACGAGTAAATGCATAAATATATTTGCCCACTCCCATGTTTCTAAACTGCACATATTGCAAAAGGTTAAAATATAATGCCAAGTTAGCTGGAAATGAAATGGTATTGTGCATATCAAGAGCTTGATTCTCATTTTGATCTCAGTACTTCTAATGACCAAAATTTTTGGATGGAAATGAGATCCTCATGTTAATATCAGCACTTTTAATGGGCCTTCGTTTCATATTTCACATTTGTGTTTTCCTGCGGATACATATAATTACACAATTCAACAACACAATTAATAATTGTGAGAATTTTTTAAGTAACAACTTAAAAAAAGAAAATTTCGTGTTAAAATTCTGGCCAGTTCATTTATTTTCTTTTATTTTTAATTTAGCAACTGCTTACGTTTTTGGGTATGCATATGTATTTTTCTTTTTTTTGTAATGGCATCTTGCAACATTTTTTTGCTGTTATGGCAGTTGTTTTAACTGTTGGCTGAAACAGCATGAATTTCTTAAAAAAATTTAACAACACACAAAAAAGAAAAAACTAAGTACACATTAAGAAAAACAAGTTTTTATGACGGTGTCGCTTTTATTTTTCGTAATTTTTTCACATAAAATAATAAAAAAATTACACTGATTTTCAACTTGATGGAATGAACTTTCAAAAAAAATTAACTTCTAATAAGGAAAAAATATTTGAGGGAATTAAAATGGTGTCATTGCAAATATTTTGTGAAGGTTTAGACTAACCACCACTAGAGATATTATATTCCTGCGCAATTCTGTTTTTCCGCAGCAGTGCATTAGAGTTATGCTCGAATTGGCAAAATGTTTCATAAGATATAAAACTTTCAAATGATACCAATATTGGACATATGAGTTCAGAAATGTTGTGGAGATTCCCATTTCAATATGAAATCTTCGGAAGTCCATAACTCGACAACTCCTTATTTTTCAATTTTCAATCGTTCTATCTAATTTTGCTGAAGCATCCGGAAACTAGATTTAAGCCGAAAATATTATTCGAAAGTTACTACTGGTGTTGTTGAATTACTCGAGTTTGTAATTGTTGGAACAAGTTTTAAACTACCGATCAAGTGAAAAAGTTTAAAATTTTTAAAAATCTTGTGGTACGGTGTTTGTGATTGAACACCTTCGCAACCTTGCGACGGATCGGGGGAATACAGTTCCCCATGGACAAAAAATTTATTTTCTTTTGTGTTTTAAATTTAAGTCAAAAATAAAATAAAAAATGACATTAAAAAGGTATAAAATAAAAAAACAAAATTTTTGGTTCGAATACGATGCTATTAAATAGATTTAAGTGGGTGCCAAGTTCGAAATACTATAAATCAGGAAAACATAAATATATATATATATATATATATATGTACATATATAAGGATATGCATACAACGTACTACATATTAAGGGCCTCAGTTCCTCAAGGCCTAGTAAATACTTAACGACCATAAACGAATAGCAACGCATATAAAACTAAAATTTTATTATTTTTTAATTTTTAATTTCTTTTCAAGTCAGTTCTTTTATCAAAAAATTTTTATTTTAAGGTTCGTTTGTTCGTAAGTAAATCAATAATTTCAATACAAGTTTTTTAATGATCAACATTGCCGATTCAAATGCGAAATTTACATAGAATATAAAATTAAAACAGAACAATTAAGTTTTGTTCATAATAAACTTTAAATAAAAACAAACCTCAAAGCAAATCGATTAAAACAACCATCTTAGCAAATTTAAATGTACCAAAAAGCAAACAAACAGTATTGAAATACTCATGAACAACTTTTTAAATTATGACAGTAATTATTGCGATAAAAATTCCAATTAATCATAATAAAATTTGATAAGAACAGCACAGTCTATATACAAGACCTAACCTGCCTCAGTATATTTGTACAAGTGTAAGGTTATCAATTATGCATTTGTTTCAATAAATTCCTCGTACAATTAGATGCGCAAATAGGGGAAAGAGTTAATTTTAAACGAAACCAGCCACAAATAGAAAGTGTGGAAGTTGATCTTAGTTAAACGAATAAAAAAAGGAAATAAAGTTTATCTTTCAGAGACTTTCTTTAAGTAAGATATTATACTACAAGTTTATAAAAAAAAAGTAAATAAATGTAATTGTTTAATGAAAATTAGTACACACTTTTACCTGTTCAAAAGAAAATGAATAGATACTATAATTAAACCAGTAACAACAGTTTTCCTCTGTTTGTTAGCAAGATACAAATTATCATTATCCAAGCACAACACTGACAGAAAATAAAACCTTTACCTTAAAAACCCAAACTGAGCAGAAAAACAACTAAAAATCTATAATTAGTTTACTATAACAATAATAACTAATCAACATTTGAGAATACTGTTTGGTTCCATTGCACATTTTTTGATTCTTAATAATGTTTTTCACTTTTAAATCCATTGATTTTAAAGAGATCGAAATTACTTCATACACTCTTGAAAATCAAAAATATATTTGAGATTTAATTGGCTGAACAAAAGCGGAGTAACTAAAAACTTTACGAACTTTAGCCTGATTTGGATTTAATAATAAACCAAAAAAAATTTTCCAAATAAATATTAAATTACGATAAAATTATTTTACAGATTAATCAGAATGTATTTTTTTTTTAGAAACGTTGCAGTAATTTTCACTATAAACTGAAATTATTAATTTAATTATTTAGTACACATTATACATTGCGTAAATTTTTGGTTATGAAAATAGTGAAAACAGGAAAACACTTATTTACAGTCCACAAAAAAAATATAATACCAGCAAAAGCGAGTGATTTTATAGACCTCTCTCCAGTAAAATTATTAAGATACTTATTACTAATTTTTCAAACTTAACGTCTTTTTTAATTATAAACAAAGGCCATTTTTCCAAAGTAGGAGCGATATATCGAAAAAAAAATTATTTTTCTAAAAACCACAGACATATGTTTGATTTTTCTTTATTTGACCAATGTTTGTTAATATAATTGGGTGCTTCCCTAGGCTAATTTTTTGGTCAATTTTTGTTTTTGTGTTGTTAATAAAAACCAATTATTTGGATGTTATTAAATCTATTTGCTCAACGTTTCGTTGGTTTTTTTCCAACTTCTTCAGAAGCTTGCTTTATTAAATTAAATCTGTCAAAATGATATATAATTTTAATATTACTGTATGAAAATATGTGTTGTGTGGAACTTAATATTTAATTTTTACATCGGTAAATTAAAAAATTTTTTTATATATATTTTTCTTTAACTGAACATCACAAGCATAAGATAACTTTTGAAATAAAATTAAATTAAAACTGGTCGTCACAACATGAAATAAGTTTGAAATTTTAATAATAATTATTATTAAAAAGAGGTTAAAAACCTAGAAATCTTATTATTTTTATACATTAACAAAAATCTTACCTTGCCAGAGACAGCGCTTCAGTCGAAATGCAGTTGCCATGCCTTCCATTCCAAATACTTCATTTGATATGCAACTTTGCAGGCGCTCTTGCATTAAAACACATGAAAACTTCCTTTCGCAAATTATTTTCACTATTAAATTTATCAACTGTTGGAAGAAAACTAGAAAAAGGCTGTTCTCAGATGGCTTATCTTTATAAATCAGCAGACTCATCTTAATAAATCAGAGAACTCGCTGCAAATTTCATAGCGTTGAGCGTCGCTACTACGAAACATTTCCCAGATTGATGAAATATTTCTCAATTAATAATAAATAATTAAAGTTTTGCAGCAAAACTTAAGGATGATAGTAATAAAATCGAGACGGCCGATTTATAGAGATGAGTCATATGACAGCGAAATTTCTTTTAGTTTTCCTCCAATAGTTGAGAAAAGCGGTGGCAAGAAAATCGACTGCGAGTAACTTTAATTTTATTAGTGAAATGCAAGAACTGTGTGAAAATCCAATGATATATTTGAAATAATGGCAACTGCAATTTGTATGAAGTGCTGTCTATGTCAAGGAAAGTACTTTTTTCCTATCTTTATACAAAAATATTAGATTGTTTAAGCTTAAAGCCTTGATTGTTACCGATTTTAATTATATTTTGCCAAATTCATCAGTTATTCCTTCATATTCTTATAAGAATTAATTTTGTCAGTCGGTGATCAAAATTTTCGACTTAAATCTACTTTACTGACGCTACTCCAACGCTACCTTTAGAAAGACACATATTTCCAAAAGCTTTCAGAAAAAACCAAGACGGTTTTCATTTTATATATTCATCACATATAATTTTATTTATATATGAAAAGCGTCAGTCAAGTAGTTTTGTTCCCAGTTAAATTTTCGTAGCGATAAAATACTTATGTCGCAATGAAAATTTTCAGACTAGACCAGATAAACACAGGAGTGGGATGGTTCTTTCAATTGTTAGAGTATTAAACACAAAAATGAAAACATATGCAGTAATTTGGCAAGTTTCCAATATTTTTTTATAAATAGCAATTACACTTCAAATTAAAACAATCTTTGTAAATGTGCAGATAATATGACATAGACCAAAATTCTTTTCTTAACAATAACGAATTGATATCAAAAATTAATTGGCTTAAATCTAGTTTCCAAACGCTTCACCAAATTTAAAACTTAATTGGTACTTAAAGAGTTAAGAATTTTGCATATATATAAAGATATTTGCAAAAGCTGTCAAATGATACCAATACTGGCAAATACGTTCAAGAAATGTTGTGGAGATCCGCATTTCCATATGAAAACTTCGGAGGTCCATAACTCGAAAACATGCATTGCCGGGACTTTTTTCAATTTATATTCTGTACTTATATTTTAACTTTCTATCGCGCTGCTAATTATTTCTCATTTCGTGAAGCGCCCGTAAACTAAATTTGTTCTAAATTCTCACTTAGAATAAAAGTAAAAGAAAAATCATACCTTTTATCTTTCAGCAGTTCCTCTGCCGTGCTTAAACGCAATCGCACCGTTTTCATGCTCTGCAATGGAAATAGCTTACAAAATGGTGTTAAGAACTTAGGTCGCCAACAATAATGCGGATATTCTTTACACACAGACCACAAACGTTCGTTGTGTTCAAATAAATACGTATGACTTTTGCCAAAGAATAAGTAGTCATCCATGTCGTTGAAATAATCGCAGTAGAGTAGATTTTTTATATTTTTGATGGCTTGTTCTTGGTCGAACGGATCCCTTATCTGGTTTATGCCAAAGTTAAGCAAAGGCTCATAATGGTAGAAATTGCCTGGCATGGCATTTAAAATGTCACCCAAAAAAGTTGAACCTGATCTCCAAGTTGTTACTACAATACTACGTACTGGAACGCCTTCAGTTTCAGGTGTCAAGTCAGAAAGTTTTTCCGCCTCAACACCAAAACGTCCAGGATATTCAAAGTTTTCCATTTCGTTAACAACTTTGATGCGTTGTTGGGCGATAACATCGTTAATGGTGGCTGTCATGTTGTACATTACTGCTGTCTGCTGAGGCACGGCATGACTAAAACGTTCTCCAGTAAATACAGAGACTGAGCCAATACCATTGCCTGCAGAGGAATAGCCACCGGAGGCGGTGTTGGCGCTACCACCTGCCATATTTCCATTACCGCCACCTATTACACCACCCACGACACCGCCTGACGAAGAGGCTAACGAGGCGGGTAGTGGCCTGTGCTGAGTAGTGGCTATAAGCAGCAGAATGCACAAACCGCTTACGCCACAAATTCCTATAAGATTTGCTCTACGGGACATTTTACGTCGTTTTGTTATCAAGCCACTGCGCTGCTGAGATCTAGCCTTTGCTACTGTGGACGTTACTTTGCATCTAGTGCCACTACTAGTATTGCCGTTACCTTCAACCACCACCTGGACTCCTGTCAAAAGCGAAGTGGTCGCCGAATCTGTTTCCTCATAAGCACTCATAAATTTTTAGCAAATCTCTTCACTATAAATTTGTTAATCCAATCTTTTCCTTTTGCTTTTATAAAACAGTTCGAATTCTTTGCGTTCACTTTTCTTTTTCAGTTTTACCTTAAAACATATATTCACTTCCACATTTTGTTATATTTACCATTTTTATTCATTTTATATTATTTAAAGCAACTTGGGATAATATTTCTTCGTAAACAGAAATTTGCTTATTGAAACACAATTAATATTAAAATTTTATTTTTCCTTTAAATATTCCGTCCCTGCTCCTTAATCCTACTTAACTCAATCGCAAATGCAACCGACCACTTTCCGTGTGAATGTCAAACTAAATAAATGAATTGGTGAAAAGAAAGACGAAAACGTAGATTAAAAAAAACATAAATAATTGCCGTTTCTACATGCATTTTCGAGCAGAGGTACCAGATGTAAAAAAGTCATTCGATATCCCCTTAATTAATATTATACTTGATAATTACCAAATTCCTTATAAAGCTGTATGGAGAATTTGTAATTTTTTTCCGTATATTTTACACGAAATTTCTACGATGAAATGTAATTAAATCAATAGAGAAAATTATTTATATTAAATTTTTTTACGGTATTGGATATTTTTTTATCTAAAAACTTCCCGAACGCGCTAAAAATTTCCTGTAACTGGTTAGGCGTTGCTACACAAATGATGCCTTTTATAATCTCCATATGATTTATTATGCTAATACATTTATCAAGTAGCCGAATTTCTACAACAACAGGCATTTTGTTTGTGTAAAACTAACTATGTCAAACATGTTTTTGTTGCTCTCTCAAAAACAGGCTACAATAGCAAGCCAAACATTAATTTAATTTATGTATGCCTTTGTTATTTTTACAATCCTCTCTCAAAATAAAGAAATGGGTAAAACTCTTAATGGCGCGCTGTCTCAAATTAAAGAAATGAGTAAAAATTATATTGGCGCACATAAATGTAAACATATACGACGTGTAAAACATAAACGAACAAAAAAGTCACCTGATAAGTTGATTTTACTTCATAAATATATCTTGAAGGTGACCACATTCCTGCATTATCACCGCAATACAAAAACAACTGCCGATTTTATAGTGTGAAAAGTGTTAAAATTGTCAGTCGACACCATAAATAAAAACGTTAGTTAAATAAGAATTGAAAATGTCATTCCTAACTCAACAATTTTACAATCGATCTCTGCTATAAATATTTCGAGTTTTTTCTATTCCAAAAAGTTCTTCGCAATCTACTTCAGTTTTTTGTAAATTCGTATTTTGTGTTTTTGTATATACGAAACTACAACAATTTTTAATGATTCAGGCAACATAGATAAAAAATTATTTATAACAGTTTTTAATGTGGCACTTGGCAACTCATCTCATTTCTGCATAATCGAACAACCGATTAACTATCTCATAGGTACATCGCTGTTGTAAACAAAAAAATCCCATTATATATGTCAAAATGAGTAATTTTTTATTGTCAACTCACATGCTTGTTCTCTCAATTTCTCAAATCCAAATAGAATATTTGTTGGAAAAATTAAAAAAAAAAAATATCATAAATATAGCAATCTGTCGTAATTATTCGCCTTCGTATGCAGATAATCGTCGTCGTCGTAGTAGTTTTTGTGAAAAAGAAGAGGTTGAATGTGTGTATAAGTGCCGCCCGTCAAAAGAAATTTTTCAAAGAAAATTCAAGAAAATAAAATAGATTCATTATAATTAAATTAAATATTACTGAATAGAAGATAACGGTTTTAAATTACAATTGCCACAAAATGAGTTCAATTATTGTGCTGGATTCGTCCGATGAGGATGAGGTAAAAATTATTAAATGAAAAAATTTTGAAGAAAATGAATGAAGCAAAAAATGAAAAAAGTGTAATATATGTGTCGTTTAGTTTAGGGTAGTGTGTGTGTGTGTGTGTGTGTGTGCTAAAACTTAAACGATTACTTTTAATGTTTGTAGAGCTTACTAGAGAGTACATGTTGTAACAGCAGTAGTGATGTGAAAAAATGCAGAGAAAATAAACAAGTGCTAATATGTTCTAACAATTAAAACAAAACAATGCGTATAGTATATAATATGTAATGTCAATATATAATGAGTGACTTGAAGTTTATTCAGAACAAATTTTAATTGTTTTACTTAATTGTTATATCTATATAAAATATGCTTTCAGCAATTACTTTATAAAATCTGCGAAAGTTTTCAACATCACTAACTGCCTCTCTCTGTGTGCTCTTTTTAAAGGCTGTATAGAAGTCTCCAAAAACCAAAAATTTAATAAAAACAAAACATGTAAAATCTTGTTTATGGTTGTATGTATTTGTTGTGTATGCTTACAGGCTGCAAATGTGTGTGCTGTGCATTTCTATACATGCTAAGAGCTTTTTTTTTGTTAAATGTGGCCGTCTTATTTTGCAGTATTTGCCTTTTATATTATTGTTAATTACTCTTTTGAGTTCGCTGTACAGTTTACACCAAAAAATGTGATTGAATAACACGCAATTAGTTTTAATAGATGTATCTAGACCAAGTAGGATTTTATTATTGGGAGACTTAAACTCTCCAATTTTCTTACAGAGCTCTGTTATTAAACGAATTCCCGCGTTTTACTTTATTTTTATTTGGTTGATATTTAACATTAATATGTTTTTATAGCGGAAATGTTAAAATATATGTATTATATTTTGTTAACAGGTTGTCTATTTAAAATTATTTTTGTTAATGTGGTGTGATAAAAATGGATTAAACTTTTAATAAGTTCGAAAATAATTTATAATTTTGATGCAAATGTAAATATATATAATTACATATATGTATGTGTTTCTGTGGGAATGTCCTTTCTCCGAAATACTTTTCTTTAAGGATCAGTAGACATGTACGGCAAGCATAATAAATACAGTGGTGTTCGTTTATAACGAACACCACTGTATTTGGAACTAATTGTTTTGTTAACGTAAGTAGAGTAATAATAATAAAAATATATTTCAGAGTCCTCCGAAAAAAGCAAACCTTAAAATAACACCAGATGGCAGTACTATTTTTTCCGTCACAAATTCATCGGCTTCAAAAAATCATAATGCCAAGCAGAGAGCAATTCCGAGTGGTATTAGCATTACAGCACGCCTTAGTCCCGCAGGTTTGGTTGGTAACAGTTCTCATTTGCAATCATTGACTTCGAATACAATGACAGCATCATATCAAGCTCATTCTAGTATTATAAATAATGAGCGACAAAGTCCTACACCACCCAAAGGACAAATGGTTAGCAGTTCTAATATCAGAAAAAGAAAAACTCCCACACCACCACAACCCATGCCTCGATTGAATTCTAAAAACTATACATCAGCGTCAAATTCATCACCGGCAAAAGCAGCCACTACATTAGCACCACTACCACCCATAATGCCGATGATAACGGGAGTACATTCAATGGCTGCGGCTGGAGCTACACCTCCATTGCAACTTATGGCAACACCTCCACATAGTTTAGGAACCTTTATGGGCCTAAATGAACAATTAATGATAAATCCCCATTTATTACCATCTACACTGCCACCAAATACCACAATAACAGCTCACCCTAATCCAAATCAAAATAACATAAATAATAATTTCAAAATACACCTACCCTTTAACAAACCTTCCGCTACAACGCCATCACCTGCCGCTTCGCCAGCCTCTTCAGCGCCTAAAACGCCATCGCCTCAGTTGACGCCTTCGCCACAGCCCAATCGTGCAGACAAGAATGCCAAAAGAATAAAGCCACATACTATATTAAAATCATCCGACGAAAGTTGGCAAAGACAAAAATACAACGATAAACAATCACAACGGACACCCATATCTCTTAATAATGATATGGTTATTGAAATGTTGCCACCCTCCACAGAATCGCCGAAGTCAATATCTGCTTCATCGTCCAGACATCACACACCTATGACTTCACCTTCAACACCTAAATCTCGCAAATCACCGGATGTTATTATTATCTCAACACCCACCAATCATGCACAAAGTTTTCGAAAAAATTGTGAAGCTGTATTAGATCTTACCAATTCACCTGATAAAATGATTATTACAGATCCCACGGAAATTGTTGATCTAGTTAATACACCGAGTAACAATAAAAAACAAATAAATGGAGATGCTAAAAATGAGAAACCAGATAAAAAAGCTGAAAAACCACCACCTAAACACCCTCTTGAACCAGAATACGTAGAGTTAATTAAAGCATGTCGTCACGCCGATCCCTCCAAAGACATGGAGAAGCTTATTAAATCCAAGTTAATTAAATACTATTATGAGGTCCATAGTGATTATGTGAAATCAAAAAGCTTTCGTAAAAATATACGCAAGGTTGTTGAATCAATAAAGGTTAAACCAGATTTAGTATATTATAATCTCAAGACCATAGTAGAGGAACTTAAAATAAGACGTAAAGCCAGATTAGTTGAGGAGGGAACTGCTTCAAGTGCAAATACTGGAGCAGAGGTGGAAGAAATTAGTGCTGATATTACGGCAATAGAAACAAATGCTACAGAAGCTATTGTTAAAAGTGCAATGAGTACTGATGAAAAGACACCTGCTGCAACGCCGTCATCGGCAGAAATTTCAGCCACGGCGACAGCATCAACGGGAAACAAAAAAATTGATGAACAAATCAGGAAACTAAATAAAGCCCTTTATGTTTTGACTAAACGTATAGAAGTATTAGAACAGTCTGATGTTGATTGGGACGATGATGATTCAAGTTATCTTCAAGTTGAACGTTTTAAGAAGAGAGCTTGTCAGGTGAGTGGAATATTCGAATGAATTTAAACTGTAACAAAAACTACAAATAAAATGAAAATGAGCATACAATATCCAGTATTCTTTTTCTAGCATCTATGGTAAAACTTCTCTTAGTATCGTTTTATTTAAATTTCAAAATTTTATTCTCGCTCATAATTTTATTTTACGTTATTTTCACTTACACTTTCTATTTATATTTTTCTTTTGGGTTTTCAGATATATGAAAAAATTTGTGATCTTACGGGTGAAAGTAAAAATGCTCATCGCTTAGTGAAGAAACCTATTAAATTCAACGAGACTCGTATACCACAATTTAATAAGACTCTTCAAGCGTTTATCAATCGCACCAAGGAATTTCCGGATTATTTCGATGTTTTACGTATGTTGGAACACTGTAACCGCACCTACAGTTTGGGATTGGTAAACTTTGAAATTAAAAATTTAGGTGAGGTGATATTAAACGAAAAATAGCTCACAATTATAAAACTCGCCAATTAAATGATCTCTTAAATTTAATATTTTTTATGATTTGTACAATTTAGCTGAAGATGCGTTCATCAAAGTAGGAAAACTCTTGCAATCACGTCGTAAAGCAGACCTTTATGAAATGGTAACCCATTTTGCAGGTGATGGTAAAGATCCCGCTAAAACAGATCCGATATTGGCATCAAAATTAAATGAAAATCTTAAAAATCACAAAAAAATTAATGACATATTAGAGAAATTTGCTCGCAAGCAAGATATGCCCGATGAGGAGGAAGAAGAGAAGTCTGAAAATATTGAAGAAAATTCCGAAGAGAGGTCTACAGAAGTTATAGTCAAAAATGAAACCGAAATAATGTCGAAAAATCTTATTAAGGAGGTTGAAAATGACGCAGTGGAAAATTTGGATTTATTAAAGGCAGAAAAAATTGAAAATGAATCAGAATTGGATGCCAGTGTTAAAATGGAAGTAGATGAGGATGAAGAAGATGATGATGATGATGATGATGATGACGAGGAAGAAGATGAAGAAAACTTAGACGAACACGTAGAAACTTTGGCAAATGGCGATATATCGGATAATGAATCGGATAACGAAATAATACCCTCTAAAATCAGTAAAAAGAGCACAACTTCCGTAGATGATAAAGGAACCTCTAATAATGAGAATTTCGAAGTTGGGGCAAATATATTAAACTTTACAAGTACCACGAAAGATATCATAATAAAAGAAAATACAAAAAAAATATGTGGTGTGGATCAGGAATTATCTACAATAAAAGTCAACTCTGAAACAGAGAGTTTATTAGTAAATAATAATAATAACATTAATTCAATTATATTAACTAACGCGGCAAACACTATTGAAAATGCAAAAACTTCTCAATTTTTATGTCCTTCTTCACCACCTATTCCTTTTGTTTCTGCTACACCTACGCCAAATGGTAAATTTAAAGACACAAATCAGCTCAGCCATGATAGTAACGCAACCCCGTACATTACTACTGACACCTGCATTATAAATACAGCCTCTATCGCTTCAACAACTATGGCCGATTTAAAAATTGTACACGTTTCTAGTCTAGAACCCGAAAGTAATACTGTTACTTCTAATAATGGTAAGGAATTTCTTGTTAATACTATATCGTCGACAAATCAAAAATCTTTAGAAGAAATAGTTATATCCGATGAAGAATCATAGTGCTTATTAGATTTAACTATGCACAAATGAGAACAGTGATAATTAGTTTGATTATGTTTTTGCGCCTAAACGTTGAATGTGTAGTGTTCTAAAATGTAATTCTTTTTTTAATTTCACATAACCGGTTTTTCGGTGAACTTGATTTTGCCTAACTCTATGAGGTATATTTTTTTGTTGTGATAAATAATCTATGAAATTGTCGTTCACATATTATGGAACTGGGCGCAAAATAATGTATAATTTTTAATTCTATATCAACTTTTTTTACATTCAAATAAATTTTATTAATGGTTCTTCACAGTTAAAAATTATTTTTTAATTTTCTTTTAAAACCTTATTTATTTTTTTTGAACTTAACTCATATAGAGTTTATCGCACTTGTATTGTAGTTTAAATATTTATTGAATAAAAATCAACATTGAGATTTCACAACTTCAATTAAAAAAAATATACATTCACAATGATGAATACCATATTAATTATTTATATTTTATTTATTTTTTATATTTTTACTAAAATAAATTAAAAAAATGTTTGTCCTGGTTATTTATAATTATTTTAATTATCACTTTAAGTCAAGCTTTCTAAGCTGTATATAAAATAATTCCTAATTAATCAATAATTAGCATTAAGGAAATTTTAAATAGAAATAAATACTTTCTCTAATATCCCTACCTAGATTTAAAATAAGAAATTCGCATATTTTTAATCGTGTAAATAACAATTTAAATTACGTATACATATACATATATAATATATACATACTTACATAAAGCAACTTCTACTCTATTATTCGAAGTCGTTTAAATTTTTTAAATCATTGGTATTAAAATTTTATATAATTTTGTGTATAATTAGAATTTCTTGAACATATTTACTCTGCTAGTTTATTGTGTGTATCGGAATTCAAAGAAATTTTTTTACTCCATCAGACTTGAACTCGATATGTATTAAAACAAAGTAAATATGTAAGGAAAAGAAAATTAAAACGTTAAAATATACATTTATATAAATAAAATTTATATTTTTAAAACATTTCATTAATGTCAAACTTTAAAACATTTCTCGCATTTTTACTGTGATAATAGAAATTATTCGGGAATACATTTTTAAAAATATTTTTTTTTTATCAGTCTGCTTTAGACAGTTGCCGTGTAAACAACTGCTCTCTTTCTCTCTGATTAATTGATTGTGATTTCTTAACCGTTGAGTGTTTACATATTGGTTTTTTTTTTCTGTGGGAAGAATACAGTTATTTTTTGTTTTAGTAAATTTAATTTCTCATATTATTGGACAGTTATAAATTTAAAGACCGCCTATTGCCGTCGAAAAAATCATGAACGGGGGTGACCTCCCGAATTACAACCGGTTTAGAGAACTAGGTACTATGCCTGGGAAAATCAAAAGCAATAAGAACAAACGCTTTCGCTCTGATGATTTCCTCCCTTTGCTATCTGGTAGCATCAGCCACAACGACAGACTCCAATATTGAAACTGTTCCCCTTGCATCTTACAATGTATTTCAAATAGAACGAGGCTTTGATTTTATCAGCAAAGATCGTCTAGAAGTTTCTGAAATGAGAAGTGGTGACCTCTTAATCAAGGTTCCAAATAACAAAGTAGCGCAATTATATCTGAAAGCTCATTTCATAGATTGCATTCCAGTTAAAATCACTCTTCACAAAACTTTAAATACTGTCCAAGGACGCATCTTTTCGAGAAAAATTATTAACGTAACGAAGAAGAATTGATAGAATCACTTAAGTCCCAAAAAGTTGTCGATGTCCGCAAGATAACAAGACTTGATGGTAAGGAAATATTAGCCACAGGTGCAGCAATAGTAACTTTCGACCTTATATATCGTCCTGAAACTCTTAAACTGGGATGGGAGAGGGTTCCAGTAGAAGAATACATACCAAACCCCATGAAATGTAGAAATTGCCAGAAGATTGGACATACCAAAAAATTTTGCCGTAATGTTGAAATTTGTGAGGAATGTGGTACACCTACACCACCCACATAAATCATGCACACGAAAATATTGTGTTAATTGTCAAGTAGCGTCTCACACATTAAATGATCGAAACTGTCCAACTATTTGGAAACACAAGTCAGTTAATTTTTTGAGAATGTCAAGAAGATGCACAAATCGTGAAGCTTGGGAAAATATACAATGACAATCCTGCACTAAACACACTAAAACCCATTATTAAAAAATCAAAGAATGTACAAACATATGCACAAGTGCTAAACGAGCAACCGCCAAACAATAATTCAACAACGACAAATCCGCCGAGTGAGAAAAATCATGCATCTTCAGTAAGTTTTGTAAAATCTGACAACAAAATAAAAATATCTACATCGTACAACACTTCAACAATAACATCAGAACCTCAATCAGAAAACATAAACTCATCAACTTCATTTATCAACAACACTTTCATTTCTTCTCAAAATTCAACTCCCACACAAACTACATTAACAGAAATTAATTTTACGTCAAACGATTTTAACACAGAAGATGCAATTTCCAGTGATAACAATGAATCTAGAGATAACTTATGTTCTAGCATGAACATTGATAAAAACTTAACAGATGATATTATAATCAAAGACATAATTGAGGGCCTAGGCTTAACTACTCCTCCTAGATCATATTCTCGTAATCCAAACAGTGAAAACTCACCAACTTCTCAATTATATAAAAATTTTCCCGAACTAAATGTCATCATTACACCGGAAACATTAAAAAATCGAAACGTAAATTGGCAAGTGCAGGAAAATAAACAAAAAAGAATATTTTATGAATATTGGGCTTAATTTTACTCTTCTCCAGTGGAACATTCAGGGTTTCATTAATCATAAATTCGCACTAGAACTACTGGTTGCGTCACATAAACCGAATTTAATAGCGTTGCAGGAGACGCACATATATAGACATATATTGCACCTGCCTGGGTTCAAGGTATTTCATCACAACAAATATTACGAGTACGCAAAGTCTGGTATTTCTCTCCTCGTCAAAAACAACATTAACGTCACGAATCACACCACATCAATCGGAAATCTTTGTTTTTCAAAATATAATTATTAAATGCAAAATGGAAATTCAGATAACTAATGTATATAGAGAATGCGATGTAAACTTAACACCTGCTATGGTTCAATGCATTCCAATGGTAAATGCTGCCCATCATCTGTTGGTTGGTAAAGCTCTATTCAATACACAACATTATTACAATAATACCGATCGCGCAAAATGTACCTCCTGTGATGTAATTCTATCTGCTGCACACATCTGAACCGAATGTCCACTATCTAAAATTGATGAAGACTTGGATAATATGATTGACTGCACTAAAATCGTTAATCTACCATCTATAAAGAGAAGTCTTCAAATACACAATATTCAAGATGTATGAATGAGTCCTTTGCAAAAATGTTCATTTCTGTTTTAACTAATCTTAATGTAAATATATACATCCATATTAATCTTTGTATTAATTTTTAAATACTTCGGAATGTAAAGAATTTTTATTAAAGAGAATAACAACTGCTTTATTTGCGCGCATATGGTCTAGTCACCCGGCGCCTTTTTTATATTTTGTAAATTAATTTATAGAATATATTTCTAAATAAATAAATTTTTTTTTACGAAAATCTATAAATATTTTTGCCCCATTGAAGATTGAGATTAGATTAATTAATATTTTTATGTGAGCCTACACCACTACTCTTGTTCATCTAACCACCAAACGAAATCAGATAATCAATAACTCCAAAACAACGTACAAAAAAGACCTTTGATTTTTTAAAATCTACCACTTTTCACAGTCTTTCATATTAAACATTCGTTGGGCTAAATTTTTTCCTGTATATAGTATTTTCTTCCTTAAAGACTTGAATTTAAAAAATTTTGAAATGATAAAATTTGAATTCAAAACTAATTTCTAAATTTTAAGCAAAAAGAAAATAGAATTTATATGATTCATGATTTTAAATATGTAGAACTGTGTTTAAAGCAAATTTTTAGTGTATATGTTGATTTTAAAATCATGTGTTTTTTTTTCTTGAACAAAGATGTGGTTTACAATAAAAACATTTAGTAGGTCATATTTTCTTGTTTTACAGCAGCCAAACATTCTTGAATTATCTCTTTGGTTATTTATATTGCTGGCAATTTTAGTTGTTTATCAGTTTTAAGTGGGATCGGATTGCACGGCTTTAGTAAAAAAAATTTTGTAGAATGAATATCGATTTAGAAAGACAATATTCCCCTTCTTTATATACGAAAAGATTTCAAGCTTTCGAAAAGCCTAATGAAAAAGTCTTAAAACACTTTATAACTGTATCTGAAAATGGTAATTAGTGCTAAAAAGTTCATATTTGTTGAAAAACTGAAACTGAAATAATGAAAACTATAAATGAGCAGTTTATTTTGAAAGTGGCATAAGTCACGTTTTCAAAAATATAAAGTTAGTGATAGCATTAATTACAATTTAATAGTATCTGCTCTTTGATAAGAAATAAAAACTTTATTGAAATCTGATTAATGCCATTTCCATAACACACGGCTCAATTGTTTGCTTTGTAATTTTATTATTTTATAGACAAAAGTTGAACCAAGTGTTTGTCACGAATTTTTTTGATAGAGATTTAAAAAATTAAAATTTTCTCAAAAACTAACCGTACTCCTATAAGGAATTACAAAAAAAATACAACAAATTTTTTGCACTATATTAATTATAACTTTTGGCAGAGTAACATATTTTTATTTAATTAGCCACAAAATTAGCCCGTCAAACCTACAAAACTCGTTTAGATGTCCGGTATGGGGGTGAAAATGATAATCAACTATTAGATATTTACTTTAAGGTCAAAGAAGAAGGTATGATATTAATCTTAACAAAATTTTATTTTAGTTTAATACTTCATAGCTATGATTTTGTAAGGTACCCCTATATTAGTTTATATACACGGAGGATTTTGGCAGGAATTGGATAAAAATACCTCGGGTCCATTAGTGTATACCTCAATCGAATACAACTATCGCATCATCTTGGTTGATTATAACATATGTCCAGATGTTACTTTAAAACAAATTACCGAACAAATTTGTAGTTTCTTCAAATGGTTAAAAAATTATGCTTCTGAAACTAAAGCTACTAAAATTTCAATTTGTGGACATTCTGCTGGTGCCCATTTATCATTACAAATATTTAAGGACGAATTCAGATGTTTAAATCTAATTGATCACATATATTTAATAAGTGGTTTATATGATTTGCGAGAACTGTGGTCTTTAAATAGTTGTAATCTAGGCAATATTTTACATTTGAGTGCTGAAGAAGCCATTGAATTATCCCCCTTATGTTGGTCGTATAACGAGAATTTATTAAAGGAATGTAGAAAAACAGGTATAAAGATTCACGTAATAGTTGCAGAGAATGATAGCGAACGTTTTAAAAAGCAATCTCAAAATTTTTACCATATTATGAAAGAACTGCATTTGGAAGCTGTTTATAAAGAATTTGCAAAATATGATCATTTTGATATTATAGAAGAGTGTGCTAATCAAAATTCGGCAATAAGTCTTTACATATGTAAACATTTGCATTTATAAAATTATTTAAAATTACTTTTAAATACAACGGTTTTGCATATTGCCATACTTCATTTGATATAATTGCAATAGACTAACCTATAAATTAACATCTCTGTGCATTTCATAGTTTTTCATTTTATTTAAGAAACAATAAACATACCCCATGGAATGTTGTTATTTTATTTTAACACGTCATACTCCAGGGAAAATTGACAATTAACAAAATTATAAGATTTACTAGAATTACTTAGTAACTTTAACAATATTTTATTTGTACCATAAACTTGAGCAAAATGCAACAGGAGGAAGATAACTCTACATTATTCTTTGCTCGCAATGAGTATTATATTGGAAACTTCATGGGTTCTATCAACTTTGTTTTGCCTGAACAAGGTACGGCGGGTGCAGAATTATTGTCGTACATGTATTTGTCTTACTTGGCAATAGACTCGGGTAGACTGATACCAAGTGACATTAAAGAAAATAATAACACTCCATTGCTAGCTCTACGTTACGTCAATGAAGCATTCGAAAATAATGATAAAATAGAAGATATTCTTGAAAAATTAACTGATAAAGTAGCTGCTGGGGAAGATGATACTAATATCTGGCACATAGTTACCGCAATAGTGTACTGTTATGATCAACAATTCGAAAATGCACTAAAAATTTTACACGGCTCTACAAATTTAGAATCTATGGCTTTATCAGTACAATGTTTATTGCGCTTAAATCGTATTGAATTGGCTAAGCAATTGTTAAGTAAAATGCAAGAAATCTCTGATGATCACACTTTAACACAATTGGCTCAAGCTTGGGTTGCTTTAAGTTCGGGAACCGAGCAAATGCAAGACGCTTTTCATATTTATCAAGAATTTTGTGAAAAATATAAGCCAACTCCTCTACTTCTGAATGGTGAAGCTGTAGTACATCTGGGTTTAGAGAGATATGAGGAAGCTGAATCTGTTCTGAGAGAAGCATTAACCAAAAAGCATAATGATTATGATACTTTGATAAACATGATGGTATTATCACACTTAACTGGAAAATCTCATGAGACCATACAACGTTATTGGGAGCAATTAAGACAATTTTACCCTAAAAGTAATTTTGTTAAAGATTTCGACAAAAAATCATCTGAATTCGACAAGTTATGTTTGCAATATTCATTAGAGGGTACGGCCTAAGTGTTTTAAAAACTACATTCAAAATTATAACTATTTTATTTGTTCTATAAAATATCGAATGAATAAAAATATATACATATATTTTTTTTATATTTTTATTATAAAAGACAATGTGACATTAAAGAGGCAGTAGAATGGGTAATGTTAATAGCTGGAATAAAAAATTTTTAAGTTAAATGTTGATAAACAAAGAGCAATTGTCATATCGACTTACTTTTGTTTAAAACCATACTTTTTACGTTCGTAAAATAGATCTGTTTTGGAACTACCCAGATTCACAATTTTGGGACAGCCGTCTCTCTAAAATTTAATAAAAATTATATATGTATGTAGGTACCATGATATAAATATGTGCATACGTCTTTTTCTTGTGTGGTACACTCTTTACAGTAATAAGCATCCGACACGCCGGGCCCACCACAGATTACACAACGGCCTTGATAAGATCCATAATTGCATTCATCGCATATACGCACAAGAGTACAGGGTCTCACATACGAATCGCATATCACACATTTTCCATCACATTTTTCACACAAACGTCCAATTGCTGAAATATTAAACACATTATTTTCTGTAGTGAACATAACTATATTTACATACCGACTCCAGGCTGTTTGCGGCAAAAAATTAAATCTGGGTGATGTTTAGCCATCTTCTCACAACTTTCTTAAATTTTATTATTCAAAATTAATAAATGGAATTGTTTACTTTTAAGTTTTTCTTTTATTTGGTATTCTTCACATTAAAGTTGTCAATTAGCTGTCATCCGGCCTATTTAAAACAGAGATGTTTTCTCCACTTACACGTGTTATTGGCAACCATTAGAAGAAATTGTATACAAAACACAAAATTAAAGATTTGTTTAAATTTAGTTATTTCTTAATTACACTTCTTTAAATTAAATATTTAATGGCGATGCTAAACGATCAGCCGAAAATAAAACTTGGTGATTATATTGTCATACAAAGGCAAAAGTATACAAAGTTGCAAAAATTTGGAAATTTGGACGCCACGGCTACACTGGGAAAAGATCAATTAGAGCTAAAATCATTACTAGATCAACCATACGGTGCAACATTTAAAATGTGTCCCAAGGAAGAATTGGGAAAATCTCATAGAGGTCGTCAGAAACTTTTTTCACTAGAATTGTGCGATGAATTCGAAATGCGCAGTATACGAGACGTATTAGGCATTTCATCTAGTGGCGCAGACAATCGCAATATTATAGACGATGGCGATTCACAGGCCCTAAAACCGGAAGACATCGATAAACTTAGAGATGAATTAAATGCAAGCACAAAAATTATAGAAAAAATAGTGGAAAACTCTAAAACATTTCATAATAAAACAGAATATTCACAGGAAAAATATTTAAAGAAAAAGGAAAAGAAATATTTTGAATATATACAAATACGACAGCCCACTCTACGTTTAATTACCGATATACAGTACCGTCAAGATGCTGATAAAGTTATGGGTCTGCGTGTCGATACTTTGTCACAATTAATATCGTATTCGGGTGTTTCAGCGTTTGGCAATTACTTGTTGTATGAAAGTGGTTCAAATGGTCTTCTACCAGCAGCTTTTCTTAATTCTATGGGTGCCAATACAGAAGCAAAATTAATACATATGCATCCTGGCAATGTACCACAAAAACAAACTATATTAGCTTTAAATTTGCCAGAAGAACAATTACAAAGATGTATATCAGTTAATATATATTCGGTTTTACGAGAATTTTATCAAGGAGGAGAAGACCCTCAAAACTCCAACGAAGCAACAGAATTTGCAGAGCCCACTGAAAAGAAGCGGAAGTTGAACGATGAAAATAAAGGTAATTAAGTTTGTTGTTTTTAGTTTTTTTTAGTTCATTATGGAGCTAATTTTTAAATTTTATTGCAGCTTTTTCTGAAGTTCACTCTCCGAAACCAAAAACTTTACAAAAATGGCAATTAGAAAATAAGCGAGCCGTATGCTTAATGCGTGAAAAATTTGACTCCTTAGTAATAGCCGCTAAAGAACATCCCGCCAACTTGTTAAAGGAGCTCGTGCCCTTTGTGAAACCATCACGTCCTATTGTTATTTTTAGTCTCTGCAAAGAAGTTTTAATGGAACTGTATGTAGATTTAAAAACTAGCTCAAATGTCACAAATTTGCATTTGACTTCAAATTGGTTACGTTTATATCAAATTTTACCAAATCGCACACACCCGGAAGTAAACATGCAGGCAAATAGTGGCTATTTATTGTCAGGATGTACAGTGCGTTAACGAAATAATGACAAAAAAATTATGCCACAAATTTTCCACATATATGTTAAAAACGCTTACTGGCGAAATGTGAAAATTAAGAAAAAGCTTGTAAATTTATTTACAGCGGTATTTTTTTTTCAATGTATACAAACGCATTAACTATTAGGACATATTTTTGCCATTGTATAAAAGTAACTATTGCAGAAAGAAATTAATAAATTTGAAGTAAAACCACGTTTTTAAAAACCTCTGAAAAGAGCTTTTACCGCCTTCAACTTATACCAATGACCGCACTCACAACGTTTTGGAAAATCTTTTTCTACCCAAATATAGTTGACAAAACGACTATCCTTACCTACAATGAAAATAATGTTGAAATACCTTTTTTCATGCTTCTTTATCATGATGGAATTAAGGTCGGATTATCTTTTTTACCACATCCACGTTTTAAAACTTTAATATAAAAAGGATCGCAATTGCCTTCCATTAATGCTTCAATTTCTTTTTTCTAATTGTAGAGGATCCAACATTTCTTCACAATTAAAATAAAAAAAATTTTTTTAATCGCATTTTGTTTAAATAATTAAAGATGGAGTTAAAGAAAAATGTCTTTTATGAAGTAAAGATACATTAAAAATACGACGTAAAATGATCATCATTATTATAATATGAAAGAATTAATATTTGAATTTTTTTTTTTGTATTTTATAACTGTATGGAACAGGGTTGCCTGAAGAAGACAAAAGCAAAGTGATAAATCGCCAAAAAATTAAAATTTTCTAGAGTTTAAAAAACATGCTAGTTTTTGTAACATTGGTTTTTTATTAATATAATTAAAAGAAACAGTTTACATTTCAAATATCTGTACATATTTAAAAATTTTTTATTATTTGGGTAATTTTTCTTAATACTTTTTTTTAACCTTTTTTATTATTTTAACAATCTATTTTTTTAAGCTTTAAGGTTTTTTCTCTTTTTATTTATTCTCGATATTTCGTTAACCTTCGGTTAACATCTTCAGGAAGTTTTTTTTTTTTTTTTTTCTTCCTGAAGATGTTAACCGAAGGTTAACGAAATATCGAGAATAAATAAAAAGAGAAAAAACCTTAAAGCTTAAAAAAATAGATTGTTAAAATTATTTGGGTAATTTAAACCAATGTTTATCATAGTTTACACACCTACATATATAAAAACAAAAATTACTTTTGTAGTAAAAACTTTTGTATATAAAATCCACTTTGTTTAATATAAACACTAATTTTAGTGAGAAATTATTTTCCTGTCGTGAAAAATTTCGGACTGAACCTATTTTTAAAGAGGCATTTTCTATAACGCCCACTTTGACCTAATAAAAAGTGGGCTTGACAAAATTTTAAATTTCAGTTTATTCTGAATCGTGTACTGTATCGGCCTATCAAGTTTTGCCCAATTATCTTAAAAAACATCAAAAAGCAAAAACTTATTAAATGTGAAAAATAAAAACGGTTTTTTTTGTGAAACACCAGGTCAACAGAAGCTGGTAGCAAGTAAATACGGCGAAAAAGTTTTCTTGAAAACGTTATAACTCGATAACCGTAGGACAGATTTCAATAAATCTTTCACCATATGATATAGCGAAACTCACGCCGACGTTCGCCTAACAAAAAGTGGGCGTGGCAAAATTTTATTTTCGGATGATTCTCCATTATGTACTCTAGCAGCATAAGAAGTTTCATGCAAATATCTCAAAAACACCCGAGTTTTTAAGAATCTTTTGACTGAAAAAATTTTTAGGTTTGAAAAAGTTTTTTTTGTGATACACTGGACTACTTTTCAATTCTAGTTTTATACGCATCGAACTTTGCATGTCTAAAGCAACAACAACATCTTGCCTATTTTTTCCAATGCGTAAGTACAACTTAAAAATGTTTTTTTCGGGTTTTAACATTTTTTTTTATTGATTTCGATTTTAAACGTAAGATGCGTCTGTATTAATTAATAATATTAAATTGTAGTATATTTCATTATTAAAATCATGGCCTGTTTTTAAAGAGAAAAGTAACCAGTCGGTAAAAGTTATGCAAAAAAAAGCATTATACAGATTTTAATAGTACAAGGGCTGAATTTCCTACAAAGTTCATTGCCCTTTGTTTCCATTTAAAAGTAATAATTTAATTCTTTTTGGTTTAGGTTTTTGCCTTTTGGTTTATGTTTATTGTTAAGGTTACTTTTAAGTTAAATATCTTCTATTGAAAACAGAACGACATTTTTCATAAATGGCGTTGAACAGAGGATGTTATTTTAATTTAGACTGGAGCTTTTTCAACTAATTTGAACCAATGACCACACTCACAACGCTTAGGAGTAGCCTTTTGTAGCCACATCCACTGCACATAAGTTTGATCTTCTTCGCCTGCAAAGTATTAAATGCAAATTAAAAATTATTCGATGAGAAATAAAAAAAAAAAACTTACAGATACAACCAATAATACGGGCATCGAAGGCAGAGGGTATTAGGTTGGGATTTTCTTTAGTACCAGCACCGCGCTTGAACACTTTCATATCAAAAGGATTATCATTGCCGGCAGCTTTAGCCAACAATTCTCGTTTCTCAAGACCAGTAGCGTGTTCAAGAGGATCATTCATCACTAAACCGAAAAAAGACCATTAAGCCGTTAAAAAATATATTTATGCACTAAATATAATTCCAGATATTTTGTAATATTCAATAAATAATTTTAATTGCTCTCTATTACGTAGAAAATAAAGTTTTCCTTTTGAACATTCAACATTTTTATAGGAATTCATTCGGAACATTCCTCCAAACAGCATTTGTCGCGTTTGTATATCGCAGTTGCACAAATTTCAAAATAAAAAACAGCAAAAACTGAATTTTTTTAATTATATGCATTTAATGTCAAAAGCTGTCTAATAATTAAATAAAATAGTAAAATTAAATTAGATAAATGATGATGGTGAGAGGAAAAACGAGAGGAAAAGACAATTAAGTGACACAAGTTACATAAATAATACAATTTTAAATGTAATGAAAATATCTTGCACCGAAATTTTGGCCATTATGCAAGAATCGGAAAATTAAAAAAGGAGTTAAAAAATTTGTTTTTACAAATGTTGTTTATCAACCTCAACATTAACTATTTTCTTGTTTAGGGGTTTTATAGAATTGTTACATAAAGGCAATAAATTGATAGAATTTTTTATTTTATGAAATTTATGAAGACGGCATTTCTTCCTGGTAAAAAATAACCATTTTCTCATTATGTAACAATTTTCTAACAACTCGGCACTAACTGTCAAAGTGAAGGAGCCTCATTTTTCCACCTTCTCTCTAGGTGGAGTTGAGTGACATTTATTGGAACTTACTTTTGCAGAATCGTACTGGAGTGTATTTAATGTTTTGATGTGAAGCAGCACGAAATGTTATACGTCCACAAATTGCTGCCATTTTTTATTAATTTATGCAGTGGGTTTTCTCAAAAATTTTTTTATAAAAATTAAAATTTCGTAATTTCCACACAGTGCGGCGATGAAAAAATCACTTGTTCTTTCTACTGGCAGAGAAGCTACGGAGCAGAGTTGTTCGAAATATTAGCAAAACAGGCAAATGCACAGACATAGTTGCTTTTAAATGTATGAAAAAAACTGACATTAGGTTAGTTGACAGTGGTGTGTTTATGTCAGTTGACAGTGGTGTGTTTATAAGTTATCTTTGGTGAAGAAGTGATGTGCAAAAAATGGTTGCTGCCTTGAATAACTAAGAAAATAGGATAAATATATGGCCATACTTGGCATGGTAACAGAACGGTAGTATAGCAACTACTACCCCAAACAATTACTTCACTAAAAAGTTAGGTTGAAGTAAATACATTTAGTCTGATTGTAATAATATTAAAACAAAATGTCTACAAAGCCTCTTATCGCTTTTAATTGCTCTAAAAATGAACGTTTTCAAATTTCTGATAATTACAAAATGTTCCATCGTAAATTGAAAACTCAGTGGAATATAGAGCAGTTACGTTTATTTGTTATATTATATTATATATTGAAAGTAATGAATTAAAATTTGAAGTCGTCTGTTTTGATTTTAGAAATGATCAAGAATTAAACTTGGAAAATTTGTCAAAGTACAATATTTTTGTTTTGCCTGGTCCCCAGGATCAATTTACGGAAGATGAATTTCAAATATTAAAACACTATATAGAAAATGGCGGCTCACTATGGGTACTATTGGGTGAGGGTGGTGAATCTGAATTTAATACTAATGTGAATTTCTTTTTGGAACAATATGGAATTAATATAAATAATGGTAAGTTAAAATAAATAATAATTGTTTCAATAACCGGAGGCATATTATACCATTGAATATCGCATGAAATTTCAATACATTTTAATAAAATTTGGAATGCCGTAATTTTCACTCGAGATAGAAAATATGATTATTTATAAAGTCATGTACAATCGACTCTCGATAATTCCAAGTTCGCGGATAAAAGTTAATTATCAAAAAAGAAAAGAACATGCTGAACTGCTGGATAAGGCACAAAGAATTTTTTTTTTACTTTAACTGCGAAAGTTATTACTGGAAAAATCAATATTATATCCCGATGTAGTCAGTAAGCACTGCTTATAAACTCCGTGACAGAATAGAAGAGCAGCTTAAGTCGTCTTAACTATTTAAGGCATGTTAATAGGAAAAACACGTTAAGGAAGAGTACCACTGATACCGTAAATATTTTTTTGAGAAAAAAATTTTTCTGAGGTCCTGTGTTTTAAATGTACACAAAAAAAATGTGTTTTGCACATTTTGGTTAGATTATCTCGAGATATGATAGCGCTTTCCTGAGGCCAGATTCAGATTCAGCAAGTGGAAAAGTATAGTCTGACTCTTGGTTAGAAAATTTTATAAAATTTTGTTGGTCTGTGTTATTTGTTGTTTTTCTTTTACAAAAATCTCAACATGAAGATATTTCATATTGAGCGTAGAGACTATAAAAATATTCTACAGCGAAATAAGATGCCATTGTAAAGATTTCGAAGAATTATTTATTATTATTATAATTAGTATTATTTATTATAAAAGTGAAATGAGACTCAGATTATTGAGTTATCAAGGGCCTACTGTACACACAATGTTCGACATAACAATTTTTTCGTACCTGTGAGTTCTGGAAAAATTACCTTTTCTGAGCTTGTAAAGTTTTTTAATATTAACTGATAATATAATATTAACCAGTTTCAGACTAAAATTTTAAAATAAAAATAAACATCTCGCATTTTTCTGATGTGCATTAGTGTGTCTTTGTGTGTCAGTTGTTGTCGGAAGGTTTCAGTGGCGAAGGCATAGTCACTGGTCACTAAACAATACCGGCTTCAGCTGAAAACCTATTAACAAAAACATAAGAATCCATGAGTTTACTTTTTTTTTATTACACATATATATTTCTATTTTTAGATTTTCAAATTTAATTTTAAACTTTTTTGAAACAGACACTGTTGTACGTCCACATTATTATAAAAATTTGCACCCAAAGGAATGTTGCATTGGCGGAGGCGTAGTATGTGAATCTATGTGGCGTTATTTGTTGAAGCAACAAGTAGATGTGGTAGACTATGATTTTAGTGATGAAAAATACAAGCTACATTTTCAATATCCCTATGGAGCTACTCTAAACGTAACTGATCCGGCTAATGTTTTAATGACAACTGGCCCAGTAGTGTATCCATTCAATCGTCCCTTGATGGGTTATTACTGCAACCAGAAACAAGGCAAAATATTGGCCGTAGGATCGGGTTATATGTTTCATGATAAATATTTAACCAGCGATAAAACGAATGATGCTATTTTGGATTATATACTAAAGCTATTGGGTAGCAATGACATAACATTTAATCACTTGGATTTCAATGATGTAGAGGTGAACTATTTGCTCTTCCAAATGAATAAGTAAATATGTAGTACATGTGAATTCGCTCTTTTGTTTTAAAGTTAAATGATAATAGAACCTTTAACGATATTGGTTTCATCGCTGACTTACCCAAAGCCTGTTTAATTGATTCTATTGGTTCAGAAATTCCTGCAGATTTCAAACAAATGTTCGACATGAGTTTGTGTGGTCTGAGCAATCGTTTACTGAAGGATGTTATAAATGCTTATCAACAATTGAATGTAAAATATGAAGCTCTGAAAATAATTAAACCTCAATTTGAAATACCATTGCCTGCATTACAATTGGCGGTAAGTATAGACCAAGATGTGTCAGCTGTGGCAAATACATATGGCTCAAAACAGCTCAAACTTGTTGTATGCTAAAGGCAACCTGTTTTTTTTTTTTTTTTTTTTTTTTGGCGTGTGAGGTAGGGTTGAAAATGCCTTCGCAACCTGTTCAATCAATATTTCTTTATATATATTTTTTTTAATATTTAGCACATCTGACTTAATCTTAAGGCAAATATGTACATACATATATACTTATGTATATCAAATAAGTATGCATTAATTTTATTTGCAGACATTTCCACCGGTTTTTAGTGAACCAGCTGCACCACCTTTAGAACTCTTTGACCTGGATGAGGTTTTCAGTCCTCCCCGATCACAGCTGGCAAATATGACGGGCCAATGTTTACAATTACTGCAAGCTAAAGATCCATATAAGCTGCCAAATGCTAAAGAGTTGGAGAATTATATCAAAGAGTGTGCACGCATTACGGCCATTATAAATGATCAACATGACATACCGGCTGTAGAAATTTTAAATATTGTGGCTCAACAAATTATAAGCTATCGGCCCTATGAATGAATTCATTGCTTTAAAAATTTTAAGCCGCCCTTTTAGGTTGAAACTAAAGTCGATCAGTTACCAGGAAATGTGTCTCAAACATTAAACGAATTAAACTAAATAAAAATCAAACAATTTAATAAAAGTTTATTGTTGCAACAAAAACAACCTGATTTCTAAATTGCTGTGCTTGGCACATTCTTAAACTTATCAATTTGGAGTCTTCTGAGTTCAAGAACTTGGAAACTTTTTAAAAATTGCAAAACTTTTTCTTTATGCAATTTGCCAATCTCAAATTGCATTCAATTTTGTAAATCAATATGGTTTCATGTTAACATGATTTGGATAAACTTTTTTTTAGTGTTTGCAAAATCGCTTACAAAAAATTATTTCAACATGAATCATTAAACAAAAACAATAAAATAAACGCCAAACAAATTAAAGAAAAACGAGCGCATAGAGTAAATTTTTGTTGAAAACGTTAACGCGTAGTTATTTAACACCATATGGGAGAAAAAAAAAATTAAAAATACCCGTCGCTAGTGTTAAAAGTTATAAAATCATTCCATTTTCAGCATCTGCCTAAATATCTAAATCATAAATAAATTTCATAAAAATTTCACTTTTTCTTTGGGTGTCGCGGTAGTCTAGTGAGTACTGCGCTACTTTTTAAGCTTGAGGGTTATGGGTTCGATTCTTAACGTTGTATCACTACAACACGTAAACGTTTTCCCACAACAGGTATCACAATGGGGACATAATAAAATTGGACCCAAGTGAGCTTGAGAACTTTCTTAACCTTTACATCCAGCCGATCGAACCTACTTGTTGCTTGTTTTACGTTTATTAATTCGTTAGTGTTAGCTGAACGGATGTAGCTAAAGTGCACTTTAAAATCGGCTTTCACATAGAAATTTTCTACTTCAAGCAGACATTAGCTTTAACTCATAAATATTAGATAAACTATATGCATATATAGTGTCGACTCTCGATTATTTATAATTTAAATAATTTATAATTTAAATTATGGAGGGATTCAAATTAACGAAAGTTTAATTAAAATTTCAGATTTTTTCTTGCGAACCTTTTTACACAAATTTCCTTCTAGAATTTTTTTATATTTTCATTTAAAGTAAAACAATAATATTTTTTTTTTATATCTCAGCGTTCTTTGGAAGTTGTTGAAAACGAGAATAAAATTTTCAAGTTTGTTTTTACTTTCTCGGGTGAGAATTATTTTAAATTTTATAAAAGCAGCAACTAACTAACAATAAATTAAAATTTATTAACATTATTCGAAATTTAAAACTTGTGGGAAATGGGAAAAATTGCCACAAATTATTAAAAAAAAATATATGTTTGCATTTATTTCATAAATCTATCACAATGATTTTCGGAAGGAAAAACAATTTATGAAATTCTACTTTATTAAAGAGTTTCACAAAATTTTTCAACTTAAAGAAGAAATTACGAAAAATAGAGAAAGAAGCATTTTGTCTACCTCAGAAATTTGAGCTTGAAATGTATTATTGAAATACTCTAGAGAAATTTAAAGTAATAAATTAAATTGATTGTATTAACACAGAAACCACTTGATAGTTCCGTAAATAATTAATATTTTATTTTGTTTGTGTGCTAGTGAACATTTAAGCGCCCTTCGCTTTACTAAGAAATAGGGGAAGTTTAAAATGGTGTCTTATTTTGATGATGAGAGGGGATTCCCCCTAAAAACATATTCAACATGCTAATAATGTGTTGACAAATTGTTAAACATAAATTAACGACAACTCAAGCGTAAAACAATTTTAAAGAGGATGTGTATTTTGTTTTTTTTAAATTATTTTCTTTTTTAAACAGTGATTAAATTTTTGGGTATTTAATTTAATGGTGTTGTTCAGAGGTAATTGAGATTGTGTGAATTAGTTCTTTGTTTTATGTTCAAAATAATTAAATATGGGGCAATCAGATTTATTGGATTTTTTTTTTATTATTAAAGAAATTTTAGTTTTTAAGAGGCAAACAAAATTCTCTAAGGGGAAATTAAAAGGAAAAAGAAAAAAAAAATGTTTTAAAAATGTTGTGATATTTTATAAAAAAAAAAAAAAATAGAAATTATAATAAAGTACCACAAGGAGGAAGCATTGTTTTATAACTAAATGTAGCCACCTTAAATTAGAAAACTATTGCGGAACTTTATGTATAAATTTCTTTGAAATAAAAAATATAATAAAAATATATTTTATTTCTTGCAGCAGCCGCTAAGAACAAAATAAAATTCTTTTTGTTGCGTTGCATGGAACTTGAAGCTTCCTTTTTTTCAAAATTATTTATGGCGCTGAACTAGATTCTTTGCTCTAATCAGCTCTATTTTCCGAGATATACCACTTTCAGAAAAATGAAGGTGCTTTCCTGGCAAATATGGACATAAGTACGTTGGAATGGTTTGCCATTTGCTTTTTAAATGCAATATATAATGCAAATAAATACGAAATTATCTTTCATCTGCCTTTTTACATCGTTTTTAAATCTATCCAGTACTTTCAGTGATATCGTCACCCAGGGGATGACTTTACACATGCGATGCACTGCACTGGAACTAGAGCATAGGCATAGTGAGAGAGATTACAAGTGGTGAAGGTTTATTCTCTTACAACTTTGCTTTTTGTCTATAGCATGTCGTATTACATTTTTAAGCTCTGTTTTAGTAATTATTTTACTTCGCTGGTGCTACCCAACACCGAGGAAGGAGGGCGTTCTGATCTGCCTGTGTATTGGTATCAGCTGAAGCCGATACTGTTTAGTAGCCAGTGGCTATGTCTTCCCCACTGAAACCTTCCGACAACAACTGACGCAAAGCCATACTAATGCACATCAGAAAAATGTGAAATGTTTTTACGACTTGGTCTGAAACTGGTCTCGAGAACGAACGACGAATTTTTCGCTGCGAACTTTCGCCATCAGAAATAAAACACATTTCTGCTTATGAAATCTAACACAACACCGCCGGCGATGAAATTCGTCGAGCGTCACAAACTGTGCGATAGATTTTTTTCTATTTCATACGGCGACGAAGGACGAACAAATTAGTATAGAGTTGCCGTTTTTCATTTTAGATTTTAAATATACATATTAGTTAGTAAATGTAATTTTTAACATACACTATTTAAGTTTTTATTATTATTATTTATCATAAAATTGCTTTTCAATTGTTCTTTGTTAATGTTTAATTTCTTCAAGTAATTTTGTTTGATACGGTAACACAGCCAGCAAACAACTTTGCTGATTATGACTTTTGTTCCAACTGTGTTGCCAACATTACTCGTGATGAGTTATTACTAGAAATTTTTTCCAAGCGACATCACAAACGTACAGCACTATGACGCGTTCTATTTCCTATAAATCATTGCCTGAGTCTAATATCAAAATAAACAATAAGTCAATTAAAGAAAAAATACTTCTTCCCATGTAGTCTGCTTTAAAACGCCACTAAAACTATTTTCATACTTTTTAGTCATTGAGTTTAAGAACCCCAGCAGGTGTTTAATGTGACATAAAAAATTAAACAAAAAATAAAAAAATAAGCCTGAATCTTTTATGGTGGTCGAAGTTATGGCTGTCATGTCCAATAAAGGTGTTTTTTCTTCAGACGACTTTATGATGGTTTTTTTTTATAAAAAACAGTGTCTTGTCGTTGGGTTTATTTAAATCATTGTTTGTATTACACTTTTAGTGTTTTTTTTTTATTTCAATAAGTTAATTGATTTAAAATTAATTAGTTGACAGTCAATAAAAAGTGAATAACATGAAAAATAACCAACAACTTTTATTTGTTATAAAAATTTATATGTACGAGTATATTGATAAAATTAAATGATTTATTATTTATTCCATAAAACTATTTTATATATTTTTAAACGTTGCATATTTTTAAATACAATTTTCTTTCAGACATACTTGTATAGACGCCATCGCATACCACCGTCAATATAAAAACATTTAACACTAATTAAAATTAATCAGTTTCAATAGCATAGTTAAAAGAATACTACGTATGTATGGACAGTAAAATCTCCATTGTGGACACCAATCGGACGAAAAGATCTTCGAACTGGTTTTAATGAGTTCGACTTAATAATTATTATTATTACGCGGAGGATGGCGTCCAGAACCTCCCATCATACCGAACAACCATAAAGAAGAACTGGCATGACTATCTTCGTGTAAATCCAATTTACTACCCTCGTTCGCAGGCCCCAAATTCGTGCCTATAGAGCTCCTGAATGCATAGTAGGCATTAAGGAACCTCCTTAGTCTTTCTCGAGTGGTCTTCCCCCAGGCAACCCTGGGTAGACTAAAGCTCCCCAGCTTGTACTGCCAAAGTGTTACTTCTCTTTGAAAAAAAATAAAAATAAAGCCCGATCATGATTCTACTGTAAACACCACTCATCATACAGTAACTTTGTAATGGCTCTTCGTGTGTTATACGCGGATTTTCGGTGACGCAGAGTTGATAATTCTTGTGCGTTCTTAACTCGTGCATGTCTTATTGTCGTGTATTTTATATCTGTTTATTTCATAAATGTCAAAGGAAAACTGACGATTTTAATTTGGCAGCGAATCGATCTACGCATTACAGAGAAAACTCACAATTCGGCCGAACAACACGTATGTGGGAAAATTCAAATCGATGTCCTTAAACACTACTCCCTCTATCACCCTTTCCATAACATTATTACCTATTTCCAGCACAATGAATCGCATGTGTAGGGGTCATAAACTGAGCACCGGTTTAAGATAAAAGCAAACAAACAAATAATGTACATATATACATATATTACCAACAATTGTCCTAGTGGTGAGTAGTGTGCATATGCATGTACGAATGCAGGTTATTTGCTCCTGGAACATTAAAATCAATAATTTTGAAGGAGTTGTTAAATATTTAAACAAAAATTGCCGACTTTGTAAACATGTCCATGTGTATTTAAAATATTAAAATGAACAACTTTGTTTGCCACAAGAAAAAAAAAAAGAACAGCTGTAAAATGTTGGCCGTTAGAAGTCATTGGTATGGGCCTTTTAAATTTGTACATACTTACACAGGCACACATAAACATGCTTTCTTCAAAGGTAAAAAAAAATCAGTCGAAAAGTGGAACTACTATCTACATTGGCTAAAAAAGTATCCGTACAGATGTATCGTACCCACAAATAACAAAAAATTATTACACCTACAAATGAAAATATAGTCTATTTTATAAAAATCTCCTGCAAAAATGTTTCCGTATATTTGCTCTACATATACAGTTGCGGTCAATAAAATCTAATTTTTTTTTTATCTGGGACCAGTGCTCATTGGAAATCCTCTACAAATACAACGCACTGCATTGGAACTAGATAGAGAGAGGGATATTGGGAGTTCTTGACCAATAGTTGTATGGCGAATTTTTTAATGAAACAATGTTGCCGTATGCTGAGGAAGTGCCTTCACTTTGTATCTTCTAACAACGGTCCAAAGCATACGAACAACTGTGCAAAGAAATGGTTCAATGATAACACGGTGCGACAGTCCAAAAAACCTGGGACCGGATATTATTTTTCTTGTAGGTCTTGTCGAGTTAAAGAAGAATCCAATAGTGAAATATGCCGGACACCTCCAAAATCCGGATTTACGGCTAAAAAACCGGTTTTTGTACCTTTGCGGACTTATAAGCCTGTAATTTTTATAATGTCAGGGAGTGACCTGCACAGCCGATGTTTTCTACTCTCCTGACGTTGCTCAATCTTTCTGGACTGGCAGTTCTAGGTTTTATTGAAGCTGTTTCTATTTTCGAAATAGCGAGTCTATCAACATTTTTTTTTCAATTTCTAACTATTCTTTATATTTATGACATTTGTTGATTCAAACGTTAATAGAAATATTTTAATTTTGGAATATAGAATAAATAGAATAAAACAAATATCATTCCTATAATCTTAATATGATTATGCTATAACAAACAAGAAACGTTTTAAATATTTCTCGAAATACATCACCACTAAAAGAAGCTAGTATCTTGTACGAAAACATTTTTGATTCAGTATACATTTTATCATCATCAATTATAATGCCTTTGGTATCCATTAGTATGTGTGCGTGTATGTATGCAGCATGTATATGAAAGTGTTTTATGACATTTATGAATGAAATCAAAAGAAAACCTATAAATGTTGTAGAAATGTTAAAGATACGCACAGACAGTAGTCGTCGTCATAGTGTTGTGGATTTTGAAGTGCAAAAAAAGAAATGCATTCAAGGTAACTTCCTTTAGGTGTCGAATTACAAAATATCTTTCTTTCACTTGGCAAATACGTATGTCCATACATACATACATACATATGTATATATGTACATGTGCATTAACTGAATACATACTCATATTTATGTTGTTGCATGAAAATACCTCGTATGTACTCGATTGTAAGTATATAAAATTAAATAAAAATTAGAAAGTTTAAAATAATACATATAGAAATACAATTGTCACAAAGTCCGAATAAATGTAAAACCACATAACAGAATTAACATATTACATACATACATACACATACACAGAATGAAAACACTTGGCATTTTTTCTGATGTTCATTAGTGCACCGTTGTGTCAGTTGTTGTCGGAAGGTTTCAGTGGTGAAGGCATAGTAACTGAACAGTACCGGCTTCAGCTGATACTAATCCACAAGTAACATCAGAGCACCAACATTCGTCGGTATTGTGCAGCAGCAGCGAGGTGCTGCAACACTGATATATAAAAAAAACTTGCAAAAGCAGAGTATGACAGTGAAGCTTCACCATATGCAATCCTCTCACTATCCCTTTCTTCTAGTTCCAGCGCAAGGCATCGCTGGTCCAAGATAAAAAACCTACAAAACAAATGCCACACCTGGTTCTTCATCTAAACATTACCCTCAATTAATAATCTGAAATTAAATTATTATACAAAATCAAAAAATTTATAATACCAATTAATAAATTAAATAATGATCATTTCAATTGAAAAATTGCCAACATCCTAAATAAATTTATTTATTAAAAAAGACTCCTAAAATTCTGAAAAAGAAAAACGACTTAAAAATAAATCTGAACATCAAACCCCCTACCATGAAGTTAAATAATGTCCCAAAATGTATAAATGACCAAAAAGAACAAACTTTCAAAAACCACTAACAATAATTAATGAAATTAAAAAAGAAAAAAACCAAACGACAACAACAACAACAAAGACACAAACGAATCACCTGTTCTTCAATGAAATTCCGGGAAAGTCCATGATCAAAATAAAACAATGTTAAACATAATTTCATTAAATTACCAGCTATTCTCCAGCCAGCACATTTAAAAAGCACAAATAGTTACCCACAATCACACACAGTCTTTGACAAAAAAACATATTTTATTTTTTGTTAATTGTGGCCGGTTCAGTGCAGGCGCAGCATTTATTTAAATTTTATATAAGTATGTATTTCCTTTTTTCTTTTAATCTTTTTATAATCGTGCTATAGAAGTGTGTTTAGAACAGGAAAAGTGTCGCCCATCATGTAGCAGTGGAGTTGAAAGCAATAAGAAGAATAACTATGACACAAAAAAGGTGACAAGAACAAACTGTCAAACTAACAGCATAGTGCACCACATGCACATATGCATAGATGCATGTATGGGTGTATATTCTGTATTAAAAAAGACAACAAAAAATCTTTATTAATACCAAGAACCGTAGCAAGAGAGTTAAATACCTTTTGTTGCTGTTGTCTGTTTCTGTTCCCTGGAACACGAAAAGTTATAATCACTCGAATAAAAGTGAGAAACCCCTACACAATCAATTAACAAGCTTAAGATTTATATTTAGATTGAATAAGAACAAACCAACAATAACTAAAATAGTAATAAAATGACAGAACAACAAAATTTCTACAGATTAAAATCTCATGTGCATTTTCATGAGCGTACGTAGTATTTATGTAACTATGTATGTAAGGTAGTATGGAAGTATCCTTTGCATTGACGATTAACCGGCCGTCCCTTATAAAGTAGTAATTTGTGTCACATTTGAAGAGAATTAGATATATTGACACTTATAGCGACAACAAAATATGCAAAAGTTGTGAATATTTAAGGAACAGGCAGAGTCTTCGGCGTTAATCGTCCTCGCGATTCACTGTCTACTATAGTTTGTAGTCTGCGGGGTATGACCGAAGTACTTTGAGCTGGATCGTGTTCCTAGTAACGGGGCATGGGAACTTCAGGTATCGTCTAAGAAGGATTGAGCTTCTTGAGGATGATATGTGCAGACTGCGGCTGGAGGAGGCTGAAACGGCGGCACGCATTGGGTGTAGCTGTAGCCTATGCCATCCCATCCTCGATGGTAGTGCGATGGGGTGATAACTAGCGACTCAGTAATGAGATTGCAAGTTGAGAAGTACCACTCGACTATCAGATGTCAAATGCTAGGTTTGGCGCAGATCTCAATGATTGATGGGTCTGCCACTTGTTGCACAGAACAAATATGAATTAAATTTTTCCCAATTAAGTCTTTATTGCTTCGATGTCCCCTACACGGGGAAAAAATAGTATACAGCAATATCACAGAGAACAACTTTACGTTTTATTTGGATGATCACGATTAAGAATCGATGCTTAGTTGGACGGTCATAAAATATTTCGCAACAAAAAGTCAGTCTTTATAAGATCTCCAAGTCTAAGTAAGGCCTCTTTTATTAGACTTAAAACATAATACAGATTGGTGCACCCAAGGCACAAAGTGAGCCGGCCAGCTATTACATATTTGGATGATTCCGATCTGATGTCCACGGTTCCCAAGGTATTAGAAAAGGACTTGGAAAAGATTAGTGTAGGCAAGAGAGAAAGAGAGAGATGGTGAATCGATAGAGTACAACTATGCTGTTAAGCATTTTCTTAATTTATAAATCAGAGTTGGTGCGTCTCTAATCAGCAGTAGATGTATTAATTTTTCAAGCTAATTGACAGTCATTTTGCTTGTTAATTTACTGCGCGAATGTTTTCATTTATCAAATAAAACGGAAATAACTTTATGACCGGAATAGTGTTTGAATCCACTACCTTCTTGATGTACAGTTACCCAAGATAATCTTCATGAATATGTAGTTAGGTAGAACCCTGACTTCGTTATAACCTCCTGTTCATATTCAGTGTTTTTCAATGTAAATTCTTTTTATTCGTCTCAAAAATTTTTTTTTCTTCAAATTATTTAAATTAAAATGAAAAAATTAAATTTGAAATTAATTTCCAATTAGTTTGGATTAATGAAAACTTGTGTATGCTTTACTTATTCACCAAAAATGCGCAATTGCCGAGAATTAATTTGTATTCCTTCGTATCACTTCATCACATTTGCCTCTTTTCTGCACTAGTCGTAGTTCCATGCAATGCATTGCACACTGAACACTGTCCCAAGCCAACAAATTTGATTTGGTGTTGATGTGTTTGTGCACATTAACGTCTGTTTAAATATGGCATAGTCACTCTCACATATGGCGATGTGAACTTTTATTTAATCTACGTATCTGCCAAGTATTTTCTATTTTATCTCTTATTCTAAATCAAGATCAGTAAAAATCGTTACATTACGATCTTATACGCATTGGAAAATCATTTCTGCCTTTAAAAGTTGATTGTTAATGCTGTGATTTTTATAGTTGAGGATAACGACAGTCTGAATGACATTGCGTGGTTGATCGTGTGTCTTGTCATGTTGTTCGGCCAGGAGATGATGTCGTTGATGGTGTTTATTTAGTTTGACATTTACAGCTTTTTAAATTGTTTAGAACTAATAAAAACAACAACAACAACAACAATAAAGAAAAGTAAATTAAAGCAAAACAAAGTACAAAATACCCACAGATCATGAACAAGATTGGAAGGGGGTCTATAAAAGAAACGATGTTTAATAAAATTGTTGAATATTAAAGTTAAATTGGAGAAAATAGATAAATTTTTAAACAGTGAATGCATAAATATTTTAAGAGTTCAAATAAATGAATATGTAAATTTATTAAGTATTAATTAATGAGGCGACATTGAATCTCTTCGTATGCTGGCAATAGCACAGTGGGATCTGTCGTACACGAAAATAAATTTGATTTGTTAAAAAAAAAAAAACACATGTTATAGGCAAATGCATTTGACACAATAATGTTAAATAATAAATTTGTTACAAAACAACAGTATTTTAGAAAAGATAGTTTAATTCTCTTAATCGTAACAATCGCTATTTAGATTTACAAGTATTTAAGTAGAGTTCGGGTTGAAATCTAATTAATAATTTAATTGAATCCACGTTTATTATAATCAACTCCTATTAAAACAGTGCAATCAAAATGTTAAAATCGAAAAAAAAAACGTGAAGTATTTTAATTAGAACTCTTAATTGATTCTGCAATTGAAATCTAATTATTCTTTTAATTGAATTTTCGTTTTTTTTAATTGATACTTGATTTTTAAAACATTGAAATGCACTTTTCGAGAACCGAAGTCTCTGTTTATTTTTCTCATTAGTTCGTTTCATAATTGAGTGGCGATGAGAGCTGCTACCGGTCGCCGTAGTCTCAGATGTAAGAAGGCAGGGGATTTGAATGGAAATTGTTAATGGAATATTTTGCCAGATGCCACGTTCAGTTATTTATGGATGCTCTAATTTTTAATGTATCTCTGTAGTCACGTGTGAAGGGAATGCTGCAGGAGTGACTTAAAAGGTGGATTTTAAAAATTTATGGATGAGTTTCTACAAACTACACAATTCATTTGAAGGAGTTTAAATATAAAATTTCTGGCTAAGACTACTGCCAATGATTATGACAAGGTATTTTATGAGCGAGAATTGAAACACCACTTGGTTATTTATTCGAACAGGATGGGTATGTTTCCCTGCTTAATATGAATATTAAATTAACAAATTTTCATCCTTAAAAGCAGAAGTATCAATATATCTGCTAATTGGCATGCCTGAAGCCACTCGTTTTGAATATGCCACACCATCGACATCATCTGCCTTCTCGTGGAATTATTCTATACTTCTGTCTAAGCCAGTAGTGCCTTTGTCATTTAAGAAATTCTTACAAGTCAACAATTAAAAATGTCCTAATTATTTTCACCAACATGACACTTCACATAATGATTCTTATGAAACTTTTGCTTAAGGGAAGCTTGATAAATGTTCATAAATTAATAATAAATAATTTTGTTTCAATTTCTTATGGTTAACCTTAATTTATTATTGGAAAATATTAAAGCACTAAATAAATAAAAGAAAATAAAGCCTTAATATCAAGATAAGAGATTTTGCACCGAAGGACAGAGAAAACACAAAACAAACCAAAAAATATTTTGAAAACTTCACAATTTAAATTCTTTCCTTGGGATGAGTACACAGTTTTTGTGTGCGATATAAAAACAAAAGATTCGTAATTTGTTTAATAAAAGAAAAAAAAAATTGTCACCAAATGCAAAACATGTTTAACGCCAGTCCTAACATAACTACAACACCATTAAAACCAAATCTTCACCAGCTCTGTGGCCAGCAATAAAATACGCAAAAACAAAAGCAAAAAGTGCTGCAACAAGCAGAACTGTTTAAGGAATCTCACTGGTACGTAGAGGAAGTTTTAACAAAATCAGCGAAAAAGAAGCCAAATTGCATAAAAGCTTAACAACAAGATAAACCTACAGATTTTGAACTGCTGGTGTTAAGAAACTAACAAAAAGGGAATTTGTATGAATGGTTTTTAACAGCGATTATCACGACGAAATGCTAACTTAAGTGCGAAGACAACACTGTAAGACATCGTGACAGGCACACAAGCGTGGTAATCTATGGGAGCGAAAATATGCTGCCATATTTTTAAAAGACAATACAATACAAACTCGACGAAGCTCTTAAGCTTGTCTGTAGAAACAGCCACGATCTAAGCGGGAATCGAACCCGCCTAATGCTCATGCACTAGACTACGGAGCCACCCGGAAAACCTATGCAGTTTTTTAAAAGTTGCTTAAAAGTCCATTTTAATAGATATTTGTTCTAAATTTCGGCACCAATCGAATGCTACAATTTGCCGCCAGCACTTTCAATTCTCAAAACATTTCAAATAAAATCCTTTAGAGCCACTTCTCTGCTCCAGAGTAGAAATTTATCCATTTGTACTCATACAGTTGTTGCTTTCTTTTCGACATTTTAGTTGCTGCCTTCTGGAGCATTGCGCATTCATTATTCCCTTACAGAGTAGTAGAGTGCTGTAGTAAATGAGATAAGGATCTTGTACGACAAGTTGTATTATGGGCTGTGTGTGCATGTTCATTTAACTGACTGCTGGGCTATAGTTTCAGCCAATATCAGCATCATCATTATCATCATTTTAACTGTTGACTCTACTCCATAAGTCTTCTTACTCTTCTGGCTTGAATTTACAGATCTCGCTGAGCTGGCTGGCTGCATGAATGACTGGCTGGCTGAATGGTGGTAAAAACAGGGGGTTTATGTTCTATTGTTATTGTTGTTGCTGTTAACTCCACATCTACTTTGTCTACTTGGTTGTTAAGTATTTAACCAGTTAGTCAGTCAGCCAGCCAGTCAGCCAGACACACAGGCTTGTAAGTGTTTGCTTGTATGCACGTTTTTTTCCTCTTCTTCTTAACAGACTGTTTAAATTTTCATATTTATGGCATTGCGTTAAATTGTTGACTTGTTAAATGGGTGTTCCTTTATGTTGGAATTTATACACACATACTTAAGGAACAATGATAACAAAAACAACAATAGCAACGAATAAACAATATTTTTCTGTTGATTTAAAAAATAAAAAATAACAAAAAAACGATATAGGCAATATGCTCCTTTTTCCATTGTCCAGTGGACAGACACAGCAAACTGCAGATCATAAAAAAGAAGCTGTAAACGTTTAAGCTGTTAATCTTTAATGACAAACCATTGTCAAATAAGACATAAATTGATTTTAAATACGACAGTATTTGGATATTGTGAGTATTGAATAAGAAAAGAACAATGCAGCGAAAAGTGGGTGATTTAAAAAAAATATTTCAATTGTGGCAGCGGTTTTCAGGTCTTCATTAAAAAATAGAAAACTTAATTGATATGAGTTGATCAAGGAAGAAGGAAGGGCAAACCAAAGGCCTAGTAAAATAGTCAGAGAGAAAAACTAGATTCAAATAATTTTTTTTTTTAATTTTCGCAAAGCTTTCTTAGTTTTTTTATATTTGTAAATTTAGAAATTCTCAATTATTTCTTTCAGCAGTTTAATATACACAAGCATTAGAATTTATGAAGTTTATTCCTTATGGACTTACAAGAAAGTAATTTTTTACTACTTTCAGGATCAGACACGGTTCCCATATGTTCATGAGCTTTTAAAATACAAGTTTTCATTTTTAATTCGTACCACTTATCACCATATTTTCACATCTTTATTTACATAAATAAAGTCATAATTCAAGAGATAATAGTAACATCCACACACGAATACGGGAACGATGAAAGGGTCTTTTGGGATTGAAAAGAGGCTGAGGTATTGTTTAGCGGCCCTAATCCTATTTTTCACTTCAATAAGAACGGTAAGAAACAAATAATAGGAAGCGGAACTGTGCAAATACTGGAACTACATAAGTGGTAAGCTCTTCACCATTACCTTTTGGAGAAGATATCTGAGATAATTCTCTCTGCTGGGCTCACAGGACATTCCTCTTGCAACAAAATCTTATCCACGAGAGTTGTATCTAATGAGAGCACGTTCAGATTTTGCCGATAATATAAGGAAGCCACGGAACACATGATTATAGATTTTTCAGCACTGGTACGTAGAAGTAATATGTATTCCCACTGAAGGAGTTCATTCAATTACTAAAGGCCCTCGACATATACTATCCGACAAAGCACTACAATAGATCTATTTGCTCGCAATGCAGAAAGACTTTTGCCCTACTCATTTATTACTGTTACCATGAGAAACATTTAGACAATGAATTCTGACAGAGAAGGCAGTGATTTGCTGGAAACTACAATTTATCTGTATACATTACGGTTTCTAGGATTGGAGTTTATTTTCACCTTTTTTCCAAGAACAAGAAGTAACAATCAAACAATTAAGATGCCTGCCAGAAATGGCGAAATTGTTCTGTACCTTTTTTTTGGAAGGGGATAGTGTAGAGCAGAAACAGGTGGTGAAATGATAATAGTAGGGCTTAGGCTAAGAAGTTAGGAAAGCTGGTGGACCTTCCCCGAAGGAGAACGCCCCATTTAAATGTGAGCTCAGCCCCATTACGATACCAAAAAAAAAAAAACAACCAGGATGTAGGTGCGAATTGAGCTCGCACCACCAGATTGAGAAGAGTAATGCGCAAGTCCACGGAAGCACCCTACTAGTGGGGCTTAATCCTTACACGATTCTGTCATTGATTTTTTTTTTTGTAAACCAGAACTGCTGTACCTCGGCTGTTTATTAGATACTAAATAATTTTAAAGCTAAATGAGAAGCATTTTGTAAGCCATTGAACTTCGAGGAATTAAATTTGAAGAAAATAATATGAAGTACTTCAAACTACTCATGTACCTATTAAGTATGAAAACTATGTGTATGCTATTCGTGCCTTATAGTAGTATTATTTTAGTATTTACTATTTTTAGTATTATTATATTATAGCAGTATTGATTTGGCTAAAGTTCAGTATGGTATTTCATTGGATGGGACCCAGACTATGTTCATTTACATGCACATACATACATATATTTCAATTCAATTTGTACACATCTCTATTTTATTAGTTCATATTGCTAAATAATCTTTGCAAATTGGCCACAAATATTTGTACCAATTTTAACTTAATCATGATTAAGCATGCAATGTTATTTCAGACACTCAAGGAAAAATTTCGTTATAAAAAATAAGATTAAATAAAATAATGTCTGATAAGTTTAGAAATGAGGCTATCATTAACAAAAAACTAAGAAGATAAAAAGAAAACACTACTCTGTGTGTCCGGAATTTGAGAAAAATTATGTTGGTTGCTCATTTTATATGGAATGTAAACTCCAATTTTCTTTAAAACGTATTAGGCGTCAATTCAAAATGTTTACTTACCATCCTTAAAGCAAAGAAAATTTACTGAAAAAGCAATAAATTTCCCGACTCAAAAACTAGTTCTTCAAATGTTATAATTCTATTTATTTTTATTTCAAATCCAACTGATTGCCTAATTAAGTATTTTTTCGAGCGAAACCCAACATTTTTACAAGCAGCATACAAATTTGTCTGTAGAATGTTGTTACAATCTGTTAGTAATGCATGTTTAACTGGATGCCACAATGACAACAACAGCAATAACACCTCGTACATTACCAACATACATAGTTGTGGCCTGTAAAAAGTGTCCAAACAAACACCAGGCCAAACACCAAAAAAATATCAAAAAAAATATCCAAAAAAAAACAGGAAAAACGAACAACTAAACGAAATCATAAAATAACAAACAACAACGTTGTAGGTCCTTCATACCACAATGGACATGATGATGGGCTCTCCAAATAAAACAAACAAACAAGCAAGCAGAAGAAGAACACACAGACGAACTGCAACTAAGAAGCAAATGCAATAACAGCAGCTAAAGAAGATTTGTCACCTGGTTGACAATAAGCAACTTCAAATTCAACGTTGGAGTAGTTTTGAGCATGGACGAGCTAAAGTTGTGTTACTACGAGTAGACAGTGCCAACGAACATCACTTACAAATGCCTCATCTTGAAATCTTTTCGTCTCTTTAAAAGTCCGTCTTTGTAGAAGCGTCTGTGTCAGCGCCACAAGCAGCATGAAAAGTGCACAGCTGATAATGATACCCAAAGATGGCAATCATAGCTTAATAATTTCTGCTGTGTCCATTTTACTTAAATTTTTTTTTATCTCATTCTCAGCTGTTTGACTAAAATCGTATGAAAACCATCATTTTATGGAAATATTCCAAATCGCACGATTTGCCAAAAAAATTGTCACTCCATTCTTTATTCAGTCCACACTATCTTATTTTTTTTTTACCACACATGGCATATTTGACAGACAGTGTAATTTTGTAGCATAGTGCATCAGGGCCTTTATTGACAGACCTGTCCCATTTTTTACGACTTTTACAAAATGTTTAGCATTTCAGTCCAAGTTCAAACGCTTTGACGAACTTATTGCTCATATTATAACTTATGAAAGGAAGTAGGAGCTTTAAATTTATAAGTAGATCTCTTTTAAAGCTTAAGATTAAAATACAGAGTTTTGAAAGAACCAAAAATAAAGGAAATAATGTTATGAAAATTGTTCTTGTTTTATTTTTTTATAATGTTCTTAAAATTAAAGCTTTGTAAAAATTTTTTATATCATTCACAATTTCGCCGCTTCTTGTATGTGGTAGAATTAAATAAAAAATTTAGCAATAAGAATATTTATTATTTAAAAAAAATGTACGGCAACGTGTACCCTTCCAACACATTTGAAAATTTAACGCTCTATTTTAAAAAGCAAAATCGTTTGTATAAAGAATTAATTCTTTGAAAGGCCGCTTTGTTAAAGCTCAAGTGTGCCATCGCGACTTTGAGATAAAAATTTAAATTAATTCTTTTCACTTAAGAACACGATTGGAGATCATTAAATTGTGTCGTCGTCGTTTTTTGTTTTAGGTTTTTTTTTACAAAAAACTTTGAATTTGCCACATCTTAAAATAAGTGAGAAAAAATAAAATGTTTTTTTAGGAATAAGAAAATATTTCTTCCGTTTTTTTAACTAAGCAAATACCTTAAAAATATTTTTTTTTCTAAGACAAATTTTAACACATCACACAAATCTTGGATTTCAAAATTTTAACATTTTAGAAAAAATAAGACTTGTTTTTTTTTTGTTAAAAAAATCATACAAGCTTGTAATTGTCATTGTCTAAACCATATAAAAACCGCAAGATCAGCAAGCGTATCAAACGTTACACAAAATTTTTTTATAACAAAAAAAAATAAAACACAACGTAACTGCATATAATTTTTTTTTCTCTTTAGAAAAAACCTGACGTAAATGACACCTTTAGTGTAGTTGCACAAAGAAAAAAATCGTCATAAAATAAAGGAAAAAAATTTAATAAAATAAAAAAAATTGCCATTTTCAAATGAAAAAAATTAAACACAAAATTGTGTATTTCACTGAATGACATTTTTATAGCTTCATTTTACATTTGAATTTAAGATAAAGTATGCTTGACTGTGATTAAGTATAATAATTGCAAGGTAATTTAAAAGTTTATCAAAATTTGAAGAAGTCATTTTACCAGAAATCTCAAAAGAAACCTTCAAAATAAATAAATTATATATTCCACGTAAAAATAATTGAAAATAAGAATTTATGAAGTACAATATTAAAACGCTTATGAAGTAAAAACATTGCCAATGAGTATAGTGTAGGGTGAATGAATAAAAATGTTACATTTTTCTAGATTTTTCTCTAATGACACTTGTGCTTTTCGAAAAATGTTGCAGAATTATGTACATATGTATGTATGTATTCCCCAGTTTAAGGGAAAAATTTCAATCAATAAAAAATAAATGCAAGTTTTTGAGAAAATGAATATGTACCTCCTACAGTCCATAAGTAATTCCCAATTAATTTGTTGTAAACATTCCATTTACACGCTGCCAGCGTGATTGTACAAGTCTAGTAGTTATGGAAGTGAGAGGAAACGAAAACGCCCAGTTGGCTGCATTAGTAGCCGGCTGCTTAATTATTTTGAAGACGGCAGGTACAGCTGAAAACTGATAGATGTTTTAATATTGCCACATTAAAATATTATACATTTATAAATATAAAATTACTTAAAACAAATCAATTTTTTTCTTTAAAACTTCTTGATTACTAAGGTATTTTTACATTTCTAGTGTTGATTTCTTCATTAACAAAATAAAATATTTATATGATCTCATTTATATGACATTTTTTTTATATTGGCAACACTGTTCATGCCCTCACAAAAATTTAAATTAGTCTAAGTTGCCAACACTTACAACGGTGCATTGTCCTTAAAATATTCATTCTCATATATACAATGTATTCTATTTTTGACGGGTTGTCGTCGGTAGCCTGCTGTCTTGAATGTGTTTCACGCATAAAGATTACTATATCACGCAACGGAAATAAAACTTTGCTGGAAATGTGGGGACTCTGTCGCCGCTGGACGCGTGTTGCGTCAATTTGACGAGCCAATTCAGACGAGAATGCTTTTTAGGCCTCATAATTTTTGTTCTTTCCAAAACACACGAGACTAATTCATCTGGCATAAAATGTATATGTATAGATAGCTTTGTGTGTGTTAGTATTTTATAATGATGCCGCGAGCCCATAAACCGCACCAAACAGTCACTCTTTGTGGGTGCATTGGTTTTTCGACAATCACTCTTGGATTCTCATTCGCCCAAATGCGGCAATTCTGTTTATTGACGAATCCACTGAGGTGAAAATGTGCCTCATAACTGAAGATGATTTTCTTCGAAAATTGATCATCCACTGTTGCCGTGGTCGCGGCGCCCATTTGGCCGATATTTTGTTCCATACATAATTGAGTAATACCAATATATCATAATAAAATAAAATTACAATAATTTCCTAAATAGTTTGTGTTTTATTCAAAATCAACATCGGCCCTTGAAATTTAACCACCCTTTATATTCATTTCGTATTTCGTATGTGTATATGTATTAGTTTCGTCCTGCTAATGCGGGAACCAAAGAATTTGCCTACAAGGTGCCATGTTATGCCAGGATAATTGTTCGTGTGTAAGTTGCAGAAACCGCTCCATGAAGATTTAGCATTTTGTTTGAATAAAAAATATTTTTCGCATTGACCAATGAGTATTTCAAGTCCAGTTTATAAAATTATATTTGAGTACAAACATATAAAAAAATACATGTGTATATATGTATGTATAATCATAAAAGACAATGCCAAATTTTAAATTTTAAAGCCACTGTTTTAAAAACGTTTGTAGAAAGATTCATTTAAAAATAATTTATTATTTTAGTTTTAAATAATTAAACAATTTATTAATTTTGAATACATAATTTGTCATTTTACTTCTTTTTTTTACACAATAACAAAACATGATGACCTAATTGATGTGGCTTAGCATACTGTCAGTGCTTTCTTGTATTGTATAGTTTGAGCTGACTAATGTCTGGCTCTATGCCTTCGACTTTCGTCACTTGACCACCCAAAGAAAATGCTGGCATTTTTGAAAATGTTTTTATGCTTTTTCGAATTCTTGAATTTGATGAAATATAGTTTTGACTTATTGTATTGTATTTATAAATTTGTGTTTTATGATATTTGGTTACTATGGGGTCTTATTATATTTTTTCAATATAAAGTCAATAACCCTAAAGACACAGTGGAGCAATTGTAACTTCTTTATACACTAATTACGATTTTTTTTTTATACAAAATGATTTACTAATGAAAGTGAAATAATATTGTAATAAATTCTTGAAATATTGAGAAGCAAATATGTACAGTTTAATTCCGATGCTTCGCCTCCTATTAAATCGAAAACGTTAATATTATTCGTAAGAAAATGTGGGTCCTTTAAAAAACAGTTTCTTTTTTAACATATCACGAAGAGGGTACAACTGAAAGAGTAGAGGAAATGACGTGAGAGATGGGCAGATATAACCACTGTATATCGTTTTCTGGCAAAAAGTGAAAATTAAATTAACCCCTTTAGTGGAATAAGTGCGATATCTACATATATTTATAGATAGTACAAATAATACTTGAGGGGATAGCTGGTTAATAATGCACAGTTTAGCTATTGTTCTTCCCAGTCGATCCCAGGGACCCTACTTTTTGAGAAAGGTAACGACGAATATTCCATATCATTGAGTCATCAAGTAGATATTCGTCCTTGCTCTAATAGCAGCCAGAGACGGGCAAGAAGTTATAAGCTGGAGCATCTTTTCGTCGTCACAACGGTACCTGTTGCCAGGACCATTTTGAGAAAGTGGTAGCGGTTATTTGTGCTGCTGCCTGAGTACCCTCTTCAACCAGAGGATCGTTAGTTCAATACCCAGCTAGACCAACATTTTTTTATTATACCTATGCCAACAGAGCAGTAACAGTTCGGCGCAGTAATATGCTTACAAAAATTAATGCCTCAACATAACATCGAAGACGCACAACTCTGCTTGCAAACCATATGATTTTTATTATTAAATTCGAACAATATTTGAAATCCAGTTTACGCCATAAAGTATCTGCATAATAAATATAAACTATTGAAATTAAAAACCAAATTAAGAGTAAATTATTTTATTGTCCAGCACAAATTAAAAAAAGAAACAAATACTCCGAAATAATTTTATACCCCAACGAGTATTAAATTCTTTTGAAACCCGACAAAGAATGCAGTTACATATGTTGGCATAATGAATACGTTTTCTGTAAGAAATACACACTAGGCCGAAAGTACACTAACACTGATGTAATTTTTGAGGTACAACTATTTGAATATGGAATGAAATTAATGATGATTGTTGTAGCCATCTACAGAAAACAAAAAAAAAAACAATTGTATTTTGATATTAAATATTTCATGATTTTTTTTGTTAATGTCATTGGCCTAGAAATTGTTGTTGTAAATGTTATAATAATTTGGATAAAATTGAATTTGTTCAGAAATATAGTCGTTTCATGTTAGTTTGTTTCTTTAACTGCAGTAACAGGTGCAATTAGTTTTCATTTGAAATAGACTAAACTTATCGATTCTATTAAATATTTTTGATTAACAAATTACTTTATATTCTGTTTGCTTTTTTGTTTAAGTTTTAATGTCACTTAAGACTTTAAACTACTTGTGGCTAATGGTGTTATTAATAGTATGCTTTTTTCTATTCAATATACGAAAATCTGTTACCATTACCATTTGAAAAATGTGTATTACGATTTTTATAAATATCGTATAAATAAATATTTACACCTTTTCTTATGTAATCTTAATCTTGGCGCCAGTTTAATGTCATAAAATCTTATTTATAAGTTTTATTTAATAAAGTTGTATAAAATAATATTTGAGCGTGGAAATCCAATAATTTTCCTAAGATTGAGTTGCATTGCAGTTTGGAGTTTAACGTCATCTAGTTTCATTCATAAAATTAGTAAATAGTTTTTAAATGTTTAAGTGACTACCTGAAATAGATACGATACAATAAAAACATTTGTCGAATACAGTGAACTCATGAAAGAAGTAATTTTTTTTTATTTTCTAACCAAATATTTTAAGAAGATTTATTTATCGTTCATTCTTTTTCAATTTTACAACTTAACAAGGGTAGTGGATTGCTTACTCTGCACGTCATAGAAAACTGATGTTACAACTCTGTAAAGTTATAAATGAATTAAAGGGATAGTGTTCATAAGAGACATGGGAAGTGAAGTGAATTTAGTTTTACAAGTCTTCTCTTGCAGAATCTCTAAAGACGATTTTACTTCGTCGCAGTTTACTTTGTTCAAATACCGACGTATGTACTATATCGTCATATAAAACGTAAAACCATGTAAGTGACGAAAATTTCAAAATCTGGTTTTCCTTTGCATATTGTGTACCACGTGAAAATGCACGTCCATACACAATAAAATATTTTGTCAAAATATAGGTGAATCTGTTAATTGTATACAAGTTTTGAAGAAACGCTTTTCGGGTTGCTCACTTAACTGTTTTATTAAGTTTTGTTCCATCTCCTGTAAAATATAAAAAAAGTGTAGTAACATGGTTTTACGTTTTATATGACGATATGTGATTTACATTAGCTAGACACTCAGACACTAAGCACATTAGCAAAATTTTTGAATCCGCAGTAGGATTTGAACCTAGGATTTTTCGGCCGTAATGCTAACTTCTATGCAGTTATTCTGCATGAAATTGCTATTAATTGGGTAAAAATGAGTGGACCTCTTGTATAAAGAGAAAAAAAATTCGAAATATTTTTCTTTGTGAGCTTGGCAATATATTATGAATTTTAAAAGAAATTTATATCTCTGAAATATTATTTAGAATGATGCGTTGTAAAATAAATAATAATTACATTTCATTACAACAATATTTTTTGACAGCACTTTGTGAGCATGAGTTTACGTTTGATGACCAATATATTTTTTACACATGCGAGCATGCATGAACACGTTTTAGGTTTCTTTGCATGCTCGTGAACGCAGTAAGTTTACATTTTAGTGTTGTTGCTGTAAAAATAAAAGAGTTCTTGCTTTCAAGTTTCTTAACGATAGTTAAGAACTTTCTTTGGAAACAAAATTTTTCCACTACAGAGTTTATTTATTGCAATATTGAATTAATATATAAAATTTCAAACAAATTTAAAGAACCACTTTGAAATTAAAATTTCTCATATCATAATTGCCAGCCTTCGTAGGGCATCTCTTACTTTCTTTATCCGAATTCTACTTAAATTTTCTTATAATTTAAAAATTTAAATATACTCGTATTGTGTAGTCTATAAATAATAGTAAAACTGAAATTCATTCATAAAATTTCTATTGAACATAATAGATTGTAAAACTGACCTCTACATTTTAAAAGTATTGTATTGCAAGAGAAAAATATCAAATTTAAAATCCAAAGATAAATGAATACATGTATATATGTACATACATATGTACACTTGTTGAAAATATTCTTTCTTATAACATTGCCTAGATGTGTATGAGAGCTTTCCTGATTTTTTTTTTATTTATAAAAATATAAGTTGGAACATGTCTATGAGAATAACAGGCAGTGATAGGAAATTTATGCTGCTTACACAAAACAAGAAAATTGTTTTCTTATATTTCATTAGAAATAAGTCAATGATCTTTTTTTCGCACTAAAATTAATAATTTGTAATTCAGTTAAATTTTTTTATTAAATTTTATGTGAATTAAAAATCAATCGTTTGTTTACATCACTGTTTAATTAAGCAACTAAACATATTTATTTCTTAAAAAAAACTATCCGTAATTATATATAAACAAAATATAAAGATTTGTATAGATTTAAATATTTGGCAGGAAAGTCATTGCTTCTTAGGACCCTCGCCGATGTTTAAAAATTTTCTTAGCTTCGCAACACGTTCATGCAACTTAGTTTCAGCCAATTGGCAAGCATCATAATTGTTAAAATGAACGAGCAGTCAATCAAGCAACCGAGTTCATGTTATAACATGAAATGAAATATTAAAAAGAATTTAAAAAAATATTAAAAAAATAACTAAGTACTTAAGGAGGCTGATTTGTATGGATGGTTGCGTTGTTGGCTGTTGGCATAAGTAGCTTAAACAACCATGGTGGTCGTACCACCAACACAGAGCAATTTTATTTTGTATTATAACTTTGTCTAATGATTCGGAAATCCGTCAGCAACAATAAAAACAAGTCATAATTAAAACACAAAAAAAATATTGAGCATACAAAATTATTGCCAGCAAAATACGGGACACACCATAAAGGAATTTGACACAGAAATTGAGCATAAACTTTACATTCTTTTTTTAAATTTTACAATACAAAATATTTGAGAAAAATAAACTTTAGAATGTATTAAACAATTAAACAGTGATGTTAACTGTACAGTAATTACAGTAAGTTGGTTAAATGTAGAGCAATGCAACTCAACTTATTGCATATACTAAAGTAATATGAAACGCGTTTTATGAGTAGTACCTTTGTTGAATTCTATATGCTTTGCTCATGCTAGAGAACACATTGTAAATTTCACAATACATAAATATAAAAGGGACATGAAATCGCATAATAAGAACACGCGCTTAAGAGTACCGTGTCATATACTGACGATTCTTGCAGTTATAAAAGCTGTGGCTGAATGATTCACGTAATACTTTATTTTAAACGATTTTCCTAAATAATAAGACAATGAAATCACATCGCAGTTGGCCAATGCGTATTACCAAACACATTTTTCTATCACACGCAATAGTTCAATTATTTGTTTGACTGTATAGTACGGTGTAGCATAATGTAGAAACCAAATCTTGCCCAAATCCATTTCTTCCATAATAGACCACAAAAGCCTCTTAAATCGAATCATTTCGTAAACTACATACGTATAACTATATTAACTTTTTGTCGTAATACCAATGACTTCCTACAAGGCACACCATAAATAAAAGAAAACAAAGAAAGTTAACAACCCTGAAATTAATGATGCATAATGGCTGCTCTTGTAGTGCGATATAATGTGCTGGCGATTTTAAACAAAATTATGAATACATCTACAAATTAATGAAAATCTCTGTAAACTGGCAGTAATAACTCCGCCACATGACAACTTGTCATTGCTTTATTATTTTAAAGAAGAAAAAAATCGCACCAGTCATTAAAGTTTAATTGAAAACAAAAATTTCTTTACATTTTTAGTTCATTGGAATACTTTAAGTTTTTCCCTTTAGCAACTTTAAAGCAATTTATTTCCAACTCTTGTTTTTCATGCTTCTAAATGTTCTTCTTATTAAAAAAAATGCAGCATGCTCATAGAAAATCTCTAGAGAGTGCAAAAAGAGTGGTAGAATTATTTCCAATTGAGTTGTTGTTTAGTGCGCACAATCGCCCTGTGAATCCAAATACACATCCTGTTTAAGCCAATGGCAGGTGGTCGTTAAGTGTGGGTGGTTTATATGGCAACAAACAGCCTGCTGTTGATGTGCTGGGGTTTCTATGCCACTCAGTTTTGTCAAGGAAATACACATTTTCAAAATGGCTGTTTAAATATTTACCCTGGCTCAACAACAACAACAACAACAACATGCACACATTTTTATTTGCTTAAGGGCAGATCTCTATGGATATACTTTTATTTGAACAGGCATTCAGCTATAAAAACGTAATAACAACTGTTATACCGTTAAAATTAATTCAATTAACTTTAGAGATTTGTACACTCTGTTGCTTTTTAAAGGGACAAAGAAAGTTCATAAATTCAAATATACTTTTTAAACTTTAAAAATTTTCAAGAATTTCACCAAAAAAAAAAGATTCAAACTTTATTGACGCCACTTTTGTTGAGACTTTGTCGCGTCTGTTAGCATGGCCTGCTGTTATTTGCCACTTTTTGTTTGTTTTTTTTTTCTTCTTTGCAATTTTTGGTGTCTTCTTATTAAAAACTTGTCTGTGATTTTGTGACAGTCTTGGCTTTTGGCTGACTTTTCTGAATTTGCTTGTTCTTCTGCTACGTTTATCTTGTATACTTGATTTAATCCTTAATTTTTGTGTTTCTCAAAAATTTATCTGTTCAATAATTTATTTTAATATTTAGTATGAGCTGAGGAAACCTTATGTTTAAATAAAGATTATGTGAAAGAAATTAATACAATTGATTGCACCCACCCTAAAGTTGTGTTTTTGAAAATATTTATTCTGCTGAAGTTTGTTTCGTCTTTTGTACTGTTTAAAGACCAGCAGTTTTGAAACTGTCTACAGTCTGTGATTAACTAGGTGAACTTAATTATTGGCGACATTTGCTTGTTGTGGCGCCCAATCAAGTGTTTAACAAATTTAATGAGCCATGTATCATAGAAAGCCAAAGGCAAAGCGTTCAGTTAAAGTATAACACAGAGATACCTTTCGATTTAAAATTCTTTCTGGTGAAATTTTATTCGAAAATAAGTTTCGTAGAAAGGGTCAACTGTTAACCCTTTTAGAGTGTAAAAGATTTCCAAGCAAAAAGCAGGTTGCCTTGTTGGTGGTATCTTATAAATTAATTATGAAATATGTTTTGAGCACTGATGCTTCCCCTCCAGTTTTCATTCCATTGCTGATTTTTTTTCTGAACTGATACGAAAAAGAAACTTAAGAAAGATAATTCTTTAACATTTCTTCATATTCAATATATATGTATATGAGGAATATATCAAGCTATAACCCCCAAAAATCAAATGTTACAGGGGAACGTTTTCTTTTTCAATCTCCACATACATAACCTGTATAACAGTCTAAATTATATGATATTTTGTGAAGTGATGCGTATAACCGAGAACTATCGATTTTCGTAAAAAAAGAAAATCATGGCGCTTTCGACTTTATGGCGGTTATGGCTCGATATCGTCGTTGCTCCGACAAAATCAGCTATGTGTTATTTTGAATAATTCTGTCATAGCTTCCCAGTGTCAAATTATTCAATACTTATAGCGAAATACGAACATAACAACAATAAAGCAATTGGCTATTAATAAATACGGCAAACCGGTTTTTTTTTTTGTTGTCCTGAAAAACTAGGAAAAAGCACATAGCTGATTTTGTCAGAATAACGACAATATGTATGTATATTTTCTTTTATTTTAGATAAAGAACTGTTTCCACTGACTATTGTTTTTATGATATTGTAGAACAAAATATAGCCATTACACAGATATAGACCACTTCATAAATGTCGGTCTTAAAAGGTTAATTGGTCTTAACTTAAAAACATGCATATGTAAATGTGACCGAAAGTACTTTTAACAATGTATTCCAATTTGGAACACAACATATTTAAAATTAATATTATAATGCATATTTTATTTTTTATTAATTATTTATAAATTGCTGAATTGTATCACAAAGAAATTATTTTTAGTTAAAGACGTGTATAAATATAATTACACACATATTTATTTATATATAGGAAATTTAATTTGCAATAAATACCAGGGGATTGACGACTGATATTGAACCCTGATTTTGCCTTTAAATAAATATACACCCAATACTGTTTTTACACAGTCTTTTTCTTGCAAGATATTGAAATAACATGTTTTACAAAAAATAATCTTATGCTGTTTCACAAGGATAAAGATATAAAAAAGGAATCTGCAGTTTCTGTGGTTCATGTATGGAATCATGTATGTATACAAGAGCTGCCACCTACTTTGGATAACTTTCATAACTTGGTTTATACTTTCAAAAACATGTCATATGGTAGTATAATCCTCTTTTTGTATAAATAGTTAGATTTATAGATTACTTGCTCTGCTTTGTACACAAATCTTTTCATAAATACAGATTTTCTTACTTTTTATATACTTAGTTTTGAAGTGTATCGTCACACTTGTGTTTATATTTATTGAAAGTAGAAAAAATGTGAATAATTTTTTGTTTCTATGACTAAATATAATAATAATATTAAATAAAAACGGCACTGAAGAAAAATAAACGACATTTTTATGTATTTCACAGAATTATTAATTAAGATGGCTGAATTAATTACATATGTATGTATATAAAATACTCTATATAAATATGTACTGTTTTTAATGCACGAATGTTTTTACACGGTCTTTCCTGTACCGTAGTGTGTAGCGTGTAAAAACGGGATTGGGTGTATACACATATACATCCATATGTATGGAAATGTAAATAAGTCCATACAAATTATAATTATTAATTATTAATTTTGTTTTAATATCAGCCAAATTTAAAAAATTACACTTTAATATAAGATTTTTAATGGAAATGAAAACTCCGGGCGATAAAAATAGAAAAATTGAGCAACTAAATCCCGCCCCAACAAACAACAATCATTCTTTAACAATAAATAGTAAAACACACAATTATTTCATTTACGTTTGCTGCATGTTGCAACTCAATGTTTTCCAAAATAACTATAAAAAAATATTCCATTATTAATATAGTATAAAAAATAAACTCACACAATCTCACGTTCTGTTTTCATTTACTTGCAAGAAAAATCACTCAAATTAACAGTGTGGCCAGAATGCTAGATTAATGTTTTTAATTATTTAGTTTTAGAAATACTATGTATAAATAAATATCGTTTGACAGGTATGCATTTGTCTTCATACGTCCTCGGTCTTACAATATGCTCAGTTTAGGAGCCTTTCTTTGACAAACAATTCAGTGCTTTCTAAATTTTGCTTAAAACACACAAGACTATTTAGGTAAACGTTACAGCAGTCCTCCATTTTGCAAATAACAAGTTTTGTTAAAAAAAATTAACTACATGGCAACGTTGGCCGTGAGTATATAACACCGTTGTAAAGGAGTTTTTAGGAAAAGCAACTGCAGAAAAAAAAACACCCAGCCAGCTGTTAAAGGAAGTTCACCACCTCTACAAAAACAACACTACGGCAACAAAAAAAATTACATAAATGTGTATGCGTGTGCTCGTTGATAAAAACTAACTCGTTTTTTCATCAGTTCGTATATGTTTTGTTGTTTTCTTAACTTGTATGGTTTTTGTATGAATGTGTGTTTGATCAGCTAAAGCTTGAGCAAATTACACGCAAATTTATGCGAATCAGTTGAAAAGTTACGGTTAATACGCAATCGTTAAAAAGCGATAAGTTAAATATTTTGAATTAATTTAGCGGGTGTTTTATAACTAATTTTAATATAAAATTTAGTGAAAATATTAAATCTATAAAATAGTTACCGAAAGTAGAAGGAAACATGTAAAAATTAAAAGAAATATAGTTAAGGAGAAATAATTATGATGGATACATTTTTATCCGTCAAGCGACCGACGGCTTTTGCCCTCATTAGTAGAGAGCAAATGAATTTCAGTATAAAAATGTCTACTGAACTGCTGGTTAGTGTCTATTTAGTTTAATACCAGCATAAAAAAGGAAATTAATGTAAATTGCTTTTAAATAAGGCGCGCCAGTTTGCAGTGAAAATTAATCAAAAAAATTTTAACATAAACATGCAAATTATTGTGGCAATAAATTATGTACAAATAACGAAACAACAATTCAATATTTCACACCATGCCTAAGAGTCTAGCAAATCGTTTATTTGAATTCTGAAACCAGTTACTAGCACTCGGTAACCGGCTGTCAACAGAAGTATTAAATTTATAAATTTTATACTGTAAAAAATTTAAGAAAAGCAAAAATTCAAATATGTTTTTTTTTTATTAAAAAAAAATTTTAATTAATTACATACATATGCATTTACATTAATGCAAGAAAAAGTACAATAAAATAAAAAGTTAGAACTGGTTACAAATTGTATGTCAACATGTTTTAAATAAAATCATTTAAAAAGTGCGGCCAAATAAATCATGTTACATTTTAATTTTCAAATACTTTTCCGTTGTTAATTTCCATTTCAAATAATTAATGATCCCAAGACGCGGCTAGATTATACTATGTTGTATAATGTACCGTGTTATCAAAATTATACAACACTGGATTACTACAAGGTGAGTTTTAGAAATTATAATTAATTTGAGAAAAAAATTAAAAAGTATTAACAATCATTTATACAATTATAATTATTTTATTATCGATCGTTCCCCGTTTGCGTTTTTCGCCAAAAAAAAAAAAACTAAAATCTTTTTCTTTTCTGAGTAATATTCTGCATTTAATATTCCTTTATGTTCCTTTCTGAAAAACATGTATTATTTTAAAAATATAATGCGTTCTTTTCTTATGATGTTCCCCTTAACAACAAAATAATGCTACATGTTCAACATTGATTTTAATTAAAGGGATATGAGTGCAGCTATGGGTTTGCAGCACAGCTGGTTTTGTTATTGCTTCGCAAAAAATTAATTATTTTTTAGTTCGTCACTCGTGATAATTATACAGTTTTAGCATTTATAGTTATTATTATGGAATGCTTGTAGTTTTTATTTTTTTATGCCTAAACATGTGTTCTTTTGTACACGTAAAATATGCAACAATTCTTAAAAATCAGCTGAACATTTAAAAATGTTGCCAAATCACATGTAACACTGGTACACTTTTCCTTCAGATAAGATTGTCTTTAAACGATAACGCAATCTAATGCACAGTGGTCGATGCTGCCATCTTGAGTTTATACTAGATTTTCATGAAATATATTTAATGAAGCAGAATGCAATCAGAAATTAAATAGAATAAGTGCATCCAGTTTTGACTCTCATTATGGCAGTTGTCATTTTGAATTATGTAGTTTGTCAATGCAGGACAGATATCGGCTGCTAACATATTACATATATTCATGCATTCCCAAATTCTAACTTACACGCATTAATATTTTTATACTTATATGGGAGTTAATTTTACACACATTTTTAATCTACCGCTCTTTATGATGATATAAACAAGTTTATAGTAATGTTATTTATTGTTTTCGTAATCTTCTCAGAGAATACCTGCATTTGGTACCCATATCATGTGGGTGGATAAAAAAATTTGTTCCGCCATTTTAGAACGTTCGCCATCTCTTATTAATATTGATGTCATTATGTTTTTAATTATTTTCAGCAAAACTTTTCATTTCATACCCATATCAACAGGATATAAAAAGTAGTTGGTCCACTCATCTCGGGGCGTCTGCCATATTGGAATCAGAGTGACGTCAAAAGTACTCTTAAAATATTAATTTAATGCACACAAATGTGCATGCAAAATTTCAGATTAATCGGTTGTAGTGTTTTTTTTCTTGGACCACTGTTCAGGAGATGTCCCCTTCACAAACAACGCATGCAGCGGAACTAGTTGGATAGTGTAGATAAGAGACAGGTGCTAAGAAGATAGAAGGATAGAGAGATTATTATATTATAACTTTGCAGTTGCGTCTTTTAAGGAATTAGTAAGGCAGAGTATTCCGGTAATGACATGTATTCGGACTTCACTTATCGAAGTTAATATAAATTTTCGCGATATATCTCCTTTCTCCTCCTTTCTTTGCGAACACAATTAGTACTTCATTCCAACTTTTGTGATATGCCTGGAACATTTCCAAAAGAGGTCTGTCAACAACCTTAAAAATTAATCTTTTGTCAGAACTCAGCTGCTCATGGATTCCGTTAAATGTTCGACTTTCCTTTAGTGAACTATTAAAATTGCGAGCAACAGTTATAGATGTTGCTTTTTCAAACGCAAGTAAAAAAGCGACCGGCAAGGAAAAACCAATAGAGCTCTGGAAAATTATAAATTGAGTTAAAGGACAGTGAAACGTTTTGGATATTCATCAGTTAATAAATATCTAAAGCGCACGGTAAATTCACGAAGAGACGTGTTGTTGATGTGTTGACGTGTGTTAATTATTAAACGTTCTGCAGCAATTGTTCTAAAAAAAGGTTTGAGAAACCCTTTAAAGGAAATGGACTGGTGAGATAATTAAGGAAAAATCAATAGTGCATATCCACACAATCTGCCCTTTTGCGTATTGCGGTTCTGGTCAACCTACATACAAAATATGGTGACTTCGATTCTCGAGCAGTGTATTGCTCTTTTCACTTTTTTAATAAAAATATTTGCACTTTTTTGTTACGTTTTAATATGCTGTGAAATGGCTTCATAGTCGAAATGTTGTAAATGAATTGGGAAAAATTGGATAAGAAGGGCAAGGCACTGTTGGTAGAAAAGAAAATAAAATTCATATTCACAAAATATACCAATTCAGTGAAATTTTGTTAAATGAAAGTATTACGATATTTTATTTAGTGAATATGGCGCAATGAAATCTACATACTTATTTTATTTATTTATTTTTTAATTAAATAAGGCCCTAACCTTAATTTCTGTCGACAATATTTTACCATACCCTGGCAACTGTTCAAATACAGGTGACGCTGTTAATAGTTTCTCCAGCTCTTCTACAGGATTCTATATGCTGCTCCTGAATTCCAAGCTATTTGTTTTGTTATTAAAATTGTTTGTTTTGTCTCGTTGAATAGTTAGCAAAAAAAAAACCATTGAGAAATCTTAACGCTTTCAATAAAGCAGCTTTTTTTCATTATTCGTAGCCCATATGAAATTCTATTTGTGTTTGGGCAACAACTAAACTGAGGGCAAATGCTGTAGATTGTATGTATGCCAGAGACCAAGTATAGCAACGACAAGAACAACTGTCATCTCTCAGGGCAACCCCCATTTTTTAATTTTATTCTCGTTTTTCTGTTTTGCTCGAACTGATGGCGAAGATGAGGTTGTGCACTGCTACGTAAATACGAGTACAAACATTTATAGATTTGGATTGACTGACTGACTGACAGACTGTCGTCTCTTGTTCTGTTGATCTGTCTGTCTGTCTGTTTGGCTTTTTTAGTGTTATTGTGTTGTATGTTTTTGTCTTGGTCTATGCATCCATGGAATGCCGCCTTCTTGCTGCTTTTCAGATATGCTCTGTTTGTTGTAATTTTCTGCTTGTAATCTGAGCTCCTTTCAAGTACTCGATATAAGTTTTTTTTTGTAATTTTTATTTTCATTTATTTTTGTAATAAAGCAATTTCAGTTAGTTTGAGATAAAAACAAATGTTTTGATTTGCTTAAATGTATTGAAAATAAGTTGTAAGAAGCAATAAAAAGTTAGTAGAAGGCTAAAACTTGCAGTGCGTAATTCCTTATCACTCGCTTTAGAACAACAGAATTAAGAAAATGTGCCAAAGTAATTTTATGCTCATAAAACTACTTTTGGGGAGAATGTTTTTGTTTTAATTTGGACGAGTTCTAAGGGAACGTCCGTCATGCTGTACCGGAACTTCGAAAAATTGTTTAGAGAGGGAGCTTACAGGTAGAAGTGTTTGTAGGAATTGAACATTCGAACACCGCAGAACGTGCAATTAATGTACGGAGTGTTCGGCTAAAATACAAAAATCCTCTATATTTTGTACAAATGGATACGCTTTCGATTACGACCTTATCATACGTTAAAAAGAATAAGTTTCGAAAACGAATTCCACTATATTATTAAACACATGTGTTGCGTAGCTTGAGTTTGTTGATACGAGGAAAAAGCTGTGGAATTGTTTCTTATACCTGATTCTTAAAAACCAAATGAGAAGAAAGCTTTCATAGTCTGGACACAACTGCAGTTTCAAAATAGATTTTAAAAAAGTTGCTACAGAAAATGTTTCATAATCTGGAGGGTGACTAAGCATTTACTGCCGTATTCATAAAACTTATAAACATAAAACTTTATTAAAGTTATCAGATAATAAAAATATTTTTTATGAATACGCCCAAGAGCGAATTCATATCAGGTGAACTTACAGGCCCTAATGGCGACTATTTATCATTGTTTGAAGTCAAAAATTTCATGAACTATTTTGACAACGTACAATGATTTTTGTGGGTGTTGTACTAGTAAGTTTACCTGGTATGAATTCGCCTTGAATACTGCACGTAATATTTAAAAAATTGTTAAAAAAAATGAGCGTCTACTCAGCAATTCAGGGAGCTTTTGATTCTTTAATATTTGTACCATACATAACTATAGATGACATAGTATTTTCAGTTATGCATGGGTGCAATTATCTTAATTTTTTATTTTTTTTCTAAAGTTACAAAATAAATTAATTTCCATATTAAAATTTTAATTTTTGCTAACAATTAAGCAAACGGAATTGTTAAATATTTTGCTAAAATATTTTTTTTCTGTGTATTCTAATTATTTAATTTAAAAACAAATGCTTTTTAATAAATCGCTCTTTCTGCGTTAATTTTTTTTTACTATATTTTTAATACTTGACAAATTGACAGTAAACTGTCATCGCAAAGTAATTTCACAAATAATAAGATTTCGCTCTTGTTGATAAACAATTTCTCAGACAAAACCAGAGCAAAAAAAAAGGTTTCTTTTCTCATTCAATCGTACGTTAAGACGTCATTAGAAAATCAACAAGGTTTTTGTTTAATGACAGACAATACACTTCAACAAGCACTCGCTCGCATAAAGGATATGGAAGAAGGAGCGAAAGAAGAACAAAAAACCTGACCCACTAAGTAGTTTTTCGTTTCAACAAAAAGATTCTTACGAACCAGATTTTCAACGAATTTAAACCACAAATGCAAAATACATAAAATTGATAAAGGATCCACAATTTACTGTCTGTCCAGCTGTCAAATTTTCTAAACACACAAAAAACAAAATTCTCAATTTATTTCAAACAGAAGCCAAAAAATTTTGCTTGAATTTAAATCGCAGTCATTATCAGCTTTAAATTTTGAAAATAAAAGAAAGAAAGGCGATTTGATTTTTTCTTTTAAAACAAACCCAGCAGTATTCGTAAGCAGGAAGAAAGTGTTCAAATTGTAGCTGCTCTTTTATTTCAAAGTTAATTCTAGAAATCAAAGGTCAATCGTAATTTTTTAGGGTCAGTTATATATTTCGTTGGTTTGTAGTCTTTACATTTTGTATGCCAAATTATTAATATTTTGAAGAAGGCAATCATTTGTTAAACAGTAGCCGTCAGTCAGCATAAATTTTAATTACCTGAAAATGTGTTTTGAATTGAGATTGTACCCTGTTGATAAGGAAGATTTGTGGGCGGTCAAAATACGGAAAATGTTATACAACACACATGCACACGCTCCCTTGCATTTATTTTAAGGAAGAATGAAAATTCAAACCGTTGAATTAAAGTATTAATTGCTGCATTGATACAAATTTTTTTTCGATTTGCAAAAGGTTTAAAAATTCAATTTTTAAAGAAAATTGCTGCATAAAATGTATTTGCAAGCCATCAACCAATATTACGGCGTCAAGATTTACATGCCCATTCAAATTGTATTTTGTTTTCGAGCAAAATACGCTTGAAACGCTGATTTGGGTTGGTCTGAAAAAGTGAGCCAAAATTTATTTTCACTGCACAAAAAGATGTAAAATCAAGTTTCAATTAAAAAAAACCAAGATTCAATTCAAATAATAATTAGATTTCAACCTATCACCAAAAAAACAGAAGCAATTAACAGTTTTATTCGAAAAAAATTTTAAAATTTGAACACCAAAATTAATTAAAATAAACGTGGACTCAATTAAATTATTAATTAAGAAAAAATTTTTCTGAGCAATAACTTAATTGGGAAAAATTAATTTTTTCTGTTTGAAAACTGGAAACTTAGATTTTTTATAAAAGATAAATTTACAAAATTTTTGTTTTCCTTTAAGCGCTTTATTTTTTATACGTATATTTGTTTAAGGTTCAATCAAAATTACTTCTAAACAGGTTGTAAAGTGAAATGTGAATTAAAAATGTTCCTAAATTCGGGCATTTCTACCGAAGCGGACATTCCTAAGCACAGTTAAAAAAAAAATAAATTTTTTTATAATTGAAAAACAATAAATGAACAGAAATAAAATTTTGGAATTTCGGAGAAGGAGCTTGAACACCGACCGCGAAGCCCCTATTTGATATACCCGGATGACTAAATCTTTAATGGCGGCCGAAAGTCGACTATGCAGAACATTTTTCATCCGCGAAGTCGCGCTTGGACATACACAGAGGCGGAAATCTCTAAGCCAGTGAATTAAATATTCCATTATAAGTATACTTATTTCCCCTGGAATACAAAACGGGCCCATTTACCCCTTTTGGGTAGCGTATATTTCGGAAAAAAGACTGGTTGAAGTATATGTATTTGTAATCAGTAACTGAATGAGAATTCCATTTTCTTCTGTACGTTGTTTTTTTACTATTCAGAAATAAAATGGACATTTTATAAAAGAACTGTTGTAAAAGAGTAATAAATTTTGCACAAAAGAGAAAGAATTTAAAAGAAAACATTTTTCATATTTTAAATTTCTCAGCACGTTTTCTTCAACATTATTCGACTTGTCCATTCTTTTATATCATTGCAAAACAAAAGCTAGAAAACATATTCTCGTATCAATAATTTTTTTTCTCTGCAAACGTTGTATTTTTGTTTACTCCATTGTCCAGCAATCTCGTTTTTTAAAGTTGTTTAAAAGTGGAAGGAGTGTGTCTCCATTTTTGGCAGTGCTGAAGAGTGCTTAATGTTCGACATTGCCCATTACACAGCAATGTGGCTTGTCTTCACATCAAGTTCTAGTACAAGTTGTTAACACTACACAGACACTGCTTTTTTCTATAAAGTTGATTTCTTAATATGAGTACTATTTTAAAACTGTGTGAATTCTTTTGAAATTTATTTTTTTATTTACATACATATTTATTATTGCACTTTTAAGGTTTCGCTTTTTACCTTAAAAATTTATTGTTGTTTCATCTCTCACTCATTCGTGTGCGAGTGAGTACTGCTCCACCACATGATTTCCTGTCACATTACATTCGCTTTAATGGACTTCAAAGTAGAAAAATGTAATAAGAAAAAATGTTTTATTTTTTGCTTTGAATATTTTTAACACTTTCATGTTTCGATTCTTTCAAGTTCTTTGATTCAAGTTTGAGACATTTTTCCTTTGTACTTTGGAAGATTAAAGAAAAAAGCAGAAAAGTGTAGTTCAACAAAACAAGTGGGCTGTCATAGTGCCAGCCAGTAGGCCTAATGGAAGAAGTGATACCAAGTAACTGCCATGAGAGATTTTATTTTAAAATTGTTTTAAACACTTTAAAGCTCTTCTAAGAAAACGGCCTTTGTTTGGTTAACGAGAATATGATTTTTTCCATTTTCATTTTCGGTACGTACTTTCCACTCATTAAAGTAAGTTTTAATCTATTTATCTATAACGTAAAATAAATTTGTTAAAAATAATTGCTGGCAAATCTTTCTGGCAGTCCTTGTTATCTATATTATATTAATTAACGTGTTTCTAACCGCCCCCTAAACAGATACGAACTAAAGATTTAATTTTCAACGTAAAAACGTTAATGAATTGTAGCTGTTGGATACAAAAACAATTCAGCCTAGACCACATAGGTTGTTAACAATAGACTTGGCCATAAAAAAAAGTATATATCTATGCATACAATACATATATAAAACCCACATAATAATGCCATAATTATGTAAACAAAAAACCCACACAATTCTTTAGGAGTTGAAGAGACTCAGGCTGTTGGCACCATGACTACTAAACAAATAAGAAGAGAAAAATAAGTAAAGAATACAAAAAACCCCAGGCGAAAGAATACCAAAAATAACAATCACAATTAAGTGACAAAATAATATACAAAAAGAAAAAATTATGTATATTATACAAAAAGCACCATTCAGTGCCATGATACCCGCAGTTTGGCTGTGCCATTCTTCATCAACTTACAAAACAAAGGATTCAATCTCGCAAGGCTCACCACACAGCCAACAAAGACGCCATTTTTATGTTGAAATTTATATGTTTGAAAGAAAAAAAACACACACACACGCGCATTAAAATGGTAGAAATTTTTTGCATGAATAGTCCTAAAACTGAATTAAATGCGCTTTTTTCTCTCAAAAGCCATTTTTGCACCAAAATATAAAAGCATCCTTCTTTTTTTTGTAATTCATGTACATATTTCAAAAAGGTCCCTTCCACTCATACAAACGAGACACATCCTTTTCAATGTTCATTTACAGCATTGAATTTAGAGTACAGCACTCTAGAGCAAATTACGGCCATCGTTTGCCATTTTCAATTTAAAACTCTGGTACAATTAAAAGATACGTTATTGTTCATTTTAGTTTCGTAGAGGTTTTGTTTTTAAATAGTGTTTTTTTAGGAAGAAAAAAAAAATAAAATACCCAGTTGGTAATTGCGACAAATAAATTTAAACCGTCACAAACGGAGGGCAGGATTGAAGTAAATTTGTTACCAGTCACTTTTTTAATAAAACTGAGGTTACATGATAAAATTAGCCTTACAAATTTTTCACACATACTGTTTGCTAAAAATCATTTATATTGATGGCTGTGACGTAAAAAAAACAAAACTGTTCATAAGAATAGCAGTCAGCTGTTTTCTTACCAGTAATTTGAAACACACAATTGAAAGACAATTTGAAAGCAAATTCCCATAAATTATAAATGTATTAGTGAAAAACTGTGAGTGTTTTCAAATTTTAAACTCCAAGTAAATTATTTTTGGAACAGTGTAAAGAAAATTAATAATGGAACATTCTGTTTGTCGGGCATGCACTGCCGAAAGTAATTGAGATGCTGAAGGATTTAGTATCAGATGTCTGTCAAACTACGCTAAACGTGCTAAAATCTCCCTCCTTAGTCCTCAGCAATAATAAGATAATGAATAAAATGCCTCTCCTTTTAGCATAAAAATGATTGCAACAACCTAACATCAGACACGCAGAAACTATGTTTACAAATACTCAAAAGAAAGCGAACAACTGCGGTGTTGTGCAAGAATTAAGTTCTGTGTCATTCTGTTCTCTATTCTCTAAGCTACCAGTTTTCAACCAGTTCCGGTGCAATGCACTGCACACGTAGTGGACATCCCTGAGCACTGGTCCAATTTGTTAATTTCCTACAGGCCATATAGTAGATACAACACGCACATACCCATCTAATTGAGAATTTCTGTACTTTACGTTGTGTGCGTGTCAGTTTGATCCTTATTATTATTGTTATAGCCTTTGATTCCCTTTTTGTTCTATATACATACATTGATGTATGTATATATGTATGTGTATATAGAAAAGTAAATTACATTTGTTTGCATGCTTATATTGTCCTGGACTACCGTTGCCACTGACTACTACTACTACTGCCACTGTTTGTTCTCCTCTCCTTTTTCCAGCATTTTTATTATAACGACAGTGGAATTGCTAACGATGCTGTTCAATTTCAGTTGATTTAAATGCCGAAATGATGATGATGATGATTGCTGTTGTTAAAAACGTCTCTTCTACTCTGCTCGTTTAGAACACACATTTTGTGGTTTCGAATTTCAATGAATTCGTCTTCTTTTATTATTTATTTGTTTCTATAAACCATTTTTGTTTTTGTTTGCAATTTCCAGTGCAAATAAATTGTATATAGAAAGCAACTGCTTCAAATGTTGGAAAATTTACGCCATATGAGCGAGTAGGTATTTAAAAGACTTTGTCAACATATTTTTCTACTATTTCCTTTTATTTATATAAATCTCCTATAGGAAGAAATATTTCATTACAAATAAATTAGACAAATTTCTTTTTGCATTAATTCATTTCTTGTATTCAGTTCATTTTTATCATGATAACGATTATCATCAACATCATGATCATGATTACGATCATCATTATGATCGTCATCTTCCTTCTCATCATTGTTATTTTGGCAGTAAAAATTTTTGGTATTCATATTTCTTCCTTATGCTGACATTAGCTTTATTACAATTATTTGTGGTTAATGTTGTTAATGTTCGCTTCGTGTAAGCCCGTCTGTCCGGCAATTTGTCTGTCTGTGACTCACGTTTTATATGAAATTTACTTTTGTAACACTTGTGTAGAGGAACCAACAATAGTTAAATAAAAAAATTATTTATTTTTTATTATAACGATGGCGCCGTAACTTATTTTAATTCATAAAATGCAAATAATGCCTTTTAAGTAATAAGAAGCCATTAAAAGCCAATTGCAATTATTTTATACGATGAGGTAGGTATTCACAGTTTGAGAGAAAGCACAAATAAATGCTAAATGAATTTTAATATTTGATAATAAATAACACTAATTATTTAAGCTTAAGGTCTTTTTAATATATTTAATATTTATTCTGATTCGATATTTCGCTACTCCTTTGTGCTTCTTCAGAAAAATTGGTTTTTGTTTATAATGAAAAAATATTTTTTTTATATATATATATATCTTATGTGTCCTTCCCCTGCCGATAACACCACTAGTTCATACATGCATGTAAAGTATAGCCCATAGAGGACTGCGACTAGTCCACGATTATCCCAAATGTCTATTTAACATTACGATGTCCTAGGGATGGGCCTAAAAACCCACTTTTGTATTCCAAAAACAACTTGATGGAGCAACTCAGAGAGTAATTTTAATGCACGAATACTCCTCGTATAACTATAACATGGTCCATAGCTGTATTACGTAGGACTTTGTTTAGTAACCAGTTTATTTCAGGGTCTGTAGTATCTATACTTTGGTTTAAATTTCAGCAAAAACGGCCAGATAATTTCGGAGAGGCATATATTATCCCCTTGTCACGTTCTAGTTTGGGGACAAGAAGGAGATAGATACTTTCTATTTTATTATTATATGAAAAAAGAGAATTTCATTAAAATCGGTCGAGACTTTTCGGATGAGTTCGACAAAAAAAAACCATCACAACAAAATTTTTATATATACGACTATATATCACATTTTTCTGATGTGCATTAGTGTGTCTTTGTGTGCCAGTTGTTGTCGGAAGGTTTCAGTGGCGAAAGCATAGTCACTGGTCACTGAACAATACCGGCTTCAGCTGACAGCAATCCACAATCACATCAGAACGCCCTCCTTCGTCGGTATTGTGTAGCACCGGCGAAGTAAAATAATAATAAAAATCAGTTATGTAAATCATATGTAATAAAAAAATTATTACTGAAGCAATAATTTAAAAAAAAAAAAATTTGTCCTTTAATTACAATTAATTTTCAAGCAAAATAATTTTTTAACTAAGAAAAAGTTATGAAAGGAAAATTAACTTGTTATTAACACTCTTCTAGTTGCATTAATTTACTCGAGACTTTTACTCTCTTTCAATTGAGTAATCCAAATTATTTCGCACTCATTTCTCTTACTACGAAACTCAGAAAAAGGAACCATACCAAATCCAACAACAACAAATTTTATATAAACTGGTTTTTATCTGATGATGGCGTACAAAACAACAACAAAATTTCGGCAGGTAAATTCATATTGTTTTGCTAACGACAGCAACTACAACAATAAACACACATCCCTGAAAAGATGCATCACACAAATTTTATACACTGTGAGTGCGTTTGTGTGTTTTTAATGTTGCTAGTTATTTTGGGGTGGGTTTTATTATGTTTGATGCGAAAAAAAACAAACAAAAGAATATTCCATGATATTGGATACGCCCATTTGATCTATTTTTAAATAGAGAAATTTTTTTAATTCCAAATTTGTATTTTATTTGCAGTAGTTGTCTAATTCTTTTAAATTGTTCCTTTTTTTTGTTGACTATTGAACAATAATGTCAGGAAAACATGATGTTAAGATAATGAGGAAGTAGAAGATTAAAACAAAAAACCTATAAAAGAATAGTTAAAATGGAAATGATAAAGACAAAGCCAAATAAAATATGATGGGAAAGATTTTTCTTTTATTTATTATTTCAAATGAATAATAAAGCACCAACATTTTTGTGGAGAGAATTGCAATTAAATAGATTCCCGGAGAAGTTACGTAATAATATGGCTACCTGCTGGTAGGCATATTTTTTGAAATTTGAAGCAAAATTAAAAAAAAAATTTTTATTTTTTAGCTAAATATCGGAATGAACTTATTGCACTTGAAACAATTGATCTCGTTCCCAATTCCAAAAATTTACATTAATTTTCCGCAAATATAATATTAGGAAAATTTGCCATTAACTCATAATGAATCACGTTTTATTTGCTTTATTTTAACGTAAAGTTTTTGTATGTTTGCCAATTGATCTTTTTACCAAAAGGAATGCTGAACAATAAACGATTGAGAGAGAAAGTGGTGGAAAAGTTTAATTTTCATTAATTCAAATGAAATTTAATATACCCCATGGCCACCAGGTGTCCTTGCCAAAAAATTGACAATGAAATTTATTAAAACCATTGGAATAAAATCATTAGAACACATAAAATCAAAGAAAATTTAAGAAAAACAGTTGTTTTTTTTATTTCTAAGAAAAAAGCAAAATATTTCTGCGGGTTAAATTGGAAGGAGTGACAGAAAAATACACAGATTAATTACAAAACTACCAATAATAAAATATAGACCAGACTACAAAACAATTGAATGAAATTGATACTTGAAATAAAAATAAAACATTTGAAATTGGAATTGGGTAAAGGAACTTAAAGTTTTTTTTTCATAAAATTGCAAACATTTGTTTTCATTATAATTATCTGTAGAAATGTAAAGAGAAACAAAAATTAAAATTATAAATAAAGTGTGCAATTTTTTTGTGAAACGAGTACCAAAAAAATTTTATAGCCTTTTAAAATCTCAAAGCAAATTAAAGAAAATTGTTTGAAGTGCTTCTTTTATTTCCAGCATTTACTTTCACTTTTTTTTTCTTGGGCATTAAAATCCTTTCTTTTGTTTTCTGGTATAATTATCAAGGATTAGTAGTCAAAGTCTTTTGCAATTATGTCGCAAGCAGACTTAGGCGTTTGTCACAGTCTTTGTCGCCAGCCGTTTTGTTGCTCTAATTCTGGAGGCTTTTTGGTATTAAAAAAATAAATAAAAAATGGTCTACAGGATTTGATTTAGCCGGCTTTAGCATAATGTTTATAGTAAATAACATATTTAATGCAAAACACAGAAGAAGATTTAAAGGATTAAGAAATACAAGGAGCACTACAGAAAAATACGAACAAAAGATTTGCGTATTTAAGTAAAAAGGGCAAATGAAATTCTTAAGAAAATAATGAAAAAATATGTATAACAATTGATTGTAATACAAAAATTTCTTAATGCTCTGATTATGTGTTTGAAACCACTCTTTGGTGCCAAGCAATAGGCTTAATGAGTTAGTCAAACTCATAACACCTACAACTGACTGACACTTTAAAATGAAAATAATAATAATGTGATATGTTGCTAATTTTTCTTAATTCTAACTAAATTTGTTAACAATATATCTAGTTCATGCCAAACAAAATTTTGCTGTTTCAGTGTTGCTTCCGTTGACGTGGTCCAGGTCTGCTTTATTCGTCTGTGAGGAATAACTCTCCATCTCAACCTTGTGGGGCTTTCTTTACTACTCAAGCAGCTGTAGAAAACATATATTTTATTAAATAATAAATAGTAAATATTTGGAGGATCTTGTCGAATAACTGAAATCACCGAAATATAATTTTAGACGAACATCGTCAAGAGCCGATATTAAAGTTTGACGTTTCGATACATGTTGAAATAAAATATAGTCTTTATTAAATGTATTGAAAAATAATTCAAGAATTTTTGTCAAAAATCTTGATCTGAAAACAAATAATAATTTTTAATGACCTTTGACATTTTTTGAGTCATCAGTAATTCGTTGAGAACTAGATCACTACAGATGGAACCCTTGTCATTTATTATTTTATTTTCTCCCTGTGAAACCTTAATTTTCTCAATGTTAAAAAAAAACAATTTTTCTAAGGGAAAATTGCACTTTTTAGTGCATTTCTCTTTGTTGGTATATTTTGTAAATTGTAAATATCCTGGCAAATGACGTGTAAAGGTACATGGATATTTTTCAAAGGTTTCTTTTAGAAAAACAAAAAAAAAATACTTTGGAAAAGTATCAAGTTACTTGACATACCTTTTTATGGTTGCACATGATTACTTTCTTTTGGAAGAAAATAAAAAAATTATTTTAATTGTTTAAGAAATTTATTTGCCAATGAAAAAAAAATTGAAATAAATTGATTAAGGGTTGAGAAAATTAAAAAAAGGTAACATCGTTAACAGCTTTTCGCTCAACATTTTTCTATTTTGACTTTCCTTAATCTCTACTCAATACCAAAAAGTCGGTTTAAAGTTTTCTGAAAATGGTTTGATTTCTTTGCTGATTTTTAAACTTGTTAATAAATGAAAGTTTAATAAGTTTAATATTGCTTTTTATCATTAAGCGAAAAGTTCATCTTTGAGATTTTCTTTAAAATTTCTATTCATAGTGTATGTTTAAATGAATTCTTAGCTTCTGAGCTTTGATGTTTTTAGCACAAAAGTTTTATTATGGAATGTCAGAAATTAATTCAAAAATATTTCTTAAGTTTATTTTTGCAATCTTGGTTTAGTTTTTAATCTAGTAATAGATGTTACTAGCATTACTAGAATTTGTTTACCTTTTAACCATCCTGACTATTTTATTTGTCTGAAGCATCGACTCAGCATTTCATTATTGACTGCTAAACTGATGTAAAGAAATAAATAAATACCTACGCACATAATACCAAGTAAAAAATCGGTCTGGGAGACTTGGAAAAACATAAATAATTAGGAAGTTTAAGGGTTTTTAAAGTTCTATAGCATGATTTTTGGATCACACAGAAAAAAGTAAATCAAAAGTTTAAATAAAAATGGTTTAATATCAATTAAAAAATTAATTAGATTTTAACTTGTAAAGAAATTAATAGTATCGATTACATTATTAAGGTTGACTTAATTGAATTAATTTACAATTAAATTTTGAATAATAATAATTAAAAATTTACTCAAATATTTTGAATATTACAAACAAATTTTTAATAGCAAAAAGCAAAAATATTTAAAATCAATATTTGTGTTGCATATAAGCATTTAAATTAAAATTAGCTGTGTATTTTAAAAAAATTAATTATTTATTTATTTATTGAGCGCAAAAATTAATTAAAATTTTTATTGAATTGATGAAACTATTAATTGAAAGAATACATATACGATAACAAATTTACGAAAAAATGTATCGCATAATTCACACGTTTTCAATTCTTTGTGCCCGCATTAAGAAGGCAATTTTATTTTGCACTGAGAATTTTATATTGTGCTTCAGAGTACGAGTTTTAAAACGAGATGCGAGCAGTATTTTTTTCTATCCCGATAATTTTGTATTTTTTGTAACTTAAAATTGAGTAAGTTTCAGCCTGTTTCAAACTATAAAAATAAAAAAGCATGCTTGAGCAAAACTGAGAAATTGTAATAGCATTCCGATTGTATATAATAGCCCGCAGATTATTTAGGGTTAATGGAAAATTCATTTAAACTTCTACCTACTTTTAATTTAATTTGGCGGAACCACCTACAACAGGTCTGTAATATCAGACTGATCAGTCTTCCACATGTAAACAACCAGTTTAGGATTAAAAAAAATAATTTTTAATACCCTTGGAGGAGTAAAAAAAAAATATTATGAAATTTATGTGGTGATAAAAGAATATTTAAAATAATGCGAACTGAATGACAGAGTTATGTTCACCATCCACCTGTCGCAACGAGTACAAAAATACATTAATATTTCATAATAAATTATTATCAATAAAAATTTTTAGATAATTAAATTTTATATTTTTTATATGTTTTCAATTCGTTGTTAAAGAGAAATACTCATTCAAATGATTGACAGCTCCCCCAGGCATTGATGCATGTAGAGTGTGTGGTTGTGTGTGTGCAACATTAATCCATAATGTCACATTCACTTACTACTAATTCGTATTGATATTGTTGTTGCCGCTGTGCTATTGTTGTTATTTCAGTGTGTTGCTTGTATATATTAAGCCGGAAATGAAGCGTTACCTTCAGTGAAGTGCAACTAACCAACTACTTATTCATACGTTCACTCAATCAGGCATACTCATACTCATACACACTCAGCTTCCTTATATGAATATTTGCTCAGACGAACATGTGTCAAATGTCTCAAGAATGACAAGTGTACAAAAAAAAAGAAAGGAAGAAAAATAATAAAGCGAAACTAGAACTGAAACATCTTAAAGAGCGCCAAATGTCAAAGAGTTGTCAACATGACCTACACCATTCCCACAGAAAGGGGAAAACGACACATTTTTGAAGAGTTGCAATGAAATTGAAAGTGTTACACGTTGCTCATCATTGTTTTTCTATAGCAGTTGCTCGTTGGTCGCTATTAAAAGATTTACAGGAAATTGTCAAATTTTTCAATGACGTACCAAATGTTCGATTCTAATTTTACTTGAAACACACCAACACTTTGAAATTTTAAAATTTTTATAAGGAAATTTCTATAAATTTCTGGGAAATTTTTAAATGTTTTTAACAGAAATTTCAAAGTAGTTTCATTTTAAGAAAAAGTTCAACAACTCAAATAAATTATGACAACTTTTTAATGATAATTTTTTATAAACACATATTTTTTGCGCTAATATGAATATTTAGAGGACTTAACTCATTTATTTAGTTTAGTTCATTTATTAAGCAGACAAATTGATTTTCATGAGAATACGCAATGTCTATTGCGATCGAAATGCTAAAGCTGTTTGGCTGTCACATGTCATCTACACTCTCATGTCACAGTTGTCATCTGAAAGTGTACAATTGTAAAAATAAATAAGTTTTCGTTCAAAAAATTTAAATTATTGGTTTGTATTAATTAAAAAAAAAAATGTATGAGTGTTTAGGACAAATCGAATCAAATTTATGAAGTGAAAAATAAACAAAAAAATTAAAAACAAGGTCAATATGTGGTATTATTTATATGGATGCTACTGTCATTGCTTATTATTTACAGCTGAAGTCGAAAGGTTGTAAAGATTTAATCGGAAGTAAGAATCCGTTTTTCAAGAAAATCCAATATTTTTCAAAATTTTGTACTTGGTCTCTGTAACGTATAAACGTAAAAAATATACATTTTGCCATCAGGAGTCAATTTGCAGCAGTTGATTTCAATCCAAATTTCATACAAAATTCCTTCGATTTAAAGGTAAATTGGTCTAATATTTAGTCAAATATAATAAAGTGTAAACAATTTTAACTGCAGCTTATTATTATTATTATTTCGTAAATATCTGTATTCAAAAAATTTTGTTTTCTTTACAAATAATAATTTTATTTTCTAAATCAAAATTTAATTTTTTGAATGTTGAATTTATTTCCGTATATTGAATTGTTCATAAAAGTTTTTTTTACGAAAGAGGATGTTTTTCCAATAGATGTAATTTGTCTCGAAAAATGTAATTAAAAAAATTATTAAAATATTATTTATAAAAAATTTTTTTATTTTTTTTTCACAAATATTAATTTTCACAAGGAATAAATTTTGGGCATAATTTTTTTACTATTTAATTTTTTTAGTTTATTTTGCATGAACAAATCTTTTTTGTTTATATTTTGCAAATCGATCTCTTTTTATATTAATTACACTAACTATTTAAGCTGCAGGCCCTTTTGATATATGTAATATTTATTTTTATTAGATATTTCGCTACTCCTTTGTGCAGCTTCTTCAGGAAAATTGGAAATACCTACAGCTTAAATAATTAGTGTAATTAATATATCGAGCCTTTGGTGCAATACCGTAGTAATTCAAAAAATCGTGAACTGAGAAAAATGCATTTGAAGTTTTGAACCATCTTTTTGATAGTATTTTCGTTTACTAAAGTTATTTTTTTACAAGTTTTTAAATAAAAAGGCATGTTTTGTAATGTTTTCTGTTTGTAAATTTCTTGTCATAAAGGTAATATTTCATTATTGCAAATAAATATTGTTGGAAATAGCTGGAGGCAATAAAGACATTTGTAGCTGTAGAATCTGAACAGTTAGATATATAACCATAATCTTTTTTCCTTTAAATATATATTTTCCCAAAGATCATTTCTGCATAACCAACTCAAAAAATTCAAATTTTGAGTTACTACGGTATTGCACCAAAGGCTCGATATGTGTCAACAAAAATTTATATTATCGAAATTATATAATATTTCTTTTATATACATATTTTCTGAACAATTATTTTTTTAATTTTATTAATTTTTATATTTTAAAATTTATATTTTTAGAAAAAAGTTTACTCTAGAAAAAATCTATTTAATTATTTATAATATGTAATAAATTATGTTTTCAAAATTATTATATAATTTTTTTTTATATTTTTTGAAAAAATGTCTTTCATTTTACTTATTTTTTGTATTTTAAAATATAATTTTTTTCAAAAGTTTTCGCTTTTTCACGAAAATACATATTTTATTTATTTGCTTTTAAAGAAGTTACACTTTTGTTGAGCATAAATAACATTAGATATATATATATTTTTCATACAGAAAATCAAATTTAGCTGCCTGCAAAAGCAGATTTAACGACTTTCAATTGCCTTGGCAACTTTGCGCAATTCACACGTGTCAAATATACTCGTACATTTTGTAGTTAAACTAATTTACCACCCACGAGATGCATCATTCCCGTGCATGTGTCGTTCTTAAGAATACCTAAAACGTAATAGAACACTGTCAGTTAAATTAAATGTCAAACAACTAATGTTTATCAGAATTGGTTATGATTCGAACGGGGAAAAATATAATGAAGAATATTTCAACTGGAAATGCCAATAATAACAATAATAATCATAACAAAAAGCTTTGAAAAACTTCTTATAAAAAAAAAAAAGATATAGAAAAAAAATAAACACGTGTTACTTGTCTTCTTTAACAGCCCTCACCTTTTGATAAGACAGACTGGCAACATTTGCTTTGAAAAAAGGGGTGGTGGTTGCTGCGAGTTTGAGTTGCCGGTTTTAATGTTGTGCGGTTGTTATTATAACCTGGTACCCTTTAATTAAATTAGTGTTTCATTTTATTTAATAACATTGTTATTTTTGGCTTATCGTTCAAAAAGTTGAAATTAAATAATTGCACTGGAGTGCGCGTCCATCCATCCGTCTACACATCCCTTTTGTTTATCAGTCAGAGCATGTTGATAGCAGCTGTGTGTAACGACGGGGAGGCATTTTGTAAACCATTAAAGTGTAACTAATCCGTGTAAAAGTTTGTTTTTAGGTTTTTCCAAGGGCTTTTGTTTTGATGAAGATTTTCAATCAAAACACATTAAAAGAGGGAGGAGGGATTACAAGATGATGTGAAAAAAGGCTTAAAAAAATTATTATCAAAATTTTGTTTTCTATATCTACAAAATCACGTAACAAATCGCTTGTTTATTAGTCCCAAATAATATCTGTTAGTTAGGTTTACTTCAAATTGCTATTTATTGTGAAATATGTACATATATTTTTCTAATATTTGTAACAAATATTTAAGACAATGTAAAACATCATAACATTAAAAAACATGACACGCAAAAACAACGCAGAGTCATTTCATATCTTAGCGAGTGATTTCACCCATTGTGAGGCCGTTGGGTAAAAAAGCTAAGCCCTTGCCAGAACAAATTTGCTGCGAATAGAATATATTTTCTTTATGTGGACCGATGGCCCTAAACCTTCTCTACAAAACTCTAAAGACGTAAATTCCTATTTAGCACCCTCTCAAGAATTTCTATCAATCTGTCACATGCAATTCATTGTTTTTAAGTTAACTTTTTCTTTTTAATGGCCATCAAGTATAATTGAAATTAACATAATGATATGACTAAACAACAACTCAATTTCAAACTCCCCAAAGACTAGAAATAATAAGGAGAAATGCACACAAATTCTTATACAGTCAGCATATGAAAACGGTGTAAACTTACACCAGCCAATGTTATCACTCCTCCAATTATGATATACTTTCCCAAGACACATTGTTATATGTCGCACTTAATTTGTGTTAAAAAAGGACTCTCAACATCTCGCATAATACTTGACTTGCAGCATAAGTTTGCTGATAAACATCTCGTTTTTTCTTTGTTATTGCCACTCCAAACTTGTTAATATAATAATATAAAAATAGAATAATTTCATATAATCTTCATTACACTCCCCCCACACACACACAAACAGACCCATACAATTCATACATATAAGTAAAGCTTTTGAAAGTATGAACGGAAGAGGGTGTAGAAAAACGTGTTGTAGTGTACGAGTGTTCGTAAGTTATTTCCTCCCCTAAAAGTCGGCAAATAATTTATTAACAAACACATTTTTTTTTGGAATTGTGGTAAGAAAGATTTACCGTTTTACAGATTTTTGTTGTTTTTGTTTTATACTCGTTCTCAGTGTTATTTTCTGTTGCTTTTTTTGTTTTTTTTTTGGTAAATTTATGAGTCTCCCGAGTATAAATTAACACTTATAATTGTGATATTTTTTTTTATCTAGAAGGATTGTAACAGATGTTTTAAAAGTGAGGAAAAGAGAAAGAGAAAACAGTTCTTCAAAAGTTATAGATGTAAAAAACTGACAATAGCTACATATTTTTAGTTTTTTAAGAAACATTTTTTAAATTTTTGCTTTAATTTTTCCAAGTCCAATTCAGTGACATTTAAAGCAAAAAATCGTAAATAGAAAACCCATTTAAATCGCGATGAAAATTTTATAAATTTAATCAAACTGTCAAAAAATTTGTAGATTTTAAAATAAATAATTATCCGAATTTAGCTATCGAATGTAATGAATAGTTGTATTTCAATATTCAAGTAGCAGTTATACAACTCTGACTAAGGAACTGCTACGATATTTGCTAACAGCCTGCCCAACAATCACAATTGTTTTAACAACAGCTGCTTATTTTCAATTTTATAGGAATAGTTTTAAAATTATGAAGTAAATTGACTGCAATGTGATGAAAAGGATTGTATTTTCATATTTAGAAATTTATTTTGTACAAACTTGGAAAACGTTAAACGTGGAATGCTAAACGTACATAGAAGAAATTCAAATTATTTTGCGTTATGGCTTTTTAACAAAATCTGTTAAATAAATTGTATACCATGTTCACAACTATTGTGTTTAACACCTCAATCATGTTGAACTGATGAAAGAAGTCAATTTTGAGATGTTTATATGGCCCGAATCATATTCAAGCATTAAATATATTTTTATTCGCTTTATTTTAATTTAAGATTGAGCTGCTTTAAAAGTACTCCAACACAATTTTTATTTGGGTAAACAATTTTCTTGGCCTGATAAGACGTCCGTCCTGTCGTTTGCAAAATTAAAACAAAATTTCTTAAGATACAAAACACATGTAAACATTTGGTAATTTGAGGCCCATAGAGTGCGTGTATGTGTGTGCCTTGACTAATTTATATCAAGATATAAAAATAAAATAAATTTAAATAAATAAATATAAAACAATAATTTGCTGATAACCATACAAATAAATTTGTAAAACAAAAAAAAAAAACGATTCTAGGGGAAATCGATTTTAAATTTATTTTTATTTAAAGTTATTGCACAAATGAAATTTAAAACCCAATTTATAAATATTAAGACTGGCATGTAGAGAAGTTAATGTTGAGAAATCAAGCAATATTTAGCCAATATGTAAAACAATTGCAAAGTAAATCAAGTTTTTAATTTTAAATTAAATAAATAAAAAAATATTTTTTCTCGGGAAATTACTCGTATTATAAAATCTGTTTATTTTTTATCTTCCTTGCTAAACAAAATTCTATTGAGTTGAGATAAAAATGTGGTCATTTAAATGATTTTGAAATTGTTTTATGGAATAATTTAAATCAATAGAATATTGAATTGTCTAAGACTTTTTAAATAGAAACAACCTGGTTTCCTGGTTTCTGTAACGTATGTGAGAAAAGAGAGGGGATAACCACTATAAATGTTCTATTCTCAGAAGCGAGGCACTGTGATGTAAAATGTTGCGGTTTATTTCATACTTTTGTTGTAAAAAAAAATTTATAATTGCCATCCATTATTGATTACCCTCTTAAATAATGCGATCATTAACAAAATTAGTGCGCTATTAAACGCTGAGAAACGATTTTCTGCTCTTTAACAACCAGCAATCAAATAAATGGGCCACCCAAAATATCCACACAAACTCAACTTGGAAAACCATTTTGTATTCTGTCAATGAAGCGTACAACGGATCAGTGATCGTTTCGAAAACCTTCAGCCACATAACATCGACAAGCATTTTGTATGGACTGTAATAAAATCAATAATCCAATAAAACAAATAGAACAAATAAGCAAAGGCACCACCACCACTTTAAGCACCCCTCCTCTTGTGCACTACATCACTTAAATGCAAACAAACTTAAAAAGCGTAAAATTTAATTAACACTCGGGAGGTCCATGACGATCAATTTGAATGTAAATCTTGCTGAAATGAAATTAAAAAGATATAAATAAGAGGAATTTATTAAGGGGGCCAGCAAATAATAAACGAATAATAACTAAAACAAAAACAGCGATAGAAACGAAGCGATAGCAGCCGTTAAAAAGCCTGTTGTGCTTGCTTGATGTTGTTGTTGTTAAGTATGTTGCGCACGATCAGCACGTACAGAATTTTTACGTAAATGCAACATGGCGCAAGATCGCCACGAACTTCAGGAAATTATTATTTTATTATTTTTATTTTTGTTTTTATAAAATTTTGTTTTTGTAAAGAAAAATCTGCAAAATATAAAAAACAGCACAAACAACAAAATAACAAATTGTTTAAACTCAGCTAAACCTCAATTGAAGCAACAGCCATGCAGGCACTCTGACTGCGAACCAGCCAGGCAGCCAACCACTCAAAGCATTTGGCCATTGACGATGCAATAATTTCTGCAACAACATGATGATGATGAGGGTGTTTGTCGATATCATAATGGTGGGGTGTAATATGAGTCAAATTATGCAAATGCAACAAAATTGTGGATGAGTAAAAAATTGTTTCTTCTTTTGCAGCACAGTGGTTTGCAATGCCACAAAATTGTGAAATATTTTATTGGTGTGAGAAAAAGTGAAGAAGACCGACCGCTGTAGAATGTTTTAAAACAAGATGTATTGTGCAATATTTTTCATTAGTTTAAATTTATTTTTAACGTTGGCTGAGTAGTGACCGCGTTGAAGATCGTCGGTTCAATCCCCGTCCGCCAAGAATAATGCCCCAATGTGTTTATGCTAAGCGCGACCTCTTTCGAATAAAATGTACGCGAGGTAAGTTAGTCAATAAAATGATTTCTGTGAAATCAGCTGAAGCTGAACAGCTACGTTCTTAGGGCAGTCCCTACGTAGAGGTGGCCCCTTGTTTCTGCCAGTTCGGTTCCCTTCTGATATCTGACCAACAGCTACTTCTCCACATCCCCAATTTGATTACTCATAAGAAAAACGTTTAAGTTGTTTTGTGGCTGCAAATGAATGCTTTTGCTGGTGGGTTTATAAAGTTGTGTGTTCTTGTCGACTTTGTCGTTTTGCTAAGATGGGCTGCTATTTCTTCTTACTTGAGTTTTCTCCATCTCCCTCTCTATCTGCATCATTTTTATAATGTACAATTTGTTTGACGCTTTAAGATCGCTGTGGTAGATATAATTGACGACATGTTGTCTCACGATCGTGCTAAAACGATTTAAAGCCAAGTTTGCACAAAGACACACACATCCATATGTACATATGCCTATACATAAGTAAAGAAAATATTTAATAATGCTTAAATCTAAGTGATCAGTTTCAAGCGGAAAATTATCTTTGACTGTTTGACTTTGGATGTTTAGTGTGTCAGAGATTAAATGATGGTGTGCGGCACACTACATCCATCTGAGTGTCTGTTGGAGCAACAAGTAATGAGAGCTTTAATAGGGACTTGACAGTTAAATAATTAAATCGAGTTGTGCTTTCATATAAATAAATACATTTTTAAAGGAGGGTATGAAAATCAAAGAAATAAAATTCAAGATTTTCTTCTTTTTGTCCAATTGAGAAAATCGAATTTCATGGGCGAAGCTGTCTTACATTTTTCGTTTCTTAATTTAATAAAATTGTTTAATTAAAAATTCTTTTGATTTGTAATTTTATTACGTAATTCTTCGCTTCATTTTTATGTCAACAAAATTTTTCCTCTTAGTTTGTAATAATTTTTTTTTGTCTGTTCTCAAACATTTTACTGTTGATCAGGCAGTTTCTATTAATTTAAACATACGGAAACTATTATTATTTATTTTTTTGCTTCTAATTGGGACATTTAAAATTACTATTTTTAATTATTCATTTAGATTTTAGTTTATAATTTGGGGCATTTAATACATTTAAAATTTAAACTAAACATTGTGCAGTTTAATTAGGTGGCCTTTTTTATATGGGCGATGGGATGCATCAACAAAGTGTGTTTAATGGTTTAATAAAAATTGCCATTATATTAATTAAAATGTTTGAGGCTGTCTGTTAAATTAATCAAACACATTTTGATGGGAGACTTTTTTAATTGACAGGAAGTTGAGTTTTCCGTAACCTTAACCTAAAAATGTATTAAATATTTAAAATGAGAGAAATTTTATTGCGGAAATTTTCAAGAATAGTTGATTGTATAAATGACATAAAGAGTGATTATGAGCAAAACGGAATATCATTTGAACACAATTTTTCTAAAGAGAATGAACACTCTGCCCTACCAACATGTGTTACAAAATTTGGAAAGGTAAGTTAGAGCTCCTACACAACTTTGCTGTTGCGCTTTTTTAATTGATTTTTTAACTAAAGGAAAATCATTTTATAATTTTTCTAGTTTTTTGACCTTTTTTTTTATATTAATAACACTAATTATTTTAAGCCTAAGGTCTTTTTATATATTTTATATTTATTTCAATATTTCGCTACTCCTTTGTGTAGCTTCTTCAGGAAAATTGGTTTTTGTTTATAATAAAAAATTTTTTTTCTTTTTTTTTTTTTTATAATAAGAAAATGATTTTCTTTATTATTTTAATTCAATGACGAAGGAGGGTGCTGCTGACTGAGTAGTTAGCGTGTTGGCTCTGCAACCAGAAGGAGCCGGTTTCCATTCATGGACCAGTCAATTTAAACATTTTTTCTGATTGTTCTGTGCTCTAGCATCCTTCTTCGTCGGACTTTGCGCAATAAAGCATCAGCAAAGTAAAATAATAAAAAATAGCGTAAAAATCATGCGTCAAAATTAACATCAGGAACGCCTCAACTTTACAACTGCAATCTTTTTACTACTTTCACCACCTGTATATTCTCTACACTATCCCGATCTCTATCCAGTACTAGTGCAGTGACTTGCATATATATACCCTGAGCACTGGTCCAAAAAAAAAAAAAGTTTGCATGGACAGTAATATGAACATCAGCGACTTTTGATAGGGTTCGAACCCAAGACTTTCGGGCTGTAAAGTGAATGCGCTAGGTAACCCTCCAGCCAACGGTACCCTAATTTTGGTTTTATAAAATTTGATATTAATTTTCTAGATGACGTCTTTCAACGTAGCGATTTTAGAATACAGTAGAATCCCGATAATTCGTACTCGGTATTTCCTACCAAACTATTGGGCCCATGAAAAATTGCAATAAATTGGAATACTTCCACATATATATAGGGTGGGTCAAAAGTCACGTTTAAAAATATGATTGATGAGAAAAATCTAAAAAAAAAATAAAAAATAATAACAAACAAAAAAGTTATTCAAACTTTAACACGCAGGCGTGACTTTTGGCCCACCTTGTATTTGGGTCGCCCTTTTAAAATTTTTAAAAAAATTTGTATTATGGGAAATAAGCATGAGCACAAAGATCTGTGTGAGCGCTTACTCTTACTCATCAAACCAACAATGACAGAAATTAAATGCAGCAATTAGCGGTAAAAAAAAACTTGTTTAGAATCTCTCTGTATAGCTCAGCATTTTCGATTAAGATTGGTTTCCAAAAAAAAATCACTTCCTCACTACAAATGCGCACCACAAACAGTAACTTTGAGCAGATTCAATGGCTCTCCGTACATGTCGTATGGATTTTCTGTACCCCAGAAACCCAACTTTACTTGTTAACTCAACCATTTAATATTCCAAACATCTATATATCTACACCGTAAATGTGAAAGCACAGTAACTTTTGGCGCCAATTCAAATTTGGTACCATTTGATAATGATACCAAATCAATTGTTGTCGTTGTGAAGGGTGAGTTATGATTTGACATTGACACTTTTGTTACGTAATATTTAAAATATTTATCGAACCTTTGAACTTCGTTGAAGTCAAAAAAGTGCGAAAATAATAAAAAATTACTGAGCATTTCATGCCGTTCCTTTGTCATAAATTTTCTTGAGCAATTATTAAGGTCTCTTATTAGCAATCGTTCAACCCCGTGAAAAACCATGCATGAACTTTCAAGAGTTTTTTCCTCAATTTTACCAAAATTACTTCAATAATTTCCGTATAAAATTCAAAAAATTCCAAGAATATTTATTGATGGTTTTAAATAAAATGAATTATTTTTTATTTGCAACCTTTCACCTTTTTTTAACCCTTAACACTTATTCAACCTTTGGCACTAATTTTGTAACCTTTACTAAAATTTCTCTTTTGTGTTTTTTTAAGAAAATTTCTCGAAGGAATTGGTTGTAATTCGCTATTGATTGTTTAATTAGACGACTTGAAAACATACAACCAACCCTTCTACTTGACCTTTCAACGAAAAGATTTTTAAAAATTGACAAATCTGGATTTCTTTAAAGGCAATTTCTGTGACAAAAATTTCTAAAAATATATAAATCAATTTCTTTACGACATTTCCATTACACGTTATTGACAATTGTGTTTAATTAGTCATATTTTTACCCTTGTAATACCTTTGAATCCGTACTATTTTTTTTACAACAAAAACTTAGGAATTAATAAACACGAAAGAAAAATTTGCTCTTCTGTCATTTGAAGTATACTTGGTCGCGTATCGTGACACAGCCACGCACACGATTCAACACGAAGTATTCGTGACAGAAGTATGATTTCGTGTGTGGTTCGTGCCGTGTTGAGCAAATTGATGCTGGGAACACAATTGGGAACGACGAATTTCAAATTAATTGAAAAAATTAAACATTAACAAAAACAATTAAAAATATATTTTATGGTAATTAATTGCGCATGTTAAAAATTAAACAAATACTAAAATAAAAATAACCTTTATTTACTAATATATTTGAAAACTAAAATGAAGAACGGTAACTCCGTACTAATTTGTTCGTCGGCGTATGAGTTCAGAGTTCGTCAGGCACGACGAATTTCGTCAAACGGCGGTATCGTGCTAATTTTCATATGCACAATATATGTGTTTTATTTCCGATAGCGAAAGTTTGCAACTAAAAATTCGTCGTTCGCCTAATTGTGTTCCAGGCATGATAGGAAAAAACATGAATTTCCAGTAAAAAAAAATTTTATTATAACGAGGAAAATAATTTTAAAAAAATTTAATTAGAAAAAATCAATGATGATATTGAAATTGAAAATTACACTGTGTGTGCTAAGCATATCTATGTAGCTGACCACATGAGAGGAAATCTTCATATTAAGCAGCATAATTTTCTTACTTATCACATATTTCAGAATCTTTTTGTCTTTGCAAACTCTTATTCAAATTGACCACTTCGTCTCCCAAAGGAAAATTTCTGTTTATATTCCACATTCTTTAAAATTACACTTGTTTGTTATCTATACAGTAGCACAATAATAAAAATTTCTTAAATAATTCAACCGCCATATAAGAAAAATAAACATTTTTATTCAAATGTGGGTTGTACTTATTTAACGTCTTACAGAGGAGCAGAACAACAACACGAAATCACACTTTGAAGGGCTAAATTCGCTGTCTGCAAAAACTGCTTCACCAACCTAATGAACACAGTAAATTCTTTGAGTAAACAACGACTCAAGAAGTCAGTACGCTATTCCTACACGAAACCAAAAAATTAATTCATTCCTGTAGGAAGCGGAGTGTTTTCACTAAAAACTTCTGCCATTTAGTTCCTGTTAAATGAAATATTAATAAAAAATGAAAAATTGTGTGTGGAAAAAAAGTGCAACATAAATAATAATTGAGCATTCAGTGTATAGACAGCAGCAATTTAACTCCACTACATATTTGTAAAGGTGTGAAAACCAGCAACTTTACGAAATATGTGCAAGTTTTTATGCAAAGATGGAAAAATTTGAGAAAAAAAAACTTTTGCGTTAAAAGTGTAATTTAAAAAAAAAAATTGGGAATAATTGCAATAGTTTGTCAAAAGTTGTAATTTTTATCTGAATAGAAGCAACTTTTTAAGAAAATTTAAGAAGGTGAGATTTTGTTGTAAAAGAAGTGCAACGATTTGGAATCACGCAATTTTTTTTAAAGAACAAGTCTTTGTTAAAAAGTACAATTGCTTGCGATAAAATCCCACATTTTTTGAAACATGCACGTTTTATAAAATAAAATTGCAGCTATTAAGGTGTTTTCTATTCAACCAAAAATGTACTGCACTTCTTGCCAAATTTTGAATTGAATATCGGTGGAGAAACACGGTTAAAAAAATACAACTTTACAGCTTGCTTGTTTCCACTGAAATGAATCAGTAAAAACACTAATTAACCAACATCAATGCAACCGGAAAATATCAAAATATTTTGATGTTTTGGGAACCTCGAATGCAACACGAATTGAAACCATAAACATGACTAGAGAATATGCAACCAGCAACGAAACTTGCCTGGTTGCATAAACATGTTGCAACGTCTGTAGTCTTCAGAAGAAATAGAGCTTAAATCTTGCACAACTCTGCACTTGAGCGTTCACATAATTTGTAGAGCAGATTTGCTGCGCCTCTGGTCTTGAGTAGACGCATTAATTTTTAAGCTAAAGTGGAGATAAACTTTTTTTTATCATTTTACTCCGATAAATGCATAAATGCAGTGCGCGTTTGCTTGAAAAGAAAACACCATAAGTAAAGTAAACGGTACAAACTTAATGTCCAGTTAATGTTTACCGATCTTTTTCCTTATAATTATTGAGAAGTAAAACAATGAAATAATTGTTTATTTTTGCAATTGACCACCAAGTCAGTTTCCGGGAATTTAAATGAAATCTCATTTATGATTATAGGATTCGGTCGCCGCAACAATAAGAGACTCCGTTAAGATGTTGGTTTTTCCTCTCCTTTTGCTGCTGTTTAATTGCCTTAAAAATTGTTAATTTGAATGTTGAAATGAATGTGTTAATGATGTTTGTTTGAGTGTGATAAAACAAAACATTTTGCCGCTTTTGAACACAAACAAATTTTGCATGAAATTGATTTTTTTTATTTCTTTTCAGATTTTTTTTGTTATTAAACACACAGAAGCAGAAGTAGTTTAGTACAAAAATTCATGTTTTTTTTCTTGTTCATAAACGAGTCTACAAATATTCTTCCATACACAACAATAATAATATTTGGATTTATCAACAATATTCATTCAGTTTCAAAGCAGTTTTTTTCTTATAAAAACGAAAATTATTTTTTTTTAAACAATTTTTCATTAAATTCTGAAGCGACGACAAAAAATGTAAATACATCGCTAGATTTTCTGATTTTGCATTCATCTTTGTTGTATTGAAAGGAGATTGAGCAACAGTATTCCGTTTTCTAAAAGGAACGTGACCACTGCATGTAAATTAATATTTCAATATTTCGAAAACAAGCTAGTTTGGAAAATCTTATAAGTATTGAATGCATTTGGCAGAAGGGTCTTTTGGGTCTTGCCTTAATATAACGATCAGTAAAATATTTTACTTCATTTAACGCTTCCTATCTTAAGTTTAAAATAAAACAAAAAGTGTGAAATGTTATCGACATTTTATATTCGTTTTAAAGTCCTATCGGTACCCCGGTAGTTTAGTGAGTAATGTGTTAGTTTATTAGTTTGGTGTTCGAGGTTCGATTCCTAGCAGAGTATCACTGCATCACTATAACACGTCGTGGAAAATAATTTCTAAAAAATTATGTGAAGAAATTGACCTTTAGCTCCAAATTATCCTAATCGCCAAAACACAAATTTTACAGAATAAGTTTTTTATTACTTTTCTTTATATTAAACATGACTTAGGATAAAATCAAATCCAACACCTTATATCAACAATTTTGGTTCATAAAATTTAAATTTTAACCACACATTTTTTTTTTTTAAATGTCGCTTACGATCGTTTGGCGCTAAGGAGTCGACCAATCTCTTGCGTGTATGTATGTATGTCAATTATAAAAAAATACCCACTTCATTTATTCCGCTTATTAGTCACGTTAATATCTAATTAAAAGCAAACCATAATTGAAGTGGTATAATTTTTACCACAGCTGTATAAATAAGTTAATCCTTCACGAATTTTTGCAATTAAATTTAGCAACTTCATTTAAATTTGAACAAAAATGAGCCGCTCTATGAATATGTTTTTGTGATAAATTTCCCAGCTTTAAATATCCTTTAGAAAACAATTAAATTTTCTTTCAAATATTTTCATTTACTCACAAAAAAAATAGTTTGTTTACTGGCAACTTCAAGCAATGAAAGAAAAAGTTGCCAACAAAATATAAAAAAAATCTTTGCGTGTTAAAAGATGTACATTTCTTATCTTGAAAGACACAAAAGTAGGCGGAGTTTAAAACACAACAAAAAAAAACACGAACAAAAAATCAAAACACCCATCTTTTTTCTTCAACATTTAGTGAGAGTTTTTTTATATCCAACCAAAAATCAAATAAGAAAGAAACTGGGAAATGAGTTAAAACTAACTTTATGTGTACATAGAGTTCCCAGACCTAATTGTTACAATATTGAAAAGTTTTTTTGAAAAAATCGTTAAAATTAATAAATATTTAATATTAATAAAAAGGTTGTAAAATAAAAAATTCTCTATGAAAAAATGCGTCAAATTGCAAGTAGTAAACTCGGCGTAAGCAAAAGTAAAAAATTAAAAATTAGTGCATATATACCTACATACGAGTATGTATATAAATTTACGATTATGTATGCCTACATACATACATATGTATTAATAATAATATAATTTTATAATATATACTGCAATATTGTTTTCATAACTTTAACAAACTAAACCACAGTTAAATAAAACTTAAATTTAAATGACAATTAGCTGTTGAAATGTTCTTTAAAGCATATGACTCCATACGTATTACTTCTAAATTTGTATGACTTTAAGTAGAGCTTATTTATTATCAAGAAGATGAATTTATTTCTCAGTTTGAAATTAATAGAGAATAATATTAATTAATTAAAAATTTTTCTATGATCTGTTAAGATTTGTATTAATTTTTACATAATCGCCTTCACTTGCAATTATTGTAAAGAAAAAATTATTATGGGAACTATATTAGATATATCTCAATTAACAAATGAAAATTTAATCAAAAATAGGCCGCTGTACAGCTGATTAGCGCCAATTTTTTTCTCTATTGAATTACTTAAAATAATTTTTTTCCAAGTAAAATTACGATAATCCGAATTTTATTATTGACAGTTTGTAGCTTCTGACTTGACGTCTTTTTTATTATTGAACTCGAGGGAAAACTTTTTTGTTCAAATAAAAAAACGAATACCTGATATATCACCTGAAGTAAACTACTTCCATCTTTATATGAAATGAAATCAACCACTTGTTTCTAGACATGATTTTAAGAAGGTGAGCTACGTTACGAAAACGGCGCTTAGAGCAATGTCAAAAAATCACATGAATAATCTTATAATTGTCTAGAATATTTATCTTATGAAATTTAACGAAGCCAAGTGAAAAACAAAAATAAAACTCAAATTGTTGTTGTTTTCAATATAAATGGCCGGACGATTATATTAACTTGTCTTCGGTGAACAGGCAGTTAAACATTTTGAGAAGATTCTACACAAAATTTTTCGACAAATTGTAGCGGAAGTTGTTAAGTAAAATCACAAGTCACAGAAGTTTTCCTTTAATCGCTAAAACAAATCTGATGATCTGGCAACCCTCTGTTTCTAATAATTTATGAGTAACTCAAAGAGATGCACTAAATATTATCGCTCACTCGTTTTGAGTGCCACAAAATGCACATGAATGATTTCACACAATTTGAAATTGTTCCCCAACTGAATGAGACTGCTTGAGTTAGTTAATGGAATTTAGTTATCTCGAGATACTCAAACCGCTATAAAGTGTGTGACATGTCGGGGAAACAGCATTTATATAAATAAAGTAGAATAGAATTTGCTGAATTATTGCATATTTCAATGAAATATCGTAAAAATTTTAATGAAAACCAAAAATTACCATTTTGTTTTCAAATAAAATTAAAAGTGAAACAAACCTTTTTAAATGTAAAGAATTCTACCGACGGTTTTTATAAGTGAAAATAATAAGTAAGTTATTAATTAATGGTAAAAAAAAGAAACAAATTGAAATTGGATTATCAGAAATAAAAGAATTTGTTAAGAAAATATGGTGACTATAATGCCCTATAATTACTCGGCACCCAGATGTGGATTAATCGATAAAATGATTGAACCCAAGGTAGTTTTTTAAATAATTGTAAAACTGTTCTATGACAATAATATATGTACATTATTTTTTATGAAATTAAAAATAAAAATATTTACAACATGATGATGATGATGAGAAATGGGCTGTTTTTTCAAACAGCTATGCAGCGTTAAAGAAAAACTAAAACTTTAAATTCCCATAAAGAAAAATTCTAACAAGTTTCAAGAAATGATTTGGCTACTTGCAACTCTAAAGGAATATTCGTAGTAGTTCTCAGGGTAATTACATCCGTCGCTATTCATTTTATAGTAAAAAAAATATATTTAGCAATTGAATCACTGGTGAAAAATGGCTTGAAATTAATTATGCTTTATGTCAAAAGTGTCATAAATTCGCTTTTGGGCTGCTAAAAACCATCAGAAAATCTAATTTTTATCAGCTTTAAAATTTTTCAGATTGTCTTGCAGTTATTTTCTTTAAAAATGTCACACGATAAAAATTATGGAAACAGTTTACTTAAAGTACTCTTTACAAAATTAATTCATATTGAAGTAATTGCTTAATTTAGAAATTTCAAATGCAAAGTTTACCTCAGTACATACATAAGTGTAGTAATTTGATCACCGATCTAATACAGAGGTGGTAACACGCATACCATAAAAATTTATACTCTAAAACAGCTGATTTTGACGGTAAATAATTTTTGCCGCGATTATTAAAGTTAAAGTGTACGTTAGCACCGGTTTTCTCTTACAAAATTCCTACTTCAAGCAAACATTAACTTTAAATATAGGTTTTGATAAGAGATATAGTGTTTAATTAATTAGTAGGCCAACCCATGTTGAAGTGTTAATAACCAATATCGATTATGGAGCCCATATTTCTTCAAGAGAAGAGAAAGGTCAGAAAGTTGCGGTAATCGTTTTAATTTGTTGGCTTCCGAATTATCTATTTTAAGAGGTGAGACATTCTACACAAAACATGAATTGTAAGCAATGTATTACGTACCGAACTGATTCTTGCGTTAAATTTACGGGAGTAAATCATATCAACACTACTTGATCATACCAATGGTAAGAACGCAGGTTCTACGACTGTTTGTGGTTTCTTTGCAAATCATCTGTTGCGAACTGATTTCTATAATTGAAATCGAAAGAAAATGTTTTCAAATTATAAAGCAAATAAGTCAGAAATCGAAACCCACATTAACAGTTTTAAGCTAAAGGAGAGGCATTTATTTTACATCACCGACAACAAATCATTCGTTAAAAAGGATTATTATTATAATTTATTCGAGATGGGGAATTATATTACAATGCAATAATAATAAAAAACAAATGCATTTTAAGATTTTGTTTTCAATTCAATTATTATACCATTCATACGGCTTAATTATACAACTGTGCTCTTGCGCTGTTCGTTAATTTCGAAGCAGAACTGCAGCATTTCTGGTGCTAAAGGAGAGTCATTTATTTCACTTTGCCAACGTTTTCGTTCCTCAAATACCGATGAAGAAAATAAATGTGTTGTGATGTTCATTAACACAGACATTAATTAGAAAGATTTTTGACGACTGTGGTAGGATTTGGAAACACGTAGAGTTACCAACTACATGACCTAAAAAATCTGTATGAATATGTACTTCTAGGACCTTTGACTTGGTAACAGCTTCATATATTACATTTTGTAATATTCCATTCTAGGGAAAAGACATAGAAGGTGAACTGATTGCACGGATTACAAAAACTGAAGTTTCAGTCGGAATTTGCACGATTACAAATGCCAAACGAACATCAGTTGAGGTGCGAATGGCGCAACTACATTCCAATTTAGCCTTTATTTAGTTACTTCCATGTCAAGAGTATATGAGAGCTTTGGGCTCTCTAGTCTAGTCTAGTCTAGATTGGTTGCTATTCATTAAGTTTCTTTTTACTTTTTTCGAATAGACACACTTTCTCTCTTCCAACAAGTGTCTTCTATAAAATTGTGTTTAACAAAACTCTTCTTTAAATTCTTTCTTTTGCATTATTCGTGTCTGTTAGTTACTTTTCCTTCCACCTCAACTCAATATCTTCGATAAAAATTTCCATACCATATTAATCACTTATAATGAATGTCACTGATTCAACGGTGATGATAAGTCGCACAAAAAATTTATATTTTATCAAACGCAAATCTTTTTTTTTAAATTTTGGCGTGATTTTAAATTTTATAAGCTCTCAACAGACCAACACCCGAATTTCCAAAATTTTGGCACGTCATAAGTCATGTTTCTTTTCGCTACAGTACGCACTAATATGTACACAAAGCTTTAGAAGCAAAATATTCCAAAAGCCAAAAAAAAAGGAAAGTCTCCAATATCGCATTAATGATTATTAATGATAAACAAATGCAAGAGGCGGAAATCAGCAGCCAAAATTATAAAATTATGACTGTGATGTATTTAAAAAAAAATGATTGGAAATAACAGTGTGTGAGAAAAAAAACCAAAACGTGGGACGTTATACTATTTTTCTGGTAGGTATTATCGAATACAACAGTAATTTTGTTTTGAAATTTTCCAAACACTTGAGTTGCTGATAAAAACTGGTCTTACGTACCTGTATTTACTTATCAGCCGGTAACTTAATTCAATATCAACCGATTTTAAATTTATAAATATAATTTAGAAAAAAGAGACTTCGACCTTTCGAACATAGAGGGTGGTGAAGGCTGAAGTAGTCTGCACGTTGGCTGTAAAACCAACAAATTCCTGGGTTCAACCCCACTTTCAGACTAAATCCTAAAAACATCTCGCATTTTTTCTGCATTAGTGCGTCATTGTGTCAGTTGTTGTCGCAAGGTTTCAGTGGCGAAGGCATAGCCACTGGTCACTGAACAGTAACGGCTTCAGCTGTAACCAATCCACAGGCACTTCAGAACGCCCCCTTCGTCGGTAATGTGCAGCACTGGTGAAGTAAAATAATAAAATAATAAATAAAAACGAAGCTTCAAAAAATTTAATACGTATCCTTGACATCTGAGGCGCTACAACACTGTTCTAAAACATAGAACCTGTCATCTCTCTCTCTCTCTCTCTCTCTCACTATCCCTTGCCATTAGTTCCACCACAATGCTTCGCGTGCGTAGAGGTCATCTCCTGACTGCTGGTCCAAGATAAAAAAATTTATATTTTATTTAAGGAAACTTCAGATTGTAATTTTTCTACATTTTAATTTTCTTGCACGGTATTTTTACACTAATTATGATTTTTTCTATTCTTTCTAAATCCGTTTATAAATTTCAAAGCGGCTAATATTCTAGTAAGTTATTGGGTGATATGCAGACGGTTACGAAAAACCGTTGTCTACCCATAACTAAAGATTTTTGCTGTTTGGAAAATTTCAAGACCAGATTGTTGTTGTACTGGACAATACCTGCCAGGTATTTGTTTTTTGTCACCCATTGTTGTTAATGATAAACAAAAGCCAGAGGCGGAAATCAGCAGCCAAAATTATAAATTGTTTACTGTGATGAATTAAAAAAAAAATTATTGTAAATAATTATTGAAATTTGAAAACAAGAAGAAGAAACAACTAGAAAATTATGAAAATATTAAAATTTAATCTTTGTAAATAAATCTTGTTGAACAAAATCTGGAAGGCAACAAAAACAAAAACAAGAAATTAAAGAAAAAACAAACCAATAACAAAAGCAGCAACAAAAACAACGACAAAACAACACTTTCCAGCCGAAGATGATGATTTAAATTAGATAACGATCTGTAAGAGTCTTAATACAGCAAATCAAATACTCGCGAGTGTTAGTGTTGGGCTCTTTAAGGGTTAAACAGGTATTCTCATTGGTTGTTGTTGTTGCATGTTGCAGGTTTTATTTGTTCTTTGAGTTTTATTTCTTTTATGTTTTGTTTGGCGACTTGTGCCATAAATTAGTTGACAGTTTTTTCTTTCCTTTAGTTTTGTTAAGCTGAGGCTGTATGATTTAAAAAGAAAAATTTTTTTCAAGAGAAGAAGGCCATCATGATGCAGCGATATATGAAATTTATTTGGATAGAACTAATCAAATGGAATTTCGAAAAGTTATATTTGTAGTGTAATTAGTACATACATAAATTTAAAAATAACAGAAATAAGTATATAATAGTCACTTTCAGTTAGTTTTTTGATGAAAGTATTCTTTTTTTAAATTGGATGACAGAAATAGCTTTTAAAAAAAGTACTTTCTGATAAAAGTATCTCTTGAGAAATATTACTTTTTCTAGAAAGAACATTTTTAAAAAAAGTATTGAATATGGTGACTTCAGCCAAAAATTTATTTTGATGCGTTTTAGTGTATATGCTATGCTATGACGCACCCCTAAAAATATAGAATTTTCCCCCATTTATTGTTTTCTTTAGCTAATTAGGCCTATGAAAGATTATGTTAATAAAAATTAAAAGTTTTTCCATATTTCGCGGATGAGTTGTGCTTTTTATCGAGGGATTTAGGTATTTTCGACCAAAAAGGTACCACTTCAGGAACATAGCTAATGATGAAAGTACATTTAAACCAGTATTACAACAGGAGTACTTTCGGATAAAAGTACTATTTGGGAAGAGCACAAATAAAAAAAAAATAGTTGGTGACAGAAACAATTTTAACAAATATAATTAAAAAAATAAATACTAAAAAGCAGCATTTCAGAAACGTGCTTGTTGAAGGAAATATGTTTTAGCATTTGAAAAAAGTACCTTCGGAAGAAGTTTGAGCTATTCTTTACAATAATCTCTTAAGAAGCTTGAATTTTAAAGCCGTTTTATTAAAGTAAAAAAATTTCCAAATTTCCAAGAACCATTTTTAAGATTTTGTTGCGTGACTTCTCAGCTCCAGAATTTTTCGTACAAGTTTACAAAACCGATTTAATTGAAACATGCATTGAAAAATTAGTTCCCAAAATACGCATTCTATATGGAATGAAATTTCTATACATTTTAATAGAATTTTATTTGAAATTTCGATTCGCTTCAAATGGAGCAGTTTTAAATATTTTTATATTGTACAGAGCATTTCTTGGAAGACATCATTAAAGAAATGCTTTTTAAGTGTAATAATTCAGTTTAATGTCCGTACGTAACATTATTCACTTTGTCGTGGGGTATACATCCCCATCTACATCATGTACGTGTGTGTGCATGTATATTGTCCTCCAAGCCAAGCTGAGCACACACACGCCACTTAACAAATCATGATCTTCATGATGATTTCAGTGTTACTTTTTTTATTTTATTAATTTTAATTGCTGTTGAGATAAGCCAGAAATTTTTTACTTTGTTTTACATTCAAAAATAAAAATATTTTTTTCTTTTCTTTTAATTCTTTTACCCACGTAAACAATTTTTTTTCTATAAAAAATCTTTTTTTTAGGCTCAGAAACATTTTCCCACCGTTTGTTTGTTAAAAATTTTTTAATAAAATTGCAAACTCTAGAGAATTTACAAAAAAAAAAACATTTTTGTTGACAAATATTAGTGAAGTGAATTTTATTAATTTTAAAGAAAAGCTGACGCTACGTTTTAAAAACTGTTCAAGTTAATTTTTGTAGCAAATAAGCCAACTTTTAGCGCTTAAACAACTGCTCAAGTCGTAAGAAATTGTTATTATTCAACCAATTAAGCCTTCTTTAACTTTAAGCCTCATTAATACTGTTTTAATTAAAACTCTCCTCCATGAGCTGTTTATCAGTCAAGTAGAGAAATAAAAATATGATCTGAACTTTTGCGGAACATAAAACATTTAAGACTAAAAACTACAAACTACAAATAAACAAACAAACAAACAAATGGGCAAAAATCTTATTTCGCTCATATTTTAACAGCTGTTTGAAAAGTTGTTGGTAGCCTTGCTTTTCAGTTGCAACTCTTTAAATGCTGTCAGGTTTTGTTGGTTTTGCCATTTGTTTTTATGACTTGAACATGCGATCTACTAAAACTTCTACTGTTGCCTGCTTCTTTTAAATAATTTATAGAGTATTGAAATGTGTCACTGAAATATGTTAAAATTTCTTTAAATGCCCTTTAGAGAGAAAGAAAGAAAACAACTGCGAAAAGTGATGTGGGGAGTCCTCCACGCACGCAATCACCTTTTTGCACGCACGAAATGTCATGTTCATTTTTGTGTTTGTTTTTTTTTTTGTTTTTTTGGTGGCCAACACACGTAAAAATAAATACTTCTGGTATTTAATCTGTTTTTAAGTGACATAAATTATGATTTTGTTTTAAAATATAAAAAGAGTTTTCGCTTGTAAACTTTTGTTAACTTTTATGAAATTATTGTTGTCTAATTGCAGGTTAAACGTCCTAAAACAGAGCACACGGACACGAATGACAGAAATCGGTAAGTTTAATTAAATTTATTTGAAAGGTGTTGCAAAAGAAAAACAACAATTGTTAAGCTTTAACCCAGCAAAGATTTTTGTGGCAGCATGTTTTTTTGATTATCATAAATAAAACATAGATGTTCAGTCATGCTTCCGCATGGTTTTGCATGCAAACTTTTGCATATTTAATTTGTTGCAATGCTACACAGACAAGTTACGTCTTATGTTAGTGCTCCTTTGGAGCATTTATCGATGATGTTTTAGTTAAAGCTGTCATTGTTACTCCCACGTTTTAGTGCTAATAAGTACTTGATTTGCATTTTTTGTTGAGCAGGTAAAAAAATGTTAAGACATTTTTTTTTTTTCATCTGGGACCAGTACTCCGGATATGACCCCTATAAATGCGATTCATTGTGCTGGAACTATAGGAAAGGTATAGTTAGAGAAACGACCGGAGGTGAAGGTTAATTAATTATTTTACAGCTCTGCTTTTGCACGTTCTTTGTTTATAGCAGTGCTGAAGCTTCGGTTTAGTAGCCATTTTTATTATTATTTTACTTCGCCGGTGCTACACAATACCGACGAAGGAGGGCGTTCTGATGTGATTGTGGATTGCTATCAACTGCAGCCGGTATTGTTCAGTGACCAGTGACTATGCCTTCGCCACTGAAACCTTCCGACAACAACTGACACACAAAGGCTCACTAATGCACATCAGAAAAATGCGAGATGTTTGTTTTTTTTTTATATAATTTTAGTCTGAAGTTGAACCTAGGAAAAATTTTTCGGTTTGTAGTCAACGTGCAGACTACTTCGACCATCGCCACCTTGTTAAAGTTTGCTTTGGATTAGTAAGATATTCAAAGTAAATTAAACTTTTTTATATGATTTTTTTTTAGCTTTTTTTTAAAAGGAATCTCCTTTTTAAAATTAAGTTTTTAAGAGCTATAGCCTTTCTACGTGGTTCAACACGTACTTTGCGAAAGGTACCTTCAACAATCGTTTTTTTAAATTTATTTTCCTTAAAAACTGCTTTCATTTAAATAACGTATTTCATAGGTATAACATTATAAATGGTACTGTTTTGAAAAAGTACTTTTTTTTATAAGGTACTCTTTTCAAAAGTACTTTTAAAAGGTACTTTAAGAAGTGTTACTTTTTAAAAAGTACTTTTTCATAAGCTATTTAGGAATTAGTAGTTATTAAAACAGTTAGCAACATATTTTAAAAAATTAAGAAAATATTTTAAATTTATGGAAAGTTTTGTAATTTTTTTTTTGTTTTAAAAAGTACTTTCTACCAAGACATACATGTACTTTCTTAAAAGTTTTATACTTTGTAGAAAGTTTGTTCTTTTTAAAAGGTACTTTTTAAATAACATCTTCTTCAAAGTTGCTTTATAATTTTAAAAAAGGTGTGTAATTTTCAAAAGAGTTATGTACTTTTATAAAAGTATTTAATTTTTTAGAAAAATATTTTTCGAAAGGTGTTTACTTTTTCCAAAACTTTACACTTTTTCAAATTTAGATTGGACAAATTTTGTATTTTTTTAAATTTAGATTGAAACAACATTGTGTTTCTTAAATGTAAAATGTTAACGAACAGCAGCGGCAAGAGTTGGAGGAATAAATTGAATGCTCTGGCACAAAATAGGAATACGTTCAGGAAATTAGTTCACCCTATGCTCCCTGTAGGCAGGACGGGAAGTTTTATATATATGTACATACATAAATGGCACTATTTTGTAGGACATGCAGAAGAATAGTTGGGGATTTATAGGGTGTCCATTAAATTCAATTCCCGATGTTCGTTTATTTTCCTTTTAAACACGTGACACGAAAAAACAAAGATTTATTTTAGTATCGTCTAGAAATTTAATGCATCTAATTTCTCTATACAAAAATATGGTATCGCATTAACACAAAGAAAATTAGTTTAAGAGAAGGGGCGTTACGACTGGCGATGCAACTCATTTATAGAGTTTCACATCGTAAATATTCTAATACTAATTTTTCCTCTATTCTGATTTTATTAATTGTTCTTGAACGCATTTGTTGAATAATTGTGCTTAACACCTGACAACTATTTTGTTGTTGTTGTTCTTGTTGTCGTTGGTATTTTCAGTTTTTTTTTGTATCCTTTTTGCCATAATCTTTTAAGAAGAATTTAAGAGGAGGCATCTTTAAACCTTAAAATACTCATCTTTTGTATTTGAGACTTGAAATACTTTCAAATTAATATGAAAAATGTTTCACCGACAACAGGGATTTTTTTTTTGGTTCAATACTGATATTCAAGTGTTAAATACTCTTAAGTGTGACAGTTTTTTTTTATTTGAACTGCAACATTTTTTTGAAAGGCATTTTGTTCTAATTGAAAAACTGCCACCTTGTAGTCTGCCATATGCCCGTTTTAGTTCCACGAAAATAATGCATGTGCTTTATAAAACTGTTTCATTATTTGAATTATGGGTAATTTCTAAAAAGGAATATATCTAACAATCTGTTATGGCGTTTTTATTTAAAAATAAAAACATTTGTATTTTTACATCGACTGTTTAGCTGCGGAGATATTTGACACTTAAATTGATTTTTCATATACTCAAAGTAAAAGGATTTAAGAACAAATTATTGATAATTTTGAAGAGTTTTCCACGGAAACGAACTGCGAAACTATACTTGAAATTAATTGAATCATACTTGTGTTAACTAAAGGTGAGGTCAGATTGGGCGGGCATACTTATATTTCATGAAATTCTTTTGCTGAAATTTAGATTCAGAGTTTTTGAAATAAAAAATATTTTCGCTTGGTTTTTTGATAGAAAAAAAATTTTATTGAAACATCCATGTGATATTTTAACTTGAAACAATTTTTCGTTTATTCATGTTAAATCTCCAGTGTTGTCTCGAATACCTTAAACATTTGTGGGGTTGTACATAAAAATAAATTTTGATTTATTAAAAAGAATTTCTATATACTACGTTCTTCAATAAAACCTCTTTATAAAGCCTTTATAAGGCAGACATATTTCCTGAATAAGACGGTTAATTTATTCTATGAAAATATTTTAGGACATTTTACAACAAATTGTGTCAATACGCTTTCAAGAAGAACACACTGCAGCTCTAGCCTTCCAATGATATAGACGCCTCAAATAATAATTGTAACGATAATTAAATGGTAACCAGTCCAAAAAATATTGTATAAATACTTATTATTCGTTAAATTTATAGCGAAGCTTCAGCAAATAATTAAAAAGAAATGTATGCTAAAGATCCTGACCTGAGGCTGGTAGTATTTTTTAGTATTTTTGATAGAATTCGAACTTAGAAAGTACCATGGTACAGCCGTGGCTTGTTTGGTACTACAGTCAAAGCCCGGCATAACAAATGATATAATTACAGATGCTTTCGTCAAAGTGGGATATTACTTTTACCGAACAAATTAGTTGTAGATAAAAATTTAATCCATTGGCCATTAAATTAAAATTGCTATGTTTATTTCTCATGCTATTACAGGGAAGCCTCTAATAACACGGTAGTTAGGTTTCAAAAAAAGTCACATCACTACGTTATATGGGATATTAAATTATATAAAAAAGAGAAATGACACATACGTGTTTTGGGAAATCACACAATTAAATAAAATTAAGGCGAATTAAATAATTTGACAGCAAGCTGTTCACAGTTTATTAATACAAGGTTGTCGCAAGAACTAATTTATCAATTCGCTTTGCTGCTCGAACGTCAAATTTTTTGTGAACATGTTTTGTTAAATATAACATAACCCAAAAAGAATTTATTAAATTACTACATTATAAATTGAATTTAAATCAAAATTGCAATAAGCAACTAATTTTGCATTTTTATTACTATTACTAATATAAATACATATAATTATTAAGTTATTTCCAACCATTTTTTCAAAATCAGTTTTTACAAAAGTAAATGCACAATGCTTCGCATGTGTAGGAGTCATCTCCTGAGTGCTGGTCCTAGATAAAAAAAAAAAAAAAAAAAAAATAAACTATAACGTTTGCCGGAAAATAAGTTAAAAACCTTTGAATCAGCTGACGGGCGAAATGTTAACGAGTTGACCTTGTAATGAATTTGCCTTGATGCTGTTCTATCAGCTGGGCGCTGCATACTCTACAATTTTTCTAGGTCAACTTTTGAATTTGTAAAAAATACAGTGGAAAGAAGAATGGTAATTGGTACGGGATTGCGCTCGAAAATTTGTTTTCGTTATTCGTAATCGTCTTCTATGATGGGTTTTGTGTTCTTATGTGAAAAGCATTTCCCTCTGTAAAGGAAAGGAAAATGGGATAGAAATTGAGCGAAAAATATTGAACTGTGTGAAGCGTTTCTCCAGAAAACCGCCTTAAAAATAACAGATTTCTGAACAGTCCTCCGCCAAATATCAAACTGTGCGTTTTTTTATATGCAGTAGTTCTGCGGTTGTCATTCAAAAAGTTCTCTTCAAAATCAATCAAGTATTTCAAATTCCACAACAGTTGCTTTTCTTTAAAAATTGCTGCTTGTTAGTAAATCCTTCGTCCTGTAGCACTTCTCCACATTTGCTTTACACATGTTCCAGACTTGAAACTAATTTTTTTTTCTCCATAATTCTCCATATATAGAGAATTTTTCAAAACAAATTTGTCGCAAAAGACACTTTAGTAAAACAAATAATTATTTTCTTAAATTGTGCCCGAAATATTGGAAGAAAACAACAACTGTAATAAAAAAAATATTCAGTATCGAAAAACTAAAACCCAACACTTGACAAAATCTATAAATCTGCTGTTTAAATTCAATGAGTTACACACTCTTTAAGAAAAGTGAGCGTGCATACAAGTGCATGCATGCTTATACATGTGTGTGTGTGTGTATGTGTGCGTTAAGCACTTGACTTAAAATTCATGTGTTCGAATTTGCTGGAAAAATAAAAGAAAAACATTTTATTTGTTTTTAATTTCCCTTTTTCAAGGGACCCACGATTAGCAAGCGCATGCATTATGTACAGACACGCATACACGCTCACGCATAGCCATACACATGTTTATGTAAAAATCTTATTAAATAAAATTTTAACTATTAATGACTTTTTTTTTAAATGCGATTCAAAGTATTTAGCGTAAAAATGTCTGAAGTAAAATTTTTTCTAATTTTTTCTAATTTATTTATTTTCTTTTCAACTCTTTTTATAGCCTCTGTGCGCAAACGACCGCTCAATCATCATCAATAATAGCACAACAGTCGTCTGCCCATCTACCGCATTTACAAGGTCCTCTGTTGGCCTCACAGTCTGCTCTAGTCTCATCGGCCGTGGCAGCTAGTCAATGTAGTCCTTTATCTTTGCCTCCACAAACACAACCTCTGCAACCTACCATCACCTCTTTGGCTTCCCTATCGTCGTATCACCATTCACTGCAAACCTCGCCACATCATCATCATCATCATCAGCACCATCATCCCCATCACTCTCAGCACCTTCAGACTCAAAACCACCAGCACCATCAGCAGACGACGCTACCAGCACAACAACAACAACAACAACAACACCAACAGCTTCAACAAACCTCTTCACAACAAATAAATTCAAGTAGTTGTAGTTTAAATTCTGCTGCTCCTTCTTCATCTGCCAGCAATAATAATAGTCTACCCTCTCTTTCGAACACACAAACCTCTCAGTTTGCCCACACCGCTGGCAGCAGTAGTTTTTCAACATATCAACAATCTTCTATCTCGTCTAGTTCGGCAGCCGTTGCTAATGAGAATTCCTCCATCACTTTGTCGGCGTCGTCATCCTCAGCGGCTGCAGCAACGAATGCTTTAACATCAAGTGGTATGTCCCACTGGCTAACGGGCGATCAGTCTGATACACAGTTGCCTTCGGTAAAGTCAGAAAATCGCTCGCCCGGCTTAACACAGTCATCAACGCAACAGCAGTTACAAACTGCAGCCGCTGAACACAATTCGTTGCATTCTGCGGGAAATTTAAGTGGTCATTTAGACAACGGGAGTAACAATCCGGGTTCGAATTTGTATAGTTGCTCGTCAGTTGGCAATACAGCGGCGGGGTTAGCTGGCTTAGATTCACCCAGTAACTCGTTAAGTTCCTCCTCAATGGCTGCAGTGAACTCTTCAGCTGCTGCCGCTGCAGCTGCCGTGGCCTATGATACCAAGCATGATTATTACAACTACTACAACAGCATGCAGCAGTATACGCCGCCATTTTATTCAACATATGGCACTCCGTTTACATCGGCCGCGGCGAGGGCTCCCACTAAAATAGAGCCGACATCACCTTATTTGACTTCATCATACGCTTCCTCCAATAATAATGCCTCCCAGCTTTACTCCTCAGCTTATGGCTATAATAATTTTGCCCAGTTTGGCTCAGCTTCTGCGGCAGCTGCCCAACAGGATTACACTTCGTATTACAATGATCAATATGGCAATTATTATAATCCCGCCAATTATTCTCCTTATGCCGTAAGTTCGCCTAGTTCGAGTGCCAGTCATGGTTTCCACGTAGCCGCCTCTAATCTCTCGGAAAGTCCAACAGATACTCATTCAACAACACCCATTTTGCATAACACGAACTCACCACATTCACCTCTACCGATCTCACCCAGCAACAACATGAATGCCTCAGCGAATGTGGGCTCATCTAATGCCTCAGCCGGAGTGCCAAAAAGCACACCTACCGGCAAAACGGGCAGATCAAGAGGCCGTCGCCATCAACAACCTAGTCCCACCCGCAGCACCACCTCCGATACAGCCAACAGCGAAGCAGTTAAGCCCCCAGAACGCGTTTTCATCTGGGACTTGGACGAGACCATCATCATCTTTCACACTCTACTGTCGGGCTCCTTTGCCAGCCGTTATACCAAAGATCACAGTGCTTTAATGACCATCGCCTTTCGAATGGAAGAAATGGTCTTCAATTTGGCCGATACACATTTTTTCTTCAATGAAATCGAAGAGTGTGATCAAGTGCACATAGACGATGTGTCATCGGATGACAATGGCCAGGACTTGAGTACGTATAATTTCGCCACAGACGGCTTTCATACGGGCGCTCCGCCGGGAGCACCACCCAACCTGTGTTTGCCTACGGGCGTAAGGGGAGGAGTAGATTGGATGCGTAAACTGGCTTTCAGATATCGTAAGATAAAGGAGATCTATAATACCTACCGTGGAAAGTAAGTAGTTGTGATAATTATGGCACTGCTTCCATTAAGCAAACGCCCGATTCCTCTTAAAATTGTTTTTGAAAAAATGTGTGAAAAAATATTTATTTTTACTGTTCGGCTTGTGGAAGCATTACCTAAGAGCTCTTTGGTTATAATTGGTAATTGTTAAATACATAAGTCGTTAATCGATATCTGTGTTTGAAAAGAATTTAATCGTCAATCTGATGACTTAATCTATTTCTTGAAGCTTTGAAGGTGCATGTCATAAAATTTTCAGACAGATTTTGCAATATTTCTCCCCGCTTGCTTCTCACACGCTACTCTGGGGTAACGAAAAACGTCACGAATCTTTTTATTGCACACGTAAAAACCTGGCACTCGATAGCAATCGGAATTAAATTTTTACAGAACTTTAAATTCAAATTCCATTGGTATTGCATGCCATAACTGCCAGTTAAAATTTCTTTTTATTCGAACAGTTTATTTTGATTAATAATTTATTTTATACTTTTGAAGTGTTGGTGGCTTATTGGGTCCTGCCAAACGTGACGCTTGGCTGCAAATACGTCAAGATATTGAAATTGCTACCGACAGTTGGGCCTCTTTGGCCACCAAATGTTTAAATATGATTGCTCAACGTGAAAATTGCGTTAATGTGCTTGTTACTTCCACCCAGTTGGCACCGGCCCTGGCCAAGGTTTTACTTTTTGGCTTGGGTGGCATTTTCAATATAGAAAATATTTACTCGGCTCATAAAATAGGTAAGTTCGTGTTTAACAAAATAATTTTATAAAACATTTGAATATGTATGATGCCCTCTTGTATTTTTTGGTTTTTTCCTGCAGGACAAGAAACCTGTTACGAGCGCATAGTTACCCGATTTAGTCGTAAAAGCACTTATGTGGTGGTGGGTGATGGCGCCGAAGAGGAATCAGCGGCCAAGGCCATGAACTTTCCATTTTGGCGTATCTCTTCCCATAGTGATATAAGAGCTTTATATACCGCCCTGGATATGGGTTTCTTATGAAAACTTTTAGCTTGTGTAAAAATATTTATGTAAATTTAACTTGATAATTATGATTTATAATTTAAAAAGAAAACGCACTAAAACAAACAAATAAAACCCACAAAAAAATAATTCAAGACTAAAATCAGAAAAAACAAAAACATTTTTGTACAAAGTAAACAATTTAATTTTTTATTTATAAAATAATTTATTTAAATTAAAAAGAATAATATTTTAAAACTTTACACAACACGTAACTAAAATAAAGAGCAAAGTTCAAAGCAGTGGATTTTATGTTTTAAAATTTAGCACAAAATAATTTAATTATTTTGGTTTTTTTGTTTAATTTTTTGAAAGCACATGTAACACTTTTAGGGTTCTTATAAATTTTTCAATGTAAAATTAATGTAAATTTTTTAAAACACTACAATTTGTTCAAATTTAACTGAAGTATTTTATTTATTTATAAGTTAACAAATAAGTTTTATTTAATAGTTTTCTTTTTTATATATATAAAGCACATCTGATAAGTAGCACTATTTAGCATTTTAATGTCTAGAGTTAAACATTTATTGAAATAAAAATATATAATTAATTATAACAACAATATATATTAAAATCTTACATCTAGTTAAAAGAAACAATAGTTTTGAAAAAAAAAAAATAATCATAAAAACTAAAAGTAATTAAAAGTTAAATAAAAAAATCCGCACTATTATTATGAGAAATTGACAGATATTTTAACTTCAAAAGAGGGGAAAATTATAAATCAGTGATTAAGACTGTGCAATGGACAGTGTGGAAGCTGTATACAAAGTTTTGTGGGAAATATATGCAAGAAGGGTTGTGCCCACGCCATTTTAGGGCGGTATGGATTCACCGCAAAAATATAATTAACATATACTCGTATACCCAACTTCGTAGAAATTAGTTGGGTAGAGGCACTTGATAGGTGTAGCACCGCCCACTTTCGTGAATACGAAATTGTGTCACTGCAAAATTTTTATTTCAATAAAAAAAGATTTTTAATAGAAAAATAAGAATTTTTTAACAGTGCAGAAATTTACCATTTCTTTCGCAACTATTCCCGCTGCACAATGTGGTTTTTATTGGTTGTTAACAATGCCCCAAAACATTGAGAAGCCCACTAGTGTGTGCCGTAGTACAGGTTGTTAAATGAACTGTTGCGGTTGTTTGTCAATATAGCGCAGACAGAAACCTATAACAGAAATGAAACTGCAATAACACAACATTGCCAAATTGATTATTTAAAGCTAGCGAAGATAAAAGGTTGCCAGGCTAAGTTTTATTATTTAATTCAAAATTGTTTAAATTATCTGTTCTTAAAAAATAATACAGTTAAGAAACCAAAGGAAAAAGGAAAAAAAAATCGGGGGAATAAAAGATGCCGAAAAGGCACATTTCTTTGCATTGTTTTGTCAGGAATATTATTCCTGAATAAATTACTATAAACAGAAAAATTACTACTTAGGGAAATTATATTCACGATAGGAGTGAATAAATTACAATCTACTCTACTCTCAAAGAAAATCGAGATTTCAATTAACAAGAGTTGAATTGAAAGCAAAGCACATGGTAAAAGTATTGTGATACTAAAGCAAACTACAGAAACGCAAATAAATACATTTGACACTACGAATTCAAATTAGAGTGTGGAAAAACCAAACTTCAAATTATAGAACGGCGACGAGCAAGATGGCATGTCTGTGTATAGAGAGAGCAATGAATATAAGGTAACAAATTATATATTAAAAGAATTTCCTTTGGAAATATAATAGAATTAATTATAATTCTCGATTGATTAGTTGAATTTTGAACATAAGCATCTTAAGTTTGTAGTCAGAAATTAGAAAAACTCCATTGATGAGCTAAGTAAGCATTAGGGAAATAGAACTATATGCATATGCTGTCCTCTTCAATAAACAATTTTATTGAGTTTCTTTTTCATAAAATACTTTATGAGAATATCATATGGAATTTAAGAATACATTCTAAAAATGTTTTTTTCGGGAAAAAGAACAATTTTGAAATTAGAATCGTAAAAAAAAACATTATTTTATTTTTAAACAAAGTACAACGAAATAATTTTAATTCTATAGCGTAGCTCTGAAAAATTCAAAATATACCGCGTTTACGATTAAAATTAAAATAATTTTACAGAGGGTACGAAATTAATAAATGACGTGTATTAGAACTACTGAAAAATATTTTTCGTTGATTTTATTTTAAAAATATTTAACTCCTGCAAAAATTAACTTTAATGGTCAAAGATAAGCAAAAATTAAAAAAAAAAAAATCAAAAAAATTTCTGGTAAAACTTTTTTTTTTTCGTTTAGATGAAATGAAAACGAAATTTTTTCAAAGCTGTTTCAATATTTCCAGCATTCTCTTCTAACGTTTTCATTTATTATGATCTAAAGCACTCAAATTCTCTAGTTTCTTGCACATTTGCTAACAATCTCTCGGCCTTAAATTTATAGCCTTTTCATCATAAAAATAAATATATATGTACATATTGCAACTCTTTAATATGATTGAAATTTTGTTAGCAAGAAAGGAGCAAAATAGAAGAAAACAAACAAAAAGCCGGTTACAGCACCAGTCTTACCTAAAGAATTATGGCAAAGATGCAGTTCTTTTGTCTATCTTTCGTCCAAATGTTGCAAATAAATTGCATGGATGCCGTTTGCATCGCAACAATGTACAATTTTTATTAACAATAATTATTCATTCTAATTGCGAATAACAATATGCTGTGAAACAATGAAGGGAAAACAAAGACCTTTAAAAAATGTATTATGGACTTGTGTGTGGATGGTTGTTTATGACGATGCAAACACATAAAGTTAATAGCTGAATGATTTGCACTCACTCGTCGTCTCTTTACTTATCGAATTGATTGCGAAATTTTACTAAATTTTATCAAGCTGTATTTTAATGTGAGAAGTTTTTATGTCGAAAAAGTGTGTGAAGAAATTAATTAAAATAAAATATGGTAAAATGTTTCACCTTGCAGTTTATCACTGTACCTCCCCGCTATGCTCAAGCCCAAAAAAATGTAAAAATATTAATTATTAAATATAAAGGTTCTTCGACTTTTTTGAGAAATATTTGCGAATTGTTAAAAAAAACACAATTTTCGGCAATGATATCTCTCGAACGATTTGAGCGATTTATACAAGTTTTATGCCATTCGACTCAGTTTTTTAAATCAAACAAAAGTAAACGATTATAAAAAATCGATTTGGCAGAATTTTGGTGTTTTTTTCGCTCGAAAATTTTCGGCAACGATATCCTTCGAACGGATCAATAGATTTTCTTAAAATTTTTTGCAAACGATGAAGTTATTTTTTTATTGCGGGGAATAGCAGTGCGCAGATGATGTCACCTACGTATGCGTCACTGGAAACTTCCGACAGCAACTGATATCAAGGCACAATAAGAAAATTGCGAAAATGTTTTTATGGCAGTCGGATACTGGTCTCGAACCCAGGACTTCGGGTTTTATAGTCAACGTGCTAATTACCTCATCCATCGCCACCCATCGCTCCATAGAGTGGCCGAGATTTTGAATTCGATAACCTGAGTAGCTTCAAATTTATTTAAAGAAAAACTATTTTTCGAAAATTTTATTTACGAAAATTCTCTAAATTCAGCGAAACGAATGGGTTCATTATCGCATGTTATATAAGTTGGAGCAATTTCTCACTGCAGTTGTTTCTGTTTTTTTTTAAGAATTTCTAAAGCAGAGCCATTTTATTTATTATTCAATAATGGCGAAGGAGGGCGCTGTTAGCATAGACACACCAGAATATGTTTTTTTTTAAGGCTGATGGGGGTGGATCCTCTGTGGTTGCAGAGTCACCATGCTAACTACTCAGTCAAGAGCAGCCACTCTATCGAATGCAGAAAATTTTGTTACGATTACTACACACCCAACCCCACACACACTTCTCCTCTAAAGCGTAAAGTTTAAAAAAGATGGAACGAGGAAAAATTTGTCACTCAGTATAGAAAATGATAGAAATATCGATATTTTGAAATTATAAAATTTTCATTGACAATTGGCACGTGTTCAAAAAATATACAAAGTTTTGCAAGAATCAGTTATGTGGACGAATGCGCCATACAACCGAAAATAATAAAGCGAAAAAATATAAATGCGATAAAATAGATTTCATTACAAAATTTTCTATGTGGGTACTTACATTAATCGTATTTTGTGCCGTAGTGCGGATTTATAATCACCTGCAAAAGAAATAATAAATGAAAAAAAGGAATTAGAAATTTTACGCAGATAATTTTTGTTACAGTGAAAAGAAATCGTCATTCATACAATGAAGTTTTTTTTACGTATGGAAAAGGTTCACTATAATTGTCTAGTTTTTGACATTGGATTGCGCAAGGTTGGCATACAAAGTGCCAATTTTGTTTGTTTTGGTAGAATTTTGCATGCGATTATAGAATGCAGCATTTTAAAGTTTTTTTTTTTAGTAAATTGTATACCGTCTACATACCATTCTTCATTTGATTTCCACAATTTAAATATGTATTCTAGCAATATAAAAAAGAACAAAAAAAAAACAGACTTTTTCTATGATATTTTTCATTCAACCTCTGCTACTAAATCCTTTATTTTTTTTAGCCAAAAGCTGTTGATATTTTTCATTTGTAGCCAAACAAAATCAACAAAAAAAAAACAAAATCAATTCAGCAACTAAACATTTCTAAAAGAAAATAAAAAAAAATAAATAAAATAATCACAGAAATAAAATTTCATTTGAAAGCCATTGCGGCAATAGTTCCACCGTCTACGTGGGTATCTTTTCTTATTCATAGCATTTTTGTTCGCTTTCAATTGGTGCTGGTAACGCATAATTAAGCTGTACTATTTTCAAAGAGATATCTTTTCCAAAAAGTAAATTTTTTTCTTCTTGGACCAGTGGTCCTATGCCTGTGTTAAGCCATTGCACCGGCATTAGCTGGAAGAGAGCGAAGAAACAGAAGTTGAAGGACTGAGCTTAATTCATGCAAACTGTGCTGTTGCTGAGTTTAAAAGCCTCTACTCGTATCGAGTACCCATATAAACCGTAATGAGTAATTATAAGTGCATCAAATATATATCACTACTGCTTCGAATAGCTGCCCTGTAGGAAACCTGCGACCATCTATCTCCCAGTCAACACTTTTGTCGATTGCTGTTGGTGACTTTTTTGTGACATTGTCAACGAATCGTCTACACTTTTTATTTTGTCGTTGATGAGAAGAGAAGAGACCGTATCTTTCTCTTTACATCTGCAAAATGATTTTTATTAAATCATTTTGTTGTTGTGGTGGAAATAGAAACGGTTGCTCTCAGTTTAACACAAGAACTATCTACATTGCTTGGGGTATAACAAGTCACTAGCAAATCAGAACAGTTTTACTATTGTCATTTCCTGCAGGGTATAAAGAAACAAACAGAAAACTAAATTAACTATCGATTTGTAAAACGTAGTTTTGTCTCATTATTGTGGACTTTTATTCACTAAATCACCCATAACGCCTCTATATCGCACACCTTCTGGTTATTTTTGAATTTATGATGTTGACTTGATTGAAAATTCACGGTTGCCTTAATGGATGTGGCACCAGTGGCACACACTGGCGCAAATGCATTGCACAATGCATGCTCTGGGAAGAGGAAATCTTAACAGCAAAAATAAAACTAAATGGATGCAAACAAAGTATAGAATGAAATCGGGAGAAAAGGAAAAAAAAATCAAGTGCTGTTTGGCAATTGCAACATGATTAAGCAATAAATTATGACAAGATTTGTTGTCTTCTTATTTATTTAAATTTTTTTGTCTTGAGGGAGGGGGAAGGGGTAGCGATTTACTTTTTTCCTTTGAAATTTGTGTGTTCATGTAGTTTGCAAGCAACAGAAATAATGGCCTGCATGGTTTTGCATTTGCATGCAGGCATTTTTTCCTTTTACAGCGAATGACAATAAAAGTATCATTTATCACTTGAAAAGCTTTGCTGAAGTAACGGTATAGAGGAAGTTGTCGTAAATGTCATTAAGTTCAAATACAAGTTAAATGTTAAAATAAAAATATTTTATAGATTTTTCCAAAAAAGTTTATTCCTTCATTTCAATTTTTCATATTAAGTATTGTAGAATATCAGTATGTATATTGTAATTATTAAGGAATTGGTAGTGGGAAGCCCTATTTTTTATATTAAACTAGCTGACCCGGTCCGCGTTGCTGGCCCTAAGCAAACATTAGTGTTGTATTACCACACGATTTATTTATTTAAAATAGAAAAAAGCAAAAAAAAATAAATGTAAATGTATATGTCATTGGTGGTGCAATATGAAAAACTTAATTAAACGCTGTATTCTTTTGTTTATTACTTAAAAGTAAGATATGAAACAGTTCTTTATCTTAAATAAATGATCATAGGCATTCAATAATTTATTACATTACCCCATTTTATTCCCTTGATATCCCTTGTAAGATTGACTAAATATTTGTGCAAAACAGTGGTTACGCTTTTTCCGTCAAATATTTGTCAAGTCTGAACATAGATTAAGTCAACGTATAATTAAGGAATAATTGCAAAAAAAATTTCATACAAAAACTCGATTTTCGATTTTTCCAATTTTTAGACTTTTGCGGAGATTTTCCAATTTTCCGCATTTTCCATGATTTACACTAACAACTTTCTATTTTTGGATTTGGAAAGCCATTAAGGAATACATAGATTGTTACATTATGGAACATAGATCAAGTCAACGTATAATTAAGGAATAATTGCAAAAAAAATTTCATACAAAAACTCGATTTTCGATTTTTCCAATTTTTAGACTTTTCCGGAGGTATTTTCCGTAAAAACCTTCTCCTCGAAAATACGAACAACTGACAAAAAATTTTACAGAAATCGGCCCAGCCGTTCTCATTTTATGAATTACTATACATTTTTTGAAATATATTTATTAAGCTTGAGGTCTTTTTTATTTTATTTGGTTTTATTATTCGATATTTCGTTAACAGCTTGTTAACATCATCAGGAATAATAGGAAATTATAATTGTTTTTTTTTATATTTATATATATTTTTATATTTATATATATTTTATATTTTTTTATAATTATAATTGTTTTTTTTTTAAATAAAATAAAAAAGACCTCAAGCTTAATAAATATATTTCAAAAAATATAATAAAAAAAAAAAAAGGTAAATTAATAATATAATTAAAATTACTATACATTTTTTACACCATTTTTATTTATATTGAATATAAATTTTTTTTAATAAAAAAGAAATGTGAAACGTTTTTCATTGTGTTTGGCTGTTTCACTCTTATGCATACATATGCGTGTACATGTATGTATTTGGCATCGTAAATTGAAAAATGAAATATGTATGTATGTATGTATGCATGTATGTAGTACATTTGCAGGGAGCACGTTTTATGGGAATAGAAATTAAAAGCTAAATGTCATTTGGTAGCATGAACTCATAAATAAAATTTTCATAACGTGTGTTCGAGTGGCTTTACGATAAATCTATGTGAATATGTATATCTGTATCAGTGACTTAAAATTGTGCTTACAAGTTGAATTTTAAAGGAAATAGTGACACACGGGCAGGAATTGAACTCGCAACGTTGTTAGCAAGCACATTATAATTTATTCAAATACAAAGTAACAATCTAATCTAAACAAAATAAAATAATTTTTTTTAACCTTGCAGCAGCAGTCTGGAGATGACACCTACACATGCGATGCATTGTGTGGAACTAGAGGAAAGGATTAGTTAAAGAAATTAAAATTAATCCGCTAGCTAACACGGCAAACGTTTTTTTTTTTTTTGCCTTTTAACCATGACTTCTTTGCCGTTCATCACAAACGGCCATTTAATTTGCGAGAAGCACGTATTGCCCGTTTAACTGGTCCTAGTTTGTTCTATTCCTGCTGTTACCGCGGTGTTTTTGATAAATCGCCTGATTGTACAGCTTAGAAAATTGCTGTAGTAATTATCGGTTCTCGCCAGCATTGCAGTTGAAATCAAATTCCAAAAATAGTAAAAAGTGGGAGGACAAATATTAGTCGACCGTTAAAGGTTGTTCGAAAGAAGGCTGTGGCAGCCCAAACTGGAATTGAATATAAAGGTGGCAAGGGCCTTAAAGCGCCTGTGTGACCAAATAGGAAGACAATTTCATAATTGAGCGGTCACTATTATAAGCAAAATGGCTACCTCTACTTTAAAAGCTTCCTTGCGTAATTGTCAAATGACGTAATAGAAAGATTAGCTATTTTGTTTTAGCGTGTGTAGGCATAATTTCTAGCAATAAATATACAGTGGCGAACACATAAAAATTGCAGTCTGCAAACCCTATTTTGTCTTTTTAATGTCATATTTTTTCTACCATTAAAATTGTTAATACAAGCGTAGCAGCACATGCACAAGAAAACTCGTTTTAATTTAAGAATTTCTATGCTAAAACGTATTTAATATGCACACCTACATATAAATACATACACATGCACACAGCCATACATATGTGTGTGTGTGTACATGACTGCCATCGCAATGCTTTAACGCGCTTAATATGCTGTCATCCTTATCATTGTTGTCGTCGTCGTTGTGAGTAAAACGTTGAGATATTTTGTTGCACTACAAATAGCAATAATAAAACATTAAGGGTTTTGTATTAATGTAATATTTATTTGGAAGTTTTCTGTGGTTATAAGTTAATTTTTGGTTAATTATTAAATCCAAATCCAAATAAAGTTCGTAAAGTTTTTAGTCAGAAAGAATTATACTGAAGGCAGCATTCCAAGGCAATGCCTATTCTGCTACTCTACAGTTTCTTAAATAATTGTTGGCAAAAAAGAAAAAATTAAATTTCGATGGTCATATGTTGGGCAGCTCGTAGCCTAAAATTGAAATTAAGTTTTTTACGTCAAAAGATTCCACTATATTTTCTGATTATTTTCCTTTTTCTGGATTATGAAGCTTTCTTCTATTTATCCCTTAATCACCTATAATCGTCATCACTGTTCCTTTCTTAGAAGTTAACACCTAGTAGTAGGCAATCATTGCATCAGTGTTACTTCTCTTTTAATCTTAAAAAAGAAAATTTATGAAAACTTTCATTTATGAAACATTATGGTCGTCATAAATGCAATAATGAAAGTGTTTCATTAATACAATGAAATATTATTCATGTATAAAAACTAATTTACAAGTTTTTTTTTCTTTTCTAGTTTTTTGACCTCTTTTTATATTAATAACACCAATTATTTAAGCTTAAGGTCTTTTTAATATATTTAATATTTATTCTGATTCGATATTTCGCTACTCCTTTGTGTAGCTTCTTCAGAAAAATTGGGTTTTGTTTATAATGAAAAAATATTTTTTTAAAATTTGAAAAGAGTAGCGAAATATCGAATCAGAATAAATATTAAATATATTAAAAAGACCTTAAGCTTAAATAATTGGTGTTATTAAAACTAATTTACTTACGTATGTAGGTTTTTTGTATCGTAAAGTTAGTCTGTATGTACATTTCGTTGATGGATATGCCAACGCATCATCTAAGAAATCTAACACGTTTATACAAAAGCTGTCAAAAAGTCTTTTGAGAATTACTGACTATGCAAACAGAAAAAGAGGAACTAAAAGCGAAATGAGTGCCGGTCAAAGAAAAAAAAAATGTACATACAGACTAGTTTAACGATACAACAAACACATATACACACATAAATGACTTTTTTTATATGAAAAATATTTCATAAGTATTCTTTCAAGTCTTCAATATTAGTCAAAATTCTTTACGATAATAAATATACTACGTAAAATCATAAAATGTTACAAGGGCCAGAAATATTAAATAGATTTAAAATCAAATAATAAAATGTTTGTTGTATAAGGAAAATTTTTAGAGAAGCTATTTTGTTTTGTTTTGTTTGTATAGTTCGTAATTCTCAAATATTTTTTGGGAGTTCTTGTATAAACATGTGAAATTTCTTTTTTTAAGGCATTTATGACACTTTAAATCGTATTTTTAAAATATCATAAAATTGCAAATATAAAACATTTTTAAGCAAAATAACTGCTAATTTAATTAATTTTAGCACTAAGTTGGAAAAATATTACGCAGCGTATTAATGTTGTGTCATAAATTTATTAAAAATCGTTTAGGCTCTGGAAAAATATTCATTGATATAATGAACTATGAGAAACGTATGAAGAGCAGAGATTGCAAGATTTCATGCATCTAATGTCATTGTTCACTGTATTAATGAAATCTTTCATTATTATAAGCAAGAACATTTAATGAAGGATATTTTTTCAGTGTACTCAAATAAAATAGGCCCATCTATTAAATTATGACTCTTTCACAAAATTGCCATAGGCGTTCATGCAATTTTAAATTCGACACCAACTACGCCAATCAAAATAGTGCCTTTTAATTTCAAATATATGAAAGCTTATTGCAACATCCGTTGTCATGTTTTAGTGATTATCGCTCAAGCTGCTCTCAACAGAATGTGTCAGGAATTGACAATTGAATTGACTTGCAGCATTGTGGCATTTTAATTTCAACACAAAGCAAAGAAATAAGCAGAGGAAAGAAATGTTAAGAAAAAACTCTAATTAACTTTATAAAATAGTTAGCAGGAAGTTACACGAAAGCAGATCATAGAAAATATTTGTAGTGATTAGAGCATTTAAAAACAAGAAACCTTAATTTTAAAACTGATTTCCAAACATTTCAGGCATAATAATTTGGTTTTTTTTTATTTAAAAAAAAAAACAAAATTAAATAAATTCTTTTATTTTTTTTTAATTTTTGTTACAAAAAGCCAAATATTGCCAATTTAATGAACGAACTTTTTATTTTTCCTTTTAGCTGTTCTCAGCAACCTGAAAACAAAAAAGTGCACTTCCAAATTCATTTCTATGCCTTGAACAATTGTCTTTGTTTTTCTTACTGTTAGAAAAATCTCATGTGAAATATTATAAATTCAATTCGTTTCATTTTCTGATGTTTTTATTTTATTTTTATTCTTTATTTGAAAAATCTCAACACTTTAAATTAACTCATCACATTAATCAACACATCAACGTCAAGGGCAGTTTATAACACTTCTAGAATTGTATAAATCATACGGACTCTATACGGACACACGTTTTAAGACACATGGACGTACGGTTAGATAGACAGCTGGACAGCTCGGCAGCCAGTCATGTGGTTGAACAGACGGATGGCTGGACGGACTGAAAACTAAGTTGTATAAAAGCTTTAACTGCATAACATTTTACTAGACAACTTAAACTGAGTGACTGACTGACATTTATTTAACATTACGGGCTCTTAACAACAAGCACGATGACCACTTTTATGTCAATTATAACTATTTTACTATGCAGCTCACATTTTCTTAAATAAGTGCATACAACACGAGTGCAGATGAAGATGATGAGCAAAAAAAAAAAAAAAAGAACGGATCTGCAATTCCTACTACTCAGTGGCCCTCATTGTCGCATCTAATGGGTGCTCATTTGAAAAGTGCTATAAGAAATCTGAAGATAATAAATTGTCTTAAGAGCGTCACTTTATTTTTATTTTTGCTGCAGTAATCAGGCGAAATCAAGCATCAACACTAGTTCGGAACTACCCCTTCGCTGTGATTTTTATTACTGTCGACATGTTTCAGGTAACCCAACCTCCACAGAAAAAATAATTCTTACATTTTTCCCAATTATGTCTTTGCCTGGTAAATGTTTATTTTCCTTTAATTAATATTTTAATTGAATACACGTTTATGTTAATTGATTTTGTTATTCTCTCAAAACAGTGCGATCATACCCATAGTTCGGGTAGTACACGTTTGACTAAATATTTGGGACATATAGAGTGCAAGGACGGGCAGTCACAACGCAACTAAGAAATTGTCAGCTCTCTATCCTGTTTACGACAACTACGACGGAATGTGTTATGGGGAAGACCCAGGCTACCGTGCTGAGGAACAAAAAACTCCAATAATTCTTGGGATGCATTGTTAAAGATTTCCAGAGCCCTTTCGACTTCGAGTCCGAGGAGTTGTCGATTTGCGGCACTATGTTAAGTTTACGTTTTAGAATCCCGTTGAAATGGGTGGAGTCAGAAAGAAGAAGAGCCAGCCTACCATCATGTATTTTAGACGGTTAGCGGTCAATACCGCAACCAGCCATGTGAATGGATAAGAAATCTGAAAAGGTCGTGAGTTATTATGTTAAAGGTTCCCAGAGCCTGACCAAATGTGCTCTTCATTTCTAGCACTGTTTTGAGTTGAATTGGTTAAACTTACTTATCCTCGGCTTTTAATAACATTGTGCTGGTTTTTCTGTTGCATAACCTCGAGAAGTCTGATCCGAAAAAATTCGCTTGTAAGGTACCCTCCCTCCATTTGATTCATTGAGTATCTTGAAATGAATTCTAATCCAATGCTGCACTAAACATCGACTACATGTTTCTCTGTACGAACACACAATTGCCCCGACTTCTCTTGAAAGTCACACAGAAGTTGCAATTTGGATGGATTCCCACGTATCGACGACTGAAGTGAATTTTTGCGCATTTGGTGTACCTCAAAGAAAGGCACCCTATACACACATACGTGCACATCCCATTTTGGTATTTAATAGTGTTTACCAAAGGTATGATGTTAATTTCTTTAAACATCATTTACAGATAAACGATTTTGTCTTCTTTTAATACTTTATGCTGGTTTCCAAAGCAACTCCTAAGAACCGGGTACTAACACACCATAATGATGTTGAAAATACCACTGGTGTGCGTGTGTAGTGGTGATGCAAGTAAAGATGTGTGCAAAAGTTGCGGTATGTATTCAAAACATGTAACGAATTTGATGTAACAAACTAAAGACTGACATAAAACAGAGGTAGACAGTGACTTAAGCAGAATTTGTTGTGATGGTCTTATGGGAGGAGACAAGAGTGCCTTCTTTTTTACGTAATCATTACGACTGTAAGAGACGCTTTTAACCCTCAGGGGAACAAGTAATTAGTGAACAATTCAAACGAAAAACATAACTTTTTTACAAATCAACATTCATATTTTATAGGAGTAAAGTAGAACGGTCAATTGAGGAATTCAAAATTGATTTCTAAAATATATACGCATCAGAGAGCTGCAATGAATACCACTATTTTTAGTACGACCCATCATTTATGAAAAGATTGTAATTGTAGGCCTTCGTAGCCGCGATGACTACGCTAACTTTGACTTTTTTTTCGTGATATTGATTGCATACTGAGCTGAAACCTAGCTTGGTTCGAGGGTATTTAGGCTAGCAACAGCAGGAATAAATTTCGCTTTCGTGTCCCTAAAGATCTACACATTCATCTGTCTTGGGTGAAAACGAGAGATAATGTGTCCCTTATTTTAAGAGAACGTGATCACCATAATTTAGGGGTGCTGATGGAAGCATACTTTGCCCGATGACTCTATAATAAGAAAATTGCGGCTCTATACCGCAATCATATATATCATTCCTCGGTATTTCACTAAAAATAAGGCGTCAAATTAAAATTATAAATAAAATGGCTGTTCTTAAAAAAAAACAAAATTTAAAGCTTCATTATAACATCAGAGACTGGCAATCTATGCTTTATGAATTCAAAAAACCTCGCAACTACAGAGTTGTGGAAGGAAAAAGCTACATTCCCTCCTCTCACCACATCAGCTGTCGCTTTACTTCACTATCCCTTCCAAACAAGTTCCAGTTTAAATGCACTGGATACATAAGCGACATGCCCTGAGAAAGAGAAAAAAAAATCTAATTGTTACAGACTGTTACAGACTCTGTTTTAAAGGCCGCCACATTCTATGATTATTAAAATTTGTAAAATTTCTTTCTAACGTCTTTAAACTTTTTGCTATGCCTCATGCTCAGACAATAGCGCCAAATCTATATTTGGAATTAATACTGAAAAGATCTGATAAATATGTATATCAGCGTGATCGTTTCGGCTATAACAGAGTTTGACAATTCTCGTTTTTAACAGATTTTCGATCGAACATGCTCTTCGTTATGTCAGCATAGAAAATTAGCATGTGCGTAGAGGTAACGGTACCTTAGCTTTTATAATTAGTCTTCCACTTTTTTGGTAGGCGATATACATACGGCCGCTGTTAAATCGTGAAAAACAGCACGAATATAAATAACTTTCTCAAAGGCAGCAACTTTTTTTTTCATGTTATTTGCAGGGTTAAGCAATGCAGTTATTTAATTATGCTCTTCTTTACGCATAATATCTGTCAATCATTTCATATCTTTTTCTAACCAACCATTTATCTCCAAGACACTTTGAAAACGTCTCCCTCCCAGCAGGAGTTTGACACAATTTTTCTACAAACACTCACTCGTTGCTCATCGCTTTAAAGAACAACTTAACGAAAATCTTTTTCTTTTATTGCACACCACACTCCAGCAACTATTGCTTTGAAGTTTTCTATTTAAGGCCATCATCGTATTAAAAATGTACATACGACTATTTATTATTTGTTGAATTTCAGCAAAATACACAATGATTTTTTACGGCTTGGTTTGTTTATGGCAGCAACACGAAGAAAAAAAAATAAATTATCAGAAATGGGAAAAAACTAAAACGCAAATATTGCTGCAACAATCAAAGAATAAATACAATAAAAATATTGCCTGAATAGTGTTGCCTGCTGTCAGTCTCTTACGTTCTTCGAACAAAATACAACACGTTTGATCATGTCTAATAAGAGTTGCTGTTGCATACTTTTCAGCAATCAATATAATGTTGTGCCTGTTGCTTTAGTCTTCATGCTGACAATTGGTTTGGTATTGTCGTGGCAGCCACATAAAAAATAAAAAAAATAACAACATAAAACCAGGGAGGACGGTCCGTTAAGCACATTGTTAAGCTTTTATTAAATTTCCGGGGATTGGAAGTGTAAATGATTTCTTTACACGAACAGAATTTAACGACATGCAAGGAAATACGTTGTTCATGCAACAAAGTACGAAGACCAGGGTAAAAAGTTGGTCACCAAATCCAGACGTATTTATATTATTTTGTAGAAGAGTTTTTCGTTATAAATAAAGAAAAATTATTTATAAACTGCTTTTATAAAACGTAACACAATTTTGAACAAAGCAAGAAGAAAATTTCAAAAATGAGCAAAGGTTTTTATTTTCTAACTACGAGTACTACCTTCAAATGCTACTGAATTATTCATATCATTCAAAGATTAATATTTCTGATAGCAAGCCACAGGCACATCAGAGCTGACTCAATGGTCGGTATTGTGTAGCACCAGCGACGTAAAATAATTACTAAAAATGGCTACTAAAAAACAAAAGGTCAAAATTGAATACGTCTCCGTGACAGCAGATCCGCTGCAGCACTGCTGTAAACAATAAACGTGCAAGAGCAGAGTTGTAAGATAGTGAAGCTTCAGCTACCGTCATCTCTATCACTCTTTCCTCCTCTTCCTCTGTTCTAGTTCAAGCACAACGTATAGCATGTGTTGGGGGCAACTCCTGAGTGCTGAACCGAGATGAAAAAATAAATAAATAAATTTATAAGTGGGCAACATAATTTTAACTTGAACAAATTAAAAAAATCTCTAACATGCGGGAAAGATTTGAGGTTTTTATTTTTATTACAATGTGCAAGAAAAATTATGTGTCATAAAGACTTGAGGCAAGTGGTAGTGAACATGGTTAATTCCTATACAAAATTTTATTACTTTTTTGCAACGGACATGCAGCGCCGCAGTGTTAATTAATTAGTTAATTGGTCGATGAGTTAATGCTCAAATATCAACGACCTACGGCGTTGACTTGAAGGGAGTTCTAAGCCAAAGTTTATACTCAAAGCGCTAACTATTTCCCCCAACAGCTGAGACTAACAAAAAATATGCAAAATAAAATGTATGTATCTACTAAAATTCATTTATTATTTATTTTAATGCGCAGCATTCTTAACAATGTTTCCGAGCTTTGCCTTGGTTTGTTTCTGGTTTTTGACCATAAAATAAATTTAAAGTTGCACTTCAAATGTCTTAATTTCGCTCAAATATTCTCGGTGATAATTTTTACACTCTAATAATGACACACTAAATTAAAGCATTGGATAGAAAAGAGATGCCAATAATAATATCGCAGTTGCACATTGAAGCAAATTTAGTTCTTAAGTACCACAACAACTCCGACTTACTTTGAGTTAGGGAACTAAACACTTAATTTCTCGCAGTGTTTTTTAATTTTCCAAGCAATAAATCTAATCAAACAAAACACAACATAATTTCCATTGAATTTGAACATGCTTTAAGGGAATAGAAATATGTTGCAATGTAATGAATTGGAATTGCAACATGTTGTAAGGCCGTCGTAATAATCTCACGTTTTTTGTTTTTTGTATGCAACAGTTTCCCTTTGATTGAGTAAATTTTTGTAATGAAAAACAGTTGTAGATGAGCTGCCAAACAAGGATGTGCGGTAGAGCGTTTTTTTTTTGTAGTGAAACAATATGATAAATTGAAACATCTCGTAAAATTGTAGTAAAAATCAAGCACTTGATGACACACGTATTAGTGTGTGCATATGTTTCTGCATGTGTGTATTTAATTACACTGTAAAACGACCAGTAAATTAATCGTTAACTTAATGTAAACCCTTTTATAGCGCAAGAGGTGGGAGCATAACAAAAGAACTTTAAAATTTTGCACTGGACAAATGTTGTGAATGTGACATATAAAACACTTGTAATTTGAAACCACGGGGCAACATCACCGAAAGCACAAACAAAAACAGATTTAAAAGTGTATACGGAATGTTCCCCAAGTATTGCGCAGCAGCTGTCATATCTAGGAGAAAGATTTGATTAAAATATTTTATTACGGAGTAAATTATTGCCGACATCACAAATACATTTTTATTTTATGAAATTAAAAATTATCGTATTTTCCAAGGCGAATTCATAGCAGGTGAACTTACTAGCCCAGCTGGCGACTATTTATTTATCACTGTTTGATGTCAAAATTGTATGAATTATTTTGACAACGTATAATGTTTTGTTGTGATTGTTGTACTAGTATGTTTATCCGGTATGAATTCGCCTTGGTATTTTCTAAATGTGAATGTATTGACATTGATAATATGTCAAATTGACGCTAATGGGTTAACCGATTAATTTATAGTGGCAGATTAATTTAAACAAATTTCGGCGAACCGATTCAAACGGTTAGCGTGTATTGATTAACCAACTAATCGCTTCTATGGAATTTTACACTTATTGTAGTACATATGTATGTGAAATAATTTTTTCAGCGTTTCAGCAATTCTTTTTATTTCATATACCATTTTTGAAAACCCTATATTTTGTCAAGGTTTTCCTCACATTTTTATCTGCCTATAAAAAATTTCTCTATAGCGTAATTTTGTCTGTAAAGAAGCTTTTGCTGAGATATAACATCCTGGGAATCGAACCCGCGTCCTTTTGCTGGCAGAGCCAACACGCTACGCTAACTACTCGCCATCAGCATTTTCCTTGTTTTTAGTGGATCTTGATTTTACTTATATCCTAATAATTAAAAAATCTTTTTGCATTGGCAGCCAACTTGAATCGTAAAATAAGACTGATGAAAGTAGGAGAATTTTTCCAACTAAAATAATGACCTTTAAAATCTTATGGCTATAGTGAAAATATCAATTACACTTTCACAAATTTCTATGTATGTACTCGTGTGACTGTGATTTAGTGTTGAATTACAGAAACTAAAAAAAAAAAAATTCTCATTAAATATATTGTGCCTTCGAATGTTCTTTTTTTTTTTAATAATAAAATATTAATAATTGTGGAAGGCTGTGTAGAGAAAGTATTAAAAATTTATTGTAAAAACTCATTGCCATCATCATCAGCATCATCACCATCATCGTTAGCAGCGCATTACATTTCGAATAATAAAAGACCTTTTGTTATAGTGAAGCGAGGGTTTGCAGCTGTGATAGTGACAATAGTAGTAACAGTAAAAAAAGTGGCGTGGGCGTAGCAAAATTTTTCTGGTAGAAGCGTTGCCATCCCTGGAAAGTCATTAAAAAGAGTACTGGAATTTAATAACTGCTGATACACAGTATGTATTCTTAAATAAAATGTATAAATTATTGAAATATATTTTTTTTTTCAAAAAAGTACTTTCTGCTAACAAATACTTTTTACTAAACCGGAAAGGTTTTCTCAGAAGGAACTTTGTACTAAGAAGGTACTGTTTAATAGGGTACAGATTCGCACATTCAATTGGACAAAAGTTTTTTCCCAAACTGCTGTCTCTGTAAACCATCTAAGATTTTCCATTGTTCTGCATTTATAGTACTTAATTATTCATATATGTATATACTATATATTTTTCAATTTTCCCACCAGTACAGTGTGCAACTGACAAAAGAAAAAGAAAAGAAAACATAGAAAATGTTCTTGTAAAAAAAAAAATTCATTTGTTTAAAGACGTGCCTACAATTCGAAGGCCTACTAAAGATGCTGCCTACTTATTTACATTTACAAAATTCGGTGGGCAACAGTTTGTGTTTCGTGCATTATAAGCGCCATCGTCACCCAGACGACTCCATCCATGCAAGACACGTAAAACTTTTTGTTTTGGTTTGCTGTATGACCAGTCAGCCAGCCATGCAGCCAGCCAGCCAGCCAACTTTTTAATCCCTGTGTAATGGTTTTCTGGCAGGAAACTCTCTTGTGTTTTGTTATTCCTTTTAAATTTTTGTATTGTTTGGCTAAATTGTTTCGATTAAATAATGATTTGCTGTGGCTGTGATGGCCAGCAAATTACTGCTAACTCGAATGGAAAAATAAATTGATGACAATTATATTCATATTTTAGAGAAAAAGGAAATCAAGTTGATAGTCAAAGTCAGAGCAACTAATTGAGTTAAGGAAAAACATACACATATGCCAGTAAAAAGTTGACAGTAACGAAATTGCAAAAATTCTAATGAATGTCAACTTAAAATTTAAATTAAATTTTAAATTTGTTTACAGCAAAAGATAAAAAGAGATAAAATTTCGTTCCTTCTGCTATCAAATCTAATTTAATTACAATTGCCGACATTTAAAATATCATCAATATTCTATTTGCTTTTATTGAGTTTGGTATCATTGATTTACAAAATTTTCAATTTTATTACACTATGATTTCTTGTTGATTAGATTTCATATATATATATGTATATATAAACGAGGGTAGTAGTGTAATTACTTAAACTAGACTTTAGTATTTCTAATGACTAGCAAATATTCCTAATGGATTGTTTTCTTTAGATCAGTACTCAGGAGATGTCTCTTGGGTATGTAATGCATTGCACTGCAAATAGAAAGAGAGAGTGAGAGGGATAGTGTAGGTTAGCAGCAAGATACAGTTGAATTTACAACACTGCATTTGCGTGTTAATTTTGAAGCTTTGAACACAGATTTTACAATATTGTACGATATGGCAATATGGTTGCCACCATGCACTCACAATGAACAAAGGTGGCTCCAAAAGATGCAACTTGTTTATGCAACCAGGCAAGTTTCGTTGTTGGTTGCATAGACTGAGTTTAGACAAAGATACATTTGGAATGGAAACATGTAATTTGGTGGCATATTACGGGTGAGGAGGAGAGAATCGTTTTTGTGTTCGGTACTCGGTGACAAGCTTTGTTCTCCCATTTGTCCCATTACTGGAGCTTTCTTTTTTAAGTATTTAAAATATAAAAGATTTATAATGCAATATATTGCAACCTAGGTTAGGTAATGTAGTGGACGCTCCGCGCAGGATAAGCTCCAACATAGGCCTCAAGTGAGGCTCTAAATCATTTCAAAAAAGTCTTAAACTATGGCCCAAGAAAAAACAAATTTTTTTAAAGCAAATTTTAAAAATAAACTGTCCTTTTAAAATGCATAAATTATAACACTGGCCATTTTAGCATATGTAACCATAGTGAAGTGGTATGAAGACATTATTTAAGTTATTTATTTATTTATTGTCCTTCAACTGACATCCATTTGTGAATTTGCTCGTCTGAAGAAAACGCTTAACATACTGAAGATGTGCAGTAAAGAGCTGTGGAACTTTTAAATTTAAATTTCCGCTTCACTGAATTAAATTTAATTTTTCAGAATATGCTTTTAGTTTGTATGTAGCATGTGCAAGCATTTCTTCGAAAGAAGGATTTACCCTTTAACCATTTGATAGAGATGTTTTATTATTTTCCTTTTTGCATAAAGTTGGCAAAAGCCTCTCATGCACTATAGAGGGAAAATGTTAAAAAAAAAAAATATGAAAAGTGTAAACAAAAACTGCATAGTTAATGCAGCAGCTGCTTTTGATGTTGCCAAGAAAAAAAGTAAATACATAAATAATTTTATGTAAATAATGCGGCCGTACGTTAATGTGATATGTATGAAAAAAATATATAAATTTTTTTTAATTTTTCAGTGTTTTTCTAAAAAAAAATAGTTTTTTTTTTTAAAATAACTTTCAATGTGAAGATCAAGGGAAATTGTGCGGAAAATATTTTTGTTACTAATTAATTGCTGGAAAATATTAATGAAATTTTGAGCATCAAAACTCGTTGCCCATTTGCTAGGGGCTATTAAACAAAATAACTTTGCAAAAAAAAAGGAAAACAATTAAAAGTACCACGTCAGCAAGGATTAAAGAATTTTTACTAAAACAAATAATATTTCATTATATAAAAATTATTCTCTATGAGTGAATAAATGTATTGCTCATATGTAGGCTTGTTAAATATGCATGTATTACTTCTACATAGCATCTCATATATGGTGGCCTATTTTCGAGGCATTTAAAAAACAATTTATTTATTTTCTTAATACCAAACTGGGGGAAATGAAGGCTAAGCGTGTTATGAGCTATTTGTGGGAGGATAATGAAGAACTATTTAGTTTGGCATTTACTGGCAAACACATACATACATCTGTATTTAATAGAGGGTGAATTTTAAAAGTATACTTCTGGGGGAAAAACTTCAATGTTTTTAAAGAGTATTTAGTATTTTGTTGTTTGTCACATATTCTTGTTAATAATTTTTATAAATAATAATTAATTAAATGGGTGCTTCGGCTAGGCTATTGTAGTCAGCATTATACTATCAATGAGTAGGTTGCGGGTTCGATTCCCGCCGAGATCCTGAGTGTTTTCTGCACAAGAGCATTGAAGCTTCGCTGTTTTTGTGTATTAAAAGAAATCAAACTTGTTCGGTTAAGTCATTAATATTCTTCCCTGCGTACAGAGTCTTCCAATAAGTAATGTCATTTTAATATCTACTTTTAAGCGAAATCACAGACTGTTAATTTAGTTGTAAAAACTGGAGGGCTTTACATTAATAATCGTAATCCATATGGCCGCCACCATTACAGTTGTAGTGCCATAAATTTTCCATCACCAATTGGCATATATACTGCTGTATGTCCTCGATAAGTTTACGAATTTCACCTTTAAGATTTTGAACCGATTGTGTGCATAGAGCTTATCTTCATCGTAGACAAAAATTTTTTTTAACAGTGTTAAATCACAGGATCTGGCCAATTGTGATACCCTTTTAGAGAAACTTTTCACATAAAAGAGGGATGACATGCTTATCAATATCGTTCAATTGCTGCCTTATAAAATAATTATCTTTTTTGGGTAGCGCAATCCATTTACCGCAAGAATTGCTTAAGCCTCTTTTTTCGAAAAACGGCTAAAACAGCAATATGCTCAGTTCCTCTTTTTTTGCGTTGTTTGAGTTCGATTCTTAATATTAATAACTTGTAACATTCGTTTTACTTGTCAGCTATTAAGTAGTTATAGGTTGAGTCATGACAACTGTCAATATGGTGGGAACAGCCTACATTTTTATGGAGTAGTACAGTTGTATAATGACGGAGCAGTATCTAATTTAATGTTAAGTGGCTTTTGTACAATTTTTTTATTTCAGGCTTAAAGCTCTTTGTAGCCAAAAAGGAAAAAAAGTAATTAAAATCCGTCTTGTTCAGGATATTATCATTTATTTTCAGGTCATTCGCCTTTGGAATCTTATTGTTCTTCTGTTCAAGCCAAGCCACCATGTTTCAAAAATTGCTGAACTTGTTCAATATTGCTTCCCTCAGATTAAGGGGAGCCATCTTATTCCTGCTGTTCGAAAATTTATAAAATTTTATGTATAACAGTGCGTAATATAAAGTATTGCGCAATAATATTGCAAACATATGCTTACATGCATATTAAAGGAGCAAATACAATAAAATAGCTGCAAATCTAGTATCAACATTAAAGCTACTATTACGAATTTTATCGAACGGCAGAATATTCTCTAACAAACACAACAACTTAGTTTGTGTTTCATAGTTGCTTTTCTATATTTAAACATACAATTCCCTTTGGAAATCATTGAATGCATTTATAAGGCGAAACGAAAGAAAAAAAAAAACTAGAAGACAGGAAATATTTTCAGTTATTTATATATTTTAGGGTATACTTTATTTAGGTAACTTATTAATTATTTATTAATTGTGTTTGTGTGTTCGGAAAAACAATAAATTGTTGGTTTGGCTGCCAACAGTTTTGAAGTATCACAGCTTTAACATCACTGATGGCGTAATTTTAGTACTTTGCTGCAATTTTTCCAACTGAAAAATGTTTTTTTTTCTGTTATATTATTATTAAATTGCTTTGTCTGTGGCAGAGCCCTGTTAACTTAATTACATGGCTTTGTAAGAGCTGCTTCACACACCTCAACTTACTTCAGATTTTATTGAGTTGGTTTTTATTAAACTGTGCGTTTATTTTCCCATACGAAAGGTTTGTTGCATTAAGTTTCCCTTTCTTTCTTTCGCATAGAATATTTGAAAGATCACGGTCGCCAAATTTGAGGAGTTATTGTCACATTTACGATTTTTGCCCCCAAAACGAGCAAAATTACAATTTCACGATTATTTCTTTAAGGATTTACATTTCTTCTATAGTGTAAAATTGGCAAATTTCTTCATGCTATTTTAGGAAACACCGAAGGAAATAAATATTTCGTGAAATCAATTAATTGTAAAAACAACGTACATAAAAATACAGTTTTAAAATTAAAATAAATGAATGAAAATTTGGTTGTGAGGCTCATTTCATAATATTATTGAAATGCTTTAGTTTTTCTTAATACATTTTTATAGAAAAAATAGACATTACGATGTTTTATATTTCTTCACGATTTGGACGACTTTTGGACAATTTTATTGGCAGCTGTTCGGGTTGACAAAAAAAAAGAATAAATAAAAGTGACTGTTACGGTCAACACTCTACCCTTTATTATTTTGTCCTCTTTCTCTCTCGTGAAAACTCCACAGTTGATGTGTGTTTGCCCATAGAAATTTCAAACTTTGCAGTATCATGTGAAACTTTCAGGAGAGGACAAGACAGGACAAGATAAGAGAGAACAGGGCAGAACAGAACAGAACAGAACAGAACATAACAGAACAGAACAGAACAGAACAGAACAGAACAGAACAGAACAGAACAGAACAGAACAGAACAGAACAGAACAGAACAGAACAGAACAGAAGAGGACAAGACAGGATTGGACTGGACAGGCGAACGCGAACTTTCTTCTGAGTGAGTTGTGAGTTGTAACGAGTTCTTCTCAAGTTTCTGTACCTAAAAATTTTCGAAATCTGGTTTCCAATGACTGCACTCAATATCTTACAAAATTTCTATCGAATTTACACGGGGATTTCGATCGAATACATTTTGCTGAGACAAAAGACATCAAAGATTTCGGCCATTCAAGAAATAGAGAGGAATAATTGCACTTTTCATTTCGATAATCCAATTTCTGATAAGATAAGATTAGAAAACTAAAACTTGCACAGTATGAACTGAATGTCATGGAATTTCAAAGTGCGTACAGTACACAGCAAAAATAATGTTTTGCTTTTCAACTCATTCTCTACAAAGACATTTTCATAAACTTTTAGACAGACAGACCGTAAATGCTTATGACTGCTTAAGACAATCTAATAAATAAATCATTGTCCATTGTTTGCCACTTAATATCATGCATAAAAGAACAACTGTCAACTAAGAAGAAAAAAATTCATAAGAAGCAAGTACTTATACACATTAATGGAAAACATCTCTATTTCATATTTATTTATTTGTTAAAATGTAGGCCGTCATCGACATCATTATCAAACGACATCAACAAAGCCTGAAAATAGAAAAAGAAAAAATCGACATCAGCTTAAATATTATTGCTGTTGTTGTTGTTGTTGTTGCTGTCCTACTCGTAAAGTATCCATTAACTTTATAAAAAATTCAAATAGTTATTTGGTTTCATACTTACAAAAATTATTTATGTATTTCTTGTGGTCGTGTTTATATTTTTTGAAATGTTACTTTGTGGTAAATATTTACGGAAATATTTGCCGAACGTGATGACTAGCGAATTGTAATTAGGTAACAGGCAAAAGTTAAAGAGTGCGTGATGGAAAAATGAAAAAAAAAATCGTTTATTCACTGATCTTTAGTGCAAGCAAGTAGACGATTAATGCGATTTAATGCGACTTTTCTTGTAAATTTATTAAACTGCTGTGCAAACTTCAAGAACTGAAAACAAAAATTTAATATTTTACAAGTTAATTTTGTACAACTTCCTTTTGATAGGCAAACATAATTAATTTTATTCTTCCCCCTAAAGTATGCTCCACTTCTTCGTATTTGTATATTTTATAAATTGTGACATTAATTGTATGATTACGATAGGAAAGTATAATTTTAGACAATTTTAACACTGCAAAGGAAATAAATTTTTAAAATTTTCTTCAAATTTTTAAATATTTAATTTTGTTAACACCCCACTTTCTTCTTAGTTTAACAGCTCAGCCCTTATTTCCCTGAAAAGAAATAAACTTCGTACTGAACATGAATGACAAGAAAGCCTGAGCAATTTTAAAGAATACAAGTTAATGAAAAATACCATCTTTACTTCTCCAAACATTAACGTTAACATTTGTCACTGTTGTTGTAGTTGTTTTCTAAATATCAATTGTATATCCCCATAATTTATTATCATTTACAAAATGCTTTTTTTTTTATTAAATTATTTTGATGCCCATTTCCTGATTAGACAGTAAATGCTTGTACTCCTCCCTTTTTCCTTTTATTTTTGACGAAACCGTCTTTTGTACGCTTGTTTATTTTACAAAATCATACCTGTTCTTGACACTATACACAGCAACCGTGTATTTCCGTTAAGCTGTCAATTCGATAAGCAGCTTAAAGGAAAGTAGCAAGTAAAGTGTTTTGTTTGCTAAAGCATACGTTTCATCGTTAAGAAAACATTTATTTATGTTTTGTATATAAGTTGGGTTAATATGTATACCATAGCATACCTTAAGGTGTGTTGACGTGTTTTCGACAAGATGAACAGGCATTTCTTAATAAAGAAAAAAGACTGAGCCTTTCGAAATGACTTGCATGAGTTCTTTTTTTTTTAAATTTATAAAACAATCAATTTAATTATTAATTACATAGAGAAAATAATAGTTAAAATTTTCCAATTAGCGGCCATACGCAAAAACGATTGTTAAAATATGATATTCATTTTGAAGTATATTTTGTGGGAAAACTGCTTTTAACTTAGATTTTAATATTAACAATCGTTTTTGCATGGCGGGGTAAGTAAGTCTTTGCTCAGTAATTTTTGTTTCTTGAGTAATAATTTAATCGAATCCACTTTTATTTTAATTGAGTTTGTTGTTCTCTCAAAATGACTGTGCTTTGGCTGAGCAGTTAGCGTGTTGACTCTGCAACCAGAAAATATACGGTTTAAATTCCCTATCAGAAGAATACTTCTTCTATTGTGTCTGCTGCATTAACAGCGTCCTTCCTCATCGGCACTTGAGGAATAAAATGCCGACGAAGGAAAATAATGTATAAAATTGTTCTTTTTTATTTTAAAAATGTTAATGCGCTCACATAACATCAGAAACGCTACAATTTTGCTTTACGGATTTTTGTTAATTTGAAATTTCGATTTTCAAATAATGGAGAGTCACCTGCACAGCAAATTTCTTCTAAATTACTGATATTTCCTTGACATGTTGAAACATGTCCAAGTGATATTAAAAGAACAACAAACCCAAACACATATACATTCTTTGCAAAACTTCAATTGAAAATAATTTGTTAAATAAACATGTCTCTGACAAGACTTCGTATACATCAGTCATTCGCTTAAAAATCAAATCAACCAACAATACAATGATTTAAGAAATTGAAAAACAAATTTCTTCGTCAAGAAATTTGTTAAAAGCAGAATTAATAAAAAAACGAGCAACAGCAACGAACGTAGTTTTTTAATATTTCAATTACAGTTGGCAACTTATTTTAATTTGATTTGACAATTAAACAAGATTTGAAAGGATTTCATAATGGAGAGACTGGCTTCAGAATCATTTCCATCGAAATAAAAGTGCTCTTCTAGAAAATCATACTCAACATGCTATAGCTCTAGTCATGGCTCAATGATTACATCAATGTTGCTCTACAACAAAAGAAAACAGACATTTCCTTTGTGAAATTCTTAAAGATGTTAAACAAAATATATATATAAAAGCATTAACGTTCTAAATTGTAAACAAGTTTTGACAGCTTGACGATTGCTGGCGATGAAAACACAAAATCTTAAGAAGAATTTCATTGACACAATCTTTGGGCCATTCGTAGTAGCATTGTGTAGCACCCACACCGAACAATTTGATGTCGTTCTTAAAGCAGCTTTAGACGACATGGTTGTTACATGTGACTTCTTAAATATTTCACAGCAAAGTACGTATTTTATGTCGTGTGATACTTTTAAAATATTGATTCCTATAAAAGTCAGACGACAATGGAAAAATTAAAATTATACCGTTCTCTATTCTCATCAGACAAACTAAATGTTATAAAAATTCTGCAAGATGGGAACTTTGACAGACATTCAGAATTACATGTAAGTCGCAAAGTTGACAAGTCACATGTAAAAACATGTCGTCTACTGAGTGCTTTAGCAATGGCAGACGAGAAAAGTGTGTGAAATATGGCATGTGTGTGGAAAATGTGACGGTAAAATGGGCGAACCCATATTGACACATTAAGAGCATAAAATTGTCTTTAAAATAATTCAAGTTTCAACGATTTCAGAAATATTATTTTAATTTAAATTTATAGAACTCCCATTCTGTAAAATAAGCATCTCAGTGGGAGTATGTGTGAATGTGTGTATGTTTGTACGTTACATTACTTTGTAAGCCAATTTCTTTCCTTTAGAGTGTTAATTAAAAATTGATTTCGTTTCGTCGAAGCACCCATATACCATAGGTAACTTTGCAACTACGGCTGGTGGAGTTTAAAAATGAAGCTCACGACCACAACATAAAAATCGCGAATTAAAAAAACCTTTTTTGTTTTAATGCCTGAATTCAATATGCTGGAAATATTGGCATTATTATGGCAGTTGTTGCAAGAATACAAAGACGAAAAATTTCAATTTGTCTATTAAGAACATAAATTCAGTAATTAATTCCTGTTTTGCTACTTAAAATTTAGCATTTCCCAAGGCTTTTGTTATTTAATTGAGAAGATTAAGGAATGTAAAGTTTTCCAGACAAAACGCAACTGCTTTTGTGATTATTTTACTCTTAAAATTATAGAGAAACCTTTCCACATAATTGTGTTTTTAACACAAAATGATTACAGTAGCGGCTTAAAATACAATTTTAAATTAAGAGCTTAAGATAAAAATTTTGCTACTCAACTTTGCTTTGTGGGAGAAATAGTAGAAATTGCTTTTTAAACTAAACTAATGCGTTCTAGGAAAATGTAATATTTCTCCACTTAAAATAATTACTATTATGCCTTTTAAAATAAAATAAAACAACACAGAATGAAATTTCTTTTATTCCAGTCACAGAGATTATAAAGGACTTAAGGAAGTCTGTTGGCCACATGGCAGACAGCAGCTTAACAATATCAGACGTATTGTTTTTGTTAGTGTGTTCTATTTCGCAGAATGAAACATTTGTTTATTTGTTAACAAAATAATTTATATTCAGCTTTCATTGTTTATTTTTTCTATTGCGCACTAAATGCTTTTTATGCGTTTCTTTAATGCAGGAAATAATCGTTTTTTTCGTATTACAAAAAAATCAATATTTATTACAAAAACAAATTGTGTTACCATTTTTTTAGAAAGACATTTGGTGAACATTTTTAAAAATATAGAAAAAAAATTTTGCAAAAATATTTATAAACAATAAAAAAAATGTATTCGATTTTGTAAACGATTTTTTATAAAAAAAATTTTTTTCTAAAAATTTTTGATGAAAAAATGTTTTTTGTAAATTATAAAAATGGCTGCGAATAACTTGAATAAAAGCAAAAATTTGGGAAGAAATTCTGAAAATGTTATAAATGATATATACTTCCAAAATTTATTATAAAATATTTTTTCTTACTTTAAAAAATTTAAACAACGACAGAAGTACCTCTTGATTGCTTAAGGACTTTCGTACACAACGAGAGTATTCTTTTTACATAATTAATTAAAAAATAACAACAATATACTTCATTATTGTTATTGATAATAATTGTAATTAAAAATAAACTACATTTGTTGAAAATTTTTAATTGCCAATCAGTTAACCATTGAGCTCGACTACATGCTAATGTCAGCACAAAAATAAATTTATATAATCACAACAGGGAATTCTATAATTAAACGAATAATATTATGGTCATGATTTTATTGCTTTTTGAATTCATTAAGAAACCCAGCGAAAATTGAACTTCTTTTAGCGTTAGCAAGTGATTGTAATGTGTTTATAAAATTTTCTTTCTTTCCGCAAAGGTCAAGGATATAATTTGCCCACATGATTAACAATATTATAATTTCCTTTAACACGATAAGCCACTTGAGTATAAATTTAAGTAAGAACAATCAGATAGCAGCAAAAAATTCTTTGACGTGAACATCCATAAACTACAAGAGCACGAAAAGTTGTTCGAAAATCGAAGGTCAAAGTTCAACGTATCAACAACGAGTAGTAAACGGGCAGCCTTCACTTTAAGGAGAGATGTGTATCCCTCTATTCGAAACAAAGTCTCTGTTCGAATGAACAAATAATTGTGTACTAACAAAGTTGGCATGGCATGGTACTTTTTTTAGGGAAGGCGTAGTGTAGAGATGGGTGGAGTTATATATAATGACTTAATTCTGACACAACTGCGATGTTCCTCAATACAGTATTTTTGGCATTTTACGTGGTCTCGTTATACACAATATAAAGAAAATTGTCACAGAGCTAATTGAATTCCATTCAGATATCTTGGATAATTGGTAGAAACTTATTTCTCTGCAAAAATTCTGTACATAATAGCGACCGCATGGAGAGGGCCTATGGCCGCACTATGATGAACGAAGGACTGGCGTGTTATTGTGGTGCAGTAAGGATCGTCTTCGATTAACGGTGATGGTGCTAACAGGGCACTGGGCTATATAGACTCGTGCTGACTATTGCTACAGCTGTGATGATTCTGAGGAGGAGGAGGAGTGCCTCTTCTCTTTTGCCAATGTTCTTCACTGCGGAAAAATAATTTTGAGCCATATTTGGATCTCTTACCAGCAGATCATAATTACGTAGAGGTGAAGCCTCTTAGAAGCCTCAAATAATAAACAAGTGCTTACTCCTTTGAACAAGCAGCTTCGATTTATGCTACATTTCCTTCTGTTTGTGTTCGCTGGGAGACACTTGGATAATGATGTAGTAATTTGCGACTGTTGCATATATTTATAATAAATACGTATTGTGCATGCACGCACATGTTTACGCATGCATGTATTAGGTTAATAAGTTTATAACCATATTGGTTGTTGCATTCACGAATACATGATAGGGCAAAGGATACTGTTAAACATGTTTATTATTTGTTGTAGAATTTATTAGGTATTGTTAGAAGCTTTTGCAGCAGTGCTGCCAGATACGAGGTTTATTGCTTGTTGATGAACAAATAATTTAACTGATAATGTTTTTCTGATCAGTTCAATTACCAGATTAATGACAGTTATTTGAGCATTTGTTTGTAAAAAGATACACTGTTAATGAGAATATAATCTCCCAAGAGACGTTGGTATTTTCTACCCATATAAAGCTAAAGGTTTGGACGGCATTATACCACTGATCTTACAGTGTGCAAAAAGATACGCATAGTTATGCAAACTGTTTTTACCTCTCAACTAATTTTTATACCGAAATTCGGCAGAAGAAGCCGCAAGGATGGGAAATATTTCCGTTCAGTCAGGCAAGGTTAGGTTGAAAAGAGGGAGCAACACCGTCGATCTAATTCCATACCGATTTACAATTCTGATCATAACATATGTACATGTTGTGCCTTCTACCTGAAAATTCGGGTTACCTCCATCAAAAACGCATGCGGTAAGCTGGTTACTCCTTCAGGGGCCTCCAATTCAAGTCCCTTAGACATTCCATTTATAGGAATATATAGGTACTCCGGAAAATTGTTCCCCTATACCGAGTATATCCTGAACAGATATACAGATAGTACCTCCTTGTCTCGTTATCCTCGCCTGCTCTACATTTGACAACCTCCGTCAGCCCCATGCTAGCTAGATGTGACCTCATGTCCATGTGACCGGTTACTATACTATACTATAGCCTCCTAAGTATTTGTCTTTTTGGCCTCAGTACCTCCTTGATTCGCATCGCTCTACTCTACCACTTACTCTACCCACAGTAGCATTTTCCGAAACTCTCAAATGTTCCACATTCGCCCATTGCTTAAGTTCTTTCTTGAGTCTCTCAGAATGTCTGACATTCTACAGTGTGATGGAAAGATCTTGGCTATATTATCGGTCTCTTCGTTTCCTATTATACACTGCCCCGACTGCTGTAATTTCTTTCTTTTACCACCACTCGTAAAATTTTCTTCAGAACAAAATAAATTTAAAAAAAAGCGACCCAGTGCTTAAGAAAAGTATTTAAAACTCAATTTTCTTTATTTAATTTAATTTTGTTTGTTTTCTTATATTTTTTGCGTGACTTACAAATTTTATTACACTTATTTCGTAATTATTCAAGCATCAGGAATTTGTTTGCTAACAAATTAATTTCTCAAACATTTGAGAATTAATAGCAGAAAGCTTTAATTGGCTGAAATTCCTTCAATTAAGCATTTTGATATTCGAAAATTTGTAACATAAAAATCGCAACGATGGTCATTGGCCTGTTGGTGGCCGTGACGATTTCAAGGACTATTTTTGGATAATATTAAATCTTAAACAAGACTAAAGTGAACGGAAAGTTAAATTTTTTTAAAGCTTTTATAAAAATTTTGCCAACATCAGCTTTAAAGTTTATATTTTTTTTGCTTGAAGTTTATTTAAATTTATATCAACCATTCACCATTAAATGGCGCAATAAAAAGGACATTTAAATAATTAATGCCACTTATATTTTATTGTTAAAACAATTATTGCATTATACGTGAAGATTTTATTTTCTGTTTCCCACATCAACAGAAAGAAAATGTTATGCCAAAGAGTTCACATAAAAATCTCGGACAACCATTTAAGTGGGGATGTGCATATTCGCTTTATTTTCACTGATGGCATGACGTAGTAGCTTGGCAGCGTGTACGAAAAGGAAACAGAAACAGCAGCCATGAAAACTAAACAAGGACATGGACGACAATAACAGAAAAAGAAATAAAAATATATAAAATATGCTTGAAATGTAATGCCTAAATAGACAAGAATATTTTATGGGACTAGTAAATGACAAGATATGAACGAAGGTCGTTATTATGTGATTAAAAAGAAGACCAGTTGCAAAGGAATCTACAGAAGGTGGAGGAAAATTTAAACTGGAGCAGAATCAAAATACACTCAGTCTAAATATTAAACTTTTTAAGGCAAGTGCTGGAGACAAGTTTTCCAAATTTATCCCAACATATAAAATAAGCAAAAATATGCAAATATACAAAAATATGCAAGTTCGAAAAGAGAAAAGGAAATGATTGCAAATCCTTCAAAAATACAACTGCTTAGTTGTTCATATAAATTAATCGGCAGAGTTGAAAGTGTTCTTCATTAGTTCAAAAGTGATAATCTTGTTAATTATTAAGGTGGTACTGAAAATTAATTCACATAAAGAAGTACTTAAAAAGTCATGAAAATACTAATTCATAGTGAACGCATTCGCCTTTTTTCAGCTGGGATATATTAGAAATTATGCATACATTACTGGCAGAAATCATTCAACAGTAAATGAGAGCTTTCTATAATTTTTAAAGTAAAATATGCTTTTAAGTCGTTACGGGTGGCGACATGACGCTGTTCTGACACGATGGACTCCGCTGATCTGGGTATTTCTGCTTCCTTAAAACTCCCGCATATCTACAATGTCTTCCAAGCGGAGGTCCTCGCTATCTGCCAAGTTTACCTGAAACTGGAAAGACGACGCGAGGCGGCAAATATTACGATTCTCTCCGCATTGGTGTCATCGAGTATCAGCTCTCGTGTGGTCAGTCAGTGTAGGGAAGAATTTGCACTACCCCGGAATTTTTCGTGCCGTTTCCCTTGTGTTCGTTATAGATAGAATATAGCAACAGTAGGAGAAATGAGATGGCTAACAACAATCTGCACGGGCCAGCGGCCCGTCGGCCCCATTCATTGACCGCTATAAAAGGTGTGAAGACGCTTGGGAAAGGGCATATTTTTTCGACAACTTGGGGCTGTGTATTGAAGTTTTATTTTCATTTCGATGAAAACAATTTGTAACATTCTGGCAAAATATGGGGTTGCTGATGGCTGAGTGATAGCGTGTGGGCACTGCAAGCAGAAGATGCATGGTCAAGTCAAAAGACGTTTTTTCTGAATTTTCTGGGCTACAGCACCCTCCTTTGTCGGTAGTTGATAAACAAAACGTCGCCAAAGTAAAATGGTAAACAAAATGACCGCCCTGAGCTTAAAAATATGCGTCAAAATTAACATCAGAGACGCCGTAACTTTGCTTTATAATTAACAGACAAATGCAGAGTTGTGATTTAAGCTCTATCTCACTACCACTTTTACCTCCCGTCTATTCTCTACCCTATCCCTCCCTCTAACTACTTCCACTGCAGTACGTTGCATATGTTGGGGATTTCCCTTGAGCATTGCTGCAAGATTAAAAAAAAAACAACTCAGAATAGACTTTATCATGTTATGTTTTTATGGATCAGATAATCACACCTGCATACAAGATAGTTCTAATAGAGGCTTCAATAAGAAGGTTCCATTTTGGTTGCCAGACGATGGAACATGTTGTAGGTGGAAATATTTTTATTCAAAGGTGCTCAAATGCCAGATTTATTATGAAATATTCGAGAATATTTTTTTTATATTTTTCTGGCATGCGGGTCTATATCAGCTGTAGAAAACGGTTGGAAAGAAATCAATTTAGAGAGTAGGACATATTGCTTGTTGCTTAGACTTAGTCATATGCATTAGTAAGAGATCATGTAGCTTTTACTCGCTTATAAAATGCCTCTAGAAGAACAAATCCAAATTTGAACTAGTTTCACTCAAATTACTCCTCATTATTTGACACTTCAAGGAATATCTAGAAGACGTTGTGCATTCATTGTTAAACACAATGAACAGAATAAGAAAATAAGTAAATAATAGAACAACTTGTTGAGTACTATACATATTCTTGTATACATTTTATTAAAAATGAAAAGTCTCCGGGTACACAAGTATTTACCAGCATGAAAAACAAACTCAAAAATACAAAATACACAGCATGGAGAACTATTTTAAAATAAGACATGTATTTGTATGCACTGATATACATGTATGTCTGCATGCATGTACGGATGCATCTGTACTTTCACATGTGTGTGTAATAGCGCATATGTGTGGGTTCCATTGCAAAGGTAACAGTTGCATGTGCCTGAAATGCGTTTTTATATAAAAAGTGAATATTTTACCGTTATGGCTTCTTGCTCTCTTTGTGTGTGAATGTGTGAAGAGATGAAGGTTGAAATTTTACTGCATTGAATAATGCCCGAGGAATTCGCACAATTATGTTTATAAAAAAATTGTAGAGAGTGCTACATCCGGCTGAGGCAAATTTATTTGTACTCTTCAGCTCTTTAGCCTTAAAAAGTGATTGTGATTTTTGTAAAACGGAAAAATTTTCAAAGTCAAGGTAGTTTCTAGGACGTAAACATTTTCTACAACTGTCAGCAGAAACACACAGGAGCATCACAGGAATTGTACACTTTATAGCGTAGTGCATTGGCAGTTACTTTGTTCCATCAGTCGAACTCAAACTATTCTAACGAGCGGTGTTCTGTCAGCCTTTCGGTTTCCTAAAAAAATTTTATTTCAAATCAATCGCCGAACGATTACTGTGGGCGTGTTAAGCCGCCTCCTTATAAAAATTCTTTGGAAATTGCCAATGAAATGATAAACTTAAATACGTCTCTTTCGACTGTAGTGAAGGATGTGAAAATACTTATACGAGTACACACTTACTTAGAGGCGTTTATGCAGTCAAGTACTTTGTTTTCTTTTTTACATAGACAGAAGAGGATAAAAGCGGCATATCAGCACTGTTTTTTTTTTGGGAAACAAAACTGGCTCTCTAAATTTTTTCTATATCGAAATCACGTAAATTCATAACTCATACGCGGAATCATACCTCTTTTACTTCTACGTTCAAGTCTTCCACTACGAGTTAAATAAACAAAGAATATTATTTCTCTTCCGAAGTTTGCCATAAGGGCGTTATCGGGAAAGTGCGGGTGCCTTGGTAGTGTAGTGCTTTAACATTATACTATCAATCTGGAGGTTGCGGGTTTAATTCCTGCCTAGCGGCACGGTGTTTTCTGCGAGAAGAAAAAGCCTTCACCGATTGTATTAAAAAAATTATGCCGCACTTACAGTCTTTTGGGAATTCATGCCGCCCACTCAGAAAAAAATAAAATCAAGATTCAATTAAAAAAAAACGAAGATTTAATTAAATTAACAATTAGATTTCAACCTATCCCTAAAAACGCAGAATCAATTAAGAGTTTTAATTGAAAAAAAATTTTAAAATTTGGCCATTTTGAGTTCCTTATCTTGAGAGAACACCAAAGTCAATTAAAATAAATGTGGATTCAATTAAATTATTAAATTAAGAAAATAAATTTTTCGGAACAAAGACTTAATTGGGATAAATTTTATTATTATTTTTTCTCGGCATCTTTTCAACTGTTCTGATTCGTTGTTGGCTCCGCTACGAGCAGAGAAGAGTTCGTCTAACGGCATTTACCGTTGCCTACATCGATATGTACCCCAAGCCTTGATGCAAGATATCTATCAAAAATATCTATTTTGTCAGCTCGCAAAGAATTTGACTGCATACAACTCGCGTGCTCAGCAACTGTGACAATGTCTTTAATTACGCTTCCTATTAATGGAACGGATCATGCGACATTTTACAGACATTTTTAGATTAAACATGCAGAAGATTTTTGTTGACATTCTGTCGAAGAAGTTTAAGAACTCAGGAGATGAAAGCTGGTTTTAGATGCTGAGTACTACAGCCCACAGCCTACAGTTAATTCCTTTATCTTACCTTACGCGAGTTTTACGCCCCCGTGGCGGCGATACCACCTGAACCAACCAACCAGGAGATAAAAATACATTTTTAGCATGACATCTGTTATTTTTTGTTTGCCACTGTAAACACTTGTTCCACTGACATTGTTTATACATTTGTTTTCTTTTTATGTCCCTTTGTTAAATTCCCAGTGTCGTTCTAGTAAATATTTAAACGGCTTGATATTTTCCTCGTTTTGATTTGCTTTTTTTGTTTTTGTAGTGGTTTTGATTCTCACATTTTATTTTTCTTTTTTTTGGATTTTTTTGTGAAGAAAAACACTGACATGTTGATTTGCTTTTATTCATTCACACTAAAGGGTTGGCAAATAAGCAGGATTTGACAGTCGGTGTGAATCCTTAGAATTGGGTAGCGTTACATCGCAAATTGAATGCAATGAAAATTGTGGGTGAGAAAAGAAGTAGAGACACTGGTAATCACGATTGATAGAAAAGTTGATTTGTAGAAACATTTTGTGGCAATCTCAAAAAAAAAAAAAAAAAGAAACGAAGGCGAATAATGAACAAATTACTTGGAAATAAGATAAGCATACTTTTGCCAGGGATTGAGATAAGTGTGTTCGGGTCAGGACATGAAAATAATATGTTAATATGTAAATAATAGTTAAATTAATATATGAGAAAAATATAAAACATGTAATTTGACACAAGAAACCAAAGCAAAATATAATTAAACGCTGCGGTACTACCACCTTACGAAATTCATAGATTTTGCTTTAATATGGCAGGTTTGATTTTCCCCCGCCACATTTTTCGAAAAGAAAAATAGTGAATCGTGCTGCAGAAAGCTCTCACAAAAAAAACATTTGTCGACCTTAAACGTTAAAGGGCCTTTAAGAAACTGTCCACTGCAAGTCTACGTTTCAAAAATTTTCCCTTTGTCAAGAAATATCTGCATTTCTTTCTCTTTTTCAATACCACTACTATTTTTTTGTTCTATTTAAAAATTATTGAATGCTTTTTCTCCTTTTTTTTTCTTTTTTGATTCTTGGCAAACCGTCAATAGCAGTGGATACCTTTTTTTTTTTTTTTTTTTTTCATGTTCAATTAAAACCCTCATGGATTTCACTCGGTTTTATTTTCGTATTTCAAATAAATGTACGTGACTAATTGAATGGAAATTGGAATTGATTGATTTTTATTTGCAGGTAAAATTTCACGAGAAATTTATTTTGCACACTCAAGTGTCTTTAAATATGTGCCAAAGAGGTTTTTTGTGTTGCAAATACGAAAACTAAAGGTCAATTAGCAAATTATTATTTTTTTATATCTAGCGAATGTAGTTTTTAATAATGTTTTTCTTTGGAAGGCAACAAAGATTAGCTTGTGAAAACAAAAAGAAAGCGAAATGTTTCTGGCACAAAACTAATTGCCTGTTTGTCTACTTTAAATGCGCACGAAAATTTTTTGGGGGAATGGAAAATAAAGCAGACTTCCCAACAGCAATGTAACGAAACTGTCATTGAAATTGCCCACAGATATTTTAGTAACAGATATTTTAAAACTGAGAAGTTTCAGGATATTTTATCGCGGAACATTAAGAGCTCCTTCCTCCGAAATTTTTCATTGTGATTTGGAAATTGTTCTTGTAACTGCTACACTTACATATGGAGGCTATAGCGCACACCAAGTGAAACTTGATTTAATTCAATTGTTCTTAAATATTCGTAAATCATAGTTTTCTTATTTCCATGATTAAAGTTGGCAACAGAAATATAGGGTGTCTCATATTTCACAGAAAGTCTCAATTTACTGCCATTTGTGCAACACTAAAAAACAGCTGATATTTAAAAAAAAATGAAGACCTGAAGACAATTTTTTTTTGGACTGGCACTCAGGGGATTACCCCTATACAATCGGTGCATTGTGCCGGAACAATACATAGTGAATAGAATAGCGAGTCTAAGAATATCGTGTTCAGCTACTATCAAAGCCTTATCTCACGGTGGCCTTAACTCCGGCTGAATTCTGAAACGACGACTAGCACCCACATGGGAACTTAGACTGCACCTAATGACTTACAGAGTACAAATAGTTTGCATTCTTGGTCATAGTTATCACTTGAGGAGCCTAAGCTCGACGGTTCTTTTGCGGCTTATCTCGAAAAGAAGGGAAAATGCAGATAAAAATCGCTAAATTGTCGTTATTTTCAACAATGACTTCCTAATTGCAAAGCGTTGCTACACACATTTTGTATAGACATAAAAAATTTCGTCGAATGGATGACGTTTTACGCTTTACTAGCTCTGCTTATTACAGAAATATTATATTGTCTTTGCCATTTAATTCACATCGTGCCGTAATTTTTAAACACCCTTTAGTTATTGGGAAACAAAAAGCACACACTGGCAATCCAAACTACTCGTAGAAATTTAGATAATTTATATAACTGACACAAAAGTTATTTTTTCTACTGCTGACAGCTTAAGGAACTCAATAAGAAACAAATACAAGAATTGCTGCGAAGAAACATGTACAAATAGCAGTGAAAAGCCATGAGGTAATTGAAAGGTTATCATAAAGAGCCATTAAATTCAAAAAAAAAAGTAAAGTGAAATTGGGGAAAATTTAAAAGGTACACAGAAAATGTTTGCTAATTTGTTGCTACGCCCCTACTGTAGAATAGACGGACTAATTTTTAAGCCAAGGAGGATTCCGTTGAAAGAACCACCCTTAAGTAGAGTTTTTACTTTATTATTAACTTGCAAAATAAGACGACTTTAAAACTGAATAAAAAAAAATTACTTTTGTCGAAACTATTTGTCTTTTCGTATCCCTTACTGTGCCATAGAAACTTAATGTGAGCTAAATAAAATGATATTAAAAATTTATGTTAAATATTCCAACACATGAGTGCACAATCACTTTCCTACAACTGTTTACTTTTATTAATTTTTTTGCGTATTCTATTTGTCGTGGGAATAGTTAGTTGCAGCACACCAGATAAAAGCAGAAAGCAAACAGTTGTTTAAACAAATAAGGCTGCTGAAATACATAAATAAAGGAAATAAAATAAAATTTTTATATAAATATCAGAGAAAACACATTTAGCACGTACGTATTTTAAACAGAATAAAGTAAAGTAAGATTTGCAGAAGAATTATTATATTTTGCTTACTGCAGCAAATGTGTAATTAAATACGAATATAAAGCCAACTACATTTTTTTTCTTATATATAATATTTTTGAACACAAATTGTACTCGTATTAGCAGCTTCAATTCGTGATATGTTTTTGTTTCATTTTCATTATTCGAGTTTATTTATTTAGTAGAAAAGTACAAATGAGGAGCTTCAAAATAATTAAAATCAATCATATGTCGCACAGTGCCATTTTCTTAACAAAATGGCAATTTTCGACTATCACTTTTCCAAAAAATCCAACGATGCAGTTGTATAGAGAACTGTTTCCATTATTGCATTTTGTAAAAAGTCACATTTTGTGCTAAAAAAAAATTATAATATTATTAAAATATTACGAAGATATGTTCCCATGAAAACTGGTGAATATTTTCATGCAACTCAGTGTCTAAAACAAAACAAATCAAATGGGTTCTGTAAATATTTTCCTTCTACAACAAACATTTTATTATTTGAAATAAAATTTGAAATCTATTTAATTTTTCTTTTTATTATTTTATTTATTATTTTCCTTTCATTTATTTATTTAGATTGCCTATGTAGTTTAGTCGATATGAGCATATTAAAATGGCCATACAAAATTCGGCGTTTGCAGTTTTCTTTGGAACAAAAAAGAAGCTAGCTCCGTCTACCTCCGTCTTCTCACTGGATGCAAATTAAAGGTGAGAGTGTATTCCTTGAATTCACGTAATAAAATCCAGTGGCGTTCAGCGATCGCTGAACAAACTTGTAAATTTTCTGAAAATTTTCACTAGAATTGCAGTGCAGGTGTGTAATAAAATCTGTTGCATAGATTAATGTTTTGCAGAAAGTGGAATAGAACTTCCACAAACACTGATGTCCTGCATCATCTGATCTCGTATATAAGTAGTATAAGACGTCAACCTCTCAAAAATCTTTTAGAATTTGAAATGTATGCAAGGTGGGTGATGGGCACAGTTAATATTGTTGAAACTTGATAATATTATTGAATATTTAAAGGATGTTGCTTTCATACGAAAAATTTTATGAAAAAAATCGATTTGGATTGTATGGGCGAGGGGCGTGTCCGATGAAATTAATTGTTTTTCTTAATTTAGTCCATGTAATGATCGGCATCAATGATTGCTGCACAAAAATATATGTGCGCCGTGGAGGTTTAATCCAAATTAAATCCAAACTCAATTTTACTCAATTGCCTTCCGATGGCAAATATACCTAGTGATATTTATATGTATACTCATAGCATATTAGTCTTATATTTATATAAATTGAGTATTATGTAAAGAAATTAATAATAAATAAATTCTAATCATTGCTTACGAACAAAATTAGAACTCTTGTTATAAATTTCCTTAATTACTGAAAGCATATTCACAACCAACCTTTCCCCAGACACAGCGAACAGCTTAAATACATTTCTACTTTCTGTTAAAATAATTATATTATAAGTATATCAATTAGGGGCAGTTGTAGTCTATTAACTTGTATAAAATATTAACTGGTGACATATTTTTTGGGGGCTTATTTGTTAAGCAAAAAAAGTCTAGAGAATGAAGAAATTTAAGTGTTTTTGTTTATGGGTTTTATTATCATTTTTATTTTGTTGACTTTGCCTTGGTTCTACCTCGAAAATGAAAAGGAATTTTGCTACAATTTGTACTTCATGTTAAATTTTTTCAACAACAACGTTTTTAGTCAGGGGGAAAAAAATAGAAAAATAGAAAAAATATCAAACAGCTGTCCCTTTACTTTTAGGGTTGATTAAATTTTAGTTCTATCTATAGCAGTAACACTGAACATTCGAAAATACTTTTTACCTTGTGAACCTCTTCTACAAAATTTCTGTTAACAAGTCTCTAGCTTCATGCATTTGTCAGATAAAAATTATAAGTTAAATGTGGTCGCAGCTGCAAATTAATATCAATCATACGCTGCAATTGACAACATTTTCTTAATATCAATCATACGCTGCAGTTGCTAACTTTTCCTGATGACAAATACTAACAGAACGGAACAACCTGCTGTTCTCGAAGGCTGCTACAACTTTATCTAAAGCGTTCTTCGTGCTTTGTTCACTGTGTGTGGTTATCAGTGGATTTAAAGTACATATTAGTTTTTAATTGTATTATTTATATTAATACAATACGAGAATTATTACGCCGTTCTTTTTTTTCTCTCCCCTAAAGAAGGCCTAAATTTACCTATAACTTACAATTGTGTTTGGAATTTTTTTCTTTAATTAAAAAATTTAAAATTAAAATTATTACAATACCAAATCACTATAAAATTAAATATAATTCCGAATTCTGAAAATCCTCTCGTAGTGGTTTGTCGGCGATAGTCAGTCAGCAGTTAGTAACATTAATGTTTATATATGTATATAAATACATATAAGAATTATAAATAAAATGTGATCGGAGCTGTGAATTAATATCAATCATACGCTGCAGTTGATAACATTTTCTTAATATCAATCATACGTTGCAGTTGATAACTTTCTCTGCTGACAAATACTAGCAGAAAGGAATTATATGTGTTATTTTTATCAATAGAATACAAGAAGTAAACCCTGTTATTTTCTTCTATCTAATATCTAAATTTGCTTACAATTGTCCTTGGCATTTTTTGTATTAATTCTAATTTTTAAAATTAAATTAAATGTGATTATAATTCAATAAAAATTAAATATATATCAGAATTTTGAAAAATTCTTTTTTATTGACAGTCCAATTAAAGTTCACATTTTACTTACTTTGATAGAAATTTTTAAATAACTTTAATAATAATCCCTGATTTTTTATTGTTGTAAATATTTCAAAAATATAAAATTTTTGCTTTCGATAATTTTTTTCTATAGTCAAGTAAATATAAAATTTTTCTGAACTTTCTTACAACATTGAAATCATTATGAAAAAAATTGTAGCATGTTACAAAAGCAAAATATTATTTCTACCCCCCGTTGAAATGATTGCTTAAGTGAAAAGCTTAAGTTCGTAAGCAGTACGTACATATAACAAGAAACAGTTCAGCAGGAAGTTCTTTGTCACTCAGTTTAAATGCAAATTAAATTAAATCAAGTCAAATAAAATGGTAAGAGTTGCAAAAAGAAAAAAAAAAACACTATGTTCTGTTATCCTTTTGCTAAGAGCAATAAATTACAATTAAGATCTCGGCATTAAAAAGCATTGCGGTCTTTGCGGTCTTTGCGGTCGACAGTAACCTTAAGTCATTTGAAGTCATCTAGATTACAATAAAAACCGCATTTATTTGTTAAACGATAACCACTAACGACTAAAGAACAGCAGCAACCCGTGGCAAACTAATTAGATTTTTGTAGAAGAAGAAATTATTAAGTTTTATGACATAATAAAATTAAAATACTTCCAAGAAAATACATTGAGACACACCAGGTATTTTCATTAACTAAAGTTTTTATAATTGTTGCTAGAAAGTGTTCGAAAGTAGTGGAAAAATTCCTAAACAAAAAATGAATAAAAAAAAAATAAAAACTATAAAAAAATTAATTCTCATAATTTTTATTTTTAATTTTAATTGAAAATAATTGTTTCACTTTTATTTTATTTTGTGATTCCTTTAATTTGTATCTTAAATTTTAACACAGCGTGATAAAAATTTATGCGAAATGCAAAGCTCTCCCATCACTTTCCTTAAAACAAATTACTTTCCCTCAAACAAATTCAAATTCCGATTTAGTACATTTAATTTAATTTTAGTGAAAGTTTTTGCATTTCATTAAATCAATTTCACTTTATATTCAAAGCGTCTCTAGTTGCATGATATCGAGTTGAAAAAGTAAATAAACAAAATGAAAAAATATCACACTACTAACAGAGTTTCATACATGTGCCACCTGAGTTTATTTCTGAGCACAGCACATTAAATTGATAAACGTTCAAGTTCTTGACCAGTGCTACTCTACCCACTTCCTTGTTTGTTTTGTTCATTTGTCACTCGTTTTCAGATATGAAATAATTTTTTTATTTAACACTTTTTAAGCTTTCTCCACTACACTGCCCCGAAGCACTATCCATGGAAAATCATCTCGATAATGAAAATAAAAGTATTATTATTCCAACCAACACTAAGAAAAAGAACTATGTATCTCGCATGACACACATATATATATATATATGCATGTATGTATGCACATATGCACATGTGTGTCAAAGAAGTGCCAGCACACCAGACATCGAAATCAGGAAGCATAAACTAAACCAATTTTCTGCCAAGTGTAAAGAAAAGTTTTCATTTGTTTTTCTACTTTTTTTTAATGTTTTCTCTCTCGTAACTATTCTACTCTTTCCTGTTGGGAGGAGACAATTTTTTCTATCATACTATATATATATATGCATATGTATGTGTATGCGGCGGAGTTGGAAAATAGGATTTTATTTTGGTTAACAAAAATTTTACTAAGGCAATTTTGAGCGGTAAAAAAAAACTTTTTTAAGCACTTAAATAAGCCTGAAGCACCCTTGGAATAAGCACGATCATTTTTTAATACAATATTTATTTTTGTAGTAATCAAAAACAAATATAATAAATTTAATTAAATCGAAAAAAATGCAATTTTAAAAATTAAAAAATGTACCTTATAACTGGACTTGGGCATTGTTTTGTGCGCCACAATTAACCACCAATTTCATTTAAAACTTTTCATAGTAAAACTTTTTTATTGGTTTGCTAAAACATTTCCAAAGGTTTAAAAAACACCTACACGTCACAGGATGAAGCTGGAGCGGAACTATAAAAACTTGAACTAATTGCAAAAAGCGTTAAAAATACAAACTTTTAAAATCAACATAATCTCTTGAAAATCTTAAAATATGTAGCATGCGCAAACTTCAGCAAATGTTGAAATAATTGCATATTCTTCGTAAAAAGTAGTAAGCAATTTGCAGACGTCAAAGCAATTTAAAACACAAAACAAATAATAGATTCTGATTTGGAGCAAATATCAAGTAGTATTGCTAACATCTCTGCAAGGACTTGCTTTACTAAAGGGTGGTTAAATTTCAAGGGCCGATGTTGATTTTGAATAAAACACAAACTATTTAGGAAATTATTGTAATTTTATTTTATTATGATATATTGGTATTACTCAATTATGTATGGAACAAAATATCGGCCAAATGGGCGCCGCGACCACGGCAACAGTGGATGATCAATTTTCGAAGAAAATCATCTTCAGTGATGAGGCACATTTTCACCTCAGTGGATTCGTCAATAAACAGAATTGCCGCATTTGGGCGAATGAGAATCCAAGAGTGATTGTCGAAAAACCAATGCACCCACAAAGAGTGACTGTTTGGTGCGGTTTATGGGCTGGCGGCATCATCGGGCCGTATTTTTTCCAAAATGAGGCCGGTCAGGCAGTTACTGTGAATGGTGTTCGCTATCGTGAGATGATAACGAACTTTTTATGGCCCGAATTGGAAGATATGGATGTGGATGATATGTGGTTTCAGTAGGACGGTGCCACTTGCCACACAGCTAACGAAACAATGGCTCTTTTGCGCAACAAATTCAATGGCCGTGTTATCTCACGTAATGGCGATGTCAATTGGCCGCCAAGATCATGTGATTTGACACCGTTGGACTTTTTTCTTTGGGGTTATTTGAAAGAAAAGGTGTACGTCGATAAGCCAGCAACAATTCAAGAGCTAAAGGATGGGATAATTCGGCACATTAACGGCATAGAACCTCCATTATGCCTCAGGGTCATCGAAAATTTGGACCATCGGATGGAGGTGTGCCGCCGTGGTCGCGGCGCCTATTTGGCCGATATTTTGTTCCATACATAATTGAGTAATACCAATATATAATAATAAAATAAAATTAATTTAATTTCCTAAATAGTTTGTGTTTTATTCAAAATCAACATCGGCCCTTGAAATTTAACCACCCTTTATTTAATAAACAACTTGTAAAAATTTTTATGAAAAATTAAATTTTAAATAAAAAATGCTCTCTTCAATTCTGTTAATATATTTATTGACTAAAATCACCGTCAGATTGGGCAAATAATTAACACTTTTCTGCTCATCTTTTGACATCGTTGAAAGATTCATATTTTTTTTTTATTTAAACTTCAAATATAAGATGTAAACTTTTTTCTTAAGTATTTTATTTTGTCATTGGTTCTTTCCCGAAGATGATATTAATTATAATCTTAAAAGGAAAACGACTTCGAGCATAATTATAACTTAATTATAATTTGTTGTTTTCCGCCATTGGAAAACTAAATATTTGTTATTCATATTTTTCTTTTGTTGACGAAAGCTCTAATAATGACAAATAATTATATATAAAATGGAATTTGTAAACGAAATTTAATTTTAGGGTGGCCAGAGTAGAGCTTCTATCAAAGAACTGTGACTATACCACAATAGTATTAAGATTACCATCCCTGATACATAAATAATACTATACGAAATAAATTTTTATTCTTTGTTTAATATTTAAATACTAACACAGAAAAGTATAATTTTTCATTATAAACTTTGTGCTATTCTGTCGTTCTCATCCTTCATTGGACGCATTAAGACATCCATTCGTTATACCAGAAAAAACAAGACAAGTAGAAAGAAGTAAAAACTGTATTTATTTTGCCACAGAAAAAAATAATATTTATCTTTAACTCTTCTTTTAAAGAAAAACAAATTTTATGAAAATTTATTTTTTTAATATTCAATTCTTAGAAGTTTGTTTCTTTTTTTATAATTTTAGTTAAAATAATTTTTTTGTTTTTGTTAAGAATAAGAATTTCAGGTCCCAACCGACCGGCTGACAAATCACAATCGATAAATCCAAACGGCGCTACCCTTCCTCCGCACCGTTTATTACTTTTTGAAATTATCGTATTTAAAAATATAAATTTGCCACCAGACACCCTGTCCTTTAGAATATTAAATGTTGTTGTTTTTTTAATGTTATTAAGCGACCGAACGATATCGATATCGGGTCAGGCAGTAAATTCCTATAAATACCGACAAGAAATGAAAGGTGGAGTAAAAAGATTTACTTATATGTCCAATTTTAAGTTGACTGCTAGAGGGCACACTGCAGCTTTTATATTATATGATATTGTATACGTTTCTGCTTTGAGTACAGCAATTTTAACTAAAAACGATAATTTTTTTGGAGCCATAGTGAAATCCAAACAAAAAAGTTAACATCACTGCACATAACTCACATGTTTGAGAAGAAAAAAAAAACAATAACACCCATACGAATAAAGGTGTTTACAATGTAGATATTTCCAAGTATGACTTTAAATTAAGTTAAAATAAAAGAAGATTTACAAAATGACAGTCACTTCAAGTTTTGTAAAAGAGAAGAGAAGAGAAATGACAGCTCGTCTTCGATAGGCAAACGTTAAGCAAGAATATTACTTAATGCTTCGAATTAAACGGAATTGCTTCCGTTCAGCTCTTTTGCTACTACTGTTTGGGCATCCATCCATCTAGTCTTTAATTTTCTACACTTAACAGAGGAAAATGCTATGACAGTGGCAAAGCCAAAACCCAGTCTTGAAAGCTGTGGCGTGTTACATGCGAAACCAAATTAACTTTAAAGTAAAAAATCGCAAAAATATATATTTAAATGCCCTGCGACTACAGCAATTTAACAATAAAAAAAACTATTATTTTCGTTTTAAGCATGAACTGAAATTTACTAAAATATGTAGAAGACACTTTAGTAGTCAGTCGGTATGTCTGTGTGCCAGTCTGTCAGTCTGTTTGGTTTTTTTTTTAATTTTTCTTCAAAAGCCCAACAGAAAAGAACAGGCAATTCCAAACAATTAACAGCAGAAAATTGATTTTAAAAACCATGAGCAGTTGAAATTCCACTCCAACTAAAGATAATTGTTATTGTTGTTATTGTGAAATGACTTTTGATTTCTACGAAACTTATATTTGAAACTGGTCAATTAGAGACACGAAGAGGATTCTATAATGAAGCGAAAAGAAAAGGAACAAATTACAACTTCATTAACAGCATGAAAGGTGATTTATTATCCAAAAGCAAATGTATTTTTTTGTTCTATGTGTGTAATCTGTGATTTTTACACGTGTAACAAATGCTTAATTAAGCTTTTTATTTTATTTATTTACTTTTCTTGCAAAAAAAAACATTTTTAAATTTAAAATTTATTTATTTTTTAAATGCGCATTTTCTAAAATCCTATTCAGCGTATAATTTTGTTAGTTTTCAGAGCAATTTTTAGTGAGAATTATTGGTATTTTTTTATTGAAAGACAGACTAACGTAAATAAAATTAACTTGGGGAAAAGCGCTTTGCATTAGCATTTACCTATAAAATCAAGAAAAAAATATACATATATCTTTTATACTGTTGGAAACAGAATTTTACCCTCTATCGGTACGTACATTACAATAAGTCCAATGTAATGTACTTTACGAGATATCGAACAGATGATTGAACAGTACCAATAACATCATGAGAGGTAAAGAACGCCATTTTAATAATTAATTATAAATATATGATTCTAATTTCAAAATTGTGCTCCTTCCGGAAAAAAAAATATATGAAATATATTATTACATACCTTATGATATGCTCTTGAAGTATTTAAGAAATAAAATTAACTCAATAATTGGAAAGGAGAAGGAGGTAAGCATATCCATATAGTAATACTACGCTAAAATGCTTGAGAGGCATTGAAATAATTTGCATTCAAAATGATTTCAAAAGGCGATTCAAAATTTTTTCACCTACTAAATTATATTCGAATGACAATTGGGAAGAACCTTAAGCAAGAATATTACTTAATGCTTCGAATTAAACGGAATTGCTTCCGTGCAGCTCTTTTGCTACTACGGTTTGTGCATCCATTGCCAATTTTGAAACATTTTTATTTTATTTATATTTATGCCCATATTCAGAGTCTGTCGTTAGTTTCCTTAAACTATATTTTTTAACTAAAGCCTGTGCATTTAGACATTTAAAAAAAAAACTTTTTTTATGCTAAGAAATCTTTCAATCTTTTTCACATCGCGAAATAAGATAAATTGTAACTTGTAACATTGGTGTGGGGGCAGCAAACCGCACCAAGTTAATATAGTTTTAATTCAGTGCTGTCAATCAAGCGTTTGTATTTGTATCTGCGAAAAACGAAATCATGTTCGCGAGTATAAGAAATTTAGAAATGGACAGCTTTCTTTTAATTAATATGCAGTAATACTTTAAAACTTAGCAGAATATCCCGTCAGATTTGTCGCGTCATTAAAATATTTTGCGTTTTTAAAGCGTTTCATGTTATTAAAGATTGGTGCTGAAAATTATGAAAGAGAAACCAAAATAATATTAATAATTATTTAAAAAAAAAAGAAGAAAACAAGATCCCAACTCAGAATCAGAAGATTTCTAAGTAGTAAAATTTCTGCTTCGGAATTCCAGTCAGATACTCCTTATTTTCATTTGCTGGTAATTGCATGTATAGGTGTCAAAAAATGAGATGCGAAGTGCACTACAAATTAGAAATAATTATTTGTCCACGGCAGTTTGAAACTGGTTCTCCTAGTGCTAGAATAATCTTTTAGTATTTTTTATATATTCTTTCCTTCTATTTTTCTAGATAAAGGACTGAAATGATTCTTAAAGCCCGTATAACACTACATTTATTTTTCATTAATTAATATAAAACTGATAGAAAGGGACAGCAAGAGCCAAAAAGAAATAAATATAAAGTCTACAGTGAATATTTAAATTTTTTTAAGTGTTGTCTCCTGAAAATATCAAAAAACGATAAAGAAAAATCTGCGATCAAAAACTAAGCTCAAAATTTCAGACATTATCAACATATAAAAGATTTTAAGTTCGAAACGTCAATTTTAAATTGAAACAGTTACTCATTCTTTATCAATAACACTAATGGATAATTTGACGTGTGTGTATTTATCATAATGTGGTTGTACTCTTTGCACCTGATTAATTTTTGCATTACAATATATTTGTGCTCTTCTCTAAAATTTAAACAATGCAGAAAAAATGTAGTGTCATAAAAGCTTAAGGTATATTTTTCTTTCAATAAATAACTGTTCTAATAGCAAATTTCTACATGAAATAAATTCATTAAAAAATTCCAATAGTGAAAGCAGTCGGCTTCTAGACGACTAAAAGCCGCCGCCGACCATTAGAACTCGACTTCGTCGTCTGGCTCTATTGTATGTGGCCAATAAAGGTATCATTTTAAAAATTTCGAAAAGATGGTATTTTTTTTTTTGTACAGCATCCCTTTTCCACACAGCAGTGCTAATTTTATACAACTAATAAGAGATCATTATGTCAAAATATTTATGTTTACATATACGCTAAAGTTAGAAGTTTATCTGTTTTTTTGTTAGTGTAGAGTAAAAATTTACTGCACAACTTTGAAAAGCACTGATGCAACACCACTTGCACAATATTGTGACTTGGACGAGTGCGAAATAGTCAAAGGAAAAATAGCTGGCTGGAGATAAACCAACTACGACTACCAACAAGTTGGATGGTTGCCCTTCAAAATTATTCGCTTGCAACTTGTAACGCACAAAAAACGTTTCTATTTATCTCTTTTATGTACGTTTTCAGTGTATTATTCAAAGCCTGTTGCATATTTTAAAGAAAGAAAAAAAAAACATTAAAAAAATTCAAGGTTTACTAAGCACATGTGTACACGTGATATTGTGATGAGGCAGGTGATTTCAATGTTGGCAGCAGGAGTCAGTCGTACGTCTTCCAGCCACAGAAACAAATAAAATCTGGGGATTGGAAATGATTGTTGTAGCCGGATTGGAAAGAATATGATGGTTAATGGTTAAGTTCTTTGTTTGTGTGATTATCTCGCATTGAATTTAATGGGCTTTTGGAAATACGCATTTGAGTGCAATAGAAAAACGTGTATGTGAATGCTTTATTGGATTTTAAATGAGACACAAGTTATGCACACATACATACACAAACACACACACACACATGTGCAAAAAAAAATACTTAAGTATGTTTTCATGTAGAGCAAAAGTGTGCAAATAATGTGTTTTAGTAATTCGCGTGGACAGTGGAGCAGCAGAAAATACACATAAATGCTACCAAAACATTGATCATTATGAAAGTACATATCATGCTGGTAACACAATAGGCACGAACTACGAATTTCGTCTAGCACAACGAATTCTTCGGTAAAAGTTCTTTCCGTAAATTCGCTGTGTGGCGCACAATTACGACGACAAAATTACAGCTGTCATAAGCAAAAAAAACTAAAAAGAAAAACAAAACGGTAACGCTGTACTAATTTTTGGTGGTTGGCCATGTATTTCCAATATTTCCTGGGTCCGACCCCAATTCGTTCCAATTGTGTTTCCAGCATTAGCTAACAGCACCCTCCCTCGATCTTTTTTAAATCGTATGATATATAAAGTAGTTTTACCACTACTATTATTCAGAACACACTACTTGCTTGCTTGCCAAGTTTATGAAATTAAAACGAATCATTTGCATATTAAATTAAAGCATATAATTTGGTCCTTCTGCTTTTAATAGTTCTACAAGCATCAATCATTGCAAACATATTGTTTGCATTAATAAAAATTCCCTTAAAAACTCATTCCAACTAGGTAGCTGTAGTTGCTTCCAGTGTGTTGGCCAACCATAATATCAAACTTGTCTTTACAACTGGAAATTTACTTCATTAGAATTTGTTTGAGTTTGATACTTGATAACACGACTGCTGCACCTCCCAACAAACACATACCAACAAAACTCTTTGGTAAAATAAACGACAATGGGTCTGGGTCTTGTTTAATTACAGTTTAGTTTTAAATCGTGATTCGACGTGTTCGGTGGTCATATCAGAAAGTGGTGAAGGAAATGTGTCAAAGAAAAAGAGATTTACAATAAATAAAACAATGTTTTGAATAAAAACAAAATAATTAAATGGCAAATGAAATAAGAGCAACTACTTAACAAGTTTGCGAGAATAGTAAATAACAAGTGTTAAATTGTTTTAAAACGACAACAAAGTTTCATAGGCAGTAGAAAAACCAAACAAAAGATCTAAAGAGAAAAAAAGAAATGAATAAATAAATAGATGCATATAAAATGTATGTAACTAAAGTGTGTTGGTTGTTTATTTATTGCAAAAACCAAATAAGAAAGTTTTTTTGTTAAATAAAATAATACGAAATAAGAGAGTACAACAAGAATAATTAACCAATTAAATGCTGCAATTGTTAATGGTCTGCCGCCCCAAAAGATGTTATAAAAGTTTCCCATTACATATCGTAATATTACAGAATATCATCGTGTGAGTGTATACTTTTTGAAAATTTTTATGAGTGTTCTTTTTATGATGTTGCAAATATTTTTGTTACAAATTAGAAAACGAGGTGCTAACAAAAAGTTTTAAAAAAAAAGTATGAGAATGGCACTTACCCCGCTGTTTTAACTGCACAAAAATATGTTAAGTTTTTAAAAACTGTAATAAAATTTTGCAAGTCGTAGCTGCTGTTGCTCATTGTCTTTCGCGTTTGCTTGTTGCACAAAAATAGTTGAAATGTAAATTTTTTTGGAATCTGAAATACAAAAAAAAAATCATAAGAGAATTTGCTAAAAAAAAAAGTAAGAATAAAAGAAAATGCTTCTTATTTATATATTTTAAAGTATTAGAAATGCATAAATTAAAAAAAAGAAAAACAACGAATTGAAGGGGGAATGGGCCAACCATGAGGTATGAGATATGAGGTTTTGAAATAGTTGCTAGCATGTTGGAGCACGCTTCTAAGTCCAACAATTAAATAAGGAATATTAAAAGATATAATTTTCGAATTTCGTGTGAAACTTTAAATTTTCCCAGTATGTTCGAAAATTCGAACTTTGTAAAAACAGAGGAAAATTCTAATAATAATCGTAAATTTAAAAATATCCAATAAAATTTCAAAAGGTGAAACCTTCGAATACTGTTCGAAAATTCGAAATTAATCAAATGCTTCTTATTTATGTATTTTAAATTATTAAAAATGCATAAATTAAAGAAAAAAAAAAACAAAAGAAGTAAAGGGCAACAAGCCAATACATTAGAGGGTGACCAAAAAGATTTTGAAATAGTTTCTAATATTTGTAGGGATTAGAATTGTCTAAAAAAATTCAAATCAACTTAAGTCTGTTTATGTCTGCTAAATTTTTATTGGAAAAAATTTAACATCTCATAATAAAACACGGGAGGCACGAGTTTTTCTATGGGAAAAAAGTCTTCAAAATCGGGCTACTTAGTAAAGAGTTCTGAAATAGCACACCTAAAAAGAAATACAGACAAATAGCAAACCCCCTCCTCTTTTCAAGTCGGTTAAAAAGGTTTTTATAATTTAATATGTTTAAGTCAAAAACATTAATTATTTATTTTTGAACGCTTTCAATTACATATACCAAGGTACCAAGGTCAATATTATTACAAATACAACTTTGACTTTTTGTTGTTGTCAAACAAAGGTATATGAAATAAGTGTTTAATGAGTCATTACCGGTAAATTTTAAGAAATGCCCTTCAAAATAACTACTTACTGCAATAACTTTTTTGTAATGGCATTTAGAAGTTGTTATTCGTAGGCGAGAGTAGTAAGTACTTGCCTCCAATGACATTGCCATCTTAAAGTAATTAATTAAAAAGACAAAGTATGAAGTACTGAAGAGTATGATAATTAGTATTTTAACTCATTACTTTTCCAGCAAAGTTTTTGCTGGGTAGTCATATTTGCAAGCAATATGTTTATAGTGTTACTGCCGTATTCTTAAAAAATTTTTTTTTGGATTTATTTCTGAATTTTGTATGAACATTTGTGTAATAAACCCTTTTGTAAATAAAATAAAAATTTTATGAATATGGCAGTTGATTTATAAATATATACATATATATGTTATTACACGATTTTTCAAACAGAAGCTTCAAAATTGTAGAATTAGTACTCAATGGTAAGAGCTCAGAATTATTTTAATAGAAAGTTTTATAACTTATAACAGCACAAATAGTGCTTACACGTTCGCCCAACAGATTTAAATTTTTATTAACGCATTTATAAAAGCGTATTATTATTAAATGTTGTTTGGAAATTTATTTATTGAAACTTTCAAAAATTAAAAAGAGAATTTCTGAATAGACAGTTAATTGATGAAGCATTTTTATAAGCATAAAATATATATTTTTTTTAATAATGTTGGTGTTAATTCTCCAGGGGACACAGTACGGAATACTCGTATGAAAAAAAAAAACATTAAAATTATTGCATTTGTTTCGCTAGAACCCCAATTGTGTTTAGTTTTATTCTTTTCTCAAACAGCTTAAAATAAACTATTTCAAAATAGCCAAACATTATTTCAAATGCAAATTGATTTATTTAAAACCCTGCCCAGGAGGTATTTTAAATAATTAAAATGATTCTGCATGGCGGCAACTTGAAAACATATTTCTGTGAATTCTACTGCTTATTGTTTTTTAATTATTTTTAACTGCTTTCTAAACGTTGATTAATTGTTTAATGCAAAAATATTTACTTGAAAATTAATGGCAATTTATATGTTAAACACAATTTGATCATTTTTATTTTTCTCATGCGTTCGGTAGTAGATTTATATAACTTAATAAAAGAAAAAAAAAAAAGAAACTAAAATTGAAACAGAAACCAAAACCGAAACCGAAAATCTTTCTGACCTGGTTTTAAGCTTGTTTTCTTTAAATAATTCTGGGGCTTGAGAAAAATTCGTTATAAAAAAAGAGATATTTTTGAGAAATGGGGACTTGTAAACAAATTTATAAGACAAAATTTTTCACACTATTATTGTCTCTGACAAGTGTTTTAATATTTTCCAGCATTTTGCTCTTATTTTTCTTAGCTTTTCTCAATCGAACCCATAGTGTGTTTATATAGATTTTTATCTATTTCTTTTTTTTCAAGTTAAAAAGATTATATTGGATTAAATAAAAGTAAACTTTCTGTAGTTCTAAATTAAAGATGCAACAGCAACAAGAAAACCAACAGAAAGAAATTACTTTTGTAAAATAAATATTTTCATGGTAAAAACACTTTATGGAAACAGAAGGCGTTAAGTAAAATGGTCAGTTACAAGAGAAATAAGATAAAAAAATACAACAATTCGCACGTTCTAAAAACGATGTAGAACAAATGAAAATGTGCAAAAGAAAATGAAAAAATAAAAAAATTTAAATTGCAGCATGAAAGTTATAAATATCGAAAAGAAGTCTTTTCTTTTTAAAATACAATATCTTAAGGGAATGAAAGGAATTTGATACAAGAGAAAACAAAACTAAAAAAAAAACATGTAGCAGTTGTTAAGATACTTGTAATACACTATTTTTAAAAACCAAATGGAAAAAAAGTGCAACATCTTTTCCCCCTCAAAGAGAAACATATAAATTTCTTGCGCAGTGCTCAAGAATTTAAGATCATACATAAAAAGATTTGTTAAATGAAAAAGAAATTACTGCACTTTTTTCAGAAAACAAAAGTCAAGATTCAACAGGCAGAAGAAAAGTATTTTGTGGTTTGGTTACAAATCTTCTCTGATTCCTGGATATGACACAGTTTAAGATTCTTTCTGAAGCAAAATTTGTAGAACGATTAAAAAATAAGAAGAAAAATTAACAATGTGGTTGGTTATACATTAAAAACACATATACGACAGCAGGCTACAAGCTACAAAGGCAAAGGTTGTTGTTTTCGTGTTGCACTCGGCAGCTACATGGTAATTAGCTGTTTCAGTGTTGTCTCATTGAAATGTTCTTAAATGTTGACATTTTGATAAACAAATAAATCCATGATAAATCTTGAATTTTTAATTGATTAACACTTTTTTGCATTTGTGCTGGTTCTTTTCTTTTTAGTAAAATATTTTCAGCTCTCATTTTATAACTTGTTGACAGCACCAACAGTGGCCATGTGCCATGTATGCGACCGTGATGTCACCATGCAAATTCAGTGTGGCGTTCGCTGCACTAACTAAACATTGTGGTGCCTCCGTAGCCTAGTGCATGGGCTTTAGTATATCAATCTGGAGGTTGCGGGTTCGATTCCCGCCTATACCCTGGGTGTTTCTGCAGACAAGCTATAAGAGCTTCGCAGACTGTGTGGATAAAAAAAAGATAACTAAATTTTTTATGTTTCAAAAAAGGCATTCAAATGCCTTGGCTTTTTAAAACACCGCAAGAGATATTTTGAAACCATCTAATCTCTTCACTATATATGTATATCACCTATAGCAACCAAAAAGGGAGTCAAACTCTCATTTATGGTCCGGCGCTTCAGTCTATTTTGATGCGTCTCGAACACATGTAGAAGCGGGTGAATATGTTTACCAATGTCAGTGGAATAACAAACTTTATTGACCCCCTATAGCATCTGTGCAATGTCAGCTGTGTGCACAGATGATATCAGGGACGTTTGTATTTAATTTTTTAGGAATGGTTGTTTGTCGCCGGCTGTCGTTTATGTGCTTAAAGCTGGCTGCGCACTACCCAGTATCTGATCGAATCAATATCACACACTCTCATTGAATTTTACACAACTGAAAATTAGAAAAGCAGTGGCAAATTTGATAGCCCACTTGTTAAGCCGCATATTAAATTCCATTAAAAGGGCCTAAAAAATATTTTCTATCACTATTTGAAGCAACTCTTGCATATTCCTTTAGTAAAACAGGCAATTCCTTTGATTGCGTTGCGGCGCACAAATATTTAAATTTTAGGACAGTTTAAAAATTTCTACACAGTATTTGGCTGTGAGCGCAGCTGGTGTTTTTCTCCGATGTAGTTTTCGAAGATATTTTAGTTTTGGAATCAATTAAATTTAACTTGCTTTCTCCAAATCTAATGAATGTTTGGAATAGTTCTCAAACCACTAGAGACCCGTATGTTAATATAATTTCTTGTTCTTTAATTATTCCACACATGTGTCTCGCCATAAATATACTTGAGCTGAGCTAAAGCTGTCAATTAATTCATCCAACAAAAATTTTAGTAAAGCAAGCAACTACAACAAATAAACGCATTTATATGGCAGTTATAAAAAAAACCTATTAAAATTAGTTAGAATAAAAAAATAAACCACTTTGAGAAGTAAGAGAAACAGAAAAGAAACCAAAACAAAATATTAAATAACTTTCTAATTTAGGACTTGTTTTAAAAGCTTCTTGAGTTATGAGTGACATAACATTTCAAATCAAAATACAAATAAAAAATGTTTAAGTGCTTGTAAAGCTGTGTAGGTTTCTTCTTGTGGTGTGGAAAGAAAATAAGTGGATCTTCAATTTAGAGCTGCTACTTTACAAAAAAAAAAAGAACAAAAAATTAAAACATAAAGCAGAAAAAGAAACTTGGGAACTCTTATTAAAAATATTTACAAATATTTAACAATTTTGATTGGCAATTTTTGTCGTACTACAAAACTTTCAACAGCATAAAATTATTAAAAATTTGTTCACATAAAATGTCCTATAGACTACAAAAGCGACTAGTACAACATGATAGAAATTTGTGTTGTCTATCGCGGCGTTCGTTGTTTGACAAGCGGCTTGTACTAAAATAAAAAAAAATTTATATTTCGCCAGACATTACAAAAATAAAATCAATGACTCGAAATTAATAAGAAAATAATGAAAAATCTAGGTTGTACAAATTAATTTTATGTAGTGTGTGTGCAAATCGAAAAAGTATGCTTGTCAAGCCCCTTGTGTCGTGTGTTGTCAATATTTTTCGTGCAGAGAAAGTAATAAGAAAATAATTAAAAAATAAAGAAAAATCCACACCTACCTAAATTGGTTTTGTGAAGTGTGGTCTTGGCTAGGCAAGCCGCTTGTGTAGTCCACTTGGCTCTTAATGAATTTCTTGCTTGAAGGCTCTGCTGTTGTTAATATTGCTCAACAATATTTTAAAAACAAATGACATTTTCAATGGCGTGAAAAAGAGATACCACGTTAGAAAATTGCACACGCTTAGTAAAGTTTGCATTTCAGCATGACGAGCATGACCCACCGAATAAGCTATTCAAGCTGTTGTGACCAAATTTCGCTCCATTTTCACGCGGGTTCGATTCCTCGCCCGCTCTACTCACAATTTTTTTTTATATTTCATTTCTGTCCTACAGCACCATCCTTCATCGCTATTTGAGCAATAAAATTTCGTCGAAGTAAAATAATAAATCGAGCCATAAAAATAAAGCGTCAAAATCAACATTAGAGACACAGCAACTTTGCTTCATAATTAACACGCCATTGCAGAGTTGTGATTTAAGTTCTATCTTCTTACCACAACCTTACTATCCTCTACACTATCCCTCTCTCTCTCTCTCTATATATATATATATATATATATATATATATATATCTAGTTCCAGTACATTCATTGCATATGTAGCGGATCTCCCCCTAAGCACTGCATCAACAAAAAAAATGCCAGCCATTCATTATCGGCCGAAATAAATATTTCATTGACTTTTGCAAATTCTGTTCTTTTTTTCAAGTTTCATAACGCCATTTATTTGGATCACAAATCCAAGTTGTAATTTTCCAGAATGAAGATGCTGATTTCTTATTAATATTTTTAATTAATTGCAATGGGCAGTATGCAATAGAATTCTCAGTCGGTTTGTATAAATTTTAATATAAGAAAGATTGCCGTGAAAAAATTAAATGTGTATCCTTTTCTCTTGTTTTCTTGCTTTTTTGTGAAGGCATGTCCAGCTCCCTGCTTATACTCATTGCATAAATCAGAACTTAATGCCGCCTTTAGGGCTTTGAAGCAATTGATTTTGGTGTTTTTAAAGAAAATTTGTATTTTTACAAATTATGTACATCAATGTTTATGGAAATATCAAGAGGAAATAAACTCTTTAAGTGTATCCAGCACAGATATAATTTTTCCAGGTATATATTTCCTGTTCTCTACAAATTTTATTTAATAAAAAGACTACTCTTTTTTATGTGATTTTTATTTTCTGGCTTCCTTAGTGAACTAAAAGTTTTTATTTTATATTTCTGTGCCGCATTCAACAATACGTGTGCTGCGATATTGTTTTATTTGATATTCAGTGGGTGGAGACTTTTGACAGCCGAGGTTTTGTTGCTTTTTTTGTTGCACAATTTCCTTTGCATTTGTGCCTTTCAGAAGTTGGTGTTTCTTTGTCAATTTGCAAACCGAGTATTAAAATTTATTTAAGCAAAACAAACAAGAAATTTTTTTATTGCAAAAAAGTGAAAATTATGGTAATGTTGGGTAATAAAAGTTAAATGTACGTACATATACTCTTATATACGTTTGTACGGCCATACTATTGACATTAAGTATTATCAAATGACATTTATTGAGTTGGCATGTGGGGGTGGCACGCCATGGCTGAAGTGGATAGTTGGTGTGTGTTCATGTGATTGTATGGATGCTTTCTGTGGCAGGCAAGTGTCAAAACTACAGTCATAACAGAGAGGAAGAGATGGCAAACTTTTTTTTTAACACATTTGACATTCATGTTATTTATTGCTTGTTTTATGTGTGCGATTTCATCTTTTTTTTTCTTTCTCTTATTTGAGGTTTCTGATAAAATTTCCATAAAATTAATGTTTCTTCTCTTTCGTAAATGAAGATATAAAAAAAATATATGCGTTTACTTTGCAGAAAGGCAAGAAAACATTATTTTTATTGCAGATTTTATGGATTTCGAAAAAGTATCATTAATGCAGCAGTGTATTTCGGAGGGAGGCACATTAAAAATATGTATCTGTTTTGGCAAATAAGAAAAGAAGTGTGAAATATTTTCCTTGATTGAAAATTATAATTCAAAAAAGGGCAATTCGTTGAAGTAATTACACTGGATATGGAAATAAATTCAAGGTACACTGGAGCCTCGATTTACGTCGTTTCGATTGATAGCGCTTTTATAAATTTGGTTCATATTCTTTTTCCTTTCCGTTTGTTACCTCGGTACTACTGCAAAGCAATTTAGCAATAGAAATGAGCTGTCCTTGTCATTCCTACGCAATTTTGTGCAGTACAACAGAAAATGTTGCCACAACTTATTGACGAAGAGTTTCCGACAAAACTTGCCGAAAATTTTAAATAATTGAAATATTCGAGAAAAATAGATCAAATATGTGCTAAGATAAATTTTAAAATATATAACGCTAGATATAAACTTCAGCATTAAAAAATTTATTTCAGAAAAATACAACCCTGGTCACAAATCAATTTCTTTAACAGGCCTCTGTTAACGTATTAACATAGCTCTATAAAGCGCATGCTACACAATCAATGTTCAGCTTCAATATTTGTATATGTGTGCGTAGTTTACAAAAAATAGTCACACATATACGTATAATTGTGACTATTTTTTATAAAATAACGCACACAATGACATATATTGAAGCTGAACATTGATCGTGTAGCATGCGCTTTAGAAATTCTTAAATTTATTTGAGGATTTGAAAAAGAATATTTTTAGAAAAGCAAACAAAATGGCACGGATGTAGTAAAGTTAAATTGGTGTAGGAAGATGTCTCCTAATTGCTAATTGCAGCCATGTTAATACGTTAACAGATCTCTTAAGTTTGGGTCTAACGTTATACATTTAAGAAATTATCTTCGCACACATCAAAAAGTTTTAAATAACCAATAATACGTTCACGAAATATTGCATCTTCGAAATCCTTCGAAATTAAATATCATATTGATTTTAATTGTGATTGATTTCCAATCCTCTAAAGATTTAATAACGAATTTTCCAAAAAGTAATATCATTCTTAAAATGAAACTTGCAAATCAAAATAAATGGCTTATTTGTGTTTAACGCGAAAATCCTTTTAGAATATTTCTCTGCTGTTTTTACCACTACACCACCACAAAATTTTCAACAACTTTGCGTTACCAAATTTTCACACAGAGGATGTTGCATTGAGCTTAAAACAATATCGAGAAGGTGGCATAAGGAGGTTTTGAAAAGTTAAACCTTGAGACTGAAATCTGTAGCTGTGTAATTTTGGGCATGAGTTTAAATGTTTTTTTACGCTTTACTTTTACCTTGACGTGTGTTGTTTAGGCTTGGTGAGAAAGAAAAAGAATTAAAAAAAAGAAATGATAAATTTCTCTTGGTAGTCAAACACCAAACGGCGACTTTAAAAAAAAATTTTTTTTAATAGAAAAATAGACTAATTTGAATATAGCTCATTTATTAGCATTTGATAGTGCAATTTTAATATTTTGAAAACAATAAATAGAGTTGGCTCTGGAGCATATATGTACATACATACGTCCTAAATACACTCGTTTTGTCATAAATATTTCTTTAACGATTTTCCTTGGTATAAGCAGGCATTGCACTTTCTTATAAAGTTATTGATTTAAATTTATATTTTAAATTTTTTAATGGTCATAAAAGCATAATAAATATTTTCTATCCTAAACGAAAATATCCAAATAAACAAGCACACATCCATACATATACATATGTACGGATACATACATGGATCGTCGTTCAAAGTCTTACCAACTATACGGCTAATAGCAGTATGGCACGTTTGTGGTGAAATTTAAATTATATTTTTCTGTTTAAACAATTTTTTCGCTTCAAATACAGGGTAGCCAAAAATGACCGAAGTGGTTTGAGTTCAAACATTTCATGTGGCTTTAGCAGCATTGTTCTATTAACATTTCATGAGAATTTTTTTAATGAATTTTGACAGCAGTTCGCGTGGAAAACAAGATATCGAAGAAAAATAAATTGACAATTAAGACGTGCGAAACATGCTGCGAGAGCAAAAATATGAATTTTTCTTCACCTTCTGCAACCAACTTCACCTGTTAAGGCAGTGTGAAAATTTAATTTTCCAACCGCATAGCGTTGCAACCGCGTTATTTTGTTTTGCTTCATACATATTGTATTGGAACGAGAATGTTTGACACATAAATAACGCTTGTCGGTTTTGATTACTCTGCTTTTAGATTTGGCAATTTTTCTTGAAGCAAGTCTGAGTTTGTTTGAGAGCCAGGAAAGAAGAAGAGTACAGAATTGATTCAGTTGTTTTTGGCTCTATGTAATTCTTTGAAAATTGTCGGAGCAGTCTGGCCGAGTGTAAACAATAGGGCGGTTTTAAAAGAGAAGTGATGAAACTTTCTGCAAGGAAAATTGATAAATAAAAAACCAGAGTAACTACTTGTTTTCAGAAAACGAAAAAAAAAATTCGTTCATGTATTTGTATTGAAAACAACAGCAAAATTAAAAAAATTATGTAATTACACGACCGAATTTTTTTTTTAATTTTCTAAAAACAGCCAGTTCAGTTGGTGTCTAAGCAATTTTCTATTTTTTTCAGTATTTTTAATTGACAACACTTCAAACTCCGATCCCTGTATACGTTAAAGCGTTCTAGCATACAGGCATGTCCAACCGTTATGGGTAAATTGTGTACACAATTGTAGTTCACACATCGATTTAAGATCAGCTTCCTGTAAATTGTCAGCCATAAATTTAACAACAAATTTTTTGCCATGCGAAACAAAACAACACAAAAAAGAAAATAAAATATTTTCAAACTTAACGCTCGCAATCATGATGCCGCCGCCATAAGCCATGCGACAGCAGAAAAAGGAAAAGAGCAGAGTATGAATTAATGTTTGGGTTATAAAGGCGGATGTAGCATCTTCATCATCATCCCCAGTAACACACTATCATCAGCAGTATCGCTGTAAAACAGTTATTACATTTGTGAATTTGCTTTAAATTGATTTTTAGCTGAATGGTTACAGTAGTCGCAGTGCAGCACACACGTACATTAAGATGAATATTTCATTATAATTACACTTTTCAACTGCCACAGTTAGACGGTTTTATTTAAAATTGTTTTTCTTTTTTTTTTTCTTTTTATAATTTTATTTCAGTTTTTATTTATTATTGTTATTTTTTCGCAATCTTTTTAATGTAGTGTTGTGTAGAGAAGAAAACTGAAATTTTTCATTTGGAAATTTTCATACGATTTTGTAACTACAATTTCTGTTTCATCTTTTTAATTAATTTTTTTTCTTCTATTATTTTGCCTGCATCTTACTGAACTCACGCGTCATACATTTAACTTTTCTTTAAGTACCACTATGTTTTCTTTTAATTAAATTTTTGCGTTACTTTAGAAAAAAAATCTTATTCATATGATTAACACAGAAATGTCACAGTTTGTTTAACTCATGATTAATGATCAAGATGGTGATGATGATGATGATGACGATCGTGTTGCTAAGCATCATAATGACAACTTGTGACGTCTCCCTCAAATGTCAAAGGTTTCTTACACATCGTTTTATTAGTTATGCTTTCCCCGGCAAAAAAAGTGTGTGCGTTCATTATGAATTGGTAATTTCATGATTTCTTAAGAATTTCTTTATATGAATTCATTTCTAATGCCATCTCAATTGTTAACAACATTATCACAGGTATATTTATAGTCATTTAGAAGATTGAAAAAAATGCTTTCGCTTTATTCTGTAACATGCCTTATACAGGGCGTAAAATAAATTGACCGTTCCTAATATAAAGTAGCTAATGCTCATTCGCTATATCGGATTTTCGTTAAAGTCCGTGTTTGTTATACCGAGGTTCGACTGCATTTTAAAATTTGTCTTCACATGTGCCTATTACTTTGAATAAATTTATTTAAAATAATTATTATACTTGTATATTTTCGTATATAAATTTAGTGGATAAAAAAAACATACACACACGCAAATTATACATGCACGTGTGTGTACACGTATTAGAACAGAGTGATAACCTGAGTGCTGGCTTGTGTAACCACTTAAACGTGTGTGGGAGATATTTGTTGAAAAGTTCATGTGACATTAACTTGTTTGAGTACTTGGACGCATATAATTAAATACCAATTTATTCAGAGCCAATGTACTTCGACAGAAGGACAGTTATGAAAAAGAAACAATCGCACTGCCCACAAGACAGCGCTGTGCATGTGTTTGTGTTTCTAAAACAAACATAAAATTAAATCGTTTCCTTTAGTACTGCAATGCTTTTACCATGCGCTTTGTTTTCCATTATACTCTTCTTAATTTGAAAACTCGTTTATTTGAACTTTTTCTCTACCTTCAAATTATCGAGAGCAGACTGTATAAGAAAATTTACATAACATTTGTATTTCATATAAAGTTATAAATATTTAATCCTTTAATTGAAATTGAGACATATGGTCCTAATCTTTATACATAAGTAACCCGTACACGTGTGCTTATGAAAAGGTGTTGTAAAAATAAATTGTCGTTGACAATAGGAGAGAAAATATAGAGATACAACCAGCATGATGTACTCTTATGAAGGAATTAAGGTATGTGGGAATTAACAGCACCCTCCACTGTCAAAATTTGAGCAATAACCCGTCGACCTGAGAACAATGTTAAATCGACTGATTTGGCTAATTTTCAATCAAATACATTCACACTTCTAATAGTATTTTCACACTGACTGGTTTTAAAGCAAAAGTTGGTTTTACGTTAAAAGCAACTCTCAAAACCTAGTTTTACCATATAAAAATATTTCTTTAAAACCACGTTAAAACCTTTCTGAAATTGGTTTTAAATTGATTTAATGAAATACGACCTTGATTTTCCTTTACTAAAGGCAGTGCTACCAAGTTAAAAAATTGAAAACAGCTGGCAATTTAAATGGCGCTCAATGAAATAAAAGAAAATTTTGTGAATAAAGTTACTACAATAATTTTAAAATAATGGACGTAGCATCAACATCAATAAAACAGTGCTATTGGGTAGAAAATGTTTTCATCCAGTAGTGGGAGAATAAAATCAATGAAATTTTATTACACAAACTGTGCGTTAAAGCATGATTTAATTAAACTTATAGTGAGAAGGCAAAATCAGCTGTTGGTGGTTTCGACGTTAAAATCAGGTTTTAACTTTTGATGTAAAAACACTATAAAGTTCAACGTTCAGTGACGCAGAGTTTCGGTAGTTTATGTTAATTATGTTGGAAATATAATTTGAGCATTAACACTTTGCTTATTCAACATGTATATTCACATAGTTGGCTTTGAAATATTTTTTATGTTGTGTCACTTTGTAGAAAAATTTTATATATAGTTTAAAAGAATTTGTCATCAATAAAAGTCATACATGTACATTGTGTTTTGTACATTGCTTTATATATAAGAACTTTGTGGAATTACTAGAAAGGGTTTGCATCACCACAACTACATTTCAATAGGTTATGGGCCCAGACATACGATTTGGAAGTTGTTGAATTTTTATTGCAAGATTTAAAAAAGAAAAAATGGCATCGTCGTCATTATATCAGATAGAAAAGCTAGATGAAAGGAATTACGAAACATGGAGTATTCATATGAGAAGTATCCTTATTCATTCTGGTTTTTGGAAGTATGCAAGTGGCGAAGAAGAAGCAGATTCAACCTGGAGTCGTGATAAAATTTTGGAGTGGAAGAGTAATGATGAAAAAACGCTCGCAACAATTTTATTAAGTGTTAAGTCTAACCAGTTGAACCATATTAAAAACATTAACAAATCTAAAGATGCCTGGATTAAACTTAAGGAAGTTTACAAGCCGAGTGGTCCGATGCAAAAGGTTAGCTTATATAAAAAGATGTTAAGTTTGAACATGAAAGACAGCAAAGATATGGCCGAATATTTAAACAGTTTTTGTGAAATTACGGAGAAATTAGCCGATGTTGGAATTAGTATTCAAGAAGAATTATTGGTAGTCATTTTATTGTCAAGTCTTCCGAGAGAGTTTGAAAACTTCGTTATTGCCATAGAAACGAGGGATTCTCTACCAGCGTTAGGAATGCTAAAGGTTAAACTTCTTGAAGAGTATGAACGTCGAAATCAACAAAACAAATCATCTACGATTGAACAAGCTTTTGGTGCAGCCAAAAGAGAAACAGGTTACAAGAAAGGTAATAATAATTTGAATGTTAAAAAGGGAAATTGCTTCATATGTGGTAAGAAAGGGCATTATGCAAATAGGTGCAACGAAAAACGTAATCAAGAAAAAACTTACTCTTTGATTGCAATGGCGAATTCTGAAAAAAGAGATACACAAACATCGACATGGTACATTGATAGCGGTGCTACAAGTCACATGTGTGCAAATCGAAATTTATTTTGTAAATTAGACAGATGCAGTGATAATATAATGTTGGCAAATAGAAAATCAATTGCTGCTGAAGGAATAGGAACAGTCAATCTGTTTATAAATAATAATAAAATTGTACTAAAAGATGTTTTATATTCCTCAGATCTGAATGGAAATTTTTTATCTGTCAATAAGGTCGTACAGTATGGTGGCAAAATCAAATTTAATAATAAGGGTGCAATATTTACTGATGCTTACGGTGAAATAGTTTTAAAAGCCCGTAAAGAAGAAAATTTGTTCCAATTTAAAATAAAAATACCGAACGAGAAATTATGTGTTTTACAATCCATTAATGAAACTTGGCATCGTCGATATGGACATTTGAACTATGAAAGCCTGTTTGAGTTGTCGAAGAAAAATATGGTGAATGGTATAAATTTGACGCAGAAACATCAAGATCCGTGCGAAATATGTATGGTTAGCAAAATTCATGCTATAAAATTCCCGAAGAAATCTGAAAGTAAATCTGGTGAGTTGTTAGATTTAATACACTCGGATGTTTGTGGTCCTATGAAAATAGATTCAGTTGGAGGTTCAAAGTATTTCCTCACATTCATAGATGACAAGTCAAGAAAAGTTTTTGTTTATTTTTTTAAAATACAAAAGCGAGGTATTTGAAAAATTTAAAAATTTCAAAGAATTAGTAGAACGTCATACAAATCGTAAAATAAAATGTATTCGTAGTGATAATGGAGGAGAATATATTAATAAAGATTTTAATAATTATTTGGAGCAATGCGGAATTCAACGTCAGTTAACGGTACCTTATACGCCGCAACAGAATGGGGTAGCGGAAAGGTTTAATAGAACAATAGTAGAAATGGCTCGTTGTATGTTAGTCGATGCTGGTTTAAAACAAGATTTATGGGCTGAAGCTGTAGCAACAGCAGTTTATTTACGTAATAGATCTCCATCAAAAAGTCTCGATGGAAAAACGCCTTATGAAATATGGACGGGTCGTAAGCCATGTGTAAATCATTTTAAAATTTTTGGTACAAATGCAGTAGTTTTGAATAAAAGAAGAGGAAAATTTGAATCAAAAGGTGCAAATATGATGATGGTTGGTTATTCTAGAGTATCAAAAGCATATCGCTTATATGATAAGAAAACACGAGAAGTTATTGAAAGACGCAATGTTTTATTTAATGAATATAAATTACCCTGTAAAGAAATTAATGATAACATTCAAAATTTTATGGATTTCGAAGCGATTGTAAATAAGAAAGATGTCGATGAACAATTTGAGACAAATAATACCTCAAATCAAGAAGATTTAGAGTATAGCATTGTAAGATCAGTAAATAGCGATATTTCACTTGATGAGGTTGTAGAAACAAATGAAAAAGGTAAACGTGGGCCAGGTAGACCTAAAATTTTTAGTAATGGTAGGCCAGGTCGTCCAAGAAAAATATATCAACAACTGAATAATGCAGTGAAGGAGCAAGTTCCAAAAACTTTAGAAGAGGCATTATCCAGTCGTGAAAGTGAAAAATGGAGAGAAGCTATGAAAAAAGAAATGTCTTTGTTGGAACAAAAAGAGACATGGTCATTAGTTGATTTACCAGCAGGTCATAAAACTATTAAAAGTAAGTGGGTATACACTTTAAAGAAAAATAGTGAAGGTGAAATTGAAAGGTTTAAGGCAAGGTTGGTCGCCAAAGGCTGTAGTCAAAAATACGGCATAAATTACGAAGAAACTTTTTCCCCTGTTATAAGATACGAAACGATAAGAATGATTTTGGCATTAGCAGTTGAGCACAAAATGCATTTGCACCAAATAGATGTAACTTCAGCATACCTGAATGGAGATTTATATGATGAAATTTACATGCAACAGCCTCAAGGTTTTGAAAACAAAAGGTATCCAAATAAAGTGTTACGTCTGCACAAATCTCTTTATGGTCTTAAGCAATCCGGGAGAGCATGGAATTTTAAATTAAATGAAGTTTTATGTAAGATGGGATTTGAAAGTTGCAAAAATGAACCGTGTTTATATAAAAAAATACAAGACAAAGAATTGATTGTAGTCGCAGTTTACGTCGACGATATAATAGTTGGATGTAAAAATAAAGCAGAAATATTAAAATTCAAGTCTCAAATTAGTAAGAAATTTGAAGTATCAGATAAAGGTTTATTGGAACATTTTTTGGGGATGAAAGTTGAACGTAACGGTGAAACTGGAGATATAAATATCTGTCAGGAAAATTATATTAAAGATTTGTTACAACAATACAATATGGAAAATTGTAAAACATCATCAGTTCCACTAGAACCAAATTTTCAAACAAAATGCAATGAAAAATGTGAAGAGGTTGATAGCACATTATATCAATCACTTATTGGCTCTTTATTATATTTATCTTTAACGACAAGGCCAGATATATTATATTCTGTAAATAAATTAGCACAAAGAAATACTAATCCACATGTAGAACATTTTAAAGCGGCAAAACAAGTTCTTAGATATTTGAAAGGAACTCAAAATCTTAAATTAAAATTTTGCAAAAGTAATCAAGAGTTAATCGGTTATGCTGATGCAGACTGGGGTGGATGTAAAACTGCCAGAAAGTCACATAATGGATACATATTTTATCTTGGAAATTGTGCAATATCTTGGGAGTCGAAAAAACAATCCACAACAGCATTAAGCAGTACAGAAGCTGAATATATGTCTATATCAAATGCAGCAAAGGAAGCAGTATACTTAAGAAGATTACTACAAGAACTTGGTTTCATAAATGAAGAAAGTATTAAATTGAACGTCGATAATCAAGGAGCTTTAAAATTAGCAACAAATCCAGTATTTCATAATCGCAGCAAACATATAGATATAAAGTATCATCACATTAGAGAAGTAGTAAATAATAAGGAAATTTATTTGGAATACTGTCCTACGGAAGATATGATTGCGGATATATTTACTAAAAATTTGTCTAAATTAAAACATAATAAATTTGTTACTTTGTTAAATTTAAAAACATAAAATCAGTTTGTAAAATATATATGTTGAGGAGGAGTGTTGGAAATATAATTTGAGCATTAACACTTTGCTTATTCAACATGTATATTCACATAGTTGGCTTTGAAATATTTTTTATGTTGTGTCACTTTGTAGAAAAATTTTATATATAGTTTAAAAGAATTTGTCATCAATAAAAGTCATACATGTACATTGTGTTTTGTACATTGCTTTATATATAAGAACTTTGTGGAATTACTAGAAAGGGTTTGCATCACCACAACTACATTTCAATAAATTATATGTAATGAGGAAAATGTTATGTTTACTGATTATTTCCGCATTCACAGTTAATGAATGGCCTTAATAGAACATCAAAGTTGTTATGTCCCATTTGGAAAGCCCTCTATAATAAAACCTATAGTATGAGCATGAACTAAAAATAATTTGCATACTCGCTGAGCATTTCAAATGTGTATGAAAAAATACAGTTTTTTCTAGAACTTTTCAATTTTTCTTTTGTACGTAACATAACATTAATTCAGTTATTTAGCCACCTTCACTAAATATGGTAACTTGAAAAATAGTAAAAATAAAAATAAAAATTAAACACCAACTGATAATATGAAAACTTACTGGTCTACAGAAACACAACGCACAGTGCAGCTGAAACAAATTTAAAATTTTTATGTATTTATTAACAGAATGTTCGTCTATCTAAACTTAATTTTTCCATTTAGCCAGTGTGCCACCACCCTCGCACACAAGATGAAATGTGTACACAAACTAAAGCCGCTGCAGTTGCAAATAAAATGTCCAATTACAAACTGAATATGGGCAATACTGACTGCTACAGTGAGCCTAAAAAGATTAATTTATAGAAGTCAATTAAAGTATAAAATAAATTTTACATTTGAATACGAAAAGCGTAAATTTTCCAATTTTTTTCTACTGTTAGTGGTGATGTTGGAAAATTCAAGTTAAATGTCCACAAATCCTACTTCCCCCGTCCATATTATATAGTGGCAATCAACTGATTTTTGATATATTTTCAATTAACTAGAAATTTGTAAAATTAAAGCAAACATTTGTTGTTTGCAAAATCGGTAGTGCTCATAGATTCGGAAAATTAAGGGTGGTAGCAGATGTCAGAGGATTGCTTATTCACCATATGGCATTTTGAAGATTCGAAACAGAGCAGGCAAAAATTCGGCCCGCCAGCAACATTTCATTTATTCTCGCGAGCTTATTTTCGAGAGTTAAGTTAAGCTTTTAGTTTTAAATCTTCTTCAACTTTATGGTGGAGGGTATTGGCCTACATTGGTACACGGCAAGCGACAGCAATCAATTCCCTTCAAATTGTTTATCTTAGGTGAATGTACCTGTTATTTTGAAAAGCGGCAAGTGTCAAATATGCATAAAAATTTATATATACATTTTTTATAAAACATTTAGAAGAACACTGGTTATATTTTTTTATTTCATTTGTTAATTGGTCGTCATGTACATATTTCAAAAATTTTTGCTTGTCCGTTTATTTTATTCTATCAAAACTTTTAGCGTTACTTTTATTTCTACATCCTCTTCAGTTTTTACTTCTTAAATACTTCTGCTTTCAGTTCTAATTCAGAATGTAGTGCGTCTGGTTTTATTCTGACTGAACTTTCTGCTTCTATATTTTCGTTTATTACTTTATTTTAATACTGCTGTTACTTCTCCTACTTCTAGTTGCGCTTCTTCTAATTTTACTCCTAAACTTATTTACAGTTACATACATAAATATAAATTTGAAATTTTACTCCTAATTCAGTTTCTAGTAGTTCGAGTTTTAACTTTTTCATATTTATTTTTTAATACAATTCTATATTCGATAATGTTTCGGTAAAGCAAGAGGAAAGTCCCTTGTGGTCCACTGTTGTACATATATTCAGCATTAACACAAACACAAGTAAACGTATGGTTAACATGACAAAAATGTAAACAATAAAATAAATCTGCATACGGGTTACTCATGCATACTCGTATGTACATACATACACACTGTATGCATGCACGTGTGTATAAATGTTTATATACAATTATGCACACTAACGTAATAGCTACGTTACTTTGTTAGCACCCACCACCTAAAACACAACATGGTTACACACACGTTTACATTGTTTGTAATTTTTTTTGCTTTTCTTACTGTTTTTGTTGTTGATTAAATCGAAACTTTAAATATACGATTACAACAACGGCGAAAAAAATTCAACATCACATTAAATGCAACCATGCATAACATTTATGTTGACAAAGTCTGTGATCAGCTTTAGCGAGAACAACAACAGCAATAACAACGCGAACGAACAGAAAACGACGGCAGCACTTAAACGTATAACACAACAATAGCAAAATCACCAGCAACAGCAATAGCAACAACATTAGCAGAGAACAGTAATTTACGAGTATGAGTACACAATTACAATAACGGTTTTGTTACTTTTTTTTGGTTGTTGTGGGGAGTGAGTGCACTCTCATGCATGCAATTACACACATACGTAAAAATTATTTATATTGTTGGGTTTTCATGAAGAGAAGCTCATAAAAAATTAAAGAGAGCCATTAAAAAGGCATTGAACATGTTAAGCTAGACAATGTGTATTTAATACACTTAATTGGGTTTAAAATTAAAATTTATTGTTAATAAAAATTATCTAATTATTGGGTATTATTAAAATTAATCCAATATACATACCTACTTATGTATATGTTAATAATGGGGAGAAAGCAAAATGAAACGTCTATTATTAAGGGAAGCAAAAAAAGAAAGCTCCTACAATAGATTATCTAGCAAATACAAGTTACCCCATCGGAGCAGTTAAAGAATTTTCAATAAAATATCTCAGATTAAAATAATTATGCCATTTCATTCAATTCATATTTCGATAATACAGTTTCATGTGTTCATTGTTAACTTCTCCTAAGTCTGCAGAAGTCCTGCAAGACATAGTATATGCCTAAAAGTATTCTATTGATTTTATCAAATAAATAAAATAATAACTGGAAAAGTTCATTATTAAATAATTTCTTTAACCAAAAATATGAACTTTAGTTATAAAAGTTATGTTATTAAAAATAATCTATACAGCAACATAAAAAAAAGTAAAACAAAAAAAGCAAACCGTTTAAAAAAGTTCATTCCTGTGGCATGCTTTCGGGCACGAACAATGAAGAATTCAAAAGCTATAAGTACTCGCTATAAATATTATTGTTCATGGTTTGAATTTCTTATTGAACGAATGGACAAATTGCTATCAAATTATTTCATAGAAAAAAGGCATAAGGCACGTTGCTGTAAGAAATAACAATTTATAGATTCGGAAACGAAAGTATAGAAGAATACATTTAGGGGTGAAGGTTTCATTTGAAACTAATAAAAATACAGCATAAGCACGATTTTTGCGAAACAAATTACAAAAGGGAACTAGTGTCACCTAGAAAATTACCGCCCATAAGAAGTGCTAAAATAAAAACTTTTCAAAGCAAATTACTAAAATAAAAATTCAATTAAGTCAAGTGCATTGTTTACAATATTAAAGAAAGAAATTTAATAAATGTTGGAATAATTATATAAATTTCTATTTCACTTTCAGTTTTAGCTGAAGAAAACAAATGCTTAGCAATAATTAAAATAAATAAGAGGTAAGCATATCAAAAAAAGTGTGAGATATAAAAGGAAAAACTAATTAATAATAATATTTTAAGAAGGATTAGAGCTTAAATTCTTAAAAACAACTTCATCTAAATAATTGGGGTATTGAAAAAATATCAAAAGTACATCTTTAATAATTTTAAAATTAAACTGACTTTCTGTGAATAAAAACAACAACTGGCTCAGTTATGGATGTCAACGGTGGAATATAGTGATAAATCGCTAGACTGATGTGAAAACAACTAAATTTTCATAATTTTTCAACAATGTAAATCTGTTTTTTAGACAACTTCACCGCATTGTGGAAATCGTTAAAGCCGTCCTATTTAGGTTTACTTCATACATTTTGTATGAACATGAACCCCTAGCGCGCTTATTAAGGTTTGGGTGTTAAAAAGAATTTTAAAAGTCTGACTTCCGGTGAATAAATCACAAGTTTTCTTTATATACTGAAATTAGTTCACTGTTTGTTTACAAACATATGTAACTGAACTGAAACCATGATATGCATGGTGAAAGGATATAAATTTCTCACCACAAAATCCTGAACGTTTGCGGTGAAAAAAAACTGCTTACTATCGCACACAGCGTTGCCATTTAATTGTTACAACGCTGATCAAACAGTGAAACCTGAGTATTCTCCATAAAGTATGAGTTCAAACCACAATTCATACTTCCAAGTGCAACAACTACCACTAACAATTGTTGATAATTGTAACTATTAAATTACCATATCCACATTCTCACTCTTTTCATTTTTTGTTTTTTTTTTCAAATAACAAAATAAATGCTGGAATGCAATTCACATATTTTACGCTTTATATGTAATTAAAGGCTTTAATTGTTTAATTTACAACAGCGTTGTTTCTTTTTTTTTAATCTTAATGTAAAATTAAAATAATAAATCAACAGCGCTTACAAAAAAAAAAAACAATCTGAATACATATGCATGTCCAAGCCCTCATTTAATCAAATACGAGTGAGTAGTGCACAAATGAACATTCATCAAAACCTCAAATACCAAAAAACCAAACTGTAATATGATCTCTGCCAGTTGCTGTTATTTTTGTTGGTATTGTTATTATATCTGTTTTTATTTTCTTATTCAGAAACATATGTATATCTATATGTGTGTTTAGATATGTTCATCTTTTGAAAACTATAACAGTTGTTGGCAGTGATACTTGGTTGTGTCATATGTACATCCCATTCATCGTTGCATACATTATTACTGCCTTTCATTCATTCATTCAGTCACTCTCTCGTTCATGCTGCAGAAACCATAGTAGTGGATTATTTAAAAGTAACTGCAATGTTTTGCTAGTAATACATACAAAACTAAATACATTTGAATATTAAGCCAGATGAAGGTAATTCCCTTGAAATACGAGAAATAAAGTATGCATTACTAATGAAATATTTGCTTAGATTACTCGAAATGTTAAAAGAAAAGAAGCGAAAAACTACATACATAGATGGAATTTCGTAAAAAATATTTCATTCCAAATAATTTAGTTTCACAAAGTAATTCGGTTCAGCTGAGTTCTTGTCAAGAAAGAAAGCTGAATTTGTAAATAAATCAAAATTAATTAACATAACTTATTAATTTTAGCTAAATTTTACATTTGAGACATAGCAAGACAGACAGACAGTGAGAGGAGCATGACATCAGTATTTTCACTGATGGATTGAGGGGCAAAATGACAAAATCGTAAGTCGCGTCTAATTTAACCTAAATTTTAAACAAGTTCATAAACGCATTAGTATTACATTAGCTGAGCTGAATTAGGCAAAATTAAGCCCAACATAATATGTTGTTAAGAAAACTATGAAATAATTTTAAAAGCGTTTACACTAAGCAACTTTCAATTTAGTGATTTCAATAATTTTTTTTTTAAATTTTTAACTAACAGTTTTACCCTGCTGAATATAGGCTAGCAGAAATCCAGCTTAGCTGAATTTGCTCAACCAACTATTTTATTTGACAGTATTTGTGTTTACATTCATTTAGCCTTTCTGTATTAGTGTTAACAGCAATTCAGCTTTGGTAAAGTAGTTTAAATGAAGTTAAACTTTAATGGACTTGCATTAATATTATACTAATTTATCTTAATGGGATAAGAGCTTCATTTGAATTCATAAATCTTAATTATAGAATTATGTATGTTTGTAATTGCTTTTTGCGTAATAAAATATTAAATGACTTCATAATTTCAGTTGCTTATATAAACTTTGCTTAACACAAATGAAATTTTAATGAATTTTTTTTCGCATTTCCATTTAACGAAATACACATTTTTCTGCTTTCTCATCATTAATTTAAAGATATTTTTGTCGCAGTGCGTGTGCAAAGAGAAGAATAATTATAATTTTATTTTTTTTATTTTTCATTTCTTGGCTTTGTAATAAATAATTTTCTTGCCAAAAAAAAGAAGAAAAAAAGTTAACCGGGAGAACGTTCAGGCATTAATGTAAACTGTTGCTTCTAGTCTTCTTATCTGCAAAGTATTTTATGCTGCCTTGGTTACTGCCTTCAACAAAGATGTTTGAAGAGTTCCTTCTACAGCATGTTGACATTATTCTAATGCGCTGTAACAGAGTTTGTGGATACCTATTCTGATATTGGCCTCATAAAGTGTATAAAATTATAATCATCTGCCTAATATTGTGCGTTGTTCAACATCACCGTATTCATAAACAAAACGGCCTGCTTGAAAGTACTGCGGAAATTAATGGTTGTCGATGCGAATTTCGATAATAAAATTGTTTTCTGTGGCAGCGTTTTGTTGTTGCTTTTAATGATTGTCCTTATAAGTCTTCATGTGCTCTTTTGTTCATGTACATATGTATCTAGCGTGGCTTATTGAACACGTACAAAAATGTAAAAGTACATGTGCATGTGTTTGAGTGTGTATGTGTTTTCGCCTGCGTAACAAGAAAGATAAATTTTCAGATTGTAGTGTTGGTGGCATTTGTGGCGATGCTGTTAGCAAAGATGACAATAATGAAACGGTAGCACGTACAAAACATTTACGTTGTGCTGCACATATCAATGCCCAGCAGTTCCAATTAAGAAACGTTAGCAAATGTAAACAGCAAATAGCGTCTTACAAAGTTACTTATATAGCTGCGCTTTTAATTATAATAGATGATTTGAGGTATACAAACAACTAAGTCTCGGAATAGGATATACTCCTTTACACAGAACTGCTGGGTGTTATTAAAAATATATTTATGTGTTTCTCTGGGTTTCTGGTTACCTTCTTTTCAACATTATGTGTTAATGAGTTTTTGGTAACATTTGATTGTTTGCTTGTGTACGTTTAATGGTGGAACACCAATTAAGCTCTGAGGATCTTGAATTGGGGGCTTAAAGATGTAATAAAATATTTTAATAATTTTAAATCAAAAATTAATTTTTCTAAACTTAAATTAAAGTTTTAAAGAAAATTCAGCACGAGTTTAAAATAATTGAATAGAACAGACTGTTTTTTTTTTCTATTCTCTGCAATTCCGACACACGATAAATGTAAATCATGGAAAACAAAAATTTCTATTATTTCAGTTATTATTCAGCTAATTAAATAATAATATATCGTATGTTTTTATTTAACTTCGAAGTTACTTTATATTAACTGTTAAATTAATATTATCTGCAGTTCAGTTTCATCAAATATGTGCTTCATTTTAAGTTTTATTTTTTGCTTTAAAATTATGTTTAAAATTATTGTTTGACATATAACTATAGTTAAAATTATTAGAAAGCAGCAAATCAATAATAAACTGACGATTACTTGCTTCCTTATACTTCTACCCAACTACAAAGCTTTTTATTTCTTTAATTAAAATTTATTTACAATATTTAATCTTGAATTGTGGAAAATGTTAGCTGAATTTTGAAATTCAGGTAGAGAAATTTTTCAATAAAATTGTAAAAACTATTTTCATAGTTTTCATTTCACGAACAACAAAAAATTTAGTTCGCTGATCATATTTAATTTTTTTCAATTTCTTAATCAACTAAACCAAATTCCAATTCCGCAAAAACAACTGTCTTAATAAAAACTTTAATATTTTTGAATTTTAATATTTTTTTTTGTCTCATATAAGCAGTTTTTAATAGAACTCTTCTGTTCTGGAAAATATGAGCTCTACCTCTGATTCAGCAGACTTGAAAGACTACTTTTTATTTGCTTTGAAACATTTTAAAGAAAATGTCTACTTTGTATAATTCAGCTAACTTGACTTAACATTTCAGCTTAAAGAAATTTAATGTTAATAGATTTTTTAATTTTTTTTATTTAACCCCAAGACAAACTTTTGAACTAAGAAATATAAGTGTTGTTATATTTAAAGCTTGTTCATCTAATTAATCAAGTAATTTTGATTTATATTCGATATTTAATTTATAGTAGCAATAAATTATAAATAAATTTTGCATTCAGCGGAAGTAAATGATAATTCAACAAAAGTTTCTATAGCTACGTATGCGTATATATGTAGCTGAAATAAAATTTGTAAGACCTGTTTTTATTCAGCTTCATAGAAAAGTTGATAATGAAAATTGAAAATTTTAAAATCTTTTTGTTCAATCACACATTAAAGTAATTCGTTTGTAGTTGCATTATTAAAAATTGTGCCAACTCTTGGCAGAATTTCTAATTCAGCTAAAGTTTTTGCTATAGTTTTTGGTAAAGCAAATAATATTTGATGGAGGGAGTAAAAGGAAGTGAACTGTAAGCGTCTTATATAAACACTTCAATTTACTGCTGTGATGACTTTTGCAAAAGAAAATCTATTGCGCCAAATGCAATGTGTGCTTCACTTTCCACTTCATCGCTTTATTCAAAGTGGTTGTGGAAAATTTAACGAAACGTAAAATTGCTGTGTTTTAAAGAAAAAAAAATACCTGAACACCTTTTGATTTGAATTTTCAAGCATCCAGTCAAGTGAAAACTTAAAACTTTTCAATCAATATTTTAATTGCAGAAAAGAAATAAGTAGAAGGCGTTTGAACGAAAAATGTCCATAAATAAAAAATAATACAAACAACTCACTTCATTTAATTAAATATTCAATAATGATTTACGTAAATTTCAGATGTTTAGCTGAATTAATTATTAGATGCAAAATAGGAATTTTTTAATGAAAGATATGCAGTTGCAACAAAAAATTTCGAATAAAATTGCGCTCATAAGTTGTACTAGTAGATACAATAAAAATATTGTAAACAACTAAAGAAGAACAAGGAAAAACTTAAAAGATAATATTATTACTCCTTTTTCATGCATACTTTATATGTAATATTACTCATTGCATTATATTTTCCTCCCGCTGTATTTTAAAAACTTTCGCTAGAAAAAATAATTATAAAACAATTTCAAGTGAAATTTTATTTAGTAGTAAAAAATTAGTATTGAGAAAAAGATAATTTAAATTTAAATTTAAATTTACATCTTCTAAACTGCAGTATACACAGCTGAAATAAAAAGATTAGTGTGCAGCCCTAAAACATGTGTAGTAAGTTTTAAATAAATGAATGCTGAATGTTAGCTGAATTAAATTGTATGCGGGCCTTGTTCTTACTACTTATACTTTTTACTTTATTTGAAGAGTGATAGTGTGAAAGTAAAATGAAAATATTACTTTAATATTTTTTGCCGTCACACCAAATCTCATTAGATTTCTCGCTCACAAAGTATTATGAAAGTCGTAAGACTTGTATTATAGTGTAAAAAGTGCTTTAGCGTCATTTCGTAACATTTGATTCGGTGGGACGTCTCAGCAAAGAAATAAACATGTACATTTTTAAAAAAACAGAAAAGGTTTTTAAATTTGAGATGCGGTTTAAATGGAGCCCATTTAGATTCAAATATTTTTTTTATTTACTTTCTTTTATTTTATTATTTTTGCACAAATCACATTCTATTTTGTGGGCCATATACTTTAGGAGTTTGACTGGCTAACACCTCTTTCGTCATAGTTTTAAATATAGGTTAGGATATACATATATTTCTTACTTTTGTTTACTGCCCAATTTTTTCTTGTGCTACTATTTTTGGTATCTTGTACTGTTGTGGATAATTGCGGTCTTGCCTCATTACTTTGCACTCAAGAGCTAAAACTCACCAATAAACTATGCAAATTGTGTAAATTCCCAAACATGAAATTTTTATTCATAATTTTTTTTTTTGAAAACCTACAAAATCGTGCCAACCAAACATGCGCAAATGTTTTTTTTAATTTTGTTTAACATTTTCTTTTTGTTTTCAGTGGCCTATTTGATTTAAAATTTTATTTATTTTTTTTGTAAGTTGTCTTTAAGTACAAATAGATTTCATATCGACTTTATTGCGAAACATTGCCAATAGTTAATATTAAGTTGTTTTTTGTGCAAAAACTTACTAAATAAAGGTACAATCCATTGCAATTAAACGCACGTGAAAAACCTTTTTTGAAGCAACAGACTTGTCCCGATTTACCAATGCACATTAATTTCTGCAAACGAAATTAGTTTTGGCTGCAATAAAATAATAAATAGAAGAAGACAAATGAAAACAACAAAACAACAAAATTTTAAAATAAACGTTCATCAATTTTATTCAGTAAGATCTGCCGTATTCAATTTCACTCTGAAATATTTTTGCTTGAAATATTTTATTATGTTTCGCTTTTTATTTAATGAATTAATATTTCAGCTTCACATTGCGTTTTAATTAATTAGAATTGATTGATTTAAACCACACCTTGTTGCTTACAAAACCATTCTTTCATTAATTATTTGCCATTTGTTAATGTGTGTGTATGTGTGGTTGATTTATTACAATGCCACAGACATTTAATTGATTTAAGTAAAACGGTTCATGTTAATTTATTAGCATAAAATTAACCCATCAAGATATGCAACAAGTATTCAGAAAATTTCAACACACCAAAAAAAAATTAATATATTTGGGAAAACTGTAACAAAAACAATATAATAGCCCATTTACATTGGCATGAAATCTAGTAGATTTGATTTGAAATGTATCTAAAAAAATTTGGTTCGTTTACACCACTATTTTGTGACAGTTAGCTAGAATTCATTTTATGTTCGAAATTTTTCATTATAGTATTTGACATTTGGTTCTCACAAACCACTTGTATCACCAATGCTCTCTCACTAATATACATCAAATATGTCAAAAAACACGCAAATTTTACAAATTTATACGCACACTATTAAATATCAGCTTTGTCCACGTTTATAATTAACATACGCATGTTTTTTTCTTTCATTACATTTAGTATTGTATATAATTTGAATGCGTATGGCTTAAGTCTGCAAACAGAGTAGAAATTCAATTGCTTTTAAGGGCAACGAAAGCCAAGAACATTTTTAGTACCTAAATTATCAATCTCATGGTTGTATTTTTTTAGTATAATTTGGAAAAAAAGCATGGTAGCATCGCAAACTATTACTAGATTTCGAGTAAATTTTGCCAAAATCTAAAAACAATTATTTAAACAGACAACAAAAAAAAATTAATCCCGTGAAATTTTATTTTGGTAAAATAAATAATTTTTTATTCTAAAAGAACTTATTTGTAACAAAACGAATTTTCTTAATTAATAATTTTTTTATAAATTAATTAATTTTAAATTAATTAAATAGATATGTAGTTTTTCGTAACAGAAATCATTTTTTTGTAAAAAAAAATTTTAAAATTAGAAAAAAGATATTTTCCGTAAAAATAAAATTCTCTGGCAAAAAATTTTTTTTTCTAAAAAAAATGTTGAATTTTTTTGTAAGTAAATCTTAAATTTTTTTTTTTTGTAAGAAAATAACTAAAAAATTATTTCAAAGAATTGATTATCAGCATAAAACTAATTTTCTGCAAAAATGTACTAAAAACAAACGTTTTCCTAAAAAATTAATTTTTTGTAACACAATAAGGGTCCTCATGAAAACGCTTAAAATTTCTATTTGCTTCTTTTTGCGTATGGAAAAGATCCGCTAATTTTTTTTAAGTCAAATTACAAATTTATTTTCGCCATTTGTCGACCAATTTTCAAAATTCATGGAAAAGGTCCACTAATTTTTTTTCCAAATTAGGAGGGGTGGCGGTTATGTATCCGCCTTTAAAAAGTAAATATCAAATAACTTCGTCGTTTGTCAACCAATTTCCAAAATTTATTTTTTCATAGCGAATAATTCCTCAAACATTTTTTTTAATTGCTTGGAGGTGGGAGGAATCAAAGTGCCCGGCAAAAAATGTCCAATAAATGAATTTTTTTGTGTTCAATAATCATAGTCAGTCACTAAACAATGTTATCCTATCCAATAGTGACATAATAATTCAAATCCCTCTACCCCTTAATGAGTTAGAGCGTTGTAGTTGCTTTAAAACCATTGGTGACTACTACGCACTTCTCATCATATACAGGGTGTGATAGTATAAAAATACTGGGAATTCTTCTGGCTCCTGATCACGCCTAGCACCTTTTCGGTATGTGCTAATAGGGGGTTTTCAGGTAAGTCTATTTTTAAGTAAATATATACTACTAGATTAATTTTAATGAAATGTTACTTTTTCCAACTTAAAATATACGCTATATGTTATTTAGATTAATGACCGCGATATTCGAGAAGGCGAGGGTAAAAGAAAAAAATGTTTATTATATAGTATTACAATAAATCACTTTATCATCTTTTTTTAATTTTGTAATGTTATTTTTTTTTTTTTTTTGTAAAAAATATGAATTAAAAAAAACTATTTTTTATAAAAATTTTTCGTAATTAATATATGCTATAAACATAATTTTTTGTAAAAAAAAAAATTTCCGAGAAAAAATTATATCAAAGATTTAATAATTTCTAATTAAAATATATATTTAACTTTTTAATTTTTTGCTTGTACAAAAAGTAGTTTTATTAAAATTTTATTTAAATTTAAAATTGTAACAACGAATGCTACAAATTCTGATGAACATATGTAACATGACAAGAGTACCGCTGAAAGAACATCAAGTACAATGAATGATTGTTGTATTCAACTTCTGTCAGCATTACGATCGATATAGGATATCGACTTTTAGCTTTAGCTTTACGATAAAATTAATTGAAATCATTTCAAATTGTAGGCAATCATGTTTTTTATAAAAATATTGCCGATATTGATATTGAGTTTCATTTGTTGCCCCACCACAATCCATACAAAATATTGTTGCAATGTAAATTTAATCAATATAATTAAAAATTCATTAATTATTCCAAGCACAAACAACCAAGAAAAAAAATACATACCAACCAGTAATAAACCACCACAAGTCAATTAAATTATCTGAAATGAATGTGGGAAAAAAAGAGGTAAATGAAATTTTAACGAACGCACACTGCAAGTGCTGAAGTTTGAAAGTGTGACTGATTGTTTGTTGTTGGCTGCGTACATGTGGGAGGTTAAGACACGACTCCACTTGCCGTATCTTGTGAAGTGTAAGTGTTTTTTTAATAAAAGTGCAAGTGCATTTTGGAAGAGAAATTTTTATCAAGCAGAGGAAGCAACAGTTGTATAACAAGGTCGCTTGAAACATAAAATCTAACTAAAATATATGTACTTTCGAGGGAAAGTTATGTAGTTCAAAAGCATCTATTTAAGTTAGAATGTTCATTAAGAGAGGGCAAACATGCGAAAATGTAACAATTAAAAATTTAGGTTCTTTAAATTACAAATTTTCGAAAGTAAACTTCATTTAAGTTTCTTTATTTGTTATTTTACATTTTTATGTTTTAAATTCTTGTGCGAAAATAAGTATAACCGTTCATGTTTTCCACTCTTTTCCCCTTCGCCTAGAATGGAATAAAAATATTTATTTTTATCGTTTTTTTATTGCTTCCAAAAAGATTTATTTTCACCTTTTATTGTATTCCAAAATTGTTTGTTCTTGCCAGTTGACTTTTTATTATTTTTTTGTGAACTAACGGAAACGGAAGTTTATTTATTGCCTTTAAAGCGGTTTTTTATTGCAGGCGTATGTATGAAAATATTTAAATAAAAAATTTATTTAATCATATTTTGCAGCGATTTTTTCAACTTTTTAAACAAGAGGCGTTAATATGTGTTTTAAATTCATATTAAATTTATATGACTGTCATAATGAGATTAATTATTTATAAACGAAAACACACACAAAGTGGTTAAATTTATTAAAAAAAAAAAGCAAGAGAGACTGAAAAAACATGTGTGTATAAATTTTTATAAAACCAGTTCCACACTTTTTTGCCCTTCTCTTTTCTTTTTTTTTTTTGTGCAAATAATGACGTAAAACAAAAAGTTAATGTCATATAAAAAAAAATTGTAAAAACAAATATATTGCAAAAATAAGTAATAATTAGTTTTTTTTAAAAAAAACAAAAATTTTGCAAAAGAGAGAAACTGTGCAATGTATGTAATAAATCGAAATATTCCCCTCACACATATATTTTTGGTAAAAATAATTAAAGGAAACTTTGACAAAAAATCAATTTTTGCAATTTAGAAAAAATTAATTTTTTGGAAAATATTTTTTAAAAAATTTATTTTGCAAAAATAAGAAAAATTGTAACATTTTAAATTTAATAAATCGAAAAACTATACATATATTTTTGAAAAAAAAATTAAAGGAAACTTTGACGAAAAAATCTATTTTAACAAAATAAAAAAAAATTATTTTTTGGAAAATATTTCTTAAAAAGTTAATTTTGAAAAAATTAAAAAAAAAACTGTAAAATTAAATTTTTAAATGCATGATATATTTTAGATAATTTATATTATATTTAGATAATCGCAATTTTTAAAAACCTAATTTTTAAAAAAAAGTTTCTTTTCAGTATATTTTGCAAAAATAAACTATAATATTTTTATAATTTTTAAAGATATTTTTATTAAAAAAAAAAGATTTTAAGAAAATCATAGTATTTTCAATTTAGAGAATTTTTTTTAATAAATATTTCGGAAAATTTAAAAACTATTTCATTAATTTAATAAAGTGAATTTAATAAATCGATTTTTTGATAAGAGAAATAATTTTTGTCAAAAAAAATAATTTCAATCCGCCAACAATTTTTTTGATTTACTAACAGCGACCTCGTTCGTCATTATTTGTAAAATAAAACAGTAAAAAGTGAAATAATCTCTCAGTTAGTTTAAAAATTTATATGTCAACATATTGCTGCGTCTCTGCAGCAACTCTGCGGTACAAATTCTCAAAAAATGCCCAACTACAGATTTGTGTTAGAATTGAGCTCTGCTCCTTCCTCCAACGTTCTCCTTTGTCACCTCTCTTCCCATTCCAATTAGTTCCGGCGAAATGCATTGTTGCATACGTATGGTACGTCCCCCGAACTCTGGTCCAACATGAAAATTATTAATTGGAATTGAACATGTTGGCTCAGAAATTTGTATGCAAATCAATCGTTTTCACCCACCCCTCTCTAAACTTTAATTTTTTTTAATTTTCTATTTTGTTTTTCTGGTATTGTTTCTCCGTTAAAAATATACGAGTATCTACAACTCTCTCACGCTCTAGTGAATATAAAATGTAAAGGAAAAAATAAATATTCTTTCCATAGTTCTTTTTTTTTATTAAAACTAAACAAGCCAACAATGTTCAATTCTCTTATGAAAACAAATACGAGTACTTATACAGTTACGGATATTAATTTAGCACGTTAGCCCAGCGCACTCTACTACGCTAAAAAAAACTTTGTATAGAGTGGCGCCTTGATATCCGTGATACGTTTAACCGGCAACATCAATTATCTGAAAAAGAAAATGTTTTTCCTTCGATTTAAATTTTTTGGTTCGATTAACCGGAATTATAAGAACACTTTTCCCCTCTTATTTTCAAATATCAACTGTGATTTCAATAAAATGATATAGGGGAATTCCTCCACTGCATACGATGAGTTGGAAGCATATTCATGTGTTTAATTTTAAAACTTGACAAGTGCGGATTATTGTCTACTTTCTCAAATGCCGTCCTTATCCTTATAAAGTGTTCACTTTGTGCTATCTCAATCATACTTTTTTCTTATATTATGACAATATGTACAGAAAAATTCTTGAATATATATTTTCATTATATAAAGATGTACATACAACAATAATCGTTTATTAATTAATAAAAATATGTATTAAAAAGAACACAATATATAGAATTAATGTCTTGTGGACAAAATTGTACAACTTCAAATGTATTTTGTGACACATGCGCTAATCTTGTGTCCACCGCTGTATTTATGATACAGTATATGTTTTTTTTTTCTTTATGTAGCAAAGAGTTGTTAGAGTTTTTCATGGTTTGTAGGTTTTTAGAAGCACAAAGTTTGTTTTATGTGTCTGCGGTCGTTCATGTTTGAATTGTGAAAAAAGAGTTAAGTGTAAATTTTATACGGCCTTGTAATAATTGTTTGTACACGTTTCCATTTAGTTTTATTTTCTTTATTTCTTCTTCCTTTTGCTTTTTATATTATTTGAACTTGAAAATGAAATGTATGAGTGGTTTAGAAAAATGTACAAATGAATTGGGTAGGAGGGGTTTGGAATAAAGATGCCGAATACACGGAATTTTTCTTTACAAATAAATCACTAATAGCAGAATACATATGTATTTAGAAATAAATCATGTAGAAGAAAGATTAAATAGTAACAAAGAAAAAATTGTGCGAATGGTAAGAGACGCAATATGGTGTTCTGAAACATCGAACCTTCATTAACCGAAACGCAATGTTGCGATAAATAATTGAGGAAACCCCGACCCCAACCAAATCCCTTGACACCTAACCTGCCCTAATAGCTAACAGAGCTCTGTTGACATATTAACATAGATCTATTAGGAATTCTTAAATTTTGTTTGAGGTTCTTGAAAGGAAATTTTTATGAAAGAACCTAACGTGAGCGGACAAACTAAAAGGGGATTTGTGTTGAAATATGTCCTTTATCATGGTGCGCAAACGGAATATTTAACAGAGCGAGTGACAGTTAGTTTTCCACAATTTTGCACACTTGAAATTTTGCAAAATATTGAATCTCTTAGGAATGGTAAAATTTTTTTTTAACAGCAGTACAATTATACGTTCCTAAAAAATAACGAACAGTTGCTCGCCTGAAATTTAAAATATTCATGCCTGGTACTGGTCAAGCCGAAATAATCATTAGTAGATTTAAGATCCCCTTCCGCACATCTCCAACATTATTTCGGGCCACTGCAGTGGAATTGGAGAGAACACACGTTACGCAAGTCCAGCCCTCTATTCCATTATAACTTTACTACATCAAGTCGAATGGTATGCATATTCATTTTATTTTACATGTGAAAAAATATGCTACACTGCTTTGACACATTATTTAGACATTATTTAGGAATAACAATGGCGTTAAGATAACAACGCGATCTGCAGTAGCACTTTCAGTTATAGAAATAAATATGATTTTGTCGCTGCAATGTACTCAGAAATATTTGAATAAAAATTAATTTGATTTTGACTTGTGATTAGAGCAACAAAAACGATGGGTTCAATACACAAGCATATTCAATAAGATCATTGAAAAAAAATTCCTAAAAAATGTCAATTGTGTAATTTTGAAAATTTCAATATTTGAAAAAATCACTCTTAATTGACTTCTCTTGTACAGAGATAGAAAAATTTATAGAAGGGTTATATTATAGAATTCCTCTAATAATAATACTGCCATGTACTATTTAATCTTAATTTACTGTTTAACAAAGTAAATAAAATTGCTTTAGAAATTTAAAAGCATGCTAAACAAATATGCAAAGCCTGTTTCAGTTTCAGTTTCTATTACCATAATCCTAAACAAATTTAATTTGACTTGTTACTATATAAATTGTTCAAATATTGAACAAGAAACAAACACTTTGTATTAAGCAAAAAAATATCTTCTCAAACTTCGCCTAAAACTTTATCAGCAGCGAAAAGCGCACACCGCAGCACAGTAACCAAGCAAATGCAGGGTACAGCATAATTCTCTTAAATAAATAAAAAAGATATTATGAGAAGAAACGAAATAAATTATTAATTTGCTTAACAGCAAATATTTTAATGCCCCAAATGTATAGCTACACTCTGGCAAGCAGGATACGTTTCGTACTTGAATACTACATACATTTAGGCAAAATGCCAAAACAACAAAAAAGATTTTCCACTTTCCAAACATATTTTTACCTGTTGCCTTTTCAAGTAAGAGTGATGAGGCGAATACGTATTTAACAACATGCTTTCAGCATGTTCATTAATATCTTGTGTTTTTTTCGCTCTAATATAATTTGTAAAGCACGCTTTCAGGCATTGTTTATAATTATTTTTGTGTAAGAGATTGTTTAGAAAGGGCAAGCACACACATAGCGTTTCTTTTTTTTCTTATTATCTGGGCTTGTCAGTTAATTTAAGTGTTTGTGCTTTGAGAAGAATTACTTCCAGGTTAATTAAATCTAACTAAGCAATAGTTTAAGCACAGCTTAGTTTCAAATACTTTTGGGCAATGAAAATTTTATATAAGAAAATTTTAAATGCGAAAATCAGGAGTTTTAAAAATTTCACTGAAAATCTCGTAAAAGCAATTTCTGAATTTTCTTAAAGTTAAGATGTCAGTGTTTTGTCTAATAAGAATTTTCGGTTTTAATTTTCTAATATGAATTCTAACGTTGTCTGAAAATCAATTTAAATAATTTTATAATCCAATAACATTCAACTAAGAATTATATCAATTTTATGCAGCACAATAAAACTAACTTTTCAATCTCTTTGTTACATGAAGTTAATCAAATTTTCAAGTGCATCATTCTCTTCTCTGTTTTCTATTGTTTTTTTCTTATTATTAGATTTTTTATTGTTAGAAACAAAATCTCTTGTCTTTTATAAAGATAACGTAGAATGTAAGTGATTTATAATATTTAACATTGCATATCTGCTTGGGAGTTCTCAATTAGCCAACTAAGGCATACCTTAGGGCATCAAAACAAAATATTTAAGAAAATATATGAACAGATATAAATACACTATATGGCTAATATCAAATAATAGCTAGCTGCAAAATATTTAGGAAATTTTAGGATATTTGTGCAAGCCTACACTGAAAAAAAATATATTAATTAAAAATGTTCTTTAGGAAATATTATCAAAAATTTAAATTCTTATTTAATTTTGTCAATTTGTCGGAAATTTTGATAAATTTGGCAATGGAATATTTCGTCATATGCTTTCATAAAAGTCCTAATGGAATACAACTCTCATGTATGGTCCGGTGCTTCAACGACTATTTTGAAGTTACTCGACAGTGTACAAGAGAGGGCGAAGAAACTCATTGGAGATGGCTCCCTTTGGACATCTTGGCTTTCGTTGAACATATTTCATGCAGAGATGGGAGTTTTCGATTCACGTCTCTCTGAATTTATTATTCCAATAACTTTAAAATGTAAACAATGTTAAAAAAAAACTTTATTTAAAGTACTTTATGGTCCACCAACAACCTTTTGCATAGGTCACCTTTCCATTTTCTAAATTATTTACCAACTTCCTACACAGCGAGTGTTTCTACAAGCTTCTAGACAATTAATCTTTTTCATTTAGGCCGTAAAAATTTCAAGGAAAGAACACACATTTCCAAAGAAAAAAAAACTATAGAATATGGAGAACAATAATTAATTCAGAATCCTTTTTTTCCCTCAAAAGAGGTAGAAGAAAAACTCAGCATATGAATGTTGATTTAAAACTTTGCATGTTCACTTTTTGTTAATTTTTTGTTTTGTTTTGAGGATGCCACTGAAAGAGAAGCAGGTGTCATATGGAAAAAGAAAAAAAAAACACAGATATTCCAGCAAAATGTGTTGTTTTTTTTTTGGAAATTTGTTCACTGAAGAAACAGCCACCACAGTCAGTAATTCATACGAGTATAGGAGCTCGTGTTGTTGTTTAATTTCATGTACCAACAAATGTGGCATGTCTCAAATGTTTTGGAAGTGTTGTATGTATTTTACTTTTACTCTTTTTGGAAATTTTGTTTGTTTAAAATGTTCGTTCGTATGTATGCGCTTGGAGCCCTTTTTTAGCTAAATGTTGCCATGACTTTAATTTTGCTGCGGTCACGCTTTGTTGGATAAAAGTTGTTTTTTATTTTTATTTTTGGGTTGATTGTCGTTTGTTTTGGGCATCCATCCACTCACCAAAAGAAACAGCTTGAGCAGCAACACTAACAACAACAATGGCCTTAAAAAATCATATGAAACAAAAGCTGATATGAAGTTTAAATAAATGCACCTGTCATGTTTAGCAAATACGAGGGTTGGGTTACTTAGAACTTTGTTATTTTTGTATTTTTTACTTCTGTCTGCGAAGTAAGCGAAATGTAAAATATTTAAGCAATAAATTTTATGACTACTGACAGTTTTATCGATATGTTAGTTTGTTGTATGAAGTTCATCTTAATAAAAGTTTTTTTACACAAAACCCAAGTCTGATATTTATAGGGAAAATAAATAAATAAATGATGAATAAAAATAAATAAAGTTAATAAAAACAAAATTATTTTCCTCATTTTATAACGCTACACGTGGTATCATTCAGTAAATAAATAAAGGATACTTCCTTAATAAACATATTCGCTCCTGTTGCACTGATGTTACGCACCAGTGATACGTCGGTTCCATATGAGTTTTACGGGTGATAGAATCAAAGGTTAGACCATAAACTATTCGTATACCCGAGCTAAGGTCCGTGGGATTGCTACACCCATAATCATAAATGATTCCTTATGCGGCAGCACAATATTGACAGTTGAGCCGCTATTTTTTACAGTGCACAATTGATTTTTTTTGACAACATACAATCTGCGAAGCTTCTTCCCTGTTCTAGGCGGGGAAGCGAAGCGGCAACTACCACATTGATGGAATCTATTTTATAAAAGGCAATGCAACGCTACGTAACTCTATGATTTATTCACAAACGCCACCAAAAACATTTCCAAAATTACTTTGGCTATTGATACAATACTGCGTAAATTTAGTGATTTACGTTGCGTTGCTTATGAAAACTGTGGTGTTCTGGAAAACATGTGAAAAAAAATTAAATTATTCATTTTAATTCACGTAATTATCTCTGAAATTACTAGCGAACATAAATAAATAAAAATCCAAAAACATATTTTATTTAAAGTTCATAACAATTCCAACTAATTCCAGCATTAAAATTTCAATTTAAAATTAACGCGCAAAGCAAATGATGTCAGTTTGTTGTACAATTCTAATTTAATGGCAGCAAACATTTGCTTTCTCACTCATTTGAGCCATTTAAAATTTAGTGCCAAAAACAAACACACACACACACAGCAACGGCTACCATGTTTGGTCAACAAAAAGTGTTGCTCGTAAATTTTACAATTCATTCATTAACTTTTTACAATTCTAATTCAAACAGCTTTTCTGATTTAATTTTTGTTCGCAGTTTAGAATTTAACATCGGCATTTGCAATCAAAGCAGAACATGTTCAACTGCTGGCCAGTATTGTTGCCAACATTGAGACGCTTTTGACCTCGTGTTATTTAAAATGATTATTTTTATTTTATTATTTAAATGTTGTTGTTTATTTTATTGAAATGTTTGATTTTTTTAATTGTCTTCTTGTTTTACTACTTGCGTTAGGCATGCGTGACTGTAATCTAAATGCAACAGTTTAATTGAAAATTTTTTTAAATATTTTATTTTTTTGCCCCTCAAATGACATTAATTCTTTTTTCCTCATATATGGGAGATCAGTCAATCGATAATTTTATTTAATTAAAATACCTTGAATGAAATAGGTAAATGATGCATATAAATGCTTTAAATATTGCATCAGCAGGTGTAAAAATTAAAAAAAAAAAATAGTTTAACAAAATTAAAATTTATATATATGATTCTAATTGTGCTTTTTCCCTTATAAACTATATGTGAAATTTATTATTACATACCGTATGAAAAATACATACATACAGTATGAAAAATATCATAAATATAATAAATATGCTTTATGATATTTTTCATACTGTATGAGAATATCATAAGGTATGTAATAATAAATTTCACATATAGTTTATAAGGGAAAAAGCACAATTAGAATCATATATATAAATGAATATTCCCAAAATAAATTCAGTTAATATATAAAATTTAAATTTTTTTAATATATGGAGTCGAGTGATCAGGATATGTCACCCACATATGTAATGCTCGCCGCGGAATCGGTTGGAAAGAGATAGTGTAGAAAGTGATAGAAAGTGAAGTGGTAAGGACACTGAAAAAACTAAAATCAAGGTTCAATTACAAAAAAAAACGATTCAATTAAAATAATAATTAGATTTCATTAATTATAATTTTTTCTGTGAAGAAAACAGTGTTTAAGGCATGCACAACTCTGCAGCTGCTTGTTTGTTTAAGAAATTATAAAGCAGAGTTGCTGAGTCAACATTAATTTTCAAGCTAAAACAGAACTATTTCATTTATTATTTTACTTTTTATTGCTCAAATGCCGACAAAGGAGAGTGCTGTCAGGCGCTGAAAGTTTGTCTGGCTGATCGGGAATTTTAACCGTGGATCTTCTGACTATAGAGTTAAATTTAGAACAAAATAGATAATAAAAATTCATGAAATTCATTTATTTGTGTTTTTTTTTTTAATTTGACCTTAAAACACTTCATCTACTTTCCCAGTTTGTTTGCTGCTGCTAGGGTATCTGTCCCCTTTTTATTAACCTTTCAGCCACACACAACAAAATTTAAGCACAATTTCATTTCGAAAATTTTGGTTGCTTAACTTCCTGTGATTGTCTCAAATTTTGTATGGAGTAATAAATTTATAGTTGCACGTTTGTCGCTACAAATAATCCTCTGAGTTACCAGGCACAAAAAGTATAATTTCAGCAAAAACATCTTTAAACATACAAAAGTTTTCTTTTCTATATGGTGTGTTTTTTTTGGTTTTTTTTTTTTTCTTAAATAATTTTACAACGTTTTCATGCTTAGTTTTCTTTGAAAATAAAATAGGAAAAGGTTAATTTGAAGTTTGTATTTCACGTTGCAGTTAACATCACGACTTTGACTTAATTTTTGTGTAAACACAGTTCGGGAACACGTTTTTACGATGTTGATGATGATTGGCCGCTGGGTTAAGGGAAGTCAACTAAAGTCAAGACAATTCGGTTAATATTTTTGGAGTTAAACAAAATAAGAAATGTGGTAAAAGCAACAGCTCAGCATCTATTTCAATATTTAATGTAGAGTAGTTAGAAGCAGTATAGTGACGACTTTCTATGAAAAAAGCTCACTTTTCAATCGAAAACTATGTACATCGAAAAGCCAAAGTATTTTTATAGAAAAAAGTGAAATGTTTATAAAACATAAGACGCCTTTAATTTTTATTTTTTATAGAAACATTTTTAATTAAAAAAAAAAGTTAAATTTTTGTTCGCTAATTTGTTTATTAAAACTTTTGCTAAACAAAATCATTTATTTCCATGCAGCAATAAGTTTTTACAAGAAATATCTTTGACTAAAGCAAGAATTTCACATTTGTGTATCGCGCTAAAGCTTCATCGTTATTTACAGTTTCTGGTTCATATTAATTGTGCACAATTACGTTTTCCTTTAATTATTAATTCCTCCTCATTTTCATTCACTTTACGTCAGCGTGTTTACTTTGCATATTGCATGAACACTTACTCCTCGATTTACAAGTCGTTTCCAATTTAAATTTCTCTGTTGTGAGGTTAAGTTCAACAGTTTGCCAGTTTAGAGATTAGTCCACCTTTCACACCATTTCTTCACACAGCTACATATGCAATTTCGTATAAAAAATTTTTTCCGACATCTCCAACTGTTCCATCAGCATCACAGCCCTGACAAAGTACTCTTTCTTCCTGTGGAGCCGAAGAGTGACACAATAAGTGTTCGACAGTCTCCTTCTTATCTTCGTCCCGTTAGCTAAAGAAGTCAATATATGATAGATTCAATCTCTTAGGAGGCACATACATGTTTTAGTGTCCTGTTAGCACCGCCAGCAGAGTGCTGAGTTGATTTCTGGAGATCTTCTGCAATTCTCATACTGCGATCCGATCAACCTACAACTTTAACAAGTAGCCCTGTGAGAGCATTTGATATGCGCAACTGCAAAAACAGTCTACAATATTTCATCTGCACCTCAACAAATTGATCAGTCTTCCTGTCAGGCTGTTGAGCACCATCATTGGCCATTCCATCTACGATGATGTTAATAGGCACGTACCATTCCCTGGTATCCAGAATGCCGTTAAAATATGATCAGCATTCATTAATCGGATCAGACGTTCTATAAAGTCACAAAAATGCTCAATGGCAGGGTTGTGCAAAAATTAACATTCACTCCTTCTTCTCATTTGTTTCTTTTCTACACCATCTCTTTCCAACTAGTTTCGTTGCAATGCATCGCACATGTAGATGGGCATTATCTGAGGACTCGTTATAGAGAATATGTGTTCATTAGTCGTAGGTGTTGTGCAACCGTTCACTGCAAATGTGTAATTGATAATTCAACTCTGTTCCGCAGGTTTCCATCATAAAATTTTCTAACATACTGGTGTCAACATATTGTACTCAACCTCCACAGCTGATCGAAGAGAGTATTGCCAAATCAATAAATTGTCTAAAATAATTTAAATTATGTATTACTTTTTTTTCTGTCGTATTTTCCATACAATTGTTTACATTTAACAACAATCCCTATTTAAAATTTAACTGCTGTATTCACAAGGTTCGCAACAGTAGAGCTCAACGGTCACGTATTATTAACACGCCTATTATAAACGGTGTCGTGTAACTCGCGTTATAGCTGTACTTGAAAATAACATCCTTTACTCAATTTGTAATTACCATGAATTTGTTTTGTGTGTATCGACAGGGGCGAACCAAAAGCTTTGCTTCTTAGAAAAGTCATAATATTCATGGCCTCTTTATTTCTCAAACACCGTAAATCCACGATTTCAATATTTTTTTCTCTAATAAAAAATTAAACTATTTTTTGCTTTTCTCAGTCGCCATCAAAAACCTCAGGGTTTTTCCTTTCTACAGTTATTATTCAAATTTATCTCTATCTCTAGTCTTTGGTAATAAATAAGTTACAAAAAAAAAAATGGTTTTGTTAAAAAAAAAAACGTGCCAGGAAAAAATTTAAAAAACTAGTTTAACTGGCAGCAAAGGAGAAAAGGAAAAAAAATGCAAAAATATATATACTAAAATAAAATCATTTAGAAAAAAATAGAGAAACATCGACACAAACTGCCAGCATATTATAATTATACCACTGCAAACAAACAGGAGTAGAAACTGTGGTACTGGGTATGTGATGAAGACTTTCAGCCAAAGCAGCTAAACAGACAGTCAATACAATAAATAAAACCCAGGGCACTGGGTTAAGATTTTCTTGTAGCAGAGTGAGTGGCGGCGGCGGGCAATATAGAAAATCCAAATACCATATTTAACCAGTTTGTTTGCATGTACTGTTGTTTAAATGCCATAATTTATCATTTCGAAGGCATCAGTTTATTTTTTATGAAATCATTTGCGGTAGAAGCATCAAATAGACTAAACATATAATTGAAGAGCTTTTAATTATCCAAATTAGTGTGAAAGCAAGCAAAAATTCGAACGAGAAAAAAAGTCAGAAATTTCTTAGGACAACAAATTCTTGAGAGGCTTTTAATTTTGTATTTTTTTTAAATTTAATATTAAAAAAAAAAAATGCTGCACTAAGACAATAAATTTTATTTTCTATAAATCAGCCATTTTCAAACTGGAAGGTCTTTATTATAGTCAAAAGTAAGAAACATTATTAATTTTATAACTTATAAAATATTTATGGGCGTTGAAAGATATATATATATATATATATAATGTAAGAAAAGTAACACTCAGGCAATGATTGCCTACTACTAGGTGTTAGTGATAGAGATGGCAGGTGATGAAGAAATAGCTAGAGGAAAGCTTCACTATGTTACAACTCTGTTTTTGCTCGTTCCTTGTTTATAGCAGTGTTACAGCGCTATTCCATTTAGAAGCTGTGTTTAAGTATACATTTTTGAGTAATTATTTTACTTGGCCGATGCTACACAATATCGACGCTTAAGCCCTTATGATACTAAATTTTTTCTGCATTGTTCCAATTTTGGAGAAGAGCGCAAATATATTGTAATGGGAAAAATAATTAGCTGCAAAGAGGTCAATCATATTAAGATAAATGCAAAAACGTCAAATCGTCTAATCGATAAAAAATTAGTAACTGTCAAAAAGAATGTAAAAAGTTTCAACTTAAAATTGACGTTTCGAACTTTAAATTTTTTTATATGTGACAACTTATCGATTTATGCACAATGAGCCTAGTTTTTTTTACCGTATATTTTTTTTAGCGTTTCTTTTAATGAAAAATAAATGTGCAACACTTAAAAAAATTAAATATTGTGTCAAGGCGAGTTCATGCCAGGTGAACTCGTCCTTACAACAACAGCCTCTTTTGTTTGCAAATATAACAATTTTATTCAAGTTTTGAAAACAGTTTACGTATTAACATGCTTTGAGTAGAACACAAATATCATAACTGAACAGCAATCAGCTGATAAGAAATTTAGCTAATGCAGCCATCAGGTATTAATTCGCCTTGTATTTGTTTCTTTCTGGCTTTGCTGTCCCTTTCTATCAATTTTATATAATTATGTAATAAAAATTTCCTGAAGATGTCAATCGATGGTTGACGAAATATCGAAAAAGCAGAAAATATAAAAAATATAAACAAACCTTTCAGCTTGAAAAATAATATAGAAATAGTTATTAATTTAATATTAATTATTGAAAAATAAACGTATTGTCATACGGACTTTAATACAGGCGCTTTAAACCTAGTGTTGGCAACCTAATCTTTTTCTGCGTTTGTGCTTATATTTATTTTAATAGACTGCTATAATCAAATTTGCTAATACCGAATTAATAACACAAAAAAAAACATATTTTTTATTGCCTCAACAGCCATTCATAAAAATGTACTTGGCAAAAATATAATGAAGTTGGTCTAATTTAATAGCGACCATCTGCTTATAATCCCAATATCTATATTTAATCCCTGAGCGATTTATTTTATTTATTTCCTTTCTCATTTCAAATTCATATCCCTTGAGAAATTATAAGGCAAAAGGAACTTATTAATTACAAAATTAATCCTTTACTCTGTGGAAATTGTAAAGTTCATTATTTTGTTCAGCGAAATTATAATTGTTCATTAGCAAATAGTTTTGTTTTCAATTACTGAAGAAAGCTTTTTGAATTTAAAAAAGAAAATGAGTGCAACACATAGAAAATGTTCGAAATAGAATTACAAATATATTTGACGGCCGGAGTAGTGAGGGATTGCCGGGCTCTACAGTACAGTTTTGTAAACTAAATTGAATGTTTATACTGTATTATTTCACATACTTATGTATGATGTACGAGTATGTATGTACCTATCACATATATTTAAATACTATTATTATTATTATTGTTATATTTATATTAAATATGAATTTATTATATTTTTTTAATTCTGTATCTATGAATTGGTTTTTTTTTTTTTTTGCTAATTTTTCATCGTTTTTGTTTTAAATACAGAACATAAAATTATTTTACTTAATAAATTGGTGTTTTATTTATTCTTTTAAGAGCCGAAACCCGAAAAACTGATAAATCCTTGGATTCACAAAAATCAGTCGCGTTTGGCATCCTTAACTGTTACAAATTTTACGATTTGTGGCAAAAATATTTTGCTGTTCTAGTTTTCCAGTCCAATAAAATTTTTCTCCCTGAATTGGTTTTGCTTGTTTGGATTAAATATTTTATTTAAAGTGGTATTAATTGAATATTCATATAAATATTTATAATTAACATAAATTTTTTAACTTTATAATTAAATCAAAAACTAGACCACATGAGGAAGAATTTTATATAATTTCGCGTTTTTTCGGTTTTTTAATTTTTTGCTTAAACACAGTACATAGTTTAACACAAATATAAATCCTGTTAATACCACCACACAGATTTTACTCAAATAAATGAAAGTAAATTGTCATTTGCTTTCTGACTCATTGACGTAATAAATTATTCAGCTTTTTACCGTCATTCATAAAACAAAACTATATTTTTTTTCTTAATTTACCAGCAGCATCTGATAAAGACAAAGCAATTATGATGATGCGAATGAAATGATAAAAAGGAAAAATGTTTTAAATTAAAAAAAAAATATATGCGAACAAATTATGGTAGAATTATAAAACAGCAAAAATAAAAGGCTTAAATGAAAAGAAAAAGAAAATAAAAATGAAATTAAACATGGAAAAGGGGGAGGCGGGTGGGGAATCAATTGCCCAGCGTTTTTATTGACACTTTGCATTATGACAGTGCGTGAAATGGACACTTAAACAGGCTGCAACAAATATACATTAAAGAACCACATGCAACATGGCAAACTGCAAGGGGAAGTTTACATATTTGCATATCAGATTTAATAAAAAGTTGTAAGAATTTAAAGACACAAAATTAACGGCGTGCTATATTGACGGCAGAATAGTTGGATATATAGAAAAAAAAAACATTATTAACTCTATGATCAGCTTTTGTTTTAAAAATACAAATATATTAATTATATTCAAATAATCGAAAGAAATTGACGTTATGCTATATTATCGGAATTTAGTTAATATTAAAAGAAGATGTTGAATAAATTAGCAAACTGTAATATTAGCAAAGTCTCTATTAAAAAATATTTTAATTTTATTTTCATTCACAAGATCGTATTAACATCGTATGCGTTGAGTAATGGCTTTATTATACACTATTGTAATTTTTTATTTATTTTTGTTTATGTTGTACTAGCGCTTTGGGGAAATTGCGCTACATATGCTAGGCATTGCACTGGAACTAGATAGAGGGATACTGTAGACAATAGACAGGTGGTATTATAAAACAAAGTTGCGCCGTTTCTGATGTTAATTTTGTCGAAATATTTTTAAGCTAAGGGTAGACATTTTTTATTATTTATTATTTTTATTATTTTACTTCGCCGACGTTTTATTGCTCAAATATCGCCGAAGGACGGGTGCTGTAAATGAAAACATAGAAAACTCAGAAAGAATTGTTTTTGAATTGACCGGGCAGGGAATTAAACCCGCGTTTTTCTGGTCGCACAACACGCTATCTACTCGCCATCAGCACCCACCCTTGTTAGTAATTTCCATACAAAAGTGTGTTTTCGTTATAGGATTGAATTTTATATGTTTTTGAAAAATTTTTATTGAGGCCAGGTCTGGGAATATTAAATTTTTTTAATTAATTTTGTAAAAATCTTTCAAATATGTGGCAACTAATACCGGAAATTAAATTCTTCTCAATGATGAATTGATTAAAAATTTTAAAGTGAATTGATAAAATTTTTTTACATTTTGCTATGGCAAACCAAACGATATACATATGAACTATGTGAATTATGAAAAATTTTTTTCTCAATTTTGCTTTCATAGGAATATTTATTTATAAAATAAATACATGTGTAAGTACGAGTATGTGTGTGTTTATATTTTTACCTCATAGTGATTTTTTAATTCCCATAAAACATGTGAGAATAACTTTTAAAAAATATTGCTGCAAGTAAAACAATTTCATTTTATTGCCCACACAATTCATTCCAACTAAGCAATAGTATGAGCCAGCTACCAGCCCTAATCTGCCAACAGAGTTAAAGTCACTGGCAAACACATCCGTCATTAAGAAAAATGTCCGTTACAATGTAATAAAAAACATACATAAATGTAGACAATATAAATGCATATGGATGTACACATGTATACACATGCATGTTAATTTTTAAATGGGAATAATAATTCATATTGCTGCCAGCAAGTTTAATAATAAATTAACATGTCGTAAAAATAAAAGAAACGACAAGTAAAAGATCATAATTGTCACCTGGTTTATTTAAGAAATAAAACTTCAATCATGACATGATGACACACACTACTAATGAGAACAAAACAGTGACAAGAACGTTCTTGCATACTAAGAAAAAATATAAGGAAAGAAAAAGAACGACATGTTTTTAATTGAGATCATCAACAATATTAAAATGGATATACACATACCCATACACATGCATTAATGCACACATATATACTTTTATTTGCCAATACAAACATACTAAATAAAATAAGAATGGCCAGTGTAGTTGTCGATGCATTTCTTTCACTTCACCGTTAAATGTTTATAAACATGTTTAGAGTTCGATGGAGAATAATAGAGAATCCAGAATATTGTGTATGCCACATGTAAAGCGGCATTCCCAGTGGATTTAATAATTTTTTTAACACACGCATTAGAAAACTATAAAACTGGATTATTAAATTATTAAATTAATTAAAAATTTTTAATTCACTAGTTAATAAATATAATTAAAAAATTAATTTAAAAAATGCATTAACAATGTATTAAAATTTTTAATTGTTGCAATTAACATTTAATTAAATATTATTTCATTTAATTTAAGTATAAAAACTTAATTGATATTACAAATTTATTTATTGTAGAGATTTTAAACAATTTTTTAATTCATAGCACGAATTTTTTAATTGACATTAATTTTTATTTTTTTCTGTGCACTGACTTTATTGAAATTCTTGGCTGAATATTACATAACTATCAAATCGATTAAAAAAAAACAATATTGACCAGATTTTGACTTGGTTTTTGAACTCCAATTTAGTATCACTAATTAAATGTTAGTATGGCAACACTATTAAATTATGAGTAGTTTTTAAACACAACGCTGTTTAACAATGGCATCATGTGGTACAGCAAAATTGTAATGCAGGCTACAGTCGATGCAACAAGTTTATTCATCACGTTTATCATTTATGTTGCATATTTTGACACACTGTAACAAACAAATAACCATAAACGAAACATCAATTCTGAATTGAATATCGCTGCAAAAAAACACCGATAAAAAAATGTAATTTTATAGCTTGCCTGTTTCCACTGACATAAATCCGTAAACAACGACTCACACTATGCAACCAACAACATCAAGGCAACCAGAAAATATGAAAATATTTTGATGTTTTTGAAACTTCGAATTGGAGCCATAAACATGACTACAGACTATGCAACCAACAACGAAACTTGCATAAACATGTTGCATCGCTTGCAGCCAGCAAAAAATTACTTCGTTAAGAATTAACCAAAACCTTTTCATTGTTTATATAATTTTTCTATTGTAATAAATAGAGTCCCCGTTATCGTCCTCGCAACAAGACATAAAACTAAATTTAATTAAAAATTAATTTTCATACCTCCACGCAAGCAACGAAACTCATAAAAGAAACCTCCCGTAAGGACAACCCTATATAAAATTTACTAGCAATGATCCACATTTGCACTACTTCCGGATCACAATGTTAGAATCTTCTTTACTTCTTTGGTGAAGTTCTTTTTTTGCTGGGTATATTTGACTACGAAAAAACTTGGGAGCCCAGATTCTTTTCTTCACTTAAAACGTGTATTTTTATATAAAAAAAAATTAACAATACATTGTCATTACATTTTATTATTTTTTTTTTGTATTTTTCACTAAACAATTCAACTCACAAATTTTTCTTCTATCCCTCTTTATTAGTTGTAACTACGAAGTTCCACAGCTTTTTTTATTGTTTAAATTTGACCTTCTGTCACCTTTTCTTGTTGCTATTGATGAACAAAAAAAATGGAAATAAAAAAAGCACCAAGAAGTTTGTAAAAAAACAAAAGAAGAGATAATCAAGCACAAAAAAATGTAAACAAACACTGACTGTAAAACAAATGTGAGAACCAGTTTAAAGATCTTAAACAGTTTCTCGAGTTCAGCGTAAACAATCGGCTTTTTATTTGTGTTGGCAATTTTTTTCTTATTATTTCATCATTCTGAGTGTGTTCTACTTGCCAGAAGAAACAAATGGAAAAACAAGTATATACATACAAGTAAAGTAGAATCCCAATAATTCGTAAAAGGAAGAAGTCAGTCAGTTTAGTGATGTTGAAATAAGAAAAATACGAATTGTTTTGTTAGAACGAACAGGAAAATACAAAACACCTTTAAAGAAAACACTGATCACCAATAAAACAACTACTGTGTGGTGACTTTTGGACCACTCTGTATTACTATCTAACTGTAAGGAATTATTGCCATTTATTACGAATTACTGATATTTGCGATTTAATGGGGTACCAATTATCGCAATCCTACTGTATTAATAAAAATTTTACATAGAAAATATTTTATAAAAACATTTTTTCTTTTCTACGGAAGAATATGCATAATAAGAATATCTTCTATTAAATATTATCTTTAAGCATAAGAAAATTGTTCCGTCAATAATTTAAAAATTTTAAATTAATTTTCTACTAAGAATTCTTTATCTATGATGTTACGTTATTTTACATTTTAGCTGACGATATGTACTTCGAATTTCTGCAAAATTCAAATCGTTGCCCTGGCGTTTTTAAAACGATTTAAATTTTTCAAAACCACAATTAAACCTACAAAAAAAAGACACGTGTTCGGTTGGAGACTTTTTCGTAACAAGACAAGGACTACAACTGTAACTAAAAAGCCAATATTTAGTTAAAAGGAAAGAAACATTTTCTGTAATAATATTATTTTACAGACCACAACAGCTGGTTTGCTTGTTTGTTGTTCTTGTTGGTTAGTAGGTTCTTCTTACGCCCCAGGTGCCGGTTTGTGTGTGTCTCCATCTAATAAGGCCAAATTATGAACGAATATGGTGCCAAGACAAAAACCAGAAACAACCAGTTAACAGGACAAGCAAACAATCAAAACGTGAGCATTTGAACACAGACAGAGTGGAACAAACAAAGAATATGGAGAGACTGACAAACAGACGGACACACTTTAAAAATACTCTTTTAGAACCATTTAAGAAACTGGGTTTACGACAGCGCCGATGAACTGACATCATGTGCGTACAAATGATTGCGCAACATTTAAAAAAGCAACAATAACTGCTACAGTGAACATACATTTACTAAGAACAACAACAACAGCAACAACAAATTATGTCTGTATGTGCAATAAGTTTAAACAATATCTATGTCTTTAACTAGTTTTTCATATTTTCTTTTTTATTTTAGGCCAAGTCGACATGTGGAAGCTGCACAAACACTCGTACGTTTGTGTATTTTTTTTTCTTCTTTATTTATTTCAACGTTTGCTGCAAATTGCTGTTTAATTTCTGCAAGTTGTTGTTGTTATTATTACCAGCATTATCACTGTTATTTAACAACAATGGACCAGAGTCTTTTGTAACACATTTTCCTGTTATAGCGGTTCTTGGAGACACACATTTCACGCGATATTCCAAGAAGAAACAATAGAAATACAACAGCTGGGCCCGAATTGGGGCATTCGATATCAAACCAAATTAATATACATTTTGATAGAATCTCGCTTGGAATTTCGAATCGAATCGAAGCGAATGCAATAATATGCCCACTAATGCTCTTTGAAATCTTGTTTCTCATTTAAAAATCCATATTTTCGATAGAAAAATATTTATTATAAAAATTTCATGCATTAAAATGTTGAATAAAAAAACTTTTAATACGTAAAATTGTGAATATTTTTGCTTTTTTTAATAAGAAAATTTTTTACTAGAAAAATGTTTAATAAAAACTATTTTCAAAAGTGAAATGTTCAAAAGAATATTTTCCCTCATAGATAATTTGAAATTAAAAAGAATGTTAAGTAGAAAAATTTCCTATGGGAAAGTATTTTGTTTTGTTTTTCAAACTTTTCTATAGCGAAATTTTCAACAGATAAATTTACAGTACAAAAATTTCCTTTAGACAACCTTTCAATAGCAACATTTTCTATAAAGAAATTTTGAAAAAAAAATTTTTGTAAAAAATGTAGAAAAATATTCTATAGAAAAATACATTTACAGTAGGAAAACTTTTATTCAGAAATTTTGAATAGATAACTTGTCATTAGCAAAATTTTCTGCAGAGAAATTTTGAAAAAAAAATGTGTACAAAAATGTAGAAAAAATTTCTATAAAGAAATATGGAATAATAAATTCACAATAGAGAAATTGTTAATAACTTTCCAATAGAAAATTTTCTACAGAAAAATTTTGAAAAAAAAATTTTTATACGAAAATTTAAAAAAATATTCGCTTTGTAAAAATGCCCATAAAAAATATTGAATAAAAAAATTTTTAATAGAAAAATATTCTGTAGAGATATTTTGAACAAAAATTACGAAAACTTTTCCAAAACGAAATTTTCAACAAAAAAAATTCATTTAGACATTCGTTAAATAAAAAAATTCTCCGTAAAGAAATCTTGTACTATAAAATCAGCACTTTTAATATCAGAATATTCTGTTTCGTGTTCCCTAGAATTCATTTGTTGAACTATTTATATCTTTGCTCACTGTTTAACAAAGTTTTCTGAGACCTTTATGTTCACTTGCTTTTTCATAATGAGTAAATAATGAACTTTCTTCCTATTTTTTTTTTATTTACTGGTGTTTCTTGTTAAATTAATCAAGTCCCTCTTAATATGTTTAATTCAAATGTGCTTAGTTAGTGAGTGGTGTGCAAAGATGCTTAATAATTTCTTTTTTCATACAGCAAAAACATTTCAACACGAACTAAAGCCCCAAAATCCCAAAGCTACGTACAACAGATTTGTCACCAACTTTTCATACACTCCCACTCAAGCACTGAATTATTTGTTGATTTATGCACTTGCAGTTGTAATCAGAGACAGTTTTTCTGTGTTTAAATAACGTAAGAGTTTGAAACTTATGGATGCTCATGTCACGAAACGATGCACAAGAGACAAGTCACATACTGTTCATTGCATTCGTGGCACTTCTCATTAAAAGGAGGGAGGTGTGTAGCCAAAAATAACACAACAGAGCATGCTGTGTTCCAAACACTTGTTTGTTAAGGAAGTAAACAATATTTTTGTAACGACAAACAATGAGATCATTAACTATATTCTTTTTGTGTGTGTTTGAGTGCTCTCTTGTTCTAAAGGGATTATTCGTGATTTGATGATTTTGCGGCAGTGGCTTCAAAAAAAAATTTGCTACAGAATGAGTTCGACAAGTTTTATTAGGGTTTCATTGTTCACAAAAGTGACAAATTAATTGTGTATTTAAACTGAAGCATGTTTATTTCATAAAATTTTATTCCTTTCGAGGAGCAAATTAAGATTGTGAAGTTCATGGTGAATTTTCTTTCCGTTATCAATTCTCTGTGAATGTAGAGAAGGGAAGCCGATGCGAAAGCTTTCTAAAGCTCGTTTAATATTTTTTCGGTGTACAAAAAATAATATAACACGATATGTTATATAATTCTCGTATTCTTATACAGTGTAATCATGCATATATATTTTTCATTGAACTTTTAAATGTGTATAATATCATGCACAGCGGTCCAGAAAATGCTGATAGTATACGGAGGGATCCACAACGGAGGATGACGCTGGCGCTGGCGCTGGTATACCCATATATTTTGCTTTAGAAATAGTCGTCATACCATAAAATATACAAACTGCACTTTACTAACTGATTTTGTGTTAAAACAAATATAAAAAACTTTTATTCTTCTATTTTGTAAAATGAAATTCTTACACGATGGCCAAAATTCTCCCGCGACAAAAATCACGTGAAAAAATATCGAGGGCAGGCAACTTTGCATGTGACCATTTTCTCAGCCATATTAATACCGAATGAGTTATCACAAGGGGAAAACATCTTGAGGGCAAAAAGTTATTCAAGCTGTTAATTTTTTAAGGGAATAATATTCACGGTAGAAGTGATTCCTCAGGAATAGAAAATTTAATTATTTCTCTTTTATTAATAAATTATCTAAATCAGTGAAAGGCAGTAGCGTGGGGCTTGTTTGCCATTAAAAGCCAATAAATATAAAATTGCTCTAAAGGAAACTTTATTGTCTGTATCATCTTTTTGGCAATAAAATTGTGGTAATTACCTTTTGCTACCAAGAAAATATTAAATTGAAATTTTATAAATTTAACATACTGTGAAAATAAATATTCCTCCACAATTTTATTGATCACCAACATTTATTCAAGTTAAAAAATGTACACCTCAAGGCAAAAACTTTCATTGTACAATTTTCAGTTTTGGTTTTAGTTGAACAAAAAAAAAATAAGACTACAAAGGAAAAGTTTATGTTTCTATTTTCGTTTGATTATTTGATGTTGCTACAACAAAACAAAAAATCTTACTTTATACAAAAAAAATTATTTATTATTTGTTGTTGTTGTTGCTGTGTTGGAGGCAGAAAGGCAGAAAGAAATGTGTGCCAACATCATTTCTAAAATAACAAATTATTAAAGTCGAGAAAACTACATTTATAGCCAAAAGGCTTTGAAATATAATATTTCAATAAAATAGAAAGAAAAAAAACAGTGTGGTTTATTAGCCAGAGACCAGAAGATATTCAATAAATATGAATGAAATAGTTTGCATTATGAATTGGAAATTGAAAATGGCTTTAAGGAAAGGTAAAAGTTTTTAAGGATTTAACTTTTCTTTGAAAAAAAAAAAAAAAATATAAAAACAACTTTAACTAGAAATAATAAATAACGATAGGGGTACCAACTTGTTTAAACATCAGCTTATCTAATTGTTATCACCACCCACTAGTCGACATAAGTGTGGCAATAATTTTTGGCTTTAATAGAGCTATTTTGTAAGTAAATCTCTATATAAGTGATTGGACATGGGTGTACTGTTGAACTAAAATCACTTAATGAGTCAATTTCGCAAAACTATTTCACATTCATTGCCACACAGATATTGGCAGAAGCAGCTATTTGAACGATTTTTATTGCCTTTGAAACATTTTAATTTAATTATTTTTTTTTATTAGTTTTCAATTTCGGACTTGTATTTGTTTAAGTAATTTGTAATTTCTTATAAAAAGTTTGGAAATTCTAGGAAACCAAATTTCATGGGAAAATTACTAAGGAGAAAATTAAAGCAACATTTGTTTATTAATCATACGCCACAGTTGATAAAAAAGAAAACGCCAATAATAATTATACGCCACAGTTTCCATCAAACAAAATCTTATTAATCATTCGTTGATTGAGTTTCAATATTTAAAAGAATTTAACCACAATTTGATATTCTTGACGATTTCAGTATAAATATTTTAATTAGAAAAAGTTTCGAGCGAATGAGTATGAATTGAAAACGAATTTACTGCTGCAATGTTTCTCTGTTTCATGTGCATTAAAAATAAAATTTTAATACAAATTCCATTGAAAAAATATTGTTTTTTTTTTTGTTAAAGTTTTACTACTGAAGCAAACAGTACAAGCAAGAAGCACTATATATTGCTCAATTAGTGATTATATAGTATATGCATGTACATAAACATGTACCGCTCATTTACAAATTCTTAATTAAAAAATAAAAGAATAAAAATTGTTTTGTAAAAAAAACGTACTTAAAGTTCTCAATTCACAATTAATTCACAAAGTGCATGAATCTTTGACACAAGATAAAACCATTATTAACTAAAAAATTGTATTTTTGATCATGACGTTATTGAAGTTAATGATTGATATCTACATACATAATGGAAAATATTTGTATTTGAAGAAGTTTTGCTTTAAAAAATGTTCTACAACAAAATATTTGAAATGAAGCAAGAAAAGTTTTTTTCATTACAAACAAATCATATATGTAGAAGATAAAAAATATGTTAATATTTAATTAAACCAAACTATTTTTAATAATTTTAAACTATTTTACGCACAGTTACCTTGTATTGTAACTATAATTGAATTTGTATTTGAAATTATGGCTGCCTAATATTTTTGTTAGCAACTAAAAAAACAATCTTTATGAATGAATATCTTAAAAATATTCTCGTTTTTTAATAAGTTGCCTTTTTTTAAAATAAAATCTATAAATTGTTGATCGTAGTAACAAATATGTTCACCAATAATAGTGACACAAAATACATTTGGTGTAGGAAACACATTTCCTTATAGAATTGCAATCAATGTATTGCTTTCGAAAATTTTTATATCGTATTGATTTTATGATTTCAAATTGATTTTGAATGCAATAGAAAAAATTAGCAATCATTAGAGCTAAATCGTGTGATTGTTATTAAATTGATTGCAATCTTTATCAGCTCTGGTCCTGAGTACGTAAAAAGAAAAATTTTCGTGTTGGAAGAATCGAAGTGTGGAAGTAGCGAGCTTATACTGTATATAATTTTCCGACTTATTCCGGTGTAAATTTAAAAAATATGTATAAAAATTATTATAAATTATAGATTTTTTTCCTTCAATGTGAATTTTTGATTTTACTTGGAAAAAAAAAATTAACAATTGTTATTCCACTTTTATTGTTGTTTCTCGTATAAGAGATAGTTGTGTTGTGAAATATACGTATCACATCAGTGTATTTCGAAAATATTTCCGTCCGTATTGTATAGCACTAGGAAAGTAAAATAATTACTAAATATGACTACTAAAAAAAACAAAGTTTCAAATTGGAATACGTCTCCTTGACATCAGAGGCGGTGCAACACTGCTATAAACAACAAACGTGCAAAACTAGAGTTGTAAGAAGGTGAAGCTTAACCTACTGGCATCTCTCTCACTATTTCTGTATTCCTGTAGTTCCAGCACATTGCATCGCATATGTAGGGGTCACCTTCTGATTAAAAAAAAAAAAAAACAGCGGAGAGCTCGAAATTTTTCTAACTTTATGCAATCGCAGCAATGAAACAGCTAATAACAGTACGGTCATAATATTTTGAGATATCATACAACCTACATTGGTATATCGTGTTAGGGCGCACTTAAAAAAATTATCGAAAAGGATTGTATGGCTTATGTGTCCAATAACGCCGATACTTCGCCTAACATTCTGTCTGCTGTTATCATTATGTATTTTCTTTGCGGATGTGTTATTGTGTATGTGTAATATTTATGGCATGTACATGTAATTAAAGTGTAAAACAAAAATCATCACTAAAGCACACAATAACTTGTATGAGAAGAAATAACAGCAAAGCAAACAATGTAACATGTGCAACATATTAATTTATTTTGGTTACATAAGTGCATACATATATCCTTATATAGTTCATACTTTTGTAAGTATTATATTCATTATAGTTTTTGTCATCTCGCCCACTGGGAAATTAAAATCTGCGTACATGAGCGTGTATGCATGAGAAATTTAATTTATTGTATTCAGAAGCTCATTTTGAGGTCGGCCTTTTTATGCACAGCAACAAAGTATTTGTAAAAATTTTGCACAAGCTGAAAATTCTAAATTGAAGCACAAAAGAAATTGGGTTTATATTTTCTTTAAAGGATTTATATTTTATCGAACAGAAAGTATTTGGAAAATTTCTGAAATGACTATAATTTTCTTACAGAAAGTCGGAAAAATAAATAACAACCACTGCCGAAAACTTACAAACGAATTTTATTGCCAAGACTTCAGTTAATAACAATGGCGAAGAATAGGCGAAAGAGTAAAGAGTTCAGGGATTGCTGTATTAGAATTTTGAAACGTAGAACTTTTAATGGATTTCGCCAGACCAATTTTGTATTACGGTAATGAAGTATAGAATAGAATGTATTTTAATATATTCCCATTTTAAAAAAATTAATACAATTCTACGAAAATGACATCTATCAGGCTAATTTTTATTACGTTACCATTAATTAATTCTCTTGGAGGCGGCAATAATTTTGTAATTCGAATTGTATTTTAAAATTCCGATGTCTAACATTTCCGTTTTAAAATTTAATTTCACGCACATTTGTTCCATTTAATTAAAATTCTAAATTTCTTTGAAATTTTCTGAAGCGTATTTTTTTATTTAGAAATTTTTCTATTTTTAAAATTTTCCTTACAATTTTGCAAAAGAAGTTAGAAATTTCTTTTGTGCGCAATATATAGTATTATTATGGCTCGTGCAGTACTGCCAAAAAACAAAAAAAACAGTAGAATCCCGATAATACACTACACGTTAAATTGAAAATCTCAACAATTGGTAAAACACTGTAACCGTGATAATATCACGTTAAATTGAAATAATATGATATAATTCGTTACCGCCGATCATTCGTATTATAAATCATAAATGGACGTTTATAACCTCCTCTAGTACGTAATAAATCGGTTAAAAATAATGTATTTATTTTTATAAATAGTCATAGCCTATGTTTGCCCTTTTAAGTAACTTGGACCGAAGTCATGACTAGCTTATATATGTTTAAGGATGTAACAAAAAAATAAAAATTAAAGTTCATAGAGAAATTAAATTATGAAAAGCCAAAGTACAGTGCTCATAGAAATATGAGACATTATTCATTTCGTTACCCAACCAATCATGTCGCAAGAATCGCCATTAAATATTACGCTTACGATACGAAAATACGTGCTGCCTTCTATCTTTGTCTTGTTACTTATTTTGCTTTTAATAAGTATTATTCTTGCTATGAAATCCAGTGAAATTGAAAACCTTGGTAATTCACAAAATATCGTCCATCGGAATTATCGTGTTTCTACTGTAGTTGTAATGAAAACTTTGAAAACTGTGTGCTAAAGAAAAACAAATATCAAAACAATAAAATTTGTAAGTTATTACTGGAGGATGTTAATAAAATAAAAATCACATGTCGCCAAAAACAGAATAATTTAAACAAAAATTAATTTACAAAGAAAAACCTAGAAAAATATTCAAAGAATTTCCACGCTAGACAAACAGGCTCCCAGCAAATTTAATCAAAAGCAAAGCAGAAAAAAAGAACGAAAAAACAATTTCCAAAAGTCAAAGAAAAAAATTATATTTAATAAAGAGCCATAAAAGAATATATTCCATTGAATAATTTTTTTTTATATTGAAAAGCACTGCAACGCACACATTATCACGCACACGCACACATACATATTCTTATTATTACAGCACATGTTTAATGTATGTGTGTGTATTTATTACAATTTTATTATCAGTCACTATAAGAATGATTTTTTTGTCCTTTTTACAAATATTTGGGATTTTCACAAAGTGTCATAAAGTCATATCTTATAATATATATACTTTTATATATTCTATCATTATCAGCTAAAGGTGGGCGGTATTTGACATCTGATAAGTGGTCATAGCAACTTCAAAACAACCAAAAAAATTTAATTCTCTATATCTGAAACCTTTAAGGTTTTTAAATTTATGTACACATAGCTTGATTATCAATACACAGCATCTGTCAAAAAGTGGGCGGAATTTGTTTCACCATAAAATGCCATTGAATAAATTCTGAGGCTCAACGGAGAAAGGATTAACAGTCTACATGAAGGATCTTCCCAAATTTGATAGTAGATAACGGCCATCTTGTTGAAGCTACATCTGTCAAATTAGTCGCCATTTATTCAGTCTGGTTGCCAAAATCGCCATGAAATGATATAGTATTCAGCAACACGTGCAAATAACAAAATAAGTTGAACGAACAGAACAACGTTTTCATCGAAAAATCATTTTGAGCGATGAGGCCCATTTCTGTATAAAGAGGTACGTGAACAAACAAAATTCTCGAATTTGCACAGGAGATCCAAGTGTGGTGTGAATTTTGGGCTGGCGGCGTCATCAGTCCATATTTCTTTGAAAACGATGTTGGCCAGGCCATCACTGTCAACGACGAGCGCTATAGGTCTACGATTATCAACTTCTTTTGGCCTGAATTGGATGATCTGAACACCGGCGTCTGGGTTTTCCAACACCACGGAGAGCAGAATTTTAGAACGAGATATTTTGCGTCCACTTAATTTCTTATAAGCAATAGACTGCCAAGAAATGTAACTTCTGGATTTTAAGGCCACAAGGAGATTCCTGCGCAAAAATTAAAACTAACTTTCTTAAAAGTTTCATTTGAAAAATTCCTTAATCAGAGTCGAGGTTTTCTTGCCTTTTCTTTCTTGTTTTTAATTTTTCAATATTGCAAGCCATTGGCCATAAACGTATGAGTATGTTATGCAAACGGTTTCTTAATATTGAAAATAAATTTGTTTATATAATTTGGGAATTTAAAAATAAGTTTGTGTAACAGGAAAATAAAATTACGAAATATAATACTTTCCATGCGGTCTCTGTGAAGAAAATATGAAAAGGGAGATTCCTTCAGGGTTTTTTGTGTCGAATAACTTATTTGCCGCATGAAAGCATATTTTTCATCTTAAAGAAATACTTTTTTCTTATAAGTCAACGATAAAATGTTGTGAGGAATTCATAAAAATATGGGAAAGACTATGTACATCGTCACACTAGGCAAATAATAATAATTTACCAAATATTTAAAATATGAAAAAGATAAATGTTTAGTCAATCTGAACTCACATGCCTATAAGAAGATGTACTTGAATTTATTTAAGAAAAAGCTTGTCCTTACGAAACTACCACTTGGCTAGTGTGACCTCATCTGTAAAATGTTGTAGAAAAGTCGCCATTCTTTGTTATCACACGTCAGTTGGTACATACAAAAAGACACATTTTGGAACAAGAGAAAAAAAATGTCAGCAACGAAAGAAGTATTGTCACTTCAGAAACATATAAAATAGCAAAAACTAATTAAAAGTTTCCCTGAAATTTTCTGTCTTTTCTGTCCACTTAACTTCTCTTGTAAAAAAAAAGAAAGAAAAACATCAAGTACACAGGCTTAAATTTTATCCGCACACAAATTATCTATTAAACCCAACCAGTTAAGAGAATTCTCATTTAAAAGCATCAGCTTTGACAAATTTCCAACAGTGTCGGTATTAATTAGGAAAACCTAAAATTAAACAGATTAAATTACATTCACTGAAAGCTATCCTTTCATTCCTTTAACTTTCAGCAACTTATTTGTACAACAAAGCGTCTCCTTATAAATGACTATAAACAGTGGGAGTAAACGTTCTGAGATTTCCTGTCAGCCCCCAAATATATAAACAACAACTAGCCTGCCTTTTAAATGTATGCTGCTAGAGCGTCGCAATTTGCCAAAACCATAACAATGGCGTGTAGTGTGCAAAAGCAACCCGCTAGCCAACCTCTACCTACGGCAACATCCTCGTCGTCTGGTCCCACAACTCCAAAGCCGAAAGGTGCAGGAGCACCTCGTGGTTCTTTGCCAACGGAAATGATCGTACAGCCACCTTTGGAATTCCAATGGCCACCGCCGTTACCAGTGTCGACGCATACAAGCAATGTACGTTTAAATATGATGAATCAGGATCCCAAGGACTTGCATACAGCACGTGCCATGATAGAAGAGTTGAGATCCAAGGTGAGATTTCAAGCGGAGCATATAATGAAGTGGAGAAAAGCCTATGCAATGCAAGTAAGTTGTCAGAATTTCTTCTTCTTTCCTGCGATACGCTTTCTTTCTTTCTTTCATCTCTTTAACAAACTTTTCCTTCATTCTATAAACTTATGTTCCCTCTTTTCGGCTCTGTTTCACACCTTGCTATTCAATGAACTGTCTGTTTTTTCTGTCTTCACTTCTTATCATTAAAAATATTTGTTCTTTATCTTTTTACGTTAAACTAGAAATAGAAGGAATATGGCAAAAAATTAGCAAAATCAAATGAATCGTTCAAAGAATAAGGCAGAAAGATAAGGGAAATAAATGAAATTATTAGAAGGAATCTTTCAGATTTCTCTATTGTCCGTCTTTTTTGCTTGGAATAATCTATTCTTTTATACAACATATTGCTCCCTGTTCCACCTTTCTTCTTTAATTTTTATTATCTTTCTTTCTTAAAATGTATAACTATAAAAGATTAGTTCTCAATTTGATAATATTAATCACAAGTAAATTTCCCTCCAGGTCCAACAACAGTATCGCTATCAAAAAGAGAAAGGTGATCAATTGAATGGTCTCACTTCTCAACTGTTGCTGTTCGAATCCCGCCTCAAACGCAAACAAAAACAAATTTCCAGTCTTTTGCAACATCGTGAGATGACTATACAAAGACAACAGAAAATTATTGATACACTGTCCTCTCGCCTGGTAGATCATGGCCTCGGAGCCATCGATGCCAGTTATGCTACCGAATTGGATTCGTTAAATGACTCCGATTCTGCTGTGGTTCTTGAAGACATCGATTCCGATACCAACATGTCGTGGATTGGCAGTCGGAGAAAAAGTGTCGGAGCTGGTTGTGGCACGATAGGCAGTACCAGTGGTGACGGTGTAACAGTAGCTCGTTCTATATCGGATGCCATAGAAACCAGTTTGAATAAGTACGGTGTTGTGCGTAGAAATAACTGCTTTTTGCGTAGGCCTGAAATTTTAGAGACTGTCTACTCGGTGGAAGAAGATCCCGAACCGACTTCTGATGTGGCGGAGAAAAGAGATAAATTTAAGCAGCGTTCCGAAAAGGCTCTAAGTTCTAGTTCCACAGAAGGTCAATTAGATAGTGGGGAAACACCACCACCTCTAACGAATGGCGCAGTGGCGTGTACCACATCAGTTACTGTAACGGCACCTAAGGAAGCCCAACACAGTTCCCCAATTAAAGATGGATTCACAGCTTTGACTATGAAAGTGCCGCAACTACATAGGAATTCCAAGTCTATGGAAGATCGGCAACGATCGTTAAGCCGCGATGATGAGGATGACGGTACACACGTACCACAGCAACAGCCAAACCCCATGACAAATTACAATCGCGTGATGTCCAATCACCGCTCAGTGACTAAACCGAAAGACGTTAAATATAAGAGGATAAACAAGGCGAAATCTAAGAGTCTAGAGGAGTTACGAGGGCGTTTAAAAAATCTTGTGGAAAAGGTCGACCCCGTTTTAACTGCTACCATGTACACGCCAAATGTAATGCCTCAGACGGCACAATCCTATGCGTGACCTTTGCCCACCACTAACGGTGATGACGATGATTTTAAAACCGCTTCACCTTCTCCCTCAGCCACTACTCAAAATACACCGGTTAAACTTAATGAGACCTTTCAATTTGGTATTGAACGTAAACAAGCTTCCGAGGTATCCTTAGCATTGGCTGTTATGACGGTGCCCAAGCATTCGTGCCCCAAACGATCCTTGACATTGCCACGTATACTAGTGCCCAAGGCCGCTTTGCATGACAACGGCAATGGTTCAGACGGTTCTGGTTCCGGTTCGAGAGCGGGAGCGGGAACGGGAAGTCGCAGTAGTTTATAGCAGTTAAAGAAATTTTTCATACGTAATTGTGATAAAAAAGTGAGAGACTAAGAGATATTTTGTAACGAAATTTTTTACTGTCACTAAAAAATGTCTGATTATAAAATATATTATACATATTGCGATAATTGAAAATACTTTAAGCAGAATTATGGGTCGATTAGGGATGCCGTATGAAGGTCGAAGTTGCGTTTAATATGATATTACGGATCGCATATGGCAACATGGCTTTTTATGCTTTTCTGGCAACTAGAACTATCTGGTTAATAGCTGGTGACGCCACTGAACTTCGGTAATTCTCCATAATCGGCCTATTAATGTTTGTTGTACAATTCTTATAAGATATGAAATATTATTATGTAAGTTTTCTTTTTCGATTAAAATAAAAGAAAAATATATAGAATGAATTTCTGTTCTTAGTTTTATTTTGTTTTATTTTAATTTATTTTGTCTCGTTTAAGTTTTGTTTCGTTAATTTCATATTTTGAATTTGTTCGGTCATAAATGTTGCTGAAGTCTAGAAAGGCTGCGATTAATAATTTTCCAAGAAATTACTAAAATTAATAGTGAAAGTTTAAAAGGTCGAGACTGTATACTGGTCTTCCTAAATTTTCATTGTTTTTCAGCGAACCATTTCGATACATAATTTCGATTAATATTCTTTAATTGAAATTTCCCGTTAAATTTTTATTAGGAAGTAATAAATTGTAAAATAATTTAAGTTATTTGAAGCACTAAATCACAAAATAAAATTTAATCCAGGCCAATAAGCACTAGCAGAAGAAATTAACACGCTGAAAAGATCTGTTCTTCACTGACAGATAAGTAAGATATATGTATGAAAACAGTTAAAAGTATGGAATAGTTCAACAACAAACTATAAATGGAGAACTTGGGTATAGTAGCTCCACCACTATTGAAATCAGAAGAAGGAGGTGAGTGGAGCGGTTTCTGAAAATAAGACCTACTAACTCTTCAGACCCCTTTATTTGTTCCTGCTTTCAGAGCTTTTTTTTATATTCTTTTCTTATGGTATGATTTCTTTTTTTCTTTTTTTTTAAATTATAAGTTCCTAAAAAAATTAACAATTTAAAATTAAATATTGTAAATAATTAAATACATTTAGGTTAGAATATAAAATTTAAATAATAGTTTAAAAAAAATTTATATAAATTGAAATAGAATCTTTATATCGTCATCTGAAATGCAAAAGAGCGTTATAACCAAAAAACTCAAAATTGAGATTTTAAGGGATATTGGTACAACACATCAAGGCACACGTCTTAACAAATTTTTAGTCACCAGCTTACTCTTTTAGAGACTTATATTTTACTTTTGCCGTTGTAAATCAAATCATAATTTTATTTGGATGATATTGCGAAAAAAAACACTATTAATTCCATTAGGTTTTATTCTCTCCTGTAGAATTTTTAAATGTGATGATAGGCTCTTTTGCATTTTAGTTGACGATATGTACAAATGTATATACCATGTATTCAATCGAGCATTTGAGACTTCAACTACTAATTCTTGTGAATGTGTATTATGACAGAAAATAGGTTTTGAACACAAGATTTTCTGTAGTCAAGGCGCCTTGACTATTTTAGATTTTTGTAATGGCCAGCCACCAACGATAAAAATTTAGTCTATTACAATGCATTGTATCAACGACTGCAAATCCGGGCATGCTAGTCATTTGTATAAAATAATTTGAAGCAAAAGAATTTTGATATTAAAAAAAAAAGAATCACATTAAAAACGAATCATTTCATTCGTGTGTAAAACTGTTGCAAGTCTCAATTGTCAGATAACCCATCATATAATTAAGATGAAAATAAATTAAGTCAAATATAATATTTATAACTAAGATTTATAGCTCTTTTCAATTATTAAGCCGAACACTGAACAACGCTGAATAACGCTCCTAACAACGTAGGAGGGTGCTGTTAGCGTAGACACTAATGCTCACATTTTGATTGCTGAAATATAAAAACAATTCTTAAAAAATTTTCTTTTTGTGCATAAGTTCTTTAATATGGAAACATTTAATTTTAATTGGTTCGTAGGACCAATAGTTTCAACAGCTATAAATCTTAGAACCTTAAAGTTTAAAAAAATACTTTATTTTTATAAATAAATTAAAAATAATTTTTATAATTTAAATAAAGAACATGTTTTTAAGTTTTTCTAAACAATTTAAACAAATTACAAATTTAACAGTATGTATGTGTGTGCGTGTGGCTAATGAAATACAAATTACTATTTCAAAACTAGTATGCATGTACATATAGATACACATATGTATGTATACACATCTACGTATATTACGAAATTACGAAAGATGATAATTCTGCAGCAGATTTTGAAGCCACTTGCTCGTAGCACTGAATACTGCTATTAAAATGTGAATTTGTTTAAATTTTCTTATGAATCACTAAATGTCAAATGTACCTAAAAAAATAAATAAATAGTTAAACAACTAAAAGTTATTAAACTAATTGAAAACATGAATAATTAAAGTTTAATTACACTAATTAAAGATATATGTAAAATTACATATGTAGCTGAACGTTTAAAAAATGTAAATAAAATAATTTCAAATTTAAAAATGTTGCAAAGTACATAAAATAAAAAAAAAATATTTTATAAATAAGGGAAGATTTCAAACAAATATTTTTAACAATAAAATATATAAATTTAAATAATATAGAAGGGCCTAACATTCACACTCCTATCAGATTAATTTTTCAAATAAGTTTCTTAACATTAATAATGATTTCGATTAACAAAAGTGCATTACACTTTTCAGGTTATTTTCAGGTTTTTCGAAGTGCACTAAAATGTCTTTAGAGCGGAACAATAAAGTGCAAATGTTTTAAATGAATAGGGTAAAGTTGAGCTAGAAACGCACTGCTCTCTTTGTGTGAAAAGAAAACACCAACAATTTATTTTGTATTGTAAATAATTGTATATTTCTCTTTAAATTTCTTTTTAACACAGAGAGCAAGTATTTATAGACCGCGCCTAAAAGTACGCAAAATTTTCCACTTTTTGCACAACTTTCGTTCATTGCAGTATGGAAAGTTCTATCGAAATCTGTTCAACAGAAATACAGAAAGAATAAAGAAAAGTGTGAAGGGGCATGGCACGATGCAGTTTAGTTAACAAGTGATTGCATAATTTTTCAAACTGTGAGCAAAGATTTTTATAAATCGGGTGGTCACATTTTTTATCACGATATTGTATCGTTTGGTATGAAACACACGAAATATGATTCTCAATTTTAATGGGCGTGATCTCACCCATTTTAGAACTCAAGATGTAAGAATCGATCTCTTAAAGATACAGAAAATGTAATGTTAAAATTTTATGTGCTTAATACCGCCCACTTTTTAAACAATGGAACCTATTGCACTTTCCCAGCACAAAAATTATTGAAATTTAGAATCATTAAAAGCTGTTGGCAGAAATACATTGTATATTTAGCAACAAATGCTTACAAAACTGCTGCCGAAATGCATAATATACTATTTATAGCAGGATATATGATTAAAAAAATTAATTCACGAGGGTTTGTTTTATAGAATACATAAAGAAAGAAAGAAAAATCAGGCATGATAAAAGCGAAGTTGCAAGTGATTGTCTCCATGACTGTTGTCTCCATTACATAAATGCTTCCAAGTCAGCAATAATTTTTGCTGGTTACCCACAAACATCCACACAAAAAATAGCCCTAAAAACATTACGTCGATAGGTGGCCGGATTTAAAGGTAAAGAAAGTTCCCTGCCTATTGGAGTGCAATTTATTATGGTCCCATTATGATACTTGTTGTGAAAAAACTTTCACGTGATGTAGTGATACAGACCACTATAAACTAACACACTACTTCACTAGACCACCGCGCCTGTAAAGACATTAAAAGAATTAAATGGAGAATTTTCTACTCCTCGTTAAAGACAAATGTTTTTTTAATTGACATCATTTTCTATAAGAATAAATTGTGTGAATAAAACTGCTGATTTCCAACTTAATTACATTTATTTACTTGCTTATTTATTTACATGTTTGCTTACTTTGTTTTTTTATTTATTTACTTTTCTTTTAATTTGCGAAATCTTCCCACTTAACTTAAACTCTTAAACTTGAAATAATACATCATACAATATTTAGTTACACTGATACTTTTCAACTAAGGCAAAGAGAGCTTCACTTATCTACAGACTTTTAAAAAAGCTTTTGAAAGCTGTGCAAAACTGATGCTGTTATAAAAGTTGTTTCATATTTAAACTACACATGGTACAAATCCTCAATTATATAAAATTGAGCCAAATTTTATTTTACATTTTATTAAACTTTACAAAAACAATATACATATAAAAAAACTTGTTAATTATATTTTTCCTATAAAAATTTAACGATTATTGAAAATAATTAAATTAATTTAACTTTAATACAATAAACAATAAAAGAAAGCCAACATTAAACTGTAAAATATAAATATATTTTTCTAAAAATTAAGAACTTTACAAACTCAAGTGAGAAATGGAAATGGAATTTTTAATAAATTTAAATAAAACTTAGAAGAAAAAGTAAAAAAAAAACATGGCTATAAAAATGCTTTTAGGATTATAAAGTTGAACTTCTGCTGCTACATGTAAATAATTTTAAGAATATTATTAAGAAACTAATTAAATTGCTGAAATCGTGACTATCAAGATAATTTCAATATTTAATAAACGTCTGTTCAATTACAAAAAATGCCAAAAATATTTAAATGAAAGGAATTTTCTTTTCTTAAAAAAAAAACTAAAAAGTTGATACTACATTTCTAGGAATTAAAAACAACATACACAAGCAACTGTAAATATATTAAATAAAAATTATAGATTTAAGAATAAAATGTGTTAAGAGCTGGACCAGCTACTCTTTATCGGTCTAAACCCAAAACTACTTCACATAATTATCACAGAGCCACACAGTTAGTTTTAAAACCACAATTTCCTACTTCAATAAATTTTACGTATTATTTTATAATAGCGAATGATTTCGTTGCAAATTACCAGTGCATGTAATATATTTTTTTTGTATTTTTATTTGTGCAAATGTTTTAGCAGGAACATATGTCCTTTAGCAACAAATAATTATTTGAAACGAATGGAATCCATGACTGCATTACAATTAAATCCAAATAAATTTACCACATATTACATCATATTTTTCAGTAATTCAGCTAATTTCATTAGACTTTAAAGAAAGATTTTCGTTGAAGTAAATTTTCTTTATATCATTACAGAACGATATTATAATATTTTACAGAACTATAAATAAGTCATGTATGTAAAGCTTTTTCATTATTTTCTATAGATAGTTGGGCAAAATATATACATATGACTGTGTGTGTGTACCTAATTATTTGAATTAATATTCAACTCATTTCTACCAGCCTACAACAATAAATAATATCTAACTTTCGCGTTTCATTTGTCATGTTTATGTTCCCCCAGAGTAAAACAATTATTTAGTTATAAATTTTTTTCTCAAAGTTCCTATAAATATGCTACAAGTCACATTAATCAAGTTGAACATTAAATTAACTATAATCTCCTGGCCATAACCAACACATACATATCGAAAGACTTATGTAATGTACAAAAAAAAGATTTTCCTTACAATTCTTTTCAATTAATTGCAGTTAAATTATAGCCTACCTTAAAGGATATATTGTTGAGTATAATTAGATATGGTAGTTTTGTTATTAAAATTAGAGAAGCTAAATATATATATTAACTATATATAAATGTTTTGTGTACATAAAAACTTGAGCGTTGAAAGAATTCTAAAAGCAAAAAAATAAATCATAAAATATCTTTAAAATAACATTTTATTCATAAGAGAAAATAGTTTTAAAAAAAATCTATGATATTTATGAAGAAATGTTTTAAGTAAGGTGCAAACAAAATATACAAAAAAAAACTTACGAAATTATGTTACTGAACATAATAAATAGAAATACACAGTAAATACTTATATACACATGTAAGCGATTAGAAAAAAAATTAATGAAAATAATAGAAAGAATTACTTTAAAAGCAAAATAAAAGTTTATTTGTAGTAATAAAAGCAGAAAAAAGAGGAACAGCATTATTGCTGCCTAAAAGTATGCTGCAGCTATTTAAAATAGCAAAAGCCTTACTTTAAGGCATTACTATTTATGCAGTTTACTGTCACTTCATATTCCGCAAGTAAATTTATAAAAAAAAAATTGATATTAAACTAAAATGTTTCGATATTTTTATTTTGACATATTTTCACAAATTTATTTATTAGTAAAAAATTATAAAATAAAGTGCATAGCAAATGTTTAATAAACAATTACATTAACTGGCTGGCCCACGATGTCAAAAGAATTTTTTCATTCGTACAAATACATTTAAAACAAAAACAAATTCTAAAAACTTGTTTTTGTTTTGAATGGAGTTGAACGAATGAAAAAATTCTTTCGATATCATGGGCTTGGAACTTACATTTACATTTAAGAACAATAATTAAGATTCAAAATTATTAAATTTTTCCAACAAAAATATGACATTTTTAAAGCATAATATAGGGCGAATTATAATGTGAACTGCTTATTAAAAATTACAAAGTTACTTATAATTTGATATAAAATAACCTTCAAATAAAAAAGTATATAGTTTAAAATTTTTAATTAAAATAATAAACAAAACACATATTTCTAAACACGAGTTGTTTTATTAGAATAAAAATCACCATATAGGAAGCAGATCATCTAATAACAATCGTGCGAAACAAAACTCTCTTAAGAGTCCATTTGTTTTCATACATCAAATATTACTGTGTGGTACAACTACATCAACATTACGGTTGTCAAAATGTTTGTAATAAAAATTTGTTGAAGTTTAAATTGTATTAAATACCATAATTTTCGCATTTATTATTTTATACATATTAATACATACATACATACCTATATGTTATAGATTTTAGTGTGTAATAATTGAGCCATTGATTTTGAAAGTGAGATAACTTCATTCATAAAAAATACATCTCAATCGTTTAAATTCTGAAATATTTAAGTTATCATTTCTTGTTGAAGCACATAAATTATAAAATAGACTCGTATATTTTACATATATCCTATTTATTTTACATAAATTTTCAGTTTCCAGTCCAATTTTCTCAAACTTACAAAACGACAAACCGAAAATACATTCGATATTTAAAAATTTTAAAATTTTTCTAGACAATGTTAGAAAAAAATCATTTGTTTCTGCGGTAATGCGGTATATAATCTATCTGCATACATAAGTATATCGTTTAATTTTTTGTAAATAATATATTTCACGGTAATCACATTTTTTTTACAGTATTTCGCAAGGCCGTTAACAATGAAACTCGATCCTCATAAGAGGTTACAGTTCTAAAACGTTCAATATAGTCCAACCATGGGCTATCCTTGAAATTTTCTTCTTGGTTGAGATATTCAAGTCGCTGGATTAGACCATGTTCGATAAAGTCATCAAACATCTCATAATAATACGACGCGTATTTAGCTAAACCTGCTTCATCGGCAATTTCTTCCAACAGCTGACGGTCTTCCTCCGACATGTCGCTGCTATAATTAAATTTTAGTAAAATTTCACAGAAATTCCGCAGCAAGTTGTGCAATTCGGTGGTATCGTTGGTGGCTTCATATTCGCTGATATATTCGTTTATATTATCCTCCACCAGTTGCTGCACATTTGAATGTAGTTGCGGAAATTTATTATTGCTCAACACGCCTTCGCCTATGCGAGTGGCACTATTTGCATAAACAACATTAAGTTCGTCGATTTGTTGGTTTATATATCCAGAGATACGCTCTGCAGGTGTTAAAATGACGTAATCAAATTGTTGAAAAGAGTTATAAAAACAAGTATAAGTTCGGCAGCCTTTCATTTCTTCAGCCCAACTGAATAGTTTTTGCCATTGTTGTCTTTCAATTTCCGGTACCTGTTGTTCGAACTCTTCAAATTTGGGTATAAATTTATTTCTGGCAAATTCTATAAAATTACTCTCAAATTGAACTAAGATTTCATCGCAACCAAGTTCTTCAATTAATTGAAAAATATATTGAGAATCCTTATCGGCAGTTGGTTCATGATAATAGCTTAGAATAGTATCGAAAAACATCAAATGCAATTCTTTGGTTAATCCATAACGTGCATAACTGGTATAAATTTCGAGAAATTCTGTTATATTTCTTTTAAATTCCTGTAGCGCAGGCGTCTTAGCCTTTATAACAGTTTTATCCTTTAGTATTTGTTCGCTTATGTCATGAAACTTTATACAAATTTCGGCGGACAATAAATTTATTTCGTCTACATAGAAATTTACTAGTTGACTTCGTTTCAAACTGGTGCTATTGCTCCCGATGGGTATAGACTCAGCTATTAGAATGAGCTTTATTGAAGAAAAAAATTTTGAATACAATTTTAAGAGTTTGTTGGAATAAATTGCTGGCTTACTTGTATTATACCGAGTATAAATATAACAGAGTATAAAAGTTTCATCATGTGAAATAATTCCTTCTTTATCACTTGAAAATTTACGTTACAATGAATTTATCGAGTTTGATAAAATGCATTTTATATGCATAAATTCAAATGAATATTTGTAGCAAATTTATAAATTTTAAAATTTGTGAGTGGCAAAAAAATACAGTGCGGCATGTAGTTGACTTTACACGACATGTTTTTTACATCTACTTTCTAAGTTTCTACAGTCATATGCATGTCTTTGCATGCCTTGCAAAGTTCTCAAGTTAAAAGCATATGCGTTAACAACTTGTTACGCCAAAAACAGCTGATTTATTGACAGATAAATATAGAACAGACTCTTACTGAAATCTCGTTGTTTTAATCATGTAAACCAATATTATATTTTTGGATGTATTAAAAAGATGTTCAGTGTTTGAATATTTTATGAATACTAGATACTCCACGGCGACTTGATGTCTCACTCGGTTTCTGCTGTTAGATCGCAAAGGTTGCCAACTTTGAACTTAGTAATGCTAAAGCACGGTTATAGAGAGTTCTATAAATTATATATACGCTTCGTACAGTAATTTTTACATATAAAGTCACATGAAAATAAATATATATTTCGGATCAAGAAGCAATACATCTTAAGTTTTATCATTTGATTGTAAAACCATGTCGTGTAGTCAGTGTTTATATGAAATGCATATTAGAGATGACATAGTGAATGGCATTTGAATACCGTTGGCGTGATTTGCGTGTCTTAAGAGCTTTTTAATAAACTTTGTTTTATACACAGGACTGCCAAGAAATTATGGGAATTAATAATAAAAATTCATAAAATTTTGAATCCCATTCGGCAACGGAGCAACCAAATTCATCTCTATGAGTTTACAGTTTGATACCGTAAAGCAAATATTTTAAACGTGTCCAGTAAAAATAATCCTGTCTTATTAAATCCCAATAAACCTCTCTACTTCGATAAATTATGCGAGAACTATATTATTTGGCCACTGTCGTATACACTACAAATGTTCACACAAAATTTTAAACTTTCCCCAATTACTTTTTCAAGTACCAAACAAATTTGTATTTAATACGAAGAAAGGAAACTTTATCGCGACCAAAAACAACTGTAGATATTTTCCGATTTTCAAAACTTTCAAACCCATGTATTGTAAAGTTTAGCAATTGGTTAAGTAATTCAAGTCTTTCTTGTTTGCATTTCATAGTCACAATATAAAGTGATGACCATGGAAATTAAAGTGAGCGGCAACCATCCCCAATGAATGAGCAGATATTTAATGAAACCGCATTCAGACTAAATAAAGCGAGTGGTTTTTTTTTCTAATTCTAATTAAAAATATGGATATTTTGCGAGCAAAATCTTTGTCTGCTTGTGTAAAAACAACCCGGCAATATGACTGAGTTTAAGATTATAAAATGTAATACGTAGCAATGGCCTTATCAGATCTTCTGTCAATCAAAAATCTGTGCAATAAAATTGTATTTATTAAGTTCGGTCAACGTATACCATGCCAATTGAAGGCAAACGTAAATGCTACATTGTTTCCATAGAAAATAAGCTAATGAAAGAAAATCTTTTTTCCTCGAATTACTAGATATACATAGATATCAGATGCAAAAGTTTCCTTGACAAACGAGATTTTCTTGTCAAAGTCTTTTCATTTTTTAGATCTATTAAGTAGTAATTAAAATTAAACCTGCATATTCATTCTGTGTTTTTTTTTATTATTTTCTTATATTTGATTTAATGATGACGATTTAAGTGCGATAATTTTGTCATACTTTTACTTTCTTTTTGCAGCCCCCAAAGGTAGGCACATTTTTGTATTTTCACGGAAATCAAACATGTGTTCTATTTCTTCAATAAGAATTTCTGTTCTATGTTTCTGTAATCACTTTTCTACCACAGTATTTCTCAAGCTCATTACCAATGAATGTCGATCCTTATAAGAGGTTACAGTTTGAAAACGTTCAATATAGTCTAGCCAGGCCTTTTCCTTTAACAATTCTTCTTGGTTGAGAGTTGCTCTATGATACTCAAGTTGTTTAATTAGACCACGTTCGATAAAGTCATTGAATTTCTTATAATAATTTAATGTGAATTGAGCTAAACCCGCTTCATTGGCAATTTGTAGCAACAGCTGATGTTCTTCTTCAGACATATCGGTGGCGTCGTAAATTTTGAGTAAAACATTTTCATAGAAATTCTGCATCAGGTTGTGCAATACGGTGGTATCATTGGTGGCTTCATATTCACTGATATACTTGTTTATATTATCCTCCAGCGGTTGCTGCACATTTCGATGTAGTTGCGAAAATTTATTATTGCTTAACACGCCTTTTCCTATGCGAATGGCACTGTTGGCGTAGAAGATATTAAGTTCTTTCAGTTGTTGGTTTATATAACCGAAGATACGCTCCCTAGGTGTGAAAATAACAATGTCAAATGGGTGAAAAGAGTTATAAAAACAAGTATAAGTTCGGCAGTGTTTCATTTCTTCACGCCAATTGAATACGTTTTGCCATTGTGGTCTTTCATTTTCCGGTACCTGCTGTTTGAACTCTTCAAATTTGGGTATAAATTTATTTCTGGCAAATTCTATAAAATTACTCTCAAATCGATCTAGGATTTCATCGTAACCAAGTTTTTCAATTAATTGAAAAATATATTGCGAATCCTTGTCGGCAGTTGGTTGTTGATAATAATAGTTTAGAGTCGTACCGGAAAATATCAAGAGCAGTTCTTTGGTTAATCCATAACGTGCATAACTGGTATAAATTTCTAGAAATTCTGTTATATTTCTTTTAAATTCCTGCAGCAAAGGCGAATTAGCCTTTATAACAGTTTTATCCTTTAGTATTTGTTCACTTATGTTATGAAACTTAATACAAGCTTCGGCTGACAATAAATTTATTTCGTCTACATACAAGTTAATGAGTTGGTTTCTTTTCCATCTAGTGCTATTGCTGCCGCTGGGTATGGGCTCAGCTGTTAGAACCAACTTAATTTGTGAAAGAAAAATATTTTCAATATAACTGTGAGAGTTTGTCGGAATAACTTTTTCACTTACTTGTAATATACCGAAAACAAATATAACAGTGTATAGCAGTCTCATAATTTGAATTCACTCGATCTTAATCACTTGACAACTAATGTTACAATGAATTTATTGAGTTTGGTAAAATGCATTTTATATCAATAAATGCCAATCAATATATTATTGTGTTGTACGGAAATTAATATTTTTAGAAAACTTTTTAATTTCCAATTTCATCAAAGAAATACAGTGCGGTAAACAACAAATATAGTGCGACTTTACACGACTTGTAAGTTTTACATCTGATTTGTAAGTTTCTTGGCTCGTATGTATCTTTGCATGACTGTTCTAAACTACCAACTTAAAAGCATTTCCTTAATGACTTGCATATTGTTGTTATGACGAAATCTTCTGATTTATTGTCATATAAAAATACAGATTCTTATTGAAATTTTGTCGTTTGTCAATTACTGAAGGCCTAGTTAGTCTTTACTTTCTGTTAATATTCTATTTTATGCCCCACTTGAGTTAAATATTAATATATAGTTAATATTTCTGTTGTAACTTGTCAGCTCTTTCCTACAAATAGCGAATTAGCGACAAAACACGAAAGTTTTAAAGAAAAGTTTGACAGACATAAAAAAATAATTAGCAATTGTAATTTCGAGTCAAATTCTGCATTTCGCACAGATGTTCAAAATGCATCACCCGCTTTTGTTTTTATAAGTTAGTATAATTATAACTTATAAACCACAATCACACACTTCAGTATGTTTATCACTTAATTTATACCAGCTGCAATTTCCTGTCACTTGCAATTACAATTACAGATTGAACCGCAACCAAACAGAACAGGACAGAAAAATTAACGACTTGTACAGTTGTTGTATTTACAATAAGCAATCAGCTGATTTATGACAGAACAAGAAGGAAAGACTAATTCTGCCGTTTATGATGTAAACCAATTTTATTTGAAAGATGTCTTAACATGATGTTCAGTGTTTGAATATTTTATGAATACTGGATACTCAAGAGATATTTATGTAAATCTAATATCTCTCCAGATATCTCACTTGGCTTTTGCTTTTCGAACGCAAGCATTGCCAACTTAGGACTCAAAACTGATAAAGCACGAATGTAAGGGATTATTTAAATTATATATATACACGAAATATTCTGAGCTTTTTACATATAATGTCACATGCAAATAGAATAATCTATAAGTGATTAAGGTGCTCACTGCGCAAGCATGTAATAATCCTTCCCTTAATTTCTATTTATTGAATGACAATTACTAGCAAGTTCTACATAATGTCAAGATATTGTAAATGAAGTAGTACGTATCAGATGCATGGAATTATTTTGAAGTCCTAAGCTTTAGCATTTGAATTTAAAACCATGTCGTGTAGTGAGTATTTATATGGTATGCATATTAGAGATGGTATAGTGATTGGCATATGAATTCTGTTTGGGGTGATTTCCGTGTATGAAGAACTTTTTAATAAATTTGGTTTTGCACAGAGGAATGCCAAAAATTATGGTAATTAATAATAAAAATTCACAACATTTTTATTTAAAAAATTATTTAAGCTTTAGGTCTATTATAGTTTCTTTTATTTTTCTTTTATAAACTTTGTGTAGTTTCTTCAGAAAATAAATAGATGCAAAATAATTTAATTAATTTTTGTTTTCACTATAAATACTCGACAGAACATTTTTTGGATGTTAGCCAAGTTTTACTGGAATACTGCTCAGTAATTTCTATGTTAACTGGTGGCGAGCTCAAACAGTACAGATGTGCTTTTGCCAAATACTCTTCGAGATTATCGTGACCTCACATGTTCGATGGAAATTAAGTGAGCGGCAACCATCCCCAATGAATGAGCAGATATTTAATGAAACAGAATTCAGACTAAATAAAGCGAGTGGTTTTTTCTATTACTAATTCTAATTAAAAATATGGATTTTTTGCGACCAAAATGTTTGTCTGCTTGTGTAAAAATAACCCGGCGATGTGACTGAGTTTAAGATTATAAAATGTAATACGTAGCAATGCCCTTATCAGATCTTCAGTCAATCAAAAATCTGTGCAATAAAATTGTATTGTTATTATTAAGTTCGGTCAACGTACACCATGCTAATTGATGGCAAACGTAAATGCTACATTATTTCCATAGAAAATAAGCGAATGAAATAAAGTCTTTTTTCCTCCTATCACTAGATATAGCTATCAGATGCAAAAGTTCCCTTGAAAAGTCAAATTTTCTTGTCAAATTATTTCAATTTCTTTAGATCAATAATTAAATCAATAATAATTTTGTGTTTTCTGTCTATTTGCTTCAATTTGATTTAAAGATGATGATTTAAGTGAGACAAACTTGTTGTACTTGAACTAAAAGAAAATATTAACACATATCCCGATTACTTTTTTCTTGCATCCCCTAAAGTTATGCAAATATTTTTATATTCACTAAGAGCAAACATATGTTTTGCCTATTCTCCCAATAAAAACTACTCCTGTATGTTTCTTCAATCTTTATTGTTCTCAAGTTTTAAAAGAGTGTTTTTAAACGTTTATACTTTTAAATTGTCAACACCAGATATTGTGGTTGGTCACCGACAGTACCTTTGTAGTCAATTTGGTGTTATGACGTATAGACTCTTTCTATACGTGAAAATCAACATAATTACAGTCTTAACTATGGATGGATACTCTGAAGATAAGAGTAGTGTGTACGTTGACTAAAAAACCAAAACGTCCTCCGTTCGAGCCCCCTTTCAGACTGAGCCATAAAAGCATTTCGCATTTTGCATTAGTGTGTCTCCGTGTCAGTTGTTGCTGGAAAGTTTCAATGGCGAAAGCATAGTCACTGGTCACTGAACAGTAACGGCTTCAGCTGTAACCCATTCACCGTCAAAGTAAAATAATTACTACTAAAACAACGTTTCAAAATTTAATACCTCCCCTTGATATCAGAGGCGCTGCAACACTTTTATAACCAAAAACCGTGCAAAAGCAGAGTTGTAAGATAGTGAAACTTCATCATATGTAGGGGTCATCCCCTGAGTGCTGGTCCAAGATAAAAAAAAATTTTATTTGTTATTTTGTTACCGGCAATTTAGTAATATTTTTATTATTCATTCAAGTACGTTATTATTTTTCAACATTTCCACCACCTCAACCATTTTACCCGCAAATGCAAAAGAATTAAATAGTTGTAGAAATGAGATAACAACCGTCAGATTTATTTTTATTTTTTATTTTATTATTAATAACTTGAAGAGTTTCTTTATTCTAGTGTGAGTTTTTTAAAGCCTCCATTTTTGTAAGTGTCCCCTACGATTATCTAAGGATTGTATTCTAAGATATATCTCATCTCTTTTCTCCAAAGTATCCGCCGATTTTAAACGATCAATCAATTGGAATAAAGGATAATGTCTTTGCCACTCTTCTTCCCTGAGAGAAGTCCGGAAATGTTCAAATTCTTTTATGAGATCGTATTTCAAAAAGTTATAGTGGTTGGTTTTATAATTTAAGTAGGGTTCTCCAAAACCATGATCGTCTAAAATTCTTGTTAATAATTTAAGATCTTTTAGTGGTTCCATGGCAATATGGCGCAATAATTGTAGGATTACAAGATAAAACGGTGTTACAATTTCCAATTCATCTCGTTCTCTATAATAGAGCGTCAGCAATTTAATGAAGGCTTGCTTTAAACGGGGATTCAGTTGTAACAATCTGGGATCATGATACACGCCATCGACAAACTTAGTTGTATTATGAACATATATATCATCACATTCATTGTCTGTCGTTGTATGAAACCAAAAAATTTCTCTCTCGGCGTTGAATTATATTTTTTGAAATTGGTAAAATAACACTCGTATTCGTCACAAAGATTTAATTCATTTACCCATTTCAACAATTTTACATCAAATTTTGTCAGATTTGATTTTTTTAAAAGTTTGATTTTTACTTTTTCAAATTTAGGTAGAAAGTCTTCGGACATAAATTGCTTAAATTCACTTTTGTATTTATTGCGGATGCGATTATAACCAAATTTTCTTAGTAATTGTTGTATATAAAGGATATCCTTATTGGCACTGCGTTGCGGATAATAGTAGTCTATCACCATATCTGAAAAAGTTCTCGTCAGTAGTTCGTACAAGCCCTGATGAACATAATGTTTATAAAATGTTTGAAATTGGGTTATATTTTGCTTGAATTGTTGCAGCAAAGGCGTGACAGCTCGTTGTATGCCACGATCTTTAAGCAATTCTTCACATATATTTTTTAATTCTATAGAAATTTCCCGCGCCAGAGAGTTACACTTCCGTTCATAGGCTTTGGCAAGTTGCTTTTCGGGCGGTAGTATATTGAAGCTGTTAGTGGAGACGTGTAAAGAATTTGTACGAGCCAACTGTTGTAAATTTTTAAAAACATAACGACAGTCAATTCATTTATTGAAACTTGTAATATTTGGTTATAAAATTGTTCACTTACTTGTACTATACCAAATAATAGTATAACAGTGTATAAAGGTTTCATTTTCTTTTCTACAATTTATTACAAATGCATTCAAATCTAACGTTTGATTGAGATTATTTAATTTCTAGAAATGCTTTTATATAAAATGAATTGAACATAATGTACAATATATAACGAATATGTAATATACCCTTCATCACAGTGGATCAGAGGCTAATTCTTACAAAATGTATTTGCGAGCACATAATATATTTCTTTAATTTATTCCATCGATTATTTTCGTCGTTCTGCTTATGTGAAGGTCAAATCGAAATTAACAAATTTTAGAAAAATTAGTTATGCAGCTAAATTAAATGAACGACTAGTTTTGAAATCGCTTCCTAATTCCGGTGCCACATATGTGCGGGACCTGGCCTGAGTACTCGTCCAGGAAAAAAAAACATGACCGAAAAATATTTCTCGGTCTTGTATTATTTTTGTAAAGCTCCAATCCAAGTTGGACATAATTTTGAACAGTTTATATTATAATTCTGAAAAATTGTATGTTGCTCAATGTATAAGAAAGAAATTGCAATATATTCGCTATGCTGTCTGTCACCATCAGCCAATTTGGCCCATGCTTAAGTTCTCATAATGTGTACAAAATTGGAGAAAAGCCATTTTTGAAAAGTGTGTCGAAGTTGGGCAGAAAACATGAAATAATCCAACTGACCTAGAAAGATATCGATATACGTAACGTAAAACGTAAAAGTGTAGCAAGCAAACTCCGAAAATAGAAACTATTTTTTGTAATAATCGTACTCAAACGACTGTCCCGGTTATTACGGGCCATTGTCTGATTGGAAGCGATGCCGATAGACTCGGTATTCCCTCACGGGAGCTGTGAGTCGGTGGAGGAGGAGGGGACAGTTGTTCACAGCATGTGCCAGATCTTAGCTCTTGCTACGAAACGGCGGAAGTTCTTTACTTCTCCATCGCTGTCAGTATTCACTGAACTCTCTCATGTGAGAATTGCCGCAATAACGCGTAGTAGTGTCATATGGCGGCTGCCTGATCGCCGGGTGTGAGTAACGTGAGGCATCACAATGGGTCTAACCTCTGGCATAAGTGGGACGTTCTCCTTCGGGTAAGGTCCGCCACTTAACTTAACCTTGTACTAATCTGAAATATTGTTTAAATTTAGTAAAAAAAAACATTGTGAAAAACGACATATAATATTGAAATGTCATGGTACATGGAGAGATTCTTTTTTATGAGACCATAGAGAGTAGACAAAATTCGGAATAACCGCATATCGACCGTTCAGATTATTTTTTTTAATATTCGTTTATACAGAGATAACCAAATTTAATGAGACGTAGAATAGTTATCATGAGCTTGATTCTAAATGATGATGAAAGCGAAATACAAATTATATGTACATATATACATATAATTAATTAAATAGGTATGTAAAATATTTTTCAATTGTTAATTATAAAGGTGACCCTTTAAAAACTTTTTGTGCTGAAAATAGAATCTACATAAAGTTATTTCTTTTTAGCGATCTATTAGATACACGCATCTGTGGTTGGAACACATCTGCAATACTCGTAGTCCTTTGGATATTTTCATTAGAATTTGTAAAATGCCATTAAATAAATAGAAAAGAAAACAAATATGTAGAAAACTATAATGGAAAAGAATTAATTTTTTTTCTTGTATTCGTATAATAACGTAACGTTAATAATAGTGATCCTAAAAGTTAAGAAAGTCGGTATTGTGTAGCACCGGCGAAGTAAAATAATAATAAAAATGGCTACTAAACCGAAGCTTCAGCACTTCTACGAGTATAAACAAAGAACGTGCGAAAGCAGACCTGCAAAATAATTAATTAAGCTTCACCTCCTGTCGTTTCTCCTACTACCCCTTTCCTATAGTTCCCAGAAACTTTGGCGGCGGCCAATTGGTCAATACCACAAGCAGAAGCAAAGTTTTTCATTAAAAAAGAAAATTACAGCAAAAGAGCATCGGGTGATTACTTTTACGTCACCCTGTATGTTGGGTCGGTCCAGAATATGCGAGAAATAACACTGCAGTTGCCAAGATCAAGTTCGATGGATGACTACTTTAGGAAGCTCACTAATTGAGTTTTAGGCGGAACAGATCGTTTCTCAGTGTGTACAGAGGTTTGACTCTGCAATCCACTACTTCCTTGCTAAAGACATCAGCGGAAAAAGCTTATATTTCTTAAGGAGGAATTTTATCACAGGACGACGGTTTCAGTACAGGAAGTTGGTGGCAAAACGAAAGACAATTTTTCGAAATCATTTAACAATAGGATGATATATGTTATATATTATATATAATATATATAATAAAGCTCAATTTATGTTTGAAATAAATTGAAAAATATGAAAATGTATTTGACTTCTCTAAACAACAGTGCTCTCTCTCCCTCCCTCTCTCTCTCTCTTTCTTTCCTTCTCAGCCACTGAAATAAATGAAAAGTAAAACGTTTATCTTTCAGTTTTTTATTTTGAATTCCTTAAAATTTCTAAAACAAATTTAGATCAGGGTAGTCAAATTTAGTTAATATCTCGCTAATATATTCTTGATCGTCTTTAGAATCGGATTCTGTTACTTGCAGCACTATATTGGAAAATATTGCCATTAAAACTTCGTTCAGACCATGGCGCTCATAAAATGGATGAATCTCTAAGAAATCGGTGATATTTGTTTTGAAGTTTTCCATCGCAGATGTATCAGCCTTTTGAACAAGTGCATCCTTTAAGATTTGCTTACTTATATACTTTAAGCGAGAGATATACTTTTTCGTTAACGGGTCTACTTTCTGATCATAAACAACATATTGGTCAGACGAGCCTTCTTCTAATTGTATTCCTCGTATTAACTAAATTAAGAAAATGTTTTATTTCTATTATTTAAGAAACAATATGAATTATTCAGTTACTTGTATTGAAGCCACCAGTAGTATAACAGTGTATAACAGCTTCATGCCTTTTTTCACTTATTTACAAATTAATGCACTGAAATCTTACGTTTAATTGAGTTGAATAATTTTACAGAAATGTTTTTATACGACTGAAATTAAAACTTAAATTGTTATGTATGCAACTGAAGGTGTGTTTGTTTGTATGTTTGCTTGAAATTTTTATAGATAATTAACTAATCTTCTTGCTGACGTAAAGTAAAACATTTACACAACTATTGCAATTAAACAAAAATAATATTTATGGCAGTTTTTGCCATCAATCTTCTTAATTTTGAAAATTTATTAGATTTGAAATAAATTGTGAGCAGATTATTTTATAGGTTTTAATTTCCAAACAACTGAGCGCATTGGATACGGGTTTAACGGATTTTATATGTGATCGTTAGCTTTTGCTATTGGCATTGGTGATACTTCATAAACTATTTCCTTAAAGAAGGAAAAGCTTCAGAAACAATAGAAAGGAATAGGAACTTCAATTATAGTATAAAATTATTAAATATTATATTTTTAAAAACTTTTTTAAGCTAAAAAATCTTTTAATCTTTCTGAACTCTCAAAAAAACTTCGAAAATAAGATAAGTCTTCAAATATGGTAGCACTGCCTCTCACCAACACCTTAACGGTTTTTTTTTCAAACTTAGGGAGAGAGCGTGACAGGAGTGGGGGGAAGAAAGTTTTATTTCCTTTCTGCGATAGTTTATTTCCAATAATGTAGTTATTACAATTTTTCCCAATAAAAAATATATTAAATTTAAGATTACATTTCTATGAGTCATTAATTTAATTTTAAGAGAGTTCATGGCATGGGTGCTGCAGAAAATTCATTTCCGTGTACATTTGCAATCCGCTTAAATACCTCCGCAATTTCCTGCGAATTAGTTGCACGTCTTAAATTCTGGACTTCATTAAAAACAATTTCAAACTCTATCCTTTGTTTTAGGAAAGTTTTATTTTGCACCATTACTTTCAAATAATCATCTTCAATATGTTTTCCAGTTCGAAATTCTACATTTAAACCGAGTTCTTTAAATCCGTTATGATCAAAAATTGTATTTAACAATTGTCGATCTTTCAATGAAATACTGGTGTAATTTTCAAAATCGGGTATGATCAAATTAAATGACATTAACGACAGTGGAATTTGATAACTTTCATTCATGTTTTCATAAATTCTTATAAAGTCTTGTAAATTTCGTGTTAATTGTTGTTGTACAGGAAGGTCAAGTTGTGACAATTGGCGATCTTTTATTGCATTATTGGCAAATATACTAGCGTTGTCGGCGTGCATACTAAATGTCTCAAATAAATCGCGTGAAAATTGCGCCACACTTCGTTCCAACAATGTACGGGACGATTTTTCAAAGTTGTCTAAATAACACTCATACTGAGCACATTCCTTCAACTTATTAATCCACTTTATGAAATCGCTATTTAATTGTGCTCTGGTACTATTTAAGGCCAAAAATTTTGGTAGAAATTTTTCTGAAACAAAATTGGCAAGTTGTGTCTTATAAGTGTCGCGTAATCCATCGTAACCCTGCCCTCGTAGCAACTTTTTTATATAAATAAAGTCCTCATTGGATTTCGCATTGGGATTATAGTAGTCTCTAAGCATTTCTGAAAAGATGGACACCAATGTTGTGTTGTGGCCGAAGCGCACATAGAAAGGATAAGTTTGTTGAAAGTGAGTTATATTTTTTTTTAACTCCTGCATAAAAGATGTAGTAGTATTTTGAAGAATTAGATCGCCCAATACTGCCTCAGTTATATTATTTAGCTTGACAGAAATTTCTTTAGCAATTAAAATTAATTCCTCGTCATAGTATTCCACAAGTTGTTTTTCAGCTTCGGTGATGTTTAAAGGTTTTGTTACAACCAGCTACATTTAAGGAAAAAATATTTCACTTTATTTTAATATTTTAACAACAATGTTTCTCTTACTTGTGTTACTCCCAGCACGAGTAGAGTAGTGTATAACAGTTTCATGACTTTTTAAAATTAATGTATCGAAGACTGACGGTGGAATAAACTCATTCACTATGTGCAATTGATTTTATAGGTTTAAATTTATAAAAAAAAAAAACTGAGCGTATTAGATACGGCTATAACGGATTTTATATACCCTGCGACATGAGACTATCAAATTAAAATAATTGAATTAGATTTAAAAAAAAAGAACAACTCTTGTTGGTAATAAATTAAATTTCCAAAATTATGGCAAAGAAATATAATAATTTTTTAATTTTTTTTTATTTAATTTTATTTTCGTGTAACATTGTGTTTTGCTAGCCCAAGGCAACAATATGTCAAGTTAACACTCTCTGGTGTGGAGTGAACACATTATTTTTGTAGCTAAAGGGGAGAGAGAGCCTTATTGCTTATTATTATTTTATTTTAAATGTAAATTTTAAATTACTTCCTTCTGATTAGGGAAGCAAAACATACTGAATGGAAATAATACATTTGTTTTTTTTTCTTGAACTGACACTAAAGGAATGACACCTACGCGTGCAATACATTGCGCTGGAACTAGAATTGTACAATTATAAAAACAAAATTAAAATTTTCCATATTATATTATGTTAATCGGAAAGAGAGAACAATTTGATCAATTCATAGAAAAGTCACAAGAAAATATCAGTTGCATCGAAAATATAGAAAATTCAATTACTATTCGACTCAAAAATTTACAAGAATGGCATGGAGTAACAATAATCATAACAATGTTTATTTACAAAATTTAAAAGCGGTTCGATTTCAAATCTAACAAAAATAATGCAAATATTTCTTGTAGGGTGCAGAATATTCAGCACTACTGCAAGTTAACCTTTGATTTAATTTTGTCTGTATAGATTTGTAATATGGCGATAATAATCACATCAGAATTCTAGAAAAGATATGTACATATATGAATACTAGTATGAATCGAATTTCTGCAGAAACATAAAATACAAATAAAAAATAGAAAAGTTAGAAAAATTAAATAGATTTATTCGAATAAAAAAATATTTGTTGTATAAAATAATTTTTACTTGGTTTTTCCTGTTTGTATACTAGGTAATTCTCAAAGATTTTTTGCGACTTTTATATATAGACATGTGAAATTTTTTAGCTATTTCAAAAATTTGGTTAAAGGTCTACTGACGAGTTGGTGTAAAACCAACTAAATGTACATATGGACAATATATGCGCATTTCACCAAACAATTGTTTATAAGTCACACCTTATTCCCATTTACGCTCTTTAATATTAGTCGTCCATGAGATAGCAACGACCCAACATGTTTTGTAGCAGCCTTGATATTTTTTCGAATACGTGTGTAACAAAACTGATTTAATACATATTTTGCTTTTACAAAACTGCCGTAAAAGTAGAAGATCTTGTTTGAGTTTTCGTGTATACAATTTTTACTTTTAATTTTAAAATATTGGCGCAGCTAACACTGAATTTGGTGGAATTAGTTTACTAGATAATATCGAAAAATTTGATGTACATAGATTTTGTTGTTTAAAAATTTTACCAAGTATGCAAGTAGCAAATTCAGTGTGAACTGCATTATTATACAATTTCTTGCGATTAAATTTTAATAAAAACCTTTGCGTTCAGTTTTGCCTGTCACTGTATTTCAAAATACTGCTGCAAAATTTTGTTCGGCACCTATTTTTAACTACACCACATTTAATTTCAATCAAATGTCTCTCAAAAAAACATCGAAAATAAGATAAGTCTTCAAATATGGTAACACTGGCTCTCACCAACACCTTAACGGTTTTTCTTTCAAACTTAGTGAGTGAGCGTGAGAGAGGGAGGAAGAGAGTTTTATTTCCTCTCTGCGATAGTTTATTTCTAACAATGGAGGTATTACAATTTTTCTCATTAAAAAATATATTAAATTTCAGATTAAATTTCTATGAGTCATTAACTTAATTTTAAGAGAGTTCATGGCATGATTGCTATTGATAATTCTTTTCCATGTACATTTGCAATCCGCTTAAATACCTCCGCAATATCCTGCGAATTTTTTGCACGTCTTAAATTCTCGACTTCATCCAAAACAATTTGATACTCTATCCTTTGTTTTAGGTAAGTTTTGTTTCTCATCAATACTTTCAAATAATCATCTTCAGTATGTTTTCCATTTGGAAATTCTACATTTAAACCGAGTTCTTTGTAGCCGTTATGGTCGAAAATTGTATTTAATAATTGTCGATCTTTCAATGAAATACTAGTGTAATTTTCAAAGTCGGGTATGATCAAATTAAAAGAGATTAAACAAGTTAAAACTTGATAACTTTCATTCATGTTTTCATAAATTTTTATAAAATCTTGTAAATTTCTTGTTAATTGTTGTTGTACAGGGAGGTCGAGTTGTGATAATTGGGGATCCTTTATTGCATTTTTGGCAAATATGCTGGCGTTGTTTACTTGCAAAAAAATCGCCTCAAATACATCGCGTGAAATTTCCGCAAAAATTCGATCCAAAAATGTTCGGGACGATTTTTCAAAGTTGTCTAAATAACACTCATACTGAGCACATTCCTTCAACTTATTAATCCACTTTATGAAATCGCTATTTAATTGTGCTCTGGTACTATTTAAGGCCAAAAATTTTGGTAGAAATTTTTCAGAAACAAAATTGGCAAGTTGTGTCTTATAAGTGTCGCGTAAACCATCGTAACCCTGCCCTCTTAACAACTTTTTTATGTAAATGAAGTCTTCATTGGATTTCGCATTGGGATTATAGTAGTCTCTAAGCATTTCTGAAAAGATGGACACCAATGTTGTGTTGTGGCCAAAACGCACATAGAAAGGATAAGTTTGTTGAAAGTGGGTTATATTTTCCTTGAAGTCCTGCATGAAAGATGTATTAGCCTTTTGGACGAGTAGATCGCTCAATACTGCCTCAGTTATATCATTTAGCTTGACAGAAATTTCTTTAGCAATTAAAATTAATTCCTGGTCATAGTATTCCACAAGTTGTTTTTCAGCTTCGGTGATGTTTAAAGGTTTTGTTACAACCAGCTACATTTAAGGAAAAAATATTTCACTTAATTTTAATATTTTAACAAAAATGTTTCTCTTACATGTGTTATGTGGACGAGTAGAACAGTGTTTAATAGTTTCATGATCTTCCGAACTGTACTTTTGTATGGATGACTGATGTTGAAGTAAATAGTTTCAGTGTGAGGAGGTGATTTTATACGTTTTCATGTTAAAACGAAAAGAGAACGCTACATACAGCGTTATCAACATTAAAATTTTAAAAACCACTGAAACGGTGAAAAAGCGCGTCATTAAAAAAGCACTGCATTTGTTTGTGTTAATTTAACAAAATCGTTTATTTAATTAAATTGTTTGTAACTCCCAGTTACCCAGTACGAAATTTTTATTTCAGAAATTTCGAGTTTATAGATTTAATAATGAAATATTTTCTATACGTTCTATAAAATCCTCTTTTTAACTAACGCCAAGTTGCAATAATGGGCCTAATTAGAATAATATATCAAATGTCCACAAACACTTCCCATATTTTTTAGTACCAGAACACTTACAATGACAGCATTGTTGTCGGCCATCATTATGGCCGGAATGTTGTTTCTCTTTAAAAAAAAAAAATTCCTTTCTAATCAGCATGAAGTATTAAAAATCTTTCGGAGGCAGATATAGGAGGAAATATTTCATATAGATAAAAACTTTTCCCTGGAGCGTTAGACGAATCTTTACACTATTTTTGCTATTTTTTAAAGGCTCATTATATATACGATTAGAAACAGCTGAGTTTTTTTCTATTTTCTTAATTTAAATCCTAAATATTAATCATTGAGATAAGCCGATTAATTAATTGGAAAGTTCATTTCAATTTCTTTCTTAGAATGAAGAGGTATAATTTTTGCTGATAACATTGTTTTATAAATTAAAAGCCAAAACAAAATGTTTAGCATGCAATTTTAAATTGCCCGCATTTAGTTTAAACTAAACATTTTGTAACGGCAATCGAATAGCTATGTATGAACGTATTGTGTGTAAGTTTGTGTGCTTTTAATATATTCTAGCTGAGCTCTACCTACCTATTTAGCTGCTTTGTTTGAAAATAGTCTAAGACGTTTTGTAATTGTTATCTTTGAAATGAAAATATGTGTATTCGTTATATGAAATCAAAAAACCGTCAGTTACAAAATATGCATTTAAAATCGTTCCTTTGAGAAAATTTTATAAACCCAAGTGGATGCGGAAAATTTAGTTAGAGCCGGTTGACACACATCAACTGTGATACGTTAAGTCTTGAGGTTTCGGGAAAGGGGGACGATGAAAAGAGGTGCCACATTAACCGTGACCGTTAATTTTAAATGTATTCCTTCTTTTGTCATCCATAATATACGCCACAAAATGTGAAGCAAGCAAAATTTTATGATAAAAAAAGTTTCCGCGTATGAAACTCAAGTTTAAAATACAATTAAAAAGACCTGATCAAGTAAACCTGAATGGGGTGTGAATCAGGCGTTAGAAAAATCTACTGCAATTTTATTTCATTACTTAATTTTTTCGTTGTAAAACTACTGTACGTGAGAGGGCTGCCAGATAAAATTTTCCAAAAATCGCCAAAACACTGATCAAATAAAGGGTGATTTGTTAACCGTTCGGGTTTTGCAAATTAAAAAAAAAATAACATAAAATTTGAAAAAGTGAATGAAATATGTATAGGGACCGATATCGGTGAGCTCCAATTTTGTCATACTGTTTGCCAATGGCATCTGTAATGTTGTCTGCCAGGACTGGAATTGTGCCTGGCTTTTCCATATACACGAGTGGGAAAAATAGTCTAGTAGGGTCAAATCGAATGGGTGTTAATGGACTGCTTTAAAACGAGAGATTGATTGCTCTGTAAACTCACTTCTCAATAGGCTCAATAGGCACATGCCTGTGGCCAAAAAAAAAAGCAGAACTAAATGGCGGACAATTTTAAAGTTCAAATTAATTTTTGAATAATATTTATTGGCTTCCACTGCAACTGCTGTATTTTAAGTTTACAATCGAAGTTGATATTTCAGTTTCCAGAACGTTTAGCCAATAAATCTGTGTTACCTTTATGTCGATATGGAATTTCCAATAACTAATGAATATTTATTGAAATACTAACTCCTTTATTAATCAATGATTTTGATGCATTTATTTATTTTTTTGCCGAGCACAGAATCTTGAATTTGTTTTGCAAATAAATCTTTGTAAGTTAGTAAGAGTGATTTTAAATTGGAAAAAGGCCTTTAGAGGTTATCACATCAAATGTTTCAAACATTTACTATAAAATCTTAATTATTTTCTATAGATATACGCGTAGGTACTATGTATGTGTATAATACAGGGTGTCCAAAATGAGCGAAGGGGTTTGAGTTCAAAGAGCCATGGTGTCACTCGCAGTGTGCGCTGTGGCTCCATCCATGTTTGGAACCACACATGTGGATGGTTTCCAATGGCTGGCCTCAAAAAACTTTTTAATATTGTTCGATATCCAACACCAGCGATGGAAACGGCAACACCATGTTGGTTGGCCAATTATTATTTGCGATGAAAAACCGCCCCAAAACGGTACATTCAGTGTAATTCTCGCTGTTGCTCTACTCTTGGATTTTCCGTAGCCCTTTTTGACTTTTCACGAACCCATTCAATTAGAAATGGGCTTTGTCGCTCATAATTAAATTATGCATAGAATCATGATTTTCTTCTGAAATAAAGTTCAACGATTTAAGCCCGTTGTTCAATTGTGTACTCTTTCATTTTAAATACGCCAAGTCTTCATTACAAAATACTGAACACAAAGAAAATAAAAAAATTTTAATAAAAAAGTTATAAGGAATTTACAACACCTTCGCTCCTTTTGGGACACTCTGTACTATGCAAAGTGCTTGCGAAATGATTTTTCCTTCCTACTATTCACGCTTAAAAGTTACCCCTACACGATGTCAGTCGATTGTAAATTTGTAGAAAGAATATAAAATTTAAATTTCAGAACTTTTCAGGGGATTTCTTTGCATAAGTTATGAATTATTTCTCAGAATGTTGCTATAAGGAGTTAGTGTTGTCCTTATAGGTTTTGAACCCATGACTAGAAAGTCAACAGTATACAATGACAGCGTTTATTAATTAAATTAATAACAGATACTGCACGTCAGCCGTACAATGTTAATAATAAACACTTACTACACTAATTACATTCGTAATTTTATATTCAAAATAACAACTAAATAAAGGGTGTTTTTTTTTAAACCGATGGAAGTTTAAATTGTAAAAAATAACACAAAAAATTCGAATTTTATAAAAAAAAATTCATTCGAAAGATGAAAACATGGTATTAAAATTAGAGTTAGGGAACACATCTCGGAGTAGGGTCACGCAGAAGTTCCTCGGTCTGAGTGACCTAATGCAAAGATGTGCTACCAAGGTTGAGTAGTTAGGCTGATACTGTTTTCATCTGGGTTCCGGCACATAAGGAGATGAATTGGGGTGAAGTATGTAGTACACCGTCTTAAAAAGCCGAGGCACTTACATGCTTCCTTTGAAACCTGAAAAATGTGCTGAGTCTATCGACCATCACACTGGATTTTCATGCCAAGAAAATTAAAATTCCTCAATGTTTATACCGCCCATAATTACAGATGAGGCGGCGTGAACGTGCTTCAATCTATTCATCATGATTTCCCAGAGTATACTGATCAATATCAAATGAAAAAAGTGAGCGCAGTCGACAGTTCGTTTGCCAGTCAACCTTAAGTTCAATTGGGCTAAGAAAAAACACACCCTACAAAAACTACTTTTCAATATAAATGCTGGAACGAAAATTGTTTCACGTATTCTACAAACAGGCAGTTAATTTGGTTTTGAAAATCAAATGCGATAAATAAATTCTGGGAAAAAAAAAATTATAATTGTTTTTATTAGCATAAATTAAACACAATTACAAACCATTTGATAATTATTTTTGATTTACATAAATATATACATACGTATACAAAGATGTACGTACGTTCATACGTTCTCTATTGGCTCTATTCCTCTTCATATAAAATGAAAAACTGCTCAAAAGCTGCAACTTTGTCATCAAAGTTATTTGCATTTTTTAAGTTGGTTACCCATTTGATTATATTTTTGCCAGTATTGCCCTCTTCCTTATTTAAATCATCCTTAAGGTCGTCAAACTTTTTCTGAAATTTATCCACTAATCGACTAAGCATATCCATAAGATCATTATCCAAATCCTCAGAGCCATATTTACGCAGCAGTTTCAATATTAATTTATCATCATCATCTAATGAATCTGCGGCCAATTCATAGTAATCAGAAGTTGTATTCGAATACAGTTCCACTAAGATGAAAAGGTCCTCAAGGCCCTCGCATGAAGCAAATTTCTCTTCGAATTCCGTTAAATTGCGTTTGAATTGCATGATTTTAGCGGATTGCGAATTTGCAATTTTCGAATTTTTTAACAAGTGATCGCTAATATTTTTCGAATTTGTAACATATTCCAAGGCAAGCTCCTGAAAAGCTTTTAAGGTAAATTTCAGCAATTGATTTGAAGCACTGTCACTTTCTGTAGGTTCTATATCACTCGATATGCTTTTCTGATGACATACATCCTGAACGTTTGCGTTTTCGGGTGTAGGCTTTGCCAGGCAAATCTGTTAAATTACAAAAGAAAATAAAATTATGCGAAAGAACTCCCCTTTATTTTTTTCTTTTTGTAATAAAATTTTAAAACTTACCTGCACAAAAATTGCTGAAACTATAAAAGCTCTCCATAAAATGTTCATTATCGTCTGTTAGCTGTTTTGTAATCTTCACTCTCGAATGGTTTTAACACAAATAATTAACTGATTAGAAAACAAATCGAACAAATAGTAATTAAATCAGATTCAATTTTTATTTCCGTAACTACAGTGCTCACGAATACTTCGTTAGAAAAATAATACATTAGTTTATAGTTAAAATCTAATTGCGGCTTATAAATTTCACATTCATACGAAACAGGTTTCACACACTACAATATTTATTAGAATATTTTGCTCTGTCTAGGCCTGCAGTAATTTAAGTAAAAAAAAATTAATATAAATATACTGTTGCCATGAGATTTCCATACAAAAAGCCAATGAAAAAAATTTTTTTCTGTTTAGCGTTCATACTGTGATCTTTCTTAGATATACGAGTATATCTATGCAATATATGTATGTACATATATAAGGATATACAATGATGTATATCTAAGAGTACAGAGGATATACGAGTATATCTATGCAATATATGTATGTACATATATAAGGATATACAATGATGTATATCTAAGAGTACAGAGGAGGAGGCTTCGAACTACAAAATAGTGAAAGATTTCTCTGACGTGTTTTGACGGGAAGGAGTTATGTTCTATTAAAGGCCCTTATTACCTGTGTCCATTTTTTTTTGACTGATTTTATTTAGTGCCAACAAAATTCTGAGCTATTTGGCTAAAATTGCTTTTCCAAATCGCCCGACTTGCCAAAAAAAAAAAAAACAGATGCATTGTTAGTACACATAACCTTACTTTTTGACACACATGTCATATTTGGCAAATCGTGCGATTGTGTAGGATAGTGAATCACGGCCTTAAGTAGGAAATTTTCGGTTACGTTTGACGTTTTAAAAAAAAATATTTTTTTTAATTCCTAAGACACACAAAACCTTAATTTTTCTAGTAACTCGTGAGTTGCAAAAATATAAAAAATTTCTTTTGTTTAAAAATCTCTTAAAACAAAAAATTTCTAGTAATTGAAAAAAAGAAAATTACGAAACAAATTTAAATTTTAGCAAAATACTGAGAAATTTCATTTTGGATCACCCCGTTCGCTGTAATATAGTCTAAATGGAGTTATAACTTTTTGGCAGCCCAGGTTCACTGGTGTTTAATTTCAAATGAGCAACACAACTTTAAAAATGATGAGCACAAAAAATATGATTTTTGGCCGCTTTCTCAAAATATGGTCCACTTGCGCCGTTCAGCTGCTCCCCTACAAAAGTATGGGACAATAGCTGAGAATATCGCAGCTATGGCTGAAGATGTCGCTGAGCGATGATAACCGACTCTATCCTTCCCCAACTGGCTGATTCGGTACTGGAGAACATGTGCCTCCACAACAGAAATTCTGAAGGCTGTATTTTCGGCATTGGTCAGTTGCACTGACTGGCGACATCGCCCAATTTAACCATACTAGACTTCTTTTTGTGGGGTTTCTTAAAATCTCCAATATATGTCAGCGAGCCACAGACTCTTAAAGTCCTCAAAGAAGCCTTCCGTCAGAAATGCGGGAACTTATCGCCGGAAGTTCTGCCAAGCGTGATGCAAAATGCCTTAAATTCTACCCGTACGCTCATCAATTCTAGTGGCCGATATGATTTTGTCAACTTAAGCTGGATTCACCCATGATGTCCGCACAAAATTTTTTTTATATGAAGTTTGACGGCTCTCTTCAAGAGAGAAAATATTTTGTGCGAACAGCTCTCAGCTTAAATTGGTTTAATTTTATATTTTGTCCAGACAAACTTGAACTGAGTTGCCAATAAGTAAAATTTGTCATCTCAAAGCTGAATTGAATTGTCCATTTACATAAAATTTGCACAATTTTGTTTCGTATTGCAATTCAAAGTGTATGCAAAATGGAAAATAATAATTTAATTGCTCAAAAGCTTATCGAGGAAATGAAGAAGCCTGGAAGGGAGTGTATGTATGATATTACAAAACCATTGTTTACATACGGCAGCATTGATTGTCCAGACAAAATGTTCGAAATGGGTGAATCGTCCTTCAGAAAACTCTCACTAAAATAACTTTTGTCCGCACAACATTTTTGTCCGCACAACATGGGTGAATCCCGCTTTAATCAAGAAAAAAGTTACACGCCAATTGAACACAATGAAAAAGCAAAACTAACTACCAGGCCGACGACATCGAAAGATCTTCTTCATTCGTTCACCTATATTTGAAACAAAAACAATATTTTACAAGTTGTTTTAAATTTTTAATGTATTTGTACGAATGAAAAAATTCGTTCGTAATCGTTTGCCAGGCAGTTACGTAGAATAGCCAGATGCCTATTTGCTTCTCTGCTAGAGCTGCCCATAAAAATAAGTACCGGTATGGACTAAATTAACAATAGACGATCTATCAGCAAATTGTGTTTATTATTACTCAGTCTATAGCACTTTGATAACCTCGCTTTGATAAAATAAAAAACTACTGGACTAGCACTCCTAATCTCTCACTGTCTCTCGCTCACTACCTCCCGCTGTCCTAATTAAAATTATGTTACTCATTTAACACACATGAGATGTGTTTAAATTCAATATGAGCGAGGTGATGTAGACGATACTATGTTCACTAATAATCAGGTTATCAATGTGGCTTTTCCTATAAATATGCTTTTCATGAAAACCGAAAGACGGACACTTATTGTTTTTATTTTAGACTTGAATGCGATGCAATGCACCGGAACTAGGAAGGGATAAATAGAGGAATGCTTATTCGCAGCTGGATCTAAACAATCCAAAATCGTAGTTGACGGGGAAGGCTGCTGCAAGAAGATATTTATTATATATACATACGAAGACTACGAACCTCTGCACGACAGCTAAAGTCGTCTTGCAGTTTCTGACAATCACAGCCGTGCAACTGACCTCGCAACAGCCATCTGTGTTTCTAACCTCAAAAAGCTTCTGCCAAATTGCCAATTGTCATTTCATTTAAAACAATGCTGAAGTGGTCAGTGGCAGCAGACTCGTAGAAGTTTCTGAAATTTTTGTAAAAAATTCTTTGACATTCTATACGTGTTTATTTATTGCATCGCATTCGATTTGATCACTTCGAGGGCTGACCATCAAAATATACATTTTATGTGCATTGCGAGCTGGGTATGTCTGCTAGAATATGTGTATATGTTCATCAACATCAATATATGTACGTATTCTAACGAAAATTTAACCAACACCAACACTAAAAAAAGAAAAAAATTTTGTCATTATTCTGAGAGCATACAATCCCAGATTTTTTATAGAGCTGGTAATTGAGATGTGCATACATTAGTATATTCGTGGTCTTGCCATAAACTATATAAAAGAAAACTCTAAAAAAGCAAATTAGTTACTTCTTTCTGTTCGCAGTCTAAAGTAAAGCCCCACGATGATTGGAAAAAATTTGCTAATTATTTTATTAATCTCGGTGTCCCTGTACCAAGTAAGTTATGCCGCTTAATACTACTTCAAGTAAGCAAATAATAACTTTATATGCCAACAGACCTCGTGGGCTAAGCCCAACGCCGTTGAGGACTTGTGTCAAATGAAAATTAAATATCCAGAAATTCAACCCTCTGAAAAGGATCATTCGCTACCACCTTCAACACAATTGCTGAAGTTCACATCGTATGGTTTGGAGAAGTTGACACAGAAATACGCTCAAGGGGCTAAAGTCATCAGTGAACAATTGTTAAAGAATGACGAAATTGTAAATTCAAAATCAAGCAAAATCGTGGAGTTTAAACAAAATTTGACGAAATTCGAAGAGAACTATGCCACATGCGATGGTCTTGATGCATTATTCGATCTAGCCGAATCATATTCCAATACCACTTCATTCTATCTTGAAAAAGACGAGGCTGCATTTGACACCGATTCGAAATTCATTTTAGGTCTTTTGAAAAAATACAAATCGGACGAATTGGATAGAGAATTTGAAAAATACTTTGATGTATTTGTTGTAGATTTCGAAAAGAAATTTGATCATCTTAAGAACGATTTGAGCAAAGAGGAGGGTAAAATTAGCAAGAAAGTAACAGATTGGTTTGCTAACTTTAAGACACTCAAAAGCTACGATGATAAAATCGTGGCCTTTGAAGAATATTTTGAACTCTATGACTGATTAATTTATGTCAAATAAAAATTATATATTTTGCACACTTCAAATTCGTGTGTTGCTCTTTCTTAAATTCTAAAGTAGTGTGCGGCAGAAAAATATACATTTGTAGTCTCTAGAAAATAAATGGTAACTTCAAAGTAGGGTTTGTCAGAAGAAGAGAGATTAAAAGTGCTAAAAGTTTTTATAACATGGGCTTTTATTAATATAAATAAAAGAAACTGTTTACATTTCAAATATCAGTAGATATTTAATAAATATTCATAATTTGATGAATTTAAATCAGTTTCCTATCATAATTTACAGACATCATCGCACTTGATCAACAAGAAGGTATTAACTCAAAATTTTACAAGCCAAAAACTATTTTTCTTTACATTTGAATTGCATTTGAAAATCCAAATAGTTCATGATTTTCTGAAATTAAAAAGTAATAATATGAAATATTTACGGTACAGTCAGACCGCGATAATTCGTACCCCGTTAATTGGAAATAAACGACTGGTTCCTTGAGAAAAATTCTTTGATTCCTAATAATTCCATACATTTTAGTCCCCATGTTAATTCGTATTTTTTTGCAGTTCAAAGTCTGAGGAAATCCTTATGAATTGTACTTAATTGTCATAAACCTGTTATAAATCCTTTAAAAATTCTAATCCAATGTTAAAAAAAAAATAAAATTACAAAAGCAATATTTTTCAACAGTGTTTTTTAGCAATAACCGAAATTTGTTGTTCCCTCAAATTAGTTTATTTGCTGTTTTACTGGAGGTGAGTATGACGTAGAAATGCTTAGAACAAATACTCAACTATTATAATTTTACAATATAAGTTTAGCAATTGATAAGAGAGAAAAAAAATTATATATTAATTCTTCTTGTTTTTTGACCTCTTTTTATGTTAATTACACTAATTATTTAAGCTGCAGGTCCTCTTGATATATGTAATATTTATTTTTATACGATTTTTCGCTACTCCTTTGTGTACCTTCTTCAGGAAATAATGAAACAATGTTTTTTTTTGGGAATTTAAAAAAAAAAATATTTTTTCATTATAAACAAAAACCAATGTCAAATTATTTTGACAACGTACAATGATTTTTGGTTGTTGTTGTTGTTGTACTACTAAGTTTACCTGGTTTGAATTCGCCTTGTACATAATTATGCATGATTGAACTACAAATAAAATTTGCTTGATTAAAATTGTTCAATGGAACTTTAAATGGCACGTATAACTGTTGGTTTGTAAAGTTTGAGGGTTTTCCGATTTTTTAAATTTCTCCAGGTTTTGTTTATTTGCAGAGCACTTCTGCCCCGAAATAACTTTCTAACATCCATATGTATTTGTGGCAATGTGAAAGAGTATCTTAAGTCAACTTATGCATGTAAGTGATTTTTAGAATTAAAATTTATTTATATACTTTATATTTTATAATGGGCTAGACCATGGGAACGATCCAAGGTCTATTAATTATTGCTTAAGGAATATAATTTAAAAAAAAAAAAACATTAGTTACGGCCTTTCTAAATTAAGGTAACGACATGTTTGTATGGACATATGTACGTGACAAATTAAAATCATTTTCTTCATTTAATTATTTTCATTGTAGCATTTTCATTTTCGATCGTTAGCTAAGCCAGTTTTAAAAACTCAACGAAAGCTTCAAATTTTTCTTTAAAACCTGTTAAAGTATCATACTTTTCGCACCAATCCAGCAATGGCTTCTCCACCGTTGCTCTAAACTCTTGGAGAGTTTTGAAGAAATTCTCCTTAAAAGTATTAAAATCGGTGGTGAATTTGTCGCATACAACTTTGCAATTGTATTTGTTCAAAATGCCCAAAAGAAATGTTGTGTCTGGTGTGATCCTGTCCCCGGAAAGTTCATAGTAATAAGTGAAATTAGCGTAAATATCTAAGATATCTTGTGTATAAATATGACCCTGAGCGGTATCATATTTTTCAACAAATGCGGTTACATTGTTTTTGAAATCCACAACAGCTGGTTTCACGTTGACCACCACAGACGCATCTTTCAGTACATGACGGCTGACGTTGACAGCATTTTGAGCGAACTGTCTTCCCAAGGGCACAAAATGCTCGAATGTGTATATGAAAAGTTTTTGTGAAGAAGTTTTGATTTCTTCTTCCGATGATTCCTTCGAAGTGCTGCTGCCATCGAGTGTATTAGCCAAAGCGCTCTATCAATTATTTATAACTTTTAATTAAGAAAGATTTCTGTTTTTCATTAACAACCTGTATCAATAGCAATATTATAAATATACTAAAGTTTTTATATGCAGCCATTTTTGTATTTCTTATTCGATAATTTCTCAAGTACTAATTATACTGTTATTAAATAAAAGTATTTTATAATTGAAAAATTATACTGCTTTAATTAATTTTTCATTTGTAGAGAGGTTATCAAAATATTAACTGACCTTCTATTTAAGACATTAATGCCTTTTTTACTGATTAACTTAAAGAACATAAAGTAAGCGGGCCAGCTCGCAGAGAAAGAAAGCAGAAAGTAAGAAAACTGCTCAAATTTTGCTGGGAGGAATCTGAGAAGTGTCACACTTGGGTTCGATTCAAAGTACCCGACTTTAAAAAGTGAATATCAAATAACTTCGTCGTTTGTGGATCAAATTCCAAAATTTTTTTTTCAACACCAAAAAATACCCGTTAAATTGGTGGCGGTAGCGAAGCACATCGGGTTAATCTAGTATATATATACATGTGTATATGGATGTTTTTAGTTTGCTGGGGTTCTGCCTGAACAGCAGTTTCTTATAAGAAAAATATGTTTGTGTATCACCACATTTTATGAGAAATGAATATGTCAGATATTGTTGCGTGTAGACAATGTGTGAACAAATTTATACCATTTAAATACAACTCTGTGGGTAGTTACTACTGGTTACCTGATGTCGCTGCTATTTTTGACAGCTGTCATTTCACAGCACATTTCCGTTTCTTTCTACTGACAACAACGCAAGATGAAGTAAGTGCTTTTACTATTTTGGAATTTCGGACAAAAAAAAATTTTTTAATTATTAAAACCATCACGAAGTGCTAACAATAAAAAACCTTCGGAATAATTTTTGTTTTTTACAAATTAACTGACAAATATGAAATTTCTTTGTGCATCAAATGATTAATGGCGATAAAAATTGTTTTTATTTTGCAGAATCGGTTTGTGTTCATTCAGTGGGTACAAAATATACCCCGGTCATGGCAAGACCATGGTTAAAATTGATGGCAAGGTAAGTGTTATTTTCCTTTATTAATTTAATTATCGCTATTAACAGCAGTGCTTTGTTTTGCATTTTTAGACTTTCACTTTCTTGGACAAGAAATGCGAGCGCTCCTACTTGATGAAACGTAATCCCCGTAAGGTTACATGGACTGTCTTGTATCGCCGAAAGCACCGTAAGGGTATTGAAGAAGAAGCCACTAAGAAGCGTACACGCAGAACACAAAAATTCCAACGCGCTATTGTCGGTGCTTCCTTGGCTGAAATTATGGCTAAACGTAATGTAAAGCCTGAAGTTCGTCGTGCCCAGCGCGAACAAGCCATCAAAGTGGCCAAAGAACAGAAACGTGCCGTCAAGGCAGCCAAAAAGGCCACACAGCCTGCCCAACCTAAAGCAAAAGCTGCTCCCAAACAAAAAGCTGCCAAAGTCCAACAAAAGGCTGCCCCCAGGGTTGGTGGTAAACGGTAAACAGCTGCTATAAGCTGTTAGTCATAAGATTGCTTTAAACATGCACCCTTTATTTGTGAAGTAATACGTTTTCATTTTAATACAATAACAAAAAAGTGTTTAGTGTTAATAACAAACAGCAAAATGTAAAATTTCGTGAATAGAAAAAAACTAAATATTAATAAAAAAAAATCTATGCGATTGTTTAAATTCGTATAGTGTAAAAAACAATGAGTTCGGTTTTTTTATACAAAAGATGCTGGGATAATTGGGTAATAAGAAATTAACTCTCACAGGCTTTTAGAATCTCCTTGGTGGAAAATATTAATCGAGTAAATTTACCAACATATGAATATTTGCAAATAAAAAAGCTGCTGGATATTTTTACAGGACTGGCGACCGGTCTGGCTACAACTGTTGACTATGGTAGCCTATGGATACAATTGTACACATTATTTGTTTTTGATATTTCGACAAGCAACTCTCTGATCTTGATTACCAGAATTGTGAATTCTCATGAAAAAAATTTCTGGTGAGAAGAAATCTGTGTTCGAGCTACATGTTTGCTGAATTTAAGAAGTCTATTTTAGAGAAATAACTCAACTTATCAAGCCATAGTGTGAAGCAGAAATAGATGGTGAAGTGATAAAAAAGAATAGAGCTTCGATTAATCAGTCCTGTCTGTATTTTGCGAATTATTACAGCAGACTGCATATTTATACTTGTGTGTGCTATAGTTGAAAACTGAAAATTTATTATTCACAGGACACATGAAATATACAGTAAGTACAGTACATATTGAATAAAGAGGTGTTCGAACATACCAGATAAGACGACGTTGACGATCAGCAACAACTGAAAATAAAGGCAAATATCGATTTACAAATGGAACTCATGTAGAAGATATATTATAAAATACCTGATAATACACTTCGTTCATAAATTGCACGTTCCAGATGCCGCAATAAACAAAACAGGTTCCGGGACGACTGATCACGTTAGTCACAAGTTTTGTCAATTTGTCTAATGAATCCCTATTGATCGCTATTGTTTCAACTAACCCCATTTACTTGTGTCATTCCAGTACTACAATAATCTACAGGCACAGGCAGTTTAATATGCTTGGCTATTGCCCCTGCAGTCGGTACATAACCTATAACTTTACTACAAAGAATAGACACTAAATATTGGTACATAGCCTATAACTTCAATTACTACAATGAAGAGGATCTAAATATTGGAGTAGCTAGAAATTTACAAATTTACTGTGCGGTCCTTGCTTATTCCATCAAACACTAACTCCTCAACAGAATACCTAACTCTTCGCGCATGCATATGCGCAAGGTTGCAGCTCCTAACTCGCTCGGCGCCTAAAGGCTGTTTTTTGGTCGTTCCCTTTACATTTACACATAATCACACAAAACTCTTCGATTTTTATTAACACTTGACTTTATTTTTATATTTTTCTCATTGATTTTAAGCACTTTGCAGATTTTGTGCAATTTTCTTCATTTAGACACACATACACCAGTACATTCATTTACATGCAAAAGCTTTTATCTTCTTCTGCTTGATATTTCAAGGAAAACACTAACACTTCACTATTTTCCATAACACAACCGATCAAATTTTCAATATATCAAATTACATTTACAAGTTTTACAATTAATATAATAACAATTTTGTTTTGTACACATATATATATAGTGAAAATTTTACTAGCGTTGGTAAAGAAAACGCGCGGAAACTGACTAACAACAAAAAACCAAAAATAAAGTTTGACAGCAAAACATGTTGCCAGATTTTCCAATTGAACAAAAATATGTCAAACATTTTTCCAACAAGTCTGGGCATATTTTTTGAAACTCGAATTCCCGGGCGTATAATTAATAACGTTCCACGGGAAACACAAGTAATTTTCACCCCATATCCGGCAGCTGCAGTGTTGCAATCTATAAGTGGCTACACATTTTATTGATTGAAATGTCTGGCTAAGTGGAATGCCGCTAAATAACTTTATTTATTGGATACTCGTTAATTTTGAATAAAATATATAAAAAAAATATGTTGTAATATATTTAAAAAAAAAAATTCAGCAACAATAAACACATTGGAAAATAAATATTAAATGATAAAAAAGCACCCCACCCCTTTCCAAGGAATATTAAGGCAGAAACATGTCTTACATGAAAAGTACAAAAAATAAACTCTTAACGGTTTAATAATTGTGAAAAAAATAAATAAATAAAAGTTTAAAGGCTTTTCATCTTAAATATAGTTAATTGCAAATACTTACTAGCTAAGAAATTACAATAAATAAATGAAACTTAACATTTTGTTAGAAATGTTGCCGAAAAAAATTTCGTAATTTTATTCAATTAAAAATAGGAATGTTTTAATAAAGAACGATTATATTTTAATAACACTTAGAAAAGAATTTACTAATGTTTTTAAACGAAATTCTTCTGTATAGAAAGATTAAATCTTTAAAAAAATTTTGTTTAAATATAATAAAAAGGACTAATGCAATTATTTATAAAAAAAATACTAGGAGTAATTAGTACAATAATTATATAAAAATAGAGAGTCACACTTATTATTGTTGGTACGTTTATAATACAAATAAAAGTCCGAGTATGTATGTAGGTGGGCGAATGGGGCATACAATTTATTGTAATCACAATTCTTCGCGCTGTTCTTGTTTAGGAGCTTTACTATTTTTCTCCATAAAGGATATAAAATCATCACTTTTACGTCCACCATTATAGTCAGATTTTGTCTTAAAGTATGAAAAGTACTTAATTGTTGGATAGCCACGTATTTCGTGTTGTGTACAGGTACTTGTATCACGGGTACAATCAACAGCCGCTAAAATCATACGTGGATCTTCTTTCAATGCCTTGGCAGCTGCATTAAATTCAGGCTTCGTGCTTTTGCAATGACCACACCCTGGAAAATTTACCATAATATATCAATATATTTTATAATATTAGTTATACTTACATGGCGCATAAAACATGACCAATGCATGCTTTTTCCTTTTCAAAGTACTAGCAAATGTTTGGTCATTGAGAAATAAAACGTCCGTTTCTTCCTCTTCCCAGGATTTTTCTGGTGGTGGTGGTGGTGGAGGTTCTTTTGGGTCTTTCATAAATTCAATAATTTTTACAGCATCTCTTACATTCACATCAAATTTAAATTGTCCATTGACAAAATATTTGATTGTAGGATAACCATTTACTTTAAATTGTTCCGCTATAGAACTTTCCTTAGTTGCATCTAAGGCCGCTAGAACTCCAGGAATGTTTTTTTGTTTCATTTCAACAGCCGCCTTTTCATACTCCGGTTTCATGCGTTTACAGTGACCACACCAGGGAGCATAGAACATTATTAAAACTGACTTTTCATCTTTTAAAGCGGGTTCAAAATTTTGTTTAGTTAAATGTACAATTTCTGAGTTTGTATCGGCAGACCAATCATTATCTTTGGGTTTTTTCAATGGTGCCGCAGAAGGATCTTTCATAAATGCAACTATACCATCCTTATTGTTGTCACCATCATAGGTTTGCTTCATTTTTCCGTTCTCAAAATATGTAATAGTTGGAAAACCTACAGATAACAGGTGGGAGTAAGACAAATAGGTTAGCGATTTACCACTAAACTTACCTGTTATATTATATGTTCGTCTGGCCAAAACATTAGCTTGTCTTTCCACATCCATTGCAGCTAAAACGTAGCCATCATTTTTCAGTTCTGTAGCTGCCTTGGAAAAATCCGGTTTTAAACGCTTACAGAAACCACACCATGGTACATAAAACATTATTAACATGGGGCGGGAATCTTTCTTTAAATGCTTAGCAAAACTAAGAAAATCCGTAAAGTGTATAACATCTTTTCCAATAGGATCTTCTTCCCATGGCAAATCACCCGCCGGATCTCTCATAAAATTCACCATAGATGTAACACTCATTTGGCGCTCGTAGTCTTTATGAAAATCACCATCTTTATAGTGTTTTAAGACAAAAGGACTAGGGCTTACTTTGAATTTTTTGCATAATTTTTTTTTCTCTGTGTGAGAACAATCCATCAAGACCATTGTGCCAGTACCTTTTACTATTTCTGCAGCCTCTTTAAATACTTTTATCTGTTCAGCCGATTTTTTCGTATTGCTTGTGTATAAAACCAATACATTCGTTTTGGTACGCAACAGTTTTTTAAAATCTTTATATTCTGTAATATCATCGATGATGGCATTTGTTTTTCCATTTAATTTGCCGGAAGCGTTTTTCAATGTGATCGCCAATAATACTAAATACTGAAAGATATTTCTTAAATGAATTTTTAAATTTTCTGCATATATTGCTACTCACTACTATTATAATCTTATTATATTGCATTTTAAAAAATATATGCCATTTATCACACTTTTATAACAACAAGAACGTTTTTTCGAAAAGATTACCACAAATCACCATAAAACCAAAGAAATTTTTATGCCGTGTTATTTTTTCATTTTCTCTTTTTTGATGACGTTTCTCGTATTGCAATGTGTGGGTTTCTAAAAGGGCTTCTATAATGTGGCCAGACCACTAAAATATTTCATTACAAAATGTCATCCTCATGAAATTAATATTTATTATATCGCGAAGTCAAATCTATATATATGATTTGAGCAATTTTATATGTTTTTTTTTAATAAAAATGAAAAGCACAATAACATAAATTAAACAAATTGTGAACAATTACACGATAACTTGTGGCTAATCTAATATCGAACTACCTTACCTTGTTTTGATTCTAAATACATCTCTAGCAAATTTCTTATATTAACACTGATTGCTATTTTTAATTTGATATAATTTTATTTCAAAAACAAAATTTTTTTTACAAAATATTAAAATTTCCTGAAGATGCTAACAGATGGTTTGCGAAATATTCAAGCAAATAGAAAATTTTTAATAAACAATTCTTTAAGTTTTAAAAAGAAATTTATTATAAAAATAAGGTTAAAAAACCTTTGACTTAATTTTTGAAAACGTTTGAAAACTAACTAAAATTTATCACAAATAATTGAGAATAGTGAATATGCAAATTTTAAAAATAAAAAAAGCTTTACGAAAATTTCACCATATATATTCCTTTTTTTATCTTGCATATTTCAATATAAAACAATGTGGTATTACTTAAAATCAACTCTGCTTATTTTGGGACGACGAATAAGTACCTGTGAAAATCAACACTGGCATCAAACGGCGTTGATTTTCTTTTTTAAAAACAACTGAATTTCTTTGATGTACAACTACAAGCTCACTTTCTTTTATTAAAGAAAAATAACACTAAGCAAAGAAAAACGCAATAAGAGAAAGGTGCAAAATTAAATAAATAATTATCGAAACGCAGGAAAAGTTAAATTATAGTGAAGAATATTAATTATTTTGGTGGAACTTTGAAAAAAAATTACGATTGATATATTACGCAAAACAAAACTAAAGGTGAGTAAACCAAAAAAAGGATAAGTGAAAAATAAAAATGACGCGGGCACAACAGGGATATTTAAAGGTGAATGTTGAATTAGCAAATGGTAACAAACTGTATTTAAAAAATACATTATATGTACCAATCGTAAAGCAGCTTTGGTACTGTGGCTCTGGCCTTAAGATTATCTCTCGCGTCATTGTAAATATTTTTGAAGTGCGGTCGGAGAGCTATCTTGGTTTGTCCTCCGAGAGTTTTGCGTCTTGCTCCCACAAGTTTATGGATTTGCCACAACTAGCTGTACACTTTACAGTTCTTTTTGAAATCTCGTTTTATATGTTACTTAAATCAGTCACAACACAGTTTTAAACTGCTGTTAAAATCTTGGCATATGGTCTCAGCCTCTGCGTTCATTTTTGTGCAATTATAAAAAAATTAATAATATTTATATGTATGTATTTTAGGAGAATATGACTCCGGCTCATACAGATTCTCCTTTAAGGCGTTCTGAGGTGGGCATATTTCGTGATGGGCAACAGAACATCACCATAAACGACGATGAAGAGGAGCGACGGCAAGCTAGGCGTATAACATTGTTGGCAGACAATAGTACGACAGACTCGTCCACATTTGAAGAAAATGAGACGCTTAAAAAGTGTTTGGAAATCTACAATGGCAATAAGTTAAGCAAAGAGAACGCATGGTCACTTTCGCTTATCGATACGTTGTCAACTTTGTTGGAAAGGCATCATAAATCCTTAAATAATTTTAAGGTAAATTTTAATCAGGCAGTATAAAATACGTTTTGTTGTCATTATTACTTTTTTTTTATTTTATTGTAGGTAGCGGGCTCATCCTTAGAGGCTTCTTCCAAGGTTTACAGTTTAAGAGTAGATTCTATACATTCAGATGTTTTGCGTATGTCAGCAGGTTTAAATGCTCAGAAGTATAAAGAAAGACATATAGATGACAATGATGAAGATGATGGTGCGGAAAATGAAGTCGCCACAGGCGGAGATGGCAGTAACGATCCAAATGCTAGTGCTGCAGGATTAGAGGGCGGTGAAAAACAAATACAAAAACCAAAAGCGAAAAAGCAACGTAAAAACATATCGACAGTAACCAAAAATAAGGATACTCTTAATGCTCGCTTGGATACAGTTCCATTGCAAGATCCGGTTTTTGGGAAATTAAATTCCACAGTGGGTTCTATTAACTCTTCAAATCGTTTAATGAACAATATACTATTAACCACGGATTCTGAGTTACGCTTACGAACCACTTTTCTTATTTGGGATGGCAGTACATTGCCAAACTGTGATTATACCGAAGAAATTGAATTATGGTCGGAAAATCAAGTTGGAATGGCACCCTGTGATCGATTGTTTAAAATTAATCGTCCCGAGGATATACAACTGCGTTCTTTGCATACTGGTTATATCATTAGTGATGCACCAGAGGAAAAAGACGATGACAAACGCTCCAGATTAGATAGTATGAACTCAGATTTCGATGATGGGGGTCCGGCGACTGGTGGAGATTTGTGCGATATGGCTCCATTTTCCAATACCAATGAAGTGGGCATGGCTTTCGATATCAATGCTGAATGTGAACCAATGCCAACATTAAGCCAACAAATCCCAATAATAGACGTCAACTATGAAGAGTTGGATGATTTGACTACAGGTAATCAATGTTATAAAATTATTACAGACTTTGCTTTTCAAAAATATACAATAGATATCAAATCTCTTATTATATTTTTCTCAATGGCTAAACAATTTTTCTTTTTGTTTCAGAGGAACGCACAGCCATTAATAACTGTCGCGGATTGCGCAAGGCCCCAATAGTTATAGAAGATTTGAGACCGGTTGATGCCAGTTCAAAGTTGGAGTATTCATATCGTCCAATGGACAAAATTTCCCAATTTTGGGCAGGGCCCTCACATTGGAAATTTAAACGATCTCGAAATGTACGCCCTAGCTTGGCCGAGCAACAGCAGACCGCAGATGCGTGCAATCTAAATCAAAGAAAGAAAAAAACAAAAAGAGCTTTGGACAGAAGACAGTCAAAACAACTGAAATTTGGAGAATTCCATGATGACCTGTTCGTAAATTACGATGAGAATTTCAAGGATCGCAAGGCCAATATACAAAAGAAATGGGATCAGCGTAAACTAAAACTGCCGGTAGATTTGCGTTTAGACGTGAATAGATTTTTATTTTACACACTGTCTCCGGGCATACCCGTGCACATGAAGCAAGTTGAACATATGGGCGTTACAATATGCGATGAGTCTGAAGAACCATTGCCAAATAACATGGTTAATATGGCAGCAGATGATCACTTCGGGGGCGATGATGATGATGATATGATGGCTCATAATGATATACCCATGGACGATGAAAATTTCGCACCTGAAGTTTGCAATGTGGCTATGGAGATTGATAGCGAACACACCAATCCATTAAATAGAAATAAAGATAATGGCAATGACACGATATTAGAAATTGCGTCAGTGTTTGAAGGCGCACCCAGCCAAGTTACAAAGATTATTGTACCTTTTGCTAAGCGAGCCAAAGTGATTGATATGAAAAGTCTTAAACGATGTTGTACAGCACTGGTAACGAGACAGTTGCATCGGCCGGTTGATAATAACTTACTACCTGAGCATCCTATACCCAAAGAAGAGGAATACCAAAATGGCGTCGCCAGTTTTCGAGACGTTTATGAACATTTGCCAGAATTGTTAACGCCAAGCATGTGTGAGGCGTTGTCGCCCTCTATAGCATTTTATTCTATCTTACATTTAGCTAATGAACATAATCTGCGTTTAATACCACAAAACGATCTTAAAGATTTCACAATACGCAAATTGACGGAATAGCTTATACTAAAATTTTCGTATATTTTATTTATATTTTTTAGAAGAAATTCTCCAATATTGTTTTGAATTCAATAATACATACATACATAAATATAACATCAAAAACCCATCAAAATTTTAAAATAATAGTAGCTATTTTAAATTTGTGTAAGGTGTAAGATAATTATGATTAAGGCTAGAAACATAAGCGGTATTCACTGTTCGCAGTAAATTACTATTTTACAACTTTTAGATATTGTAGCTTTAATAAATCAATATATACTAAAGTTGCAAGATCTACAATGTCTATACTGCGGACTATGAATTGTGTTATATATATATATGAAGAAAAAGTTTGAAATTTAAATAAACAAAGTATTTCAATTAGCAATACACTTTAAAATGTAATAAAATATTTAATTTTCCACAACATAAAACGGTAACACGGGCATACCTACATTCTATTTATTTATTACTTGGCGTATGAAAACACAATGTATTTTAAATTATATAATTTTTCATACAAACACTGACTCGGCTTTGCATTTTAGAAAATATGCCTACCCCTAAAAAATTCCATTGTGTGAGTAAATGTGTATTAACTTTTCTATAACCCTGCAGAAATCGCGGCTGCTCCACTCACGCATGTAAAGTATACTCCATAAGGGACTACGACTAGTCCAAAAGTAACCAAAATGTATAAAATACACGTGTTCCCTTTAACATTGCGATGTCCTAGGTGAGGACCATATACTCCAGGCATGCATTACATCAGAGTAATCCCAAAACTACTCTATGTCACTACTCGGCGCATTATCAGCAGAAAATTGAACACGAATTAAACACGATGCCTTAAAGCATACAGTCGTTAAAATACGAACACTTGTTGGTCAGCAATAAGCTCTTGCTTGAAAATAACATGGTCCATGCCTGCATTACATGGGACCATTTCGTAACTACTCGTTTTTAACTAATATGGATCATGTAATCCACTAATTTCTGCAGGGAAGGACTTATTTGTAAATATAAAAAAAAAAATTTTTTAAATTTTCTGTAATTTTTCTAAAAACATAAAATAAAGTACAGTTGCCAAACTGCGTGTATACATATTACATATGTATGTATGTATGTGCATATCGTTTGTTTCATGGAGAAACGCCATAACAACACAATTGTAACTATAGGAAAAAAAAAAAAAACAAGAGAAACTTACTATACATAGCAATTATCTGAATGTAAATGCTTGTAAAACCGTCATATTTTAGACTATTACATTAACTTTTTTATAATAAGATGTATTTGGGTGAAATAAATAGGAATTTCTAAAAGAAAAACAATTTCGATAAAATTCGAGTTAGGGGCTGTCTATATTAATATATAGCATTAATTGAGTCCTAAAATTTATAATTCGATCATCAGAGAAATCGAATGTACTGTAAACCATGTATGTTATTAGTATATACATCATCCATTGAATTAATGATTATTGGTCATACTGTGAATATAAATATTGCATCCAAACTGTGTTAATGCCTTCAATAATGTGTAGTTTTTTTTTCACATACACGAACCACGAAACAATACTAATGGTATAGAAAATGCAGCTCTGGATTTGTTAATTTTAATTAGTTTATTTGGATTGTGCAATTCCCGACAGTTGACAAAATGTTGTATTACCGCAAATATATAAAAAAAATAAAAATTAATTAGCAATATTTGGCTAAAAAATGCATAATATTTTAAATAAATGAGTATGGTGCTTCTGATATATGCAAGTATTTTGCTAAATATAAAGTTGAAAGCGTTAAATTGCATGAAATGTTTCGCCTTTTGGTTGTGACAAGAAAATATGAAGAAAGTGTTAAAAGTGTTATGAAATAAATAAAGTGTTTAGCTTTAAAATTGTTGTCAAAATAAGTATGTAATTCCTTTTTAAGAGAAATAAGGTGAGTTTAATACGTATGAATAAGTTTCTGTATCTCCTCCAATGTGGAGCGTGGTACACTTGAATTTATTTGTTTGTACCATATTCCTTTAGTCCATATGTAATGCCACTATGTTTGTTTCAATGCAAAGAATAATTATTCATCTTAATGAAAATTTGTTGCGGAGGGAACTGTCATTGTATCCACTACTAGTGTCGGTTGTATGTTATAATCTCCACCATGAATGTTGAAGGGGCAATGTGTTCGTCACAGTATGGTTGTTGAGTGATCTGTCGGAAGAATTTGTTTTGGTTAACCAAGTGAACACTCGTATTTTTTAGCAATGGATATGCACATATACATATACACAATTCGTGATTTTCATTGAACTTTTTGGGTTTCTTGGAACTCTCTAGGGATTTTCAATTGCTATTAGAGGAACCAATTGGACACATTAAAAAAATTGATTTGATATTTGCCATGACTATATTTGGGTGAATTAGAAATTGAGTAATTTGTGTTTGGCCTCAGGGAGAAGTGATCTGTGAGTTATTTTTTTGTAATTGTATGTTCTACTTATGTTCAGTTAGAAGAGTAGTAGGCTGTATTTTTATTATTTATTAGTTTAGGAATCGTTCTGTTAGGAAATATAGAATACAAATAGTGAATATAATCAAGGGCTGGCGATACTTGTTATATTTATGATGCACGGGTAGAGCGAGGGTGCCTGATAACTTCTGGCGGTGATCATGGGCAGAATATACATATATGAAATGTAAAATTCGAGAAAATGTTGCACAGAAGTGCGAGTTTTGAAAAAAAGAAAAATAAATAATTTCAGACTGCGACAAAACCCAAATAAAAAAATAAAAACGACAATTTTTGAAAAAAAGAAAAAAAGCGCAACAGGCAGTCAATCTTTTATAGAAGAAAAATAAATCTAAAGAGGAAATATAGTAATCTGTGTGGACAGGGTCAACCTCGGAAAAAAATCAACCACCAACCACCAGCCGAGCCACCAGGAACATATAGCCCCGAAAGATTCGACCAGGTGAAGACGGAAAATTTTTATATAACCGAGTAAAACTCCCTGGGAGGAAAAACCAAAAAAGTGAGAATATTTATTAAGGATAGTTTTTTTTTTAATATTTAAATGCATAATTATAGTTATGTTTTTTTTTTAATGGAATTTGTATTACTCTTTTTTCTCAAGTTTTTTTCGTACTTTTTATTTTCGCTTATAAAATCGCTCATTTAATTATGCAAACCCAAAAATTTGTGAGGACATGCATTTTTCCGATAATCAATAAAAAAAATCAATTTAAAATTTTTGTTATTTTCTTATGTAAATATGTAAATACATACTTGCCAATTTGCCTCTGTAATGCCAGCTGTGCTGCTGAGGCTTCAAATTAAATTTTGTAATATAATTATTTTGTTTAACGAAAATAAATAAAAAAAAAACACTAAAAAACGCACTATGCAACCAGAAAATATCAAAATATTTTGATATGTTTGAAACCGCGAATACAACACGAATTGAAACCATAAATATCACTACTAAACTTCGAAACTTGCTTAGTTGTATAAACATTTGCATCGTCTGTAGCCAGCATAAAACGTAACCGTTGTGTTCAACAACATGTTAAGTTGTAACGATATTTGTATTTTTTCCCATTCAATATATCACAACAGTACGCACGGATTTGAAGTAGGCATTTCACATTTCTATGGCAGTTTGGAATTTTAAATTTAGTTTGGACGACTTTATTATCAACTCTATTGGCACATAGTACATGCTAATGTATTTATGTATGTTCAATGTACATGCACATGCATGCCCGAAGGAATGTGTGCCATAAAAGTGGTAGAATAAAATTAAAAACAACAACCTACTTACGACAAAATAAACAGAAGCACACAGATGTTTGAAAATGTTGCTTTAGCACAAAAACATGTAACCAACTAATATTGCTCTGCAGTTGCACTAAATAAACACTTTGCCATTATAACGAAATGTAAATAAAACGAATTAGAAACTCCATGTAACAGGTGAGAGAGTCAGCAGAAAAAAAAACACATGTTGAAACGTACAATTTGCATATGCGGTAGATTTTAACGAGGCCATTATAAAGTTAATTATAAGCAACAATAAAAACTTTGTTGGCTTGTTTTTTGAACTCGTTCTTTAATTCTGAAACACATACACACACACCCTTACCCACGTTTAACGACTGACTTACGTTAGTGTTTGTTACTAGTAAATTTTATTTGGTTCTCTTTCAACTGAGCACTCGGTACTACTTGTTTATTTTATAACACAGGTACATATACATATATTTAGCCAATCCACAAAGTATTCTATTGCTTCATATATTTTATATATAAATATTATATATACGACAATACTATTTTGTTAGCTGTGTTTTTTCAGTGTGCTGTTTAGTCAACTGTTTGATTTGGCGGTTAATCGCACTACGCATTACCGAGAAAACTAGTTTTTTGACCGAACGGCGTGTTGAGTGGCGATGGGTAGGTAGTTAGCACGTTGGTTCGAACCCAGTATTCGACTAACTCATAAAAACACTTCCCCTTTTTCTAATGTGCATTATTGTGGGTTCCCCGATAGCCCTTTCTTTACCTTCATAGCCAGCAACCTGCCGACCTAACATAACAATGGGCTTTTGTATCAGTCGTTGTGTGAAAGTTTCACTGGCGAAGGCGAAGGAATAAACTCCCTGCAGAGGTCTTTCCTGTTACTTTTGACGTGAGAGGGTTCAACTCGAATGACCATAAATACTACTCCCTCTATCCTCTCTCGTAAAACTGTATTTACAAGTTCCGGCATGGTTCATTGTATGTGTAGGGGTAATCCACTGAGTGCTGGCCCGAGAAAAAATAATTAAAACTTTGTTACTTATCACTTTAGAAGACTTTGTGAATCGGCTAATTATCTTGAAGCTCTTGTATAACAATGGGTACTAAATTTACATGTCCATACATATCATGGCAATACACATTTAAAATATTGAATAACATAAAGAAATTTTAAAACTTTAAAATTTTAAGAAATCTGAAATTCGTAGTGACTTAACATTTTTTTAAATTTGCTACACGTGTCAGTTCTCCATAAACTACTTTCATGTTTTGTTTCTAAAAGTAAATTGAAATAGAAGAAGAATTTTTTTAAGTTTTGATTTTAAAGCTCTAAATTTTTATTCAATATACACATGTGTGCAATTCGAATTCCTGCTAGTGCAGCAACCAAACGCCGAATGACTCGTACTGCATTTATAAGTATCTCTTGATTTTATTATAACACTGATCTAGAAGAAGCTGAAATAGAAGTAATTATATATTTTATAGGGCAACTGTTTATTCATTTGTAATTGCAGTTTTCGTGGCTTATATTGGTGACGTGAGAAAAAAGAACTTCTTTAATGCACATCAAACTCATTGTTGTAATGAAGTTTCAAAGCAATTTCATATAATTCTACAGACTTACATAAACCTTAAAATAGTAATTATAATCTCTCCCATTTAATCACTTTATTAAGTGCATTCAGGAGCTCTTTTTACATCTTTATCTCATGTTTGTGTTAAACGTACTGTGATATTTGAAACTCATTGTAAAAATTTCTATGTATGAGGGGATGTAAATATGTACATATGTATGTATTTGGGGTTGTGGGCCTGCATGTGAAAAAGTCAACAGATGTTTTTTTCCTTTTTTTTTGTGGAAGTGTAAGAAAAGTTATCGTTGCCATTTTTGAGGTATTTAATTTTGAGCAACCCAAAAAACATGTTTTTCATATTTAAATTTTTGTAAGAAATATTTTTTTTTAAAAGAATAAGACGTATGTGGGTATATATGCGAATGTAGAGGTTATTTACATGCACATAAATACATACATATATTTGCATAATTGTGAAAGGATTTCGATTTTGAAAGAATGGTTTGCTTGAACATTTTTTGTTATAAATTTCCTTGGTAAAGTTTTTACAGAAGTTAAAAAAAAATTAAACCCATTTACATTTTTTGTTGGGGAATAAAATATAAATTAAAAACAAAACTAGCAACAAAAAGAAAGCCAAAACTTACTACGAGACCTCAAATTTCCTGGGCATGTATGGACATAAGTATGGATATAGCATAATGTTTGGAAATGCCATTCATATATACATACATATGTACAAATATAGGGTGGCACAAAAGGAGCTATATGGTTTAAATGGTTTATAACTTTTTTATTTATGCGATTATTATAATTTATTTATTTTTTAAATACAGTTTTTTCTGCTTCGCACATACCTACGTGCTCTTTTTTAGCATATTTTCCATAACTTTTCGCAAAATTTCGGGTGTAATGGCCATGATTTCATTTCGAATGTTTCATAATTAATTCCCCAAGTCTTCTTCATAAAATGCTGAAAAAAAAGCAAAGAAAAAATAATAATTAAAAAAGTTATAAAAAATTTAAACCATATAGCTCCTTTTGTGCCACTCTGTAAATACCTGCAGGAAATGACAATAGTAAAACTGTACTGTATTTACTACTGACTCAGTCATTAGCACTAGTGACTTGTTATACTCCAGGCAATGTCATTGAAAATCTTGTGGGAAGCTGAAGCAACCGCATCTATTTGCACAACAACAAAATGAGACAAGAAAAATACGTTTTGCAGCTGTAAAGAGATAGATACGTATTCTCTTCTCTCTTATTCTCATCCCAGACGATTTATTGACACCCAGCGACGAACATTGTACACCACATTACATCTCTTTAACGATGCTAACCACACTTTGTGTTCAATGAATGGTAACCTACCAAGTGTACGACGGTAGTGGATGGAATTTATAAAATGAATTTGTTCATCTTTTGTATTCATGTATGGATTCACGCTGTATTCGAAATTGTATTCGAGCTGTATACTATCAATTTACAAAATATGCTGGGCAATACTGAGCCATATGTTCATTCGCTGAGCACTTCACTATATCGCTTACTTTGTGTACAGCTGGAAGGTTATCACTCCACAAATGCGGCAATGCATTTGGAAACGTATACTACGTTCATATATGATATAGTGTGCATTACTGCCTTACATGTGTATATCGGATCATCGCTTCTGTAATCGAAATGTTTGCCCTTGGGCAATGTCATCAAAACCAATCGACAAAAGTGTTGACTTGTGACAATTGGTCCCAGGCAACGGTACCATATATTTTTAAAGAAAAACTATTTATTAAAAAAAAAAAAACTTAATTTTGCAACAAAAAACTTTTTGCCACAATAGTGTCCAAATAATGAAAAATACCTCAAAAATATATAAAATTAGATAAACGAAACAAACAAAAAAAAAATTAATAATAGCAACAACTTATTCTTCCGAACATTTTAAGTAGTTCACCATTTTTTTAGCTGCTGTTGAAGCCTCCGATGTGCTTGCTACGCTATTTTCTCCACTTGCATTGCTTGCTGCTAAAAACTAATAACACCAAAAGAATTATGTAAAACTAAAAATATTCCATTATCCTTACCGTTTCTCTTTAAATATTTATCCAGGCTTTTTTGAAATAGAAACCTTTTTTGAGGGGAAAAAAATACAGGCTTAAAAAACTATAATATTATGAATACGGCACAGTTGTATTAAAGAGGAAATAGGCACATTTAACACTGTTGCAGTAATACGGCGTGAACAATTTTAAGATCGTTTACATTGCATGATAACATCAAATAATATTTTCATCACATATACTGTAAATTAAAAATTAATAAAAAAAACTTGAAAATTTGCATGGATTTCAAACAAACTTAAATTTGAAGCTAAAAACCTAAAATCTTTTTGGCATTTAAAAAAACTGGAAAAAAAGGAAAACTTGTCAATTGGTAACGCTGGTTTCAGGCATCCTACAGAGTAAATACAGCAATCTTTGTTTTTATCTCAGTGTTCCCAATTTCATGAACAATTTTTATGTTACGCCCCTACCCACAGTTCGCCTAAGTAAATAAATTACACACCTCTGCTAACTATAATCCGTATACTGTTAAAAAAAACACGTAACGAAAATTTTCTAAGTTAGTTTTCTTTTTTTGCAACTTCTATTTAAATATTCAAACAGATGAATACTTGCAGGCTCCTCCTCCAGACTTTGTGAAAGTTGAGACGCATGTTTGAAGTTGTTAACACCATTAATCTGGCATTTTAGAAACATATGTTCTAATTAAGACACGGTTGCCCGCAGTCGTTGTTCTCCCCTTTACCCATGACATCGTTTACTTTCATCCCAATCATAGTTTCGGAGAGGCATAAACTCCTCCTAACATCTCTCTGGGTCGTACTTTTGAATAATATATGTGTACATTGGGACACTATTGGCTGAATAGTTAGTGTGTTAACGGTTCAAATCCCCGATCAGATAAAAAGACACGCAACTGCCGAGTTGTACTGTAATGACGTTTTCTTTCCTTCTATCATTTCACCACCTGTCTTTTCACTACCTCTTTTCAAATACTTCCGCTGCATGAATTGTATATGTAGGAGCCATCTTCTGAGCACTGGTCTCAGAGGAGAAAAAAAGTCAGTGCCCTTGGAAGCTTCTTTTCGACACGAAAATTGTGTTAAGTGCCGCTGCCCATTTTTTTCTAAAGACAGAACAACTACACAACATGCGTTCATTCGTCGATAATTGTCATGCGTTTAAAAACTTCACCGTTTGAACATTTTGAAATCTCTTTATCGATCCGGTATAAGTTTGGAATAAATGGTACAAATTATACCCCAGGAGAATTCTTCTTCTTTAGCAATAAAACCCTTTAAGTTTGTTTATTTAATTTATTTTTATTTATTTTATTTATTAATTTTTTGTTGAAGTTAGTTTTTATTTGAGTTTTTCAAAATTAAACTTTTAACATTCTCCATAGACAATATAGTGTTTGTTGGTTTGTTTTGTTTTTTTCTAATTTTGTTTTTTATACATATACGAGTTATTAATTAAATAATTTCATCTGCCCTTCAATAATTCCCTATTTACATTTACAATAAATATATGTATGTATTTAAATATATATGTATATTTATATATATAGTTGCGATTTTATTATAGTTTCTTTTTTTCTTTTTAATGTATATAAACAAAATAGTTAAGTACTTGTTTTCTTTATTTTTTTTTGTTTAATTAATAAATATGTATGTATATATTTTTATAAGTGTATAATTTTATGAAATTGTTATTTATTTTGTTGCAAAATTAAATAATTTAACAGACAATTGGACATACAAATATTGAGATTTTTTTTTTGTTTTGTTTTAAAATTTTACTACTTTTAATGATGGTGTAAATTAAAGAATAAATAATAATAAAATAAAGAATTTAATAAATATTTTCGTTTTTTAGAAAAATAGTTTGTGTGTGTTTTTTTTTTAATCGTTTTCTTAATTATAATACAAACTAGAATATCTGGGTATTATTAAGATTTAGACAAAAAGAGAGAGTAAATTTTGCAAAACGTTTCCAAAGTATTTGGTTTAAGAATTGTAATAATGAGCAACGTTAAAAAAACGCTAAGGCGCGCCCCAAAGTGATACAAATTCAAAATTACATACAAACCCACACAGAATTCTTGGCGTTGCGCTTAATATCGCCAAGCATTAGCGGTAACAGTGCAACCTAAATTAACGACGCAAAGCGCAACATAATTTAGCGCTTAGCTTTTACGCTGAAATAACCCAAACCTAAAATAACATAAATGAGAGCGTTAACATTGCGCCAGAAACAGTAATGTTTAATCACTTTGATTAATAAAAAACTCTAAATAGAAATTTATTTACGCGCTGTCAAAATTGGATTTTCCATTAGCAAAGCATTGACGCCACGTTATTTTGTTTGGTTGCATATATTTTGTAAGTGCATGCGAAATATTGACAGCCAGAAAACGCTTTGCGTCGTAATTTAGGTTGTTTTGTAAACAAAGGGGCAGCTCTATTTCAACGTTGATACATGTGAATTTTGTTTTTTTTTTTGTCACTTATACAAATGTATTTTGTATATGTTTTTTTCTCTCTTTCTGCAACCAGCTTTATAGGAGTATGTTGTGGCTCAGTCAAAATCGGATTTTCCAAACGCTAAGCGTTGCCACCGCGTTATTATTGTTTGCTCCATATAAATTGTACTGGCATGAGAACGTTTGAAAGCTAAACAACGCGCGCCGCTTTTGTGTAGATTTGAGTGTTACGCTTTTAAAGACAGCTTATCGATAAATCAATTTAGCATAGAGAAACTTCCATTTGGAGCAACGCCTTTTTTTATTTGTTGTAAAAGAAAATTCTGCGATTTGTTTTTTGTTTCTCTTTTTTCATCATCTTCTTCTAATTTGATTTCAAAGGGCCAAACTTTATAATTAATTTTTATTTAAATCTTCAATTAATGCTAAAGTATATTTGTTTTTGTTATTTACAAATTCATTATTTTTTGTTTTTTTTTTAATAAATTTATAAAAAAAAGTAATTTCAAACAACAATTTAAAAACATTTTTCTATAACAAAAATTAAATAAAAGTTTTATTCGATTTTTATTTTTGATATTGTTAAAGTTTATGGACTATACTTTTATAAATTTAAATACTTTTAGTTTAATTTAAATATTATATAATTTTTTTTTGCTTTTGTTGTGAATATTTTTCCAAAATTTGTTCTGCCTGCTTATGCATGTGTAAGAAATGTCTGCCTAAATTGAAGTCATTTAATCTCATCCTTTACAAAATCCTTAACTTTAAATAAGAATTTAGTCTTTGTTTTGGGCATCAAACGTTTTCTCGACTTCATTCGAGTTTTCGGTGGCCTTGGTCTGCAAAATAAAATAAGAAAAAATAAAAAAAAAAAATTCATTTTCACCTTGATAATTTTTTTGTTTTCTTTACCTGCGGCTGTAAAGGATTTTTGGTATTAAAGGTGTTGCTTTGCACGGAACTAAGTCGACCACCAGTGCTGCGACCCCAACGCAAACGTAAAGGAGCTGGCTTGCGTATACCTCTTTCAAATTCATCCATATTCTCTTCCAAAGCTGCTGTTGTTGATGCAGATGCTGGCGCTCTCAAAATTAAACCCTCATTGTCTTCGTTGCCATACTTGTTCAAGAACATCAAAAAATCTCTAATTTTTTGTGTATTCATCAGAGAATTATACAGACCATCTTCGTTGTTGGCTAAAGCCACATCATTTCCATCAATATCATTGTCAAATAAATCACGTTCCATTTGATTTTCATATGCTTCGTTCATGATCATGTCCAAGGGACTGTGTAGGGGCATTGAGGGATCACTGCGACGTCCAAAACGTAAACGCAAAGAAGGAGATCGAATGGGCTTTTGATTAACCTCATCAAACCAACGCTTTTCCGCTGTGTGCGTTATAATCTCGGGATCGCTGTGTATACCAAAACGTAATCCGGGATCGTTGCGTCTACCAAAACGTAATCGGCGAGAAGGTGAGCGTTGAGCTTTACGTTCGACCTGATGGTTGGGAAAAACTACCGGCTCCGCATATTCACGTTGCAAGAGATTGTTGTAAAGTGCATTTAGAGAGGCTGTGTGTTACGATAATATAAGAAAATTTCATTTTCAATTCAGATAAATTTTTCATGATTAGAATCTGTGGAAGTTTGCAAATTAAGCCATTCAATATCGTTCGAATTCTCCACTTGAATTCTTTTTCGTTCCATATCGAATGTCATAATCTAGCCAATATTTTGTGTCGTTATATTATTTATTTCAGTTCTTACACTTACCATCGTCGTTTAATATTTCGGCGGTTGTTTGGGACCACAACATTAGGAATCCTCCCAGAAAAAGTGTAGAAATTAATTGACTTTGGAAATACATGGTTTTACAAGATAAATCTGCAATTAAAAAAATATTTACGTTTTCTTTAGAAATAAATAAATTAATAAATGCAACATAAAAAGTTATCGAAAGTTTAACTTTCAGCATATCGTTCCTTGAAATACAAAACTACGCAACTAACAAAAATTTTGAAATTAATTTTGAGTGACGGCTATTTTAATTATAATGCACATTCCCTGTGTAAGGGCTCTCAAGCATACTTTGTCTCTACGCGTATATAACTATATATATTTATATTATATTTTTGTTTTAGTACTATTTCATATAATATACTACATACATAAATGTTTTCCACTATATCTTTCGATGTGGGCAAAGAATTTAAAGGAAAAGCTCACTTCAGTATTCTGTGGAAGGCGTGGTCAAGGGTTGAAAGTGACAGAAAATGCTATTAGGTAGCCACCAATATTTAGTCTTTCTTCGATTTAAATTTACGTCTTTATCCGCAGGGCATGCGCTAATTTTTAGCTGGTTACAGTGTAGCCGTAAAATAATTAAGTATCCGACAAAAAGGCAGTCGACTACATTTGTAAGCTATGCAACTCGTAGCCTGCTGTCTTGAATGTGGTTCATGCTTAAGACTGTGAGATAGTGGGAAAGATTGAGAAAGAGGGGGCGCTTGAGGGCAAATTTGTACGTACTTGAAATTTGTTTTGTTCCCCTTTCTCCTCAAATACATATCTAAATAAATAAGACTAACTGTCCTTTTTTTCTGTTTGGCCGTCTGCAGTAGAAAAACAAGAATAATTTCACTTTCATTCAAATATTTTTTATTTATTAAATTATCGCTTATCGTAAAACGGCGTCAAATAAACATTTTCGCAAATTGCATTTCCTTCTCATCTCTCAGGAATAGACAAAAAATATAAATAAATAAATTTTCATTTTTATTTTTTATATAGCTTACTCCACCACTCGCGTAAAACTTGCAAACATTTCTTTTCACTTTGTTTCTAAAGCAAATAAATCGTATTTATTTTACATTATTTCCTTCTCGTATTTATGCAAATGCAGAAAGCAATACTTCCGGTTGTAAAAAATTCATGCTGAAGAACTTTAACATGTTCTATCTTGACTTGTTGTACTTGAATCTCTCTGGCTGTTTCTGCCGCTTTCAACTAGCACATGTATACCAACACATTTACTGCAATTCGTATAGCAATATCATTACAGCAGAAGTGTTGTATTAAACACTAAAATATAACACTTTCATCATAAAGTGGAAAAGAAGCTGAATTTGTTGAAGAAAAAATTAAAAAAAAAATTTTTTTTTGCAACCATGCAAATGTTTCCAATGTGTGTTTCAAATTCAGAAGTTTCGTATTCTCCTGCATGGCACTACAGAAAAATGTAACCAGAACAATTGCAATAAATACACTTATGCATTGATGATAAGACGCTGATTGGTATGGTGATGTTAAGAAAATACTTACATACGGCAAAAAATACACAAAAAAAAAACCAATTGAAAAACAGAAGCGTGTTTAAGAGCAAATGTTGCTAAAAATAATACATGGAATTTCTGTTGAGCCAAATATTTGTGTAACTGCAATTTGGTTTTATTATTCACACATGTGTATTTGCCACTTTTACAAAGTTTTTATATGACTTTTTTGTTCTCTGTGATCGTTATTTAAAGTGCCTTTAACTGCCTTTTAACTAAAAAAGAAATTGAAATGTTTTCTTGACTCTTGCTACTTGCGAACATGCACATCTGCATATGTATGTATACTTTTGCCTTTTCTGTTATAATTTATTCATAAATTATAAGAATTTTATCAAAACTGCATAAAGAAGGAATGATTCAAGGATTTACTGCATATGCAACTACATAGTGCTGTGTTTCTTTAGTTGTGTTTTAATTTTTTGCAAAACACTTAACTCGTTACATATTTGCAGATACATACGACTTAAATTGTTGGGATGAAAGTAAAGCAGATCCGTCTGTCTTGAGTTACAAGAAAACTTACAAAGATACAAAGAAGATAACGATAATATTTAATTCATCCCTGATAATGACTTTAATTATAAATTTCTCCCCTAAAGTTTGCTTCTGATAGCAAAATGAATCAGCGTTACATATGAAACATGTAAGTCCCTTAAAGTATGTTTTAGCCTAAAAAGTAAAAATATTAATGATATGTATATAATTAACAATTAACAATGTCTATGAATAATGGGTAACCTTATTTAGGAAAGGGATAGCGTAGAGACGACACAGCTGGTGAAGAGTGGGCCTTATTTCTTACAAAACCTAAAAGGACCAAAGTGGGCTGATTTTTACAGAAGTGGCAGCACGTAAACAAAACCCAACCTACCAGCGAAGGACGTCGCTCTGATGTAAATTAGCATAGAAAATATTCTGATGACTGTAGTTGGGTTTGAACCAAAATATTTTTAAAAACTTCATAATGCAGTGGTATGGTAATAAATGGATAAAGCAAAGTCCCTGATATTAGATATTTCAATTCACATTTTGCATAGCGGATGGCTTCAGAGAGGCATATACATATTGCACCCTAAGTCCCCTCGTTTCGTTTAATTTTTATATAGACAGCAATATAGTTTCGGAGAGGCACCTTTGACCCCAAAATAAAATATATTTTTAAGTTGTTCATAGTGACATATCTGTGCAAAATTTCATTAAAATCAATCCAGTAGTTTCGAAATTAGCCCGGACAAACATCGTGACACGACATTTATATATATATACATATATAGAATATAAATACTTACTTAAAAATAAACTTATCCAAAAATCCACTTACTGAGGCACTCTCGGTCCAAAGTGGGTCCATGTAGCAAAAAGCTGCAAAAAGCTGTGTTCAGTGAACCAGAAGAATTCACAATAAAAAACAAAAAACGCGGCAACACTTTTCACTGCCCACTAACTACGGCACATGGTATGGTACTGCACTATATTTATACTATTAACCCCCGTATGTGATGAGAAGTGCGTAGTAGTCACTAGTTATTTTAAAGCACCTAAAACGCTATAACTCGTGAACGGCTAGAGGGATTTGAAAGATTGTTTCACTATTGAATATATTTGGAAATTGGCTATACGATGGATCCACCCGTGGACTCATAGGTACGATGAAAAGGGCGAATTAGTCACTAATTTCTTTAAAGCGTGTAAAACGCTGTAACTAATTAACGGCTAGAGGGATTTTAATGATTGTTTCACAATTAGATACACTGTGAAGTTGGCTATACGATATGCCCTCCCGTGGACCCATAGTTATGATAAGAATGCTGTAGTAGTTATGGAGAAAGGTTATAGGTACAAAATTAATTTCAAACTTAGTAAGACTGAAAGTAGCTCGGCCAAAGGCTGACCATCTTGTGCTCGATATGCAGGTCTATCCATAAGTGAAAAAATTAGGGCCTTAAAAAATATATCAAAATTGTTTGGTGACTGACCTGGTTATTTAACAAGAAAAATTGCAGGTTTTTGCTTTAATAGCAGGCCAAGAGAACTTCGCAGAATGTATTCTTTCATCCGAATATTGTATATAGCCAATAATATTGGTAACACGAAATATTTTTAGTATTCGCCTTAAGCTGCTTCTAGACACTTTCTATGTCAAATTTTCAACTGGGAAATGCATACATGGTGTGGAAAAGAAGAAAAAATAATTTGCTTCTGTAAAAGTCAGCCTGATTTTATAGGCTGAGCGTGTTCTATAAAAATTTTGTAATTTAGATATTTTAAAATTGGTCTACCAATGGCGAAGTTATCGTCGCTTATATTATAAAATCTGTTAAAAAATATGTGAAGGGGAAAACATAATTTTGAAAAAGTGAGCACATAATTCATTTAAGCGTCCCAGTTAAATGTTAAGTAAATTTTAGGAAGATCGGTTCAGTGGTCTAGTCTCCTATAGGATACAAACAAACAAACATACCAACACACATTCCGTTTCATATATGTATATAGATGATAAAATATTTCTACAAATTTTTGGAAAAAAAATTGTTAAGAGAATGTTGAAAAAAATTTTTTATAATTAGTTTATTTATTGTTTTAAGTTATTTTATATAATTTTTTACTTCTTCAAAAACTTGGTTGAGGATCAGCTGATGGGTTGGCATTAGCAGCAACGTAATGCAGTTTTAATTTTTTGTGTTATTATTTCAAAGTATATGGCTTTATGACACTTTTGTGACATCCTCAAAAATGTTTATTTTAACTTTTGAAACTTAAACGTTTTATCAAAAAGTAAAACATTTTGCAGCCAACAATTCCTCTGCACCTTTTAAAGAAGTTGTGATACGCTGCAACGCATGAAGCTATTTTAAATATATATATATATATTTATTGAAGCGTAAATGCTTGCTAAAGCTAGTAGTGACAAGCCATAGTTGTTATTTAAAACAAATACAAAAAATAAACTCTGTGTGTAACGGGCAGGAGAAGGAATTTAAATTAAATCCATTTGAAGTCCACGAAACGTATGAGTATTACGAGTGTAATTAATATCAATCATACCCCATATTGTTTTTGTATGGAAGTAATCGAATTTAAATATCTGCAACATATTTGTGTTCGTTTTTTTAACACTTATTTGCATTTATTCTACTCTTTTCATTTCGTGGTTGGCTTCCATTATTTGAAAAGCAATCAATACTAACTAAGTCAGTGGTATAAAAGTACTATTTGTTTTTCATCTTTGTTTGGAAAATTTCTTTGTAGTCGCTTCAGCTGATTCATTAGTCAATTTTTGTTAGCATAGCTTGCATATGACGCACGTATATATTCTTATAGAGACCACTGATAAGCCACACAAATGAAAGTGCTGACTTTAAAAGGCGTAAAATTATTGGGAATTTTACAATATTATTAACTTTGATGATAAATCATTTTCCTTATGTGACAGGCATTTCAAAGACATTGTTGTTTTCTTGAATATTTATAACTCAGTTCAGTAGACGAACTCACTCCTACATGGCATTCTTCACTAAGTAGCCATTGTTGTTTGAATTTTAAGACAAATAGAATCTCTTTTATTTTCATGTCATAATTATTTTAATAAATATTTTTCCAGGCACCGATTGTAAATAATTTATTTATTATGAAGTGTTAAATGTAATCTCGTTTATTATGTTATCTGTCTATGGAAATGCAATTTATATTTTTACAATAAATTTTTATAAAATTTCCATTACAAATTATTTGTGACCTTTATTGTACGCTGATATATTTTCATACTGGTGTGTGTAGGTGTGAGTGTTTTTCTAAATACAAATTTCATAGTTTTTGTTTTTATAGAAAAATCCTTTGTACTTTGTTGGTTTTTTTTTACGAATTAAAAGTTGTTTTTGTCATTCGTAATTTTAAATACTTTATCATAAAATTATTCTTTTTAATTAATTTATTTGTTAAAACAACCACATTTCATAACGATATAAATACATAAATAGCATTAACTTGTTAAACCTCAGTATTTGTTTAAACTTTTTTTCTGTAGCATTTCCTCTAAAGCTTATTTGTTTGTTGTTGTTTTTTTCATTATTTTAATTGAGAAAAAAAAACTATTTTATGTAGGAGTGTGTGTGAAATTTTTATTGCATTACAATAACCAATATTTAATACTTATTTTAATATTCTAAATAAATTCCTTTGGGTTTTTTTTAAACACTATTAAATTTTAATAAAAGCCAACATGCAGCTTTTGGGCTAACTAAAGCTGAGAATTATGCAACGTTTTACTTTTGCGAACGTTAAGCCTAATTGTTGTATGCTAAAGTAATACTGTTGCATAATAAAGCAAACAAGATTGTCATATATAATTATAGAAAAGTTTCATAAATATAAATTTAACATTTAAATGCAGGTGGTGTGTAATTGCATCTTTTTTTAGACTTTCAATTACCCGTTTGCTTGATTTAGCCTGCTTTTAATTGCTAAATTGTAAATAATAATTTTTTGTATTTATTATTTGGCCATAAATTTATTTTTTTAGGTGTTGCATTTCATAATTTTTTGGCTTTCAGATATTTAAAAGAATTTTTGTTTGTAAAATATTTTCATAGTCAATACATTAAATGCAAAAGATTTGCCAGTTTAAATGTAACGCAGAAATAACTGAACATATTAACTCACTTTTCAAAGAGGGTAACATGCAGTATCACAAGTGCTGATAGAGTCAGTTTAATTGCATTAAAATTTCTTCTTTTTTCAACAATCACTGAGAACTGATAACGAAGAAAACTTCACGCATCGAGAAGACCAATTTTCCTCTCGTAGTCAATGAGTTGTGAAAAAAAAAATTAAAAATGAAATCGTAACGAAAATTTCTTTCTTCTTTCCTATTTATTTCAGCTGGTTTTTTTTTCTTTAATATAAATAAATTATACCCACAGAAATATTCTTGTTGTTTTGTTTTAATTACGAAAACGTTTTGACCACTTATGTGCCTTGCGGCATGTGTTCAAATAAAACGTAGTGTTTATAATTTACTTATAATTTAAAATTAATTTTTATTTAAAGCAGGATGTACACATGTACAAATACTGACCCTTAAGTGCCAAATTATCGTAAGGTTCTTTTTATTTTTTTTATTTTTCTAATTGAAATTTTTAATTGTATTGTAACGATATTTTTTGTAGAAGCCTTAAGCTATTGATCGAATTGCAAATGTATTACCAGCTAAAGAATATCTACAGCTACCGATTAATCGTTAATTAGTTAACCGTTTAAATCCAGATCAGTTCACCATTCACTTTTATTTGAAAATTTTTTATAGTTTTCGATAAGTATCTCTTGATTCTTTTATTTTATATAAAATATTAAAATTTCCTGAAGATGTTAACCGATGGTTAACGAAATATTGAAAAAAATAAAAAATAATTAATAAAAAAAACTTAAATTTCAATTATATTATAATATTTTATTATATTTTTTGAAATATATTTATTAAGCTGATGATGATGTTAATAAGCTGTTAACGAAATATCGAAAAATAAAATAAAAAAAGATGGTCTTTTTTATACAAATTATTATTTCCTGACGATGCTACCTATTTGGTAGCGAAATATTGAGAAATAAATAATAATTAAAAAACTTTTCATAAAAAAGACCATCGCTCATAAATAAATGTAATTAAAAAATTTTAATAAAGGTCAAAATAAAAATAGAAGTGATACTAATATAAAAAAAGACCTCAAGCTTAATAAATATATTTCAGAAAAAAAAAAAAAAAAACTAAGTTTCACAAAGAATCAAGAAATATTTATTACAAAATAAGGCTAAAAACTAAAAAAAAAAAAATGTATTACTTTCATTTAACTATAAAACATGTAAAGTTGTAACGATTAATCGGTTAATCGAATATATAAAGTTTTATAATTTTTTAATATTGGATATATGTTGAATAGCGGTATATGCATTTCGGTGGCGTTCTAATCTACAAAAAAATAATAAATGGCTAGAATATATCGAATAAATTTTAATAAAACATTTGTTAAGTTGTTTATAGTTCACACTGCCCTTTAAATGCATTCTATGATTCCTAGAAGGAATCTTATATAAATAACATTAAACCAGTGGATACATACTGCAACATAATTCTTGTGCTGTTTTGACAAAGTTTAAAATTTATTACTCCAGTAGATTTGGAGTTTTGCATCAGCGTATAACTCTTTGAAGCAGCATTTTGTAGTCAACTGCACAGTAAATAATAAATATTTCATTTTTGGTTTTTTTAATGAAATTAAAAAACAAAATTATTATGTCACTTGCGATAATTTGACATTAAAGAGTGACTATATATATTTTTATTTTATTGCCCGGGGTTTTTTTGTTCTTTCAAAAAAGAACGTATTTTCCAGATGTGTGGTAAAAAAAGACGTGTCCACTATTATTGCGGAAATATTTTGCATTCAAACAACGTGTATGTCGGCTTGTTATTGTTATTACCAGCACTATGCATACACAAGTTTTTGCATACATGCATTTAACATCGAACATTCACCTTTTAATTATACTAGATGCATTGTTGTATAGTAGTTTAACTGAGTATAATAAACAGCAGTGTGTTTACTCATGAGTGTATTGGTTAGGTTAGGTTAAACAATTATGTGATGACATACACGTAGCCACTAAATAATGTATACTTTAGTTTAGTTATATACAAATATTAATACTAATTGAAGCATGTTCCCTGTAAAACAGTTGAGATAACCATATGCCGAAAATCGTATCCAATGTGGTGAAAATGGTATAGTTTAAAGTGGCCTATTCTAATACCTTTATTAAGATTTTCGCAATAAATTCCATTATTGACATCAATATTCCATACAAAATGTAACTTAAGTTATTGAGCAATAAGTACGAAATTGTTACAAATTTGAAATTCAACCCTACGCAATTAAGAATGAATGTCTGAATATAGTAACTAATCTATTCAACTTTTTCACATTTAACATTTGAATTTGACTGCACTATTGCTTTCACCTGAAATTTTTTAAAATAAACAATGTAAATAACGTTTTGATTGTGGTTGTGTTTCTCGTACCACACTATTTCCAATGCTGTCAACTCTGTATTTACTTAAAAATCATCCAAATTTAGTATAAATATAATAAAAAAAAGCATAATTATAAGATCGCGTTAAATCAAGTCAATACAGTCCAACTATTGACGACTTTTTGGAATAAAGGGCTGTGAAGTCATCAATGACTTTATTGGTAACATTAAGATAATAATAAAATTCTATACACGTCATATTGCATGCAATCGTTCTTCATCGTTTCGTCAATAATACTGAAGAGAACAAACACTTATTGTTTTGTCAGAACTAAAGTTTTAAGTACGATAAATTAAACCACCTTGTGGCTTTACTTCTTTCTAAATCAGTTTTATAGACGACAAATGCATGATTGACTTGGAGACATCGTCGAGGAAAATGTCGTCTGCAACAACTGCGCCTACTGGGATCAACTCATTTTATGTTATATGTGTCATGAACAAGCCGTTGCTAATAATAGTCGCTATATTTATAATGTTAAATATTTGCCTCATCTGAAAGTATTTGAAGTTATATAAGATTTTGCTTTTGCTTTTGTTCTTTTAACCAAACACCACATAATCGTTTTACTGGCTCACACATACCCATACATACATGGATTATACTTTCTCTAACAATTATATACTTATGTACATATTTTATGTTCAGATACGTGCATCCACATGTATGTACAAATAAACCCAGTCAACATTTGGAAGATTATTTTGTAAGTCCAGCTAATAACTGTTTCTCGTGGTTGGATACAAAATTGTATGAATTATTGTTGACAACGTAGAATGACTTTTGTGGTTGTTGTACTATTGCGAAATATCTTTTGAGTGTATTTGCTCTTAACCAAATTGTAATTTTTACGCTGCCATATAACTAAGGCATTCATAATACATAATAATTGTACATACAAATTAGTAATTAAAAAATTTTGTTAAAAAAAATCTCTTAGTTGCTCTTAGTTTTCATGAAATATTTCCAACCATGGTATGGTGAAAAATACATGATCTCTTCCTGCCAAAGATCATTTACAACTACTTAAATTATACGTGTTTAAATGCTAAAGTGGCATAAAACTTAAGTTTAAGATTAGTTGAGAGAGGAGTTCAATTGTATCCAGAAGGCTCCTTTGCCTGTATGGGAAAGTTCATCTTTCTAAACTCACAGTTTGTACTGGTTGTAAAGTTCTTCAGCACCGTATTGTACAGACATTGAATTGAATTTATAATTTTTATTCTATTCAATATTTTGCTTATATAAGATTTATTTTTCTAACGAGTTTCGCATAGAAATCATGAAATATTGAAAAAAGCTGTTTTTATGGATGATGTTTTTTTTTTCAATTTTAAATTAATTTTTATTAATATCTTATATTTAGCATATAAATTTATAATTTCGAGATTTTATCTGTAGATACTACAGCGAATAATTTTGATAATAATAACAAATTTAAAATTATAAAATTATAATGTATAGTACATGCTCTAATTACACGAAACTCATCGTTAGTCGGTTTTTTTCCGACTGTAACAGAGGTTTGTTTCAGGAAAAATTTGCTCTATTTAATTGGATTCCTGCAAAGACTCTCGATTATTTTATAATTTTTATTTCTTATTTTTAATAAAAATTTCCTGCAGATGTTAACCGATGGTTGACGAAATATCGAAAAGATAAAAAATATAAAGAAACCTTTAAGCTTGAAAGAGAATTTAGTATTTATTTAAAAAAAAGTAATTTATAATTTTTATAAATCACTTTCCCAATTTGTAGTTCAGAAAAAGAAGAGAAAAATGCCACAAAACTGTAACAACGTTATAGATAATGTTCCAGCCCGGCCCTAGTAATGCAAGTTGCTGATGTTATTATCATTTCTTAGTGACTTTGCAAATAAGAAATGTTTGCTGGGTTTTCAGTATTACCAACGTGTGGTTACACTCCCTCTGTTAAAGTTAAACACTTTACAAATTTATATATTTTAAAAATTGTTAAGGGTTTAAATAAGACTCTATAACGTATTAAATTACGCTCAAAACTGTAAATAATCAATAAAAAGTAGAAAAGCATGTAAACATGGAAGTTTATTTAGATTGTTGAAGAATTAAAAACATATTTTGACATTTCAGCAAATTTAAAGTTTACGCTGTAAACAATGATTCGTTTTGGATGTGTTTATAAATCAATAACAAATTTCACGTATTAAATCTGTTTTAAATTAAACAATGTGAACAATAAGCGAAGAATGATTCGTTAAGCATAAGTGGTAATTTACCATGTCTTTATATGGGAAAAGATTTTTTATTTAGTTTTTATTTTATTAAAGCTTAAAAGCTGATCATTTTTAAAGCAGCTTGGTAATCAGTGAATTCAGTTGTGCCAACACCCTAAAATATGCTAAACCCTTTTACTGGCAAGTGACGTTTTTTTAATAAAATATATATTTAATTAAATCATATTAAAAAAAAAATTGTTTTAAATCCCTTCCTAGGTAAACTTAATAATTTAAATAAAGTTCAAGAAAAGTTTTCATAAAGATTACAATCATCCTATTTGCTATTATTGTAAAACGTTTCAAGAAATCAAAAGAAAAATTATATCACAATGAAAACATAACAAATAAACATTAAACTTTATATTACCACGATACAAATTCTGAACTGTTTAAACAATAAATTGGAAAAGAAAACATAAAAAAGTTGTTAAACTTAAACAACGAACAGTGAAATCTAACTGACAAAAGCAAATGACAGAAATTTTTGCGGAGAAAAGGAAAAAAAAATCTCAACCGCCTAAATGCAGATAACAAGAAAAATTTACGTACACAATCAAATGTAAAGCAAAAGTTGTTGCATAAACATTTGAAACTATAAAAGTACAGTTTGTTCTTCTCATTCAGCGTATAATTTTATGCGCAACAGTATAAAAAACCTTTTGCAAAGTTTTGCCATGCCCTCAAGGCATAGCGAGTGAATCATCAAGGGATATCTCTTTGTCAACATTGTGTTTTTTTAAACTTAAGTAAATTTTTGTTTAAGTTTAAATTGATATTTAAATTTTTATTTAAATCACATTATTAAAAACTATACCGTATTATTATTTTTTATTGCATATTTTAAATATTGCAAATATTTTTACAAATTATATTTGGGCAACTAATTGTTTTGCTTGTTTCTGTAAATTACATAAAGGTCTATTTTTTTAACTTGAACCTCGTGTGTTTTGAAATTAAAAAAAAGAACAAAGCTGTAAGTTCTTAATTATCACTCATAAGCACAGGCAATACTTTTTCAAGTTACTAATATTAATAGAAATTTATTTATTTAAATGTTTACAATTATAAAAAATAGTTTGACTCAAATCGAAGCCCTTGTTGGCATTCCCCTAGAAGATCCACGATTGCTTTTCGATTTAATAAGAATATCTTTGAGACAACTACTGTTTTATGTTTAAAAAATATTTAATTTTTAATAGCAGATTAGAGAAGATTTTATAATAGATATAGAGGTTTAACTCTCCTAAAATTCTTACTAATAAAAGGATACTCCTAAAAGCAGGCAATGTATTTGCTTTTCTTTTCGAAGGGATAATAGGAATTCTATTTAGTTTACTACAATTTTAAGATCCTAGAAATCAGATATGTAAATGATTTTAACAAAGGAAGAAGATACTATTATTGTGCATTGAACCCACAACATCTGGTTTTACTTTTCAAATTCCAAAAGAAAATCGCATATGAAACTATAAACACAAGTTTGTTAATAAACATCTAAAAGTTTGTAATTAAATTTAATTTAACTCTTTCATAAAAATTTCAATTCATTTCGTATCACTCCTGTGAGTAGGCAACGTTTTTTAAAGTGATTAAAGGAAATTTTATTTTTTAATTACTTTTTTATCATGCTACAAATTATATTATAAATAATCGGTTTTTTTTTTTAAATATTGAGTACGAAGTCAGAGGCTTTGGTGTTAAACGAATTTCCAACTCTTAGATTTGTATTTAAATTGAAAGATAAATTAGTTTAGGAAACTATGTTATCTATTGACTGAACGAGAAAATTCCTAAGCAGAAAGGTGATGATAAAGTAAACCAAACCAGTGCTTACCTACTTCATTATTCTTGCCCTATAAATCTAATAGTTTTTTACAAAATTTTCTGTGGAATCCAAAACTAATTGAAAACAAAGAAAAAAGTTAACCACGATTTCTGCTTTCCTTCAAAGTGTCAATAAAATTGTCTGTAAATGGCTGGAAGAGGAAAAATTTTAAATAATTCGAATGCTTTGCACAAAGAATTTCGTAAGTTGTTGTTTTTCTTAACTCTGGTATACGATTGCAATATTATGGAATAAACAATGAATAGAACATTAGATATTTAACCGTATTTATTTACTTGTTGAGGGTGTGCGAGGAGGAGAGGAGTTCCCAGATTTTATAACAAATTTCATTGTTGGTGGTTGTGTAGTTATTTAAATGTTCTGAACATTGTCGTTGTCATTCTGATATTATGTTAGTAAAGCATGGCAAGTTCTAAAGTTATTAACGCCTATAAGTGTGCTCAATGATGTGTATAATTAAAAGAAGTCTTTTGAAAACTTACAGCTATAGAAAAAGTTTTGTGGAAAAATTAAAATGGGGGTAATTGATTTCGTTGTTGTAATTATTAAAATAGATTGTGAATTTGTTTTGTTGGTTTTGCTCAATGTGCTTTAATTAAAATTTTTTCCTACAATTTTAACTATATTTGATTATATGTCAGTGTGTTCTAAACCATTTCAAAATTGCTTAAATAAATTAAATAAATTCGTGCATATTTTTTTAGAAAAGTATTTAAGAGCATATTTTTAGGCAAAATAAAATGTTTCCAAAAATCGCACTTGTTAATTTTTGTTTGCCTTATTTTTATTTTTTTAAACAATTAGCAAATGCTAAGAACAAAATTAAATTAAATTATCCAATGAAAAATATCAAAATACCTTTGGGAATGTAAGCAAAATAAGAAAGGTTTTTGACATTCTGAAATAATTACTTTTAGTCTTAAATGGAGTTTTAATGTTTGTAGTTTAAAGTGCTTTAAAATAAGTTGAAAGTGAAATTAGCGATCAATATGAAAATACGTAAAAGAAAGTTAAAAATTTAATATTATTGGCGTAGTAGTTGCTGCACCAATAGGTGCTTAAAATTATTTTATCATTTTTCTTTTTGTTTTTAAGCTATGAAATTAATAATCACAAATAAAAAAGAAATTTTTTCAATATTTAATTCAGCATTATTTTCACATTTGAAGCTTTCCATATAACCAAGTAAAGCTTCTGAATATGCAGTAAACAAATGTCTAAGTTGGATGGTTAAATTTTTCACATTTCATCGTTTGATAGCAAATCTATTTTATACCCAAAATTTTTTCCACTCTGTATTTGATTATATGTAATGCATGTAATTTTTAACATGCGTGATTTAATTTTTTAAAAACGAAACGAACTTTTGTATGGTGGGTGCCAAATGCAATAATGATTGGTCATCAATCAAAATTAATTTTAAGGAAAATTTAAAAAATTATACAATGTTTGTTGTAAAAGGCCGAATATATTGAATTTACATAAAAATATGTTACTATATTTTATATGCATAAAACGAGCCTGAAAATATTTTGTGTTTTTTATATTGTTATTGAGAATACTCCTTTCAGGACAACGAAAAACCTAGCAACATAAGATTTAATATAAATAATTTTTTTATTTACAGTTAAATATAAGTACACAATCGTGGTCTAACTATATGATTCGATTTTTCTGCCCAAACACATTTCATAAATACAGGTAAGTCTTATTTTCAGTTAATAAATGTCTCACGCCGAAATAAAGTAAAAAAAGTGAAGAATTGTATAAGAACTATATTAGAAAATTATCTCTTGATTTTAATTGAAATCTACTGATAACATTAACACTTTTTCAAATATAACGTTTGTTATCTTTTGTATTTGCATTCCGTATTTAAAGTGTTTTTTTGGCAACACACCTAACTTAAAATCACATTAAAAATACCTACGTTTTCGTTTTAAATAAAATTTTGTTGCTTGTTTTGTGTTGATTTCTTATCAATATTTATTGCCATTTATGAAAATATTAGCGCTGTTGTAACAAAAAAAAAAGAAAATAAGGAAAATTGCCCATTATCATCGTCAATTGTGCGATTAGATGTGACTTATCACATATCGACGTGTGTGAAGCAAAAAAAAAACACAGAGAACAAAATTTTGAACACAGGCGGAAATCAAAAAGTTGTTATTTTTTATTGTTATTGTTTTTTTTTTGTATCGTCGTATGGTGAAAAACTAATTATAAACAGTTGACACTAAAATCGTTAGATGTAACATGAACAGGCACTTAGAAAATAATTTAAAATTCACAAGACCATAAAAACAACAGGCGGGAGAATTTGAGTAAAGTTCAGCTGGTGTTGATAACACATCTGCGCTACTTTTTTATATACCTACATAACGGCTAAAATCTCAGTTATGATAGTAATGTTGCAGTTGTCGCCTTGGTATATACTATATCTTATTATATGTTATTGCGATTTTGACCTTCCTTCGAACAGGTTGTAGGATCTCTTAATAGCTGTGCCGCACAGATAAATCCATTCATCTAGATCAGAGGTAATAGCATAGAGCAAAAATTCTAAATACTTCGACATTCTTCGTGCCTTAATTTTTAAAAGGATTTAGAATCTCTGCTGAAGGTATGAATCTGCTGGAGGAGGGGTTTCTGGAATAGTGTTTATGGACATTTGAGTTGAATTTTTCTACATTAGACATACATTCGTTCAGCCAAAAAAAGAAACAGAAAGAATAATAAAGCGCTTATTTGCGGAAAAGAAAACATTTTTATTCAAATGGTCATGAAGTTATCAAAGAGCATTACTCTCATTCCTCGAATTTGAGGGGTCAGACGAATTAACTAGGGCTGTGTTCGCTATGAGCGTATCTAGTATTATTTCAGTGGCATTGGCATTGCACAGCGTAAGGAATTCCACTAGGAAATACTACCACCAGAAAGCAGAATATAAGTGGAATATATTAAACAGTTGTAGGGTCGTTAAAGAAATTTGGGCACTCTTCTATGATAAATGTTCAAAACAATTAATAACTAAAAAGCGGAACAGCGTCTAACGGCTGCTCGCGATATTGGTGAACCACTGGGCGGCCTTCAGATATGCTAGTAGGCCAGGTATTCCCCATAACACATTCTGTCGCACCTGCCGGGAACAGGACGGAAAAGAAACTATTTCGCACCTGCTTTGTGAGTGGCCGCCTTTCCACATGGATGAAAAAATTAAAACAACAGCTTGCCTCTATTCAAATTTACTTTGATATACTTTTGGCACAAGCAGACCAAAAAAATATTTCCAAAACCCGACACACTCAAAAAAATGAAAGGCCTCTACACAAAAATTTAATTTTTTAATATAACCGAGCTCTTAATGTCAATATTGCTTTGTTTTGTTTTGTTTTGTTTTGTTTTTATCAAAGTCAGTCAACTAGCCAACCGTTTAAAGCATAGGCGTAGATATGTTGTTGTTAAGTGGGAGAGGACAGTGGACTAACTTATGGTTCTGCATAATATAACGTAGTTTTACACATAAATTGTAATATATTGCGAGGCTGTTGAGCTTAATGGGAGTAAAAGCATGTGTCCGCTCGCATAGAGGAATGTTTAAACTACGCTTTTGATTTATACACATAAGGCAACTCGTTATTGTTGTCTGTGATTGTACTCTAGAGTTTTATTAATGACGTTTTTATGACTCAAATACAACGATAAAAATATCCACTAGACATTTTTGTAGTTGAATTCTTACGATTGTATTGTATGTAGTATAAACAAAGGCATCAAGTATATTAACACAATGAAAACATGATTTTACGTTTCAAACCAAAAATACATATTAGTCTTTTTCCACTCTTTTTCTGTTAACTATTGTATTCATTTGAATTATTATTTTCAAATAAAATTAAAAAAAATAAAGATATTAATAACTCTTTAGTTGGTAATTTAATTAATAGTATTTTAAAGGTATCAACTTTAGACAATTTGTTTTATAGCAAGGCCGTGGAGAAGTTCCTTAAATAACAGAATTGCTTAATTTCATATAAGTTTACTCGTCGCTTAAAGTAATTACATAAATATTTTCATGTCTTTTCAATGAGAAAAAAAATTTAATATCGAAAAATATAAATATTTTTTTCGATATAAAAACAAAAGCAATTAAGCTGGGTTAACATAGTTAATATTATTATTTAAAAACAGAAGTTAAAAAGCTAGAAGAACCATTGAAAGACTTCATTTTAAAAAGTGTTTATTGCATATAATGTGTATGTGCGTACGAGTATATTTGCTATACTCGTATATTTTGTGCATATTATTACTATACTATGTACAAACATAGTCATTTCCATTTGTCATTAATTCTGCATGATGCTCCAACCATACAGCGAATACTGTGTGTTTTAAGTGCTTTGCGAAGTACTCTCAGTAAGATGTTTAAAATATCGCCTGTAATCTCATAAATGCTTTCATATCAAAATTATTATTGTATATTCGCCTTAAATGTGTATATTAACATGAATATACTCGTGCATACACATTCAAAATCAGATGCAGCCACATTATTTATGTTCACAATCAATCAATGATGAACTCGTATGGTCCTTAAAAAGTCCTTTTGGTTACTGTGCATTAAACTGTTCTCCCTTGACCTCCGTTCTTCTCTTTCGGTCACACCTACAACCCCGTTTAGTCAAATGCTTTGCCGCGTGTATTATTGCATTATTTTGACACAATATAAACTGTATATTGGTGTCAATAACGTTAAAAAAAATACTTAACATCATGTAAGTGACAACAACAATAATAATAATAATAATAAATAAGAGTACAGGACAAAGCATAAGTTAAATGTGATACACAAACGTACGCACGTTTGTTGGAATTTTCATACACATTTGCACACATATCTTCTCTTTGTTTACATGCGGTGAAAATAATTAAGTCATAAATATTGTGAGTTCACAATGTACATATGTGGTGCATAAGGGTTCGTGTTAGTTTGTATGGCACACACATGCACATTTATTGTAATTTTATTTTTATTAAGTAGTTTCATTTTACTTTTAAATACTTTCGTATGCATTAAATATTCCAAATTACATAAATTTTACTACATTCGAATAAAGTGTTAAATAATGAAATAAAATAATGAAAATAATCGTATATACATATATATAACTATGTATGTATCTATGTATGTTCATAATTAAAATAAAGTTGTTGTGTGGAAATATAGATATATGTAAATATTATCACTCTTAATAAGAGCTGCTTTTCTAAAGAATTACATATATAATTTATGTTTAATAATGCATAATAAATATCTTGATTAAATTATCCTTGATGTGTAAGAGTAGTAATGCTATTATACATATTAGCGTTAACTTCTCACATTTATAATCAAACGGTATTATTATATGGCAGTAACAAAACTCCCAAAAAGGCTAATTGAAGATGTAATTAACACTCTGACAACTGACTACATATGTATATATGTACATATGTCTGTATGTATATAAAATATGCTGCGATACGAAAGAATTGTAATTTTGACCATGTCAAGTTTCCTTTTGCAAAGTGTAGAATTTTTTTAGAAATTCTACTGGTATATTGATTAAACGTTACCTATTGCTGTTAATAGGTATTTAGGTAATTACAGTTAATCACGTTAGTGGCGTCTGGCTGCAAGTCGATACGTTCAGAGGACTGGTGTACTTCTCTACAACAAAAAAAGATCTATTTTATTAAGATCATTAATTTAAATTACAATAGAATTTGCGATTGAAATATCTTATAGCTACCCAGTAAAAAACGACATGCAAAATAAAAAGTTAATGAATGGTTCAACTCAGCTGAAGAACGCATGAATTTTACATAGGGGTGTCATTGGCGAGCACGTGTTCACATTTAACAAAACAGCTGGTCATTTGAATGTGTGCGTAGAATCCATGAATAATACGTGCTTTGGTTACCTTTTAGCATAAGTTTACATTTAACAACACAGTCTCGTCATGCATACAATGCATAGTACAAAAATTAAAATACAACTGCGTAGTTGTTCATATGGATTGATCGGCAGACGTGAATGCGTTTTGCATGAGTTCAAAAGTGATAATGTTCTTAACATATCCGATGGCATTAAAAATTAATTCAGATAACGAAGTGCTTAAGACATCATGAATATACCAATTCATAGTGAAGGTATTCACTTTTTTTTTTGGCTGAGTATATTTGTATTTAACAATATTTATGAAATCTATTCAAATGTGTTTAAAGATTTATTTTTCTTTATGTTGCAATATGCATATGTACTTTAAATATACATACATATATATACATATATATTTATATATATAGGTATGTATGTATGTATATGAGAAACCACAAGGAACTTTAAAAACATTATGGATTAACACTATTTGCAAAGCCGCAAGTGTTGTGCAAAAAAGTTTCACCAACTTCTATGTAAAATGGAATGTGAAGGGTACAAATGCATATACATACATATATGTATGTACATATGTGGAAAATTATGTTCAACAAAAAATTATTACAAGAAACATAGATATGTATGTGTGTAGTATATGTGTATTGATATCCACCATTATTTTTGACACAATAAAAATATTTATGAAAATCTCACTTAAGTTTTTTCAGCATAGTAGAAGAAAAGGACTTTTTCTAGTTTTTTTTTAGAAAATTTATTCCGCTCAAAGTTAAATATTTTAATATATATTCGGCACACACATACCTATGTATGTGTTTCTTAACTTTTTTGCAAAAATATTTTCTGGTTAAGCAACATCTTGTCCGACGATTGTCAATTCATTTTTAAAGAATTTCGTTCTTATTTTTTATCTCTAGTGTAAAAAAGGTCACTTTTTGGTCGAATAGTTTTACGGGACTTTGAGGTTATGTTTAATATTTTTTTCTCCTGCTGTTGCTATTGAGTAGCATTTTTTTTTTATAAAAAATTTTAATATGTGGGTTTTAAAGGCTAATATAGTTACAAGCAATAAACGACAGTATCGCTTGATTAGCCGGAAAGAAATATTGTAATTCAATAATGAGAAAAAAAAAGAAAAGGGTCTGCGATAAAATATGCACGATTAAGCCTATTATACATACAATCGCCAAAAATACAACAAGCAATAAAATTCATGCTTTTAGGCAAACATAAGAATAAATTAAAAATATTTTTTTGAAATAAAAAAAACTGAAAATGAAATTTTTATCTTTTTAAGAATAATTTTTTCAGTGTTTGCATATGTAGGTAACATATTGTCATCTAAAATGCAAAGCAACGTATCATCAAAAATCTCAAAATGTATTTTTTAATTGATTAAAATCTATTACATCCTGTTACATATCGCACTTGATCAACAAGAGGATATTAACCCGAAATTTTAAAATTTTTAGTGGAGGCCAAAAATTGTTTGTCGTTACATTTTAAGTATATTTGGAAATCCAAATGCATAATGATTTTCTGAGATGAAAGAGTAAACAGAATAAGCTGAAATTTTTACAGCAGGTAGATATTAATGTTGGTAATAGATTTATTGTAAAAAGTGAAAAATTTTTAAATTTTAAATTTGGTAATAAACATATGTACAAAATTTGTATGCATGCATATACTCGTACATACGTATACTGCATATGCGTAGAATGCACTTTAGAAAACAGTTTATATTCATTTAAAAAATTTTTTCAATATCTCAAATAGTTTTTCGCTTCTACTGCAAACTTTCAAAATGTGATGTTACGTTATTTCGTACTTTATATGACGATATGTAGTCTTCATAATTTTTAATAATAATATAATAATAATAATATAATTATAATAATAATAATAATTTAAGAAATAATTTTTTAAAAGAAAATTTTGGTTTTAATATAAGTAGTTTAAAAAAAAACTATTTTTAGTTAACTTTTCATAAATTTATGAAAGGTACTTTTTAAATTAAATTTTTAGTAGAAACGTATACTTTCCTATATGGAATTTTTTTAAAAGCTACTTTTTTATGAGGCTCTTTTTTATCAAAAGGTACTTTTTTATACGGCACTTTTTATAGGGCACTTTTTTATCAAAAGATACTTTTTATAAAACACTTTTTTACATGGGACTTTTTCTTTTTTAAAAGGTACATTCTGAAAAGTACCTCTTTTAAAAGGCACTTTTATTAAAAAGTACTATTTTCAAAGTTTCTTTTGCTGAAAGGTACTATTTCAAAAGGTTTTCGTAAAAGCACCTGGTGCAAAATCATTTTTTCCTGTTAAAGAATTTTTCATTCACAATAATGTTTTATGCCACTGTGCAGCACATTGACACAAACTCTGAACAATCAATTTCTTATTTGTTGAGGTAATAAATAGTTTCAAGTACTTTTGCGTAATTTGCATTACTGAGAAGATAGTTAATCAAAGCCACAAAAGTTGAAAATTCCTACAAGGTACAGGACGAGTATAGTAAAGGAATTGTGACCTTGTGCATTTTTATCAATAAAGCTGGTAACTGAAAAGCTAATAGCATTCTTAAAGTATGATAGTATAGCAGTATCAGATTTTGAGAGTCCTCTGAAAGCTTTAAACACAACATAAAAAATAAATTTATAATTTATTTCTTTTTAGACTTCATGTCTGCAGTTGAAATATCATTAAACGCTTTTCTAGAAGTCATTTAAAATTTTTAAGTTCTGGTCAAATTAGTGCTCTTAATTACATTAACTTCTTCATTATATTTTTTTCCTCTTAACCGCACGTTAAATAAATAAAACTTTAATATGTATGAGTTTCAATTATCCGTTTCCTGTTTATTTTACTACCGTTTCCCTTTAAAGCTATGCAGTAAGTTTATACCTACAAAACGTTTTCTTGTCCCTGACACTCACAGAGAAGCAGATGTGAACATGTGAATGCTATTTTTAAAACGTGCATAAATTAACAAGTACTTTCTCGAAAAGCTAAGAATAGTTCTACAAGTTTGCAAATATTTTGCGTTGAATAAATAAATAAAATTAAATTTTCATAGAAAATGTACATGGCTTTGTAAAAATAAAACCATACTAAAGTTTAATCTGTAGTAAAAATGACAAAAATAAATTAAATAATTTGTTCTTAAAATGCAAATAGATTGTATTAATACTTATTATGTAGAAGAAGCGGCTTAAATAAATATTATATTATTAATTTCAAATTTATATTTAACTTGAAATTCATCTTAGAAATGCGTATGAAGGTTTTGAAGTACTAAACAATTTTGTAGAGGAAACAATTAATAAAATATTATCCCTTAAAGTTTGATTAAAAAGGGCAACTTTTAGAAAAGTATACTTCCTTAAAGCAATTCTAATAAAAATTTGGGCGAGTTGTTACAAAAAACTGTATGTATTATTTTAAAAAGGTCTTATATACATATATATTTGTTCTTCGCAATTTAACACAAATACATAATTTATATACATTTAAATAGTTGAGAAAGGGTTGCAACGTAGTTCTATTGATTTCTTATAACAGTCAATTATTGCTAATAATTACAATAAAATTTAATTTTAATTCAATCGAATTCAATTCCTGCTTTTGATACTCTTACAAAACATCGTAAAACAATAAGAAAACGTATGTACATACTCGAGCATATACATAAAAATATATATGTATATACGAGTATAAATGTTTATCACCACATAAAATGATGTCAACAAATGACAACAATATTTCAGTTGAAAAGGTTTAAAAAAGAGAAAACCAATTCACATTCTGGAGTTGTGATTTTGGTCTGTAGCTGTTTGCAGTTTCATTGTAAAGAATAAAAAAAACACAAAAAAAACAAAACAAACACAACAGTTTGTTGTTTAAACAATAAACTCAGGCACATGGTAGTCCTACATAAGTGAGAGAATAATAAACACAGGGCTACGAACATAAAACGAACCATCATAAAAAGTTTCAAGCAAACGTTTATTATCGTATTTATCAGTGCGTCCTTTGTAATTCTTTAAAGTGACCAGAAGCAAAAGTTTTCATTTATAAAATTTTTCGAATAACATTTATTTAAACCTGAATATTTATTTTGCAGTGATAAATTTGTATAAAATATTTATTATATTTTTATTTTCAATAATTTTCACCAGCTTAAGTTCTTTTTCTATATATACAGTAGCGAGCATAAAAAATACTTAACTGTTACATATAATCTTGTAGCGAATCTGTTTCAAGATAACAATTACGAATTCAGCTGTTCTTTTGACTGTTTATTATTTTGTTTGTGAGTGAAGAAACTAAATGGAGATAAAAAAATTTTTTATTATAGCAAGCTGCTAGATTTTGTGTGGATATACATAAATGCACCATAACTGATGTTATAGCATAGAATGTAATTTTTGTTTTTATAGCTTCCATGCACCTAAAGACCAGCTGGCTCACCTCCAGAAGGTCCAGTGGTGTTAGTTCTTATGCAGATTTGCTTTTACAAATTTTTATCATTATTTTTGCGCTCCTTTAGGAGCCATTTCATCAATTATTATTTATTGTGTATTCATTTAAATTAGCAATAGCACTGATTTGATCAATTTTATAGCTGGCGGAGAGCAACAGAATACCATAACGCCAAAGTCTCTTAAATACCAAAGTCCAAGACGGTCACACTGAATGAACAATTAGCCACACAGGGCATTAATAACTAATCTAACAAATAAAGAAAAATATTCTATTATTCTGCTATAAAGAAATAATATGCTTATTGTTAACCAAAGTTTGTGTTGTGCTAATATCATTCCCAGTATTTTGCTTACACATTTGCAGGACAAAGCCGACAAGTGGACACTGGGGAGCTAAAGTTTCTTATTAGTTAAACTATTATGAAATGCTGTATTTATATTTCCACAAATCTTTTGTTTTTTATATGTTTAAAAAAGAACTGTCAAACATAACGAAATATTAAATAATTAATAAATTGAATGAATATACGGATTACTTTTTCTTTTAATATTTGTTGACTGCTTATCTTTGGCCTTAACTTATAAATATATTAAACAATTTCCAAAGGCAAGTATACACAAAAGTGGAAACAAACAAAATCAACTTTATACATTCTTGTGCTGGTATCACGAAGTTTGGAAATATTTTCTTTTCATATAATTCCGGCATTTTATTGCATTAATTTTTTCACTTTTTAAGTCTATTGCAGATGACCGGGTTGGCTCTCACAGCAAATGTGAATATGAAAATAATTTCTTGAAACAATTTTGTGTGTTTTAAAGACCGTTTGACAAATGGCAATAGCTTTGTGTTGTTTCATTTTCCACACCAAATTTCGCTTCTGAAATGAAAAGTACAGGCTCACTACCCAAAGAACTTTTAAAACGTTTTTTTACGGCATTTGGAGACCTAATTTCTCTCTATTTTCCAATGCTTATAAGTATTTAATAGTCCTGTATTATGTGTGCTATGTTTTAATCCCATGCTAACATAAATGGCTTTAAAAAAGGATTAATATTTTCTGAAAGCAATATCTGTTTCAGTCTTAGACAAAAAAGAGTATCTTAACGAAAAACAACTTCTCTGTAATAAATAATAAATTTTAAGAAATTTTTTCTCTTTTCTTTCGTTTTTCAACTTCTTTTTTTTTATACTCGCATGCCTTGTTTTATTTCTGTATAGTTATTGACAAGGCAGAACTCCTGTATGCATACAAGAATTCACTAAACCCCAAAGCTATACTTAAAAAATGTATAATACTCGTAATATAAGCCAGTATTGTATTCATAACGAACAATAGAGAAGAAGTAGTTAAGGCGGAAGTTGAAAATTTTTACTTTTTTTTCTTTGTTTTTATGTGAAAATTACCTTTTTGTTTTATGTTTCTTAGAGCTTATTTTTTGCTGTATTGTTATTTAATTTTTTTCCTTACAACTCAAAGGAACTGCTGGATGTTAAATCAAGTAGCAGACAAGACGGAAATCTGGAATAATGTTTTCACGAAAACTTGTAGTGAGGAAAATGCAAAAATTCTAAAACTTAAGAAAAATGTGATGTTTCAAACATTAAATTGTTTAAATTTTGCAATTAAACATTTCTCTATTAGAATTAAACGATTTCAGTGAATGTTGATTTCATACAATGTATTTAAAAATTAAAATTTATCTAGTATATACTTTTTCCTATACAGTTCTATTTCAGAGCCCTGTTAAGCACTAAACAGTTTTAATAAATTTTGAAGACTATGAGTCATTATGAAAACAGATGACGTTTACTAAATCCCACTATATCCAAACAATGATTCAGGATGTTTTAGAAAAGAAACTGATATTTGAATATTGAAACTATTCAAATGGAAATAAATTAAAAAAATATATGACATAATCTCTGTACGACTCATAAGCAAATATACCGGACAAATTTGAATAAGCAAACATATTCGTATTTTTATAAAGATATTGCATTTTTATTGATGTTTAAAACTTAATTGTTTTCTTGCTTTGTAACTGCTATAGTGTTGGAGCGGGTATTTCTTCTAGTCTATTGTCCTGCAGTCTCCCCTTTAATATGTTATAAAAAGACTTGGAAATGCATTAATTTACACAACACATATTTACTTTGCGATTAAATTATTTAAATTAGATTGCAGTTAATGCAATGTAAGACAAATTGATTGAACCACATGCTGGAATACATGTACGTGTGAGTAATATTTATTATTGCACCAATATTCGTCATACGTGGGAGTAATATAGATTATTGCATTAATATTACTCATACGTTCGTTTTTTTCCAAAGCTTCCCTTATTTGTTTGTGTAAACATTTGAAGGCGTAAAACACACATGTGAAATAATTTTTATAACTTTAAACAATCCCAAAAGTACTTTTTTAAGGTTCTTTTTCAAAAAGGTACTGTTTCGAAATTAATTTTTTCAGGTATACTGTGTTCTTTTTTACTTCTAAGTTACTTCTACTTCTTTTAATAACCGTTTTTTAAGAGTTAATTTTTTAAAAAGTACTTTTTAAGAGCTAATGCTTTTAAAAGGTGCTTTTTATAAAAGCTATTTTTTAAAAAGGCCTTTTTTAAATATGACGTTGTTGTGAGACAATAAAATGTGCAAAAATTTTTCAAAAACAAAAAAAATACTGAAAAATCAAGTGTTGTTGTTCTTGTGTGTGGTCTGCAAAAAGACTTTATTTTGCATTTCTAGGAAATTCATGTTGGGTTTATGAGGAATTAGTATCCATGTTATATTTACTTATGTAAAATTATTATTTTTTAATTTTTTCAGCTGTTCAGTTTCAATCTTATTTCAGCATTCTTTTGAAAATCGTAATGCCAAAGAAATTACTCATGGGGGACACACATAGATATTAAGCACATAGTAATACATATGCATGTATTAAATATGTAAGCGTATGTGTAGGTTTGTGTATTTATATAAAAAATAAATAAATCGCTTCCCCAATAAAATGTGAATGCATGCACTCTAGGGTCTCCAGTATTACGACGTGGTAATGACTAAACACAGTCACGATGATATAAATTTTTGAACATGTTTATCAATTTTGAAGTACGACAGTACAAATATATAGAACGATTATAAGAATTTATATGTATATATGTATGGGAGATCAAAGACCTTTCTAAAGCATGCACTCATGTTTTGTATACAATCAATATGATCGTCTTGCATCATGACTGATGGATGAGGGGGAAGTGCATGCAAGTAATACAACCTTATCAAAAAAAAAATGCAAAAAAACACAAGTTGTGGGATAATCATTTTCCTCAACATCTGCATTATTTGTAAAACATTGATACCGAGTTGTTCTTCTAGTTGTATTGTCAGACAAAAAAGAAAAGAAATACAAAGCATGTTATAAAATAATTCATTACAAACAAAAATACATATATATATATTTGTGGAATACAATAATTGTTTGGAATGATTTATTTACTATTTCATAAATGCGAAAATCCACTTGTTGTTCTCTGGTCCATAAACTTACGTACAGGTCGTCCATAAATTGTTGGCGAATTTAAAATTGATTTAATTTTTCTATGATTCTCAAAATTTTTTTTACCAGTGATCAGGCGATATCCCATACATATATATATATGTATGCAATGCATTGCACTGGAACTAGATAGTGTATGGACTGGACAGTTGGTGAAGGTGGTAGGAACTCTGCATTTGCATGTTAATTATAAGGTAAAATTGCGGAGTCTCTGATGTTAGTTTTGATGTATTATTTTTATTATTTTACTTCACCAACATTTTAGTGCTCTAATAAAGAGGAAAGGGGGGTGTTGTAGCACAGAAAAATCAGAAAACATTTTGAACCGGCCATCAGTACCTCTCACCTAGTGCAAGTCAATCGATAGATGAATTAAAATTTCCTAAAGAATAACTCGCGTATTCATAAAAATTTTTTAAAGGACAAATTTCCATACAAAATTGAGTCAATCTATCGACCCCTGTGCGCTAAATTATCGTATGTTACACTTTTTTCGAAATCGACTTTTTTATGCAAAATGGTTCTAAATCCATTAATTCATCTGCAGATAAAGTATTATAGCATATATACATTTTATCGTATGTGACAGTTACTGCTGTCAGGCAAATAAAAAAAAAGACGAATAAAAACGCTCTCCTGTGAGATTTAGTTTTTGTAACATACGATAATTTCGCGCACAGGGGTCGATATAGTTAGGCCATTTATTTTTGTATTCCCTTACCTAGTTCAATGTTAAGGTATCAAATGAAATGAATGTCAAGAAGATGTAAATAATAACAAAAATAGAAATACGATTAAATAACGATAATATAGAGTAACGATTTTTATTTTATTGTAGACATTTTAGTGCCTTAAGTTTATATGTAAATTTGTAGTTGAAATCATATAGAGTTTATCGTATTAATATGTTATTTTATTAAAATAAATTTGAAATAACATCTTTACATATACGTTTTATTTTTTCTTTATTTTACAAACATTTTCTTCACAAACTGTAGAAATGTGTAGTATATGTGACGAATAGGATACAAATGCGTTGTCATTGTAGAATAACCCTTTCCATTTCTTTAGTTTTGTTTATTCATAAAACTCATGTCAAAATATTTATTCTTCTGTTTGAAAATAATTCATATTTTTTTCCATTGCAACCAGGCTCTTGTTGTCTTGAATGTATTTATTATGTCTATCTTCCTTTAATATGACATTTTTCATCACCAAGGCAAAACAAAAATCGCTTAAAGCTTATGGAACACCTGAATAATTTGCTGAAAAGATTATTTATTTTTATTTCTTTAGTTGTAAAGACTCTTAAATTGTCATCGAACTTATTCTTTTTAAAGTTTGTTTAAAAATTGGGATTATTTTTACTTAAGAATTTAGAGTGTAGCATTAGAATGTCACATATTTGCAATAGTTTTTCCTAACAATAAGAGCAATAAATTTATTTAAATGATTCTGATGTGACTTTTTTAAGACCCTTGACTAGTGTGGGCAATTTTTCTAATAAAATTCCTGCCAGACTTTCAAAGAGCGGCTACTTTGTACACTCGCCAGAGTTTTGGATTCTTTCAAATTTCTTTAAAATTGTTAGAGGAAATGCTCTAAATGCTAAACGAGCCCATTAGTGTAAAAAATTTCCATTTTCTATATTTTATAATCTAAAAAAAAATATAAAAATAAATAAAAGAAAAAATTATTTAAATCACCATGTGACCTTTGGCCCATCCAGTAGTTATTTTCTTTGTGATCATAGTTTTCTTAAAGTATGTTTTACTGTTCGTTCTAATACAACAATTCGTATGTTAATTCGAACTTTTCTTATCTTAACATTAGATTTTAAAATAATTGATCGCCGATTTAAATAATAAAATTCTATTATTCAGTTGTGAATCTCTACTTTATTTATTCTCCACGTGTTATTTATATAAACTAAAAAAAAAATAAAAATAAAAAAAATATATATGTATAAACGAAAAAGTTATTAAATTTTTAAACTCCATGGAGACTTTTTGTACACCCTGCACATATTTTTCTATCAATTTACCATCAGCGAATGTGGAAAAACGAAATATTTCCAATAATATAATTATGGCAGCCCACTATGACTTCTTTAATTCTATTTCGTACACAAGTGATTGAAATCAATTTCAAACTTCCCGCAATCAGGTAATGTTTTGTTAGAAAACTATCATTGAAACTTTATAACACGCATAGAACATGAAATACACTTGAAGGAAATAACAAGTAAAATGTTTGTCTTTGTTAGCTTTTCTTTTTCTAAAAGCTTTAAGCCATGTTTTGTTTTAATTTTTAACGTGAGTGTGCAAAAAATTAAATTTTGTAGCTTCGCTTGAATTTAAATTTTTCCTTCACTCCAATGCAAATAAAAAGCTAGTTTTTTCTCATTTCATTAAAGCAATGGAAAATATTTTCATTTTAATCACTAAAATTTTAAATGAAAATTGAATATCATATGGAAATAAATTAAAAGACAAAGATTGCCCAGGCCAGCAAAAAAGAATAAGAATTGGCGGCATTGCTCCATAAGGATTGTTGCCAAATATTGGGAGGTACTGAAACAATAATTTCGAAACTTTTGCGAGCAGCAGAATTCAAATATCCGTGGCGGTATCTATTATGAGCTACTGTAATCTGACCACATCATTACAAGGAATGTGTACTGAATGCATAACATTCGGCCAGACGTGAAAGTTTAATATCTTGATAACACTCGGCCATGTTGCGATACCCGTTAAAAATTATTTCGAAATAATTGGTGGGGAAGTTGTGCCACACTTTACTTAGAGTCCAGACCGATCGATGCAGTACGATAACTCGGGAATACGCTTTACTTCAGATCAGGGCATCTGAAATTGCATTGATTTGGTGCCTTCGTAATCTAGTGCATGAGCAATAGTTTTATCAATATGGAAGTGCGGGTTCAATTCCCGCCTAGAACCTGGGTGTTTCTACAGACAAGCTATAACAGCTTCGTAGAGTTTGTGTTGTTAAAAAAAAGAATCGTTCTTGGGCGCAAAAGAAGAGCTGTTCTGTTGGCGGGAAATCTATATGTTGCCCGAAAGATGGAGAAAGGGCATAGCCAACAATTGGCAATACTTTGCATAAATTTATATTCTACAATGTTTAAAAATAAAAGGTAAAATTTCAAAAAAATCCGGCATTTATAAGTTACCTACACAATACAAAATTAGAAATAAAATGAATAATGAAAACACCACCTGGTACAGACACCGAAAGGTAAAATCACTTGGTTTGATTATAAAGAAAGTTAATTAAAGCTAGAAATACCCGCAATAAAAATACTTTATTTCAAATAAAAATTTCATATAAAGAGTGTCGCAGTAAAAATGTACTTTTTAAATTTAATGTAATTTTTTTTCTGTACAAGAGGGAACTCTGAAATATGGCAACTGTCACATATGTTTATTCCGATTATTAATCATAAAATAAAAAATAAAAAATTCATAACTATCTCAAAAAATATGTACATGTTTTTATTGTGAAAAGAAAAAGACATTCTTACTGAGACACCCTTTATATAAAAGCTGAGCAACATAAAGCTAAAAAGCTTAAATAGAGTAGTGGAAAGTGATAGAGATTGAAAAAGGTATTTTTAAACTGTCCTTTGCAGTCACTCACTTTCTATCGATTATTTAATTAAAGACTAGACTTTTACAACAAAATCTTGTGAAATGGAAAAATTTTGACCCCCTCCTGCTAGTCTAATTACACTCTTGTTATAAGTTGCGCTGCTTTGGTTTTAGAATGGAAAAGTTGCAAATGAACTTCAAGCTGACTCATACTAATAAGTGAATTGAATTTTACTGCCTTAAATGAAATTGGAAAATTAATTTCCGTTTGCCTCTGTGTCTTCGCTCTACAAAATGAGGATTTTAAAGTAGACAAATTACTTGTATTTTCAATTCAAGCAATAAGTTGTACGATTTCGTAAAAGTTCTTACGTGCTTAGAAATAAAATTAAAGAAAACTTGTTCCTGTTTTCCAAATTTTAATGCATTTTGATATTTAAATATTAAATATTAAATATCTTGGCTATAAATATTCATATGGCAAAGAGCAAGAAATTATTTACAAATAATTTATTTATCATCACATGTATGATGGGCAGTCGATAGAAGTAGCAGCATCAGTTAATATTTTGTTTAACCACTTATTGGCCAATGAAGTGGCTCTGAAACAGTGGGACTATTTTCAAAAAATTAAAACTGAAAAATTATTTTGTAACTCGAATTGAGAGAAAATTTTTTCGCATACGACACAGAAAAAAGTACAATCACGGTTCAATTAAAAAAAAACAAAGATTCAATTAAAATAATAATTAGATTTCAACAGTTTTAATTCAAAAAAATTTTAAAATTTGCCCACTTTTTTGAGAGAAGATCAAAATCAATTAAAATAAGTGTGGATTCAATTAAATTATTAATAAAGAAAAAAAATTTTTCTGACCGGAGACTTAATAGGGACAACTTTATTTACTATTTTTTCTGTCCCATGTAAAGAGCATACAAATTCGAATAATTTTCCTTTCGTTTCGATTTACAGTATAACCTTCCTGATTTTGAAGTTACATAACGTGTTACCCCTATTATGCGTTAAGAGTCTCTTCAGTTTTTCATAGCAACTCTGGGGAGGGAATCTTTGAAACCTAAACCAGCGTATTGTTCATTGTGATGAAATTCTTGATTATTGCCTGCTGCTGCGAAACGGAAGCAAAACAAATGTTGATTTCCTACTAATTTTTTCTTTAGCAGAAGGTTTCTGATATACGCAATTTATTTCCTAGCCTGGCTTATTTTTTTTATAGCTGTTAAAGTTAAAGTTAATATTTTGGTAAATAAATTTTCTGTTGTCGCCACACAATATTTTCGTTTTAAATATCACACAGCGTCCTTGGTTACTATGGGCACTTTTGTGTATGTGGGTGTGTGTGTGCTTGTTACATATTACATCCGGCCATGGTATGAGTAGCCACCAATCAGTTATTTAATATTTATTGTGAGCAGTCAACCAATGCTGTGTTACAATTTGCCAACATATTTAATTCAATAGTTTTCGTTTTCATTTTCGATGTTCAGATTACAGTGGCCGATTATTTTGTGGCATTCACAAATTTTTACGAGGTTTATGGATAGTGTAAATCAATTATATTTCCATTTTTATTTAGTTTTTTTTTGCAGTGTGACTTTTTTTTTAATTGTCAATCGTGCTGGTGCAAGTGCAAATACTCAATAATAAAGTGAAGCATAAAGATGATATTGCCATGTTGCCTTCTATTTTTTGCTACGCCTTTTATTATTTAAATATTTGTCTTCATTCTATTTTGCTTCGGCATACAGCAGTGAATGAATGAAATCTATGCAAGAGATATGATTGTTGTTGTGGCTGGCGGACTATATGAAGCATAACACATAAAACCAAGTTAAGCAATCGACCGTTATCGTCTTCAACACCTTCAATTGTAGCCAGCCATATTGATTGATTTATGAGTTTGCAAGTACCATATAGTTTTTTTTTCGTTATTATTAGTTCCTTTTTGCCAGTTTCTTTTTACCACACTCATTCGTTTTTTTCCTTTTTGCACATTTTTCAATTGCCATTTTACTTTTTCCGCATTTAAAGATTTATTGGCAAGACAGCATTTCTTCTGTTTTATTCCTTTACCAACAGCATAAGCCGGAAGCCATTAAACCGCAATCATTTTCGCGCACTTTCAATTAAAATAGAAAGTAATTTTTCGAAATGTTAATTTTTCAAGGAATTAAAAATCATTTTTTTTTTTATTGAAGCCTATAATGATTTCTGTTGAGGTTGATAAAAAAATAAACTTTATTAATTTCAAATTAATGACAACGGATGTTATACATACTTATATAAACGTCAATATTGACAGTACTCATTCAAAGTCTTGAAGTTCTTGTAATATGTGCTAGTGGCACATATTCACACGTTCGCGAATCAACTGTCAAAAATTGTTTGAAAGTCCATGTGCACATAGAAAGTAAACGCGAGAAGCTGCACAACTGAATGTGGTTAATAACTTGGTCTATTTTATTTTTATCTTTGAATTTTTTTTTGTTAAAAAATTTAATAATTCTAAAGTCAGAGGGTTCAAAAAATTAAAATATTGCGGAATATGTAAAATTATGCATTGTTTTATTATATAAAAAATTGGAAAAAATTTAATCTGTTTGTACGATAAGCGTAATCAAAAAATTTAAATATAAAGACATCCACATCAGTGATAAATATTTACAAACGGCTGTCACAATAACAATGTGTTTATAAAACGATTGTTTACTTAGTCGTTTCAAATTTTAAATGTGTTTTCTAAATTTAATGTTTGTATTTTCTAAAAAAAAAAATCATTGCATACTTTTCTGAGCATTTTTTAAATGAGATTATTAAATTTCAATGCGTATGAATAATACGTTACTACAGCCATTAACCATACGTGAACATTTAAATATCTTATTTAGTGATTTCTTTTCTTCGAAAAATGGGTAATTTTATTTAAAACGTATGTATGCACTTGGTGTTCATCTCTTATAAATAATTTTCTGTCTAAAAAATCCTCCCTTAAAAAAACCAAAAATATGAATATTGCCACATACGTATATATATTTGCTAAAATTGCAATGAAATAAATTTCAATTTAATTTAATAATAATGTAATTTAAATTTAACAAAATTATTGGATTCGTCTTCATTATCTGATTACCTTATTTTTCAAATATTAAGAAGAAGTGCGTCCTACTTTTTTATAAATTGTGTTTTATTGTCGTCCACTAACACAAAACCCATTATTACAGGTCTGGTGAGACATGTTTCTAATAACTTTAGTATTATTTTTTATTCGTATAAATGTGAAATAAAAAAAATATCGCTTTTCTTATTATGCGCAAATCAGTTCTTTTAATACCCACTCTAGTTTCCACTTCAAAAAAGAAAATAATAATAATAAGATCCCTGCCCAAATACACAACAGAAACTTTATTTATTATATTCTTTATATTACAAATATATGCAGATATACCAACCGGCATATGCTGCATGCTATTTAAAAGTCATTTTAAGGAATTAAAAATAAACCCTGTAGATTAAAGAAAAACCAAATATATAAACTAAAAAGGTCATATAAACAATGCACAGGCTACATACATACATATGTTGCACTTACAACTGATATTTGTATAGTTATGACCACATTTCCATATGAAACGTTATTTTCCATTCTATTTCTTGGTTTATTTTTAAACAATATGCTGCCAGCTATTTATACTGCAGCCACCATTTCGTAAGCAGCAACTAAGAATGCATTATTCAAAAACAAACCACCAAATAAAGGTGTTTTCCCTTCAAAACTATGGCATTATTATCATTATCATTACATGTTTACATATTCGCTTTCATGCTTTATTTATTTACACAGGGCATATGAACATCTACTGATACTCATTCTCAAGCTGTTTCAGCATCCCAGCCACTCTGACTGGCTGTAATTTGGTACAGCAAGCAGCGTTGCCGTTTCCCTTATTTTGAACAAAAAATTAATTAAATTTTTTTTACAATACGATGAGTTAGCGGTTTTCGAAAATTACGCAAATCCATATTTATAAAAATCTTTATAAAATAATGCGTTTTATCTATATATGCATATATCTATATATGTATATGCATGTATATACATTTATTTAAAATTTTTCTTTTTCAAGAAGCTTTAATTCCTTTCAAAAATCAATATTTGCTTAAAGTTTACTTACAAAAAGCGTGAGAAATAAAATTTTTGGGAACTGGGAGGAGGGGCAATTCGCTACTCAGGCAATCTGAAATAAGCTGCTTCGGTAAATAGAGCGGACTTCACAGGCCATTGTGGCCTGTCGTATCACCTTAACAAAATTTAACCAATGTCTGTCGATTTTGTGAAAGTGACACTGAAAGCTCTGAACTTGGCAGATAGAGGTTTCACCATATATATGGAATTACGGTGCCTCCACAAAAGCTGTGAAACACCAAACCCCAAATAGTGCTTGGATTCCATAGAAGGTCTTATATGGGTGTCTACTATGATGGGTTTTGAACAATACGTCTTCTTGATGGCGGTGCTTCCTGCCCGAATAATATCAATAATATTGCTTTTACTTAGATTTACAAGAATCAATACTTTTAATTTTAGTTATATATTAGGAAGCAAACTTTTTTTTACCGATTAGCTATATTCTCTCTAAAATCCTCAACACTAGTCTGCGATCATGGTTGGTTCTCATCTACCTCTCAAATTGACAAATTTCTTGATGTAAAAGTTTTCATGTTCATCACTTATTGAATACTCAAATATGAGTGTAAGAAATGGATTTTCAATGGTATATTACGTTCTAATTTGTGTTAAGCATCAAGCATTGATTTTATAGAATAGACACTTGATAAAAATGCAGCATCATTCATTTACATCAGCTCCAACAAAAACTCCTTCTTTGAAATTTACAAAACTTACAAAAACCATGAACGTTTAAACTCTTTTTTTCTTCCTAATCCTGTGTTTTACAAAATAATAATGACTTTTTCGATTCATTATTTTCTGACATATGTTACAGAACTGTTCAATTTCATAAATAAAAAAATACTTTTTGAAAAAAATAAAATTGTTTAAAAAATGTTTTCATTGTAGCAACACTGCTGAAGAAAAAAACATCCATTGAAGTTCACAGTTATTCAAGCAAAACAACAACACGTAATATTGGACAAAGTGTTGAGATGAAATGAAATGGATTATATTTGTGTGTATGTGTGTGTTTATTGTTTTCGCTTATTCAATTCATATGTGGTTGAGAACCTAAAGCACTGATGCAGTTTCTGTTGCGCTTTCGTTACCTTTTAAAGTAGAAAAGAAAAATTAATAGTAAAAAACCAAGTTCCACATTACACAGGTTCTTAACACACGTTTTCTCAACAATTTTACTACTTTTCCATTTTTGTCTTTTTAAAAGGAATGGTCATATTTAGCAAATTATTATTATTAGAGACTTACATATATAAATTTTTATTGGATAAGTTAAAAGGAAGCGAGATAATAATATTTTAGATAGTTTTTTTTTTAATTCTGTAATATATTGGTAAAGTAAACAGAGTTTTATATACATATACCATATGATTAATACGCCAAATATTTGCTCAGTTGGACTGTAAGTGAAATTTAAACGGAATGCGAATAAGCATGAACTTGTATTGTTTGCCTTTCGCTCTTCTTCTTCCACTGTTTAAAAGACAACAGTTCTTGTTTTTCTGTGTTCATGCTTTATTTCAGCTAAATTATCACACTAATACACATACGAAACATACAACCTCATTTATACATTATGATTTGGCTTAAATAAACAAAAGTATGTCAGTGTGCAGAAGAGCAAGAAAAAGTGAGTTTGAGTACATTCCTTGATATTTGAATATTAAAAATTTATTTGCAGCATTATTTTTCATTGTTATTGCAACATTGCGTAAGCAGTTGTACATATAAAAAAATATTTGTTGGATGTACTGCATTTCATAAGTCACTGTAATTTTGTTGACAACAAATTTTGTTTATTATTTTTGTTGTTGTTGAAATGAAAAGAGAAAAAAATTGAAGCATTATTATGAATGAGAAGAATTTATTATATATTTTTTTTTGCGAAACGAAATACTGAATATTGAAAAACTATAAATTTAAAAGAAAGCCGAATTTACATATCGTCATATGAATTCACAAAAGCCCTAAGTTACATACACGAAATTTTTTAGGAGAAGCAAAATACCTTCAAACTAACTTCTACGCTTGCACTTAGGCATTTCTAAAATTTTTTGATAAGAACATTATTTTTAATTGCAGACGTGTACAATTTTGCAGGCACATGTATTTTGATACTATGGCTCATTATCAATCAAAAAGTCGATTTCGAATTTTTTGTAACCTAGGGCTTTATTGAAATCATATGACGATATACAATATTAATTGGCAAACACGTTTTTTGAGAAAAGATATACATATCGGTCATTTACTGCAATAGTGACACAATTCAAAAAACTAGTTTTGTAAAAATCGTACTTAAAGTTTTCAATTTACATACACCTTAATGGGCAAATGGAAAAATATTTTCCCGCCATGAACTGAGGTTTGAAGCTTCTTTTTATGCATTTTTTACACAATGTAGAAGCCGATATGAAAAATTATTCTGCATTATTAACTCAAAAATTTTATTTTTTGAATTATGACGTTATTGAAGTAAATGATCGATATATGGTTTTAAAAATTTTAGTTTGTTGACCTTTTTCATAAATTATTTCAATCAACATATGTATGTACATAAAACAACAAACGCCAAATTTGGTAATATTTTTTATCGCACTGGTATAAACATAAAGCTGGTTTAACCGAAAAGCTAAAATGTAAGAATAAAAGGAAACATGTCAGTATTTTATTGCTGTGAAAAAATTAAATTAAAATTAACAGCCTTTTCCTGCAAATGTGTGTTTTATTTGCAGAAAAATTACTTTTTAATGAAATTATTTATTTGCAGATAATTTCCATTTTTTTTTTAATTATTTAACATAAAAATCCACTTTTAATTAAATAGAAGTCAGTTCAGGTATTGTCGAAAAAAAAAAATAAATAAAACACAAGGTGAAACCAAAACACTTTTCAAATACCCAACAATCCAAAGTTAATATCGCTATAAGTACACACAATGTGCGGCAATGTGTATGTAGTTGCGTATGGGTGAGAATGTATAACTAAAAATGTTTTTGCGATGACTAGTGCATGTTTTTATTTATGTACATATATGTTAATGAATGTGTGAATATCTGAAGTAACACAGTGTTTATTTGAAGGGAGAGAGCACTTGTATGACAGTTTTAAAGGTGTTGTTTGCATGCTTAAATGCTCACATGAGTGTTTGTGTATTCGTGAATAAATATGTGTGGCTCAATGAATCGCAAATGTGTATATGTATTTATGTATAGAAAAAAAAAAACCGGAAAGGAGTTAAATGAATGTTAAACAACAAAAAGCCATTTGCAAACTCATATTATGAGAGTGTTTTTGTTCGTTGTTAATTCCTAAGAGAACAAATTGTGTCCAATTTTTGCAGGGACGATTAATTAGTTTAGTTTTTTTTTTGTACTTGTACTTGCATGTATGTGCAGCATATTTTGGTGTTCTCATAGCGTTTAAACATGTTAAGCAGCGAAACTAATCAAAACTTTTTGATTAAATGTGAATTCTTTATTACAGATTCCAGGGCTTTGTCCATTTCGGGTTCGTTCCAATAATGGAAAATATTAGAGATTCGTATGCTATTTATTATGATTCGTATATTACCGCAAGAATATTTTCAATTTTAAACGTACATATACATACAAATAAAAGCAAATTATAAAATATTGTGTCCCTGACTATCGACGAGAACCGCTAAATCAAAGCCTGCAATATCTTGCCAAAGTAATGAATTTCTTTTTATAACAGCAGTTCATTTTAAACACTCAATTGCTGCCCTTCTTAATAAAATTTTCAAATAGCCCGCTTTATTAGAATTGCTGATATAAGCAGTAAATTGCCTGTTACGAAACGTTCATAAATGCTACTTATTTTAAATGTTATTGCATTGTTATTTGTTAAGCAAATAATACTCGTATTATAGTTGCTTATAATCACTGTGTTGGTATCGTTACATTAATATTACCACAAATTCTACAATAAGTTTGCGTTGCTATTTACTTGTGCTGACTAATCTTGACAGTTGTATTGTAATACAAAAATAAAGGGGGCATCTTATATAAATTCAATTGTGTTTGCTTTGCAGCGTATGATTTCCGTGTTAAATGATTACAAAATTTATGCAACAACAAAAGCCGTTTAAGATAACGAAGGAAGTTTTTCTTTTAAATTCGTCGAGGGCATTAAATGCACTTGTAGAGGGAAATAAACTTGAGGTGAATTGTGAATAATTTAAGTTTAAAATAATTGTTGTGATATAAAATTTTGGTTTTAAATGTATGACTGAGTTTTTTTAAATATATATGTATATATAGGGACGGTCAAAAAGGTGACGCCTTACAGAATGCGTCTATATGTTTAAGCCATAAGAACAGTTTTTTTCCGCAGTGCTTAGCCAAGAAATTAGAAAGACTGCGGAGGTTCGTGGAATATCGTATAGGGGCCAGAGAGTTTTTCTTGAATGCCAGTACATTGAACCTTGTTCGCGAGTGCTTCGCATTTCTCAATAGAGTGGCGCGACACTCTCATCTTACTTTTTTTTTTTTTTTTATTTAGGACCAGCTCTCAGGAGATGACTCCTACACATGCGAAGCATTGTGCTGGAACTATAGGAAAGGGATAGTAGGAGAAACGACAGGAGGTGAAGCTTAATTAATTATTTTTGCAGCTCTGCTTTCGCACGTTCTTTGTTTATACTCGTAGCAGCGCTGAAGCTTCGGTTCAGTAGTCATTTTTATTATTATTTTACTTCGCCGGTGGTACATAATACCGACGAAGGAGGGCGTTCAGATGTGATTGTGGATTGCTATCAGCTGAAGCCGGTATTGTTCAGTGACCAGTGACTATGCCTTCGCCACTGAAACCTTCCGACAACAACTGACACACAAAGACACTAATGCACATCAGAAAAATGCGAGATGTTTATTTTTATTTTAAAATTTTTAGTCTGAAACTGGGGTTGAACCCAAGTCTGTTTTTGGATTCGTAGTCAACGTGCAGGCTACCATCCATCGTGCCATCGCCACCTTGCTACTTAAGATGGCAACATGCCGGCGGACATTGATGATCTCTGTGTAATTTTGCTCTCATCGTATTATACGCGTGTGGACAATGTATTTTGGAGATGGGATGAGCCTTTTTGTTTTAAGGCGAGGACTATTTTTTGTTAGGCATAGCATATGTCTGTCATATTTGGTTTGGGCGCCAGCACTGCTGACTTATGTGTTCTATATTCTTCGTTTAACTTTCGTTTCTTTTTCTTTCTAATTTTTTTTTATTTCCGGTTTATCTATATATTGCTGTCTCCTATATATCTCAAAGAAGTAAAACAATTGGAACTTTGAAAACCCAAAAGGGGCGCTTGCTATGATTTTCTTTACCGATGAGGTGTATAACTTAAACTAGCCTAGTCAAACATATCACTTCCTTTGTGTTTCTCTAAAACCATTCACTTTAACTTTATTTTAATAATCCTTTAAATGAAAAAAATATTGTATCTGTCTTTAATTCAACACAAACAAAACGCTTAAAAAAAGGACAAACAAACAAGGCAAGGAAAACGTCAATGTTAACTTTCTGCCTTTCAGCCATATATTTCATGCTTTCATTACAATTAACATTTAAATTTAAATTTAGAACATATTGACGCTCAAGGATCTTTTGTGACTTTTTTTCTGCCATTTAATTAATTCATGATGTTTGTAGTCATCGCAATTTTTATGATTGAATTGTCAGCTGAAAACTGCAAGTTGCAAGTACTACCTGTTGTATCGTTTGTTGCAACGTTTGTCAGTGTGTCAGTCATAATGATAAGCAACAAGTTCTTAATTTGCGTGAGTGCTATTTGACTTAAGTCATAATGTATGTTTGTGTATGTTTGGCTATGTAATATTTTTGTTACAGTTCTTATGAGTTAAACAGCAAGTAAGCAATACATGGAAGTCAATATGCAATATGTTCTCAAAATTGTTGCATACACATTTAATATGCAATAAAAAAGTGGAAAAATGTACTAAAATTGAAACACAATTTCACTTAACATACAAAACATATCAGAGTTAAGAATAAAATTTAACATCATTTTCATCTATATACATATTTACATATGTACATAGATATATAGACATATGTACTTGTCATCATCATTTAGCCCAAAGACCTGAAGATAGACATTAGAAATTTGTCAGGCATTCTGTTTTGGTGCCGCTACAAAATATTTTTTTTTGCGTCGCAGAACTACTTACTGATGGCTCAGCCATTTTATAAAGTTTTTTTTTTGCTCTTAACTTTAAAATGTTAAGTCGACATTAAATAATAATTTATTATTATTTATATATATATTGTGCCAGCCATGCTTTTCCGACTAAATCATAGTATAGTTATCACAAGCAAACTTCTCTGCACGCAGTCTATAAACCAAAACAATTCATATACGACTTACATTTTTGCAAGAGATAACAATTGAAGCTGCAAATATTAAGAAGAAGAAAAAACACTGTTTAATAAATAATTAAAAATAAAATAATTATAAATTTACATACGTTCATAAAATATAAATTTTGTTCTAATTTCCTTTTTATTACATTTAATCGCACAATATTAAACCTTTCTCTCTTATTGGTGGTGACATGAGCATGTCAAGGGTTAAGCCTTAAAATTGTTTAATGGTGCGTATGATTGACATACATACATAAATCTTGTGTTGTTGACATAAATTATTATTGTCTGTGAATATATTTATTTAAGAGTGAATTTTATATATTTTAAAAGTTTCAAATCACTACCGTCATCGAAACTTTAATAAATTTATTTTGGTTTTGCATAAAATTCAGAATAAAAATTGATTATTAAAATTTGTGCAACCGTGCGTATGATTGTTGCTCCTTTAAATCTGGATTTTAAAGTTTTTTTTATATAGTACTTAAATAGAAATAATTGATATACATTCAAGAGAACTAAATGAAATATACCTATAGGATACTATTTTTTTTATATAAACTCAAGCTGTTGAATATGAAATAAATCGATTTGTATGTAGAGTTTTTAACGAAAATAAATTTTATTTTTAAATAAAAGCGTGATTACTCACAAATATTTCAAGCCATTACGATATTTGTGTAGAATATTCTGTTAATCGTATTTTTAATTTAATCGATTAAATTAATCGGGTAACCGATTTTATGGGAGGTGCCATATATTACCGGAAAACGCTATATATTATTTTTTAAAACATATTTTTCAATCATTGAAATAGTATAAGAATTTATAAATACAGCGAAACCTCGATTATCCGTCGCCCTAACTTTCGTCATTCTATACTTTCTTTTAAAAATAATAATTGAACTGATAAGACGTTTGTATTTAGTGCAAAGTTCGCAAAGAAACATATCCTTCAAACCTTTCAAACTGTACAAAATTTCAAATCATTTCGAATTATTTAGCCGCCCTAATGAAATCATAGTCGTCATCATTATCTTCATAGTAACAAATTAATGCAGTCAAGTGTAAAGTTTCCACAATCCTTGTGCATGCAAATACATGCATAGATAAATATTTATGGGCGAGTTAACACATACTTACTCACTGTTTCTCTCTCTCTGTCGTTTCATCAAGTAAAGCACCCTTGAGCTGTGCAGTTCTTCGAAAAGAAAAAAAAAATATAAAACTAAATTTAGTGTCGTAAATTTCGTTTCAACAAAAAGTTTAAATTTCATATTTTCCCAGTATCTTTTTTATTTACAAATGTTTGCTTAATTTCCACCTAATGTTGTTTTCCCATTTTATTTTTATGCAGATTTTGGAAATATTGATTTTTAAATTGTATTGATTTTGAATTTCTTTGACGTCAAGCTAAAAATATCGCGAAATGACTCTTCTTCATCTCTTTCTGACCTTATGTCGGCAGATATTTATAAATATTGTGTTTATTTTTCGCTTATTCCTACACTTAATTAATTTATTGATTGTGACGAAAAGTCTATACTTTTAGCGGGAATAGCATTTCAAGAAATGTACAATTTTGTAATAAAAGTTTTATTGTAATGCACAGTCATGCGTTGTGATACTCTTAAAAAAAATTAATCACTTAATTCATTTATCTGATCAGTTGCGTGGCATGTGTACAAGCGAAAATTTTACGTAAAAAACTCGACTTTTGATCTTTTAAAAATGCCTTTGATACGAAAAATTAAACCCAGTGACAGGCTACGGATTTTCGAGTGAGTGTGCAGCACATGTGCCGCAAGAGTTGTTTATGTGTCAAAAATTTTTATGCGAATAGAATTTATATGAAGCAAAGAATAATAACGCTCTGGCAATGGTGTGACGTTGAAAAATCGAATTTTGACAGTTTGTTAACTAGTGAAGTTGGTTGCAGAAAGAAAAAAAAAATAAATAGATATGTGTGTATTGTATCATTCTTGATATAGCTTTACAGCTTTTTTCTAGGTATGCCACTTAAACGTCTGTGATAGGCTGCATAAAACACAACGTTCAATAGTTTTGTGAAATAATCGTTCCATCAGGGTACCTCCGTTAAAAATTAAACATCAGGTCACATATGTATTCATCATTTAGATTTCTATACCCTTAAACCGACTTAACAACAGCAGTAGTATGTGTCTATTAGTGAAAATTTTAGTTCAAAATCAGAATTTTTTAAGAGAAGTAACACGATCTGTGCTACCTTATCTTTAAAAAGGAATACAGTAGAGAAGGGAAAGCTGGTAAAATGATAGAGTATATCTCTTTGGATGGCTGGATTTGGGGTTAAGCCACCACTTGGGGATCTCTTTTTGGGTACTTTTTCCAAATTTATACCTTAAATATTTCCAGTTGCCAGGAAAGAATTAAAAATCAATTGAAATTTACATTTCTCAGTTGCCATAATTTATTCGGCATATGGAAATTTAATTCAAAGTTCGGTTGCCAATCATAATCGAGCCATTAATTTAAAACGTTATTTTTACTATAATTTCTATTTTATTTAAAGTCAATATGGTTTTATGGAATTCAGTATAAAGGTAGTGTCTGAACTTCTAGTATTGCGCCTTTTTTTTTTTATTATTTATTTTTTATAAAACAGAGATATCTTGTGTGGAGTAGACGCACTTTAATTTCTTATATTTTTTTTTTCTGGGACCAGCACTCAGGAGATGACGCATATACAAAGATGGACTATCTCGAGAGATCTAATACCGCGTAGATATACATATGTAGATATTTATATTGTGTGACCTGGTAATTCGGGTAAATAAATTCCTCATAACCAATTTACAGTTATATTTCATTAACAAACATACATGCATATTCAATTTCAAATCCTACTACCTTAAAATTGCAACTGAAATCGATTTTTGTTTTGTACTTCATACAAAGATTAAAAAAAAAACATTTAATTTTATGTCAATATTTTTTGCTATTGTTTGAAATGCACATAGAAAAGATTTAATTATTTAATAGCTATGACGTATTGATTTATTCGCTTTTTTTTATTATACTCTTTTATACTCGATAATTTTCATACGATACCGCTGCTATTTCTATCAGCAGCATTTAATAGGATAGCTGGCGTTCTATAGAAATTGAGGACGTTTTTAATTTGTATTTAATATTCATTCAGCGTTAACGTTGACTTTATAAATCAATAGATTTTTTTTAACATTTTCCACAAGTAAACTAATAAATATAAAAATATATTTTTTTGAATGATGTTAATTGAAGTCTGTCATTGAAAGTGTTTATTTTACCAATACATGAGTGTAGCGAAAATTCAGTAGATACTCGTATTTATTATTTTAGTTTATATTAAATAGCTTTCATTAATCTTTAATATAAATTGAATTATTAAATATTCATTTTGAAATTTATATGAACGATATACCACAACAATAGCCATTTGTGGTAAATAAAAAAAAAATTTTTTATTGGTTTTTGGTTTAATTTTTTGCCATCTGCTGCTTTCAATTAAACAAATTATTAATTTATTTTTATATCAATATATTTCGGACTTGTATATAGTACATCCATCTATCTATCTATGATCGTCTTGATCTCACGACATCTAAGTGAGCTGAATATCTTCGGAATGCGACACATTCCGTTCCAATCAGTTGCCGCGTTCTTAAGTTATGAAATGTTTACACACACACTCCCTCATACAGAAACGTTCATATATACACCTATACTGACATCATCGCAAAAATAGTTTGTATCAACTCCCAGGACCTCAAAACGTCGATATATAAAAAAAACTCGATTTTCTAAAATTGAAGTAAAATCAGTAACTTCCTAGAAGGAAATTATAAAAGAAATTCTGAAAAATGGCTTATTTACTCTATCCATAAGAGACGTAAAGTTTTTTTAAGTAATAAAAAAATTCGAGGAAAAACGGTTAAAGTAAATTTTTGATAAAGTCTGCAGACATTTACGAGTGACTCAGCAGGCATGATTTACGCGCGAACAGCAAAATAGCACAATATCGGCAAATTTAGTAAAAATCCTAAGCCTTAACATAAATTAAAGCCTATTTTTAGGAGGCGATTTATTTAAATATCGTATTTCCGTCTTCTTTTATGTAAAACCTCTAAATAAAGATGTAAATCGTTCCTGTGGGTTAAATCCTCATGTTACTTTACATATGTGTGGGTATTTTTATCACTACTGCACTGCTTTGCTGTTCGGTTAAAGCAAGCAAAACAGTAAATATTTTCTATAATACTACATACTCGTATAAAGCTTGTGTTATCATCGCATTGAATTATTCACAGCACAGCAACTAATTACTTACAAGAATATCTGTAATATTTTACACTTTTTGCCTCTTCCGTTTCTGATAAAGCCAACGCGTATTTAAATCAACATAATTACACTATTGCCTCGCATGACGGCTTAATTCAATTGAAATGTTAGAAAAGATTGCAAACTTTTGAAAATTATAAGTTATAAAGTTAAAAAAAGACATAAACTATTAAAAGTTTTATAGATTAAAAAAAAAGAACTTTACTGGATATACAAGTACATATTATTATAACAAAAACAAAAAAATCGTAAAGCTTTCAACATAATTGTTCTTAAAAGGAGGCTTTCACTATTTTCTTATTTTTATTTATATTAAAAATAAGCTTTAACAATGTTATCAAATGCGGAAACTAAATAAACAATAAACGGAAAATAAATGAAAAAAAAACAAGAAAACGTTTGAAGGATAATAGCGTAGGGCAAAGAAAAATTATGAAAAGGCAGTTACAGCGAATAAATTGTTTGTAATTAACTTACCTATATTGATTTCTTAAAATAAATATTAAACAATTAACACATTATATATAACTAAATTTAGGTATTTGTGTAAAAAAATTTTTTCTTTAACACTTCATTGCATTGAAACTGAAATATTTTCATTTAGAAGAAAGAGCGAAGTAATATTGTGGACCAAGTCAAAGGAACAATTCTACTACCAATACGTAAACAGATTTGTGAACTTAGTATAATTGAAATAAATTAGATAATTTATTTCTATTTGTTTATGTTATGTTCTATGGTTTAGCTATTCTATATGCCCATATCATTTGGTGCTAATACCAAAATGATCAGTAGGCTTTTAAGCACATTCTTGAAAAAAGCTTAGCAATTTCATATGTTTAACAAAAGAACTCACAAAAAATTATTTGAGAATTACGAAATATACAAACAAAAGAAAACCAAATATCTAATTTAAAAATTTTCTTTATACAACAAATATTTTATTATTCGATTTAAATCTATTTAATTTTTCTAAAACTGTTTTTGTTGTGTTATATATTTATAATGTTTTCTCTTCTGACCAAAATGTTACATATATGCAACATTTCGTTACTATTTCTGTTCCATTCTAAAAAATATGCAACATTAAAAAAAGCTATTTCGTTCCTTTCTAAATATGTTGGACAAATAACAGCAAAATATGCAACATTTTTGACCCTCTACTCTCAAGACGGGGTGATGTACTAACCTTTTTTACATCTTTGTTAAGTACTTTTTATACAAATAAGAATTATGAAAATTAATATACTCTTCACTTTGACTAGAGTCTATCAGACATTTGTTAGAGGACGATTCTGTTTAATTTATTATTTATTTTAAGTAAACTTTTTTGATACATTTTTGGTTTAGACTTTTTGCAGTTTGTTCTAGGTAATAGCAGCTGATTAGAAAACAATGTTGCTGACAATTTTTATTGATAAAATGGTGCTAAAAACCGTAGAAACAATGAAACGCTAAGTATACACTAATGTTAAATCTCAAATATTTTGTACCATTGTGGCAGTAAAAAATGTATCACTTTTTAAAGGTATGGGCAAACTGTAGAAAATGTTATCCAGCGAAAGGGCAACATTTTTGTTCAGAAAGGAAATCACCATTAGTAATTGTCAAAGATTTTTTAGGAGTTATTGTATAAACATGTGAAATTTCTTAGCTTTTATCGTGGGTCAACTTTTTTTGGTCAACTTTGAATAAAAGAAATAAAATAGTTAGAACGTTGACTGTTCAGCTAAAAAGTTGTGGGTTCAAATCCTACTCTAGTCATATACAACTTTTTTCTGACACACATTATTATCTATGGCAATGTAGATCGCAGCACAGTACTTCGTCAGTATTTTTAAAGTAGAAATGTGGGCGAAGGATAATAATAAACAAAATTATTCTCTATCCTGCAGACACCCTGCAACATATATAATTTAACTACAATTGGCATTATTTTGCATAGTTGTAATGAATGATTTGTTTTCATGAGAAATATGTACTATATCATTTGAAGATACATTATGAAAAACAAAGTTTTGGAAAACTTTTTACAATTACCGTACAAATATAGAAATTACTTGCCTACCGTAAGGTTAACATCACTGTCTGCAACACCCAAATTATTCATTTTTATTCAGGCTTTTAATAAAAGCAAATCTTTTAATTCATTGAAAGGTTTGACAAAAAGAATTGTGTATTTGGTATATGACTGACTACCGTCAACAATTTTTATTTTTCTTTTATGACCTTATTTCATTCCAACCGATTACACTGTGCAAACTTAATATTCAATTCAACACTTTGCTTTACTAAAAATCACACTTTTTTTACTATTATTGCAAATAATGTAATAAGCGAATTAACGACAAAAAAAATAACGAAATTTACAGATTTCAATAAAAATAATATCAAGTGTTCATGGAGTAGGGCAATAAAGACATTTATGACAATTTATTATTTTGCCTGTACTTCTCTCAGTGTTAAAATACATTTTAATAATATGAATATTTATTCGCAATAAAAATATGTTATTTTTATGGATTTTGTAAATGAAGAATTTAATATAAATTTTATATTTTACTCATAATACAGATTTACCCGTATATAAGTGGTTGTAAAGTAAATAGTAGAGAAATGCGTTAAAATTTTATTGACTTTTGGAATTAAACTTGTGGTATTTATTGAAAATAACTTTGAGAATAAATAGCCAAGAATTATATATATATATAAATATATAATGGAGTATGTGTTTGTATGTTTGATTGTTTGTTTGTAGCTTATAGGAGACCACACCTCTACACCGATTTTCGTGAAATTAACACAACATTTAACTGCGACTCTACAATGAATTATAGCCCACATTTTTTTAACCACGCCCACGTTTTTAAATTATGTTACTCCACACACAACAGCACAATGCTTCGCATGTGTAGGAATCATCTCCTGAGTGCTGGTCCCAGATAAAAAAAAAAAAAAAAAAAAAATATCGTCATGAAACTTACTGCCGAAACTTTAAAAGTATTAACTGACTTTGGCTTGCTGCAGCACTTGAAAAACAAATGAAAGAATTAAAAATCGGCCAAAAATTTTAAGAAATTTTTCCAAATAGTTTTCCAGATATTTTTTTTATATTTGGGAGCTATTTTCAAGCTGTATCCATATTTGAATTATTTTTGGGAATTTTCTGTTAAAACAAGCGATATGAATTGTTCCATGGCTCCCTTCTATCACCTAGAAGGATTTACTTTCAACAAAAAATTCAGTTTAGACAATGTGAAATTTTATTAACAGATCTATTATTAAAAATGAGAAGTTTTTCACCAACTATTATACAATACGAAGATTGTTGCTTGTGTTCTGCACAGTAATGTTTTGCTGCCCGTATATGGTAGCTGTGTACGCTTTGCCATGCTAATTGTTCTATTTTCTTTTATTAAAATAAAAAATCATTTCGGTAATTTGATATGATTCCAGTTCTCATGCTTAATTAACCGTTGCCATATTCACACGTTTAGGGATTTATACAGGTTTATAAAATGGTTTTTTTTTAAGAAATTATTTTATTCCATACATTTTCTAACAGTAAAAATCCTCTTAAAGTTAAAGCAGAACGCAGTAATCCATTGAGATGGTCAGTCACGGCAGGTTAATTGACTTTGTGTAAGGAAAAAGAGTATTTTCTTCAAATATTGATACTGCCCTCGCATATCATAATTAAAAAGAAATGGAAACAATTAATCAAAGAAAATATAAACATTCTGGGGTTTAGGCTAATAAATTTTGTTGTCTTCAGTTCTACTACCTGCCACTAGAGTACATATAAACAACAAACGTTTTCATTAAATCAGTTTATCATTCCTAACAATACCCACGTGTATGATATTGTTGTTTTTAGCTTGTTGGTAATGCTTTTTACTGTTTCCGTTTCTTTTTTGTTTTATTTAATTAGATCAGTGATGTTAGGATTCATTTTTTATTGCTGCATGGAATCTAAATAAATTATGGCATTTAAGATATCCAGAGACAAATTGGTAAAAGAATTGTACTTTTTTTTTCTTCTTAGACTAGTTCTTGACATTGCTTCGGAACTAGTTGGAAAAGAATATTGTATGGGAGAGACAGTGATAGATAGCTTAATTTTTGCACAGCTGCTGCAATTGCGCGTATTTTGAGAATCTAGAAAACAAAGTTGCAGCATCGCTGCTGTTATGTGGACGCATTAATTTTTGAGCTGCAGTAGATCCTTTTTATTTATTATTTTAGTTCACCGGGGGTTTTTTTTTTCTAAATTGCTCAAGTACCGACAAATGAGGGGGCTGTTAGGGAAGCAAGGATCTTTTGATTGTTGAGTCAACGCGCTAACCACTTCTGTTTTTTTTTAACAACAAACAGTCCGGAAAGCTTCTTTGCTTGTCTGCAGAAATAACCATGGTTTGGGCGGGAATTCAACCCACAAACTCCAGATTTATTGGGAGTCATTGCATCTTAATTGAAGTAATTTGATTATTTGATATAAATAGAGGATCGAAGCAATTTAGTTTTAGCCTACTTTTCTGTATATGTAGTCATACTTCGTGCACTGTTGTTGCCCTGCTTTATTGAATTATTATAATTAAAGGAATTAGCGTAATTTTAGCAAATTGCTGCATGTTCGCAACTGTCCCTGAAGTATAGTATATTAGTAACTGTACAGTTAACATCACTGAATAAGATTAACACCAACATATAAATAATGAAAACATTACTTTTTTTCTTCATCTATCCCTCCCGCTCTCCCTCTATTTAGAACAATGTGCAATAATATAATTTGTTAATTTTTAAGGATTTTCTATGTTGAGTGGAAAACAAGTAAAAAAAACAGAAACATAATAAAGGTTTCCTTTAACAGTTTCAAAGTGAAAAACAACAATTAAAAGGATAAATTTATAGCTGCCTGTAATTAAGGATGTGTAAAAGGATGTGATGTGTGTAAAGAAAACAACGCGTTTTTTTTTTTCTAAATTTTATTACTGAAATGACACAGTACAAGACCATACGGATTAGAAGAAGAAGTTATATTCCTACACTTCTCAAAATTCAGTTTGACAAAATTTATTTAAAAATACTATAAAATAATGCACAGTAGAGCTAATAGCTAAAATTGCAATACACTAATAAATAAAGTAGACGTTAAGTGTGTTTTTTATTTGGACTCTAATAGCGCCTTATTAAGAAAAATTTGTATCTTTAATTGATGTGGCCATAAGAACCCTCCAAAAGACAGGGAAAGTATTGCGTACATAATTAACCTGCTATGAGTATCAATTACAGATATCCAGAAGGAAGTAGATCCTACTCACCGTCTTCATCTGTTCGTCTTTATTGGAAAGCTCAATTCATATATAACTTTCAATTGGTATTGAGAAATTTTTTGCTTTTAATATCCGCACGCACTATAAATTTATATTCTCTTATTTTCACCTGTTTGTCCAGTACAGTCAAAAAGTTTTTTTTTTATTGTATTTTTATCTTTGGATTTTTATGATGTGTAGGAGTCATCTCCTGAGTGCTGTTCTAAGATAAAAAAAACAGAGACGTCCAACTACATACAAAAAAAATGTATCCAGACAACAATTTTGATGGGAACGAATGCGTGAATCCAATTTAAGGGAACTGTGAGGAAAAAAGTTGGACGGACGCTATGATTTCTTACCTCCACGACCACACTTGAACCGTATGATTTGCCAGCACAAACACTTTTAAGTTCTTCTATATTAGATTTTGAACTCTGTTTAAATGAAAATGAATACCAGAATATTTACAACTATTTCAGAGATATTGAAGTGAGCAATTAATTTCTGTTCATGCATTTTGTTTGATATTTTTTTATTTTTTTCTTTACCCAGGAAATAAATGGTTTTCTATAAATATTGAAAACTGCAGATTGTGTTGGCAGTAAATTTGTTCAAGTGTGTGGATTTAAGAGAGAAATGTATTTCGAATTGCAATGGACTGTTTGAGAATGTTTGCATTTTCGAGATTTTTAATAGAAAACAACTTGCAACTATAGTGCTCCTCATGATCTATTGTAAAGACCAAGTATGAAATAACAACATTAAACAAAAATTGTGCTGCATGTGAAGACTCAATGTTCGTACAATATGCTGATATTTTTAAAATAAAAACAAATTTTTTTAATTACCAACACACCAGCGCCATCCTTTGTTACTAAAGAACTGTACTACAAATCAGCATGAAATTTTTTACACACATTATGAATTCTGTTAACAATTAAACAGTGTATCTCAGTGTTTAACAAAGAAAAAGTATAATAATTTTCGCATTTAAATACGAACAATGTAAATTGAATAATTTTTTTACAGTATTCGGTACTGGGGATTTCTATACATTTGATTAAAATATTTTACCAATAAGTAAAGACAGCATTACACAAATAATTTGATGCCAAAAATTTTTGTTATGCAGAAAATGTAAAAGAAATGCAATTAAACAAAAAGAGAAATTTTTAACAAACCCAATTTTTTAATTGAAGGCCCAATTTGATTGTGTCATTCATTAACTCGTCCAATTGAAGGACTTTTTTCTATATTGTTAAATAGTGCCTTAATTCCAACGTCATTTTTACATATGTAATTAATTAAAATGGGCTAATAATGGAAAATATACAGACAGTCAAAATTACATGTGATAATTGATTAATTAATTAATTTTTAATTAATTTTAATTAATTAATTAAGAAATAAACTAAATCAAAGACAAAAATTTTCGATCACACCGACAAACACTAGCAGAACAGAAGAACATGCTGTTTTCGAAGGCTGCTAGCTTTATACGAGTTATTTATTATTTCCTATTAATAGATTAAGAGAATTGATTCTCCTTTATTTTTCCCATAATGAAGCTTTTTTCGTTTTACATTTTTATCGTTCATAGTTAGGAAACTGCCATGACTTGCTTGGCGAAAAAAAAACTTCATATTAACAATTTTTTTTTCTTACAATTGTGAAATGTGAACACTTTATTTTATCAGGGTTCAGTGTTATACAAGAACTATGATAAACTAATTTAACTGATAGTGCATATCAACTTTAATGATCCAGCAAAATGTATAATTTTGTTCAATTGTGTGAAAGTGAATTTAGCAGCTTAATCTTTTCACACATTTTATGACTCTTCTTATCACGAGGGGATAATTGCAAACACTAAATATAATTTCATTTAAACTGACAACATAGCACTAAGGGCCGATAAATGCCATTCAATATCACACGAAATTTTGCAAATATTTAATCCCCATATAAATTTACGGTCTCCTACAAATGTACTGGTCACAATAAAAAAAATTATATTATTTTGGTTAAATATACAACCTGTTACATGTGCGACCAAAGATAACATTTTGACAATATTATTTACAACTATTGCTACATACATCCCCGAACGCAACTAAACGTTCTAATATTTTAGTAAACACATGGCTAGTTAAGGTATTGTCAGACTAGGCAAACGTCAACATTTACTGTTATTTTAGGCTCAAATGCCAAATCGCTCACATCCCAGTGTACTCTCGCATAATTTTTTAAGACGTATTTTAATAACCATGCAGAAGCTCCAATATTCTGTTCTTATTTTTTGTGTTTTTTAGCAGCTGCAGGTACTATTACAATTGCTTTATTCTGTGCCAGAAAATGTAACTTTAATCAGCTAATCTCATTAATGTTTCCATTAGATAGATGTGTCAAAGTTTGTTTATAAACTGCATGAGTATCTTTAGGACACAGGTGCCCATTTCACCACGCAATTATTTATAAACCACGTCTAATTTTGCTTTTTGATATTTTGATATTGATTAGATATTTTATTCGAATACTATAATATAAATAATATAATATAAATTTTTTATCTTGGACCACCACTCAGGGGATGCGTTTTCGTGGATACAATTTTTACTTTTAATATCATACAAAAACATATATCGGTGTGTTATTTTTACATACACATACCAATGAATTTGATAATTTACTCTTAGCGCTGTGTTTTTTGGTGTTGTAGTTTTGTAGTAGAACTGCTGATACCTGATTAAAGGTGCGTTGTCAGCCTTTAAAGTTGCAGAATTAAAAACTTCAACTTTGTATATCTCTCTCGCTCTATATCACTTGAATCACTATTTAGCTCTATATATATCCATTGTTTATTGTACCGTTGGCTGAGGCAGTTAACCTGTTAACTCTACAGCCAAAAATGCTGGGTTGAAATCCTGCTCCTGTCATAAAAAATCTTTCTTATTTTTTATTCATCACCTGTCTCTTCTCTATATTATTTCTTGCAGAAAACAAACAAGGTAACACATAATTACCTGAGAGCTACGTCTGTTAAAAAAAAAACATTATATAAAGAAAAAGATGTAGTTAAAAATGTAATAAATAAAATTTCGCGTTATAAATTTTTCCAAAAGTTCAACTTTATGGCCATAATAATCTTTATTTAATTTTATATGGAAGAATGCGTCAAGTTTATTTCCCAATGTTACAAACATATTTTCCAAAAACAACGATCGCGATTTATATCATGAAACATTTGCTCAGTATGACCAATACAGTCAACATAAATGCATTGAAACATATTTAGACTGAACCGGCATGCAAGCACTATTAATTACGGTCATGCTTTTGCTATATTCAATCAATTCCACGGAAAACCAAACCAAGATGGTAGAAATGTAATTATTGGAAAATTGAACGTTGTTGGTTGTTCGATAAATTCAGGCAGGCATTTGTAACTCTTGTATCTGCATATCAATGTGCAGCAAACGTACCGAAAAGTGAAACAAAAAGTGACCAATCTACAATAATTAAACATGTTGTTAGCATTTGTTTACTTAAATTAATAATTAAATTGAACAAATGCCAAAATTAAATAAAACACTTGGCATTGTTAGCAAACATTTACGTTGCTTAAAAAGGTTTTTTTAACCAACATTTTGTCGCAGGAATTGTGCAAAATTTTTGGAAAAAATTCAGTTGAATAAACTTTTGAACATTTACACATGCATTGCTTCGTACGAGCATTTACATCAATTTGTATATTTTAACTACTTTATCCATTTTAGTTTTTCTGACCTCCATCAAATTTAGTTTATAATCACATTTACTTAAAGTTTATTACATATAAATTTGCACAAACATTAATTGATTTTTAAAGCCTTTTGGCATAAATAATTATCTCAAGCATGTGTCACTTAGGTAAACCATATTTTTAATTGAAATTTTATGGATTTACTACAACGAACACACACACCCACACACACGCGCAGACATACACAACAATGCTTTTAACTATTTCAAAAATATGCAGTTTGTTTAACCAAAGATTATAATTTGTTTAGGATTTTTATCAATGAAATTAAATGATGTAGTCAATGTCATTTAATTTCTAAATCGTCCTTAATGTATGCAGAAATTTATGAAATATAGCAAATTTGTAACATACTTTACGGATTTAACTCATACAGTACAGAATGCAGTATAAAAATAATTCTAAGAAATTCTACGTCTATTTTACGTACTTTAAACAATGACTCTTTAGCAATAAGATCACAAATAACTACATTCACACGAACAATCAAACATGTGTTCAGGAAACAGAAAGAAGTGTTAAATTGAAATTGTTCTAAATTATGAAATGAACAACACAAGCGGAAACAATGAAATTAAAGTCTCTTTAGGTATTATAACATATATACATATAATCCGCCTCATATATGCTCGTAGCATACTTTAATAAATTTAAATTAAAACCAACATTTTTTAAACCGGTAGTTTTTTAAACTTTTTTTACTTGTGTAAAATTTTTTAAAAATTGCCACCTTAAAGGACACTTTGTTTAGAGCTAGTTTTTTGAAAGGTACATTTTTAGAACGTACTGTTTTAAAATCGTACTTTTGTAAACGGCACTTGTGTAAAAGGTACATTTTTTAAAACTACATACTTCTTTAAAATATACTTTATGAAAAGCCACTTTCTGTAAAAGATATGTACTTTTTAAAAATAATTTCTTAAGGTACTTTTTTAAAATACATTTTTAAAAGGTAACATTTTGAGACAGTTTTTTAAAATGTCCTTTCATTGCCAAGCTACTATAAAACTAGATATAAATGTGTTTGCATGACTGTGCCGGCATAAAAAAACTCATCATTATCGAGGAAGCAATTCGGCATAACCAACCAAATAATCAACGACAAAGAAACAGCGAAATGTAGCTACAACCGTCAGGTACAAATTACTGGAAATTTAAAACTTCTTATGCAAACACGTAGTTTTGGTGTAGATATTAAATGGGAATACAAAAGCAAAATTTTTTAAAATTTACTTTTTTAAATGGTAAATTTCAGAAAGTACTTTTCCAAAGTGCTTTTTCATAAAAGTTATATTTTTGAAATGTAAGCATATAAACGGTAGGTTTTTTAAATGCAGTTTCTTATAAAGTACTTTTTTAGAATCTACTTCAAAATGTACACTTTTAAAAAATACTTTCCAAAAAATTATTTCCTAAAAAGCCCTCTTGAAAATGTAAGTTTTTAAAAAGCACTTTTTACTATTTTTAATTCAAAATGTTATTGTTAAAACGTTATTTTTGAAAACTACTCTTGCAAAAGGTTCCTTTGTAATGGTTTGCTTTTTAAATGATATTTTTCAAAAGTTGCTTTTTTACAAGATTGATTTTCTAATACTTTTTTGAAGACATTATTTTAAGAGGTTAGAACAGAACGTACCTCTTACTTTTTTATAAAGAATACTACTTTCTTACATTAAAAAAAATATTTAGTAAATATCGGAGAATTATATTCTATTTTATTGCGGTCCCTTTAGTTTATTTGTTTAATGTTTGTTATTAAAGAAAAATATGTAAATTATTCTATAACACCATGTACACACACATGTGTTGAAACATTTTTCTTTCTTTGTAAAAATTTCTTCTTTGTTTTAAAATCGCAAACAATTTTGTGACAGAGTATTTAAAGTTTTCTAACTAACATGTTTGTGCATGTTATAAAAAAAAAACTATTGTCATTTTTGTTTTCAGTTTAATGTTTTCCAGCTTCTGTTTATTCGCTGGAAATGTTGCCAGATATGCGGCGAATTTATCGCTCAAAAAATTATTACATATTTTTTAAAAAGCTGGTATTTTACTTATAAAATAAGAAAAGACGAGTAAATTTCTGCTTCATTGCTTTTTTTTTGTTATGAAAATATAATAATGAAGATCTGTATATATGGAGATCACCTCGTGTAAGATGAAGACTATTTATAAGAATGATTTTTTGGTTTAGTAAAACCCATGAAGCCTAGTACTCTGTTCCATATGCCACCCGAAATGCTGCTTTTTTTATGTAAATATAATAAAGAAGATCTGTATATATGGAGATCACCTCATTTAAGATGAAGAATTTTTATTAGAATGATTTTTTGGTTTAGTAAAATCCATAAAGCCTAGTACTCTGTTCCATATGCCACCCGAAATGCTACCAAAAAGGTATTTAAAAATGTTCTTAAAAACAAATTGTTGCCAAAACACATGCAATGTTTCGGTCAAGATGCAAAAACCATTTCTCTAAATTGTGAAATAATACGAATGGTACTTACTTCATATTAACTTTCTATTGTATCAATTTATAGACACGAAAGAGCAAAATTTTAACAATTGGTTTGGTTTTAAACAAAATATTAAATGTTGCTGAACATTTTGTACAAATTAGCACCGAGTATCTATCAAGCTTAATACTCAAAAAATGTATATGCAGTCTTTTGGCAATTTCCTAACGACTCTCGGAATAAATTTAGCCGGTTTATTATTTATTTGCTTGATGTTGGGTCTGGCAACATATTGTATCCACAAACAAACAAAGAAAAAAACAGAAATGCAAACAATGGTTTTTTTTTCTAAGACTAGAGAAACTTTATATGACAACAAAAACTTTTCAGTATTTAAAAGTGTTGTAGATTAAAATGGGAGATGAAACAAATGATGTAAATGAAAAAAAAACAAAGTTATTAAATGAATGGCACAATTTGTTTTAATTTTTCAGTCAACAATTTCATATCTTTGAATAATTTAAAATATTCTGCGTGCTTGTGAAAATGCTTTTAAATTTCATTTTCCTATTATCAGTCGCACTGTGGAAGTTTATATTTCACATTTATGTACATATATTTGTATCTAATGATGTAAAATGTAAATAATACCAATGCCATACAAGGACTTGAAACAAAAATAACAATTGTTATTTCTAACAAATATTTCATTATTATTAAAAATAACCAAATATATTTATTCTTCAAACGCAATGCTTTGTAATGAATTATGGGCCACAAGATATTTTCTTATTTATAGAATTTTAATAACTTTATTGAAATCGAAACAAAGTGTTGTGTAATATTTTTTTTTCTTTTAATTACACTACTCGACACGCCTGATATAAAAGGTTGAAAATAAAAGAAAATTAAGAATTATTAATTCAGTATAAAGCAGGGCAGTTTATAATGGCGGGTATTTTGAATTTTGTACGAAAAAGTGATTAAAATCAAAACACAAATTAATTAAGTCTTTTTATAATTGTGTATTTTTATATCATTTTTGATTATGTGCAACAATTTAACTGTCGATTAATATATACAAATTGACATTATTATTATTATTATTATTATTATTATTATTATTATTATTATTATTATTATTATTATTATTATTATTATTATTATTATTATTATTATTAACAAAATAATTACAAATTATATGTTAATATTTAACGAGCAATGACATCGTAGGCCTACAGCTCGATAATAGTGTATTAAGATAATAATGACTAGGGTAAAATATTGAAATCGCATGGTACATTCATTTGGGTATATATTGATATAGATTTACTTAAATAAAATACATAAAGATACCATAAAATTTTTCCATATAGGCCTATTTTCCTGAGATATTGTGAGATTAGCGATATATTATTTGGAAATGGATTCGACAGGTAGGATTTTGGGCAGGAATTGTGGAAAACTTGATTTCGTATTCTATTGAATATCTGACACTCCACACGGAAGTGAAGAGACATTAATATTCTCAAGGATGTCGTGTGAAATTTTACCTTTTTCATAGTGTTTCATATACAATATATCGATAATTTAATATAGAAAGGCCCTAACGAACAATTTAGTTAACAGTAAAAGGAACAATTTTGATAAAAATGGAAGTCCTGTAGACGCGGCTATTTTTCAAGTCAGCTCTTTATTAAATTTCTAATTCTCTATTTGAGCCCAACAACATTTTTTAAACAGTTTTGTTTTAAAGCGCTATATATATGAAAATATAAGAAACCCGATTTTAAAAGAAAAAGTAGTTCCAATAAACTTTCTATATTAAGGTAACGATATGTATTTATAGATTTTATTTTTATTGAATGCTATTGAGATCTTAATTTTTATAAGAGAACAATTAAAAATTTTCTTATTTATACCAAATATTATTTTTAAATAATTGAAAATGAAAGTAATTTTTTATAAAAACACAAATGGGATTTATTTGATTGTATTCTATTCTAGTTTTAAAACTTTCTTTAACAATATTTTCTTGTTATTCAATGTATGTTTAAACAGTTAAGTACAAGCCCCTTTAAATCTGGTCAAACCTCAAAGGACAATTACAAATTTTTAATTTTTATACTTCCTAATCAATTTACTACTCAATTTCACAACTTTGTTATTCTTCGTGTCTTCTTGGATTATTTCACGAAAATTAAAAAATCTACCTAATTATTTTTACTGACAGCATATCAATTTAATGAAGCTTTCTTCTATCTATCCCTTAATCAACTGTAATCCTAGAAGTTAACCGATCTTAAAAAAAAAACAAAAAAGTCAATGGAATATTTTTATTCACACATAAATTCAAAATCGTCGAGTAGTGTTTCAAACTGTTGTTTTTCTCCTTCTTTATAAATAAAAAAAAAAAAAAAAAAAAGACGAGTAAACTGTAACAAAACTCGCCTTATTTCCTTACAATACCAAAGAATGCTTTCAGGCGTATAAGCAATGTTTAATTAAATTATATGTAATTAATATTAAGCATATCAACTTTAATGATCCAGCAAAATGTATAATTTTGTTCAATTGTGTGAAAGTGAATTTAGCAGCTTAATCTTTTCACACATTTTATGACTCTTCTTATCACGAGGGGATAATTGCAAACACTAAATATAATTTCATTTAAACTGACAACATAGCACTAAGGGCCGATAAATGCCATTCAATATCACACGAAATTTTGCAAATATTTAATCCCCATATAAATTTACGGTCTCCTACAAATGTACTGGTCACAATAAAAAAAATTATATTATTTTGGTTAAATATACAACCTGTTACATGTGCGACCAAAGATAACATTTTGACAATATTATTTACAACTATTGCTACATACATCCCCGAACGCAACTAAACGTTCTAATATTTTAGTAAACACATGGCTAGTTAAGGTATTGTCAGACTAGGCAAACGTCAACATTTACTGTTATTTTAGGCTCAAATGCCAAATCGCTCACATCCCAGTGTACTCTCGCATAATTTTTTAAGACGTATTTTAATAACCATGCAGAAGCTCCAATATTCTGTTCTTATTTTTTGTGTTTTTTAGCAGCTGCAGGTACTATTACAATTGCTTTATTCTGTGCCAGAAAATGTAACTTTAATCAGCTAATCTCATTAATGTTTCCATTAGATAGATGTGTCAAAGTTTGTTTATAAACTGCATGAGTATCTTTAGGACACAGGTGCCCATTTCACCACGCAATTATTTATAAACCACGTCTAATTTTGCTTTTTGATATTTTGATATTGATTAGATATTTTATTCGAATACTATAATATAAATAATATAATATAAATTTTTTATCTTGGACCACCACTCAGGGGATGCGTTTTCGTGGATACAATTTTTACTTTTAATATCATACAAAAACATATATCGGTGTGTTATTTTTACATACACATACCAATGAATTTGATAATTTACTCTTAGCGCTGTGTTTTTTGGTGTTGTAGTTTTGTAGTAGAACTGCTGATACCTGATTAAAGGTGCGTTGTCAGCCTTTAAAGTTGCAGAATTAAAAACTTCAACTTTGTATATCTCTCTCGCTCTATATCACTTGAATCACTATTTAGCTCTATATATATCCATTGTTTATTGTACCGTTGGCTGAGGCAGTTAACCTGTTAACTCTACAGCCAAAAATGCTGGGTTGAAATCCTGCTCCTGTCATAAAAAATCTTTCTTATTTTTTATTCATCACCTGTCTCTTCTCTATATTATTTCTTGCAGAAAACAAACAAGGTAACACATAATTACCTGAGAGCTACGTCTGTTAAAAAAAAAACATTATATAAAGAAAAAGATGTAGTTAAAAATGTAATAAATAAAATTTCGCGTTATAAATTTTTCCAAAAGTTCAACTTTATGGCCATAATAATCTTTATTTAATTTTATATGGAAGAATGCGTCAAGTTTATTTCCCAATGTTACAAACATATTTTCCAAAAACAACGATCGCGATTTATATCATGAAACATTTGCTCAGTATGACCAATACAGTCAACATAAATGCATTGAAACATATTTAGACTGAACCGGCATGCAAGCACTATTAATTACGGTCATGCTTTTGCTATATTCAATCAATTCCACGGAAAACCAAACCAAGATGGTAGAAATGTAATTATTGGAAAATTGAACGTTGTTGGTTGTTCGATAAATTCAGGCAGGCATTTGTAACTCTTGTATCTGCATATCAATGTGCAGCAAACGTACCGAAAAGTGAAACAAAAAGTGACCAATCTACAATAATTAAACATGTTGTTAGCATTTGTTTACTTAAATTAATAATTAAATTGAACAAATGCCAAAATTAAATAAAACACTTGGCATTGTTAGCAAACATTTACGTTGCTTAAAAAGGTTTTTTTAACCAACATTTTGTCGCAGGAATTGTGCAAAATTTTTGGAAAAAATTCAGTTGAATAAACTTTTGAACATTTACACATGCATTGCTTCGTACGAGCATTTACATCAATTTGTATATTTTAACTACTTTATCCATTTTAGTTTTTCTGACCTCCATCAAATTTAGTTTATAATCACATTTACTTAAAGTTTATTACATATAAATTTGCACAAACATTAATTGATTTTTAAAGCCTTTTGGCATAAATAATTATCTCAAGCATGTGTCACTTAGGTAAACCATATTTTTAATTGAAATTTTATGGATTTACTACAACGAACACACACACCCACACACACGCGCAGACATACACAACAATGCTTTTAACTATTTCAAAAATATGCAGTTTGTTTAACCAAAGATTATAATTTGTTTAGGATTTTTATCAATGAAATTAAATGATGTAGTCAATGTCATTTAATTTCTAAATCGTCCTTAATGTATGCAGAAATTTATGAAATATAGCAAATTTGTAACATACTTTACGGATTTAACTCATACAGTACAGAATGCAGTATAAAAATAATTCTAAGAAATTCTACGTCTATTTTACGTACTTTAAACAATGACTCTTTAGCAATAAGATCACAAATAACTACATTCACACGAACAATCAAACATGTGTTCAGGAAACAGAAAGAAGTGTTAAATTGAAATTGTTCTAAATTATGAAATGAACAACACAAGCGGAAACAATGAAATTAAAGTCTCTTTAGGTATTATAACATATATACATATAATCCGCCTCATATATGCTCGTAGCATACTTTAATAAATTTAAATTAAAACCAACATTTTTTAAACCGGTAGTTTTTTAAACTTTTTTTACTTGTGTAAAATTTTTTAAAAATTGCCACCTTAAAGGACACTTTGTTTAGAGCTAGTTTTTTGAAAGGTACATTTTTAGAACGTACTGTTTTAAAATCGTACTTTTGTAAACGGCACTTGTGTAAAAGGTACATTTTTTAAAACTACATACTTCTTTAAAATATACTTTATGAAAAGCCACTTTCTGTAAAAGATATGTACTTTTTAAAAATAATTTCTTAAGGTACTTTTTTAAAATACATTTTTAAAAGGTAACATTTTGAGACAGTTTTTTAAAATGTCCTTTCATTGCCAAGCTACTATAAAACTAGATATAAATGTGTTTGCATGACTGTGCCGGCATAAAAAAACTCATCATTATCGAGGAAGCAATTCGGCATAACCAACCAAATAATCAACGACAAAGAAACAGCGAAATGTAGCTACAACCGTCAGGTACAAATTACTGGAAATTTAAAACTTCTTATGCAAACACGTAGTTTTGGTGTAGATATTAAATGGGAATACAAAAGCAAAATTTTTTAAAATTTACTTTTTTAAATGGTAAATTTCAGAAAGTACTTTTCCAAAGTGCTTTTTCATAAAAGTTATATTTTTGAAATGTAAGCATATAAACGGTAGGTTTTTTAAATGCAGTTTCTTATAAAGTACTTTTTTAGAATCTACTTCAAAATGTACACTTTTAAAAAATACTTTCCAAAAAATTATTTCCTAAAAAGCCCTCTTGAAAATGTAAGTTTTTAAAAAGCACTTTTTACTATTTTTAATTCAAAATGTTATTGTTAAAACGTTATTTTTGAAAACTACTCTTGCAAAAGGTTCCTTTGTAATGGTTTGCTTTTTAAATGATATTTTTCAAAAGTTGCTTTTTTACAAGATTGATTTTCTAATACTTTTTTGAAGACATTATTTTAAGAGGTTAGAACAGAACGTACCTCTTACTTTTTTATAAAGAATACTACTTTCTTACATTAAAAAAAATATTTAGTAAATATCGGAGAATTATATTCTATTTTATTGCGGTCCCTTTAGTTTATTTGTTTAATGTTTGTTATTAAAGAAAAATATGTAAATTATTCTATAACACCATGTACACACACATGTGTTGAAACATTTTTCTTTCTTTGTAAAAATTTCTTCTTTGTTTTAAAATCGCAAACAATTTTGTGACAGAGTATTTAAAGTTTTCTAACTAACATGTTTGTGCATGTTATAAAAAAAAAACTATTGTCATTTTTGTTTTCAGTTTAATGTTTTCCAGCTTCTGTTTATTCGCTGGAAATGTTGCCAGATATGCGGCGAATTTATCGCTCAAAAAATTATTACATATTTTTTAAAAAGCTGGTATTTTACTTATAAAATAAGAAAAGACGAGTAAATTTCTGCTTCATTGCTTTTTTTTTGTTATGAAAATATAATAATGAAGATCTGTATATATGGAGATCACCTCGTGTAAGATGAAGACTATTTATAAGAATGATTTTTTGGTTTAGTAAAACCCATGAAGCCTAGTACTCTGTTCCATATGCCACCCGAAATGCTGCTTTTTTTATGTAAATATAATAAAGAAGATCTGTATATATGGAGATCACCTCATTTAAGATGAAGAATTTTTATTAGAATGATTTTTTGGTTTAGTAAAATCCATAAAGCCTAGTACTCTGTTCCATATGCCACCCGAAATGCTACCAAAAAGGTATTTAAAAATGTTCTTAAAAACAAATTGTTGCCAAAACACATGCAATGTTTCGGTCAAGATGCAAAAACCATTTCTCTAAATTGTGAAATAATACGAATGGTACTTACTTCATATTAACTTTCTATTGTATCAATTTATAGACACGAAAGAGCAAAATTTTAACAATTGGTTTGGTTTTAAACAAAATATTAAATGTTGCTGAACATTTTGTACAAATTAGCACCGAGTATCTATCAAGCTTAATACTCAAAAAATGTATATGCAGTCTTTTGGCAATTTCCTAACGACTCTCGGAATAAATTTAGCCGGTTTATTATTTATTTGCTTGATGTTGGGTCTGGCAACATATTGTATCCACAAACAAACAAAGAAAAAAACAGAAATGCAAACAATGGTTTTTTTTTCTAAGACTAGAGAAACTTTATATGACAACAAAAACTTTTCAGTATTTAAAAGTGTTGTAGATTAAAATGGGAGATGAAACAAATGATGTAAATGAAAAAAAAACAAAGTTATTAAATGAATGGCACAATTTGTTTTAATTTTTCAGTCAACAATTTCATATCTTTGAATAATTTAAAATATTCTGCGTGCTTGTGAAAATGCTTTTAAATTTCATTTTCCTATTATCAGTCGCACTGTGGAAGTTTATATTTCACATTTATGTACATATATTTGTATCTAATGATGTTAAATGTAAATAATACCAATGCCATACAAGGACTTGAAACAAAAATAACAATTGTTATTTCTAACAAATATTTCATTATTATTAAAAATAACCAAATATATTTATTCTTCAAACGCAATGCTTTGTAATGAATTATGGGCCACAAGATATTTTCTTATTTATAGAATTTTAATAACTTTATTGAAATCGAAACAAAGTGTTGTGTAATATTTTTTTTTCTTTTAATTACACTACTCGACACGCCTGATATAAAAGGTTGAAAATAAAAGAAAATTAAGAATTATTAATTCAGTATAAAGCAGGGCAGTTTATAATGGCGGGTATTTTGAATTTTGTACGAAAAAGTGATTAAAATCAAAACACAAATTAATTAAGTCTTTTTATAATTGTGTATTTTTATATCATTTTTGATTATGTGCAACAATTTAACTGTCGATTAATATATACAAATTGACATTATTATTATTATTATTATTATTATTATTATTATTATTATTATTATTATTATTATTATTATTATTATTATTATTATTATTATTATTATTATTATTATTATTATTATTATTATTATTATTATTATTAACAAAATAATTACAAATTATATGTTAATATTTAACGAGCAATGACATCGTAGGCCTACAGCTCGATAATAGTGTATTAAGATAATAATGACTAGGGTAAAATATTGAAATCGCATGGTACATTCATTTGGGTATATATTGATATAGATTTACTTAAATAAAATACATAAAGATACCATAAAATTTTTCCATATAGGCCTATTTTCCTGAGATATTGTGAGATTAGCGATATATTATTTGGAAATGGATTCGACAGGTAGGATTTTGGGCAGGAATTGTGGAAAACTTGATTTCGTATTCTATTGAATATCTGACACTCCACACGGAAGTGAAGAGACATTAATATTCTCAAGGATGTCGTGTGAAATTTTACCTTTTTCATAGTGTTTCATATACAATATATCGATAATTTAATATAGAAAGGCCCTAACGAACAATTTAGTTAACAGTAAAAGGAACAATTTTGATAAAAATGGAAGTCCTGTAGACGCGGCTATTTTTCAAGTCAGCTCTTTATTAAATTTCTAATTCTCTATTTGAGCCCAACAACATTTTTTAAACAGTTTTGTTTTAAAGCGCTATATATATGAAAATATAAGAAACCCGATTTTAAAAGAAAAAGTAGTTCCAATAAACTTTCTATATTAAGGTAACGATATGTATTTATAGATTTTATTTTTATTGAATGCTATTGAGATCTTAATTTTTATAAGAGAACAATTAAAAATTTTCTTATTTATACCAAATATTATTTTTAAATAATTGAAAATGAAAGTAATTTTTTATAAAAACACAAATGGGATTTATTTGATTGTATTCTATTCTAGTTTTAAAACTTTCTTTAACAATATTTTCTTGTTATTCAATGTATGTTTAAACAGTTAAGTACAAGCCCCTTTAAATCTGGTCAAACCTCAAAGGACAATTACAAATTTTTAATTTTTATACTTCCTAATCAATTTACTACTCAATTTCACAACTTTGTTATTCTTCGTGTCTTCTTGGATTATTTCACGAAAATTAAAAAATCTACCTAATTATTTTTACTGACAGCATATCAATTTAATGAAGCTTTCTTCTATCTATCCCTTAATCAACTGTAATCCTAGAAGTTAACCGATCTTAAAAAAAAAACAAAAAAGTCAATGGAATATTTTTATTCACACATAAATTCAAAATCGTCGAGTAGTGTTTCAAACTGTTGTTTTTCTCCTTCTTTATAAATAAAAAAAAAAAAAAAAAAAAGACGAGTAAACTGTAACAAAACTCGCCTTATTTCCTTACAATACCAAAGAATGCTTTCAGGCGTATAAGCAATGTTTAATTAAATTATATGTAATTAATATTAAGTATACGTATAATTGTGTGCAGCACCTGTTTTAAAGCATCAACGAGAATATTTCAAATCAAATTAATATTTTCTCAGCATAAAAATACATATATTTTGTTATTGTAAGAGTAATATTACATTACTTTCACAATAACAGAAAATTCACAAAAAAATGTTCTATTTATTTATTTAAGTATGTACATAATTATGTCATAAAGTTGATCATGCTAAAAGTCAAAATTCAATTAAGATATAATTACATATATATTTCTATATTTCGATATGCGTTTGTATACATTATGATGCATATAAGCAATACATACATACAGACATACTTAAAATAAATAAAGATAATGAAATGCAAATTAGCATATTGACAAAGAGCTTTAAGGCTCATATTGACTATTTCTTTCTGAGTATTAGAATTGAATGTAAAAAAAATCTATTAAAGTTTGTTGACAAATTTTCTTGCGATAATTTTTAAGTGAACGACAAAGAAATTGCTAACAGTAATGTTCGCAGGAGAGTAAAACTGCCCGTAGATATTTTTCTTCCAACTATAAAATATAGAATCGAACCATAAAATATGGAATTTTTTATTTATTCTAATTTAATTTACAAACGATAGCAAAACAAAGCAATTCAGTTCATTTACATCAGCTATTTACGAGTATGTAAATTTTTCAAACCAAAAATATGTAGAAAAAATTGACAACAAAGATTCCCCTTTTGGCAATTTCTTCAAACCAAAACAACCTTGGAACTTTCAGTGTTTACAAAAAAAGTTCAGAAATTCTAATTTATTTTTCTAATTTCTAATTATACGTGAATACTAAGAGTTCTATTTTGTAAGGCGTACAACGTATTAAAGAAAATTTTTAATAATTATTTTTTTATAAACTTCGAAGAAATGTAACTCTAATTGCAGTCGTGCCAATGTAAATTTGAAAGTATGAAGTAAACAATTTAGCTGACTGGCGATTTGTCAAAAAATGGTCAAAGAGCATGAAGCTTCGACCCCCGAATTCTTTACATATATTTATGAACCCTTTGTTCTAAATAACCGAAAAAAATAGTTTCTTTTCAGCCATATTGTTGTGTTCAGTGTTTAAGGAACTTAAGTCGAAGTTTTGAAATTTTAGCCTTTCACAGTGTTCAACTGTTTAAAACTGAAACAATTGCTTACTTCAAAATATCAGTCGTATGGTTTATTATTAAAAAAATACTACAATATCTCTCTATGTGCTTGTGAACAAACAAATTTATATTTATTATATTTTAATTTATATTTGACATTCATTTCATTTTATTTCATTAAATTAAATTTAATTATGAAAATCTCAATTTGATACGAATTGGTTTTTATGTTTTTCACGATAAACAATTTTTATTCAAATAGTTTGCAAGTTGAATTGAAATGAATTCAATATATCCTTATTTTTAAGAAGATTTTAATTTCTGGTATTAGTCATCACATATTGGAAAGATTTTTGCAAAATTTCTCAAAACCAAAATTTAATATTTCCAGACCTATTTAGTCCAAAAACAAATAAAATTCAATTATACAATCAGAGCACACTGTTGTATGAAAATTACCAGAACAGAAATACAAGTACTGTATAATAAAACGATTACACAATGCATACGACGTTAATATGAGCTTGTGAATGGAAAAAATTATTACGCTTGTGCTTATCAGAAAACCACAGTTGCAGTCAAAGCCGAAACAGAAGACATATTTTTTAATAACTTAATTTCAATCAGCACTCAGGGCGTGATCCCTACACATGCGATTGTGCTGGTACTAGAAAAAAAGGATAGTAAGATAATTGACAGCCGATGAAGGAATAGACAGAGGAAGGGTTCACTATCTTACAACTTTGCTTTAGCATGTTTTGCTTTTGTTTACAGCAGTGTTGCAGCGCCTCTGATATCAAGAATATTTGTTTTAAATAGTTTTTTCTTGCTTCTCCTTTTACTTGCGAGCGGTTAGGTTAAAAGGCAGTCGACCAAGACGGGTCGTTGTATAAGAAATGTGCCCAAAAGAATCTCAGACTCAACCTACCCAGACTCGGGCAGTCACAGAGAATGTGCATAACAGTCTCATTCTTCGAAGCGTCCCCATAATTCCCACACCAGGCCCACGGAATGCTCATATAATAAAACTTGTGGCAGTTTTTTAAACACTGTGTCTGTTCATTCAGTATATGAAATTGAAAAAGCTATACGTTCATATCTAGAAAAATCTCTTAAAGTCTAGTTGAGTTACTAATTGGGCAAAAAAACCACCCGGCAATCTTTTGCGAAAGACAAAATAAGCCACCCTCCACCCACTAACACAAACATAATAACTTGAAGAATTAATAGTATGCGTCACAGCCGGATATTGCTCATTGACTTGTTCATCTCTTAAATTTGGTCAACGCACAAAAAAAAAACAACAACAAATATATATAGCATGTTTTCAAGAAAGAAAGAAAAGCAAATAGCAACAAAATAACTTTCATATTTAGTTGTTACATGAATTTTCTTCACTCCATGCCCACTTGTGTATTACACACATGTACATACACGTGCTCCTGAATAGCATATTGATATTTTCACCATGTTCAACTACATAATTTTTATTAACAATAAACTGTAAATTGGCTTATTATATGGCTATTTGTTTAAATACAATAGTAGTAGATAAAATTAACCAGATTGTTTGTACTTGCATCATTCAACAGTTGGGTAACTGAGAAGAAGTCTCTATAAGACAGCTTAAGCGATGATTAGAATGAGAAATTTTTACTTAAGCACATTTATCCATACATACATGTACATGTATAGTACAGTGGTTTTTGTTTTTGTTTTTGTTTTTATTTGTGTTTTTTTTTCTATTCATAATTCTTTGCTTTCAGCGCAGCTATTCGATTTTTGTATTTGTTGTTAAATTATGTTGTTATATAATGAAATAAATACCCTTAATACTTAATGATCATGTTGTTTGCTCTGAAGCAGCAGAAGGAATGTCTTTTATAACCAACTCAATTTTATCTTTTTTTTTTTTTAATATCAAATTATAATCGTATTTGGGAAATGGTAGAAAAATAATTCTATGAAATGTGTTAATTAGGAATCTAAAGAATTTTTTTTAGAAAATTATATGGTTTGCTTTTCTTGGCTCAGACCACAAAGTGATTGATTTACATGCCAAGTTATACTTTTGAATGAAAATAAAATAACATGAAGTGAATAAAGAAATTTTTGGAAATTAGAGCTTAGAAAGTTAATGTTGCAACTTGAGTGACATTAAAATACAAATATTAAAACATTCAATTTAAAAAAATTAATTGTGATAATTAATTGTGTGTTTTTAAAGTATGTTAATTGTATGAAATATACTGCACATTTATGTATCTACGAGTATTTAATATGTGACATACAATTTGAATAACATATCGATCGCCTTACGTTGACACCTCGTAACCGATTTTTATCAGAGACAAAAAAAAACCCTCATAACTTTGTCAATATCAAGATAAGATTAACAAACCGAAAGTAGTAAACAATGTTTATTTTAATGGTTAAAATAGAATAGTCGAAATTCATAACATTTACAATAATACGAAATTAATTCTGTGGGCTTTTGACAAGAAAACTTAATTCTAATAGCCAATTTTTTTAAGATAGCAAAATGCTTTTTAAAATGACTCAACTTACTGGACCTTCGGAAAGGGTACGCCATCTAACCTAACCTAATTCAGGTATGGAAATTTCTATTTGATACGAATTAATTTGTTTTTAGATTTTTCACGATAAGCAATTTTGATTCAAATTGTTTGAAAGTTGCATTGAAACGAATTAAATATATATTTATGATTAAAAAGGATTTAATTTCTGGTATTAGTTGTCACATATTTGAAAGATCTTTAAAAAAATTTAATATTTCCAAACCTGGCTCCAATACAACTTATTTGTCTTTCATAAAAATTTATATAAACAATTTATTAATTAAAATTTATTTATGTAACTACTTTTTCATTTATTCAATGCGAGTCAATTTATTTATTTATTATTTATCTATGTTTGTTATATGATTTGGCTAGGTTATTGCACATTTCATTTGCTGCTAATACCAAAATATTTAGTAGGCCTTTAAGCAAATTCTTGAAAAAAGCTAAGAAATTTCATATGTTTATACAAGGACTCCCAAAAAATCTTTGAGAATTACGAAATCTACAAAACAAGATAAACCAAATAGCTTCTTCAAAAAAAATTTTTTTCCCAAAAATTAAAAAATAAAATATTTGTTGTATAAATAAAATTGTTTGAAGAAGTCTTTTAGTTTATTTTGTTTTTAAATACTACGTAATTCTCAAAGATTCTCCCAAAAAAGGAGTTCATTTATAAACATAAGAAATTTCTTAGTTTTCTTTAAAGAACTTGGTTAAATGTCTACTGACGATTTGAGTATTAACACCAAATAAAATGCACTTATAGACCAGCTAAACCATATAAAAAACATAAATAAATAATATTCTTAAAATTTATTAAGTGATTTTTCAAAAAGGCGTATTTTTTTAATATAAATTTTTTTTTTTAATTAATTAACAACTTTTATAAAGTTTATTTTTCTTTTCTTATTTAGAAAAAAAAAATATCTCTGTGATGTATTTATTGGGTTATTTATCACTCTCAACTTTATTTCCACTTAGTTATAAAATTAAATCTCCTCTAAATAGGAAATTATATTGGAAAAAGTTTTTTTTTTCAAACAATAAAACGTACGTAGAACGCACAGTAAGAATTTTTTTATAGCCTTATCTGTCTAATCTCTGCATTTAAATATTATCAGTTGAAAGAGTAAAACGGAATAGTTTGAAGAATATAATTTTAAAACAATTAACAAAGTTTACAGTCCAATAAATGTCTTAAAGACAAAACAATTAAAAACGATTATTGCTTAACAAGGTTACTTTAACTGCCAGTTTCTGTAGATGCAAACGCAATTTTCTTCTGAATAAGTACAGTTAAAGCACGAAAGGATTACCGTATACGTGTTTGGCGCACATCAGATGTTTTCCTACACGATTTCCAATTTTGATATGAACAAACTACCTAATGGAATCTGTTTTGCTCCATATCATGCCGAAACTTGTTTGTGCAAAATTGTATTGCTTTTATGATTTTAAATGCAAAAAGTTACATACATTTTCTTCTGTCAGTGAAAAAAGTTTTTCTAGTGCTCAGAGAATGTCCACTACGTACGCAATTGCGACGTTACTACTTGAAAAGGAATAGTGTAGGGAAGATGGTAAAAGGAAAGAAGGTTGGAGAGCTTCATTCTAGCACAATTTTGCAGTTGCGCTTTTTTTTTAGCAATTCTAAAGCATAGTTTGTTTACGCATTAACTTTTCGAGCTAAAGGAGAGCCATTTTATTTATTATTTTACTTCGCCGATGAAAGAAGCCGCTGTTAGCATATACAAATCAAAAAAAAAATTTTCCTGACGGTGATTTAACCCACAGTACTTAGCAGTACTTAGGAGATATCCTCTATATATGCAAAGCATTGCACTGGAAGGAACTCGGCAGTTGTATGTTAATTACAAAGCAAAATTGCGGCGTTTATGATATTAATTTAAACGCATTCTTTTTAAACAAAAGAACCCATTTTATTTATTATTTTATTCCGCCGACATTTTATTGCTGAAATACCGACGAAGGAATGTGGTGTAGCACAGAAAAATCAGAAAAAATTCTTGACTTGACCGGTCCAGGAATCGTACCTATGATCTTCTGGTTGCAGAGCCAACACGCTAACTACTCAGCCATCAGCAGACTCAATACACAACCAATCAGCCAACAGCGATCGAGATTTAACTTTTGGTACAAGAATTGCCGAATAAGGAGGATGGTCACTTGTTTGAGTTGAAAATAAATCGAAACTTCAATAAATATATTGCGGTAAAAAAATAAATATATGCTAATTTTCCTTGTATCGACGATAAACATAATTATTCGTTGTTTTTACTCTTATTTTTACTGATTTATTAAATTTGAAAAAATCTCAAATCATGCATCATACTTTTTCCTGCAAAAAATTTTTTAAGCTATGAAACTGCTTTAGGTCCAAATGTTTGAATCTTTCAATTTTGTTTTGTTTAAATTTTTTTTTTATTCATAAAAATTTTGTAATTTAGTAAATAAATTTTTCAACATTTTTGTACATAATAAAATGTGTTAAATTAAGGCGTGGTTTCCACAATCCAAACAGTCAACTCGCCTAATAAATTTTCTATGAAAAGTACTTTTTGAGCCATTTGTATAAATAATTTCTAGACAGACATTTCGAATTTAAATGGAATTTTTTCCATAATTCTAACAGTCATCTCGTCTTGAAAAATTGTCCAGTAATCACTAAGAAAGCTTTACTGCTTCGTCTAGCAGTAATAATTGCTATTGTGTTACGGAAACCATAGTCATATTGAACACAACAATAAAATAATAAAAAGTAAATTTTTAATATCTTTAAAATATTTGTTGTTTCTTTTTCGTGTGCTAGCAAAACGCAATACAGATTTTAAATATTTTGCTTTTTATAAATTTTTTAATAAATAATTTTTTATTTTAATATTTAATTAATAAATAATGAAAATTTCCTGAAGATATTAACCGATGGTTAACGAAATATCGAAATATATAGAAAAATAAACATAGAGACGAAACTTTGAGCTTCAAAAATAATATATAGATTCTTTTTATAAAATTTATTTTTAGTAAAAATATCCTGGCAGAAATTTATCAATAAAATTCGATTAATTGTCTCAAGGAACTTTATTATTTAACATTTCTTTGATACGGGTATAACGGATGACATTATTCCACATTTAAATTATTTAAGTACTTTCACTACAGAATAATTTTTGACCGCCTAAAAATTTGTTTAACTTATACAATTATTTTTTTTTTAAATACCACTTACCTTTTTCTAAATAAAGTTATTTATTTAATTTATTCTTTTCAAACTTCACTGAAATTTTTATATAATTTTATTTTTGTTTGTATTTTTATTCTTTAAACATTTAAGTATAACGTTGCAATTCATAAATTATTTATGGTTTTCTTATTTTTAAAAGCACTGTTATTTGCTTTACTCTTTTTTTCAAAGATTTTGTTTATCTCGTTTGCAGAACTGTGTTACCAAACGTTAGACGCCACTAGCATGTAACGAATGTTTGAATTGATAACAAAGTCAGCAATATTTATACAACTTTATGGGAAATGTACACGAATAGTTTTCGTGCTTAATCGTCTTTACAAAGTAATACAACTTTGCTGTTATTGATGTTGCATTCGTGCAAATAGAAATCCTGTTGCTTTTGTTTTTGTTATTGTTGTTAATATTCGGCACGAAGCAACCAAAAAAAAGCTTATTGCTCAAGGTTCAAAGCTAAGCTATTGCATAAAATTAAAAATAGTAATTAAGAAGAACGAGGTGTTTGTCTATACTAAAGAGTAAAATTTATGTTTGTAACGGTAAAGTGGGAGAATGAGTGTATTTCTACATAGCCCACATATTCATACTACATATGCCAACTTTGTTTTATGATGTTCCGATAAGAACAAATAAGAAGCAGGGATGGAAAATGCAATACTATTGTGCTTTTGCAAGCATTTTTTCATTTACAACATAAAAAGTATTGTTTTTCTGTGAACGTTACAACCAAATGTATGTATGTATGTAGAAAAAAGTATAATTTTGTGAGAAATCTTACATTTGAAAAGATCAAAATTATTTAGCAAATGAAAATCTGTATTTTAGGAGAAATGTTATTTTAATTTTTTTTGCATTCATTACCGTTTTAAAATCTATATTATCCATGCCAGTTATGAAGTCATGGTGTCTTCATTTCCCCCATGTTAGTTAACAATTTCATTGTTATTACTATGGGCTTTAGTAGGGCGAAGGACTTTCAGCATTTACAGTTGAACTTCTCTATAACGTAGCAGTTTCTACGTTATAGAGAAAATTCGTTATAGAGAAACTGCAGAAAATTTTGACTACATTTTTTTTATGTAGAAAATATATTTATTAAGACAAAAAAAAATTGTTTTTACATGAACACATTAATTTTTTTTTTTTATTAATACATACATATGTGACTAAATTGATGCAAAAAATCGATTGCTAAAAACTTCGCAATAGAGAGATTATTTAGTGTGAAAAATTCTATTTAGGTCTTAAAAAATTGTACGTTACAGAGAGAACTTCGCTATAGGGAAGTTCGTTATAGGGAAATCAAAATGTATGAAAATACTCACAAAAATGTTGTGTTCACGAATTTTATTTGTTATAGAGAAGATTTCGTTATAGAGAAGTTCGCTATAGAGAAGTTCGACTGTACTGACTTTTGCTGATGGTCATATATTAACGTTTTCAAGCGATTTTGATGATTTTATAAGTTCTTGTTTTTAACGATTTTTAAAATTTTTCCGCTATTTGTTGATATTTTTCTTTACGCCGAATCTCCATTAAGGTTTTCTAGCTGTTGCTATGCTTTTTCATATTTTTTTTTTAAATTTGACTCTTTTTCTTGAATTTCATGGTCTGCATCGGACAATAGTAAAAACTCTTTAAATGAATATATGCTTCTTGATGTTCCAAAACTTGCTTATGGAGTTTTGTCTTGCGGTAAATTATCATGGTCAGTCACCAAACAGTTTTATAATTTTTTTACAGCACTGTAACTCATCAACCACTTGGTGTTTTCTAATAAAATAATTTTTGGATTGTATTTCAGGAAACTTTGCTAACATGTAGATTCAAAGTGGAGCTAGAAGCGTAAATTATTTATTCTACTTTTAAAAGCCATTGCTTAGGCTTTTCTGTTAACGCCCTTCTATAAGATACTATACGGTATATTTTATGAGCTCTCTGAAAGAGTGGTAAGATTGTTTATTACAACACCACTGTGGTATGGTAAGTTGCTGATTATTACGTTGTTGTTTTTGTATGTGTAATAACACTTACGCAAAGCTCTACATAAATAGTTAGTGCGGACCACACTCATAAATATGATAAATATGATATGCATACTTGTACATCTTTTAAGTATATATGTATGTATGTACTTTTATGTTATTCGTAGGCGGTGCTTTAGCATAATAAAGCAACTAGTATGGGAGTTTTTGTGTTCATTTTATTATCTGCGACATACTCACACGCATGCAAGCAAATTTTAAAATATAAAAATTTTATATATACACATTCTATTGAATTAAAAAGAAGTTTTTTGATAATTGTTAATTATCTGAAGCATTTAAATTTTTCCAAATTATTTTTATTTTGCCGTGCATTCAATTCGTGAGAAATTAATCTTTTTTAATAAGTGCTCAAACCAGATGTGTAGTATAATTGATGTCTGTTATAAGTTTGTGAGAAGCGTGGAATCATATTCAAATTCTATCAGAATTTCGATCGAAAAATATATGAAATGGTTAGCGCGAATTCCGACGGTTATGTCGTGGGAAAATATAGGTTTTGCTTCGATATTTCTGATAGATATCGTATACGAATTTGATGAATTCTACGACATTCGTATTATTTTGTTTCAGATTTCTTAAAAATGTCGAATTCAATTCTTATCAGCTAATTGTTCAAATTTCTGAAATAAATTTTAAGAGAATGTCTAGAGAAATGTGAACTGAAATTTTGCCGAACGCTAAAGGAGCCGAGTAAAGGCGAGTAAAAATATTTACGATTATTTACCTATGTTTATTGAATAAATTTGAAATAAAAAATAGTTACACAATTGTATTAAAATATTTAATGTTTAATTTTGCCTTTTAGATACAATCATTGCAACCAAACGTTGACTAATTGTACAAAGGTTTAGAAAAATTAAATAGATTTAAATCGAATAATAAAATGTTTGTTGTATAAGTTAAGGCTCTACTGAAGATTATGGTATTAGCACCAAACCGTATAACCAACATTGATAAATAATCTTAATTAATTTTGATGCACGGTTAATAAATGAATAAAAAAGATAGTTACTTTTTTTATTTGCTTTATTTCTTATATATAAAGCTCATAATAAATATATATGTATTTAAATTTTGCCAATTCTATGCTGGAATAAGATATAAAAATTATTATATGAATATAAAATATGAGTATGAAAACTGCCATTATTTAATGAACGGCCCTTATGTAATCATGAATTGTGAAAAACATTAAAAATCACTTAAATTGTTATGTGATACGGTACTTGTAATTTTCTTTTTTTTTTATTTGACACATTCGTCATTAAGTTTTAATTACAGCCACAAAAGAATGTGCGATGTTAAAGAGAGAATAAATAAAACGTTTTCATGCATGATGACGCCAATTATTAGATTTAGATAAACTTCAGTAGGATTCATAAAAAAAAATATATTATAAACCAAAATCATTAGGGTATTTAAAGACCTGCAGCCGTATGTATTCTAAAAAATTGTAAAGAGTATTTAAAATCATTTTAAATCAAAATTCAATAAAATAGTTTTCATAAACGAATATTACCATAAAATTTTTTTATTTGTACCAATTTTAAAATTCCTACCATTCGTACGTATTTTCACTTTTTCAAAACTTTAGAAATCCAAGTTTTGCAAAATCTCGCTTTTGTCATAATTAGCTTGTTCAAGAAAATGTTTCATGTTTTTATAAATGTAAAAATTGAAATACACGGTCTAATATGAATGGTTACATGACCACCGTTGTAGCTGTCCATAAGTTACGCAATTTGCTATTTTTATTGAAAGTGAATCTAGTTCAAGATGAAAAATTATAAGAAAAAATTAAAAAATACAAAAATCACACAGCAATTCATCAACCCCTACAGGGGATTGAGTGATTTGTTCACCATTCGATAGATCGAGAACAGAAATGGCTACCCTCTGGTCATACTACTTTCACTCCTGCTAAATTTAAAATTCATTTTATATGTGCAACCTTCTTGTTTTACCACTTACTAAGTAATACTGTTGTCCCAATTGCACCTAGTATAACCAATTGAGACATCTATCCAATAATGAAAAAATTATTAAAATCGCTCTAGCCGTTAACGAGATAGAGCGTTTTATGTGATAATTAGTGACTACTACGCACTTCTCATTATGCACAAGGGGAAATAGTATAGTGCAATACCACACCATTTATTCGGTTCGCAGTAACGCATGTTGTGAATTCTACTGGGTCACTGATGACGTCCTGCATTTAAAAATACAATACAATTTTGTTCTATTTTTTTTTTTTTTTTTTATCTAGGACCAGCACTCAGGAGATGACTCCTACACATGCGAAGCATTGTGCTGGGAACTATAGGAAAGGGATAGTAGAAGAAACGACAGGAGGTGAAGCTTAATTAATTATTTTGCAGATCTGCTTTCGCACGTTCTTTTGTTTTTATACTCGTAGCAGTGCTGAAGCTTCGGTTTAGTAGCTATTTTTTTATTATTATTTTACTTCGCCGGTGCTACACAATACCGACGAAAGAGGGCGTTCTGATGTGATTGTGGATTGCTATCAGCTGAAGCCGGTATTGTTCAGTGACCAGTGACTATGCCTTCGCCACTGAAACCTTCCGACAACAACTCACACACAAAGACACACTAATGCACATCAGAAAAATGCGAGATGTTTATTTTTATTTAAAAATTTTTTTGTCTGAAACTGGGGTTGAACCCAGGTCTGTTTTTTGGTTGTGTAGTCAACGTGCAGACTACCATCCATCGTGCCATCGCCACCCTCAGTATTCGAAAAGGTGAACAATTCGCAAACGTGCACACCGCCACGTAATCGCGAGTGCACTGTAATTTGGTTATTTTTTATTTTTGAAACAACTGATTGCTTGTTTACTTACCCAAAATAACCCCAAGAAAAAGTGCGGACAGTTTCGTGCAAGAAGAACAAGAACATTACTCTCTCAAAACGTCACCCATTTACCCAATTTTTGTATACGGGAACGTTTTCTGGTAATATTTGGATTCCGCGGGTGCCTAACTTAGTGTAAAAAAAAAGACTTATTGGATTATGAAAATGGTTTAAGAAAATGCGAATGTCTATGCTTTGCTTAATACATAGGGAAATACTAGCATAAATGTCTCTAGTTTGCAGCTTTTGTACTATTTTTTACAACGCCTTATGCTTTATTTAATTTGTTTGATCAAATATGTTTTTGGTTATAAAATTTTTTAAAAATTGGAAAAAATGCTTCCAAATAAAAAAATCGAGCAAAGTTGAAAAATCTGAAAAAAAAAAAACAAATATATAGATACTTTTGCTAATTTATTCACACTTATTACAATAGAAAAGCATTTATTAAAATTTGCTTTAAAAATTATATATAATTTAATTTATGAAAAATCACAATTCAACCAGGCATCTAGCAAGCCTTTGCATCCCTTTAGAGTTTTTTTTTATAATGACACGGGCAATGACGGCAATTAATCTAATTTGGTGGTTTTGTACACCCTGTGTTAACAAAAATGAAAAAAATAAGTGTACTGTCAAAAAATAATAGAATTGAAAGTAAAACTACACACATGAAACTAATTATAAATTCAAGTAGAAATTACACGGAATATGTGTAACTACACATAGTGTGACAACACTGAGATCAATCATTTTTGACAGTTGTAAATACAGTTAATGACCATTTTAGCCAATGAGGTTACCTGGCAATAACTCGCCTTTGATTTATTGAATTGCTGAACTACCTTGTGAAAATGACAGTTGGCGCCAAAACAAGCGTATGCTGTCATTCTTTGTGTGAATTTCTTTAGACTGCTTTTTGTACGGGGTGAAGCATTGTAAACCACATTTAATAGAAGAAAAAAGGCTGGAAATAGAAACAGATTGAAAATCATAAAATATATTTATTGTGTAAATAAGTAAATTTGTCAATAGAAAATTGGAAAAATGTTTGAAGCACGATTGATTAACGCCACCATACTTAAGAAAATCTTGGACGCCATTAAAGATTTGCTTAATGAGGGTACTTTTGATTGTAGTGATTCCGGCATACAGGTATTGTGAAATTTAATTGGATTATTCTAATTAGAATTATAATTTCGCTTTGCTTACTTAGTTGCAAGCTATGGATAACTCTCACGTGTCTTTGGTCTCCTTGACTCTACGCTCCGATGGCTTCGACAAGTTCCGTTGTGATCGCAACATTTCAATGGGTATGAATTTGGGCAGCATGGCTAAGATATTGAAATGTTCCAACAATGACGATACGGTGACTATAAAAGCGCAAGATAACGCCGATACTGTTACTTTTATGTTTGAATCGCCTAATCATGAAAAGGTTTCAGACTATGAAATGAAACTTATGAATCTTGATCAGGAGCATTTGGGTATACCAGAAACTGACTATTCTTGTGTAGTACGTATGCCTTCGATGGAATTTGCTCGTATCTGTCGTGATTTAGCGCAATTCAGTGAATCCATGCTGATTTGCTGTACTAAGGAGGGTGTTAAATTTTCAGCCTCGGGTGATGTTGGTTCTGCCAATGTTAAATTGGCCCAAACTTCCAGTGTGGACAAGGAAGAAGAAGCTGTTGTTATTGAAATGCAAGAGCCCGTAACTTTAACTTTTGCCTGTCGTTACCTTAATGCTTTTACTAAAGCCAGTCCTTTGTCGGGACAAGTACAGTTGTCAATGTCCGCAGATGTACCATTGGTGGTTGAATATCGTATACAAGATTTGGGCTATATACGCTATTATTTGGCACCTAAAATTGAAGACGACGAAAGCTAAACTATTCGGAGTTTATCGCATATATAGTATCTGTTAAGATTAAAACTAGTTTTAAGTGTCTTCATTTTTAGTGCACATTAACTCTTGTTACTTTTTGTAATACGGTACCGTCTGCATAGAAAAAAATAGGTAAACACTCATTAAGGAAGTTTGAAGTGGATTTATTTGTATTCTTATTTTTTTTTATTACAATATAATGATAAATTTTTGGAAGAGGGAAGACATTTTTTTAATAAATAAAAGAAACGCAATTTTTTTTTAAATGAGTTTGAATGGTTGTATATAAATTTATACTAGAATTACACGTTGCATTGTATGCAAATTTTTTTTGCACTCGTCCGCTACTGGCAAGTTTTTTCTGGAGGAAAATGTAAAACGAGCCAAATATCTTTCATCCTTGTTTTTCACAAATAAATAACACCAACATCTTTTAAAATAAAATCACAGTAAAATTAACATTTTTGTACGAAATTAATTAGTTTTTATTCTAAAATGTAATTTTTTTGCAGTGAAAAAATAAAGTTTTTACCAAACTTTTTTTATTACAATATCTGTATATACACATATGTTTATATAAAAATTCATATAGAAAAATAGTTGAAACGATAAAATTTGAAGTGTAGAAATATGATAAATCCACGCTCATAAAATCTATTCTACAATATAATTTGGATGTACCACTAACAAGGGATCGTCTTGTTCTTCGTCGTCCTCTGTTCGTTTAGGACTTTTGCCGGGTTGTTTAAGTTCGGCAGTCTGTAAGGGTATTATAACTTGATCGTGATAAATTAAACGGTCGATGACTTTTTCAATAAGATTTTTACGGGAAATTAATTCCTCCTCAGATTCTATTTGGTCAGCCACTTGCTCTAAATACCAGGTTACAACATCACTTCGTTTCATGCCGCTATCACTTTCGTCTGCTTCACAACGAGTCTCTTCGTTGCGCATATGTAAAACCAACATTGTTGAAAGATTTTTATAATCTTCAAACGACAAAGTTAATTTTTTCCTTTGTAATCCAATGTGTTCCATTGAATTAGTTAATTCTGTTTCACCATTATCTGCAGTTTCCATACCAGCACCATTATTAATATCATTTTGATGCATATCTATATCACCAGCGAAGGCCTCCTCTATATCATCATCCAAATGTATATCGGGCTGTTCTACTCTTATAATAGATTTGTTAAGTAAACGAAAAGCTTCTTTAACATGTCGTTGTTGAACTTCATTCATGCACTCTAATTTAGCCATGGCTTCACTTAGACGTATCATAGATTCCAACTGCCTTACGGTAATACGCCAAGTACTGCGTCCTGATGTGCCTGTATCACGTTGTCTCAATTTGCCATAATTTTCTACTAAAAGTATAGAGGCTGCTGGACTAATAATCGGTTTGAACTGTTTTGCAAAAGTTATGTAACGTAAAACTTCTTCCCGTGTATAAGCCCTCTCTATATCGTCTTCGATGTTGGAATGCAGATCGACTATTTTACGTGCAATGGCATAATCTACTACCTCATTGCATTCATCTACCAGTATGAAAAACAAGTCAAAACGTGACATAATGGGTGCTGACAATTGTATGTTCTGTTGTAAACTTTTTGAACGATCATAGCGACCGTTTATTGGATTTGCTGCAGCCAGAATGGAAGTTCGTGCATTTAGCGTGGCTCTAACTCCAGCCTTGGCCAATGATATGGTTTGCTGTTCCATAGCTTCATGAATAGCCACCTGATCACGTGGTTCCATTTTGTCGAACTCATCTATGCAACAAATACCATTATCAGCCAACATAAGAGCACCTGCTTCAATCACAAAATCAAAACTCTCCTCATCTCTTACCACGGCAGCAGTGAGACCGGCTGCAGAAGAAGCTTTACCTGAAGTGTACACAGCACGAGGCGAAAAATCAGCTACTTGCTTAAGAAATTGAGATTTAGCGGTACTGGGGTCACCAACTATACAAACATTGACATCACCACGGAGTGACGTTTCTGAAAAATAAACATGTATATCATTCCTAAGTTTGAATATTAAAAGAATTTTGAATGAATATCTCACTTTCATGTGTAGTTTTTCCTACGCCTCCAAACAACTGCAATAATATACCGCGTTTCACCTCATCATTACCATAGATGGATGGAAACAAAGAAGTTATCAAATTATTGTACAAATTACGATCCTTTGACATTTCATACACTTTATTCCACTCAGCATCAGTCATTTGTTTTTTCATGTCCTCCGCGGTTACCTCAGACATTGGCAAATCTGTGCCACCAAAGCGTACATTAGTTGCCTGCACACTGCAAGCCAAAAATGCCATTCTGTAATTTAATTCGCGCATTCCCAAAGCCTTAAGACCTGTCAATCCCTCAGGACCATCACCTGGTTTATGACGTGAACTCATATCTGCTTTAGCTCCCGGCATACTTAACACGCTCACATCCGGTACCACAATTAAAGTGCCCGTGAAATCGTAACGATCTCCGGCTTGAACCGTTTCCACCAGTTCGGAACGTAAAATTATTTCCACAGAACGTGGTATACAACCTCTCGGCAATTCGGACTGAGTTTCCTGAATACGAATTTTTTGGAAATCTACAAAAAGAGACTTTTCCACATCCAACATAAACCGGCGACGATTTGCACACACGGGATTGCGACAAATGGTTGGATTTGTAAACTTAAACTCTTGTTCAACATTACGTATTTCAGTTTGGCAATCTAAACACATGAACACACCCAAAACTAGCTCGGGATGTACGGGATGTGTGCGCACTACATGACCAGAAATACGAATCAATGTGCCAATCTTAGACGTGGTTAAATCACGCACTTTATGACGTGTAGGCACTTCAGTAAATGAAACATAACATTCCTTTTCAGTTTTAAGGCCTATGCGGTCTTTAACAAAGTTTGACACCGACTGGCAGAGATATGGAAAGATTCTAAAATTAAGGAAAAATATATAGGTAGCAATGAGTGCATAAAAATATAATTAAACAGCATACCTGTAATATTCCTCTATAATAGTGGTGGCCAAATTCTGGTTGTATTTCTCAACATCATCAAAACTGACTTCCAATGTACACCTATCCGGAGATTCTAAATCTGTGGCTGGTTTGACATACTTAATTTCACCGTCCTCTTTGAATCTAGAAAAGAAACGAAAAGCATCACAAACAATTGAATAACGTAAGTCAAGTTTTTAACTTGAACATACTCTTCCAAAAAGTCTTGAAACAATTTCTGGCATCTGACGGCCACTTCATCTTTTACGCGCAATTGTCCAACATTTGCATCAGCTACATCCATTATTTACTTTATTTAGAAAATAGTTGATAACGTTTGATATAACTAATATATAAAAAATATCGTCTATATATGTAAAAAAAATTTAACCAAATTGTATAGAAGAGAAAGCACACGCCAATGTTTAGAATGCCAGCAGCTGTAATACAATAATTCGCGCCAAAAGTGCAGAGAGTTGTTTTTACTTAACAGCTGATATAATAATTCATCTACTGAACACTACAGGCACACAGAAATCAAATTTCATTCGAAATGAAAAAAAAATATATATCACTTGGTAGGATTAGTGCGTTCACTGCACAAAGGAGAACGTCCTCTTAGAACCATTGCGATAGCACCAGTAGAAATCCCGGTTAAGAAGAGCATATTTTTCACAAGGTGCTCCGTAAGTTTTTTTTAATAACATGTTTCAAACTTTTTAAATATTTCTAGTTAAATACTACAACCCTGTTCATTTATTATTTTTGTAGACAACAGCTGTTTACTTAATTTGTATGGTGAAAATTTTTTGCAATAATTATTTGCAATAAGAGTAACAAATTGCTTTTTGCACGTTTTCTTTGGGATTAAAATTTTTCATAACGTGCAAAATAATGTGAATCCAGAAAATGTCTGCAGAATATTTTAGCTCAATTACGGCCTCGTCTAATTCCGCTTCGTCCAATGCCAACAACAATAATAGTAACAATGCATGCACGTCAACCAGATGGTTGACCGAGGAAGTATTTGCCTTAATTGATTTAGTGCAGCGTAATGAAGCAATTTATAATCCACGACATAAATACTACTTTTGTCGTCCATATGTGGAAAATTTTTGGCGTGAAGTTGATTTAAAATTGGAAAAAAATCGTAAGTGTAAAAACGATGTACATACATATTTAACAATACAATCTTAACATGCCATAGTGACTATTCGTCTACACTAGTAAAAATATGGGAACTAATCTGCTTTACTGATCCTTCCCCAAATAAAAAATATATATAATAAAAAATAAAACCCAATTTCCCCGAAGAAGTAGCGAAATATCGAAAATAAGTTAATGAAAATTATAAAAAAAAAATATATATATATATATATATATATATATATATATATATATATATATATATAATAAAAAACCTTAAAGCTTAATTAAATAGTTTGTTCAAATAATAAAAAAGGTTAAAAAAACAAGTATTAAGAAAAATAATATATATGGTGATAAAAAATGGAAACAAATCTAGTTTACGAACGCTTCACCAAATTGAAAAAAAAAATTACATAGGTGAAAAATAAGAAGAAAGTATAAAGTGAAAAAAGTTCCGGCAACACATAGTTTTCGAGTTATATACCTCCGATGCGATTCTTGTGGAAATGTGAATCTCCACTGCATTTTTGAACGCATATGTCTTGAACTAACTGCCTTATACATAAAAAATATTTTTGCTTTAAAAAAGTTTTAATAGACAAATTGGCCAGCCAATGAAAAAGGAGTCAGCAACGCATTCAGTGTAACTCTTCCATTTGCTAAAGCGTTCGTAAACTAGATTTAAGTCGACAATATAACATGAAAAAAGTCTCTACAACGCTTAATTTTCGACTTATAGACCTCAAAAGTTTTTATATAAATATTAGATTTTCCGTTACATTTCTAAACGCATTTGGAAATTATTATTGTGATTTCGCAACGTTTGAAAATGTTTTTCGATATATGGAAAGCTAATTTAAAATTTCTTTATCCTTTAAAATACCAATGCTGTGTTTACATAATTTTACATCAAATCACATTACATATATCACAGTATATAATATTTTTTATATGTTGAAGCGTCAGTAAAGTGGATTATAAGCCAAAATATATGTATTAAATATTTTAGCCGGTGCTAGTCTTGCGAAATGGACTAACTTACGTATATCATTTCGCCGAGAGTATACCAATTACCTAGAGGAAAAAGTTCCACCCTGCTGGACATATTTTGATCGGATGTTTTTCCTGCATCCTTATTTAAGGAAGTGAGTGTTGCTTTATGTCAGGGAACATTTTAGCTAAAAATATTTGCTTCTTCATAAATTTACAGAAAACATCAACAGTCTAAATCATTGGACTCTCAAGTACAAGATGCTTTAGTGCAAATAAGTTCCTTATCAAGTCGCCTGCAAAGAGAAAAAGCTGTAGCAACTGCAGCAGTGAATACACTTAACACTCAGTCTAATGGGGCATCGCCATCGCAACCTCAACTAGATAATTACCTAGAATATTTTGATGATCCAGAACAAAATGCTTCTGAATTGGATGACATGATAGATGAAGAGCCCGGCAATGCCCAACATTTTTCGCACTCTTCATTGGTAAATGATATAAAGTCCGAATGTGAAGATAATGTCGACGAATATGATAATGTGGAGAGACCGCTGGATGAAGATGAACATGATGTAGATGATACAGATATGAGAAATTTTGTTCTAAATTCATTGGAGAAACGACAACAGCATCAGCAACGTTTGCAACACTTGCAACGTCTACAGTCACGAGCTTTTTATGAAGACTTTCGCAATAAACGTGCAAGATCGCATGAAAATATTTCATCTTCCCAGTCTTCAACATCTTCACTATTGGGACCTTCTGGCCATCACGCGAATAATATTTCATTTGTTAGGCCCATTTTTACCAAACCTTTGGAAGTTGTTAGCACTACAACTCAAAGTATTAATGCTAGTAATATAAGCAGTAATAATAGCAATAACTCAAATAGTTCTTCAACTTCCTCTGCCCATAACATTGACGTTGATCCCGTTTCAACTGCAACAACGCGTTTAAATCCTACCACTAACAATAATCAGAATCACCTACCATCCGCTTCAAATTATGCCAACCCAATGAGCCATTCCCATAGCCACCGTTTTGAGATCTCTGCTATTAATTCTGCTGCATCCACCAATTCTTTAAATGCTTTAGCCTCTCAGACATCTTCTGGTTCTGGTATGGCATCGTCGCTAATGGTTCCACCGCCAACTACACCTGAACTATGTGATTGTAAAACAGATCCAGATGCCATGTTTTTGATGAGTCTATTACCCGATATACAAAAACTGAATGGCCGGGATCGCGGTAAAATAAAAATAGCGTTTCAAAATATTTTACAAGACTATTTATACCCAGATTAAATTTATGGTAGAACGTTTAAAACATCTATCTAATATTTCTCAATATAAAACAAAACGAAGATACATTATAAATGTATACTAAATGCTATTAGCAGTTAGGAATAGTGTTTAAAATTTTATGTAATAAAATTGTTTTTCCTTGTTTCTCAGTAAAGAATTAAAAATTGCTTTAAATGTGCTTAAAATTTTGAAAAAAATAAACAGTACATACATATATAAATTTGATTTTTTTTAACGCATTTTGAATAGCAAAGCTAAAACTTTTTGTAAGTACTGTGCCAAGGAGGCAGCTTCAATTTCCGGAAATATGCAAATTCTTGTTTATACATATGTGTTTATTTCGTAGTTTAAAAAAGAAATTGTAAATGAATTCGCCTTGATACACTCGTGGCTTGTTACCTGTTACTCGCTTATTCAATCAATCTGGTAACGCTGTTAAGAATTCGCAGTGGTTTGAGAACCGGTATTCGTTTATTCAATCAGTCTAGCAAAAAATTAATGTTTTTTTAACATATGGTAACACTGCTTCAGATGTAAATGCTGCACTCGCTTGCTAGTGTTTGTTATTTCTTTTTCGACATCAGTGTACATTTAAGCGATTCGCGTTTTAACACAAAAAGAAAATATATATATATTTTACAAATTACATTTTCTTTAAAAATAATTTAAGTACTACTTTTAAGGAAAGTTACAGTGCTAATATATTAAAGCTAGAAAAAATGCCAGCCGTTGTAAGAGTAAAAAGACGTATAGATGAAGAACCTTTGTCGGCCTTTGTGTTGAATGGGAAGCGGCGACGTCTGGAAGAGGACAGTGCGTCAGCCGTAACCAATAAAGAAGAATTGTCAACTCTTTTGAAATTTGCCGGAACTATAAACGAACAGGTGAGGAAAGTAAAACCGAATGAAAAGAATAAAAATCTAGCCATGTGTATTGGTTTCTCTAAAATTTTTATACCAGGACAACACCGCCACTACCCAGTTTGCACGTCTATCCAAAGAGGAAGCTAAAGAGCTGGTCTTGCAAAAAACGCATAAGCCTATTAATGCGACCGAAAAAGCACGCCGAGAAGTTCGTCAGCAACAGCATGAGCAACGTTTTCGTGTGGTCAATTGTCTACGCACCACTATTGAAGAAGACGATAGTGATACAAAATCTAAAGAAATTACTATAGTGGACATAGAAAAGCATACAACAAATGATAAGACTGCTGAAATTCCAAACTCTATGAATGCTTCTACGAATACAAATAATATAAATTTAGAACAAGCTTCAACATCAGCTGCAGCTGCAGCATCCGCCGCAGCGGCTTCGTCAACTATGCCAACAGATTCCGACACGGGATATGTGTATGATTTATATATACCTGATAATGAACAACAGTCCGATTCTGTCGATCTCATGGATGACAATTATTTAAGGTTGGTGTTACTTGTCGATAAGTTTATGTTTACAAATCGTTATATATAAAAAATATATCCATACATATGTATATGCCTAGTGACAAGGTTTTGCACACATTTAAATTTAGTGTTCATCCATTATTTCCGTAATAAAATGGACTTTAATTATTAGCAAATTGGTTAAGATATTGCTCATTATATGTATAATTTTTTCTAAAAAATTAATTTTTTGTATCTTACGTATGTATGTACATGCTTGTTCTGAAAATAACGTGATTACTTTTCTCCAAAATCACAATAGTGGTGATAGTTGGAAAACTAGGCTTAGATTAGGATTTGAGTTTGGTTACCTGGAATTTCGGAAAAATTTCTTTTCTACTGAATTTTTTATTTTCTTAATTTTTTGCATTAATTTGGTAGAAGTAGTCTGCACGTTGACTACAAAACGAAAAATTTCATGGGTTCTTACCCAGTTTCAGACTCATAAAAACATCTCGCATTTTTCTGATGTGCCCTTGTGTCAGTTGCTGTCGCAAGGTTTGAGTGGCGAATGCATAGTCACTGGTCTCTGAACAGTAACGGCTTCAGCTGTATCCAATCCACGGGCACATTAGAACGCCCTTTTTCGTTGGTATTCTGTAGCATCTGCAAAGTAAAATAATTACTAAAAATGGCTACTAAAAACGAAGCTTTAAAATTTAATACGTCTCCTTGACATCAGAGACGTTACAACACTTCTATAAAAACAAATAACATGCAAAAACAGTGTTGTAGCGCTGTGAAGTTTCAACTCCTATCATTTGTCCTACTATTCCTTTCCTATAGTTCCAGCCCAATGCAGCGCATGTGTAGGGGTCATCTCCTGAGTGCTGGTCCAAGATAAAAAAAATATCTGTTAAAATTTTTACATACTAACATTATCTGTCTGCACCACGATATCATGTGTCTTTACTTAAAATTTTTACATACACGATATCGTGTGACACCGTCCTTCAGACAATGTATTAAAACGAATAAAAACTCATGGAAATTCAATATTTAGTTTAGCAACTGTTGCTCAAGCTTAGTATAAACCTGTGTCTGAAATTTTGGATATTTGAATTTTTCATTGCACCACTAAACTTTTCGTAATATGTTCGCAACTGTATTAGTCATATCAACAATTTGATAAACTTTTTAACTTTTATCGTTTTCGTACTCATAATTTTATGTTAATTTTTTTCTTTTGCGTTCATTTTCGTTTCTAAATATAAATTTTATAATTCCGAATTCATTTTGCTTATTTAAATACTATGTCAAACATCGTTTGATTAAAGGTGTTTTCTTTTCGAGCAAAAAAATATGTTCTGTCCGTTTATTTAAATAGGGGTACGTTTGCATTCTTTTCCTAAGAAAATTTGGTCTCTTAAAGAATGTTATGTTCCTTTTTAATAAAGTCAGCATTTAGAAAGCTTTTTCGATAACTTAATACGTGTATTTCAGAATATATTTCAACCCCAATTTAAATTTTAAGACTATGGGGTATAATATATATACATATGTGTGTATATTAAAGTTACCACGTCGATTGAAAAAAGAAAAAACAAATTTCAAAATCAATTTTTAATTTTTTAAGATTTTGTTGTATTCTTCTGAAACCTTTAGATTTAATGATTATCATCAATTGTTTTTATTTTAACTGACTCTTTTCTCCCCATTCTTAATTTCCAAATAACCAATAGGCTACAATATCCATTTAATTATTACAACGTGGTACACCTACAAAATAATTGGTAGTTCCTTATCTATAACTTCTGTTTTTGTTAACCTTCCTAAACTGACATCTCCTTCAGCAGTAAAAATTGCAAAAATGAAACAACAAAATCATCAGAATTCTACAATCATTATATAATTATATATATACATATTATATATAAAAAAGTGAAATGTATTTTTTATTTTTACTCAATTATTATTTACATATGTCCCATAGTGATATTTATTGCTTGTTTTTTCCCCCTTAGTTTTCTTTGAAATTACTGGTTTTGTTTTATGTATAAGGTCTTTCGAGTTATAGTTTCTTATTCACTATTGAAAAGAAACTGAAACCCTGCAAAATTAATATTTATAGACATTTTTTTTGTGCAAATATTTTTTCGTAAAGTAAATTTAAAATTTAGTTGCCTAATTTTTTTTAAAGTTGCATAATTGGGGTGCTTTTGTTGCTTCATTTTTCTCTTTTTTAGACCATCTCGTACAAAATTTTACATAGAATTTAATAACCTTACCCATATATTTTTTTAGTTATCTATGTATGTTTGTGATATGGTTTAGCTGATTTATATGTACATTTCATTTTGTGTTAATATTAAAACCGTCAGTAGACCTTTAACCAAATTCTTGAAAAATGTATACGTGTAGACCCAGCAAACCAAATAACAAACATAATAAAATAATCGTAATTAATTTTGACTCAAGTTGACTAAATGAAAAATCCTTTTTTTTTTAAATTGATAAAAAAAACTATGTATTGTCACAGAAAATTACTACAAAATTATGCAATATAAGTAAAAGAGTTGACAAATTTATTTCTGGAAAAAATTAAAATTTTGTGATGTGAATTATTTGGACTTAACAGACAAGAAATTATGTCAATATTGAATTTTTAAAATGTTAAATAGGGCTTCTTCGTTTCTGTGACGATATACCAGTGTTGCCAGTAGATTTTTAAAAAAATACTCACGCATACTAAAAAACTCGATTTTTTCCTACACTTTGAAAAAAATTCCACTACAAAATTTTTTACGCATTTTAATCATTAAAATGTATGAAAAATTTAATGTTACTGATATTATATGTATTTTATTAAACAACTTACAATCTGCTAAGCTTTTAATAAAAGCTGCATAAACACCCAGGGGTCTAGGCGGTAATCGAACCCGCAACTTCCATATTGATAGACTCATGCTCACTCAGTATTCTAACGAGGTATCCAATATTCATTATATGTATATTAAATTTTTAATAACAAACATAAGTAATAAAACTAAAAATGATTTTAAATACTCTTAATTAAATTCGATTAAAAGAACAAGAGGTTTAAGAAAAATACTTACATTTGGACGAATATAAAAAAGTTGGTCGATTTTTCTTACGATCCTATTTTAGTATCTGAGAAACCTACATCTAGGGTTTTTTTTCCAAATTTTGGCAACACTGGTGTATAAATACCTACATATCGTTCGTCTCATGTAGAAATGTCCTAACTACCATAATTCTAACTTTACAGAAGACGGAAAAACATAATAGAAACTGTTATTATTCGAATATAAATGCTTGTAAAAACGTTATTTATTTTTGAATGAAATGAATGGAGATCACTAAGTTAAGAGTTAAGGCCTTTCTACACGATACAAATTATATACATATACCTATTTTTCTCTTAAAAAAACATGCATAAATAATTTGTGATTAATTATTTGTTAAGTGGGTTTGATTTTTTATTACAGTAGTTATAAGATAATATTAGATTTTATACATAATTATCCTATATACATACATATATAGAATATTCCTGAGTAGAATGGTGGGACCGATTATGGCCTATGAGGCTAGGTCTTTTTGAAAAGAATTAATAAATGAAATAAGTATGTATGTATATATATAACAAAAAATAGTTTTTTAAATAATTGACATACTTGGTTTAAAAACCAAATCAAAAATAAAATTATAGTACATAATTTAAATCCCCCATCCTATAAAAATAATGTGAAGATGCAAATGTAAAAAATATAATCATGTTTAAATATTATAAATATAACACTTTAAAATATTTTAAGACGAAAAAACTATCTTTGAAATGAACAAATATAGCATATATCAAGAAAAACAGGAAAATGGAAACTGTTGTTTTATTTTTATTATTTGTATTTTAAACCAAGTTTTTCTTTTCAATGCTTTTAGTATTTTCACAAATTATTTTCTGATCACATTAATGTATATCAAAGTGCAATTTTCGTAATGCTCATAACAAATTATAAATTGGAAATAGGTATTTCTGGTGAATTTGCTCTTGTATTAAAAATAATAAAATGCACGATTTTATTAATATTATGAAATATAGTAAAATTTTGGAATTAATTTAAATTAGATCAGAATCAGATCAGATTGATAAAGCGATAATTTAAGGTTATGTAATAGGATTTAATTTAAAATTTCTAAAGATTAATGATTTTTAATTAATTTCACAAAAATCCAAAAATATATATAAACAGCCACTGCCATAAAATTCAATTCGATTCAGAAAATCGTGGTAAGTAATTTTAATTTTAATAGTATCAGCCAGAATGCTCTGTTAAGCTCCAAGAAATAGTTTTCTTATAAATATTTAATTGAGAAAAAAATTTGTTTTTCTTATTTCTTCTAGTGTTTATTCGTTTGATGATTTCATCTTCGAAGATGGATACAACAATGAGGACAATGATGATGAATACGATTCGGACGATTCGAATCAGGAAAATCATTTTGCCAATGATTACCCCGATGAAGATGATAATCAAGAAGATGACATGGACGTAGATGATGATTCTAAACATTTAAGAAGACGATTGGAGAAGTTTGTGTTTGGTAAGTGTATGATTTTGATTATTGTAAAGAATATAATTGATTTGTTTTTGTAAATAGAAGACGACGATGAGGAGAATGAAGACTACAATGATTCGTCCTCAGAAGACGGTTGTTTCCAGAATTCCTATCGTGATCCCTATGTGCATTATGTAGATGACGAAGAGGATAATTATTGCTATGATGTTGATAAGTGTGATGTAGAAAATTATAACTTGAAATATGCTCGTTATAAAGCCCGAATATTGAAAAAAACAGAACCCCAAAGTGGTACAGATATTGAGGACATCGATAATGATAGTGTTGATAATTCAGGGACAGATGAAGAGGATGATTCTTAGTACAGCTATTAGAAGCCACCACCATATTCTGGTAAAAAAAAGTACAATAAAAATATTTTTTATAAAAATAAAATAATTTGTTTTGCTTTATTAAATTACACAATAACATTTAGCTTAAATAAGAGATATCGTGTTTAGTAAAGGGACGCAGGTTGAACAGAGGGAAGAGCATCCTCTGAATTCAGAAGTCTTAAATAGTCCGTATCAACTTTCAAAAGCCAACTAATGATTGGCTATGTATCTGATTTTTTTAAAGCTGCTTCAAACTTTAGACATTCGAAACAGTTCTGAAAGAGATTTAATTTCGTTTATATTAATCATATATGGCCCCATGGGATCAAATGTATGAAATAAAAAATTAAAATGCCCCTACAGTTTTTTCTTTATTTCCCATAGTGGGCCTTCATTCATCATGTTCGCAAGTTTTATCCTTTAAGCCATGTGCCGTATGCCTAATTTTGATGCCTACAATATAATGATATCTGCGTTTACAAAATTATATCCAGTAATTTTTTTAAAATAAATTCCGTTATTTTTTCTGTAACCATACTTTTATCAAACTTCCAGACTTGTTATTAGAGAGAGCCAGACTTTGAAAATCCTTTTAACATTTTCCTTTTTCAACAAGGCAAAGAGAAACGAAAAACAGTGCTACCACATCTCAGTCGAATGAAGTTATTTTTAATTAACTGGAAAAAGGTAAACATTTGATTATTTAATATATCATGAAAAATTAATTAAAATCATTAAATGTGTACACCACACCTTATTTCAAACTTTCACATCTTCATACATTTTTTTAAATTAATATGGCAGGACTGATTTCTCACTTTCCCATGCAAAGAATTATAAAAAAAGCAAACAAAAAAATTTTTCAAACAGTGTTGTAAAAGACGTCGGTAAATTAAGGTGTTTGTTGCGCTTTCGGTTGTTATTAATGGAGATTTTTATTTGCAAATGATTTTTCGGTCCTCCAGAGAAAAGAAATTAAAGGAAGAAATATTAAATGTGTTAAAGTTCTATATATAAATTCACTTAGATAAAATTGGAGATGCGATTACTGAATCTTATTGGTTCTAGTATTAAATTATTTGAGTGTTTTCTTTTTTCGAATTAATCTAAGAAACCACACAAATATTGCAGTTTAAGTGAAATAAAAAGTGAAAAAAGTTTTACAACAAAATCCGGAATTCATTGCAATTAGTGTGTTTGTTGTGTACCTGGGTTATTTGCAATTACATGAAAAATTTTATGGGTGGATTTTCTTGTAATAAAATTTTGTCTTTTTAAAAAAAAAACAATTACGCCCCTTTATAGGGGAGCTCTTAAACAACAACAAAAACGCCCGAAATTGAGGTACCTAAAGTGAGAGTGTATATTTGTAATAGAAAAATTCCAAGAGATAATAAAGAAACTAGTTCACATTTAATACAACAGGAAAAATAGTATCAGCATTATCTGTATTTATGGAAAACGAACAAACATCTTTCAATAATTGAGGTAATTGTTAATTGTTTTTAATATTTATACGACATCTGTTTGATGTACATACATATGTATGTATATATGAATATGGATATGTAAAGTGTTGCCAAATTGTGATAAAATTTATTGAGATTCTAAAAACTTATACAATTTTCATAATTGAGTTTAATTTGCGTGCCATATTTTTGTAATTAAAAAGCAATACATGACCCTTAAAACGATGTAAACTTTGGATAAAATGAAGTTTAGTACCCTCCCCGAAAAAAAAAGATTATGCCACCCGATAGAAAACATGAAAAAAATAAAATAAAGAAATGAGCGGATTTTCTTCGTTTCCGAGTTATGGGCCACTGAAGTTGCGTTACAAATTTTTGAATGAATGGTGTATTTTATATTGCATATATGCACGCAAAAAGGGTATCATTTGTTGTGCGGCGTCTCCGATCTTAATTTTGATGTATTAAATTTAAGTTAAGGAGAGCCATTTTATTTATTACTTTACTTCGCTGACGATTTTTTACTCATATACCGTCGAGGGGTGTGCGGTAGCCTAAAAAAAAATTAAACAAATTTTGACTTGACCGCTCCGGGAATCGAATCCGGTGCCTCTGGTTGATGAGTCAACACGTTATCTACTCTGTCATCAGTAGTTAGTCATTCTTCGGAAACTATCCACCCGTCACTATAGTCAGATAATTTATTAGACAAAAATGTTTAAAAATTATATACAACGGAATTTGTTTTAAAAAACAAAGTAACTGCCTGCCGCATGATGTCACACTATATCGTTTCGTAATAAATAAAAAAATTATTTAAAAAAAATACGCATTTCCGGTTGTTGGATTTTTCAAAATTGAAATGACATATTTTATCATGTAAATCAAACGTGTATATTCTAGTGACATGATTACCAATAAATATATGGGATAAAAAAAAATAAACAAAGTCCCGATCCTGCCGGGAGTCGAGCCGGGAATCTTCTGATCCGTAGTCAGACGCGTTATACATTGCGCCACAGGACCACTTAAACATTTTGTTTTACATAATATAACAAAACGTTGAGGTAATTGGTTCCTCTTGTTACACAGTCGATTCTGTATAATTTGATTCAAGAGCCCGGAGAAAAATATTCCATAATCGAGAGTTCAAATTAACAAAAGCTTCATTGCAATCGTTGCGAAACTCAAGCAAAAGATTACAATTTTATTTATTTATATTAGTACAGTAGACTAGGAATAGAGGGAACTAATTAATGGAAAGGCTTTTCTCTCAACCAAGAGTGTATGTATGTACCCCTCGAAATGTATAAAAAATCTTAATGTAGTTCTATTATATATGTACATATTTTTGTATTTATATACACTGAACCTAAGTATTAGTTTAGGAAATCCAATATGGATCGATGTATTGTTTTTAGCTTCTATTGATTTTTGAAAAGCAATATTATTTTCTTTCCAATAGATTGCCTTGTTAATAATTTAAATGACTTCAGTGGCATTCATTGTACATGTTTGGGTTGCCTAATCATTCTCATCAAAAAATACAACAACCTGATCGGTGTGATCGTTACCATCATCATCGCAACCGTTAGCCATTCCTGTCCATTCTTGTTATAGTTCCATTAAACAAACAGTAGAGATCAAGCTTTACAATAATTTGACATTTTATTTTAACTGTTAAAAAAAACGAGGCAACAGTTACAAATTTTTTTTTTTACTTTTTTCTTTATTGTGTGCAAAATTACTTAAAATATTGCCAAGTTTTCTCTACACAGTACTAAATCAGAATGAAGGTTCCCTCTATACGGTACTCAATGAAATAATTTTACCTGTTCCCGCAATTGAGTAATTCTGTCGATGCCGAGTTCCTTCTACCTCGAGTCTACTATCTATTTATTGTTATTATAAAATGAGTATAGAAAAGCCCAACGAACGTATTTCTATATATATGGCAATGCATGCAAACTAAAATAAATGATTTAGTTTTTATTTTATATTGTGCATAAAATACAGTATAATAATTCAAATTATATAGTTTAGAACCCAAAACTGCAAATTATAGCGCATTATTTCATTCATTTTCTCACCCTTTAATAACTGTACGTTTTTCTATCGATATGGAATTTGCTAAATAATATACATACGTATGTACATATGTGGCCCTGGATATATTTCAATCAATCCCAAGACTCAGTCAGTATTCATCAATCACAGAGTTACGTGATTTCTAGCTAGAATTCCCTAATGTGAACACAAACCATTCAAGAGATGAGAACGGAGCTGTGCATTATTCATTCATAAACGTCAATCATTTTATATTCACCAATACTTTTTATATTCGTAAAAATAATTCGAACTGCTTTAATAATTTCGCATACAAAGGAAATGCTATATATACATGTGTACATATTTATATGCATGTACATATATGTAGATTTATGTACATTTATTTACTTTTTACTACTTTAGTGACTGATTAACATAATAAGTTATTGAAGCAAAAGATGAGAAAAGAAAAGGAAAAAAGTTGGTACAAAATTTTCTGCTAAAATCTGCGATATAACAATTTTATTTATGATTATTTCCTCCTTTTTATTTTCTTTAGGCTGCGAAATAAAATTACAATTTTTCTCTTTTCCATTATTAACTACGAAAACCTTAATGATCGTTTGAAACTATTGATGACATAAAAAAAGGCACAGTAGGTTTCTGATACGTGGGCAGCACTAGTTTTTTTTATTGCACCTGCATGTAAAAGAAAATAATTCACAGTAAAGGAAATTAAAAATAAAAGTACGTACGGACATACATACATACAAATATACCGCCCTTGGCTACACTAAATATTCCGTTGAAAATTATTTACACTGCCATAAGGTTAATTATAACACACCACTTCGTAATTTTTCGCAATAGAATTTCTTTAACACTACCAGGATAACCTTCTTAACACCATAAATCTCACAATAAAAAAGTTATTCAAAATTGCTCTACCCAGTCTTGTTATGTTAAATACTATTTTTCCGGCCAATAAAGGGCCTTGTCAATCAATTTATAAAATAATTCGACACAGTTGTTTCTAATATGATAACTTCACCGCCCATCTTTACCTCTTAAAACATGTGAAGTGGCATGTTGCTCTAAAAATTGTAATTTATACTCGTACATATTTTATACTTTTACATTTTGTGAAGTTTCTTGTTTGTTTTCAAAATTGACATTGAATTTTTTAATTTTTTTTGGTGGCTGTAGCTGGTTGTTTATGATCTTAGATGTTCTTTATCTCTTTAATATTATAATTTATTACATTTTCAATGCTTAACGTCATGTAGTGTTGGAAACTTTAATACGTTGCCATCAACATCACCATCAGAGCAGTAACTGCAACATGTTATGATTAGCCCACTCCACTCGCCCCTCGGAGGCACTTTAGTTGCACAAAAACAAAGGGACAACATTTTCAAGAAAAACGAAAAAATTTGTGTAAAATCATGTTCTTCATAAATCTTTCATTTAAATTTGGATACAGACAGCTTTGGCGGATGCTGTCGATGTGCTCGTTGCTTTGTCTTCCAGGTTTATTTTTATTTATTAATTTAATGTTTTGTTCGAGTGTGTGTGTGTGTGTGAATTAAATTTAAAGTCAGGCAGCCGGCGTTCATTCTTAAAAATTGATTTAATTTTATTTAATTTCTTTCTTCTTTCACTTTGAGTTTCATTTGAGCATTTGTGTTCGTTTTTCGTGTTGTTGTTGTTGTTGTTGCTGTTGTAGCATTAATATAATTACTGCTTTTGTTGTATTTTAATGTGCTGTCATCTTATTTTTAGCAGCCCCCATTTAATTTTATTTTCTTCTTCTTGCTTTACTTGTGGGAGTCGCACAATATAGCGAAAAACAACACACACACATACATATTTTTGCCTTTTCTTTTATGTTTTTATGTCAATGTCCTATTTTTTAAAGGAAACTTTATAAATTGTTCAATTTCTCTTTATTATATATTAGAAGAAAAGGTGATTATAAAATTTTCGCCTTGTGTTGGGGAAATAAGACCCAGATCTTAACCTAATATTTCGGCCACATGTAATGATATGTAAAATGCATTCTGTTCTATCCTAGGCAACCACCTACTACCTACCTTTGTTATGTTAGGTAAACTCGCTCCAACTAACGGCCCATTTCACAATGTCCGATTAAAAGTTAACGTGAACTTTAACGGCATTTTGGCATACAAAACTTGTTGTTAAAGCTCACGATAAGTTTAAATCGTACATTGTGAAAAGGGCCGTAACTCTGTTAAAAATGCCGCTTATGCACGATGATAGAAAACGACGCTGTACACAAATCCAAATTTGCTTTGCATGTCCACCTTGCGTTAAAAAAAAATTTATCATCTGTAAAATAAACGGTATTTGGAAAGAATTTAAGCGTGGAAAAGCTGACTCTTAAATAATCCGTGTATGCAGTGTATGGCTCCTTTTCAAGAAATTCTCATTTAAAAATCCTTTAATAAATTGGACATTTTCTTACAAAATACGTTAATACGTTAACAGAGGTCTGTTAAATACTCGTGTCTAGGGTTGTAAATTTTAAAATTTATCTCCACACACATTATCGTCGTCCCCATTGACAACTGGATTTAGGGTTATTGTTTTCGAGCAAACTAGCTTCTTTTCCAATGTCATATTGCTTTCTTGAAATTAGTTTCGTAAAAATTTCTTAATGAAGTAAGCAAAAGAGAGAAAAAATTCAACATTTTGTATGAGTTATTTTTGCGACTTATGTATAAGGCCAGCGCCTCTATATGTGACGCGCAAAATAGAAAGGGACCTAAGGGTAAAAACCGGTTTTGTTCAGGAGAGCCATTTTAAAGATTTAAATACGTGTATCTTTGGTGTACCATAACTTTTATAAAACGCGCATATCTCTGGGAGGGAACACTTTTGGGGCATGGGAGCGGTCTCATTCGATGCTCAGATGTTGTCCACATCAAAAAAAAAAAGTGAAAATTGCTTTTTTTACCCCTAGGTCCCTTTCTCTATGCGCTGTCACATATATGGATCTACATATATGTATATTTACTTTCGTTGGAGGTCAATATGTAGATTTTATTTTAAAGTATAGTATGCTCTAAATTTATAAAAATGTTTGACGTTAAATACATAGTTTTTATTTTATTTATTTGGGTGTATAGAAAATATTCGCTTGTGCAAGATTGGCTCGAACACATCTCTTACCATACTATAGAATATTATGAGAAAAATGTAGAGATATTAAATGAGTGTGTGCATATGTATTTGCGATCACCAGTATCAGTATAAACAGTATCTTGAAGATAAAAAACAGTTTTTTTTGTCATGCTTTACTGACTTACATGTTTCCAGCAAAAAACAAAGTTTTTGGAGCATGAAACATGCAACTGACGATTTGAGCAAAATATATCATCTTACAGTTGAATTTGTTTTTCCCCGAATCTGTAAAAGCTTATTATGTAAAGAATTCTTATTCGCATATTTTAAATTATAACAGTAAATGAGAGAACTAAATACGTATTAATTTATAAGTTTTAATCATTTTAATAACCATGAGATCAGCTTAAATGAAAATATAATTTCATAGAATGACAGATGATTATGACTACGGGTATACCATCGCCGTAGATAGAGCTCTCACGATTTTTTGCTGGTTAGTTTCTTCGTATATTTAATATTCTTTGTTTTATTTTTAAGTGGTTAGTTTTGATATCTAAACATATTGAAAATAGTTGATGAAATAAGCGGAACCACTAAATATTTCACAATGTACAATAACCTAGTTCCCCATAGTTCACAAAATACTGAAATGATTTTTAATTTCGCACTGTATAAAGTGACTTATTTGCAACAACATTTGAAAATCATTCTCATATGCGGCTAGTTTTCGGTATAGCCGCCAGGTCAACCGATTTCCAAATTTTTGATACCACTTCACTTTATCGCGTGAACATTTTTTTATTTATCTAGTGGACACGCAAACCACACACTTTACAGTTGTGGTAATTTTGCATTTAACAGAGCACTCTTAATTACTTAACATTGTTCTTTATTTGCATTAAAAATATGAAATTTAGAAATTAGGTACATCGACGGATATCCAAAAATTGTCACTAAATGTCTATTTAAGTTATTCACAGTTGGTTACTTTCAGCACTAGAAAGTTGCATTTAATTTTGTGTAAAACTGTAACTAAATACCTACTAACTAATACATTCGAAGACCATCTGATTGATTTCATGTTATTTATTTATTATTATTATTTATTTTTTCATCACGCGAGAGATTTGCTTCTATCTGAAATATTTCTTTATTTCATTACATTTCTTATGCGTCCAAAAAAATACAAAAATTAAATTTATTGTGTGATTATTTGTATTTTTTTTAATATAAAGCTCTAGCCATGAAGAAAGTAATGCTACTTAAGTAAAACTGTTGCTAATTTATTTCTAGATGAATTTAAAATGTCCTAAAAAAAATAAATTTAAATAATTTAATAGCAAAAACTAATTCCTAATCATAAACTTTTTTTCCTAATTATGAAAATCATGTAATCTATAGCTATTTTCTCCTGCACTTAATTAAGCGATCATTGATCCTCAAGCTGTTTTTTAAACGTTCATTTACAAGTTAAGCAAAATAATAAGAGTAAAGGAAGAAAATGATAAGTGTTACTTGCAATACTCTGCCACAGACTTAAAATAAAAAAAAAGGAAAAGGAAAAGGAAAATAAATCAGGATGAACAAATGCAATATATTGGATATGGTCACACGTTGGAAAATAGTAATGCAATTTTTATTAAAAAACAAAAAAACGAACAAAAGTTGTATTGATAATAAATGAAATTTTTAACACTCTCGAAAATTGCAGTTGGTCATGGTGGTGGTACAATAGTTAAATGTTTTTTTTTTATTAGCAAATGCAGTGCCATAAAACATACCAGTGGAAAGAGGACACAGATAATGCACACAGCTTGATATTATTTTATTATTTTTTCGTCAATAAATCTTGAGATTGATTGTTTTTGTTGTTTTTTTTTTATAAAAACCCCACTGACAGTATGTTTCTTTCTAAAATACACATCAAACACACACACATTAAATGCTAGTTTTTAAATATTCAAAGTGAATTTATCTCTTTTACATTTTCATTTCTAAAAAGTCAAGAGTTTGCAACTGAGATGCACACGCTTCATGTGATTATTGTGATAAAGCGGTATTCATGGTCATGAGCAGCGTTGCCACGTCCAAAAAATTTTGCAACCAAAATTTGTTTAAAAACCAACCAAACAAAAAAAATAACCAAAATATGTTTTACTTTGTAAAAATTATTCTTCAATTTCTGCTGGACTCGCAAATTTTGTAAAAAAAATTTAAATAAAAAAATGTAAATAAAAAAAATTATGTATAGGGTCGTCCAACCAAAACGCACGATGTTAATTGTAAATAAAACAAAAAGTTTTCTGAGAATTATCTTAATATTTTTATTTATTATGATCTATGACAATCATGTGTGAAACAAAATATCGGCCAAAAGTTCGTCACGGCTTCGGTAGCATATCACTATCCGATGGTCGATATATTATAATGACTCTAAGACATAATTGAAGTTCAATGCCGTTAATGTGCTGATTTATCTCATTCTTTAGTTCTTGAATTATTCTTGGCTTATTGACGTACGCTTTTTCTTTTGAATATTCCCAAACAAAGATATCCCACGGTGTCAAATCACATGATTGCGACGACGTGAGATGACACGGCCATTGAATTTCTCTCGCAAAAGAGCCATTGTTTCGTTGGCAGTGTGGCAAGTGGCACCATCTTGTTGGAACCACATATTTTCCGCGTCCATATCCTCTATTTGTGACGAACACCATTCACGGTAACTGCTTGGAGAAATGTTATTAGAATAATGAAAACTCTGAACACATAAATACGTAAAAAAATGGGTATCATCGGATTTGAAACACGAAGCACGGATAAATTTTTGATTTCCAATCGCGTGCGGTAGAGTGAATAAAATATAATTTCTGATTGACAGTGATTATCCATTAATCATTTTCTTACCCCAAATTGCAACAAGAAAAAAATATAAAAAATAAATCGCCTTTCCTCGTAAGTTTACACAAAATAACTGCTACAGCCATAGAGTAACAGTGGGTGCATACTTCCAGATTTGTAACATTGCTTTCTTATTGAACTGTTATGCACTGTTTAGTAGTGAGAGAGAAATCACTCATGATCCCATCTCTAGCAGTTGCCAATAAACTCACTCACTCTTTGCTAAAAGTCACGATTAGTTGGTTTAAAATTTTAAATCAATATTTTTGCTTTTTCATGTCGCTCCCTAAACAACTAATGACAAGTTAAATAAACGAAAACAATTTGTGTGCTTCCAAAAAAAAAGAAAGCAAACAGAAAGCTAGAAATGTTTTCACTTGGTAATTTTAAATATTCGAACACCCATAATTATTGTTGACAAAGAAAATTAATTGTTTGCTCTTTGTTCATGACGATTTAACTGCAAGTCTTGCAAAACGTAAACGTAGAAGTACATAACACACGTTCATACGTCGACGACGATTATCATGCGTTTAAAAATGTTACCGCTTGAAAATATAAAACAATTAGCGGCAACCCAAATTTTCCGATTTAGGACCCTCTGAATAGTTGTCAAAAATACGCAGCGTGTGAAAAAGTTAAAAAATTTTCTGGGGTGCTAAAACCTAAACGTGATAAAATTTGCTGCACTTATTCTGTTTTTTTAAACTAGAATCAAATGATGTATAGGGGAAATATCTGACACTCCGAAACTTTTTATTTACATTCCCATCGCCAGTCTGCATAACATGATCTCATTAGCATCATATTTGCCTCTTTATGTGGCAGGAGAGAGCGAAGAGACAGATTTAGAAAACGAAATGAAATCCATTATCAGTTTGGTTGGCAAAGCACACTCAAGTACGATCTTGCCATTTTAATCTTAGACAAAGCTGCTATTTCGCGCAGTAGCGAACCGTTGAGAAAGGAAAAAACACCCATAGAAGTATTGATACATTTCCTTATCTTCCAATATGTGACAGCTTCTGCAAAAATTATTTGCAGATGTCGAATAAAATAGAAAACAATTTTAATCTTCACTATTCTTTAACTTCGCAGAAAAAATAAACATAAATAGACCCCGATTTAACCCTTAAACTGAGTCTTTACAACGTTAAAGAACACACATTTTTGTTAATGACCTGCATTTTCCAACACATGAATACTAACTATTGACGCGAATGTCTCTTAAAGCCGCTTTTAACGACTTATTTACAAAAAGAAACTGAAAATATTAAAATAAAAGGAAACTGTGCACAGAACGGTTGTAATAGAAACTAAACGAGACAGTCAAATAAAAAGCAGCAGCCATTCTAAAATGAAAGAAAGAAACTTATAGTTTGCATGTCTTATAAACTTGACTCATTTGACCATTGAATTCTTAGAGATTTTTCTTTGTAACGATAATTTTAAAAAGTAAGTAAAAATTAGACATCATGTTGTTGACTACAAAGCCAACAACTTTTTCTTCTTTTAGAATGCGCACAGGAACATATAAATTTACCTACTTAACCATAAAACTCTCAACTTTTAATCCTGTTAAACTTTTGCGCACATTTTCAAATTTATGTATATGTATTTCAAAAAACAGCACTTACCACTGAGCAAAGAATAGAAAGAAAAGAAAACAATATTTAGGCAAACAGATTTTCAAAACGTTAAATAAATATTACAAAAAAAATGTTTATTATTATTTCTCCTTACATAGATAATATTTAACGCTGAACGTTCTAAATATGCTTTTATTCCCGGAATTCCTGGGAAAAAATCCTAGTCTCTGCCCATCAAAGGCAAAATAAAAAGTTTAAACGATGCGTTGCCATGAAACCAGTCGACAAAAGTGATGATTTGGAGACGCTTGGTTGTAGTATATGGTCACCTTAACTACCCACCCAACTGTCAGATATTTGAGAGAAATGCCGAAAAGGAGTCAGGATCGTATACGGAAGACTTCTGACAGAAAAATGCATGAAGTGGTTAACAAGAATTCTGACAGGCCTGACGAGGGAAATTCCGAGTTCTATTGCCGGCATTTCTGATAGAAATCTTATGAAAATTCGTGGGCATTTGTGCTTTTTTGACATTTGTATTATTTTCTTACAGATTTCTGAAAGAATATGCAATTCTAATCGACAAATCGTACAGATTTCCAATCTGAGAGATGGTCTAGAGAAATTTTAACAGAACTTTAGCATAATACTTTTATAAATGAATACATAATATTTTGTAAATTATACAAGTATAATAGTACATAAATAAATTGAGTTAAACAAATTTTTTAATTTGGATTGTCCAAGGAGCAACTTCTTCGATAAAGCAAGATCAGGCAAATTAAAATTTATTTGTTATATGTGCACTTCCACTTAAATATATTATTTTAATATATTTTACCCTCACTTTTATGCAAGTCTCGACTGCAACTAAAAATTTTTTTATTTTTCATTTCACATTAAAAGCAAAAGTAAAATTTTTTGTAACAATTAGACGCATCTATACGAAATCAGTCAGAAATCTTATTAGGTTTTTCAGATTTCCACACGAAATCGATCAGAAAACCGTCAGACATGTCTGACAGAAATCTGTCCGAAGTCTGTAAAAACAAAACCACACATTAGTCAGGAATGTGTGAATCAGGCAACGGTGGAGTATTTTGTTGGCTGGGTATGTTTTCCCTTTATGTGTAGGTATTTTTTGTAAAAAAAATTTATTAACATTAAATAAAAATTTTTAACAAAAAATCATGTTGAGAAAAATTAACCTAAAAACTACATTTTTAAAGCATAAAGTTTGTTTACTACATGAATATGTATGTATGTATATATGTTTATGTACATATGTACATATGTACATATATAAATCCTATAAAGATATTTTTCGTGATAAAAATATATACTTGTGTTATATTAAAAATAGGAAAATGTGTTTCAAAGGTAAAAGGTGAAAAACATTTTAACTACCACTCTTTATAAAAATTTCATACGCATGCATGAAAGAATGTGTGTATGTATTTTTGTGTGTGCAGATGCATCGTGCTCTACTCAACTTATTACAACCCTGTTCATTATAAACACAAGAAACCGTAAATACACAAATCCAAACAATAAAAAACTTAACGGTTACATAAAAAAAATAAATAAACAGCAACAATATCCACGTCATTCAAATAACACTAGTTCATGCATAGTATGTACTTATGGAACACGTGTATTTCTTATCACGTGCACTTTGCCTTTTCAGATACTAATAGGTTACATATGTATGTATCTGTTCTGCGGTATTTTAATTAAGACACATATTTTTTTATATATATGTACATACATATATGGATATTCGCTGGGGTGATTTTCGTTATCAATTACTACAACCCTCTAAGAAGCCTGGCAGCAATGTCTCCAAGTCAACACTTTTTTCGATTTATTTTCGTTAGTTTTTGATGACATTGTCAAGGCATATTCTTCACATTTGTTGTTTCCTTCATGAGTAGAGAAAGTATATTTCTCGTTACAGGTGCAAAACGATTTTTTATTGTCAAATTTTGTTGTGGTGATAATAGACGCGGCTGCTTTGAGTTTCCCAAGTCGGTAGCAAATCAGTACAGTGTTATTATTTTCATTTCCTGCTGGGAACTTGTATGTACATATGTCTTTATATACTACATAATTATGTTTATTTTTTCATAAGAAGCAAGGAATTTATTGCCAATATTAGCGTTGCCAAAATGTTTTGACCACCAACATAATTGACAGCCATCCTCTCAAGCAGTTTAATAAATAAAATTTATGCAAATAAGGTATACATAAATATGCCTACTATACATATGTATGTATTGTATTTACATATAATTTTTAAGTAAAATTGAAAGTCCATTCAGTAAACAAACAGTTTAACAATATTTTTTCGCTTTAGCTTGCAATAATTGCTTTTGCTTTTTTGAACATTTACACAAATAAATTTAATTTTGATACGTATTAATTTCAGAACAAAAAAGAATGGAATTAATTGATTGTGATGTGTATATTTGTATGCATGTGTGTATATAAAGGGTGTTTTTTAAGCCCGATAGAACTTTAATTTGCTGCATTGCCGTCCGTATATCACGAACAACGCGAACAATGTAGATCTCTAAGGCGTTTATGGTTTATAGTTTATCAACATAACCCAGTGACTTCAGATAGTTCCACAGGAGATAATCGACAGGTGTCAAATGACACTACCTCGGAGTCCAATTTCTCGAAATCAACTCAGTCCTCAGCTATCACTAAGGTCTCTATAAGTTGCGCTAATTGATGACTGATTTTCGAAGTAAGTCTGTATAATATGTTAGCTTTGTGCAAGCGTATATCTATTCATAACGGTTTTCCATAGTATGCTGATCATGAACGTTAAAAATTGATCGTAGTATGACAGTTAATTTTCGCGTAAAAAAGCACCCTTTACATACAGCTACATTGAAAAAAAAACCAACAGACAGCCTATTATAGTCTTTAAAGTATATTAATTTTATTTTTGCTTAGTGAAGAAAATATTCTTGCGATAAATAAAACAAATAATAGTAGCATGTATTTGAAGTAGCAAAGATTTCTGTTACATTTTACAAAATATGCTCACCAGCAAATATTTGAACAGTAAAAATAGCACTGTTCCTGAGATACATATACTAAAAAATTAAAGAAAATTCCTAAACATCTTTGAAAATTACGTAATATACAAACAAAACAAACCACTCACAATATAAATAAAATAAAACTAAAATAAAACAAAATGATGTAAAATTTATGTTACACTCATTTCGTTAATTATTTGTCCAATCAAACCGTACTTTCAGAGATTAACTGCCCTCCAAAGTAAGTTTTTTTTTTCAATATTGGTGCTTTCATGCTGGTTAGTTATGCATTTAAATATGTAGTAGAGGTCTTGAAATAATAACATTAGGAATTATATTGAAAATTTTATTTGCCGTCTTCTTATCCCCCTCGTTTTCTATTTAAGGTTGCACAATAAAAGTAGTGATAAAAAAGTAAATAAGTAACCTAGACAATTTTTCTTAAAATATCTATACAATAAATCCATCAATCATGTTATATATCAAGCTTTCAATAAATATTTAATGCCATACAACAGCACAGTGACCAGCTGAGTAAAAGGTCACCAAGGGCCAGATGCATAATGAAAATTTTGTTAAACATGTTTAATAAACATACCTTGCCAGTCAGTGGAAGGAAAAAGTTTTCCGTAAATAATTGAAAATACATTGAGATACTTCTCGTAAAAAATTGTTTTACAGATTACGAGTATAAAGAAAAAATTTTATGTTTTTTGTCTGCTTCCAGGAACATGTAACTTTTTCCTATAAAGTAATTTTTAGTTTTGTTTTCTTTCGCAGAATTGGTAAGTGAAATGCTATTGAGATAGTTGGCCAAGTTTTCACTTACACAAAAAAAATTTTAACTTTTCCAATTGAACATTATTTTTGTTTCTTTTTGTTTTTTTTGCTTCTATCTCAGCCGAGTGAGAGTTAATTCATTATACTTTTCTTCCAACATCTATTGCCAATTAAAAGTCGACAAATGCTGCAAGAAAAAAAAACAAAACAAAACTGTTTAGTCAGCAATTCATTATTAAACATTTATAACAATCGTATACCATTTAATCGTCAAGTTTCAAAATTAGTAGTGCAGAAAATTAACGATTAAAAAGTGGTGATTAGTCAGTTGCAAGCTAAATTTATACGAGAAAAGTTTAAATTCTAAATTTATTGTTTAATAACATTGTAATTAAAAATGATTTCTTAAGCAAATCGTTTGCCAAAGAACGCAAATATGTACTTTAATATCCCCTTAATACTGGTCCACCAAGAAAAAAAAAGTGCTGAGCCACAAACATTGAAGCATGTGAACGCCGAATAATGTAAAAATAGTGTTTCTGGTCCATGAAATCTTGTCGGTTTTATTTCTGGATTTTTTTAAAATTTTACATTAACTTCCGTATGGCAATGCCAACGAAAATATCTTAGTTGATCATTTCATTAGATAAATTCTTAAATTTCTCACAAATTATGAGTATATTAGGGTGAAGTGGAGATAGCAAAGTATTTGAGTCTCTTTTTACAACATTTTTAGCTTGAATAGCAATTGATGTTCTTTGTGGCCAATTTTTGCTTATTTCGTTTTGTGCTCCATTTGAACTTACCACCCATTCGCACGCAATTTTATTTTATGAAAGAGGAGGTATTTGAAGATTAACGAGAAGAAATTTGTCTTATTTATTACCGCACAGGAGTTACAAAAATATCGTCGGCGGAGTTAGCGCATGTGACAAACAATGACTAATGACAGTAGCAGAATATTCCAAAGTCTTCCGATTTAACAAGAAAAACGAAAACAAAAAATATAATTTTCGCAACAAACTTTGTAGGTGTTGGATTTTTTTCGTATCTAAGACCTTTTAATTTAGCAGACCACTATAATTAATCATTCGGTTAAAATTTCTTTCAAGTAATCATTCGCCTCTATCACTATATTATTAAAAAAAAACTTTCCATAGTCTTTTTTGTGTTGCTTTTCTGCGAAAAAAGTGTGCAAGCTTTTATTGTTTGCAAGAGATGTTCATAATGGCCATTGAAATGTTAAACAAAAGTGGCTGACATCCTACTACCCTACATTTATGCGTTAAGGTGCCATCCATAATGGAAAATAATTGTAGTCACACACATATTAATTAATTTAAATTGACGAAGCATTTTTTTCTCAGCGTGATTAATTTGTTTTTGCAAATACATTGAGAAACTATTCCAATCATACAGAAAAGCTTATTTAGAAACGGAAACAAAAAAATATATCCCATTTCATTGAAGCTGTGAACTAAGCGGTACACGTAAAGAATGATAATACTCACAAATAAAAATATGTGTGTGTAAAGGGAAACGGTATTGCCTACTTTTCCAATCGCATAATTGCATTGATTGCGTTAAAACTAACAGGACCCTTTTATATTTAAGATATATCGGGCAATTTTTTTTTGCTATTTGGTTTTTTTAGTGTAAATTTTTTCAGTGTAAAAAGAGTCTCGTGACATGTGGTAATGCCAAAAAAGCTCAGTAAGGTTTGCCATTTCGTTATGAAGAGAGTACAATAATGTCATTTGTTTGGTGATTGGGCCTTAGGATAGTTGAATGAACATCTATTTTTCTATCGAAAAAATGTTTGCAGCGCCGAAGCTCATTTTTGGGTCAATGCGTCAGCAAACGGAATTGCAGAATTTGGTGTGAAGAGCAACCAGATACAGATACCAGCAACAATGCATCGCATTTGTAGGGGTCATCTCCTGAGTGCTGGTCCAAGATAAAAAAGAGCTGCTAATGCAATGTTTTGTGCTGTTTGTGGGGCGGCGGCAACATTGCACTCTACTTCTTTCACAACTATGAAAATCGCAAAGTTACAATCAATGGAGAAAGATATCGTGGAATGAGTACCGAATTTGTTTTGGAGAAAATGTAAGAATTGGACTTGGTTGTCATGTGGTTATAACAAGACGCTGTCGCATGCCACACGGCATGCAATACCATTTTTTGATAGGCGAATTTCGTGAGCAATTAATCTTATGTTTTGGAGCAGTAATTTCACCGCCAACATCATGTGATTTGACCCCACCAAACGGTTTTTTCGGGGATACGTAAAGTTGTTGTGTACAGGGATAAGCCAGCCTTAATTCCAGCCATGGAAGACAACATTACAGCTGCCATTGGTGAGATACCAGCCAAAATGCTGGAAAAAGTATACCAAAATTGGAGCTCACGAATGGATCAACTATGGCGTAGCCGCGGACAATATTTAATATTCACTTTTGCAAATTTTCTGTTTTTTTTTTTCAGTTTTCAAATCCCAAACGGTTAAAAAAAATCACCCTGTATGTATGGTGTACTCGGAGATATATCCTATAAGCGGACATCTCTCGTAAATGGACAATATCTTTCACACACCCTCGCTTAAAGTTACTTTCATTTCGACACCACCACCAGCTAACGACCTTGAGTGTCCGCTTATGTGAGCTTTCACTGTAATGGTAGGTTCATATCTATTGCAAATAATAAATAATAATGACTAATTTGTGAACATAAAATCTTTCTTGCGCTATGTGATGCAAATATTTTCTCATTCAGTTTTTTTACGATTATAATATTTGAAATCATTAAGCTGCAGTGTAAGAGAAAAGTGGAATGGTGTGAACGTCGTAATTTATCTTACAAAATCTTACATATTGCAAAATTGTTATTTATAATAATTTTCAAAATATAATCACATAAAAGCACATAGTAAAATTACATTCTAATAAAATCGATTGATTACACATTAAATTTAATAGAAAAACACATGAAACGAGTTTGTTTTCTTTAATAGAAGAAAATCGTACATTTAATCAGTCTTCACAATCTAGAATGCCAGACAGACGATACTTTAAATAAAAGTATAAAAACTCTTGGAGAAAACTACGAAGAAATGAAACAAAAAAATAAATAAATAAATAAATTTTTTTATTTTCTCTAATGTTTAACTCTGTTGTTTGCATGGCATGCAGTTTGTTGTGACATTAAGTGTTGCATGAAGTAAATTTAAATGCAAAAACTGTGTTGTTGTTGTTGCTGTTATTTGCTATAACAGCAGTAGCAGTAGCAGCACCAGCTACTGCCTGTTTATATATTTTAGTTGTTGCTCTTATCAAGTTAGAAAATAAAAAGTATGAAAAAACCTGAAACAAGGTCTATGAATTGAAATCCACAACGTACGTTATACCACCACGTATGAATGCATAAATAGTATATATATCCACTTCATCTACTGTGTATGTATGTATGTATGTACATACCCACAAACAAACCAAATAAGTCATGCATCATGCATTCATGCCTACTCTTTAGTTTCCAATAGTTTGGTTTAGCTTAACTTGGCCTGACTGAGGGATAGCTGGTTCTTTGTCTGCCTGCTCGTGTTCCTTTTGTATTCCAACTCACAGCACCATCCACCAAACCACCATCAACTATTATTTGACAGCTATAAAAATAGCCTCATTGTGTCATCCATTTACTTAACATTCTACTACAATAACTACATATTTGATTATATGCAGTCGTATGCATTCTATTTCATGCCATTACATTTTATTTTACAGCACCATCCCATGCATATAGATACTCGTATTCCTGTTTTAAACAAACTACTCATGCACCACATTGTACTTGTCGCATAAAAAAAACGACTGACTGCATGTCCGACTGGGTGTAAGTGAAAGAGTGAGTGTTTCGTTTGGTTGGCTGACATTTTGTCTTGTTTTTCAGATTTTTATTATAATTTTTTCTTTTTGCCTTTATAAAGATTTTCATCATCACAGCTCACTTACTTTGTAGTTTTGTTATCGTTCGGTTTGTATTTTTATTTTTTCATTATAATTCTATTTTAAATTAAAGGGAATGAAGTTCAAAATTAAGTGCGTGCCTTTCTTGTCTATGATTTTTTTGCGATTTAAAAATACTGCAAATTTACTTAATTCTTTTCAATACAAAAAGCTCTTATATCTATTTACACACACTTTTTTGTTAAGTGTATTTTAAACGCCGGGCAAAATAACAACAATAAACGAGGAGATTAAAAACCCCCATTATTTTGCAGACAAAAACAAACTTGTGACTAGACCAGGACAACAAAGACTTTTAAATATCTTTAGCGGCGTCTACTTTTACATCTAGCAGAAGGAAATTATTGGTGTCTACAACGTTTTTTTTTGTTTTTCAGATATTTTGTTTATGAAAATAGTTATAGATTTTGTAATAAAAACTGGCAAAGCAAGGTGAACAATAATTCATTGAATTGTTACATATATACATATGTATGTATGTAGTGTCATATTTCGAAACCCTTTTTTGCGTTAGTTAATAAAATTTAGTTTTAATAAAATTTAATTTTTTTGCAACTACTGATAACCACACATGGTGGACAAAACACGAAGAACGCTGATGAAAGTGTAGCAGCTTTCGAAAACAGCATGTTTTACTGTTCTGTTGGTGTTTCTCAGTATAATTTAAAATCTTTTCCTTGGTTTCATTTGTTTCTTCGTAACTATCACATGTAATTTTGACTGCCTGATTTTTACTTCGATCACTAGGCAATTTAAAATTGAAAAAATAATACAATTATTTGTTATTACGGTATCCTCTCGATTATATGAACTAATTAAAATCAAGCCTGTTCATAATTGAGGATGTATTATCTGCATAGCTCATTTATAGAAAAATTAAGATTTTATTAGTTTTAAAATTATTTTGTTTTATTTATAAAAATTTAAATTATCGTTTTCATTCGTTTTGTTTGTACTGCATTTTATGTAAGAGACTAAAAGGAATGAAATTTGAAAAATATAGGGCGCTTCATACATTGATCTCTTTTTCGCATATGATTTTTTTAGATAAAGATAAAAATATTTTTTTTGCAGATTTTAAAATTTTTCCTAAGATTATATTAATATTTTAAAGCTTTGTACAAAGTTTATATTTTATAGTAGTGAATGATACGTATAGCAAAATTGTTTATATTTTGGAATGTTCATATTATCGCGAGTGCACTGTAATTAATTTTTTTTTTGTAAAATTTAATAAATCTTTATTTTTCTCAAACGTTATGCTACGCAAAGTCAAAACTTATGCGAAAATTAAAGAAAACTCATGTTGTTTTAGAAATAATCCTTCTGCGAATATAAATTTCTTTGGAACATTTACAGTAGTTTTTCGGCTTAACGAACAGTTCATTTTGCTTCGAACATTAATGATTTTAAGAGATCTGCAGGAATAAGCTACAAAAAATAATGTTTCTATTAAAAAATAAAAAAACATTACTCGGCAATTTTTTAAGTGAAATTTTCAAAGAAATTGAAAATAAATTTATACTTATTTCTCATTCTAATTATTTTTACGTTTTTTGTTATCTGCCAGTGTAATGAATTGCACCATTTTTATTTAATTTTTGTTTTACTATACAGACCTCAAAAATTATTTTAAAGAAAATAAATGACAAAATATACAATGAGAGTTATTTATTTATACATAAAACGGTTATTATACATAAGTACTGTGTATAAACGAACAGGCCTGATAAATTGCTGGTTCGTTAAACCGGTAAACTATTGTACATGTATAGATAAAAAATCAGAAAACTGAACTTTTCCTTTGCATTTAATTTTCATGGAAACTACAGCCAGGGTACGCGCTGTTCGTGGTTTCCATAACACCCCTATAAATTGACATATGTAGGTGTGTGTGTGTTTTTACGTCAAACACATTTAACTTTGAGTTAAATATACCATGACGTAAAATTTTAGTTGGGAACATATACATATAATTATCACACAAATGATTTTTGATGAATTTTAATAAAAACTTTTCATTGTTCATATAAATAAGTATGTGTGCTTCTTATCCAATATATTTCTTAGAGACGATTCATAAAATAAAATTGAGAATATTTAAAATTCTGTCACAAACATACGTATATATGTACGCTGGATCTACTTAATGTTTTGACATAACTACGTACATACGCAACCATATTCCAATATTAATATATTTCCTGCTATTTCCCTCAATTGTGAACTTATTCAAAAGTTGTTGTTATATTTTTTCGAAAAATGACGCGTTTTATTTGTAAATTATCCACCAATGTTTCTATTATTTTATATTAGAATATCTTGAAGTATCTCGAAAAAATACTTTCCGAGTTCTGCTAACATGTAATGTAATGTAATGTGAAAAAGGTGGAGGCGGAGGTCTTCAGTACTGCGATCATAATTGATCTATTGTGCACCCCATACTGTCTTATCGACCGTCGAGTACTCCCATCATTTTATCTTGGTCCAGCAGTCAGGGAATGAATCCTACACATGCGATGTATTGTGCTGGAACTAAATGAAAGGGATAGTGAGGGAGATGACAGATGGTGATAGAATAGACAGAAGAAAGCTTTAGATCTTACAATGTTGCAGCTGAAGCTTTGTTTTATTTGCCATATTTTTACTAATTATTTTACTTCCCTGGTGCTCCATAGTCTGGCCATTGTAGTCCTTTGATTGGATTTGGGGCACTGTACCAGCGCCGAATAGAGTATGATATATTTCTTATATTCCTGATGTGGGATTCCCACGTGAGTCTTTTATCCATGATCACCCTCCAGGAACTTAACTCGACCACCATTCCATTTATCCTAAGCGTAGGGAATTTCTACTTTCTTTTTCTCGTGAAGGGTATAATTGTGCTTTTATTAGGGGTGATGGCCCATTCTTTCTGCACCAATCCCATGCAGTATCCAAGGCTGACATACACGTGCATGAAACACAAAAAAAAATTTTTTTTGCCTTGTTTTATTAACGCAAATAGAACACGAGTGCTTTCCATATGCAATTTTAATCTAAGATGTAGATTTTTTATGTTGAATTATTGAAAATTAAGTAATTTAAATGTATTGACTATGAAAACTTTCCCTTCAAGTTTTAAGTATGCGCGAAAAAATAAAAATAATAACGAAGAAATAACTTGTAATAATACAAATTATTTTCACTGTCAAATTACAGGCAGTTGTTGAATAATGTGCAACAATATACATAAATAAATATACAGTACAAATGTGCAGCAAAATGCAGACAAAAAGTGGAAAAAAATAATAAAAAATTCATAAAATTAAAGGTTATTTACCTCGACTGAAAATGTCTGTTTATTTTAATAAATAAATTTATTTCTTTTTGACATTTATTTAATTTGAAAGTTATCGTTTTTCCTAAACTTATGGCCATCTATAATTCAATGCTCTTCTCCTCTGATTTTAACAGTTGCTTTTGAGGATCGGAAATTTAATTTGAAATAAAGAAAAAATCTAAAAATCACAATTAATGCAGTAATATGAATGGTGTAGCTACGTAGTCTACCAATGTAGAGGTGCGGGTTCGATTCCCGCCTAGAACGTGCTAAAAGTCCTTCGTAGAGTTTGTGCTGTTTAAACAAAAATTATTGTTATTAAATTAAATTATTGTTATTAAAATATATATGTATATTAAATATTAAGTTTATGGGGTTTTTCATTTAAGCAGATTTTAAATGAAACATGTCAACAACATTCTGCAGCTTCTGATAAAACACTGTCTTTCTCTCCTATTGACCAAATCTGACCGATTGCTACCTTCATATTATTCAATAGTTTTCTTAAAATGGCGTAGCTTTATGAAAGACAATTCCAGCTTATGCGCCAGATGCGAAATAGATCGCTTTTGTTGACACTTAGTAGTTAAAAATTCCTTCCATCAGGTTTCTTTTGTGTCGAGCTCTATTCAAGCAGTTCCAAACGATTTTTTGAGTAATGTTTATCCATCGCGTACAATATAAGTTCGCTAAAAATTTAAAAATTTTTCTAATCGCCTCAGTGAAGCTTTTCACTTTGTCGATTAATTATGCAATCGTTTGAATAGCCGCCTAATTATTCTCCATTATTTGCTACAATCTTAATGACATTTAATTTCTCTGCACAAATTGATTATTTTTATTTTCTTTTTACTTATTTTTGTTGTAAAACCTCGCTGTCTAAATCTTAATTTCACATGGCATGACATTTCATTGTGTGAAATAAATGTGAAATAAAAATTTTAAACAATAATTTATATTTTTGAAACATGCACGTATGTATGTGTATGTACTAAAAATTAAGTTGCAAATAATTTCTATTATTTTTTTATCAGTTTTTATTTTCTTAAATGTTAAAGAATTGAAGAAGAAATAAATTTCTATAAGCAGAAATATACATACGTTCATACATACATACATAGTAGGTAAAGTATCTCCTAGTCACCAGTTTTGTCACATAAAGTGGTGACTTTGTCAACAAACCGTCTACATTTTTTAATTTGCCGCTTGTGGGTAGACAAACTTTAGACAGCTAAAAAACTATGCTTCTTCTTTTTGTTTTCCTAATTGTTTCGTTTTGCTGAAAATATTTTATTAAAAAATGTTATTTTGTACAAATAGAAAGGACGAAGAAATACATTTTAGTGAAAGTTAAAACTTTTGAGATTTTGTGCAGTCTTTCGAAGATTTGTCTTCTACAAAATTCACTTCAAAGGAAAAATGTAAAATGGCACATTTCAAAATTTCTTTAGAGTAGCTGCATGCTATATTACAGGTAGAAGGTCTAGAGGTACCGCTTTCAGCAGCAATTTTGAAGAAAAAAAAGTAACAAGTATCAATCAGGAAAGTAGAAGACATTTTTAAAAACTATTACGAAATTAGTCTCAATGTCTATAGGAAATCTCTGGTTCCCTTATCTACATATGTATATCCACAAATGCAGTACCTAGTCAGTAGTACTTAAAAAACGTAATAATTGACAAAGTTTTATTAAGAGCATTGAACGAAAGAATGCAAATGCGGATTTTATTTTTGAAAGAGTCTGTCATCCAGATCCTTCAGATCCGTTCTTAAAATTTCATGAATAATCGCTCTTGGAAGTCCCAGTGAGGCTGCTCTTTTCCGTATTGAAAGTCGCGGACTTTCACGTAAACTGCTTTCAACCAGTTCAATGTTTTCGGGAGTCCTTGAAGATCAACTGGGCCCTGGCTGTGGGGCATTCATAGCCTAAGCAGTTGCGCAGAATCTCTGCACCCACGAACGAATTAAATTTACACTCGGTCCATCAGTTATTCGCAGAATACCGAACTTTGAACAAAATTGTCGACGAGCAATTACGTACGAATCATTACTCTTAAAAAATTTCTCCATAGCGAACGCGCGATGCTCACTCGACCACTGCGACATCGTGACAGAGAAATCGGCACAACCGATAATTCCAACGGTACCACCATCCCTCCGCACCGTTTATTACTTTTTGAAATAATCGTATTTAAAAATATATATTTGCCACCAGACACCCTTTGCTACTATCTTAAACGTCTGTAGCGCAGAACATTGCAGAGGGTATAGCAAGTCAGTAGTACTGGTGACACTGTCAGTAGTGGAATCAGTACTGGTTCGCTATTGACATTTCCTACGGGGTACATTTACAAGTCCATAGTACATATTGTTCCAAGGTACATACGTATATTTCATATGGCTATTTCTTACTTAATGGAGGCGCAGAATTCGTCAACTGATACTTCGGCTTCATTTTGATATTGAATGTCGTATATCGGGCAATGAATGTAGTAACATTTAAAAAATAAAAGCTTTTTTAATTTTTGACGTGGATGTCTGTACATTGAAAAAGCAGCAACAGCACTACAAACTACGAGTAACAAAAAATATTAGAGAGTGAAAGTGAAAGTTGGGTTTATTTCTTGTAATGAAATTGTGTTGCCAAAAAAATCAAAATTAACTAAAAACTAAAATAAAAGTTGTTAAGTGTCATATGTAAAATAAATAGATATTAATTGGTTTTTATTTAAAAATTTTTTTTAATACGATTATATTTTGTCAGTATTTTTGTTTATTTTGTTAAAAAAAAAACAGAAGTCAAAGTGAAGCAATAAATTAGTTTCAATTTCCTTTTTTAAAGATCTTGAGACAACTTTTTAGTTCGTATTGAAATACGCATTTATTTTACTTAGGCAATGGGTGTACCGAAATGAACGGAAAATTTAAAACTTTTCAATTGTGTGCGCCAGTTTATGTGCTTTTTAAAGTCTTTTCAACAAGAATACACGTTTTTATCTATTGAAATACAATCTCTGAAATAGAATCTCCCTTAATGGAAAGCTGCCTAAGCGGATAACCCCTTGAGCGTACACTAATGCTTGGTCCCGGCAAGCTACCATTTCATTCCCCTTATACGTACATATTTCGACGCTCCCTTAGGTGTCCACGATCCAGGATTTAAAAACTGTCTTCATGAAATATGTTATCAGAAATATCACATTTCAAATACGTGTTCGTTTGACACCATCTGGTGAAAAAAGCCACGTGTACTTTTTGGTATGACAAAATAAAAAAAAAATTTCTCGGGATCTCCTTCTAAAATGGCGGATCTCTTATTTGAAAAGAAATGCACTGCTGTTATTACACTTTAGCTACAATAGCTCCCAGGTACTCAATCATTTTTGCAGTGACTGTTCTTCCTTTGTTTATAAAATGACTTAAAGTATTTGTGATGAAAAGACAAATATTTTCTCATGCATTTATGCTCTCAGTTGTTTGTCATTTTATTATTTTTACCCTTTTGTTGGTTGTTTTTAATGCTGTCGTGGTGCTTCCGTTTCGTTTCAGTCTGTATGTAATTTATTTGTTTGGTTTGCTTTGGCTGTTTTATGAGATTTAGCGCAAATCAACATTTTTATTGCTGTTTCAAATTCTTTTTTTTAATATTCTTGTTTTTGTTCTTTGTAAAAAAAGGAAGTTCATGTTGGTTGCGAAAAAATAAGTGCAAAAGATACAATAAAACTCGGTTATAACGCACACTCACTTTGTCGTTTTTGTGACTGTGCAAACTTGTATTGCAGTGTGAGATATTAGGCGGCTACATGGTTACTTTCGTGAGTGCATAGAAAACGACAGCTTTCCGCAATTAACTACTATGTTTGAACGCCAAAGCAGAAAAATAAAAATTACAGCTGGATAATTTCCAGAATCCAAACGTAGGCTTTGTTAAATTTTTTTTTTTTAAATATACATCTGCCCTTACTTGGGGCTTACACGATAAATTTTTACCTAACATTTACACCTTTTCACTAATGCATTTATATATATATATAATATATTTTAAAAATTACTTTCAAAATTTCTTTCCAATTGTGTGTTTCAAAGTGATTTTTGAAAAATGAAATTACTCTTAAATTGTTTAAGACAAACAGTATCTATGTGTGAAAAATTTTTAAGAGAAACTTAATCATGTAACTTCATCGTTTCAGCTTAGAACAGGCTTTTCCACCAGCTTTCGCTTAACGGACTCCTTGTGAAAGAATTTCTTTTCCGCGTTCCCCCTTGTTAATATTTAGATATAGAGATTGTAATCAAAGGGCTTAAAAGTAAAGAACAAAAATTTATATATTAATTTAAATTAAAATAAAAAAAAAATAAATAAATAAAAAGAAATATAAAATATAAATATAATAATATTTCTTAATACTTTTTTTTTTATTTAACCTTTTTTATTATTTTAACAATCTATTTTTTCAAGCTTTAAGGTTTTTTATATTTTTATTTATTCTCGATATTTCGTTAACCTTCGGTTAACATCTTCAGGAAGTTTTTTATTTATATATATATTTTTTTTATATATATATATATATTTTAATTATATATATATATATAAATAAAAAACTTCCTGAAGATGTTAACCGAAGGTTAACGAAATATCGAGAATAAATAAAAATATAAAAAACCTTAAAGCTTGAAAAAATAGATTGTTAATATAAATATAATAATATTAAATACCTTTGTAATATTTTCGAAATTTTTTGTCAAATATAGTGTACGAAATTTGTTATAACAGTGCTCCACTGTACATAAATCCATACATACTTAAGATTAATTATGAGAAACTTGGTGGGAAAATTGTTTTTGATTTAAACTTAATGTTGAATGAAGAGACAGATATAATACAGAAATGCATAATGGCAAGATGTAAATGTATAATAAGAATAAATATACACGTTAAAAAGGAATTTCAGAAAAGGTATCAAAAAACATATTGAGGCGTTTGGTTCTTGCATCACGTACTACGTTTACTTTATATGCGTTTGCAATAAGGAACGCACGGCATTGCTTGGTGTTGCATTGCAACATTAGAACCCATACATTCGTACACAGGCGTTACAAATTATTGCACAATAATATTGTACGTCTGTTAGTAATATTTATAGGAGAAAATAACAAAATGTGTCTTAAAAGCACTCGATGGTACTATACGCTATACTATAGCTGCACTGATCGGGGTTACTTCTCATGGCAAATTTATATGTTGACAGATTGGTACAGACAAATAAACATAAAAATGTGTGTATATATAAATTTAAGGTGCTACATCAAAATTGAGTTGAAAAGCTCTATTTCTAGAGGAATTGCCAAATGATTCTCAATATTAACGATTTTTTTTGTGATTTGATTTCTTTAATTTAATTTTACGTAAAATATTTTACCTTAATTTTTATTATTAGTTATAATTTATTGTTGCCTTGTTAATTGTGCCACTTTTAAAAATTTTTAGCTTTTGTTTTTCCTCTTCTCCAATTCAGCTTAAAAATGTTAATGCAATTAAATTCAATTGAAACCAATTAAATTAAAAACCGTGTACATATTTCTTTCTCAAAGCGTTTTTGATTGCATTTCATGATACTGGCATACAAAATTACCCTTACAAATGCGTAAATTGTAACGTATGGTTGGGATTTATATTTATTTTTATTATAGTATGAATCATATTTATTTATACTGGCTGTTATTTTAATATTTAAAATATCTTATCAATTAAGATACATATTACGCAAAATTAAAAATAAAATATTACTTCAATTATAGAAGAACTTCTGCAGTTTGAACTTCAAGAAGGAAAATTTTTTTTTTTAATTGAAATGTTTTTCCAGCAGAAAGTCAAGTTCTTATAAAATTTTTATTATAATTTATATATATATGATTAAGATTTTTAACAAACGTTTAAATTTTTACTTCATAGTGTCGAGAAAGTTATATCTAATTTGATGTCTCCTGCTTTTTTTTCCTGATTTTAGATAACTCCCCATTAGCATTTCGGATCGATTTCGTTTCTTCCTGAAAAATGCAATTCTCCACATTTTAATAATAATCTCACATTAAATTGATAATATTGCTTCAGTAAATTTTCTTAAAAAAAATTTGGCAGCTCAATAAAACATGTGGCAAAGCTATTTAATTTCTATGTACATATTTATTTTAATTATAAATATAATTATAAAAATAATTATTTTCTGTTATTTTGATCACTAACCGATTTAGCTAACGCTTTTCCTTAAAAAAAAACTGAACTAAGTTCCCCAAAAAGAAATTAACTAACTGCCCAAACTTTTAATTACAGGCCAACAACAGTAATTTTTGGGGACTTTTTTCACTTTTAGTTGAATTTTTGGGGTCCTTGTTCATTTTTAAAATATGATTTACTAACTTCTTAAACATTAGGGAATTAGTTAATTTCTTTTTTCATGGCGCTCATTTTCCACACCTTTGCATCGCTTGGACTATGCTTGCGGACATTTTTTTTTTACCTAAATTCTCACATATAATGTTTTGTCTCTACTTTTTTATATTCTTCAATATATCATTTCCATTTTTCCTCTTGTGGTTATTTTTGTGGCTTGGCTGCATGTGTGTAAAATTACTTTCGCTTTTCAATTTGCCGTTAAAATGACCACAGCAACTTGAAAGTGAGTGAGTTTTGTTCAAAAACAATCACCTGCTATTAAAAAGGTTTGTCTACTTTTATGGTTTGATAAGAGTATTCTTCCTACACAAGAAGAAAAGAAAAAATAACTAATTTAAAATATTGTGTAATATTTTGAGATTTTGTATTTGGTTTTTAATTTCTCTCCTCTGTTGTTTTTCTATTTTTTAATTTACTGTAGTTTAACCATTATTGAATTTCTGTTTTATTTATAAACTTGAGCCGCTTATTTTTCCTAAAACGCATTCACGTTTTTATGGTTTAAAATTTTTAAATTATAGAGGCTGAGATTATTTTTTAACTTTTAATTTCTTTAGTACGTTTTTCTCTTTTGTTTCGTTGAAATGGAAATTTTTAAAGAAATCAATATAACTAATTTGGGTTTTTTGTTTTTGGTGTGTGAGAAGGGGAATTGTTTTTTTTTTGTATCATATTCAACTTATTACATTGTCATTTAATATTTTATTGACAGTAAAATTGTTTCGATTTAATTTACATATTGCATGCATTTAAATATATACATATATTAGATAAAAAATAATTGAGTTCCTGTTTTAATTTTTATTTTTTATAAAATGTTACTACATTTTTACCAATAATTCAGTTTAATGACCTTTTGAAGTTTATAGATAGTTTATTAGTCATAATGTTTGTAACAGGTTTAATTAAATATTTCAGTATATACTTATAGATATAGCTAATTTAGTAATGGGAAAAAATAAAAACGTTGTTTTAAATTTAATTTTCAACCTTTTTATTGATTTTACATTTCAATTATTTTCGATTAAAAAAATTTGTATTACTACCTTCAAACATCAGCAACCTAAAGCGTTCTTCAAGTATGGAAACTTTTGATTCCTTGGAATTTATTTATATTATTTATGAAATAAGGCAAAGAATTTAAATAAATACATAAAATGGCAAATAATTAAATAAGAAAATTGTATATGTATGTACATATGTATATCTAAAATGTGTGGCTAAATGAAAACAAAGCAAAAGAAACACAAATGCTTAATGCTAATATGGTAACACTGATATAAGCTGTTGCAACACTCGTGTTTTTATTCAAGGATCTTTCTTTGTCAAAATGGCACACTTCGCAACAATACTCTCAGCAACATTTTTATTATTGTTTTTTAAATGGTTGTGTGTTTAGAGATATATACATATGTATGCATACAATTCCTTCACCTTTCCGTTTTCAGTCCACATAACTTTTTATTACATCATAACTCTTGTTAATGTTACAGTTGAAAGCAACAACAAAAACAACAATAATAATAATCACAAAATGAAAACAAAATACAAAACACGAAAATATTATGAGCAATATAAAATAACGGTCAGTTCATAATTATAACTTTAAATAGTCTGTTGCTAACATATACATATCTACATATTTATGTATGTATGTATGTAGCTATGTATCAACACGTTTTTCTATCTCCACAAATAAATAAAAATAACAACAACAAAAGCATCATTAAACAGTAGATAATCAGTTAAAATAAATTTAAAGCACAATTAAATGTTATAAAATATAATTTTAGTGCAAAGCTGGTGGAAAAAAATTACTAGTAACAACATTTTTAGCTGTAGTTGTGAGTTCAGTTAATGAAATGTTTTTTAAAATCGTTTATTGGAAACATACAGGAAAGCCAAATGTGTATTTACATACATATACATATGTATAATTATATAACACCAGTGGTTAATCACAAAATTAATTCTTTGTAAGATTACAGAAATGCATATGCATCGGTCTTCATAACACCATGGTAAATATTTTTAAGATGTATGTATGCATGTATGTACATTAGGTGCGCGTTTGCTAATAATGCCTCTAATTACATAGTACATACATATGTAGTATGTACATAGATATCTAAGTATGTACGTAGTTAAATATTGTTTTTATTTTTTAATAAATCTCAAGTTAATTAATCTTCATTTTTTTTAAAGCTCCTATTAAATTACCTGAAATTTCATTTTATTGTTAAAACCATTACAATTTCGGTTTTCAAGGCAGGTGTTTGTTTTTCTGGACTGTAATGAAACCATAATAAATGTTTAGTGTCAGATTTTTGTGCATTTTATGCATGTTAAATATCATAATTTTTTTATAACAAATAGCTTTTGTTACCGTTTATTGCTTTGTTAATAAAATGCATATTCTTGTTTTAAAATTGCCCCCAATATGAAATGTTATCTTTAAAGTATGCACATATTGCTCATTTACTCAAACAACCACTTTACTCAAAATTATATAATTTTACGCTAAAAAAATATTTTTCTTTCAAGAGGTGTGTCTAGAAGCACAAAACAAAAGTAAAAAACTAATTTTTGAGTTATGCCTTTGTTTGAGTAAATGTGCGTTGTGTAAGTTTGTACATTTGTGTGTGTGTGTGGATTTGGTTAACAATTTTGTAAATTAATATGACACCAGCCAGCCCGGAGCTGAGTATCAAATTTATATAGAAAAAATACAATTTTATTATTGATTTTTTTTATTTGCTTTGAATAACTTTTTCTTTAATTATTTATCTATATTTGTTATACGGTTTAGCTGTACAATTCATTTTCTAATTTATTTTTATTGACGTTAAATAAGGTATTTTAGAAATAATTTCGTAAAATTGTACAATTGACAATTGTGGTTGTAGCCTATGTAATAATTTTCCAAAACTATAAAATGCAATATAATTGGGGCATTCAAATCGTAGTCATAAAGTAGTAAAAGTGACGATATAACTAAAATGCAAAAGGACACTTTGAAAAATTTTACAGAGACAAAAAACTTAATAAACTGAATAGTGTTGTGGTTACAAATAGGATTTTTTTTTCAATATCATCCAAATAAAATTATGAATTTATTTTTCTAAAATAATTTGTTGTTACGACCTTTTGAATTTCTTTACTAAAGTTGGTATTTTTAAAAATAAGAAGCTACAAATTTGTGAATGCCTGTGCGTTAATGCGCTGTACCAATATCCATTAAAAACTCAACTTTGAGCTTTTTACTTTTTACATTTCAGGTGACGATATGTTGAAAATGGAATACATATGGGCATATGAAAATTCTTACTTTCACGTCTACATTTCACGACAAGATCGCAGATGTCGCCAACTTAGACTGTAGATGAATGTAGATGTAGGCCAATGTAGATATTAACAAATGAGATATAAATCACAGCTTCAAAAATATTTGTCATTAAAAAGAAAACATAGCAAACTTAAAAAATTTTAAACAAATTAAGATATGAAGTAGTCTTTTCTTTCATTTCTACGTGACATAAGTGTATTTTGAATTTTATTATTAATTTTTAATTTTATTAAATTATTTTAATAAGGCAATATTGAAATATGTGGCAATATTTCAAATTCTACAATAATATTTCTCAGTTTTCAGCTGTTCACAGTGTACCTGCTACTCGCATCTCAAAATAATTAAGTAGCCGACTAAAAGCCGAGAATTGTTGCTAGCGGCATTTGTAGTCGTGTAGTGGGTAGACTGCTGTCATCAATATATTTAATGCATGAATATATTCTAAAGGTATGAAAGAATTTTTTATTTTTATAATACAAATTTTTAACAATCTAAACAGAAAATGATATTAAAAAACTGTATGTTGTTTTCATTGCAAAGCTCTTGCATTTCTTCCATTAAATATTTTTATTATACGTACTTACATACATATGTACATACAAATCTATCCATCCATATGTATATTCATATATAAGTATATTATGTACGTTTTGTCATATCTCTATTCATGAATGCTGCTACTTGACATCCTATAGAAAAGCTGCAGGAAAAAATTTTTAAATGTCGCATCAGTACTTCAACTACATGTGACGATATTGATGACGTTGTTGACCTCATTCCCTTTTCATTTTAATTTTGCAGTTTAACTTTGAACAAAATATTTCTGTTTTGTTTAGCAAAAACTATTTTACTTATTCATGTCGGGTTTTTTTAATTTTTTATAATAAAATAGCAAAAGAAATATTTCCTCTTTTTTTATTTCGTTATTTTCTGTGCATATAAATTAAATTCTATGATATTTTTATCGCAGTACTTTTTATACATATATGTATATGAATGTATGAGGTGTTTTGTTTTTTCTTAGCGGAATGGAAAACTAAATAGACAATTTTGCTTTTTGCAACAGACATTAGAGCACCAAATTAACACCCAAATCTAGTGTGATGGTGTGAGAGTAACGATGTCCTTGTGCTTCTTAAAATGGCAGCAATACAAGCACTGACCTCGTTTCAATCGAATACACCAATTCTGTGATGAGTGTTGCAGCTCTGAAATTTGCAACATGAAACTTTGCTAAACAGATAACGACAACAACGTATTTTTAAATATCTTTCGATTAAATTAAATATTATTTATTTGCATCAAACTGCAAAGTCAGTGTTAAGTTTTATTTTGCAAATATCTATTCTTAAAAACTGCACTTGCCGTATTTTCTTTTGCATTTTTTTGTTAATGTTTTGGCATTTCGTACTTTTCATTTATTTTTGTAGTTAAAACGGTAGAATCCTTGGAAATTTGTTTGCGCGGCAATCAGAATGTGTAAACAATTGACAAGTATTTCATAAATACTGTTTCAATATGAATTGTCACTGAAATCAAGTCATAAGTTCTTTCCTACATTTAGAAAATGGCGACGATGATATTGTTTTAACGCTGAAAGCCATTTTCTTATTGCTTCTGCTGCATATAATTATGGTTATACATCTGGCAACACTTTGTTGCCTTGGGGTAATAATTCTGCCTGACAATTTCCAGTAAAGTAAATGTCTTTAAGGCGTATTTAGAAATAGTGTACTATAAATTATATTCTTGTTTTGGGAAATTCTATACAAGAATATTTTCTTGAGTTCATCAAGATGGTAAGAAGATTTAAACAACAAAGAAAATGTAAAAATAAAGTGGCAGCAGTGTAGCAGTTTAAATAATTCGTTATGGAGTTTAGGAAACCAGCTTCTTTTATGTTGACTGACTAACTGGGCTGATAGAGTGTTCACACTTTTGTTTTATGGACAAACTGAAAAACAGAATAATCAGAGCACTTCATATAATGTTTTCTAGGCTTAGGGCTTTAAAATTACAACATGTTTTAATATGTGGTAGATTGTGGCAAACATATTTAAATATGTTCGTGTGCAAAAGATATGCCACGAATTCTATTAAAAATAACAGAATTTTCATTATTCCACGGCAACACGATTGACGATAGACAATCTTGAACGAACATTTCATTATGCATAACAACATAATTAGTTAACGGTTATTTGAAGTCTTGGATAAATTATGTGTGCAGTTCAGTGAAGTGCTGTTGGGTGAATAAATTGATGCTTCGTTTGCAAATTCCATGAAACATTTCTCTAAGGAGTGCTTTTTAAGACATGCTTCATTTTAAATTCAAAATTTATTTTCAAGCGTCCCATCCACTATACAATATTATTGTGTTTAATTATTATGTTATTCGTCAAATTATTTACATTTTAAATTGCACAATATTTTGCAGAACTTTCTGCAAAAAAAAAGTTAACGTAAGCAAAACAAAATCACATGTAAAACTTGCTCTGTTTTATTTTCTATTAATTTAAAGTAAAATATTTAATTACTGCATAATTAAAATTAAATATAAAAACATTAACGGGAACACAATACTGTACAACGTCGCCAACACAATATATGTTGGTGGTACAATAAAAGTCAAAAGCCAATAGATTGTACCAAACCAAATATGACATACACATTGGCGATATTATTCGACAATACGAAATATTGCACAATTATATTTATTACCAATTTCTTGAAAAAATAATTTTTATATGGTACTTTTTTTAAGTTTATATTTTTTTTTTAAATATTTTTTTTTATAATATATGCAATAATGAACTTCCAAAAATGTGCAGAAGATCCTAATATTGTGATCCGGAAGTAGTGCAAATGTGAATAATTTCCGATGAATAGTATATAAGGTTGTCTTTGAGGTAGCAGTGTTCAATATGTAAACAAGTTTAATTCTGACGACGAAATCTATTTTTTTTTTCTTTTTTTTAAAAGCGATTTAAGGTAAAGCTTTAACTCTTCTTTAAAATATATAGATTGCTAATCCTTTCTCCGTTTATATGCAGACTTTATTAATGTGGATCTTAAGTAGTGCCAAATATTCACATATAGATCCTTTAGAAGCTATGAATATGTCGTTCGATGAGAACACATTTTTTAAAAGTTACTTGTTAAAAAGAAGTTTTTTGAAATGGGGCTGCTTTTCTAAATGATAATATTTTGAAAGGAACTTTATTAAAGATAATTTCTTTAACGTACTTTTTTTTACCTTTTTTGTTATCTTGTACCGTGCTTAGGAGAATCCCCTAAATGTGTAATGCATTGCACTGGAACGAGATAGAGAGAGGCATAGTGTAGTAGAATAGACAGGTGGTGAAAGTAGTAGAAAGGTAAAGCATAATGCACAAGTAATTTTTTTAGAGATACTTTCTTAATTTTACTGAATTTATTGAAAAGGTATTTTTTTAATTACATACGTTTTTTAAAACGTAGACATTTTTTTAAAATGTTTTTTTTACGATACTTATTTAATGGTACTTCTGTTTGCAATTTTTTTTAGAGTATTTTTCAAATGTACTTTTTTAAAAATTATTTGTTTTCATAAAGGTACGTTTTTACATTATTTTTTAAAAGCTACTTTCTGCAAGAGGTATTTTTTTAAAGGTACTGATTTTCAAGATACTTTCTTTAAACGTATTTTTTTAGAAAGTACTTTATCGTAAAAGTAATTTTTAGGAGGCACTTTGCTGAAACATTTTTTTTTTAAGATATTTATTTATAAATAGGAGATTTTTCCAAAGTGTTAAATAATCCCCTCAACTCTTGTATAAAGCTTGATTTACTGATATACTTTCAATGTTGTAGCATAATCAGTTGTGTAGGCATGTACTTCATTTTATGTATAAATTTGTTTATTGCTCTAATATTATTTTTTTTTTATATCGTCATAAAATTGATTTTTTAACAATCGTTTTGTTTCCCTGGTCAAAGAAATAAATTCCATTATTTAAAGAAAGTGTTTGATTTTCTAATTGTTTAGTGTCAATAACACCTCCTTCTTTAAAAGATTTGTTTATTTTTTTTTCGTATATTTTTTAAATTCTCTATTCATTTGTGTAAATTTGTGTTTGTTTCCCCTTTATGTAAATTTACTAGATTTTTATAATAGAATCGTATTTGAAACCTTTACAAAATACACAAGTTCAAGTGCAGGTTAAATAACACCTAAAAAGTGATTAAGAAGTATTAGCTTTTTTTTCTTTTTCTTTAGCGGCGCGTTGTTGCAGACAAAGGCATTACGAGTGCTTTTGTTACCTAAAAATAAAAAAGAAATGGAATTTAGAGAATATATGAGACAATAGAGCTCTTTTATGGATGGCCAATTAAATATTTAAATGTTTAAACAAAATTCTTATATAACAAACAATGGATATTATTATACAAACTTAATATTGATTAAAAATAAAATTAAAGAATTTATTAAGTTCAGTGGGTTTATGAAAAATTTTATATAAAATTGTTTTCTTTTTTGAAACCTACTCTGAGTAATAGATGATAATTCGGCGAAATTTATTACGTCATATTTAGTTTTGTTATCCATCAGCCTAAAAGTATGACTCATTTGAAAATTGCCTAAACTGTATGCAATTATATTTTGTTCTTTATTTCCTTTTTATTCCCTAAGTATGGTGCAAACATTTTATATTCGCTTGTTATTCATCGTTTATTATGAAATTATTATACAAATACCATTCCTTTTTAGGTGTTCTTCTTCTGCGTGTGTGCGTTAGAAGAAATTGGCTATTAAAGCGATTATCATTGGTTTAGTGTTACCGAGGCTTCAACATGCTGCATGCTTAATTCAAATGGGGTAAGTTCGAAGCTTCATTACTTTAATTTTAACAAAAGCTTATGTATGTCATGTCTACATACATATATACATATAAATACATATCCACTTACATGCGAGTATGTATGTATTTATTTTGGCATGACAAATTGAAATCTTTAACCGCTCCCCGTTTTGAAAAAGGCGGCAATTTATAATACATTTGGTTGGGAAATTCTTTATTATTTTTATTAAGGCAAAGTTATTATGACATTTTTTTTTTATTGTAAATGAAGTATGAAAATATTGCCACTAATATTAAATGATTGCCGTCTTTATAACTCTTAAATTGTGTTAATTGAGAAAAAATTTAACTACTGCTATCGTGTTTTTGAAGTTATTGCGTGTGCTCAGCTTGTGCTTCTCAGTTTCAAGCGGTATTTAATTACAGTAAAAACTTTACTAAACCAACTGAAGGCTTAACAGTATTGTTTTATTCTTATTTTTCTTACACTTGAAGTCTTTTCTTAGTTTTATCTTTTATTTCAGAGCTTTTGAGCAATCAAATGCAACAAATACTTTTTATGCATATGACACATGTCTGTCACTTTTATAATTATTACATGTCAATCGTAACAATATCTAAAAAAATTGTTTTTTACGAGTGTTTGGTTAACAAGAATGACACAGTTTTGTCAAAAGAAAAAAATTATAAACGTTTGTTTTTGTTATAAGTTTTCAATTTGTTATACGGCAATTATAAAAAAACAATCAAGATCTGATTAGGTATTTCCAAAACTTTGTGTAAAGGCCAAACATTACTGCGTTAAAATTATATTTATAAGAAGAAGACAGTGAATAAATAGACAGTAAAATATACAATTCTCTAAGCCATAGATTTTCAATTACAAAAATAAAACTAAAACTAAACTTACTCATGGTTAAAGAAAAAAAAAATTAAATGTGACAACCAAAATGAAAGTAGATCCAAAAGACCACTGCTCTATTTGCAAACAACACCCGATCCCATTAAGAAAACTAAAACTCAAATTACTACTTCAAGATTTTATTAAGAAGAACGACTTTAAAACACCATTCAAAGACAAGTCCAAAGTCATTTTCATAGAAATAAAAGTAAAGAAAATTAAACAGGAATACGACAGATGCAACAAACAGTCCGTAACGAAAGCATTTATTGAAAAGCAAATGTAACATTTTTTTTTAATGCAACACGTTTGACTATTTAAACGTCAACATTCAACATGTTTTCTGGATAACCATAAAAAAATGTCAGTACGTTCTTATTATTTTACTGACATACATATGTATGTATTTCAAATAATTCTATATTTCAAATAAATGAGGACAAGCAGACGATAAAATTTAAAATGGAAATGGGTCAGTCAAGTAGCTTCATGTTAAAAAGCAAATAATGGTTTTAGAACGAATAAATTTAATTAAAAAAATGTGTTTTTTTCTTAAACATTGTTGGGAAATTCGAAATATTCATTCAATTCAGCAATTTTACTTTGTTGTGATTTACTTGCCGCATGATAATACAATATACAAGGCTCCGCGCTATTGTCACGACCAAAAAATATAATTACAACCAACTTCCAGACTTTAATTTTATGGTACAATAAGGGATTGATAGTGATAGATAAAGATATGATAGATTAATGAATTAAAGCTGCTGCTAGTGTGAAAAAGTATGCAACACTGATGGATTTCCATTAAGAATTCCTTGTCCGAATAAAAGTTCATAAAGGCATTTCCAGTTTCCAAGATAACATTGCTATTGTTCCATTTAGTACCGTTTACAGCGGACGATTAATACATCGACTCTACACGGAAAAGCCTCAGATGCTGCTCACAAGTGGTCTGATGTTATAAGCCCGATTTTTTGTGGAAGAGTAATGTTTGTCCTACTTTATCCTCATTGTGTGTTACATTCATGTAGGGAATTTTCAATATAATTGTGCAATTTATACTATTGTACAATAATATCGTCAATGTATATGTCATATTGCAAGGTGGCACAATATATTGGCAATCAAATCAAAATGTTATTCTTCCGTAGGTTTGCAAATAATCTACCTTATTGCAGTTGTCAACGTATTGAAGGGAAGCCATCGCATATCACTTTAAGAGAGACTAACTCTGGGTATCGATACCCTGTTATCAGTCTCATTCACCATTTAATGGCTTCCATGAGTGCCATATTCTCAGTCTGAACGTTCTTCTTTAAAGTGTGAAAGTGTTTGAGAAAAAATAAACTAAATTTTTAAATCCATTTGAATTATATACATATATATTTATTTTTTTTTACCTACATGTACACATATACATATGTGTATAGTATATTTTAAATGTAAATAAACAGAACTCGTATTCAGAAGAAGAACTTTGCTACTATTTTGCCATTATTGAGTTGATTTAAATTACTTACTACAAATGACAAGAATATGCTCACAACAAGACCGTCCTTCAATGTACTCTTTGAAAGAATGTAATTTATATATTTTTTTACAATTTATTTACTTAATATTTACCTTATGTAAACATTACATTACATCACAAATTTCCGATATTTTTCTCAATAAAATATAGTAAATTACGAAACAAAAACTTTTTAAAGTCGCTTTAAGTTTATGTGTGAAAAATTTTACAGCACATGTTTCGTCTTTACTAATTGTTTACTTAAGCTTATTAATACAAAATAAAAAGGTTACGTTACGCTGACATTAAATCTGGCCAACAATTTATTTATTTTTCCTATTATCTTCATGTGAACTATTTGTGTAAATATCTTAAAATGCATTGGTAAATAATATAGTAAATTACGCATTGTTGACATTTGGGTTATACATAGTTTTGAACCAACTTTTTATTTCTTTTTTTTCGTCATAAAATAACTTTCAAATGCATTTCAGTTTTCAAAATTTTAATGCTCATTCATTTAGTGCGGTTAATGGTTTCAACATCATTTATAAACAACATCTTTAACCTTGTGTCACAATAACAAAGACAGAAATTATTAAGAAAAATTGAAAATAACAGCCTACAAAAGGAAGATGTCAACAATTCTTGAGAAATATGTATAAAAAATAACATCTATTAAGTGCATATGTATGTCATGTTAAAGACAGATAGATACAATATACTGGTAGTTGTACTGCTCAACTTAGGTGCACACAAACACATACACACGCACATGTTACAACTTACAAGTTACAAATGTAAAATGGGTCTAAAGAATTGTCACAAAACGGACATTAAATGGAAAACTTTTTATTTCATTTTTCTTCTTCGGCTCAAACGAGATTTCACAAACGCACATATTTGACCCATTTTACTTAAGATTTTTCTTGTTATTTTCATTTATTTTTTTTCCAATTGATATACAAGATAAAAATATTTTTATGGCATGATTTCTTTGGTGATTTTTGTTAAAATAAATTATTATTATTTGATTTTTATTATTGCAAAATTGTTTTTCAATGTTTAATGTTATAGTTTGATTTTGTTTATTTGTTGTTTTTTTCTTTTTTGTTAATTTATTGCTCCAGGTGGTTGTAGTCAGCTAGCCAACCAGCCAGCCAGCCAGCCAGTGAGTTCGGCAGAGCCAGTCAAAATGGTTTATTAGTTTGGCCGAATTTTTTCGTAGCTGACTGGCTGACTGTCTATGTGTACTTAAGATGATGCAGTTGAAAACTTGCTTTGTACGTTTATAGTAACAAAGCGTTTGTTGTTAACAAAAACGAAAAAAAAACATTTGCTAAACACCAAATAATAAATGTTTTTCAAATGCAAATTTATTTTTTAGACAGACACCCTTTATTACGTCCCCTCGTGATCTTATTAAGAAAATAAGTAGACGCAGACTTCTTTATGCAGTAGTTTCGGAAATTAGCCTGGACATACATCGTGACACTAGATTTTTATATATAGTACATGTATAGAATATACCTTAGGGTGGGTAAATTTTTTTGGTCAACAGGCGTATAGCAAAATCGGAATCTGAACAAAATTCTAAGAAAATTACCAGAAGAAAGTATGGGTCTAAAATCGAAACCTAGCTCCCGCCGAGAGACATCAAAATTCACATTTGAGTTGTTTCAAACCAAACTAATCATGAATTTTCTACTTTGCTTCCGATGTCAATAAAATTTGGTATACTCGCTAAGAAACCAAAAAAATGGAATGGGTCTACAACGGCCGACAATGCAGTGGCCAAAATTTTCTCTAAAAAAGGAAATTTTTCTTATTTTACCTAATAACCATTTCGGATAATCGAGGTCGCACTGTACTTTACCACTAAAAAACACTTTTTGCATTGAAAATAATAAAATAAAGTTCCCTAAAATTGTACATCAGTTTCATAATTTTATTTCCTGCCTTTTCGAGTCGAAATTAAATAAAATTTATTGAAAATATTTTTTTTAACTTCAAACTTTTTATTTACTTGTTTAAAAAAAAAGTTTCAATAGTTTATTACTCGTTCAATTGAAACTCAAATAAATCAACAATTTTATCCATTGAATCGCTAGTTCTCCATGTTTTCATAACGTCCATAGGACGTTAATAAAATTAATTGAATATAAATTGTGTAAAACTATCAATAAAGAATAAAATAAATAACAAGAATATATCGATGAATGGCTCTTTCTAAAGAGAACAATGTGCTTATGTGGCTGACATCAAATGAATGAACAGTTTGTTGTATGAAACATATATATATTTTATACACTGATTCCACTTAAACGACTATAAAAAGGCAACAAAGATCGCTTAATTGCCTTTTAGAAAAAATTTAAGAACTACTAAATGAATAGAATAACAACAAACACACTTGCATATATATGTACATGAGTTTATAGAACCCAGCTCGCATTTCCAAGCGTGGGAGAGTCTCCTAGCAATCTTATAAAGAGGATTTTCCATCGTTGGCGAGTGCGGACGTAGAAAATTGCTTGCACGGGAGCTACTGTTACAGGAGCTGATGGTTCTGTGAGAAAATGTGTAAAAAAGTAGATGTTTTTGTTATTGTTGCTCGTCATATCATCGTCCATAGGAGTTGTGTATTAAACAAATTCGTCTAAGAAACAGCTAACGCCAGCTGGGATATTTTATTAAATGTATTTTTATAGCCATGAGATAATGGCTGTCTCTTACATGAATTTTATCATTTTAGAGGAAAAATCGGAAAAATTAAGAGAAATAAATTTACATTCCAAAAAGGGAGTGCTGCATCGTAACGAGATACTTTATATTTAACAAATTCTTATACGAATTTCAAGAAGATACTTTTACTATTTTACAGAACAAAAAAAAATTCCTTTGAATGCCTTGGTCAATTTTCAAAAAGAGATGCCAAAAAAAGATTTCAAATGCCAAGGTAAACTTGAATTTTTTTAAATGAGCAGAAAATAGATTTTTTGGTACCCTTTAAAGTATAGTGGGGAAATAAATATTGTCATTGTCAAGGCCCAGAATTTCAAATGAATTAAATAGATTTTTCGACAAATTATGAAAGCATGTTCTTGCGTAAGTTTATTTTTATTTAAAAAGCAAAATTTTTGAAAATATCACTTTTTAACCATTTTTGAATGCCAAAAACATTTTAGAAATTTTACAAAATTACAATAAAAAAAAAATAAAAAAAAAAAATAAAAAAAAAAAATATTGAAACAAACTCCCAAACATACAAACATTCACATTTATAATATTAATATTAATAGGATTTAAAATATGTATGTCAGTTGTGTAAATTTTAAATTTGATATTAAACAACAAAAAATAGGGGGAAAACTAAACGAAAAAACAATATATTTTTTTATAACAAAAATATACAAAAAAACATGTCTCTTTATAAATTAAATATGCTAAAATATTTATTTATTCCCTAAATATGCAAATCAGACATATTATGCTGAAAAAATTACCTCTGTGTTGTTTGAATTGTATCGCATGTTTATTGAGAAATATAACCAATTTAAATTCAGAAATATACAATGGGTGGATTCACAAAGTGTCATGAAGTAATATGTTGTAAAAGAGAACATAAAAATGTAACTGTCATGTGCCATAATTTAATCTTCTATCTTGGACCAGCACTCAGGCCATGACCCCTACACATGCAATGCATTGTGCTGCAACTAGGAAATTAGGTTATGGGACGGGGAAGAGAGGGAGTAGTGATTTGAATCTTCCCACGTTAAATATGACAGGAAAGACCTCTACAGGGAGTTTATTCCACATACGCACTGCTCCACCGAAAAATAAAGTTTTCTGTGTAAATTTTTTTAAATTTGGAAATTTGTTTTTCTTGATTTCCTCTACGTAATCAATGAACTTTTTGGGAGTTGTTAATGTGGAGTAGAGACAGGTGGCGAAGTTATGAGAAGAAAGGAGAGCTTAATTTTAGCACAACTCTGCTCTTGTCAGTTTTTTTTGTTTATTTGAGAATTTGTAAAGCAGAGTTGTAATTAATTTTTAAACTCACTAACTATTTTACTTCGCCGACGTTTTATTCCTCAAATAGGGACAAATGACAGTGCTGTTAGCTTAGACATATCAAGAAATTTGTTCTCCTGACCGAATATTGATTTGAAGATCTTCAAAGGTGTAACTATTCAGACAACAAAACCACCAAAACCAGGTTTAAAACAGGCTTAGCTGTATTTTAAAATAATAGAACATTATGACTTGATAGCATACCTTGTGAACTCCCCAATTTTGTGTTTTCATACCCGCAGAATAATTCAGTTTCAAAACTTCAATATACTGTACACATTTTATTCGTACACTATACAACATCAACTGCAAGTGAATTTTTTAAATATTTTTATCTTTCTTATTTCTATTAGAGTAATGAAATTCTAAAACAATCAAGTTCTCCTATTTTTCAATCCCATAAATTAAACACCCTTTTTAAAGCTTGTCTACAAAACATGCTTTTACAAACAGTCATCAGCATCAGCATGCAAGTATTGAAAATGCTTTTTTTTATCGTCATAAATCAATGTCAGTCTAGTTGGTGGTGGTGACTAAATATTTAAAAAATTTTTTTTTGGTTTTCTTTTTTGTATATACATATATGTATATATTTTGGAAAAATAATAACAAAGTGCTAAAGTTTTAAGCATTTTTATAATTTTTGCAATGAAAATTTGTCATCATATTTTTAACTTAAAAATCTAGCCCGATTACTATATTAAGAACATTTTTCCTACATTGAAATGGAAAAGTCATAAATTTTGCTTTCATGCAAACAAAGAAATTTCAGATTTTTAAACATGAAGTCTGCAAAAAAATAAAACGCTTTTAACTCATGCACTACTTGTGGCATCCACTACATACAACTGCTTTAAGCAGGTTTGGCTCGTTGCCTTAAACTGCCACAAAAGAACAGCCTACGCACTGCCCATACACAATATGCTGCACGCTTTATTTTCGAGTTTGCAATTCAGTCTGAAGAAGAGACTGTATATAAAAAGTTGTTAGAGCATTTAGTTTACTCGTACCAGAAAAAAGAAAAATAAAAATGAAAAGAAATTAAAATTGAAATAAATAAGATTTTTCTTTTAGAGAAATAAAATTTAGTTTTTTTTGTTGTTTTAAAATAAGAACAGACGATAGCGAAAAAATCAAGATCAACAGAACCAACATTTAAAATAAAAATTAGAAAAAAAATTCAGTTGAAAACACCTTTCGAAATAATGACACCTGAAAGTAGTACTTGTATTTCAAAAGACAAGAACTTGTAAATAAAACAAAAATCATTAAATAGGAATCTTGTCGTCCAAGGGAAAGTTTCAAAAATTTTATAAATTTTATAAATAATTTTTTATTTTATTCAAAATTAATTGAAAATTTAATGGAGTTGATTAAACTTTTAAGTGAAAAATATATTATTCTAATTAAAGGTGTTAATTAAAAATAAAAATGCAAATATTGTTTCTGTGTATGCTCTGCGCAAAGTCAAGCAATTTCCATATTTCAAATTTTTCTTTTAAACCATTGGCCACACTTTTATCTAGGAAACTTATTTCTTCCAGCTTGGAATTGTAGTTTTGAGCTACTATAGTGCTTAATTTGTTCCAGCCTTGGAACTAAAATCCTTACAAGTTTTTCATTACACCAACTACTCGTACAAAATAGGGCGTTGTTGTTATAACAAGTAATTTTACATTTTTTTTCCTAGACTAGACTTAAATTTATGCTCAAATCACAAAACAAGTTTGTAAAGTACATCTTAAAATATAACGATGGAGGCATAAATGCAATTTTCATCGTCATAATACTTATTTGGACGTTTGTGTATAAATTAAATTAAATTATTAGCAAGAAGATAAAAACCAGACTGTCGTTCATCTAAATTTCAATCAAACATTCATTTGTTTTACAAATCACGCTAAAAGCCAGCTAATTTCTCTCTTTAATTGTTAAAAGATTAATGCTAAATGATAAACGTTTAATATAGAAACTCTTGTATTCTTCTAAGTAGGCAGAATTGAAGCAGCAAAAAAAGACTAATAAAATTTTTATTTGGTCAAGCAGGCAGTAGCTCGAGATAAACAACTTTGTAAGCAGACGTTAAAAAATAGTAATAAAGTATTTCAGCAAAAAAAAGTATAATAATCACGTTCACTAAAAGAAAGTTATTCGTTTTAATAATCGACATAAACGACTGATTATCGTGTCGTGATAAGTTATGAGACGACGAAGTTTTTTTCTTTAAATTTAAAATTGAAATTCTTCGCTTAAATTATTTATTGGATCTTAAATTAAATTGAGTTAACAAAAAGTATTGAAATCTTAAACTCCATGCCAAATTTGAAAGTTTGTGGGTCGTCCCAATTGTGATTTGTTTTTTTTTTGCGGAAACAAAATTTGCATTTATTTGTTCCGTTTCTGGGGCATCCTTCTGCAGCTGCGGTATCATCACTACAGTGGCGGTATTGCCATATTATTGATTTCGCAATATACTGCGTTCTTCAGTTTTCAGTTACAAAAGTAAATAAAATACACGTACAGCTACCATTTCACTGAAATTTTTATTTCACTTTTTATCCGCGTAGACACGGTCTTTGACGTAGTTCCTCAAAAAGGGCTAACGGCGTCAAATCGCATGATGTTGCTCGCCAATGATTGTATCATTGGTTTGTGTAAATCATTTACAGCGGATATTATTATTATTATTTTTTTTCATTATGTGAATTAAATAAAGTTTTGTCTTTTCACTTGTTAATAATAAAGAAAATTTTTTTTTTAATTTTGTTTCTTTGTGTTTTTCTTTTAGTGAGAAATCTTGTACCTAAGAAATGTATGCCAAATATTTCTGAGTCTATGCAATTTCTTGTTTGGCAAAGTTGAAAATTATAAAATAGAAAAAATAATACAAATTGAGAAAATTGTATAAAATATGAAATAGCAAATAGGTGCAGTCATATATGTACATACATATACATATGTACATATAAATACATACACAAGTGTTTTTTTTTTTTTTAATTTGAAATTGCAGTTGCACTGCCAAACTTGGCACCTACTACTGCCGCAGCTAGGCGAGACTTGTGTTACAGTAGCACCTGTTACCTTAAATTATGATTATGAAAGTGTCATTAACTTTGAAAACAAATTTTGTATGGAAATATTTAAATAAATTCAACTTGCATATAAAATTACATAATAATTGAAAAAAAATATTGTAAAATTTTTTTCGATTTTCTTAAGAGTAAATGTTAGGCTGTGTGGAAAAAAAGTTTTTAAAAAATAAACACAAAAATATTTTTTTTTGAGAAACTTTAAAAAATAATAAATGGTAAATCATAGGACTAGTATAATAAATATTATAATAATTATTTTATTGGCAATTTATGCCAGAATTTAAAAATGTGGGACCGCAGAGTAACAGCGGTTAAACAACTCTAAATGGCATTCTCTACATCTGGCAATACTAGTTGTCTTATTATTTTGATTTGTTGTATTTTTGTAAACTTTTCTTGCTTAAGGAAGGGAAATGTGTGTCATAAAAATTTACTACAATGCCATTGTAGTTTCTTTTCTTTAGTTTTAAGTAATATTTGCGTCATTTTCTTTCATTAGATTTCATCACTTCCTTACTGCATGCCCCTTTTTCTATATCTTATTTAAATATTTTTAAATTAATAATTTTCTTGATTGGTTAATTGCTTTGTTATGCATACATACATTCACATGTACATGCATACATATCTACATATATTAATTTTTTCAAGTTTATAAATATTTGAATAGTGTTTGTGTTTCTTTAGATTTTGTTGCTTTTCTATTTAGTACACATTTATTTAATTTTCATTTGTGCATTTTCTAGGTCATTTACATTTTATTACGAGTAATTTCTGTAGTCTAGTGTTGTTTATAATTTAATAATTTTGCCTGAATATTTTTCTACACATTTTTATTATTTCTAGCTGTTGTAAAGGCTGCATTATAAAATCTACGTTGTTTCGTTTTTATTTTTCTTCTGAAAGTTACATTTTAATATACAATATTTGTTAGTTTACATGCGCTTTTTATGGTTTATTATTTGATTACATACGGGTAGATTACCAGTTGCGGTTACGAGGGTTTCTATTTAAATTGTAGGAAATTGTTATTATAAATGGTATGAGTTTTCTTCTGTGTTTTACCTGTAGATATGACATTAATTTCATTTGCTGTTTTCGAAGCCATTTTGGCTACTCTGTGGAAAGAGTTACATTCGGCGGTTATCTAAAGCTTGCTGACTCTATAGCCTACGGTGGTACTCACTCGCCGATGCTTGGAAGTTGAGTTGAGCAATCCATAATAAGAATTTGACAACTACAACAGAACCATCAATTTAGTTGTGAATCATAGTAGGGACACTAGTCTTTTTCTTACTCTTTTCAAAATTGTAAATAGTAGTTCGAAAAAAATTATTTTTTCGCATTTAAAAAACGAGCAGCAGATCTTTTTCCGTTTCGTTTTGGACTATAAAACATGTTATTTCTCTAAGTGTATGATATATTTGTCATAAATTTGCTAACATCTTATCAATATATTATTAAATCACCCTCTATTGCCTTTCATTAAATATTTCATCATTTATTCTGTCCAATGCGATACTTCAATTCAATTTATATTAATTAACTCTGGAGTGTGTTTGTTTAATATTTTTGCTAAACAATGTTTTATTGCGCGTTTTTTTAATAAACAAATATTTTTAAATCATGTCACACATGCTACAGATATGTCTTGTCTGTTTTTAGAAAGAAAAAAACTATATATACATATAGAGGGTATGCCAAAAATGGCTCAAAAATTCTATTCTATTTTCCAAATAGTAGTATCATTCGGGCTATTAAAGACCGACAGAGACTACAAAAACGGTTTGACAAACACACTTTTTTCAATTTGCACACTGACTACATGGCGTAGTTTTTTTTATCATTTCTTAATATTTCCCACAATGACTAAACTAAACTAAACTAAAGTCAGAGTTTTGACGGGGAACATTTGTAAGGGAAACATTTAGCTTGGTACTATATTACAGATGGGAAAGAGAGCATCGTTTTTGTGTTCCGTACTCGGCGATACGCTTTGTTCACATTTTCTTTGCTTAAAAAAAACAAATAATAATAATGTAATGTCGCTGGCAAGAGAATTCGAAATGTTTTTCTTCTAAATGTTCGTCGGTCTAAACTCGAACAAAAGAAGAAATTGATAACAGACTACACAAGCGGCTGGCGGCAACTTCAAAAAGTCCGCCGAGATATGAAAATTTGTTGGTTTATGTGCAGGTCGTTTGAAAAATTTCCCTGACCTTTAATTAATTTGACTATTTTTATGGCAACAACAATGGTAATTTTACTTTCGTTTCGATTTTATTGGGACGCCCTGAACAACTACATACACAAATGCATACATAAATGCATGAGGTATATATACAAATTACAAATGGTTTTTGTTCTAGCACAATTGATTCCACCTTCAAATGTAAAATATGAATTTGAATGTGTAAAAAAACTTGCGTGGCTGCGGAATAGTTTGGAAAAAAAATTAAAATTACCGCCTTAAATTTAAATTCTTAAAAATAAATATAGAAATCTAAAATTTAAAAAAATTTTTATTTTGAAAAACCACATTTATTGTACAATTAAAAAATAAATGTCCTCCACAATATAAATTCCTCCATTTAATGCATTTTTTAAAATAACAACTACCCACACAAACATTTGTTTCTTTTAATTGTATTTTTTTTTTTTTTTTGGTGATTTTTTTTTGCAATTATTTTTTTCGTCATAGACCCGAAAGTATTATTTTCAAAATTATTCTTCCAAATTGGATAAACGCCAAAATTTTTAGAGAAATTCTCTTAAAGCAATTTGTTAAGTGATTTAAATTTAGTTGAACAAAATAATCGAAAAAAAGAGAAAACCACAGAAATATATTAAAAAAGCAAAATTCGTATTGTAAGATTTTGTTACTTAAGATTTGACAGCATTTTTAAATTAAAGACAAAAAGATTTGAAATGCATTTTTATTAAGTAACTGCATATTTATTTGCATTTAGAGTTTCTTTGTTATGAATATGATGAGAAGATGACAAAAAAAGAGGGGTATTCGGGGAAATCCATTTTCAAGAACACTTGCACGTTAAAAGATCCCTATGTGGAAAGGAACTGACACAAAATTAGCCAAATGGCTGCTCCCAAAGTATTAAGAACTGGTATGAGTTCTAATATTTCCTTTGAAGTGAAACCTTCTAGCAAAGGCTCTAGTGTGTATCACTACAATGGGACCATAATAAATTGGACCCAAGTGAGCTGGGAGCTTTTTTTAACGTCACATGAAACATGAAACTTTTCACACATCCTGTGACTTGTTATCAACACTGTTATCAAAGATACAGTCAATTGAGGCTACTTAACAACTTTCCAGCCTTCACGTAGTTTTTCAGTACGAGCATTTTTGTATATTTTGATACGACTTACATGATTCACTAAGAATTTTCGAATTGTAGACTGAGGTATTCTTATAGAACCACACTGCAACATTTTCATTAAGCTTCTGATGCGTTTTTGAAGCTTGTGTTTAAATTCTGATCACTTATGTACAGTAAAAGATTCAATAACCGGACGCTCTTCACCGAGCTAATTTTGTCAGGTTGTGAAATATGCCAGCTATGACAGAGGTGCTATTTTTCTATTTCTAAAATTTTATTTTAAAGCAACGTAATTGAATTACATTTTGTAAATTTTAAACAAATTTTTAATAGCAAAAAAGAAATATTTGAATTCATTTCGAATTCATTTCAATTCATTCATTTCATTTTGAATTCATTTCATTGAGTATAAATTTCCATTTGTATAAATACTGAATAATAAATATAATTAAATAAAAATAAGCCGTCATTTTGTGAATTTTATAGAAAATAAAATATTTAATTATTCGAGTACTGAGCCCGAAATCTAATTAAAAATTTCATTGAATTGATTAAAATTTTAATTGAAAAATATATTATTTTAATTAAAGGTGTTAATTAAAAATAATTTTTTGTAGATAAGAGTATTTGTATTAAAAACAATAACAGAAAAGTCAAATTCGTTTTTGCTTTCAATATAATCAGTCGAAAGTTCGCATCTTGTGAGCAAGTCCTTAGTGTCCGCGTCGCAGCTTTCACATACTTATGTACATATATATATGTATGCTATAATGCACATGCCTAACACGGAACCTAATACTTTTTAAGAAATAAAATTTGCTTTAGAGCATATTTTCATCATTTTCAAAGCATATTTGCTGCTTTTAGAGCATCTTTTTGGTTGCCCTGATTACTATATTCTTTCGGTAACCCGTTTCAATAACCACAATAAGTTAAATAAATAAATATAGAATTGCAAATTATTTCAATATTTGTGGTGGCAATAATTTGAAAAGTTTTGACATACTTACATACATATGAACATAAGTCTTATTTTTATTAATATACATCAGCAAATTTGTTTCGTTTATTATGAATTAAGTTTTTTGATAACTTTGCTCGTTACGAAAAACCATCAAAATTTTTTTTTAATATTGCTACACATTTCTTGTTTTATCTTGAAAAAATGTTTATGTTATTTTTTTGTGATATTATTTTATTATAATTTTTTTTATAGAGAATAGTATTTGGAACTTGACGAAAGAGGTTTTATTAAAAAAAAAACAAAAAACAAAAAACAAATTACAAAAATAAAAATATACAAACTTTCGCTAACCATGACATATTCAAAACATTTATTCATTTTGTTCGTTGCTGCTGCAACTACAGCTAGTGACTGCTTAATTTAAAAAATATGAGAAAAAAAAATCCATACATACATTTTAATTTTGAACTGAGTCAGTAAATGTAAAGCTATTTTGTGTGCCTTTATTTAAAATTCTGAAACGTATTTTTAATGCCATTTTTTGTGTGTCTTCTTAGCGAGATGCAAACCAAAAAGTGAAATTTCGTTTTTAGAAACTTTCGGTTTCAATCCCGCAAACGTTAAATGTTTTAAAGTTTTAGCAATAAACGAACTTTAAACTAAAGTATTGATTGTCCAACTAATGAAATTCATATTCAATAAGTTTAAAAATAAAACTTTTCACTATTCAAATTCTACCCTGATTTTATATTGATGTATGTATGCATGTACACCTTTTCGCAAATAATTAGAAACGTTGTTTTTTCAGCATAGTGTAAAACGCTTCTAATTTAGATACACTGCGTTATATATTTTTTAAATGCTTGTATTTTATTTATTAGTGCCTCTCTCAAAGCGATATGCGATAGCTTCCACTTAACTTCGGATTTTTGTAAATGCCAATGTAAATTTGGAATGAAAGCCGCAGCATATTGACGTAATACACATTGTGTTGTTTAGAAATGCTAAATGTTAAAAGTTAAAATTTTTAAATGTTTCAGTGGCAAAGGCATAATCACTGGTCACTGAACAATACCGGCTTCAGCTGATAGCAATCCACCATCACATCAGAACGCCCTCCTTCGTCGGTATTGTGTAGCAGCGGCGAAGTAAAATAATAATAAAAATGGCTACTGAACCGAAGCTTCAGCACTGCTACGAGTATAAACAAAGAACGTGCAAAAGCAGAGCTGCAAAATAATTAATTAAGCTTCACCTCCTGTCGTTTCTCCTACTATCTCCTATAGTTCCAGCACAATGCTTTGCATGTGTAGGACTCATCTCCTGAGTGCTGGTCCCAGACAAAAAAAATAGCAAAGTTAATGTGAACTACATTATTATACAGTTCTTACAACTAAAATATTTTCTTGTGATTAAATTTTAATGAAAATCTTTCCGCTAAATTTTCCCACCAATGCAACTGCAAAACATTTTGTAAAATCACAGCTAAATCATGGGCATGGAAGCGCTTACTTCTAGAAATATTCGTCAAGTCTAATCCTACCTACATATACATAAATAACTTCTTACTGTACCGCTTATTCAGTAATAATTTTTTCATTATTTGCAATGTGTATTTTTATAATTATTGTTCATTTAGAATTGCTTATTACTTATCAAAATATTTTTGCGGTTTTTCTGCCAACAAGAGAATTCATAAAAATTTTGCTACAATTTCCTCATACATTTTTAATAAAAATAAATTTAATATTTATTCTCTCTATGTACTTTAATAATAAATTAGTGTTAATCATTAAACACACATTTGTGTATAACATGTGAGGTATGTATTTCCTTAATAATACTAAAAAAATTGCCAAGACCTACGAAAATTTACTAGTAAAAGTACTTGTGAACACATGTAGACCAGCTTTCCATAAAACAAATACGTACTTTTTACGTTTAATGCCGTTCTCTCTATGGAAAATAATAATAACAATGTCATGAAAAAAAATTAAAATTTCAAATTCGTGCTGTATGTTTGAATTGCATCAGTGATGTTAACCGTAAAGTAATTACTGTCGTCGTTCATAGTAATTTATTTGGTAATTCTATGCTATGAAACGTTGTGCTTTTACTCTTATCATACCATTAAATTAGAAATAATCATTCGTGTTAATGAAAATCACAAAATGAAAAGAATAATATGAATTAATTTAGATAAATATTCATACAATAGTTGAGAATTGACTTGATTTTTTCGATTTTGATGAAACTTCGCTGTTTAAATAAACGAGAAATAGACATAATAGACACGTGGAAGCTACAGCGTTATTTCATAATCTAAATTCATTAGTAAACAAATTATTATTATAATTACGAATAAGAAATCATTTTGTCTACAAAATATGGTAATTTTTTGAAAAGGCACACAATAATTTTGCGAAAAAAGTTAACATCGCTGAATGACATACAAAATATTATTGAATTACATATGTGTATTTGAAACCGCCTTGTTTTGGTCTTATTTTTATTGTCTCTACTCAGTAGAGTCTATTGCAATAGATAACTGAGTTATTCACAAGATGGTCATAAGTCATATGTTTTCAAATAATAACACGACAAAATATGACTGCCGTCAAACAATTCATTCAGCTGATAAGAAAAAAACACTTATTAATGTTTGATATGAAAATGCTAAAAACAAGTGAAGAAACTAAAATAATTCAACTTTTTAATATTGTAAGTAAGAACTTACATGTAAATCTTGTAATAATTTCATTTTTAATCAAAATTATAAAATTGTGCTTTTGGCGCACAAAATTGTTGAAACAAATATAATCTAAAAGGGCTGTTGACAGTGATATGAGGTGAATAATTTTTTGGACAGCGGCTAGTGGATAAACGTCACAGCCATATGAGTTACACAAACAAAATTTGCTCACAAATCTGAAAATTTTTTAAACGTTTTAGCGGCGGCTTGTAATTATTATCCCGGCTCGACTGGAGAGTTACAGCGTACCATTCAGATTTCTACTCTTATTTTATAGAAAACAATACTTTTCCTTTGAAGCAAAACAACAATTTGTTAAAAATATTTTAAAATATTAAGACATTAAGCCAATATGACATAATAATAGGCATTGTGAATATCCCAAATAATGATGAGTGTGTTGATGTTGTTCTTATGATGATGATGACGATGATTGTTCGTACTTCGGTGAGTAAGTTGATCATTTTACAACAATGCATTTGGAATTGTGTTTTTCACTATTCTTTTTTAGTTGTACAATTTAAATTTTTATATCCTCCACTTAAGTTTGTTACTATTGCAATTTGTTCAAGTCAGTCAGTCATGTGTTAGATTGAGCTTTTTCGTATTTTGTCGCTGTAACTAGGTAGTCTTGCCAGAGACTTTGAAATTTAAATTGGAAATCATATGTATCTATATTAAACATTTGGAAGGGGTTATATAAACAACATTGCCTATAAATTTTTTAAATACAAATTTAAAATGGTCAACAAAATTTTTACTGCAGATTAAATATAGATTAGTTTCAACGTGCAACAATATCAATTCTGATTTTAGTTTTTAGCTGTGGATGAGCAATCTAATGTAATAAAATATGTGCATAATTTTCCATATTTTCTCTCATTAAAAGAAATTTCAACGTAAAAAACAAAGTTTTGTAGTATGCACAGAGTAGAGTAGATATTTTCAAAAACGATTATAGCACAAATCGAACAGATTTTAAACAGTATATAATAATAGGGACATACATACATATGTATACTATAACAAATTATAAATACATATTAAGAAATACTCTAAATTCGCTAAGCTTTAATAGATTTTAAATTAAAGATAACGAGCCGTCTAAGTAAAATTTACCTTCCACTGTTAAGCAAAATTCCTTACAGTTGTATACATTAACGAAGTTTAGCTTAATATGGCTTTAGTAAAGCATTATTAACTGGGTAATATTTAACATTGGTATGACCCTACTTCAAAGCTTTATATCGTTGTTTTTTTTTTTTGTTTTTTTTTTTGTCTGGGACCAGCACTCAGGAGATGACTCCTACACATGCAAAGCATTGTGCTGGAACTATAGGAAAGGGATAGTAGGAGAAACCACAGGAGGTGAAGCTTAATTAATTATTTTTGCAGCTCTGCTTTCGCACGTTCTTTGTTTATACTCGTAGCAGTGCTGAAGCTTCGGTTCAGTAGCCATTTTTATTATTGTTTTACTTCGCCGGTGCTACACAATACCGACGAAGGAAAAATTTTATTCGCAAAACAATATACAGATGAACTTAATGAAGAAATTAATTCATCACAATTTGTTTAATTTACTTTATTTTCTTTTTCATGTTTATAGAAAACAAAAAGAAATTTTAGAAAAATGCACAAGAAGTTTATTATTTTATATTAAAATAATATATATATTTTGTTAATACTTATTTTTTAATTTTATTTATTTTAATAACAATTTATATATTATATTTTAATCTTTAAGGTTTGTTTTTATTTTTATTTGTTCTACTTCGATATTTCTTTAACCATCCGTTAACATCTTCAGGAAATTTTTATTATTTTTTATAAAATTTTTTTTTTTTTTTGAACTTAATATTATATTACATTAAGCGATAAATTCAAATAATTAAAATACTTGTCAACTATATATATATTTGCATATATAAAAATAAATAATAAATATTCCCAATTTGTCCATGCTTTATGAAATGTCCTGAAATTACTGAACTGAACTGAAAAGACATACATAAAATAATTCTGGCAACGTTTATTGGTTGAATGGGGACTGCCGTTTATTTACACACTCCGCACTCTCGCACTAATAAATTTTGAACAAGTGAATTTTAGATTTAGTTTTAGTTTTCTTCTTCTTCTTCTTCTTCTTCACCCGATGTTGCTCGTTCATGTGTTGTGCATGTTGTTGCTGGTATTGTTTTTGTCTGTTAATAGGGCCTTTAGACAATTTTCAATGAAATCGCACATTTTAGTCATACTTCAAACACGAAAACGAAAAGGCGGGCTGAAAAGAGAACAACGTGAAGATTTTTTAAAAATATCCACAGTTTGTAAGCGAGTGTGTGTGTTTAGCGTGAATGTTACGAGAAATTTTTATGCAAGTAAATTGTTTTAAAAAGGTAAAAAACAATACGTGATTTATTATTGAAAATATTCATAAATAAAAAGTTTATTGGCTTTTTATGTATAGATTTTAAATTAAATTGAAAAAAGAAAAAAAAAATTTAAATGTTCTTCCAATAAAAACGTGAAAGTCAAGGCAAATTTTAAAAGATATTTCATTTTGTGAAGCACTCATATAAATAAACAAAAAAAAACGAACAAACAAGTTACACCAATAATAATAAAAATGTGTTAAAGTTCAAGCGTGAAAGTCACGAGGTGATTATTAAGATAATATAGATACTCAATTAAAAATATTAAAAAGAAAAATTATTTAAATTTAAATAAAAGCAAAAATTATTCTGAATTAAAAGTGAAGCATAAAAATAAGCAAAATTCATAATAGATAGAAATTAAATTAATTATAAAATAAAAATAAAAAAAAAATTTCTTTTAAATAATAATAAAGGAAATTATGGATTTTAAAATTTTTTAATATAATTAATCAATTACATATGTTTTTATTCGATTTCCACATCGACTATATACATATGTATTATTTAATAATAACAATGAGAAAAATTAATAAATTTCCAAAAAATACTTTGTATCACACAACAAAGCCTTGTTGAAAGCATATGGTTTATTTATTCATAATTAAAAAATGAAGATAAGCCACTTTTGTCTTGTGCAAAAAATTTATACAAATATCTTAAACATTCACATTCGTGAGAGAAGAATATTAATTCATTCGTTGTACATATATATGTACATTTTAAAACTTTGAACTAATTTTCCATAAAATAAAGTTTATTAACGTGGAGGTTGGTAAGAAAAAAGAGTATAGAGGGAGCTGTGTTTTCGGATCACATGCAGTTGAAGTATATAGTAGAGAGATCATATAGATCATACGCCGTGAAAGTGAAAAGTGCAATGCACTTTCTGAGCCTCAAGTTCACTATAAGTGTGCGTTCTATAATCACTAATTCCACATAAAATTTACATACTCAATTAGTCGATGGTCCTTTTTTGTGCTATTTATGGCTCGATTATTAATGGCAATCGAACGTGTTGAGTTTCTTGTTATTTGATTTAAAAAGGGGGGACGCCTGCCATATTTTCCGATTTTTTTTTTGTCTCAAAATTATGAAAGTGCGATTTGATAAGTTTTTCTTTAAAAATACTGTTTTTTCCATAAACACTTAAAACATGATAACTTTTGTTTTAGTATAATTTATTTCTGAAAAAGACAAAGAATTTTATACTACCAATTTAGAGATTAAAATTTGCACAATGGAACTTTGAATTATGAAAATAACACAAAAAATTAAATTTTAATAAAAAAAAAACATTAACATTGGAAAATTATTTCTGGCATATGTCCTCCGCCCAATTTTCGCCCACTTTTTCGAGCAGTGGTTCCATTACATATGCGGTAATTTTGTTTAATAATCAACCCGTTAAGCAAACAATGATCCTCGTCGTGGAACACAATTTCGCAGTTTTCAGTTTTGGGAATAGGAAGAAGTCGCAAGGAGCCAAATCTGCTGAATAAGGTGGTTGAGGTATGGTTAGGGTGCTGTTTTTGGTCAAGAAATCACGAACAAACATTGATGTGTGAGCTGGTGCATTATCGTGATGCAGAATCCATGTATTTTTCCACAATTCCGATCGTTTGAGCTATATTGCTCACGCAAACGTTGCATAACTTCCTTGTAGTATTCCTTATTAAGCGTACGACCTGTTCGCAAGAACTCAATCGAAGAAAACTAAATTTACCTTTTCTTTTGAACAAACCTCGAATTTGCTCAGGGTTTTTCCTTTTCTCCCTCTTTTGAAATGTGAGTTCGCACAGGTTTTAAGTAAAAGATTTTCTAGGTAAATATATTAATTATTTAATTGTATTTATATTACCATTGCAACAAGCCAACAAATTCACCTTTACAGTAGTTCCTTGCGCTTGAATTATAAAAAAAATGCAAAATAGGAAATGGAAATCATTTTCTGCTTTTGTTTTCCTTCATTTAATAATTTTTTATGTTTTATTTCAAAATGAGGTCAGTGTCATGCGAAATGCACATTTCATTTAGATATGCATTTGCTTCTTGCAAAATTTCATGCATTCGGTTATGTATTACAAACAATAAAAAAAAGTTTTAAGCATATTAATTTTCCTTTTTTTCTCGTTTGTATTATTATTTTCTATCCCATGTATCAAATAATCATTTTTATTACTTTCCGATTTATACCGAAAAAGTAATAAAAAAAAATTAAATATTAAATAAATAAACATTTCAACAATTGCGTAAAAAAAGTCATTCAATACTTGTTTATAATCTATTAAAAAAAATAGTTAGAAAACAAACAAGAAACCTCGCCATAAGCAATTCAAAAATGAAAGGAATAAAATTGTGTAAGTGGAAAAAATATAAAAAAATATAAACAAAAAATAAGAAAACTTATAAAAAAATTTAAATAAGTAGTTAAACAAACAATAAGCGCCTTGAAAAGTTTTTGGTTAAACCAAACCAGCAATATATCATTATTCATTAAATATTAAAAGAAGTTGAATTTTCAAATGTTAGTTTTAGTTATAAAACAAACTTGACCCTGAACATTTCAAATAATAATTGTTTGCATTCTTGTGTTTTTTAGGTAATGTGGCAATTATTCATATACTTGCAACCTAAATAAATAATTTAGAAACTATATTTTAAATTTCAATGTCTCTGATTGTGCACGTGTCGTATAAGACAATCGCATGGTGAATGTTAAGGTCCCATACAAACGTACGATTTAATGAATATTGATTGAATTTATCAAACATAAAAAACTGAGCATTATTTCTAACATATCGGTAGCCTTCTTTTTGACGTCGCTATAAAAATCAATCGCTAAGCAGAAGGCTGTGTTCCTTTTGTTTGAAAAGGCTAACAACACTATTATTTTTCCAAAAAGATCCAAAAATGTATTTTCTTTAATAAAAATTCCCTTTAAAAAAATTATCTTCTCCAAAAAGTACTTTTCTGAGAAGTTAAAAATCAAAGCTTCCAAAAACTAAATTTTTCAAAAAGTAACCTTCTTAAAAAGTACCACCACTTCCAAAAAAAAATTTTTCACCGATAAGTAACTCTACTAAAGGTATGTTTTTCAAAAAGCGAAAAGAACCTTAAAAAAATTATTATTGCCGGGCGACGAATTTTTCGTTGTAAACTTTCATCACAAACCGTAATCAAACTAATGAGACATGTAAAACTATTCCAATATGTCATTGAATTTCCAATTAAAGCTTCGCAAATACTTCCACAATAAAATGTCTATAATTCTTGCACCAACACACAAGTACAAAGACTGCATGCACGTCAGAAGTTGTGTATTCACGTCAATCGGTTGACGCATTCCGAGAATATCAATTACAATGCTACTTATTTTCATATATAAAGATTCTACATTCTTCATAACTGAAATTTATCATCAGATCAATCAGTGGATATTAGATAAGGAGGCGTTAGGGAAATGTGCATGCATTCTATTGCTGCATACACTGGGACCGGCTAAATACGACGCAACGCGAAACAACTCAAATAGGATCACCGTTTCTATATCAATGCACTGATTTTTTATTGGTTGGGTAAAAAATTTAAATATTTACCAAAAAATTATATTTTTGAAAAAAAAAAAAATACAACGTATATGGATACCTGTTATTCTATTTATTTTAGCAAGTGGGTTTAATTATTATAAAGAAACAACTAAAATTATATTTATTTGAAAATATACTCGTATGCAGAAATAAGGCAAAATATATGCATTTTCTTTGATTTGCTAATTTTTTTTTTCTTTTCTTAAATTGTTTATTGATTAAACATAATTTTTGTATGCAAATTGACAAATCTGCACGTAATTATGACTTCAATTAAAATATTCAATTGTATGTGGGTATTAAGGTGATCAGCCCGGTTTTCCAACAGTCCTTCGAACCGGCTTTTTCAATGCTATGAGTGTCTCGTTTTTCTTTAAATGACAGCGGCTTTTTCTGAATTAGCAAAACTGAAACTGGTTTTTAAATATTCGACTATTCGATAACCGGTTTCTTGAAAATGTCGAATAATTGATCACTCAAAATGGACATAGCGTATTGACCAATATTTTAAAAAGGGCGCAAATAGGATCGGCGCAAATCGGTACTCCGATATATAATTTTGTTTATATAGTATATAAACTTTGATTTGATACCATCCAATATACTCCAAAATTGCACTTAACGTATTCAAATAAGGATTCTAGCTTCTGATATACTTAATTTGTAATGTGTTGGTGCCATTCAATATTTCGAACGCTAGAAGCACTGAAGCACGACAGAGAAGAAAAAAATTTCATCAAACATTTTGCATGTGTAAATGCAATCTGTTTCTAATTAGTTATCAATAGCTGTATGTACATACATATATAAAAAATAAAGTAAACATAAAAATTTAAACATAATTTTGGTTGATTTGGAATAAGTTTCTGGCATTTTTTAATTTAAATTGATATCAAATATTTTAAGCGAAAAAGTCATTATTTTTATTATTGATTTATAGTGTGTGGTCTAATTATTATTCCGTTGGTGTATAATTAAACTTTCACCATTTATTAAGTGAAATATATATTTTTTTATTTATTTATTAATTTTTGTTTTCAAATTGAGTAATGACGACAATTATACAGGGTGGCTGATGAATTTTTCTACATAGAGAAACTAAAATTACATATATTATAATTTATATAAATTATCGATTTTTATTTAATATAATAATAGCGACTGCCCACCTTAGGGAGTTTGTGGGGCAGAGCTTTGTCAACCTACAGGTGTAATAACGCTACGGTAAACCCAGCTAGAAGAATTTTTCGAGTAAACTTTATATTCCTTGCTCATGAAACTCATATGACCTGCCCAATCTCTGGAATCACTACAACGGGAGCCATTATGTTTTATCAAGGAAGTATTCTTTGGAATGCGCTGCTCATTAAGTTCAAGAAATCACCCAATTATTCTCCTTCGCTTTTACAAGTAAATATGCGCAACCCTTTATTTGGTTGTTAGTCATATATTTGAACCTTAGGGTCCGTGGTGGTGAACGTTTGCTTTTCCACCCGGTGCTGAGAGCACTGTGGGTTTAGACGGCTATGCGCAGGTATCCACGTTAATCTTCTATAAGAACAGCTGACTGATAAATGTCTTGTTGAAAGGCTTGGGGTGGCCTGTTGGTAGCCTCTACCTGAGTAATTATTTCTTGTGTTCTAACTATAGGATTTCTGTTGTGAATTTTAATTTTATTTTGAGAGCATGTCTCTTCAGCAGCCAACCACCCTGTATTTAAATTTCAATTGTTCCAAAAATTAAAGAAATTTAATACCACACACTTTAATCCACTTACAGTATAAAATTTAATTTCTTAATAATTTTTTGTTTAAAATACGCGAAGAAAAGCAAATGAAACAAATTCATAGAAACAATTGCTAAATGTGATCTGATTTATTAATGATTTTGCGAAACATACATTTAAACAATTATGGAAATAATAAAATTTTATTTCGGCGGAGTTGTATCCATTTTATTAGTGGCTTTTTTTTTCTTTCACATTTGAAATCAGCATTTCTAAACGGGAAACGTTCACTTAGTCAAATTGAACACACATTTTTGGTTAAATTTGTGCCATTATTTATTACAAGTGTTGATTACTTAATTATTATTATTTTTTTTTTAATTTTGAATAATATCACTATTAGAAACCATATGGTCAATAAACACATAAATTTAAATAGAGTTGATGTATACCATTTGCTTATTTTTCAGTTTTGTAAATTTAATATTTCTCTATTTGACTTTTTAAATATAAACAATTGCCATTTCCTATTTAGTTTTATATCATTTTTATTAAATTACTTATTGCATATTGATAATTGAACGAAAAAATATATCAACACTTTCCTGGTTTCTTCTATGTTAATTTCCTTTTGTTAGTTTGTTAGGCTCCAGGCATCAGTTTTTCAGCCAACACACTGACCAGGCGGTAATTGGAAAACTAAACGAAAGCAAAAAAGAAATGTTTTTTATTTAAGCCAAACTCATAAATCCCGGCCAGTTATTCAAGTTTGATTGACAGGGCGAGAGAAAAGAAATCACAAACTTATTTCCCATTTCTTGTTCGCTTTTATTTAAATAATTTATTTCACTTTTATGCCAAACAGTTCATTTAAAAAATTGTACATTTAATTGAAAGAGTAGATTATTTTGATTCAAATTTAAGGAGGAGATTAATGGAATAATTTTAAAAGGGAAAGAAAAAAGAAATCAAATGGCTTAACTAGAATGCCAAAGATGCCATCTGAATACTTTCATGAATCCCAAATATTTCGTTATCAAAACATCTTATGGAAATGAAAAAGATATATATATTGAAGGTGGCGATGGCTGCACATTCACTACAAACCAAAAGTCCTGGTTTTTGAGTCCAGTGATATACCCTGTGTATATGCCTTTGTGTCAGTTGTGCTCGGAAGGTTTCAGTGGCGAAGGCATTGGTGATACTGATCCACAAGTAACCTCAGACGGTCCTCGTTCATCGGTATTGTGTAGCATTATCGGGAAAGTAACATAATTAATAAAAGTGGCTACTAAATACAGCTTCAAAAATTTAATGCGTCTCCTTGACATCAGAGGCGCTGCAACACTGCTTTAAGCAAAAACAGAGTTGTAAAAAATCTATTTTTCATTTTTTGAGCTTTTATGTTTGGTACGCCGTTGTGTGGAGAACAGAGTATATCTAGAGTGGGAGGAGCAAAATATATTTTTTAATTCTTAGTGTGAAACCTTGTGGCATCTCTTAAATTTTTGAAGTTTTTTGAAGGCAAACCAAACTAAAGGCCCAGAGAATGGGCAATTTATCAAGCAAGCAAACAAAAGAAGAAAAAAAACCAAAAAGCAACAACAATAAAAACATAAAATCATAAAAGTTATTAGTTCCGGTCAATAACTTTCGATTTGTTGTTATTGCTTTTGCTTATGTTGTTGTTGTTGCCGCTTGTTATTACAGCTGGTTTATGGTTAAATCAGTCAGCCAACAATCGACTACTGTTTCTATTTTTCTTGCTTTTTTTACCCTGAAGTTTTGTTGTACTCTAGTTTGTTTGTTTGTTTGTTGAGTGTAGATAGAAAATAAAAAAAGTTATAGTTGGCGCTTACCGGCTTTAATAGTGGCAGTTACGATCCGTTTAATTTCTCTACCTCTACCACTACCTCTTTTGTGTCTCCACAAATAGACTTTTCAACTTTTGTTCGTTCACCGTAAATTATTTTAAATTAAAAGTAGACCGGTTGGGCCTTTTAAGTTCGATTTCACAAAAAAAAATTAAAACATTTTTTTATTTTTCATTCGTGAATGGCTTTTTCCACTACCACCAGCTATTTGTAGACGCTGATATAAGAATATAAAAATAAATTGTTTTGGTAGAGAAACTTGGTTGTGTTTTCCTAAGAAAATGAGAATGAATAATAAAAAGCTGCAACTTAAAAATAAAAAGTAAAAATTAATAATGATAAGAAACAAAATTTTTATAAATATAAAAAGGGAGAAATGAAAATGTTAATTAATTTTGTAAGGATTTTACCGGATAACGAACAACGTGTTCAATTAATTTAAATGGTTAATTTTTTTACTGATAAAATATTATAGTGATAATTGTTATAGTTATGGAGATATCACTATCTACATTTCATAGTATGTGACAGCATTAGCTGTCACAAAAATAAATAAAATATAACAAATAAAAATACGATAATTTTACGCAGAGGGGTGAATATGAGAAGATATCTTATCTACTGAGTTTTTAGCAAAAATTTTTTTTTTCAAAATATAAAAATATAAATATTATTTAATATAGTAAATTTTGTTTACTAACAGAATTTACCAAATTGGAGTTTCTCGCTGCCAAAAATCCGATTTTATATCCAATTAATATTTTGATGGATATCGAATATCGCTAATTAGCACCAGTTTTTATACAATTTTCGGATATTAAAGTATTCGTGTACGAGTACTCGTATATAAACATTAGTTCATTAAATAAAATGTTTAAGGGCTTTAAAGGCAATGAAAGCAACAATGGCAAAAATAAAATACTCCCTTCTTTCCCACAGTCAGAATTTTCCCATTAAATAAAAATTAATGTTAATAAACAATGGCTTCTTTAAACCTAAAAAAAACATTAGCATTTTACTAAAATAAAATAGAAATTTTAATTACAAGCAATATTAAAAATGGCAACAAATATTTTATGCATTCTCAAAGATAATACATGTACATTCAAAAGACTTTTGTTAAACATTTAATTAAATGTATATTTTTGTTTTAGAAACAAGAAAAACTTTATGACTTTAAAATGCTATTAGACCTTAAACAGTCAAAGAGTTATAAAAATTGTGTGTAAATACACATGCAAATGTATGTATGTATAAATATACTTATATATTTTATATTTAAAACAACTGACAATATCACAAAATTTATTTGCCTCCAGCAACCCAAGAAATTTGCATGTCATTACCATTTTAAATATAACTGTAAAAATAGTAATAAAAAAATTAATTGACTTGCTTTAAAACATAATAGATATTTGAACCTCAGGAAAATCACGTGCCGCTCCGAAAGCACAAAATTATTAACTAAAACGACTTTCAAATATCCGACCACAAATGCACTCTGCTTAAAACAAAAAACAAATTAATATTGGTCATGCGAAATTTAAAAAACAAATTTACAAATAAAACTTTAAAAATATTAATGGCAAAAAATACAGTAGGATGTGTAAAAAAGGGGTTTGGAAAACTGAAAAAAACTTCCAAAATGCAACTACGAAAAGAATTAGCAGCATTTTTGGCAACTAATACACATTATTCATTGTCAGGTATAAACACAGTGTAAAGCACATGACAAAAAAAATAACTGATACGATTGGTAAACACCGTGTGGTGTATTTTAATTCTTGGTGAAATCTATTATAAATATTAATGGAAAATCAGCAAAACTTTTACTTTTACCACAATATATCTTTGAATAATAAGTGTCACAATCTTTGACATCGCACATAATTAAGAAGATTTATGAGAACTATTAGAATATTTCTGAATGAATACAATTAAAATGATGTTGGTTTTATATTTACCTCGTAGAAATCCACCACAACAGTAAATAATTTATTTAAATTTTAAACATGCAAATAGTCACCCACTCACATACACATACACGCACATAATCTAAAAGTTCTTTCACCAGCCATCATTATTCATTTCTTTTTCTTCTCTCTTTTTATCTCTTTTTAGCTGTAAAATAAATTTTTAATAAAATGAATCATTTAAGCAGCATTTAACCACACGATAACAACAACAACAACAACAACAACAACAACAATAGCCACAATAATAACAAGAATATTTATAACTTCGACCGGGACTTAACGACGCAATCTGATGACTAGGACGCACCCCTTCCAGACCTATTTGTAAAATTTAACAAACATTTTTTTTTTACTTCTTTGACCTCTATAAGACTTTACTGAAGAAATCTTTTAATGCACTGCTCCTAACTTTTACTGTTGCCACGCCTTTTTCTAACACGCCTAACAACGCAAATAATGTCTGAAAAGGTACGCTCACTTAATTTAACCTCTTCGGTGGGTTCTGGTAGTAGTGGTGTTATTGGCTCCACAACTTTAATAGGTAATCCTACTCTAATCTCTAGTACGTTGAGTACAAATCATAATTTAACACCCACCGTTGATTTAGTAACCGCTGCTGCAGCAGCTGCTCACATACGCGACTGTTCTTCAACAACAACACCTTCGACTTTAAATACCGGCCTTAACAGTGGCAGTGAAGTGGAATCATTTGCTCCGGGCACTGCTATAACAGCTCAATTGAATTTCCAACTGATATCGAATGCGGTGGACAATAATAATCCAGCAAGTGGCAGTGAGGCTATTTTGGATTACAATTCAATTATGAATTCATCACAATTTTCAGCCATTTCTAATGACTCATTGCAAGTACAGCAGCCAACAACACAAATAATACAGCAGCAAACAACGCATGCGGGAGCTTTAAGCAATAACAGCATGGCTTTGGTTAAGGCAGGCGCTGGCAAGCCGGTGGTGGCCCAAAGTGTAGCTGGGGTAAGTTTTAATTACATTTTACTTCAACTAACTAAATATTTTATCGTTTGCAAATTAACTTATACTGGTAAAGAATAAATAGTTGAACGTTGAATTAATTGAGGAAATGGGACTGTAACTATTATAAAAATTAAAAAACGAACATAATATATGAGAAAAAAAATGTTGAGGAATAATTTTTCTCAAAGAATATTCTTTGAAAAGTATTAAAAATTATCTTTCCAAAAAGTGCTTTTTTAGTTGGTACTTTTTTGAAAAGTGCTTTCTTAGTTGGTACTTTTTTAAAGTGCACTTACTTGAAATGTAAAATTTCGAAATGTCCTTTTTTAAAACGTACTTTGTAATAGGTACTTTTTTAAATACAGTGTGAGTTTGATTGCAGCTGAAATGAAATCGTGGTTCATTTAAAATTTAATACCACTAAAGATTGGTATTTGAACAACTAATTAGACAAAAAAAATTATTTTAAATTGAATAAAACCGAAAAGGTTGCAAATCGAGCTCGTTCTGTATTATTATTTCACGGGTTTTGGGTTTTTCAAACCATTTGCAAAAATTGTTTCTAATTTGTTAAACGCTACTTTTTTAGTTAGTTAGTAAATTTTTAAAGGAATTTTTTTTATAATACGATTTCTAAAAGAAAAGGTTTTTAAAACAAGTTTTTTATACAAATGCATTTTTTACTAAAAAGTATTTTCTACTCAGGTACGTTTAATAAGTTTTTTAAGGGTTCTTGTCCATGTATCATATTTTTTGCAAGCAAAAAAGTCTGTGAAACCTTTTTTGGCATAGCATAACAGGAAGGACAAAAAACCAAAGGAAGTATGTGATTTTAGACATGCAGACAACCATTTAAAAATTTTGTAAAAAAGTAATCACAAAATCAACTTTATCAGAGTGTAAAAACACCCCACTTTCGGGCAACACTCCTATCAACATTAAATCAATGTGTCTAAACAATTTTATGCAAGTTTGCAACAATGTATGTGTGTTACATACAGCAAACACTAAGAGAAAGAGACAGTAATGAAGCAAAGTACAAATAAAAAACAAGTTGTTGACTGCTTTTATTTTCGCCGTTTCTGTTGTTGTTGGTTAAGTAACAAACTTTGTTTGTTGAAAACTCAAGTTAACGGAAACCAATTTTTTCTCTTGCTACAGCAATCCAAAATAGAACTAAATTACAAAAATGATGGGGAAGTGAAGTAAAACGGGAAAAGCAAGATCTACTTTGCACGCCTTCAAAAGCAAATTACAATAGAAAGTTTAACTGTTTTATGTTTTTGAGGGTTGTTGGTAGAGCTTAAAGCCTATAAAACTGTTATGTAAAAAAATATCATTTTGTATTGGAGGGTGGTGTTTTGAACATCAAATTGTTTGCCTGGTTGGGAAAGAGGTCCTGCTGATAGTGTAATTACATATACATATGTAAATTGTATCAATACGAGGATATTAAATGTGTTATCGTTCATTTGTTAGCAGTAACGTCACGTATTTCAGTATTGTTGTATTTCGAAAATAAATTACAAAGTTTTCTTGCGTTTTTCTTCAATTTATTTCTTTTTGTGTGGCCGTGCTTGTGGTAGTGTTGAAAAATGACAAAGTCTAATCCGTTAATGATCACGTAAAGCGTATGTTGTGAAATAAATCGTGCGTTTAAATTACCAACACTTTCGTTAATTAATCTGTAGAGTACTTTGTGTGATTGTTTTGATGAAAGTTTTATTTTTTTTTATTATTTTTAAAGGCAAATGGAGGAAACTGCAACATAAGAAGTGTAGTGTTTTTTATTAATAAATTTGTTTAAAAGACTCTAGGAAACGTGTAGCTGCAGACAAGAAACCAGAGTGACGTGGCTGTTTGTATTTATTAGAAATAAAATGAAATTAATACAAAATTAATTATACGATTCTGAAACTGCTTAATAAGACGGTCTTTTTTTCGGAACCATATCTCCAACCATGGATTTTGTGGGAACTTCACAGTTTTTTTATACATACTCGTATGTACATACATGCATATGTATGTACATACATTTGTATTTGTCTTTTGGTTAACATTTCTGATGACACTTAAGGGCTGTTAGCCACATAAAACAATTGCCTAACAAAAATGCGCTTTTAAACAACAAACATTTGCAATAATTTCAAACACTTTTTAACATGTTCTATTGAAAGTTTGAAATATTAAGGGTTGCATTAGTTTAACTCTATTTATATGTAAATTAAGTTATCAAACACTCTTTTTTTATATTTCATTTTGAAGCCTTAAAGTATGCTTTTAAATTTATATTTGTTTTGCAATGCTGCTTGTTATATGTATGTATACCTTACCTAGCTATAGACATGCTCCCAGTAAAAAAGAAAACTGTACGAAAAAAGCTGATAATTTATCTTGACATGTTTTATTCATGTACTACGTGTTGATTTTTTTTTGTGTGTAGCAAATGTTTGACAAGTCATGAAATTATTATTACTGACTTTTTTGTAATACAATTTCTCTAGAACCATTTTATTCGCTTTAAAAAAGACTAGCAGAAAAATAAATAAAAAAATTGATTATAACTTTGATCTACCATGGGAAATGATAAGAGGATTTAAAAAATCGATTGCTTTTGCTAATGTTGTTATTTCAAACCATTGCAAGTCTAGCAGATTATTACTTTTTCAAAAATTCAACCAAAAAAATCCACAAAGCAAATGATGAAAATAGGAAAAAAGTTAGACAGACACGTCCAATAAATGGAAAAGGAAATACAATTTTCCGAAAGTAGACAAATTCATAATAAATTAAAAGAGCTAAACAGACGTTAAAGTATACGAGTATAAACGAAATGAAACTGAAAAGAATAATGTAAAAAGAAAATAAATAAATACCTTAACACTAATATAATGGCATCTTTCACTGCAGCCAATAATAATCATAATAAACTTAGAACAAGAAAGCCATTTTAAAGTTAAAATATGTCAGAGCCTAAATATCAACTTGTCGTTTTCTTTAAAAGGGTGTAAAATAAAGCATATTTTCGATTAGCTTGTGATAAAATTGCTGTGTCGTTACTATCTGCTTTGAAATATTTTGTTATAAAAGAAAAATAACCCCTTGCTTTGAGAAAGATAAATAGTTTTTTTGAAAATCCTTAAATTCCTTTATCTTCACCCCTCATGCGTTAAAGAGATTCATTAGTCTATATTATAATTCAGGATTTGAATGTAATAATCCTATAACGTGATTTCTCTTAATAAATTTAAATGGCAGGAATTACGAAATATGTATGTACGGCCGCTTTTGTGTATTTTCAAAGATAAATTTCTTTATTGCTGATAATACAAAAATCCAGTTTTTATTTATATTAATTATAACTAAAGTGTTTGCGCCTTGTCATCATGAGTATAGACAGACAACGCCGTGTAACTTTACAAGTCGTACATGCATTTTGTCGGCTCATGTATTTGTTGTAATTTTACTACTCTACTCGTACTTGTTAAAGCATTAAAGACAAAATGTCAAAAACAACCACCAACAACAACAATTTATTATCCTACCACTACGTCAATTAACCGTGTACATTCATTTGTACATATGCATACTCACCACTTTCATATTCAGCCACTTGTATTTGATTTTTATACAATTTCATTTAGCGGGTGCTTTTTTATTTACATTGCTTATACACATATCCTCGTACATAGTATATACGAGGCGTGTTCGAAAAGTAAGGTGACTTTTTAAATTTCGCGGGCATCGTACATTCGATTATCGTTTTTTTTGTTGTTGTTGTGTGGCTGTTTTTTTTAATATGATGAGTCTGCTCTAAGTAAAAAAATGTTAGCGAGTGATACAAACTCTTCCAAGCTGGCCGGAAGACAACGTCGAAGCCGGGAAGAAAATTGTTTTTTTTTAAATCGTCTAATTATCATAAGAGAAGTTGCTGAGTATCTTGGCTCGTGTCATGCAATTTTTTCGGATGTCTTGTGCATGAGACGTGTGTCAGTGAAGTTTGCTCCGAAACTTCTAAATTTTAATCAGAAGAACGATCCGTCGCATGAGCATCGCTCAGGAGCTGTTGAATGACGTCAGTGACGATCCTGATTTACGCAAAAGGGCCATAACTGGTGACGAATCAATTGCCAAAATTTAAAAGACCTATGAAAAGAAGCAGATTTTTAACGATTGCTGAAATAAAAACTGAATCAAGGATACAGAAAAAACTGCTTATGAGAAAAAAAAGCGTTGGCACAAATGCATTGTATCTAAAGGGGATTAGTTTGAAGAAGACAATATAAATATTGATGTCAGTCACCTTGTTTTTTTTAACACACCTCGTACATACATATGAATATATGTTTTGTCAGATCTCAACTGTTTTAGTTTTTTTTTAATAATTTTGTTTGACAGTTCAGCATGCATATACGAGTATATATTTACTTTGGCTGTAAAAAATAATTTCTTCCTAATTTTTATACATTGTTAAAAATAAAAAAAATTCAAATAATTAGGATTAAATGCGGGCAGAGGTGAATTTCTTATGCATCGAATTAATATTACACATCTACAAATATCTAATTCTAATTCTATCAGTATAGATTAATTCATAGTTACGGGATGATCTTGGCTGTTTAATATCCTCTAATTCACTACAAGCTATTAAAAATTATCTACTGAAAATCTTAAAGAATAGCGATCTGCCTTTATTTGATAGACATGTGCATGTATGCCCATACGTTAAGTAATTTCTTATTTAGAACATTATTTTTTATTTGTAAATTAAAGAATAAATTAAAATACCAAGAAGTTAGCAGTCAAAAAGGATTCATTGTAACAGAAGTACACGGACTTCCAGTCTCAAGTATCATCTCAACTCATTTTAATTCGAAATGCAAGGAAAAAGAATGAGTTTTATTTCTTTATATGTATGTATGCACATTTTAATTTCATTCTTAAACACATACATACATATGTATGTATTTATGAAGTACAGTACAGTAGTCCAAGAAAGTCTACATACAGTGCGTATACTCCGGCAGCTCTAAAGTAACACCAGTATTGCTACGTTTTATTTAAAGATTATATTTATTAAATACAAGGAATATACATTTCATAATAGGTTGGGTTAAGTGGCGGACCCTCCAGATTGATAAGACTAATGCTGATGCACTATGCTAACGAAACATGTTAAAAAATTTTCTCAACTTAAAATTCAATTTTAAACGATAAACTTATAATAGTTTACAGTTACTTGTATGAAAAATATTTCATATTGCTTAAATACATTTTTGTATTCGGAAAATAAATTATTACTTTTTCCAAAATATTGAAAAATGCGTTTCGTAGTGTGTATGGATACTGTATTGGGCAACTGTAGATGTCTGTAAGAATGTAAATACATATGTAAATGTGCTTATGCATGCTTGAATACCATTTCAATATGGGGGTGTAATTTTAACGGCATTTCCTAGCAACTCCAACAAAAATAAATTCCTATCTCCCCCTTTTTTTCGTAGACAACGTAAACAAAAAATTGCAATGCTACTCACTCTCAGGCGCACACACATAGATACTTACATATACATATATGTCTAATTGCTAACTTCATATCTTTCTAAGTGGGTATGATGTGCTGAGTTGTTGTGACATTAAGTCCAAATTTTTATCGATAATCTTTTTAATTTTATTTTATTTTTTCATGTTGGTATGAATAAAAAGAGCATTTTATAAATTTGGAGTATGTAATATGGCAGTAAATTATATTGTGAATAAACATAAATTGGTGCGGTTCATTTGAGGGGGAGGAAACAGTTGTTGTAAATAGCGTCGGGAATCTTTTTTTCGAGCTTTTAAGAGATTATTGTGCGAGATTATTCAGCAATTGGACAGCATGTGAATGTTACAGTATTTGATACAGTTTCTGGTTATCTACATATTTTATTTTATTTAATTTAATTTTTGATAGTTTTATGCGTTTATATTCATTTAAACATTGAACATTTAACAAGTAGTGCAGATTGTGCTTTACGAAAAACTTACATATGGGATTGCTCAATTATATGTTGTATTTAGATTAACCCATTTTAAAGCGTTAAATCAAGCGGGAATTAATCGGCTAATAGATTAACGACTAATGAATTCAAAAGCCTATTAAATATCACTTAATGATTTTATTACTCTAAAATTTTTTAGTTTTTACTTGTTAAATTTTGAAAATATTGCGCGCTGTCATCAGAAACCAATTCAATTTCGAAACAATTAGAATCAGAGAGCTGCAAGGTGTACCGAAGGGGGTTTTTTTTTTTTTTTTGTCTTGGACCGCCACTCAGGGGATGACCCTTACACATGCGATGCATTGTGCTGGAACTAAAGAAATTTCTAAAACCAAACAAGTTATTGTCATTGTTAGTAACAGAACGTTGGCATTCTTGACGCACTATATTAGGTGATTCTGTTAGTTTTACTACTGGTTTATTAGACGCCGTTTCGCCCAAGTTGTAGACTTATACTTTCATCATTGCAGCTTGATTTGTTTTCACCATATTTCTGCTTTATTGAGTGAGGCTCGTTCATACTTCTTGCTGCTCTTTGATAACAGCATAGAAAAACCGCTTCTTCGCTGGATACTGGCTTCTAAGAATATATTGAGGGGACTTTAATTTGAGGGTTGCGATGGCTGAAGTAGTCTGCACGTTGACTACAATACCAAAAATTTCCTGGGTTAGACCCCACTGTCAGACTAAATCATAAAAACATTACGCATTTTTTCTGATGTGCGTTTTGTGTCAGTTGTTGTCGAAATGTTTCAGTGGCGAAGGCATAGTCACTGGTCACTGAACAGTACCGGCTTCAGCTCCATCCACAGGGACATCAGAATGCCCTCCCTCATTGTAAGATAATGAAGCTTGACCTCCTGTCATATCTCTAACTATGCCTTTCCTTTGTATATTTTAAAATAATTTAAAAAAAAAAAACGATCGAACACCATAAACTGGATTTGCTTCCACAAATGCTGACATTAGCAATTTTTATGTACACAAATATCATGCAATTAAGTGTTAAATTTTCTTTAAGAAATTTTTAGTCTTGTAGCAATTACATAAACACTCTTGAAGATTTTATTGTTTTTCAGAACATTTAATGCCAAAAAGAACCTTTAAAATCATATTTTTTGCAATTTTTGTTTTATCTTGAAAAATCTATTTTCTTTCTTTTGAAAAGTGATTTAATTATCGATTGTGTGTGTGTGGCTGTGTAATAGTGCTTCTGGGTAGAGACATTTTCAATAGGAAATTTGAACAAGATTTGTTTTGTAAAAATAAACCCAACTTAACCTCATTTCAATTATTTTTAGCCCTTTATTTTCTATATTACTTTCCTATAGATACATATAGACCAGAATGTCTACAAAAGTTGCTAGTAGAAAATAAATAGTGTTTTAAATGTTAAACAAAAAGATAGAGCAACATGTAGCCTGTGACAACAAATATGGAAATGTTGGGCATAATTATTTGCATTCAACTCAAGACAGGGGGAAAAGTTAAGAAAAGTACTAAACAAATTCCCTGGCTAAATGTTTTATTACAAAAAATAGTTTAATCGTACATAAGTATTTTGTAAATAAACAATTCTCTATTTCTGGCCAGCATTTAAATACTTTCCAAGCTTTCGTTCAGTTGTTTTCTTTTATTTTAAAAGGCAAAAGTACGATTTTATGAATATGTATGTGTACATATGCAACGTGTCAACCAAAGTACCTACCAAAGCCAAACAACAATTATGTATACATAATAGAAGGGGCAAAAAAATATTTGCAATTGTAAAGTCCTAAATAATACCCCACGTACAGAACAATGTTCACCCTAGAACAACAATTTGGCTAAATGCCAGAAAAATTGCCAGAGCATTCATTATGTGCTGCAAGTTGGTGTACGTGCGCCAGTGTGAGCTGCATGCACGAGTATGTAAAATGTTGCCAGTGCAAGAAACCTCGTAGTACATGGACAATATAAATTTTAAATAAAAATGAAATAGAAAAAAGAAAATTCTATATGAGTTATAAAATTATTTGCTATTTTTTCTCTTCTTACTTCGACACATAGCACGAGAGATTGCATACGAAAATAAAAATGAAACTAAATTCATTTTTACAGTTGTAATATTTTTTTATAATTTCTTTTAGAGGCATTTTCTTACAAATATTGCAAGAATTTTTAAGCCAGCCAAGCATGAAATTTTCTTTAAGTTAAAGTCAGTTCCATTTCCTATTTCTACACTGGAAAAATTTCACTTGATCGGCGAAAAGACAAATTTTTAATCTAGATATCACTACTGGCTCTTAAAACAAAAGTCACTTTTAATGGAAATATTAAATTTTTGTAATAAAATATTTTTCTTTCTAAGGGTTTTTTAAAATAAATAAATTGGAAGCTAATTTTTCTAAATGTGCCAGCTGATTTAATTTTTATATTATTATCATTATTATGCTACTATTTTTACTTTTTATTTTTCATTTATTTAACTCTAGCCAAAATAATTTTTTTACCATTGTTTTTTTTGTTTGTATACTATATAATTCTCAAAGGGTTTGAAGGTCTACGGAAGAATTGGATTAATAATTTTTTTTAAATATTTACGGGCGAAATAGCTAATGAGTTTAACTGGTATGAATTTGCCTTGGTATTGCACACTGATTTTTCTCTCAGTGCTGCATACCTTGTATACCTTTATGCGCGTCATACATATTTTTGTTTGGTTATGTCTCTTCCCTCATTAGCAGCAATAAGAGCAGATGGGTTACCGTTTTATGCTTAAACACATTAGACAACCTTTAAGGAAAGGTTTTTTAACTTGTTTCTTTCTCAGGCTCATCCCTTAGACCCCCTCCTTCTCACTCATACACTCGCTCAGTCACTGTATTAAATGAATAATTTCTTCTAAAAACACTCTCGTTTACCTTTTCAACCCTTTATTTTGTGCTTTGATTTTTTCCCTTTTCATTGCATTCTGATTTATTTGATCTTTTTTCTTTCTTGTGTTTTTGTGCACAAAGCAAAATGTCATGCTTTATGCCTTCGAACTTAAAACATTTTCATTTCATTTTCATGTTGTTGCAGAAGAATATATTTTTTCGTTGTTGCTTTTGTTTTTGCGCTCGTTTTCTCGTCTGAATTTAATCAAATACCTTTAGTTGGAATATTTTAAAACGTTTGGTTACATGTAAAATTAGACTGAGTGACTGAGTTTAAATGCGATTGCTTTGCTTTAAAAGAAAAAAAAAAAGTTTTTTTTACTTTAAGATTTTCTTTGTCTTAATGGCTGCAACTAAAAACCCCAAGTGAATCATTTGTGAGTGAGTCTTTTGAAATAAAAAAATAAAATAAATTAAACCGCGATATAATCTTATTGTTTTTAATTATGAACTGGAAGATACCTATGCACTGATATTTATATACTATTTCATCTTCTTGGTGTAGACTAACGTGAGTGGGCTCTTAGTAGACCATTAAGTTGGTTCGTTTGTTAAATTAAAAAAAAATTTAATTTTTAAATCAAAAATGAGAGAATTGAAACTTAAAATGTTTTCTTTAAATTTCGAGGTAATTCCTTCAAATAGAAATGTGCAAATAAACTTAAAAAAGCTGAAAATATTTTTATGTGTTGAATCCTGACCTGAGAATTTATATAAAACATCTGCAAAAATTGTTTTCTTATATAAATAAAGAAGAAATAGTTTCCAAGTGTAAAATACTAATTTTCAAAACGCTTCTACACGCTGGCCCATGGAAAGAACGAAATTCTTAATGGTGGAGTTGTGATTGAACAAATTAAAAAAAAACAACGGAAACGTATTGGTGACCAATTCAATTCATGAAGTCAAACGCATTTCATGCAAATAGCATTTCATCTTGAAAAAAAAACTTCAAATTTAAATAAAACAAGTAAGAGTGCAATATTCGGGTGTGCTGAATTTTAGACACCCTTCACAGGCCCACCTTATATCCCATATTCGTCTGAATTTCCACCTGAATTTCGAGTTTGGAAATTTGTCCCAAATTTAATAAACATCGGTACAACCGTTTGGGCGGATTGGAATTTGATATATTTATAAAGTATAGTCCCATAGACCATTTTTTTTGACACACATTTGTCTGCATGGCTGTCTGAACATTCATACCAAACTTGATCGAAATTGAACCACATTTTTAAGTTCAAATCGGTTGTCCATATGTACCAAATTTTGAAAAAATCGGTCGAGCCGTTTAGAAAATACGAATTTAGTTTACAAAATGGAGCAGCGCCACCCAGCGGTTCCAAAAGGTATTTAAAGAAAGCAGTTCATTTAGTTACATACACGGATTACATTTCACCAAAATCGATCCAGCCGTTGTGGAAGTTTTTGAACTAAAATTTCAAGTAAAAAAACGTGATGCTCCTGATTCTTCAGCTGTAGGCCGGAAACTATTGAACTGGTTCGGCTAAATTTAAATAGCAACTGATTCAGGTCTACTACAAACAATTGACACCAAAACGAATTTTGGGCGATGTTTAGTTTGGCAGGAAAGTTGATTTCAACGGACTGACGGGCATGGCGCAATAAACTTTTCTATTCATCACATTTCTGAAAATAAATTTTTTCCAAAATGAATACTAAAGAAATTACACACGGAATGTGAAACTTATATATACTCGTTACACTTAAAGTAAATGGTATAATAAACAGAGCTTTTTTAAATATTCCTGAAATTGGTGTCTGGATATATATCCTCAAGCGCTCACATTTTTAGTTTGACAAAAATCTTTAAATGTCTGTTAACTAATCCGTCTCTAAAACACTCGCGGTAAGTTGGCTGAGCAAAAGAAATAACTTTTTAAACTTCTTCCGAAGTGTGAAAGCTTTGAGTGTTTTCGTCGTCCCTAAAAATACAACAAAATTCACATGTTTCTCCATGAGACATACAGACCATTTAAAGCCTCAGAAATCTTTTGTGTATTCTTGTGTGTCTAATTTTTTACACAGTTTCTATGAAACAACAACATCAGATTAAATTAAATTGTCTACAAAGGATGAAGGACTTATACCTTTATGATGAGCTCATACATCCATATGTATGTCAGTCATAGAAAATACCTCATACTTGGAAAATGGTCTCGGCCGGGGATGATTCTAAATATCGAATTGCCTACATATTCATAATCTTACAGATTATTGTGCTGATTTTCGGGACGAATGTGGGAAAAAGTTTTCATGGTTGGATAAGAATAAATTCTGTGTTACGCAAAAAATATGAAATAATATAAAAGAAAACAAATAAACGACTGGTTTTAATGGTAAAACGGTCATAGAACAGCTTTATTTTATATGAGTCGGGCATTATATTTGCATATATGAATATTTTTTCGCACTGCATACTTGTAAAAAAAATTCTTAAATATACATATGGACATAAATAGTATTTTTTTAAATATAACCTCTTTATGAAACCCATTTTTAAACTAGAAAATTAACATTCCAAATATCAGTGTCCTTTTATTTTTAATAAAACTCATGAGTGATGTTGTCGTGAAAATTATACCACTCCTTTGAAAACATCCTTAACAAACAATATTCATTATACATACATATTATATTCTAGAATAATTACATTTATTATTTTACCATGTTCTATTAAAACACAACAAACGACATATTTGTGTTAATATCACAAATATTTTTTTTTTCAAAAAGGAATAATATTCATAGTAATGTTGACTGGCAAAAATGCTCGAGAACAACAACAACAGACAACGCCCCAAATATTTTTCTTTCACCAGCACCAACACCACCATCATGAATCAACATCCTCGTGTTTCGGCATTTTTTATTTTTTTTTTGTTCTTCCTTATTTCAACCAACATTTATTTTACTTTTCCAACAAATTGTTGCTTTCGTAGATGTTTTCGTTAAATATCTTTGCAAGTAACAGAAATTTAAAAGAAATAATTCAATAAAAAAACATACTAATTTTTTTGTTTTTAATATTTGGATGATAACTATCATTGTTGTTGTTGCCATGATTTAAAAAAAATTATTCGCCGTTAACAAAACTTCGGATTCCATAGCAGAAACCAATTTTAGAAACTGGCACAGATTTTACTTTGGGAAGTGAGAAAGTTTATGAAACTAAAATAATTTATATGGTAATGAAATATTTATTTCGAATAATATTTTCGTTATTATTAAATCCAAATTAGGCTAAGGCTTGTAACGCTTTTAGTCCAAATGGAACAAAGAAAATATCAACGTCAATCAATATCATCCTATACAGGCTAAACAAAACGCCAAACTTTTATCATCTGTGCTCTTTGTGCATTTTATACATTTTATACATTTTACCCCTCGTCAGCTGGCTCTGATTGCAATAATAACTTATAAATTTTATTAAATTTTCTTAATACTGACCGCAAAATAGGAGAATGTGTATCCTTTTAAAGGGCCATCTGGATATCGATACAAAAAATATCACAAAAATTAAATAGGTCATCAATCACGAAGTATATCCTGTATAGAGGATGGCTACGGTTGAAATAGTTAGCACAAGGTCCTGGGTTCGAGTACAGTTTCGAACTAAGTCATAAAAACATTTTCGCATTTTTTCTGATGTGTATTAGTGTGGCTTTGTGTCAGTTTTTGTCGGAAGATTTCATTGGCGAAGGCATAGTCACTGGTCACTGAACTGTGCCCCCTTCAGGTGATACTGATCCACAAGTAACCTCAGACGGTCCTCGTTCGTCGGTATTGTGTAGCATTATCGGCGAAGTAAAATAATTAATAAAAGTGGCTACTAAATACAGCTTCAAAAATTTAATGCGTCTCCTTGACATCAGAGGCGCTGCAACACTGCTTTAAGCAAAAAAAGTGCAAAAACAGAGTTGTAAAAAATCTATTTTTCGTTTTGTGAGCTTTTATGGTTTGCTACGCCTTCGGCTTCAGATGATACCACTCCACAGGCACATCAGAGTGGCCCTCCTTAATATCAGAGACGTGCAAAACTTAGTGAAGCTTTCCTCTATTTATTTCTTCATCTGTTGTCATCTTTTTCACTATCCCTTTCCTAGGTAACACCTAGTAGTAGGCAATCATTGCCTGAGTGTTAGTTCTCTTTAAAAAAAAATGGAGAAATGATTACAATGAAAAGATGAAAAAAAAATGCCACGGTAGTCTAGTGAGTAGTGTGCTAGTTTATCATTTGAGGATTCTAGGTTCGATTCCTGGCAGAGACTCTGGTCTGTATCACTACAACACGTGAAAGTTTTTTCACAATGGGTATCACAATGGGACCATAATAAATTGGAACCGAGTGTGCTGGGACCTTGCTTTACCTTTACATCCATCAATCTGCCGACTCGACCTGACCTGAGTTCTCAAAAGCTTTTCTTTTCTTGAAGAAAGGTAACAATTTTTTATTTTTCCAAAAATAATTTTAGATGCTTATTTTATAAATCGCAAATCTGAGCATTAGGAATTAAGATTGCAAATCTATTAAAGATATAATAATGCAATATTTTTTTTAGAAAAGAAATCATTTTTATTTCATTCCTTGATAGATCTGGTTAAATCTTCAAGCAGCCTTTGTTTATTTCTGTACCACACACACATACATACACCATCCCGTTTATATGTTTGTTTGACATTTTTTGTTTGTTTTTATTTACATACACAATAGCGCTACGCGATTCCTTTTTGCTTTTTTCTCACCATGGCATCTCTCTAAGTTTTTACTATTCAGTAACTGTAATATTTAGAAAAAGGAATTAGGTCAGTCTGCTGCAGAGATGGTAAATTCAATACCATTGTTCTTTTTTTTAATACAACATCCTTCGTACTTGTCCCTAATTGAAACTTTAGAAATTGTTTTACTGCATCCTCAAACATTCTATATTTAGATGTGTTTTAAAGAGATGCATTTCCCGCTGCTGTGGAAATTTAAGTGTTTACAAAAAGTAAAAAGTGAGTTCGCAAATTAGAATTTGTACTTATAACTTCAGATGTTTCATGCATAGAAACTACCATACCAACCTAATTACGATGCAAAGCGTTTATTTTAATTTAAATTCTGTTGCCTCAGTGACAAATTTAACAATGTAAACTTCTTATTAAGTTGAGAACTCATCAACAGAGCAACAACGCAAAGTGTTGTCTGGCTATCAAAATTTCTTATGTCTGTATAAAATGTATGAAACTAACCGAAATAACGCGGCGTCAACGCTTTGCAATGTTGACAACGCGTAGAGAAGTGAAGTTGGCTGCAAAAACAATAAAATTTTTTAAAAGTAATGACAATTTATTTGTTTTCACGTCTATTTAGCGATTTATCTCTATTTCATATTTCTATTTAAAGTTTTCTATTAATCAAAGTGAGTAACTACTGTTTCTGGCGCAACATTAACGCTCTAATATATGTTACTGAATTCATCATAAAAGCTAAGCATACGTTGCGCTTTGCATCGAAATTTAGGTTGGAATGTACAGATTCTAATTTCTGGAAATTCTAATTAGTTAGAGTCTACTAATTCCCTTGCAGTTAAGAGGCGAGAAACTCACAGAAAGTCACAGACTTATGACCCACCCTGGCAGCTAAATGCGCAAAATGTTTCGTAGCATTATTGTATTTGTTCTGCTTTAATTTCTTTAGAAAGTGCGTTGGTTCTTAACTCGGCATCAACCATTTATGTATGTTGTTTTCTTTCTCAGCATATTTTTGGTGTTTTTATGCTTCAAAACAACTTGAAACGTGTCAAATGATTTCATAAGTTTTTTTCTCTATAGAATACTCGTTCAAAGCGGATGATGAGATGGAAAGAATTGGTTTTGTGGAAACAGTAAGGTCGTAGCAACACTTATTAACCCAGAAGAACTTTACATTGTGAAACTAATGGCCGCTTTCACAATATGAAAATAGCATATTTTAACAGGAAAAGTAATAAAATATCGTTTTGGTTAGCAGACACTATTTAACCGATTCGACTTTCACCAAAAATTTGGTTACTTAAGTAGAGGATACTTTGTATGCGGCAGCCGCTGCTGACTTTAGACGTGTTTTTATGAACTCGATAATTTTTGCTTGCAAAAAAATTGATCCAGAAAGCTAACACTGATACGCTTGAGTATAGTCGAAAGACATGGTGCGACACGTAGCAGAAATTCTGCATCGTATCCTCCTCTTACTTCTTGACGATAGCCAAACGGCAGTGCTCAGAAGAACAATTTAGATATTGACACTTAAGTATGTGCAAATATAACATCTTTGTATTTCTCATATTTTCAGAAAACATGTCGATTTCCAAAACTCGAAGAATGTGCTCATTTTCATTATGAACGCGTCCAATTGGGGCCCCTGTCTGTACGTTTGGTAGATGACAAGTCGGAGTTATTAAATAGCAGTATTGCCTCTCAGTCGATTGGTGGGGATATAGCGGGAACAGCAAATTCATCACAAGGTCCAACTTCTCTCAGGCCATTTTCACCTTCTTCTTGTTGGTTTATCATTAAAGTATTTCCCCACAGATCAGATCCTTTTCTGGTTAAACGATCTTTTGATAACATGCAGATGTTGGATGAAATGTTGCATCGTTGTGTTTATGATCGTAAAATAAGCGGCCTTAAGAATCTCAATGAAATGGAATTCAAAACAGAAGAGGACGTAGAATATGCGGTGGCGAAATATTTGGAAAGATTCTCAAAAATAGCGTCGGATTCACTAACCTGTGGTACAATATTAACCTGGTTGCAATTAGACAATAAAGGACGACGCTTGCCATTAGCAGATGATGACACGATGAGAACGATAAACACTCCAGCTGTGGGGGCCGCCTATGGCGTCAGACGTTATCAGGCACAGGCATCGGATGAAATTTCGATTGAAGTTGGAGATATGATTTCCGTTATTGACATGCCTTCACCTGCAGAATCGATTTGGTGGAGAGGCAAAAAATCTCATTTACAAAAGTCTCACTATGAAGTGGGTTTCTTTCCACAGTCTTGTGTAGCCACAATTGGCGACAAGATACCTCGTCATTTTCCCATGCCAGCTCCTTTGGTGGGTCAGGTTGATGTATCTCCCACTAAACCGGTTTTACGTAAACACGGCAAACTAATAGCATTTTTTCGCTCATTCATTCTATCGCGTCCCTCCCGACGAAGACTCAAACAAAGTGGCATTTATCGAGAACGTGTCTTCTCCTGTGATCTCTCGGAGCATTTGCTAAATAGTGGTCAAGAAATTCCCATGGTTTTAAAATGCTGTGCCGAATTCATAGAGGAGCATGGCATAGTTGATGGCATTTACCGTTTGTCCGGCATAACATCGAATATACAGAAATTAAGACGAGCCTTTGATGAGGAACGTATTCCAGATTTGGGTAATCCGGAAATGAAACAAGACATACACGCCGTCAGTTCGTTACTGAAAATGTATTTCCGTGAATTACCAAATCCTTTGTGCACTTATCAGTTGTATGATAATTTTGTTGAGGCTATACAGGCCAAAAGCGAGAGCAACGAAAGATTGAGGCTGATGAAGGAGACCGTGTTAAAACTGCCTCCGCCACATTACAGGTAAGACTACTTCAACTTTAATTAATTTATATTTTTAACGACAATAACTGCATTGTAGGACTTTGAAGTATTTATCGGAGCATTTAAACAAAATTTCTCAACACTCTGATTGCACGGGCATGACTGATAAAAATTTAGCCATAGTTTGGGCACCAAATTTGCTACGTTCTCCTGCCTTAGAATCTGGTGGCGTGGCCGCTTTAAGAGGTGTAGGGGTACAAGCTGTTGTGACCGAGTATTTAATAAGAAATTGCCACCATATATTTGATGTGCTGGACGAGTCCACTGTTCGTTTAAGTTGTATAGCCACCCAAGGTGCCACACCCGTTCCTCTGGGCGATAATCGGATGGACTCTTTGACAGATTGCGAAAGTTTGCTGGTAGAACAAAGAGAACATGATCAGAGTATAATGTGTGCTGAGAGACCTAAAAGTCTAAGTGGCAGTGGTCCTAAGCTTATAAGCCTTGAAGAAGCTCAAGAAAGACAGCTGCGTTACGATGGTTTCGATATGAAACACTCTATGCCTATTAATATGATATCGAGTGTCAATTCTGGACAAAATATTGGCTCTTATATTGAAGTAGGTGGAGGGCCCTCCAGTTTACCCGATAAATATCACACCGTATTGTCAGCACCGCGTAGTTGGCAGAAACGAAAAACTCACTCCTGGAAGTCATTATTTTCACGCAATCAACGACCCGTTAGCAGTGGAACAAACCATGATTTGAAGTCCACTATAGTAGTGGCCTCGCAAATAACAGATGACGATTCAACTTCGCCTCCACCGCGTCACAAAGAAGCTACGCAGGTAACATTTGCCGACAACGATTCTATTATTGGCCTAAATGGCAAGCCCTCTAAAAGTGCATTAATGAAGCGTGATGATAAACACAAATCGATTGAATTGTTTGAAACTTCACGATCTTATTGCGGTGAACCCAGTAAACCAATCGAGGTGTGTGTGCGTTCTAATTCTATAGACAGTTTGCGGACGGCGGGTCACTCCAGATCTGTTTCACATGATTCATACTTTGATTTATTGCAGTCACCGCAAAGAGGTCATATTACAACTTGTCCTTCGAGGTAAGTACCAAAAGGCTCATAAACTATTGAACTAACTATAAAAAATAAAACTGAATATTTAATTAATATTTAAAGTAATTTTATATCCATATGCATATAGAGATTCACATCTAAAGATCAAAAAATTATGTTACAGGGAACTATCTGAATTGGGTATAAATTTTGATCGTGAAGAGCCAGAAATGCGCATATTCTCAGAAAGTGAATCATTGGTAAGTTCGCCTAGAGTTGGTAAGGAAAATATACCACCCTCATCGTGCAATACTTCGCGACGTATTATGAGAGCAAGACCGGAGGAATTTTCAAGTCAAACAAATAGTGTAAATCCCAGTCCTAAAAAGCAACCACGTCTCAATTTACTATTGTCACCTGGCACCGCAGCTAGTCCAAGCAATTGGTCACAATCTTCAGCCAATGGAGAATGCAATGTTGAAAATGGTCATGAACATATTAGCGACGAAAGCTGTTGCAAACGTTACAAATTGGAAGATCAATTATCTGATATACAATTTATAGACTGTGGCACTCCAGAACATGCATTACCAACTACACCGACCTTATATACCAGCGTACAAGTACATGCTCCTCCTAAAGCTTCATTATCAAAAACTTCGTTGCATAATTCGTCAGAAGGAACGTCACAAAGACATCAGCTACAATCTCAGGAATCCTACTGCAAAAGTACGGCTTCAAATGCTCTTAACTCCCGTTACAGTTATCCATCAGTGCCGCTGGGTTCAAAACGTAAAGATCAGGATGCTTCTAATGCCATAAACTCAAGTGGTAATAAAGAGCGTTTTAGTTATCCGAGTACAAATTTAGGAAAGGACAGACGTTTTTCTTCCAAAGAGGCCATGAATAAAATGTTATTAGAACAAGCTGAATTAAGAGACCAGAAAAATGAGGAGGATCATCAGAAACAACATCTTAGCAAGCAAAGGCAGGTTTCTAAAATGAATAAAATATGTTTTTATTTATTTCTAATCCATTTATTATTTAATATTACTACAGGACTGTTTCCTTTAGTAACACCAGTACATCATCCAACAATTCTGTAAATAACTCCCCAAAGCCATCAAAACATTATCTCAGTACCAAGCCTTGTTACGATTTACTTAAAACTAAAAATCGTAATAGTTTTTGTACTACCTACGACTTAGTTATGCAAGACAAATTGATGCGCAGTTGTTCCGGTGATATAAGCAAAGAAAATCTACACAGGACAATACATAATGAAATGGAACAATCAAAATTATCGGTAACACCATCTTCGCCCGTGCAAAGTCCTCGTTATTCTCTGCTAATGGGCGACACTAGTTCGGAAAATAGTTCTGCTGTAACTACGCCGCAACATGATTTAGAACCGTTAATGGTTAACTCAGTCATGTCGGGTATTTCAGTTGCCTCATCGAATCAAATGCAACAAATGTTGTTGGGCGTCGAAACTTCAAGTTATTTGGGTACATCCCACGAGTCTTTGGGTTCAAATGTGAGTCACATTTAATTCTTAAAGTAATGACATTCTCATAATCACATTATTTTTGCTAGATTAATGATAAACGTGATATGCAGGCTTTAAAACGCGAACTTTCTTTGGACTTAAACAACGGGCTGGGTTCTAAACTCACCACAACGGAATGTTTAGCACAACGCAATCAAAATTTGATTTCACCCAACTCAAATTTCACAGACAATACCAGTCAATCGGTAACACCTAGTGAATTTGGCTATCAAAATTTGCAGCGTCAATTAAGCATGCATTCTTTAATAGAAACTGAAGAAAACTCACCAGCTTACGACGAATATGAGAATACTCCAAGTAATCTTAGTTCGCCTCTCAAACATTTAGCTAGTCCTATTAAATCTACCATAAGTATAACATTTAATTTAAAATCTCCTTCTACAGAGCAAGAAAATAACGAAATATATAGCAAACTTTCATTTATACGGCCCAAAGAAGACAATAAGTCGCGACAATTGCTGGAAACCTCATTTGATGAGAACACTGTGTATGAGCAAGTGAAATTCTTTAGAAATTCGGTCACTGAAGTCAATCAGCTGCTAAATGAAGACCGCAAATTTCTCAATACAGAACTGGAAAACTTAGCTGAGATTGAAGAGCTCAGCGAGAGTGAGAGAGAATCGGAGAAAGAGCAATTAACTCCTATTGAAAATTTAGATGATATACAAATGTCCGATGAAGAGAAATTATTATACGAAAATATTGAACTGCGTAAACCAAAAAGTGTATATGAAAATTTAATGGGAGAAAGTATGAAGCAAAATAAAGCAGCGTATCAGGATCCCGAAGTTGAATTAGACAGTTTAGATAGTATTAAAGATCAAGTGTCAGAAAGCAGAGAGATTAGCAGCAGTGCTAGGCGTTCACCCTCTAATTTTAGTGTCAAAGAATTGGCCAATAAATTTGAGTCTTCACCCATAGAACAAATGCCGGCATTTGATTTTAGCACACGTAATTCTATCAGAAAAATCACACCACCTCAACCAAATCTTAACACGCATCCTGAAAGGCATGGAAAAGTGCAACAGAATTCCTCACTCAAACAAAAACTCAATAAAAATCACCAAATTACTCGCTCTTTAGATGAAAATGCTTTTATAAGAGAATTTGGCAATAAAAATTTGCCAGAGTTGCAAATAAAAAGTTCACAACAACTACCTGAACTTACAGAGCATACCAACAGAAGAAAAAGTTTTGATTTTACACGGCCCAAGACATTGAATCCTCCTAAAAAATTACCAGGCATGCCTATAACAGAAGAGCATTTTCCTTCTAAAAGCACAGAAAAAACGTTACTGAGAATCGAATTGCCCAAAGAAAAGAATTTCAATAGTGTGCTCACCTCCAGCTCCGTGGAAAACGATTATGACAACAGTGATTTGAAAATAACACCAACAACTGAGAATAGAATATCCCTCATTCAAAATAATGTCCAAGCCGATAATCATCATGACATAAACAATTCAAATGCCAATAATACCACCCACAATCCTCCTCTAAAAGTTTTGTCGGGAGTAAAACTTGATCGTGAAAGAATCGATCGCATTAAAGAAGAACGTCGCCAACAATTAACGCAAAAATATCACAGCGACAGTTTCAAATCGAAATCAAAATGTGATTTAAATTCCTCAAAACATGAAGATGAAAAATTTCTAACCGATAATACTTCGCTGCGAGTTAAGTCAAAATCTCGAGCCGATATGCGTACTTTGCAAAAAGATATGGATAATCTCAAAGAATTTGGTAGAAATCCACCGTCCTCAGCGGTATCTGAAACCACCCTGAACACTCAGCATCGTATGAGGAGTATTTCCGATGAAAAAAATCAAAATAATTATGTTGAAACAAATGCCAATAATATGACAATGACAGAAACTAAAGATTTTATTAAACGTTCTCCAAATTCTCAGCATGCCTTGAATAAGGTTATCACACCCCATAGTCCAGAAGAATTTTCGGCTCGTGCTACAGTACAAAAATTTGAACGCAAAAGTATGGATTTTGCTAATGGCGTTGGTGGTGGCGGTAATACCAGGGAACGTAATAGACAACAGGATTTGGTATCGACGACAGGAAGGTCGTTGGGAATGACGACAACAACAATGACTTCTAGGAATAGTTTAGCATCAAAGTGAGTAATAATTTTATTTGTTTATTTTTTTCTAATATGTTAATTAAGCTTTAAGTATAAATAAGCTATGTGATATTAGAGAGGTTTAGTTTTGTGTGGAACTTGACGTTGACAACTAGAATAACAGTCAATCTGAATTCAGTTACCGAAATAATTTGATATGCACTAAAATGTTCTTGCTCCCAGTTCACACTATGAATTTTTTATTTCTCAGTTATAATTGACAGAGAAGAGGAACATGTAATCTTCTCACTTGGTTTCTCTACCCGCTCACGTATAAACTCAGAATTTCTAAAATGTGAACTGGGAGTTCTGGAAGTTTTTATAGAAAGTTTAATAAAAATAATTTTTTTTAATATAAAAAATAAGAAAGTGTTCTAAATTAAACCAATTGTTGTTTTTTCTGTATTCTAATTATATTCTAATAAAAAAGTAATTTTCACATTATTATAATAAATTAACTATGAACTTAAGCACGACTAAATATTCATTCGTTCATAAATTTCTTATATAAAAAAAAATCAAAAAATATATTTCAAGCTAAACGTTGGATATGCTTCGCATAATACATAAACTTCAATCGCATTTTGACAAGCTGGATTTTTTTTCGTGATTGATTATTTTGCTATAAAAGAGCGATAAGAAGTTTCTGCTTTTAATATTTTTTTAGCAAATAGTGTTATAATATCTATTAATATATATTTTTGCATACCTTTTTCCAGTCGTGAAAAAATTTCGCCTCAATTTTCTATACGTGATGTCACAGCCATGTTTGAATCTCGTTCACAAAATCAACAATAATTATTAAATTAATTTTAAATAATGTTTATAAATAATATACATACATATATATTTATATGTAGATATAGATACATATAGATATATAAATATATGTATATATATAGATATCCATACATAAAACCCTACACAACAGATATCACAATATATAAATTTTGAAATTTAATATTTCAGATTGTATTAAGAATCCGTAAATAATTACAAACTGCTTACACCCCTTGAACAGAAAACAATAAAGAAAAGGTTAATGAATTAAAATTTTGTTAGAAAAAATAATAAAAAAAAAGAAGAACTACTTAATTAATACAATAATTAATACAATTGTAATGATACAAATTCGTTTGTGTTAAAAAGCAAAATAAAAATAAATAGAAAAAGATATAATTTCATAGTATTAAATAAAACATCACTTGAAATATTATATTAAAGCTTAATTATACGTTGAAAACTTTAAATATGTAGAAAATGTTTTTGAAAATATTAGCCCAATTTACGTTTCGTAGTAAATTATTATTGCAGAACATCTAGATCTTGTTGCTTTAATAAGTCGATGAATTTTGTTGCTATTTTACTAAAGCTACAAGATCTAAAAGGTCTACAACGAACCGAGAATTCTGCTTTTATTTTCTAAACATGCCCTAAAAGAATATGACTGTTTTTCTTCTTAAAAATTAAAAATTTTGTTTATTCAGCATTACATTAATATTAATACTCATTTAAATGAAATTTAAAAAAAAGGAGAACAATATTATGATTTGTATATTTTTTTTTACTGAATGTAAGTTTTACTTAAGAAAAATAAATACAAATTTAGTATAAAAAAATGTAATTTAAGCCTTAACTAAAACTTCCAAAAATTGGATTGAAATATTTAATTGTAGAAGTTGCAATATACTATTTTAGATTTTATTTTTTTCGTTAAATGTTTTTAGTTTAGGTTTTACTTAAAAAAATTTTTTTTTTATATATTGAAAAAAAATATATTGAAAACAATTTTTAAATGGTTTACAGGAGATATTTTGGTTTGAAAATGGTGCAAAGGGCAGTTTACAGATTTTTTAATAATACATAACTAAATTAGGTGGAGTGTGTGTACTTGCTTTTGTGGATTAATAAATTTTATTTCATTTTGAAATCGTGAACGAAAGAAATGCAAATTTAGTTTTAAATTTTTTCATTCCACAAGAAATAAATTTTAATTTTTTTTTTCATTTGTAAAAGCAGTGCTCGTATTTCAAATTTGACGGAAGAAATAAATGAAATTGTGCTAGCGAGCCCAATTTTTTCCTTACACTGGTTAAATATACAAGAAGAAATTTTGTTTTACTTTCCATTGGATAATTACAATTTTTGTTTTTACTTTGTTTTAAGCGCACATAAAGAATTGTACTAAAAGTGGTGGACATTTCATACAATACATTCATGTGTGATGAAAAAAGTTTAAAGTCTATTATATCGACCCCTGTGCGCGAAATTATCGTATGTTACAAAAACTAAATTTTACAGGCGAGCGTTTTTATTCCTCTTTTTTTATTTGTCTGCCAGCGGTAACTGTCACATACGATAAAATGTACATAGTATTATCTCCATAACTATAACAATTATCGCTATAATACTTTATCAGCAGATGAATTAATGGATTTAGAACCAATTTGCATAAAAAAGTGGATTTCGAAAAAAATGTAACATACGGTAATTTCGCGCACAGGGGTCGATATATTGCTGTCGACCAGAAAAAATGCAAACTTCTTTCGTGTTTATTTTATGAATGAAATGCAAAGTCAAAAATCTGAGAGCAAAATTATTTTTTTTGTCATAATCAAGGAATCAATTTCTTTTAAAGAATTGTTTTTACGTATGTTATTACGATTCCATTAGTTCCAATGGAATTATTAAAGAATCTTTAGCACTTCCTGTGTTCTGAATATTAAAAAAAAAAAAACATGATTTTTTGAACAAATAACATTTTTATATTTTGTTTTACTTTTAGGTCTATTCGTTTTTAAATAGTTGTTTAATTCGTGTATGTATGTACCTATGTTAGTTACAGAATAAATTGTTTATTACTTTTAATGATTGAGGATACCAGTTTTTATTATATTTAATTGTTCAGTTTGTCTTTTGATTTATTTCTGCTTTTAGAATTGTTTTTAAGGATATACGTGTTAATTTAACTTTAATGTTTTTTATGAAATAATTAAATAGTTTGTAAACAATTTTGAATTAATCTAAATATATTAAAAAGATAAATAAAACAAATACATAAAAACGAAAATTTTATTTAACAAAATCTCTTATGTAAAATGTAAGAGATCTCTTCATTCTATTTCCAGCTGAAATTTATTTCTTTTACAGGTTATTTACTGCTTAATAAAATTGCTTAGAATAATAAATATAAAAAAGAAGAATACAATCAAACACTCTATTAACTATTAAAACGATTTAAAAAAAGATTTATAACATACAAACTACAGTTGTGGCATTATTTTAACAAATGCATAGAATTAACCTAAAATTAACAAAAATGAATTTTGAATTTTTTACTAATTAATAGAAAATTTACAATAAATATCTAAAACTTTACCATTTTTATATAAAAACAGTGGAGTATACATACATAAATGCAAAAACACAAACAAAAATTAATTAATTTTTGAAATATTGCAATACAGCAACAGAAATACTTAAATGATTTTTCACAAGGAATTGTAAATTAAGTTGTAGAATTTTTTTTTCAAAATAAATGCCTCATAAAAATATTTTTTATTTATAAAATCAATTTGTATTGGAAATAGTGGATTCACACACCATTTATAAACAGAAAATAATTTTCCCGAATATGAACTTATCTAAATATTTACTGCCGAATTTATAAAATTTTTTTTTATTTATTAAAGGTTTAATAGACAAATTTCCATACAAAATTCATTCACTATACCTTCTATAAATTCCAAAAAATTTTATGAATACGGCTGCTAAAAAATAAATTTCCATATAAAATTCAAAATATAAATTTTAAATAAAAATTTATTTATACGGCAATTACCTCTTCAATGAAATAAAAACAAACTGTTATAATTTGAAACAGAGAATTAATTGCAGTTGGAAAAATAAAATTGTGAAGTTCTTTGACGAGTTTTTCTGCACCTAAAGAAAAACATATAAAATTATTATTTTCTATCTTGGACCAGCACTCAGGGGATGACCCCTACACATGTGATGCATTGTGCTCAAACTATTTCAATTATTTTCAACGTAATATTTTTCACTAAATATAGGCCGTAAAATAAAAACTACAGATGCTTTTCAGGGAAGTACGAAACACTGAGGCAAAGGAAGGATTTTAGTAATTAATTTTAATTAATTTAATTCGAAAACAAATTGTAATTTTTATAATATACTTTTACAATTCAAATATAGTCTGGAAATCTGAAACTCTATTATATTGACTAGACGATTTATTAATTTTTGTACTTCACTGTTTTAACACTTGGAAACAAAAGAAAATAACTATAACTAACTATTTAACCCATGGGAACCAAAGTATGTAGCTAAAATAATTACCACAAATTATATATAAATTTACTAATATAACGAATAATAAATGTTTGCAAATAATCATTTAATTAAATAAAACTCTGCAACAAATAATTTACATTTCAATAATTTCCCATTTAAAATCTATAAACTTGAAAAAACTACAGGACTGCAGGATGTTGCCAAATTTTGTTTAGCGAAAAATAATACAGTGAGGAAACTATAAAAAAAACCTAAAAATTCAATTAACATTTTTTGCAATTTCTTCACAAAACTGCATAAAAATTTACTAATAAATAATTATAATAGAACAAAGCTTTAAATAAATTTTATAATATTAATATACATACAGATATACAGAAAACATTAAAATATATAAAAACTAATAAAATATCCTGTTTAACCAGACAAACTAATAAATATGTTTTATACAAACGAAAAAAGAGTCGAACGCATATTGAAAAAATTAAAAAATATCTTCACGCATTTGAAAGAAAATGCAAATCGTTTTTTTATTATTAAAAAACACATAAACAACATAAAATAATTTGTTCATATTAAAATATAATCGTAAACAATTAAAAAATGTGTTTTATTTCTAAAAATTAAAAGGGTTTAAATAACAAAAGGAAACTCTTTCAAGTTGTTGTAAAAACTTTTATATCTAAAATCCATTTTGTTTATTATGAACACCAATTTTAGTGAGAAATCCCACTCTACTAACGTGCAAAATTTCATTTCCCTACCTCGAAAAATTTCGGAGTTGTCGACCTATTTTGAAAGGGTATTTTATTCGAAAGTTCACGTCCATATCTCGGGAATCGGTCATTGGATTTGAATGAATTTTTTTCACATGAAAGATTTTGAATTCTACTTTTATACGCATCGAACTTTGCAAGTAAAAAGCAACCAAAAACGTTCGTTACAAGAGACTTTTTATATAACGCCCACTTTGGCCAAATAAAAAGTGGGAGTGGCAAAATGTTAATTTCAACTTATTCTCGATGATGTGGTCCATATCTGAAAAATAAAACCCGTTTTTTTTTGCGAAACACCAGGTCAACAGAAGCTGGTAGCAAGTAAATTTCGTAAAAAAGTTTTCTTGGTTATAACTCGGTAACGGTAAGACCTATTTCAATGAAACTTTCGCCATATGATAGATTGAAGGTCAGGCAACACGATGGGCCCCCCATGTTAGTTAGAAAATTCTTTCTTTAATACTTACCGTCATATCTCTTCACATAATTGACGTGCAAAATTTAAAAAAAGTGTAGAAGAAGCGCAAAATCCTCCTCTTCTAACGTGCCAAATTTCATTTTCCTATCTGGAAAGATTTCGGAGTTGTTGACTTATTTTTAAAAGTTTTTTTCTTCGAAAGTCCACGTTCATATCTCGGGAACCGTTCCACGGATTTCAATAATTTTTTTTTCATACGAAAGCTCTTGAAATCTACTTTTATACAAATCGGTTTCTGCATGAAAAAAGCCAACAGAAACATTAGCAAAACAGCAATTTTATAGAACAACCACTTTTTTATATGGAAATTTTTTGAAAATTTCTTTTTTTGGAATTTTAATGGTGATTTTCGGATTGCCCAGGTCGAATTATGGTTAAGTAGGTGTTTCCAGCCAAATTCGCCCACAAATTACCGAGAAAAACGCAAAAAACATGAAAATTACAAAATTCTGTACAATTGAACGTTATGCTCGTTGCCCAGGGAAGTATGCAACGCAAATGAGGTTTAAATAATTAGTGCTTTCTTGGAAACGGTATAACTCGGTAACGGTAAGACCTATTTCAATGAAACTTTCGCCATATGATAGATTGAAGGTCAGGCAACACGATGGGCTATCTTTGGCCCGCCTGGCGGCCCCCCATGTTAGTTAGAAAATTCTTTCTTTAATACTTACCGTCATATCTCTTCACATAATTGACGTGCAAAATTTAAAAAAAGTGTAGAAGAAGCGCAAAATCCTCCTCTTCTAACGTGCCAAATTTCATTTTCCTATCTGGAAAGATTTCGGAGTTGTTGACTTATTTTTAAAAGTTTTTTTCTTCGAAAGTCCACGTTCATATCTCGGGAACCGTTCCACGGATTTCGATAATTTTTTTTTCATACGAAAGCTCTTAAAATCTACTTTTATACAAATTGGTTTTTGCATGAAAAAAGCCAACAGAAACATTAGCAAAACAGCAATTTTATAGAACGACCACTTTTTTATATGGAAATTTTTTGAAAATTTCTGTTTTTGGAATTTTAATGGTGATTTTCGGATTGCCCAGGTCGAATTATGGTTAAGTAGGTGTTTCCAGCCAAATTCGCCCACAAATTACCGAGAAAAACGCAAAAAACATGAAAATTACAAAATTCTGTAAATTCTGAGTTTGTGTCTCAAGTCTTTTTTGCAACATGCAAGCGATATGTCATAAGCCAAGTGAGAAAGACTTAAGACACATGCGTCTATTTTTACAATTGAACGTTTTGCTCGTTGCCCATGGAAGTATGGTACGGAAAACGGCATAACTCGGTAACGGTAAGACCTATTTCAATGAAACTTTCGCCATATGATAGATTGAAGGTCAGGCAACACGATGGGCTATCTTTGGCCCGCCTGGCGGCCCCCCATGTTAGTTAGAAAATTCTTTCTTTAATACTTACCGTCATATCTCTTCACATAATTGACGTGCAAAATTTAAAAAAAGTGTAGAAGAAGCGCAAAATCCTCCTCTTCTAACGTGCCAAATTTCATTTTCCTATCTGGAAAGATTTCGGAGTTGTTGACTTATTTTTAAAAGTTTTTTTCTTCGAAAGTCCACGTTCATATCTCGGGAACCGTTCCACGGATTTCAATAATTTTTTTTTCATACGAAAGCTCTTGAAATCTACTTTTATACAAATCGGTTTCTGCATGAAAAAAGCCAACAGAAACATTAGCAAAACAGCAATTTTATAGAACGACCACTTTTTTATATGGAAATTTTTTGAAAATTTCTTTTTTTGGAATTTTAATGGTGATTTTCGGATTGCCCAGGTCGAATTATGGTTAAGTAGGTGTTTCCAGCCAAATTCGCCCACAAATTACCGAGAAAAACGCAAAAAACATGAAAATTACAAAATTCTGTAAATTCTGAGTTTGTGTCTCAAGTCTTTTTTGCAACATGCAAGCGATATGTCATAAGCCAAGTGAGAAAGACTTAAGACACATGCGTCTATTTTTACAATTGAACGTTTTGCTCGTTGCCCATGGAAGTATGGTACGGAAAACGGCATAACTCGGTAACGGTAAGACCTATTTCAATGAAACTTTCGCCATATGATAGATTGAAGGTCAGGCAACACGATGGGCTATCTTTGGCCCGCCTGGCGGCCCCCCATGTTAGTTAGAAAATTCTTTCTTTAATACTTACCGTCATATCTCTTCACATAATTGACGTGCAAAATTTAAAAAAAGTGTAGAAGAAGCGCAAAATCCTCCTCTTCTAACGTGCCAAATTTCATTTTCCTATCTGGAAAGATTTCGGAGTTGTTGACTTATTTTTAAAAGTTTTTTTCTTCGAAAGTCCACGTTCATATCTCGGGAACCGTTCCACGGATTTCAATAATTTTTTTTTCATACGAAAGCTCTTGAAATCTACTTTTATACAAATCGGTTTCTGCATGAAAAAAGCCAACAGAAACATTAGCAAAACAGCAATTTTATAGAACAACCACTTTTTTATATGGAAATTTTTTGAAAATTTCTTTTTTTGGAATTTTAATGGTGATTTTCGGATTGCCCAGGTCGAATTATGGTTAAGTAGGTGTTTCCAGCCAAATTCGCCCACAAATTACCGAGAAAAACGCAAAAAACATGAAAATTACAAAATTCTGTACAATTGAACGTTATGCTCGTTGCCCAGGGAAGTATGCAACGCAAATGAGGTTTAAATAATTAGTGCTTTCTTGGAAACGGTATAACTCGGTAACGGTAAGACCTATTTCAATGAAACTTTCGCCATATGATAGATTGAAGGTCAGGCAACACGATGGGCTATCTTTGGCCCGCCTGGCGGCCACCCATGTTAGTTAGAAAATTCTTTCTTTAATACTTACCGTCATATCTCTTCACATAATTGACGTGCAAAATTTAAAAAAAGTGTAGAAGAAGCGCAAAATCCTCCTCTTCTAACGTGCCAAATTTCATTTTCCTATCTGGAAAGATTTCGGAGTTGTTGACTTATTTTTAAAAGTTTTTTTCTTCGAAAGTCCACGTTCATATCTCGGGAACCGTTCCACGGATTTCGATAACTTATTTTTCATGTGAAAGCTCTTGAAATCTACTTTTATACAAACCGGTTTCTGCATGAAAAAAGCCAACAGAAACATTAGCAAAACAGCAATTTTATACAACGACCACTTTTTTATATGGAAATTTTTTGAAAATTTCTTTTTTTGGAATTTTAATGGTGATTTTCGGATTGCCCAGGTCGAATTATGGTTAAGTAGGTGTTTCCAGCCAAATTCGCCCACAAATTACCGAGAAAAACGCAAAAAACATGAAAATTACAAAATTCTGTAAATTCTGAGTTTGTGTCTCAAGTCTTTTTTGCAACATGCAAGCGATATGTCATAAGCCAAGTGAGAAAGACTTAAGACACATGCGTCTATTTTTACAATTGAACGTTTTGCTCGTTGCCCATGGAAGTATGGTACGGAAAACGGTATAACTCGGTAACGGTAAGACCTATTTCAATGAAACTTTCGCCATATGATAGATTGAAGGTCAGGCAACACGATGGGCTATCTTTGGCCCGCCTGGCGGCCCCCCATGTTAGTTAGAAAATTCTTTCTTTAATACTTACCGTCATATCTCTTCACATAATTGACGTGCAAAATTTAAAAAAAGTGTAGAAGAAGCGCAAAATCCTCCTCTTCTAACGTGCCAAATTTCATTTTCCTATCTGGAAAGATTTCGGAGTTGTTGACTTATTTTTAAAAGTTTTTTTCTTCGAAAGTCCACGTTCATATCTCGGGAACCGTTCCACGGATTTCAATAATTTTTTTTTCATACGAAAGCTCTTGAAATCTACTTTTATACAAATCGGTTTCTGCATGAAAAAAGCCAACAGAAACATTAGCAAAACAGCAATTTTATAGAACAACCACTTTTTTATATGGAAATTTTTTGAAAATTTCTTTTTTTGGAATTTTAATGGTGATTTTCGGATTGCCCAGGTCGAATTATGGCTAAGTAGGTGTTTCCAGCCAAATACGCCCACAAATTACCGAGAAAAACGCAAAAAACATGAAAATTACAAAATTCTGTACAATTGAACGTTTTGCTCGTTGCCCAGGGAAGTATGCAACGCAAATGAGGTTTAAATAATTAGTGCTTTCTTGGAAACGGTATAACTCGGTAACGGTAAGACCTATTTCAATGAAACTTTCGCCATATGATAGATTGAAGGTCAGGCAACACGATGGGCTATCTTTGGCCCGCCTGGCGGCCCCCCATGTTAGTTGGAAAATTCTTTCTTTAATACTTACCGTCATATCTCTTCACATAATTGACGTGCAAAATTTAAAAAAAGTGTAGAAGAAGCGCAAAATCCTCCTCTTCTAACGTGCCAAATTTCATTTTCCTATCTGGAAAGATTTCGGAGTTGTTGACTTATTTTTAAAAGTTTTTTTCTTCGAAAGTCCACGTTCATATCTCGGGAACCGTTCCACGGATTTTGATAACTTATTTTTCATGTGAAAGCTCTTGAAATCTACTTTTATACAAACCGGTTTCTGCATGAAAAAAGCCAACAGAAACATTAGCAAAACAGCAATTTTATAGAACGACCACTTTTTTATATGGAAATTTTTTGAAAATTTCTGTTTTTGGAATTTTAATGGTGATTTTCGGATTGCCCAGGTCGAATTATGGTTAAGTAGGTGTTTCCAGCCAAATTCGCCCACAAATTACCGAGAAAAACGCAAAAAACATGAAAATTACAAAATTCTGTACAATTGAACGTTTTGCTCGTTGCCCAGGGAAGTATGCAACGCAAATGAGGTTTAAATAATTAGTGCTTTCTTGGAAACGGTATAACTCGGTAACGGTAAGACCTATTTCAATGAAACTTTCGCCATATGATAGATTGAAGGTCAGGCAACACGATGGGCTATCTTTGGCCCGCCTGGCGGCCCCCCATGTTAGTTAGAAAATTCTTTCTTTAATACTTACCGTCATATCTCTTCACATAATTGACGTGCAAAATTTAAAAAAAGTGTAGAAGAAGCGCAAAATCCTCCTCTTCTAACGTGCCAAATTTCATTTTCCTATCTGGAAAGATTTCGGAGTTGTTGACTTATTTTTAAAAGTTTTTTTCTTCGAAAGTCCACGTTCATATCTCGGGAACCGTTCCACGGATTTCAATAATTTTTTTTTCATACGAAAGCTCTTGAAATCTACTTTTATACAAATCGGTTTCTGCATGAAAAAAGCCAACAGAAACATTAGCAAAACAGCAATTTTATAGAACAACCACTTTTTTATATGGAAATTTTTTGAAAATTTCTTTTTTTGGAATTTTAATGGTGATTTTCGGATTGCCCAGGTCGAATTATGGTTAAGTAGGTGTTTCCAGCCAAATTCGCCCACAAATTACCGAGAAAAACGCAAAAAACATGAAAATTACAAAATTCTGTACAATTGAACGTTTTGCTCGTTGCCCAGGGAAGTATGCAACGCAAATGAGGTTTAAATAATTAGTGCTTTCTTGGAAACGGTATAACTCGGTAACGGTAAGACCTATTTCAATGAAACTTTCGCCATATGATAGATTGAAGGTCAGGCAACACGATGGGCTATCTTTGGCCCGCCTGGCGGCCCCCCATGTTAGTTGGAAAATTCTTTCTTTAATACTTACCGTCATATCTCTTCACATAATTGACGTGCAAAATTTAAAAAAAGTGTAGAAGAAGCGCAAAATCCTCCTCTTCTAACGTGCCAAATTTCATTTTCCTATCTGGAAAGATTTCGGAGTTGTTGACTTATTTTTAAAAGTTTTTTTCTTCGAAAGTCCACGTTCATATCTCGGGAACCGTTCCACGGATTTCGATAACTTATTTTTCATGTGAAAGCTCTTGAAATCTACTTTTATACAAACCGGTTTCTGCATGAAAAAAGCCAACAGAAACATTAGCAAAACAGCAATTTTATACAACGACCACTTTTTTATATGGAAATTTTTTGAAAATTTCTTTTTTTGGAATTTTAATGGTGATTTTCGGATTGCCCAGGTCGAATTATGGTTAAGTAGGTGTTTCCAGCCAAATTCGCCCACAAATTACCGAGAAAAACGCAAAAAACATGAAAATTACAAAATTCTGTAAATTCTGAGTTTGTGTCTCAAGTCTTTTTTGCAACATGCAAGCGATATGTCATAAGCCAAGTGAGAAAGACTTAAGACACATGCGTCTATTTTTACAATTGAACGTTTTGCTCGTTGCCCATGGAAGTATGGTACGGAAAACGGTATAACTCGGTAACGGTAAGACCTATTTCAATGAAACTTTCGCCATATGATAGATTGAAGGTCAGGCAACACGATGGGCTATCTTTGGCCCGCCTGGCGGCCCCCCATGTTAGTTAGAAAATTCTTTCTTTAATACTTACCGTCATATCTCTTCACATAATTGACGTGCAAAATTTAAAAAAAGTGTAGAAGAAGCGCAAAATCCTCCTCTTCTAACGTGCCAAATTTCATTTTCCTATCTGGAAAGATTTCGGAGTTGTTGACTTATTTTTAAAAGTTTTTTTCTTCGAAAGTCCACGTTCATATCTCGGGAACCGTTCCACGGATTTCAATAATTTTTTTTTCATACGAAAGCTCTTGAAATCTACTTTTATACAAATCGGTTTCTGCATGAAAAAAGCCAACAGAAACATTAGCAAAACAGCAATTTTATAGAACAACCACATTTTTATATGGAAATTTTTTGAAAATTTCTTTTTTTGGAATTTTAATGGTGATTTTCGGATTGCCCAGGTCGAATTATGGTTAAGTAGGTGTTTCCAGCCAAATTCGCCCGCAAATTACCGAGAAAAACGCAAAAAACATGAAAAGTACAAAATTCTGTACAATTGAACGTTTTGCTCGTTGCCCAGGGAAGTATGCAACGCAAATGAGGTTTAAATAATTAGTGCTTTCTTGGAAACGGTATAACTCGGTAACGGTAAGACCTATTGCAATGAAACTTTCGCCATATGATAGATTGAAGGTCAGGCAACACGATGGGCTATCTTTGGCCCGCCTGGCGGCCCCCCATGTTAGTTAGAAAATTCTTTCTTTAATACTTACCGTCATATCTCTTCACATAATTGACGTGCAAAATTTAAAAAAAGTGTAGAAGAAGCGCAAAATCCTCCTCTTCTAACGTGCCAAATTTCATTTTCCTATCTGGAAAGATTTCGGAGTTGTTGACTTATTTTTAAAAGTTTTTTTCTTCGAAAGTCCACGTTCATATCTCGGGAACCGTTCCACGGATTTCAATAATTTTTTTTTCATACGAAAGCTCTTGAAATCTACTTTTATACAAATCGGTTTCTGCATGAAAAAAGCCAACAGAAACATTAGCAAAACAGCAATTTTATAGAACAACCACATTTTTATATGGAAATTTTTTGAAAATTTCTTTTTTTTTGAATTTTAATGGTGATTTTCGGATTGGCCAGGTCGAATTATGGGAACCGATCAATGGATTTGAATGAATATTTTTCACATGAAAGATCTTGAATTCTACTTTTATACGCATCGAACTTTGCAAGTAAAAAGCAACCAAAAACGTTCGTAACAAGAGACTTTTTATATAATGCCCACTTTGGCCAAATAAAAAGTGGGAGTGGCAAAATGTTAATTTCAACTTATGCTCGATGATGTGGTCGATATACCTGCCAAGTTTCATGCAGTTATCTTAAAAAATATACGAGTTACTAAGCAAAATGCAAAAGCATTCTTTGACTGAAAAATTCTTAAATCTGAAAAATAAAAACGGTATTTTTTTTTCTCAATTTTTATGGTTACAGTAACATTTACATTTTTACAATAATTTAATTTTAATTTTAAGAGATCAATTCTTAATCAAATTTTTCTACTTAATCATTTACAGCAATGTTTTTAATAAGTATGTTTTTATTTTATCATTTATACATTTATCTTAATACTTTTTTTTAACCTTTTTTATTATTTTAACAATCTATTTTTTTAAGCTTTAAGGTGTTTTTTTTTTTTTTTTTTTTTTTTTTTTTTTTTTTTTCCTTTCTCGGTTAATCCTGAAGATGTTAACCGAAGGTTAACGAAATATCGAGAATAAATAAAAAGAGAAAGGAAAAAAAAAAAAAAACCTTAAAGCTTAAAAAAATAGATTGTTAAAAAAATTTATACATTTATTTAGGGAAAAAGGGATATCAAAAACCCTATAAGTAGAGAAGTAATGTCAGAGGGTAAAAACAAGGGATATACGTTATCAAACTAATGCATTGATGTGTAGATAGCTAGAGTATCTACAACGATTTTTAAAGTTTTGAGACCATATATTAAGTTTATCTTTAACTAATTTTATGTTAGACATAGAGTGCAAAGTTTGTGTGGAAAAATGTATTGGCAAATTATATATCATTTTGACATATTTGTAGTTTTTTTTTAAGATGACACTCAGAGGTGACATACCAAGCAGGCGCCGCGTAAAACATTATAGAATGGAATATATATTTTAAGATAAGAAGTTTGTTGTGTGTATTTAGTTCAGACTTTTTGTTTATTAACGGGTACATTATTTTAATTGTTGTATTAATTTTGTGTACAATATATTTAATATGTTCATTAAATAATAGTTTTTTATCCAGCATTATACCAAGATATTTAACCTTGTCATCCCATGGAACAGAGTCGGTACCAACAATAATGTTGGTTTGTGGTAGAAATAAACTTTTTCTTCTTCTGGTAAAGAAGATAGACTGAGTTTTTGAGGGGTTTATCTTTATTTTCCATTTCTTAAAATAGTCGGTAACTATTTTAGTTGATTCCTCCAAAGTGTGTACGATATCTTCCGGTAATATTTCTGAACTAAGTATAGCTGTGTCATCTGCAAAAATAGATGAATTACATCCATGTAAAGCTGGAATTTCATGCGTAAAAAGATTGTATAAAATTGGAGATAGACATGATCCTTGTGGACATCCAGCAGGAATATCATAGTTTTGTGAACAAATATTTCCAGTATGAACTTTAAATGTTCTGTTTGATAAAAAACTTTTTTTTATTTTGACAAGCGCAGGATCCAGTCCAATTGTATATAGTTTATGAATTAGGGTATCATGCCAAACAGAATCAAAGGCCGCTTTTATATCCATTAAGACCATTCCTGTCGACTTACCTTCATTGAAGGAGTTCTTGACAATATTTCTTATTCTAACAAGAGGCTGAAAACCGTATTTTTTGTGAAACACCAGGTCAACAGCAAGTAAATTTCGTGAAAAAGTTTTCTTGGAAACGTTATAACTCGGTAAGCGTAGGACCGTAGGACACCAGGTCAACAGAAGTTAGTAGTAGGTGGATTTAGTTAACACATCTTCTTTAAAATGCTATAACTAGTCTAGCGCTACAGCTGTTGCAATTATTCTTTCACCATATGAAAGACTGCGCATTCGGATAGTCAAAGTCTGGTAGCAAGTCACTTCGCATTTTAAATAATTCTAGGATTTTAGCACTATACAACTTGGTATAAAATTTTATCTAAACTAATACTTAATTTTTCTTAAAAAATTTATTTTTTTAAATTGTACAGACGAGCTCTTTTTATTAATAGTTTGTCGATACTTTAGCGCTAACCATAACATCTACATATATGATGATGTACATTTGTGTATGGCCAGGAACAAAAGAATGCAAAAACAAAAAAGGTGACAAAATAGATTTTTTTTTTTAAAGAACTTAAAAATATAGCAGATATATTGCATAAAGATGTGTGTATTCCAACAAAAATAAGTTCTTATTTCACACAATAAATATTTCATTCACTCTTAGTAGAATTTTTACATGTTTTTGGTAAATTAATTAAATGTATATAAATAAATTCTTAAAAATACTTATTTGTTTTTTGTTGCTGAGCTGGTTTTTTTTTGGAAATGAAAAGTAATAATAAATATAAAAAAAAATGATTTTTTAACTGTAATTCAGACAATTCAGTAATCCGGAATCAAAGAATGAAACTATGGATATCTGTCCGGATTAACGACATTACACTGTACTTTTCAGTAGAATTTTTTAATTTAAATTTCTATTAAAACCAAGATCCAAATTACATTCTTATAAATTTTAATACACTTTTGTTTCAATTACGTATCGAACCAAATGCCGTAATTTGGGTTCTAAACTTTCAGTTGACAGCATGAATGCTCTTCGGTGACTTAATTCTTCTTAAAATTTCTTATTTTATTAAAATTTAAAAAAAACTAGAAATCATTAAATAAGTAAATAACAATAGTTAAAATAATTCTTCTGATTAGTTCGCTTTTGTCAAACTATGACCAGTTTATTGCTCTTAATTTGCAAGTAACACCCCACAATTACAAACATTTCAAACATAATTACAGACCAGACCAAATCGACAAGGCAAAAAAATCTGCCACTTAGAACAAATGCCAACAAACAATCTCTTAATGTTCAAATGAAATAGAGACGCGTGTTGTATATTAAATTACACCAAAATTACAGGCATACGACAAGTTTGTGTCAAACATTTTACAAAGCCCTTAAATCTGGACAAATTAAGAAGGTAAATAGAATTACAGCTACCGAAAATATAGCACAAGGAAGTGACGAGATTTGTAATGGGATTTGAAAATGTTAATAAAAAGCAACAAATAAACATTTAATATTTTTGAACAAATTTTATCTGAAATCTATGAAATCGCATAAAGGCAGTCTCATTCATTGAGACAATCAGTTAGTCGGTCGTCAGTCGCTAAAGGGGTAGTTTTATTTGTTTCCCTTGAAACTTGCGCTGCCATAATATAATTATTGAACTTGCAGCAAACGAAACAATAAACACAAAACTATAGAAAAATTAATGTAACATAAATTTCATTAAACACTACTTGATAAAATAATTAAAGTTCACTTATACGTTTTAGCCGGCTTTTTGTTACTCTTTTGAAATATTCGATACACCCTCACGTTCGCTTCTTTAATTTTGAAGTGCTTTTGATACAACAGCGACAAGAAAATAGTAGCAACACATTAATAACGATCACGAAACAGATATGGAGAACACCCGGTGCTCTACACCAGAGTTATTTCGTCTTAAATTGTGGATCAATTTTGTGAAAATACAGATTTTATTTAAAAATAACTGGAAACTTATCATGTACGTGAAGACAGTGAAACCTCTCATCAGCTGACACTCGCCCTCGCGGTATTTTTGTCCAGTTATGAGAGATACGCATTTACTATTTTAAATATAAAAATTTTTTTTTGGACCAGTGCTCAGGGTACATCTCCTACATATGCAATGCATTGCACTAGAACTAAAAAGAGAGAGGGATAGTGTAGAGAATAGACAGGTGGTGAAAGTGGTAGGAAGATAGAGCTTAATTCACAACTGTGGGGGGCCATTTTAATTATTTTATTTTACTTGGCCGACGTTTTATTGCTCAAATACCGATGATTTACAAGTAGTTTATATCAATCACATGTGTTAACATTCGCACAAATTTGTTGTGTGAAACTCCTATAACGGCAAAATATAATCTTTCGTATTTATCACAGAAAACAAACCCATTACACTCGCCTAAATGAAGCTTTTCTTTTTAAAAATCTTTTGCTTCAAAGTAACCTCTTACATTTAACCTGTGATCTTTTGTTTTGTTTTTTTTTTCGTGCTTAAAGGAAGTTCCTACTTCACACGGTTTTTTGTTACAAAGAGAAGACAAATAACAAAAAAGAGACTCGTCTAAAGCAACAATATGTCAAAAATTACTTAAACAAAAGCACATGTTTTTTTATATTACAAAAAATAAGAACAACAACATTCTCTAACCTATGGCCCAGCAGCATACTGTAAGTTTTATTTAGTACAACAAAATAATAAAAATAAAAATCACCCTCAACAGGAAGAATTACGATTTTTTATTTCACCAAAGTCCTATTATCCTTACAAACAGGATAACATAAGTTAATTTTTTCCCAAGAATCACGGTAAATGAGTTTCTGTTAAATATGCAAAATTTAAATACTTGTTCTGTATGTGCGTTTGTGCGCCGGTACAAGAGCGCTAATTTTCAAAAAGATTTCAAAACTGTGCGTTTGAATTGCGAGTTGTAACCTGATCTTAGACACACTTATGTCATTTTGTCTGTTGCAAGTGTTTCGAGTTTTCTTGATTTCTGCGAATTGTATTTAATTTAACATAATAAAAAGATATATGAAAATAAAAAAAAAATCAAAACAAAATAAAAAATATTAACGCAAAGCCAGTGATATTAAGCTGACATAAAATGCAGTAATTAGAATGCCGGCCGGATGAAATATGAATATTGTTGGAAAGCGGAAGTAGTTCTTGAAAATTATTTTAATTTTGCTTTTCCAGGTCTTGTTCGGTCGGTTTATTTGACTGATTGATTCCTAAGAATTTGTGGCAAATGACACGTGTTGGAGATTTGCCTGGTATTTTAACTAAATTAGCAAAAAAGGCAACAAAATTACGCAGCAAGAAAATGTGAGCGACACTTTACGAACATTTTGTTTTGTTTTTGAATAGAGGACTAGTTTTCGTATAAAATTTATAGGAAAATATTAAGGAATTGGGAAGACAAATAATAATTCGAAAATCAAGCAACAAAAACATAACTGGGGTGAAATTACGGCATTAGGTGCTGTTGGCTGACTGCTGGTTTACCTATATGGCCTAGTTCGTTCCGCTCGTATATTTGTATTGAAAAGAAAAACAAACAAAAAACTATTTCAAATGTACTAACGAAGCGATATCCTTGAACCGCCTGTGAGTATCTACCGTGTTGACCCGTTAACCACAAGATTCGCGGTTCGAATCCCCGATCAGACCAAAAACAAACAATTTTTTTCAATTGTGCCTACGTCAGCTTCCATAACACCCGAAACGCACCAACTCTGCTTTACAACTTCTCAAGAAACACGCAACTGCAAAGTTGTGCTAGAATTGAGCGCTCTATCCTTACATACTTCACCACCTGTCTATTCTTCGGACTGCCACACTATCAATATTTTTACCACAGATTTATTGAAATCTATTAACGATTTTTCATGTTCGATTTGGAGTTTCAGGGTCAGTAGTAATCACAAAGCTTTTATATATTTTTAAAACACTGTAACTCATCAACCCGTGAAGCGATTTCAATGATTTTTTCCTCATTGGATAGATCTGGAAATTGGGTACAAGGTAGTCATCCTTTGTCCGTGCTACGTGTACTCTTACTAAGTTAAAAATTCTTTTTACATCTGCAGCCGTTTTGTCTCAAAAATTTTTAAATAGGTCGGTCCATCGTATAGCCAACTTCACAATTTATCTACTAGTGAAACAATCATTAAAATCCTTCTAGCCGTTAATGAGTTAGAGGGACTTAAGTGTTTTAAAAAAATTAGGGACTACTACGCGCTTCTCATCCTATACATGGGGTAATAGTATAAATATAGTGCAGTACCATACCAAGTAGTTAGTGTGCAGTGAAGAGTGTTGCCGTGTTTTTTTTTTATTCTGAGTTCTATTGGGTTACTGATCATGACTTGCAGTTTTTTTGATACATGGACGCACTTTGGTGTGCCTCAGTAGCCGAACTTCAGGTAAGTCTACTTTTAAGTAAGTTTATTATTTATGTCATTACCATGCCGACTGGTATGTTAAGTATTACCATTTTGTGAGTGTTATATCGTCCCATAATTCGCACGTCGTAATGATATTTTCGTTAGTTTTGAAATATCATCTGCACAAAACCGAGTCTTTGGATATGAGTGCATAGGATACAGGTTGAATATGTAGGCTAAGTAGGAAGGACTCTGCATGACGGTATACTACAGACCATCTATCAGTTAAATATTTATACTTTGATGATGAGTTCGTGTGTGGCAGTCACAAAATCAAATGGCCTGCTTTACGGTCATAGTATTTCGTAGATTAGTAAAGATTTTTTATAAACCCTTCAGGTATAAAAACAAAAAATATGGATTTTTTTTAAATATACTTTGGGTATTCAAATATGGATTTAGGTACGACCCTAACCCTCATTGGTGTTTCACTCAGATAGGCTTCAGTTCTATCAGTCAGTCATCTCAACGAGTGTACTGTGTGTGTTTCTGACAGCCCACTACGGCCGGATCTTGAAACCATGATTTCAATTTATTTAATGCTGTTGACAGAAACCCATTGTATTAATTTTCACTTTCCCTAATTTAGCAGTGATAAAGTCCTTAATTATTTAAACTTTCATTACAGCAAACTAAATATCTTTTCGTTACCATAGTTTCAAGTAATAAATAAAATAACACTATCTAACATTTAGACAAAGGTTTAGGTCATAAATACTGTACATTCATACATACATATGCATATATTTTTATATTTAAACATCCTTGTTGTACATTTTCCTACTGTTTGCCATATGGTTATTATTCAATATAATTGGCGATAAAACGTAGACATATAAGTCACGTGAGAAGACTAATTTGATTAAAATTGTCACAGCAACGCTAGACAAACGGACACAGCATGTGATTGCTGGTTTCAAAAATTTCTCATAAAAATGTTTTATTTTTTCTTATCGCCTCAAAAACATCATAATAAAACGCTGTTGAGATCTGATGATGACTTCAGCAACGTGATGTTTTTAATAAAGTTTCAATTTTTTTTTCTTTTCTAACTAGTAAAGTTGTGTGAAGAAAAAGGAATATTTAATAATAACTCTAATCAATAAGTTAACAACACACAATACAGCCCACTTACAAATTATTAAAGAAAAAGGCAAAAGAAGGGACAAGACTGGCTGAACGATGCGCAAAATCCACCCCAAAAAAAATTTTAAAAAAATATAGACAACAAGCAAACCACTCGACTTCATGCGGGTTAATGAATTTTTATTACATTCTCGTCAACATCATCACTCACCATTCTTCATAAAACGTTTGATATTGCATATTTTACGGGTATTTAATGATAGAGTCCGAGGTATGGTTGTTTGTGCAAGGACTTGTTGTAAAGAGTGTGATATTATCACAATGGCACTTTAATTCTTTTAGTATCTGTGTGTGTGTTTGATTTAAATAAAATGAACTTTTTTGATTTTATAAATTTCACATGCTGATAGGTCACGTGTTGACAATTAGTTGGGTACAAATATTTACTTATGACAGCAATAAAATCAACAACAACAATAATAATAATTCTCTTTCAGACAACTTGTTTCGCTGATGATTGAGTGTACGATGGAAGTTTGTTTTCTTTAAGATTTTAACTCTAATGACCTGAAAAAAATCATACTTGAAACTGTCATTTGTCAGTCAAAATCCTTACATGAAAAAACTCCACTATTTGGAGAAGTTTTATTTATATACAGTGCTGTGCAGAACATGAGCAACATTTCGCATAATGAGTTAAAACAATATTTTATTTGAGATATACACACAAGCCCATGCACACACACACACACACACACACACGTGTGTACATAAGGAAATAATAAGAATGACGGCAAGTGTAGAGCGCAAAAGAAATAACAAACTGACGTTACAAATATACGAATATTTTTGTCAACTATGATCTATATATACTATACTATCCCAAAAGCGATTTTCTTTACAATTAAGAGGAATGGCAAAATTAAATTTTTTTTCTGACCAGTGCTCCCCTACATATGCATTGCATTGCACTGGAACTAGATAGAATGAAAGATAGTGTAGAGCATAGACAGGTGTTGAAAGTGCTAGAAAGAGAGAGCTTCATTCTTGCACAAATCTGCTTTTGAATGTTTATAGCAGTGTTGCAGCGCCTCTGACCACAAGGAGACCAATTCAAGTAGAATCAAATAATCAGGTGACTTTTTTTGCAAAATCAATGCAGGCAAACATAAAAATAAAATTAATGTTTTTCTTGATATTGTTGCCTGTATGTGTGTTTACTTTTGAGAGAGCAGTGAAAAAACAAGTAATCCATACTTAACAAAATTATTATTTTTTATTTGTTATCGTAGTCATCTGTTAATGTCTTTTTCATTGTGTTTCACACATGCCTGTTGTTTTTGGTATTGTTGTTTTGTTGTAGATTTGCGGCTACTTGGTAATTATACTTTGCTGTTATGTATACGCTCCCTATCGAAAAAGAAAATGCCACAACTATTGAATATCAGAAATGATTTGTTTTGTCGCTACTCATCTTCAATCATTAATTTTAAATATAAGTAGAGTCGACATCATTGAACTTCAACCACTCTAATGTACCCATAAGTAAGACTATGAGGGGTACTTCCCCCGTTAAAGTATGAGTACATATCACTCATTTTCTTCAATAGATTTTAAAATCACATCAGAACGACCTCCTTCGTCGGTTTAGTGTAGCACCGGCGAAGTAAAATAATAATAAAAATAGCTATTAAACCGAAGCTTCAGCACTGATATAAACAAAGAACGTGCAAAAGCAGAGCTGTAAAATAATTAATTAAGCTTCACCTCCTGTCCTCTCTTTCCTATAGTTCCAGCACAATGCTTCGCATGTGTAGGATTCATCTCCTGAGTGTTGGTCCCAGATAAAAAAAAAAACGTTCCTTCTGAAATTATCGAATTACTTTCTTTGCAAAAGTGTATTGGGTTTTTGAAAGCTTTAATTTTCTGACATTAGGGTTGTTGAAACGGCGATCTGGTGGATAAATACTAGAACGGGAAACTTGAGGTCAATGGCCATTGATGCAGAATGTGGGGCTTCTTGAGACAAAAACTTTGATATATCATTCTTTAAGATCCGACTGCAAATGCCAAAGATAATAAGAAAAGTTTAAAAAGGCGACCCCTACGTTCATCAAAAAAAATCGAGTAATAAGCAAAAAAAGAACGAAGTACATCAGTAGCTGTAAGGGATGCTCTACATGCAGGTAGCGTAGTTTCTAGTTAATTATATATAAAAATTATTGCGATTTAATAAATTTTTTAATACTTTATAGACTTTGTAGCATTTTGCACTTTCTAGATATGAAAAATAATGAACAAAAATGTCTTTTAATTAAAATGATTAGACAAATGACCGTGTCCGAAATAATAAATAAATAATGCAAATAAATTCAGCACATACACTGAGGACCCAATAATTGACAAAAGAAAACAGAGCCCTTTACCCAGATTTTAGTCAACTTTTGATAGCATATCGTAAAAGGATATGAAATCCTTGTTTCAGAGTAAAATGCTCACACCCAAGAATTTGTAAGCGTGTGTGTGTGTAATATTTACGCTTTCTATGAAATGATTGAATGTGTTTGCAGCTTTTTAATGTAAATCTAATGGCAGAGACAAGTAAGTAAATTATTAAATGAACTAACAATAACCACATAAAATGATAATATAAATATAAACGGCAACATCGTGATGATGACAGCAATAAAAGAATATAAAAAAAGAATAATTTGCCTCCTCCACAATTCACCATTTTTATTCTACCACTATTAGCAAGAACGATACAATATGACCAACTATGAACCAAAATATTTGTAAATTATTTCGAAAAAAAAAATAATATGGGAATCGTTTTACCTGCAGGCCGTTCCTGAAACTTCCCGCTAAGTTTAACCCATTCCAAACAAGTTTACACCATTCGATACAGTTTTTAATGCAAAAAAATTCATGTTTATCGAAAAGTGATTTGACAAGAAATTAAAAAAAATATATTTTTTCGCAAATTTTTAATGTTGGTAAAATTTTAGGGATGCGATAAATTTTTCAAGTCTATGAACATCAGTAAATATCTAAAATCGATTGCACGGGGACTTTTGAAGTTATTAGAACAAATGCGATTTTTATTCTCGAACGAATCACCCGATTTTAGTGAAATTGCCAGAAACCGAAATCGAAATCTACCGAACCAAATCCGTTGATTATCTCGCAACATCTAAGTGAGGTTAATAAATATATCATTGCGATCCGTTGACCCGTTCTTAAGTTAGCAATTTTTACATACGAAATATTATGAAAATTCGATTTGCGAAAATTAGCAACTTCTTACATGCGGACGATCAAAAATTACAGCAATTAAAGTAATAAACGTAAAATTAAGCTTTGAAGATATTAAAATCGATCCATAGCCGCCAAAAAGCAGTAAGCGTCTGGAATATCGATTCTTGCAAAATATAGTGGCTGTGAAACGTGTCGTTAAGATTGTACAGGTAAAACAATTTAGACGTAGGTATTTACGTATGTATGTAAAGATTCAAATAAAAAACCTTCCCCTGTAAAATTTAGTTAAGGCGACTGTGACTTTGTTGCGGTTACGGCTCGACATCATACTCCATTACATTTTATTGCTCTTTATAACTATAATAAGCATAGTTTGACCTTTAAATCTTTCAGTTGTTTTGCTTGACAGCTGTCAGTTTGTTTTTTTTCGTACCCGTGCTCTGGGGATATCCCCTACATATGCAATGCATTGCAGTGGAACTAGTTAGAGAGTGTAGTTAAGAGACAGGTGGTGAAAGTCGTACGAATATAGAAATTAATTCAGTGTATTTACTTTTAAACCGATTTTTTCTTTCTACTTATACTTTTCACTTTATTTGAAGTGTGAAAGCAAAATATAATTTATAATTCTATATATAGAATATCTATTCTATTTATAAGAAATAATAAATATATAAAGTTAATAATTTACATCTACTGATAACCACACACTGTGGAGAAAACACGAAAGACGCTGAAGAAGGAAGTGTAGCAGCATGTTGTTCCATTCTTTTAGTGTTTGTCAGTGTGACTTACAATTTTTGCCTTTGACGTCGTATGTTTTTTTTCACATTTAATTTCTAACTACCTTTCGATCATTAGTCAATTTTAATTCATTACATGTGTAAAAAGGACATTCGAATTAAATCACTACATAACAATATATTTATAAATCTCTTTAGATTTTTGAAATTAAATTTCTTTAATTTTTTCAATTAATAAAAAAATAAATAAATGCTGAGTCAAAAAATTCAATTTAAATAAAAATGTAATTTAATGGATTTATAATCTATTACAAAATAGTTTTCTTCGTTTGGAAAATTGTTCGCAGTACATTTTAGTTGGTCACATTAGTCGCTGCAAAAGCCAATAAGCAGACATAGTGATCATGTACTTTTTATTGAATTTTTATTTCATAAATTCCTTCTTTTTTTACATTTTTTTAATTTAAGGATATTATGGTTAAACATATGTCAGATTTTAGCACAAGAATCTCTGCACAAAAAATTTAAAAAAGTTTTGAAAAAATACTAAGCACAGGGTACATATACATATTTGTCTATCGCACACGAGTACAGGGACAAAAGTTATTTTTATTCATCAACCGAGCAGAGAGAAAAGGATAACTATTATGCCAAAGGAAAGTTATCTAATAAAAAGAAATATGTACATAAAACCTCCCAAACCCTTATGGTCATGGAAACTCTTTGCGATTGGTTTAAGAGTCAAGAACAAAACCGCCCCCATTTTTTGGTTAGCGAAAAAGGGAAAAACAATTTTTGCATTAAGAAGATTTATTTTCTCATACCCCACTCTTAGAACCATTAGCTGTGGTGATTTTGTATGTGGAATTATTTATAATGACAATTTTTATTTTACTTGCTAAGTACCCAGTTTAAGTCAGTCATAAAAAAATAAGAAACAAAATCATGGAGAGCTTTTTAACCATCCGCAGTCAGTTGAATTAGGTTGGAATTGGGGAGAAGTTTTTTCTTTTCATATTTGGTTCTTTTTTTGCACCGGGGTTAAATATGTACTGCATTATTGTTAGTTAGTTGTTGGATAGCCGCGCGTCTTTCTTCGTCTTTGTTAATGTAATTAGGAAATTCCAGAATTAGGCTGTGATATTTTTGTTTCTTGTTGTATTCATTTCAATTTAGTATGAAAGAACGTAAAGTCACGTTAAGGCTTTTAAAATTGAATTAGTGACAGCAGAATTTGATAAAATTTTTTTTTATTTGGTCATAATAATAACAACAGCTTAAAACTTTATTTCATTGCATTTTCATAGGAAAACAACTACACACAATATAAATATTAATTGCGGTATGAGTTTGCATTTTTCTTTATACAGCATTAAGGAAATTCATTTGAAGATCAATTAGGTTAGAAGGCAGCCGACCAAGAGTGTAACACCGTAGGTGCCGTTTTGTTACCTAGCCCCGTAGAAACCAGAGGACGTCACAGCCACCCTGTGCTGTTCACGTACCTCACTAAGTCCGTCAGATTCAACCGAGAGCACAGTCCCAAGGTCTTCAAGGAAGGCGCTCCAAGGTATCTCAGCCAGACTGGAGCACTCACAGAGAAAGTCCACAACAGTCCCCCTCTCCGAATCTTCCCCAAAGCTCCTATACCAGGCATTGAACGAAATACTCATCCTCTCAGCAAGAGTGCCGATGGCCCAGTGGCCCGAAAGATCAGTTAAAAAAATTTTCATGATTTGGATACAAAAACAACTTCAAAAATCATTATTTAAGAATATCTAATAGTGTCCATAGTGCGCTTCGCTGCCTTCAACCCTTACGTAATTATTGAAAAGGAAACCAAAAATTCTTTAAGAAAAATATTTTAATTTTACTATAAATATTTTAACACACGTAAACGTAACGCAACGTTATATTTGATTTTGTCTTTTACTTGCATCTAATCAGAAGTGTTTTGTTTAATGGTGTGAGTAATAACTTTAAAGTCAGTACTAAACCGATCTGAATAAAATTAAGATTGTGCACATCTGTGCCGGAAAATCTTTAAAAGCATATATATACTTTCAAAATCGGCAGAGTAGTACGACTGTATAAGGGATTACAAAAAACGTGCTTGCCTATTAATATATTGAAGATTATAATCCTTTGGAGCAAATGACGCGAAGACTTATATTGCGGTTTTAGCAAAAGAAGAATAAGTCAATAAACATATAGTCGACAGAAGGCTACATGCCATAATCAGTCAAAATTAAAATACATCAAGGCTACACAACCACTGTTGTCGCTTTCACTAAATGAAGCTAATTTCTATTTTTGCCAGTCACAATGATCAGATTTAGTATTGGCAATATTTTAATTGTATATAAAAACATGTATATGTTATCTCAGAACTGTGTGATTTACAAATCGATTCTTTTTGTGATTGACAAGCAAAAACTGCCAATTTTAAAGATGAGTATGGTGGCTCATTTTTTTTTTTTTTTATCTAGGACCAGCACTCAGCAGATGACTCCTACACATGCGAAGCATTGTGCTGAAACTATAGGAAAGGGATAGTAGGAGAAACGACAGGAGGTGAAGCTTAATTAACAATTTTTGCAGCTCTGCTTTCGCACGTTCAGTAGCCATATTTATTATTATTTTACTTCGCCGGTGCTACACAATACCGCCGAAGGAGGGCGTTCTGATGTGATTGTGGATTGCTATCAGCTGAAGCCGGTATTGTTCAGTGACCAGTGACTATGCCTTCGCCACTGAAACCTTCCGACAATAACTGACACACAAAGACACACTAATGCACATCAGAAAAATGCGAGATGTTTATTTTTATTTTAAAATTTTTTTGTCTGAAACTGGGGTTGAACCCAGGTCTGTTTTTTGGTTGTGTAGTCAACGTGCAGACTACCATCCATCGTGCCATCGCCACCCTTGTAGTTTTGTTTTTAAAACTTCAACTCCATGATCAAGTGAGTAGTAATTGACCGAAAGTTACATTTAATAATGGTAAAATAAAATGTGGTTATAAAGTTATTTACAGACTGAAATTCTTAAATAAGTTTAAATACTTCCTGTTGAGTAAGTACATAAATATTTATGGCATTAAATATGCGAAAAGCACAGTGGCTCGTATTCGTAGTATAAAACGATTTTTTGGAAATGAAATAGCTAAGACACAGGCTGCCACGTAATATATAAAGAATATTTGTGTGTAGAAGTTGAGAATTAGAACATTTTCATGGTAACACTAAAAAAATTCCTTCAATAGTTCGTGCAGTGCTAGGCTGGCTCTCTACGCCTACTCTTCACAAGTTTTTTTTTTTTTATTATCTGCTGTCATTATGATATTGGCCGTGTGTAAGATTTGGAAGCTTAGATACCATGGCCGTGGTGAAACCGACTCTGCTTTACGGTGCTCACGTTTGGTGGAGGGTGTGGAAATAATTGTTTCATAATTGGATAATAGACAGGGTACGCAGACAGACATCTGTCCTGATCTCCAGTGCACTCTGCTCCACCACAATTAAAGCTTTTTTAGCTGTATTTGGTTAAATTCTCTCAGACCTTCTGTTGTAGCAGAGGGCTAAATTGGTGGCAGTAAGGCTAAATGCAGTGGACTCCTGTCGCAAAGTGGACTATGGGCATGTTTCGATCCTATAGGACCACGTTCGTGTCGACTACATGGTCCGGAAGGACATTTGACTTCAAGATTCCGGATCGGGTCTGATGATCCGGACGTTCCCGACAATGCCGTTTCGTATAGGCGGGCTGACCTATGGGTAGTACTATAAATAAAATGCAGCGCAATTATGGATGGTTTGAATAACTATTTTCTGATCAACATTTTGCAAAATTCTTATTTCGAACAACCCAACAAAAGTTAAATTCTTTTTCCAGCTGATACATTCATGTAATTTGTCCTACTGTTACATATCCTAGTAATTCCTATCAGTAAATGCAAATATTTTTTTGCTGTCTCCTATATTCACCAGCTATTGAAACGCACACACATATAAAAAAGTGTAACACATATACACAAATAAATTGCGTACATTAAATTCATTAAATGCCACAATTATTATAATTAATTTATGAAAGGAAAATATTAATTGATAAAAATATCATTTATCCCTGATAAAGAAATTATATGGCAAATGTGTGCGTGTGTGTATGAATGTAGTATGAACGTGTAAGAGGCGGACATGCAGCGTTTTAAATGATGAATACCGTATGTATACATATATGTGTGTGTTTGCGTGCCACGGTAGAAAAGTCGTTGTATAATAAAAGACAATTTTATTTGGTTTAGTTTTCAATAATTTATTTTCATGTATCTTTTATCTAAAAAGAAATAAGCATAACCATGTACATTAAAATAATACATTTGTTCTACCTTTTTATGAAATGCACAAGCTAAACGAAGTGTGATATGGAGACGTATTGATTTTTATTTCGTTCATATTTCAATTCAAGATTATATTTCTACAATGCTTAGCAGTTACATTGCAGAACATATTTTTTCGAATATGTGCTTAATCTGACCGTATCCTTACAAACATATTTCAGAGGAATTCATTTTAATTGAATTTTCATCTAATTATGCACAAATTAAGGGAACCAGATGACTATGGAAAAGCTCACAAATATCTTTAAAATGTCGAGTTTGAACAAAATTTTTACTTTCAGATGTCTTGTGAAAGAAGTCAAATTGACGCAGCACCAGTAACTCTACCAAAAACAACAAAAAAAATCAATGTCAATACTTAAGTCATTTATGGCTAAATTATGTAGTACATATTTACAAAAAATTAATTGTTTTACAGCAGCAACAACTATTTGATACATACTCGTATGTATACTGGAAAAACGATAGTGAAAAAGCAATTTATAAATTTTGTAACAAATTTAACTTACGTACAAATGTTGTATTTTTTAATTTTTTTTTACATGGCAGTGCAAGGCTGTTCATTAGATAAATTTGAGTTACTTGGTGACATCTACATTTCATCATGGGTTCAACCGCAGTTTCAGACTAAATCATAAAAACATTTGTGTGTCTTTGTGCCAGTTTTTGTTGGAAGGTTTCAGAGGCGAAGACATAGTCATTGTTCACTGAACAGTAACGGCTTCAGCTGTAACCAATCCACAGGCACATCAGAACGCCCTACTTCGTCGGTATTGTGTAGCATCGGCGCAGTAAAATAATTACTAAAAACGAAACTTCAAAAAATGTAATATGTCTCCTTGACATCAGTAGCGCTACAGCACTGCTATAAAAAACAAAGAACGTGCAAAAAGCAGAGTTGTAAGATAGTGAAGCTTCACCTGAGTGCTGGTCCAAGAAAAAAAATCTTTTCCTGTACTCAGTTCGGTTTACACTTGATATGGATGTCGGACCGAATCAAACATGTGGGCGTCTTCTTCTATTGCCTCACTGATCACGTCTTAAACCATACCAGGATGGGGCATCGACCTTCAGGCGATAGTCTATCAGTAGGGGAATTTCACTAACTTTTTTTTAAGTGTAGTAACACTTAGGCATTTTTTCCTTGACCCAATGCTCAGGTTATGTCCTTTATGTAAGCAATGCATTGCACAGGGACATTCACAGGTGATAGAAATTATATTATTAATTATTCCACAACTCTGCATTTGAACGATTTTTGTGAGTTTGTAAGGAAAAAATTATGCGTTTCTGATGTTATGTTGACGTATTAATTTTCAAGCAAGAGGAGGAGAGCCAAGGATCAACCGACAATATCGCCATATCGTCTTTATTGGAACGGGATAGTTGCTGGTCCGCTGTATAGGAAATATTAAAGTGGAATGAAAGTCCCTAACATTTGCTTAGGAATTAATCATTTGACTAGTTTTGTGCCAGTTTCTTTCCCCATAGGATTATAACTAAATGAATTACTTCAACTAATTAAATTCGGCAATCACAAGTAGTTCAGACTGTCAGAAATGTATGCAGCCAATATATGGCTGTGAAAGAATAGGAAAATAAATGAAGCAGTAAATTATACTTCAGATACAGAGATGGATAAAGCTGTCTACTCGTATACATTTCATTCATGGTAACCAATGGCTGTTGAAATTAGTGCAGCCACAGCCAAAGCTATTTTGATGAATAATGGCTGTTTGACAGTTCAGTCCAGAATGCTGGTGAAAACTATTAATACACATTTAATACATTTGCACATACCTATACATAGTATAAGATAGATATCTACTTGAATATACCTAATATTTCTATTCTGAAGGACATAAAAAAGTACATTATTGTAAACCTATTCATTCTCCTTCACTGTTTTGTCCTTAATAACCTGAAAAAAATTCCTAGACACGATAAATATACAACAGAGAAACGTACATACACATGAAAATATTTAAAATATACATTTGTAGAACATACATACATCCAAGCTCATTATCTTAGCATTTAATATACGAAGCCGAAATCGAGATAATATAACCTAGTTAAGACTTAAATAACACACTAATTGGAGAATTACACATGTAAGCAAAAAACAAGAAAAAAAATTAAAAATAATTCTGATGAAATTTTTAAGGATTTTTTTTTACAAAAAAAAAAAAAAACCTAACGATTTCATTTAAAGAAAGGAGAAATTGTATCCGAATAAAAACGGCAATAACTGGCAGTTAATTTTTCCATAAGTTAGAAAGAGACAACTATACATTAATGCTACTAAAGGAATGGACAAAACAGTGGGCGTCAACATTTAATTTCTGTTGATGTGTGAGTGTATAATAATGCAGCTGCTATCATAAAGGACTAAAAAAGGGATGATTTTCTTAAAAGAGATAATGGCTGATATAAAGCGTATAAACTGCAGCATCTTATACTGTTATTAACCCGTTAGGGAATGTTTAATAAATGTTTAATGCATTTTTCTATTTATTTAATGATGATTTTGATCTGTTCTGTTGCATACTTTTCTAATATTATATACCGCCAGTTTTATCGGTTTAAAATGGGTTTTTATGAAAGCATCTGCTTTTTATCTCTATTGAAATGTCATGTAATTAATTAATTCGATATCAAACGGAATTGCTATACATTTTAACCTGGCCAGGAATAGAACTCGGGTCCTTCTGATTGCAGATCCAACACGCTAACTACTCAGCCATCATATCCAATCCAATGACGTAATTTGGCCCCTGTAATTCTATTGATTTATTTAATTTTTTTAATATTGAAATTCACGCGTATAAAAATCAAAATATTCCTACGGAAAATGTCCTGTGATGATTTAATTTCTTTTTCTTGGACCAGTGCTCAGGCGAAATCACCAGTATATGCAATGCATGCAGTGGAACTAGTTAGAAAGGGATAGTGTATAGAAGAGTCAGAGAAGTATAGGGAGCTTAATTGTAGAACAATTTGTATAGCAGAAGAGTAGCTGTGTCTCAGTTATTGACGCATTAATTTTACAGCTGAAGGAGAGCCATTTTATTTATCATTTTAAATCGCCGACGTTTCATTGCTCATATAACGACGAAGAAGGCCATGTTATCGCAGACACAATTAAATAATTTTTTTCTGAAAATGGGTCTTATAAGGGTAGGTATTAAACTCTGCCTGACTTTTCCGTTCGCATATAAAAAACTGTGTGTAAGAAATGTGTATGGAAATACAGATTGGTAAAATTCCAAATTAATTTTTTCAAATCAAATTTGGTAATTTTTTAGTTAATTGTTAAAACCGGAAATAAAAAATTGTTGTTATCAATTGAAACATTAAGTGAATCAATTAATTACTGCCAATTAAATCCTTAATTGAGAAAATTCACAGCAAGTCTTAATGAGCATTAACATTTTTTTTTTTTTATTAGTATCACTTCTATTTTTATTTGACCTTTATTAAAATTTTTTTAATTATATTTATTTTTGAGCGATGGTCTTTTTTATGAAAAGTTTTTTAATTATTATTTATTTCTCAATATTTCGCTACCAAATAGGTAGCATCGTCAGGAAATAATAATTTGTATTAACAAAAATGTTTTTTTAAAATAAGGAAAAGAAAATATTTTTGAAAGGAAATAAAAATTTTTTGTCATTAATATTAAAAATATTCTTTATACACATGTATAAATTTGTAAAAAATTTAGTTCTTTTTAAACATAATTGTTTGAAATGCTAAATCTTGATTTTAAATTCATCATCTTACATTTACATTTCGATGAAATTTAGCCCAAGTATAAATTTTTCTTAATACTGCCTTTCCAGCATGGGTTAATAATATTTTGACTTGTTAAGGTGGGGGTTGCAGTAAACTAAAAGGATAATTGAAGAGTACACTCACTCAGGCTGACTAGCTACTGCTACTGTACTGGGCCGCTTTCCGAACATTGGATGAGAAGGAGTAAATATGGTTGTTTATTTCCTCGTAATATATGTATAAAAAGATGCGAAAAAAAATTTCTAAAATTGCTGAACGTTTAAAACTCAAGTACAGATTTTGTGGTATATTCTCGTTAAATCACTGTTAATGCAACCGTCAACGAGCAAACAAGTAAAACGGTTATTTAAATGCATTACAAAAATCATTAAGAAATACATATAATTAAAGCCTATTCAATTACAAAATAACTATTAATTATTTGATGTAAATTTTAACAAGAACTACAAAAATTTACATTGAAAATTTTGAAAACAAAAATTTTAATTACAAATAAGAAATGTCCATACAAATAAGCGATAATTTAACGGCAACAAATTTAGTTACAAAATTGCCTCAAATAATGCATCACAATGCCGTGCTAACACAACAGCAGCAAAATCATCCACAACAAACTCAAACTAGTACCGCAACAACAATGGTATCATCGAAGACACCATTTTCTATAGAACACATTTTGTGTCAAAATTTAAATAACAATATTAGTAACACTAGCAATAACAATAATAATAATAACAAATTGAAATCTACAACAAAAAATTCTTTGAAAACATCGTCAAGTGATAGTGAAAAATTAAAAAATGTATCACTGCCGTCAAGTGAATATCATAATAATAACAACAATAATTCCCAAACAAAATCAAATTTAAACAATTTTAGCCATCGTCATGATTCGGAGGAATATCAAAGGATTTTACATCGTGAGAGGTAAGACTTATTTTGTGGAATTAATACATTTAAAGTTCTGCAGTGTGAAAGAAAAATCATCGAAGCCTAATCAATCATTTCATTCTTAACAAGCTAACTGACTAACTAAGAAATATCAGAAGATTGACGGAAACTTAAAGGTTCATCTCTAATCATAGTCGGTTGATGTTTGTTAAATTATAGACATGCAGATAGATGCCAGTATAATATTCGATCACGTTGTTAACTTACTTCTTTTACATGAATTTATTTATAGTTAAGGCGTTCAATTTAATTTTCTTTTTTTTATTAAAAAAAATAATTTGCTTTTTTTTATTTGGGCATTGCGTTCTATACAAAATAATTGCCTTATATTTTTGGAGATAAAAAAATCAAGTTTTATAGTGTGATTTTTTTCAAACGAAAATAGTGACAAAATTACAAAGTTTAAAAACCCTTTAGCAAATAGTGGAAAAGTGCAATAATTATTGGAATGATTGGCATTATTACGATGGAAATTTTCTCCTGGGTTTGATTTCGTAACCAATGAATTGAAGTGCTTTGAACAACTGAGTTAAAAAAAATAAGACCGACCCTTAAACTCCGTTCATGGCAGTTTGCAATGGGTGTATCTTAAGACCAGATATGTATGAGTTAGCACCCCTACTTTGTTTGACAGGATATACGTATTGCAAGACGTCGCGATAATTGTAAGAAAATTAGACATTACAAATGCGCCGTCTGTGTTGCAATTTCCTTAGACTTATCGCTGGTATTATAATAGCGGAAATCACTCTTTGTTGCAAACTGCTGTTGCAAATGTTGCAGATGTAGCAAATTTTCTACATGAAATTAATATTTCTTATACTTATGTAAATTTGCAACACCACAAACCATTGCAAAACGATCGCTGCAAATGTTTTTTTATATAAAATAAAAACAACTACAGATCTTAGCGGTTAAAATTTCACGACGGAAACGTCTTCGTGAGAAAACTCAATTTAAAATCAAATTCAAACTTAGGCAGTGACATTTTGTAGCAGAAAATCGTGGAACAATTGTAAAATTGCAAATCTGCTACAAAGAGTGAGTGCACAATTAAATTTATATATAGAAATTCATTTTATACCGCGAGAAGAAACATCACAGCTTTCGAACTAGGACAGATAGAATCATTATATTTCTAAGTCTTATATAGTTGACTAAAGGTTACAAGATATAATTAAGAAAATTGTTTTTTGGGGAATTTTTCAAGGATATGGAATAATATATTTTTCAAAGGATATTTTTTAAAATTTTTATTCAGAGAACGTGGAGTACATATTTTCATAAAAGTCTATAGAGTTTTCCCTTCATTTTGATACCAATATTGCTTAATATAAAAAAATATTTAAAATAAGCACCCTTTAAAAAGACAAAAGATGAGGAAATACAAAACCAAGTATGTAGTTTGACTTTGCTTTTCGTCTAGATTAGTGGGCATATAGTCGCATTGCTGCGAAAAAAAACAAATTCAAATTTGTCGCACAGTATTATTAATCCGTATCTTGACTCCTATTATGGACTTCTAAATCGAATTCAATGTTCGATATTCTCTGGCTACCGAACATTGTATATAAAATTCATACTAAAATTCCGCTTTGCATGGAACCGATTTTTCTCTCAGTGCTCTACTACGATATATAAAATTTTGAGTACATCTGATAAATACTATTTTCCAAACCATCTCACACTACACCATGAGCTCTGCAAGACAAATTGTTTTTTCCAGGGACAGAAAATAATAATTATTTTTGAATTTTCAAAGGAAAAAACCAGTCACTAGAATATATCGGGTATTCAAGTCCAGCACACCATTTTGATTCGTCTTAAACTAAATATTGGTAAAATCATTTGCTTTTTAAATTCTTGATTTTTATTTTTGTTGACAAAAATAATTATTATTTACTTATTTTTACTTTTTTTGTCAGAAATAATTTCCATTTATGCATTTTTTTTCTTAAAAAAAATATAAAATCCCCCAAAAATTCTAAGAAACCGCCAATTTGCAATTTGGTCGTAAAGATAATAATGTGTATAAATTTTTGCATTTGCAACTGCACATTGATGGCATTTATGCCAAATATGCTTATATAGCTAAATAATGGACTATAACGTAACACAGCTAATATCAGAACTCATTTTAATTTATCTTAAAAAAATAAAAACCAAATACAAACAATTTCTGCAAAAAAAAAAAAAAAAATCAAGAAATAATAATTATATTGTGATTTTTATAATAAATGTCATAATTGTTACGGTCCCTGGTTTTTTCACTTTCAACGTCAGGTTGGAAGTTTTAAATTTCATGACTTTAATAAGGCTCAGTCGAAAATTTTTTGTAGGCAAATTTTTTCTTCTTTTTAAATGATTTACTTAAGTATTGGTATCCATCCAAAGCTTGGGAGCACGCCTTAATATTTGTCTACATATGGCCAGTCACAGTGTACTACCGCCGTTATCTGACATATCAGCGAACCACAACTGTGTCGAACCTCGAACTGTGTGAGGGTGACGATGGCACGATGAATGGTAGTCTGCACGTTGACTACACAACCAAAAGACAGACCTGGGTTCAACCCCAGTTTCAGACAAAAAAATTTTAAAATAAAAATAAACATCTCGCATTTTTCTGATGTGTATTAGTGTGTCTTTGTGTGTCAGTTGTTGTCGGAAGGTTTCAGTGGCGAAGGCATAGTCACTGGTCAGTGAACAATACCGGCTTCAGCTGATAGCAATCCACAATCACATCAGAACGCCCTCCTTCGTCGGTATTGTGTAGCACCGGCGAAGTAAAATAATAATAAAAAAAAAAAAATAAATGGCTACTAAACCGAAGCTTCAGCACTGCTACGAGTATAAAAACAAAAAGAACGTGTGAAAGCAGAGCTGCAAAATAATTAATTAAGCTTCACCTCCTGTCGTTTCTCCTACTATCCTTTTCCTATAGTTCCCAGCACAATGCTTCGCATGTGTAGGAGTCATCTCCTGAGTGCTGGTCCTAGATAAAAAAAAAACAATCACAGTTTTCTTTTACTTTATGTATAGGATAGTGTAGAGAATAGACAGGTGGTGAAAATGGTAGCCAACAGCTTCCTCTACATAATCTCAAGTCACTCTCTCCAATAGCAAAATCCCTTTAAGTATTAAGAAGTGGAAGTAGGGCCTTTGGTAGTGACATAAGTAACAAGTCACAAAGTATGTAAAAAAAAATTTCAATCGACTCAGCGCAATGTAAAAATTACTGGCCTATTCCATGGAACAAATGCTTGTATTATTTCTTTCTCTTAATGTCTTTGAAGAGTTCACAAATCATCAGCAGAACGCCATACATCGTCTAACACAGGTTCATCAACAACTCCAGCACAAACAAATTCAACCTCTGCTCCTTCGTCAGCATCAAATACTTCATCATCGTTTACAAATTCTTTGTTAAATAATGTGACTGGCCACACTTATGGACAACATCACGCGCAGCAATCGTCGGTCTTGAACTCGACAGCTCATACTCATCCACATGTAACAGTTCCACCGCCACCGCCACCCAATAACGTTATATATCCCAGTGCAGCCTACAGCGATCATGGATTTTTACAAATGACGCTGGGCTATTTATCACCATCATCCGGGGCCTACAAATCTGTGGATCCTTATTTTTTATCGCAAGGTAAAGCGTTATTTTAAAACCCTTATTTCACAAAATAGAAACTTGTTAACAATATACATATAAATAATTAACACTTATGGCCATATTTTTATTGAAATTACATTTTATTAGTTTGTGACCCTTTTTAATTGAATTACTGCAAAAATATAGTTTTTTTTTTCTTTTTTGTTTGTTTGCCTTTTTAGCTGGTCTGTTTGGTGGTGGCCACTTGTTTGCTGGTGGTTGCATGCCAGAACTTGCTTTGGGACTGGGCATGGGTGTCAATGCTTTACGGCATTGTCGCAGACGTAAAGCACGCACTGTTTTTAGTGACCCTCAATTATCGGGTTTGGAGAAACGATTTGAGGCTCAAAGATATTTATCAACACCCGAACGTGTAGAACTGGCCACTTCATTGGGTTTGAGTGAAACACAAGTAAAGACATGGTTTCAAAATCGTCGCATGAAACATAAAAAACAATTGCGTAGAAGGGATGTCATGAATGGTGAGTAATGGGAATGATTGCTAACATAAATTTATTGTATGGAATAAAAATTCAATTTGAAGTACAAATATTAAAAACTAGATTAACTCGGTGCGCTTCGCTGACCCACACTAACTTAAGTTTAAATAAATTATGGTGTTGACTTTCGGGACAAATGCAGGGATTATAGAATTTACTTGAAATTTATTTATAATCTCATAAGGCATCAAAACAAAAATATATACTTATACAAGGTGGGGCAAAAGTAATAGCCGACGTTATTTTGCACTGTCTGCACATTGTAAAGTAACATCCGCACATCGTTCACCAAAATTCTGCGTAGGGACGGCCGGCTAATGCCCAATTGCGTGTTACGTCGTATTGTCGATGTTCCGGGCTCCTCTCCAACATCTTGGGACCAACTGCGCATTAGGAACTGTTATTCTAGTCTCTTCAAGGCGAGTGGCCAAACGCCGAATTGTTTGTGCAGACGGGACGATGAAATTTGCTATTTACAGGTAGATATATAAATCTAAATCAGTATAATTTTTTTTCTTGGACCACTGCTCGGGAGATGTCTCCTGCGTATGCAATGCTTGCACAGAAACTAGTTACAAAGGGATATTGTATAGAGGAGACAGGTGGTGAGCGAGAGAGAATTTAATTCTGACAACAACTCTGCAGTTGTGTATTTTTTTTTATCTTGGACCAGCACTCAGGAGATGATCCCTACATATGCGGTGCATTGTGCTGTAACTAGAGGAAAGGGATACTAGGAGAAATGATATTAGGTAAAGCTTCACTATCTTACAACACTGCCTTTTTGCACGTTATTTGTTTTTATAGCAGTGTTGTAACGTCTCTGATGTCAAGGAGACGTATTAAATTTTTAAGCTTAATTTTTTTAGTACTTATTTTTAGTAATTATTTTACTTCGCCGATGCTACACAATACCGACGAAGGAGGGCGTTCTGATGTGCCTGTGGATTGGATACAGCTGAAGCCGTTACTGTTCAGTGACCAGTGACTATGCCTTCGCCACTGAAACCTTCCGCCAACAACTGACACAAATGCACAACAGGAAAATGCGAGATTTTTTTATGAGTCTGAAACTGGGGTTGAACCCAGGAAAAATTTTTGGTTTTGTAGTCAACGTGCAGACTACTTCGACCATCGCCACCCTCAATTTTTTTTTAGAATTTTTAAAGCAGAGTTGCTCTTGTTATCACTTTAGTACTACAAGAAGCCGACAACAGCCTATTTGGTATCGGTTCAATAAATAATTCTGGCATTAGTTTTACCTTCATAAACCAATGGTGGATTTCGTTCGTCTCAAAAATTAACAAAAAATCTAGAAGGGTCTACTGCAATATCCTGTAAAAGGTTTTGTGGTAAAATAAGCCTTCCAGTTTAGGTATCTGTGTTTTTTTTCAAGTTTTGAGTTTCTAAGGACATTTCTGCAAGACAAATTATGCTCTTTGAAATTAATTTAATTTTGCATTCCAATCGGTATTAATGGAATTTGTTCTATTTTAAATAAATTAATATCGAAGCTGTAATTTAATCTCTGTGCCATAAGATTTGTTCAACGAAATAATTTCAACGAACATAAAAAATATGTAAATGTCATGGCATTTTCTCATTAAAGAAAATTGCTGCCATTTCTCTCTTCATTTAAACAAAGAGAAAACTTTCCTTCAGCTAATTTATTCTGACCTCCTATTTTCTGTAACATTTTTGACTTTTTGAAAGACAACTAACCACAAACAACTATTAGGGATTTTAAAAGCCATTAAAGACAAAACTAGAAACATAAGAAAATTTTCTTAAGGAACTTCTTTGACAAAAAGATAGACAGACGGCCTAATACACGAAGAAAATCACAAAAAGAAACATTGTCAATAATGGCTGTCTTTTTATCAGACATTTTATAATGAAATTATTAATTTCTTAATAAAACAATTTAAGACAACAAACTTTTCTTTTCAACATTTCAGAACCCGTTGATTTTTCACGTACGGAAGGAAATGCAAATAGCGGAAGCGTTAGTAACAGCAACAACACAAACAAAAATGGATCCTTAATTTCATTAAATGCCTCGTCTACGACCCCCTCAACATCACATGGCAACAGTAACACAGGCAGTATAACAAATGAGGAAAAAACTTCGTCCTCCCACCATCAACTCAGTCAGCATTCCCACCAGCACTCACAACATCATCAGTTGCAAATCTTGCGCAACATGTCGAACGGACACCATTTGGATAGTGGTGTAGGTTTCTTGCATCACGATTATTCCACTGATGATTACTCAGATTTAGATGACGATGATATCGACGATGAGGAAGGCAGTGATGTCGATATAATTGGTGATACGAAATTATATAATTTAACATAATACTCTATGAAGTCTATGACAGAATGCAAAGAAGGACATATAGAGAGGAGAAAATTTTAAATCAAATGTAAATATTTTTCAAGGTTTAAGGGCCAATTTAAAGGTATTCTAGCCGAAGAAATGGAAGATGAGTGTGAAATTCTAGTCATTTTAGTGATAATTTATTATTTATTTTATATTTTATTTATCTATTGAAAATAAGATAATAATATAATAAGCACTTCCATGTTTATAAACAAGAGAATTAGATTAAAAATTTTATGAAATGTAAAATCAAAAGTATTTAGGTTTTGATTTACCGAACAATTAACAAAATAAAATGTGTAACTTGATTTTAGTGGCTTTGGAATCCAGAAACTAAAATATTTCATTTCACTTTTCAATTGTTTTTTCTACTGTTTTTGAATTTTATAGTAGTCCCTTTAACGCCTTCCCATAGAAAATAATACAACACTAATAAGTCCAACCACCCATCCACTTAAAAAGCAATGTTGCAATGTACTGTTACCACCAAAGTATGGGGTGGTTTAAGACATCCGCCCGTTTTGTTAACAAAGCGACTGACTGATTTAACTAATCAGCAGCAATAATAACAATAATTGTGGGTTGTGTTTGAGAGTCAATTAAATGTCACTTAATACTGTGATTTCGAAACAATTGCACACATCTTTTAATAGTACAAAATAAGAACATAGTGAAGGACAGCAAATCAATCAAACTAGAGTAATTGTACGTATTAAAAAGAAGGGGACTTTTATATTTTATACACAGTTCTGTTCAACTCTTGATTCGTTTGCGTGAGTGCCAAAAAAGGGATAAATCAATCGTTGACAAAAATTAGCAAAAAATGGGATTAGGGTTAGGTATGGAGTTTATCCTGGCTGAGTAATTAGCGCGTTGACTCCTGCAACCAGAAGATCCTTGGTTCAATATCCAGTCAGACCAAAAATTGTGCTATTGTATCTATTAGGGAGGGTCATTTCGTTCGGGTGACAAAAATCGTGACAGCGCCACATAGCAAAATAGAAATCTACATAAAATTCTAACAAAATTACCAAAAGAAAGTATAGGTCTAAAACAACACCGGCGTCACCCGCCGGGAGACATCAAAATTCACATTTGGGTAATTCCAAGCCAAATCAATCATGTCTGCCAGCGACTACAATAAAATTTGGTATACAGCTAAAAAACCAAAACTTTCTAGCCCGCTAGGTCTATAGCGGTCGAAAATACAGGTGGCACAATTTCCCCTAAAATTCCCAAGTCGTTACACTTTTCAAATTCAAAATTCAATATCTTCGGTTGGGCACGATGATAGAGGACATCCATCTACACAAATCCCATTTTAGTCTGGTCACCGACGTTAATTTATTTCCTAAAAATTCTCCTTTTAAAAACATCAAACAAATTAAAGAATTCTTAATAGATTGTTAACAGAGCTCTGTTAAGTTAAAATGTTGAATTAAATATGAAAATCATACAACAGTTTATTTATGTATGGATGAGCATATGTACATATATTTAGATGTACATACATACATATATATAAACAAAGCAACAAACACAAAAAAAGTGTGGTGAAAAGTTGTTGCCGTGGACTGATAAGAAAATGATATAAAAACCAAAATTAAAATCAAAACATAAAAAACAAAAACAAAACAATAAATTATTATTATTCCACGTGTTTGGAAAATAAAAGGCCAGGCCCCTCTTTTTTTTTATTTCATTTCATTTTCAATTTGTGACTATCCACAAAAGAAAAGAAACTTTGTGGATCTATTTTTATTGAACGTTGAAAAAACTTGTTTTGATTTGATAAGTATGTATGTGCCCCCCACTATTGTGTTTGTGTAGTTTTTATTTAAAGTAACTGTGGTATAAAATGTTAAAATTTTACCCATTTTACAGTCTCACATTATTTTTTTGTTCTTTTGTTTGTTTAAGTAATGTTTATGTAGCGTGTTTTCGTTTCCATTTAATAAATAAATAAATACATATATATTTCGTAAGACAATTTAAGCGGACATTTGCAAATTTTAGTATACTGCAATTACAAAATTTCTCACAAAACAAATAGGATATTTTTAATTTTTAAGAAAAATTACATTTCAGCATTCGACATTAATGTCCTTAAGCAACTTGAGGTCTAATTAGTAAAAACGTATCGACTTTTCAGTATCGTTCAACTTTAGGTGTCACGTATTAAAAGCGTATTAATTCAAACAATCGTTTCACTTGTACACCATGTATATCAGAAAATATGTACAAGCAGTTTCTGATCTACACTGAAAAAAACTAACAACTCCTTAAAAAATGTGATTTCTGATATTCCAAGACTTGCTTATGGGATTTTGTGTACATGGTCAATTACCACTCACCAAACAGTTTTTAAATAATTTTTTTACCACTGTAACTCATCAACCCCTGAATCAATTTCAATCCAATTTCACCATTGGATAGATCTCTAAATATAGCACAAGATGGCCATCCTTTGTCCTTGCTACTTTTACTCTTACTAAGTTAAAAATTCATTTTATGTTTGCCACCGTTTTGCCTCAACAATTATTATATAATAAGGATATATAAGAAACCTAGGGGTCCATCGTCCATAGCCAACTTCACAATCTATCTACTAGTGAAACAATCATTAAAATCCCTCTAGCCGTTAATGAGTTAGAGGGACTTAAGTGTTTTAAAAAAATTAGGGACTACTACGCGCTTCTCATCCTATACATGGGGTAATAGTATAAATATAGTGCAGTACCATACCAAGTAGTTAGTGCGGAGTGAAGAGTGTTGCAGTGTTTTTTTCTTCTGAGTTCTACTGGGTTACTGATCATGTCTTGCAGCGTTTTGGTACGTGGACGCACTTTGGAGCGATGGTGCCTCAGTACCCGAAATTCAGGTAAGTCTATTTTGAAGTAAGTTTATTATTTATTTTATTAAAATGTTATGTATTAGCATTTTGGGAGTGTTATATCGTCCCATAATTCGTACGTCGTAATGTCATATGATTTTCTCGTTAGTTTCGAAATATCTTCTGCACAAAAGCGAGTCTTTGCATATATGTAAGTGTATGCAATACTTTCTTAAGGAAAAAAGCCACACAAAGTGGCGAAATATTGAACAAATAAATAAAATTAAAGAACTTTACTGACCTTAAGCTTAAAAAAACTATTATAATTAAAATAAAAAACGGTCAAATAAATAAATAAATAAAGCAAGAAACATAAATAAATATTGCTAATTTTTATAAAAAAAAAAAACCTTTGAGCTCGAAATATTACTGAAAATTATCTTTTTTTTTAACTTGGACCAGCATTCAGGAGATGACCCCTACACATGGGGTGCATTGTGCTGGAACTAAAGAAAAGGGGTAGTAGGAGAACTGATAGGAGGTGAAGCTTCACTATCTTACAACACAGCTTTTTGCAAGTTATTTGTTTTATAGCAGTGTTGTAGCGTCTCTGATGTCGAGGAGACGTCTTAAATTTTGAAGCTTCGTTTTAGTAGCCGTTTTTTAGTAATTATTTTACTTCGCCGGTGCTACACAGTTCTGACGAAGGAGGGCGTTCTGATGTGCTTGTGGATTGGATACAGCTGAAGCCGTTAATGTTCAGTGAGCAGTGACTATGCCTTCGCCACTGAAACCTTGCGACAACACCTGACACAAAGTCACGCAAATGCACATCAGAAAAATGCGAAATGTTTTTATGAGTCTGAAACTGGGGTTGAACCCAGGAAAATTTTTCGTTTTGCAGTCAACGTGCAAACTACTTTGACCATCGCCACCCTATAAAGGGTCAAAAAATTGGAAAGATTATTAAATAGATAAAAAATAAGCAAAAAAATAAAAACGCTAAATGATCAGCGCTTACTAACAGCCAAGCCTAAATCAGAGCGTCAACCGTATTTATGCTCTCAAAAAAAAAACAATTTTTATAGGCATGAGAATTTTTAAGAGCACAAATACGCTTAACGCCCTGAGTTTTGTTTGCATGTAGAGTGTCAAGTAATACGAGGGCAGGTCAAAACGTGTTTTCAAGCAAAAAAGAAACAAATTTTAAACTTCCTCTTAATTAGATTTGAATTTTTTTCTCATGGAGACTTTTACAAAATCAAAAAAAAAATATATTTTGTAGCGTGCCGTATTTCTGCCAGCGATTTAAAATGCCTTCGGAGTAAAATACATTTAGTGCATTTTTGAGTTCGAAACAGCGATATATAATATTGATGTAAGATCAATTCTTCCCTCCTTTTTATATAAGCGCAACTATTCGTTTAAAACTGCAACCTCTCAACCACACCATGTCTACCCAATTTTAAAAATATTTTTTAACTGTTGGATTTGAATAGAAAGTGTAAAACAATTTGACAAATAATGGCTTAATGAAAAAAATATATTAAATGTTTGTTAAATGATTTTTTGACTCGACTTCGTACATAAAACGCTCTATCAATTTTTTATTTCTATGTTTTAATTTTTCATATTTATTACTGAACTTTAGGCAAAGAAAACATTTAGTCTGGAGTAACAACTCGCGGGCAACAGACCAAGAACAGAAGTTGATTGAACTGCACCGAATTATTGAGTATACACGTTTTCTATATATAAAAACGATAGACAAACCTACTTTGTAAGTATTTGTATAATTAGAAATGATAAGAAATACATATTTAAAAATTAAACAATTATGAAAATTTCAAAGTACAAAAAGCAGACGTGTCTAATATTATTACAAGCTCAAGCTTTTCATAATTGTATAAAGCAAATTCTTATACTAATTTGTTTCAACCATGAAGCGAAAGTGAAAATTTAAGTGTCGCATAAAATAAAAAAATACTTTGAAATAAGAAAAAAATGTACAGAACACATGTTCAATGAGACAAAGTTAATGTCCAATTTAGTTGAGTGGGTGTGTATAAATCTATCTATATAAAATGGGCCCCCACAAACAACTTCCTCCTAGTCAAAGGTAAGAAGATAAATTTTTATGCTACGTATGTATGTGTGTGGTTTAATTTGTAGAGATAATTACTTCAGATTACTTTTTTTTCTTTTTTTATTTAAAAAAAGCAATGCAGTTCTCTTACCCATTCGTGGCTTTTGTTTTTACTTTATTTTTAATAACATGAACAGACTAATAATAATTTAGATTGTTGCAGATCGTTTGTCAATAACAAATGCAAATTTCGATTATAGCATACGTCTGTCTTCGAGTAAAAAAATTATGCAAGCTCTAATCGAGTTCAAAGATGTCGAAAGTGTAACAAATCATTATGTATGTATATGCATATGTACATATGTATGTAAGTAGGTTAGGTCGGCAGGTTGATGGATGTAAAGGTAAAGAAAGGTCCTAGCCCACTTGGGTCCAATTTATTATGGTCTCATTGTGATACCTGTTGTGAAAAAACTTTCACGTGTTGTAGTGATACAAGACCAGAGTCTCTGCTAGGAATCGAACCTAGAGAACCCGCCACTGATAAACTAGCACACTACTCACTTGCCTACCGGGGCATCCGGTACATTTGTATGTATGTATATAAATTCTAAAATATGCAACTATTTATTCGTATATCAAAAAATTTTCGAATTAAATATTATACGTTTCCTCTTCAAACAGAAAAAAGTTTGGCTTAAATACGATCCATTCATTTGAAAATTTAAAAAGTTTGTGTTATCGTTAATTCAAAAACACATGATAGAAAAGTCATATACGAGTATATTGTATGTTCGTACATACATAAATGCGTATGTATTTATATTTTTATATATGGGTATATACATACATATATATGTACATACATTCTACGTAAAGTATATTTAAAAGTTTATTTTGATTAAAAGCTTGTTTTAATTCAGTTTTGTAGAAAAATGCATATTCCTTTTTAAAAACAGGTTGTAGCCTTTAAATTAGTTGTTTCAAAAATGGTGTCAGGTAATACATATTCGAGCTTACCTTATCAAATAAATACGTAAGCTAAATCAGTTGCTTAACTACTAATTTGATATCAGTTAATTTTTAAATTTTTCGCCTAAAACCAAAATGAAATAATATACATAGTATATAATACTAGGGTGATCAGTTATTCGACATATTTAAGAATTTGGTTTTCGAATATTTAATAAAATATTTAATAATTAGAATATTTAAAAAAAATCAGTTACAGTTGTGGAAATTCAGAAAAAGCGGTGAAGGGTATTACGCTGTATTTAATTAATGCTTTTGAAAACAAAAGTTCTTACAACTATTATTATACTATTCTATAAAATTTATTTGTATTTTTCACACAGGTTAAAAAATAAAGACATCAAAAAATTTAATTGAAAATGGCTGATAAAGGTATTATTATTTAAGCTGTAGCGATTATTATTTGTTCATGTAAAAACTACACAAAATTGAATTCTAACAAACTTTTTCCTTATTCAAATCTATTTATACTTGCAAAAGTGCCTAACAACTAGTATAGTATATAAAACCTATTAAAATTTGTATCCTGGTAAAATATAAATGTAATTTCACTTACCTCATCGGAAAATCTTCCTGCCTTCTTCAGTATAAATCCTTTATTTTAAAATCAGCAACTTTATATTGTAATATGCAAAATTTTTTTGTTAAATCTGCTTCAGTTCCTATTCTCCAATATGTGTAGCATGTAATCGATTTTTGAGTACAACATCTAATACTATTTTGGTTTTTCTTTTTATCCGCACAGACAATATGACACAGCAAGGTCAAGCTTTTGATTCGAATGCCATGACCTTAACACGTTTTGTGTTACAGGAACAGCGTAAATTTAAAAATGCCACAGGTGATTTGTCTCAATTATTAAATTGTATTCAAACATCGATTAAAGCTATTGCATCGGCTGTAAGAAAAGCTGGCATTGCAAAATTGCATGGTATTGCTGGTGATATAAATGTTCAAGGTGAAGAAGTTAAGAAATTGGATGTTCTCTCTAATGAATTGTTCATCAATATGTTGAAATCATCCTATACTACTTGCTTAATGGTTTCTGAGGAAAATGACAATGTCATTGAGGTGGAAGTTGAAAAGCAGGTGCGTATTGTAAAATTCTTACATTTATTGATAACAAAAATGTATATATTTTCATTGAGTTTTCTTTTTAGGGCAAATATATTGTATGCTTTGATCCTTTGGATGGTTCTTCTAATATTGATTGTTTGGTTTCGATTGGTTCGATCTTTTCTATTTACCGTAAAAAAATCGATGGTGTTCCAACCGTACAAGATGCTTTACAGCCTGGTAATCAAATTGTTGCTGCCGGTTATGCTTTATATGGTTCAGCGACGGCTATTGTTTTGAGTTTGGGCTGTGGATCGGGTGTTAATGGATTTACCTATGACCCTGCTATTGGTGAATTTATCTTGACCGATCCAAATATGCGCGTTCCCGAGAAGGGTAAAATTTACTCTATCAATGAGGGTTACACCTCTGAGTGGGAGGTAGGAGTCTTCAATTATATTGCTGCTAAGAAAGACCCTAGCAGGGGAAAACCATATGGTGCCCGTTATGTAGGCTCTATGGTAGCTGATGTGCATCGTACTATTAAATATGGTGGTATATTCATTTACCCAGCGACGAAATCAGCTCCTAGTGGCAAATTACGTCTGTTGTATGAGTGTAATCCTATGGCCTACATAATAACCCATGCTGGTGGTTTAGCAAGCAATGGAAAAATTCCAGTTTTGGATATTGTACCACAAAAGATCCATGAAAGATCTCCAATTTTTTTGGGTTCTAAATTTGATGTTGAAGAAGCATTGGACTACTATCAAAAATCTTAACTTAAGTTTAAGACCTATTGTAATTAGTTTGTAATTTTTCTTTTTTTAATTTTTGTGTTCGATTAATTTTTGTCCTTTTATAAATACTTTAGTGCATTTTCTTAAATAGAAATATATAAACATTTAAGTAGTTGTGTTTTAAATATTTTCTTATTTTAATCTCTTTTTACCTTATTACATTAATATGAATTGGCTTTATGTTTTGGTACGAATGTGAAACCTTCTGGCACAGGACCCAGTAACATTTCGCTTAATTTTACCCAATCTTGGGAATTAGATGAACTCATCAATGTTTCCATTTCATCACGTCCCCTAAATATTTGTGGTCTTTGATTAATTTTCTGTGGTGGATGCACTATTAGCTCAGTAGGTATATAACGGTATAAGAAAGATTGCCATTCTAGTAAGAAACGTCTGGTGTTTTCCACACCTTTAGTATCGGAACCCCAATGTTCCAGACCATAATTAACATATTTACGCATTATTTCAAAACGCTCAGTAGATGAGGGATCCAAATTTGTTTGCTCTTTTATTTCCTTGAAAATCCAAGGCTTTATCAGAGCGCCACGTCCGATCATTATTGACGTTACATGTGGTGCAGTTTTCTATATGAAAGAATCATGTATATATGTATATGTATATTAGGTAAAGAAAAAATATTTTACTTTAAGAGGAAAGCTGACAGAGTGAACTAATTATTTTTGAGTATTATTAAAAGTATATATATGTATATATACAAATTCTTCGACAAAATTTTATTAATATTTATAATTATTTTTGTTTTTCTCCACGATCAGCAAAAGCATGTCGGTGGTGGGAGCAAAACAGAAAAAAATAAATTTCTTACTTTTTTTATAGCAAAAAAAATATGGTTTTGATTATAAAATGTTTAAAACTTACCCTCTTTTCTGTATAGTCTTCATAGCTTAAAATATCACCATTACCAATCACTGGTATACCTTTAACTTTGGCGGCACATTGTTCAATATATTCCCAATTAGCATTTTTTGTATAACGTTGTTCACGAGAACGTCCATGTAACTAAATAAAATATAGAAATTATTGCATTTTAGACTTCTACTTAATTTACCCTTATTCTAGTTGTCAACGTCGACGCCGATTTTGCCTCGCTCATACCGATAAACGACAGGTTTCATTTCAAACTTTATTTGATATTTACTAGAAATGTTAAATGTTCGAATACCCTTTTAAATTTGAAATGGTAACCACTGCATATATAAGGCTGCTGAGGTTTTTCGTTTCGACAAGCGGAACAACGGTAATTAAAATGTATAACTCACTGTTACTGCTGAAGCACCCCATTCTTCTACTAAAGGTATTAAATCATGTGCTACACTTTTATCTGCATATATACCGGTGCGCATTTTTACAGTAAATGGTATTAAATGATTTAGAGCCGAACATGTGCGTACAGACAATTCCAATATGTTAGTTCTCCTCATTAAAGCACTACCACCTCCCTGTTGGTAGATTAAATCAATGGGACAGCCAATATTTAAGTCAAGATAATCTACTTTCGCCGTTTCTTGCAAAAGCTGAGCAGTCTGTGATATAATATTAGGATTATTGCCGCATATTTGTACACCAAATATATCTTCAGATTCGTGGCGCTTAGTAAGAGCCCATTCTTGGGTCATACCTTTAACTAAAGGTGCACAACATGCCATTTCGCCACAAGTAATATCGGCACCAAATTCTTTACAAATGCGTCGAAAAGGTAAATTTCCTACCGTCGTTAACGGAGATAGCACTAATTTTCCAGCAAAATCAACTGCTTTCAATTGTTTAACATCTCTGCCTTTAGTCCCATCATCATTATCATTCACACAAGATCCAACTGGCTTTGATTCATCAACTTCATTACTTTGGGCATTACGTGCTTTCCTAGCATCACGTAGTTTTTCAGATTCTGTTACCAACTGTTTAGATTTTGAAAAATCATAATTTCGTTTACGCAAACGTATTTGCAACTCTGACGTTATTCCATTACAAGTACTAGGTGGTGTATTTTCAATATACTGAGGACTCTTTACGTTTCTTCCTTCGCTATCGAGATGTGCATTAGCAAAGCGACAGGTAACACCTCGAGGACAAAAGCCTTTAACATCAAAAACGGGGCATTTATCACCAAGGTCTTTACCTTTACCAGCCATATACAGTTCCAAATCATGAACATAACGGCAATTCTCCAATGAACATTTTGAATTGCTAGGACCATTAATAAGTGAATTACAGAGGTGTAGAGTACGATCTTCTTTATAAACAGGGCGGTGCTAAAAGTTAGATAATAAACTTTATTATAATCCTGATATTCATTTTGAAAGTATCGGAATTCTGTCTAGATATATCTAGCATTGCACAAAAAATTGCTTCCAATATGAGATCCAATGGGTTCTTTGCAAAATGCAAGGGCAGTTTTATTGGCCCACTGTACATTTTGTTTTTAAGCTGATGAAATATATTTTCAAACATCATACAATTTTCGGGAATTGAACCCGGAACCTAAAGATTAATAGACTATTGCTCTTGATCTAGGCTATGGAGGCACCCATACATAATATATGATATAATAAAGATTTCGGAATTTTTTTAATGTGTTTTATTTACCTTATTTTGTCCTCTTCTACGATCCTTTTTATCAGTTTTTGCTAATTTACTCTGTCTACGGATTTCATCTGCTGTCTGAACGTCTGCTGGCGCACTTTCTCCTTCAGCAATTTTTCTTTTGTTTTGCTCTTTATTCGCAATTTCTGTGACTCCAGTATTTTTCTTATCGTCCAGCAAATACCTATAAAAATATGCATGCAGCCATTACTACAAATTTTTTACTACAAAATTTATATCTAGTAATTACTCATGTTTGATATAACAAATTCCAGGATCCATTTCAAATATATATATATTTTAAAATTAACTTTAAATAAAATTTTTAATTGATTAAAAAATTGCAGCACGTGCTTCTACGATAAAAACAAAATTAAAATAAGTGGTTAAAAAAACAAAATATTTAACAGGATGTACCGGAACTTAATAAAGATGAGCAAGAGATGCCAGCTGCAGTATGAGTAATTCTCAATTGTTATATAAATGTGGCATCACTTGCAAATAATAAAACAGATGATTTTGTTTATATCTGATTACCATGTTGGAATTTTATTTTGTACACGGGAGGAGCTAACTTATTTTTTTGTAAGAAATCTTAGTGTAACACGATAAATTATTAAAATGGTAAAGCTATATACTTGTTTACTATATTGTATAAAAAAGGTTTGTGCCCTCAAATAATTAAATTATAATTAAATAAACATTACTTTACAGTCACCCAGAGCTCATAAGGGTGGCAATGTGTTCATAGATTCTTTGCGCCTTACGGTTAAGGGTGGTCACGGTGGCAATGGTATACCCAAATATGGAGGTATTGGTGGTCAAGGTGGCTGTGTGTATGCGGTTGCAAAGGAAGGAGTAACATTGAAGAATTTGACACAAAAATATTTGGAGAAAAAAGTTTCTGCCTCAACTGGTGAAGACAGCAGTAAAGCTCGCATCTTAGGCAGACGTGGAATGGATACGAAAATTGAAGTACCAGTTGGTATACAAGTCTATGATGACACAGGTAAACTAATCGGAGATCTTAATGTACCCTTATCAACGTGCATAGTGGCTGGAGGAGGTATGGGAGGTTGTGCCGGGTCCAATTTCTTGGGCAAAGCGGGTGAAAATAAAGCAGTCACTTTCGACTTAAAACTAATAGCAGATGTTGGTTTAGTTGGCTTTCCTAATGCTGGCAAGAGTACATTCTTAAAAGCAATTTCGAGGGCTAACCCCAAGATTGCCTCTTATCCATGTAAGTGGGAAATTAATATAATCAATATTGTTGTATTAATTAGAAAATAAGACTTGAATTTAACACGAGCGTAAAGTTGTGTAAAAGATTACTTCGTTAAATAATTAAGTACTTACATGCACATGTACATATTATTTACTGTTAAAAAATTATACACAAAATTTTCTTACAGCCATGAATTAATCATTTTCTTAACTTTTCGATGATTTGTTTCCAGTTACTACGATTAGACCTCAAATTGGAACTGTTGATTATTCTGATTTGCGCTCAATAACTATTGCAGATCTTCCCGGACTAATTGAGGGTGCTCATGCTAACTTTGGCATGGGTCACAAATTTCTCAAGCATATAGAGCGTACGCGTTTGTTACTCTTTATGGTTGATTTGTTTGGTTTTCAATTAAGTGTGAAACATCAGAAACGAGATTGCATACAAAATATATTATCACTCAACAAGGAATTGGAATTATACGATCCTACCTTATTGGAAAAACCATGTATTTTATTGTTGAACAAAATGGACTTGCCTGGTGCTACAGAAATACTTAATGAGAGTATACACATAATAGAAAACCTTGAAAGGAAATTAAATGATTGCCCTCCTGAAATCAGACCCGAAAAGGTGTTAAAATTTGAGCGTGTAATATTTATATCAGCAAAATGTAATGATAAAATAGCCAACGTCAAAGAAGAAATAAGAAAAGTTCTTGATGAACAAGCCGAAAAAGAGTATTTGAATGATGAGCTAGCAATAAAAAAGCTATTGGAACGTAAAATTGGAGAAAGAGGTCCTAAGGTTACATAGGTTATTTAATTTACTTAAACTTACACATGACTTTTAGTAAAAGTAAATGTTTTATTTTAAGAATTGTCAGTAAATTTCTACTAGGATCTAAATTATATAATATAATAAAAGGTTAAATAGAAATAAAATTCAATGAGAGGAATCTTGTATTGTAAAAATTTAATGTGGTCTTCTTTATTTGAAAGTAAATCGTTGAACTGCTAATTTTTTATTACTTCTTTTTTGTATATGTATTTTCCGTTCCTTTTTAATTATATACGCCAGTCACGAAATTTGAGATATAATTTAAAAAATTGTGTTTGTAAGCTCTTCTTTTTGGAAAAGCGTTCGAAATGACCTAATGTAAAATATTAAATAAAACCAGTGACGTGCCCAGACGTACAATTTTTCGTGTATTATACCAAAGTATATTTATAGTGGAAGCCGTATCTCTACAACAATACCAAAAACAAGGCATTTTATTTGTGTAAAACTAACCAAATATGTCAAACTTGTTCTTTACTGTTCTCTCAAAAATAAATACAGGCTACAATAGCAAGAAAAACAACAATTTCATTTATGTATTCTTTAATTGCTTTTGCAATTCTCTCAAAATAAAGAAATGAGTAAAACTGTTAATGGCGTTCACTCACAAATTAAACAAATTAGTATTAATTATATTAAATGTAAACAAATATTGACATTTACTTTCTTACATAATTGAACGAAGAACTGTTAGCTGTTGTTGTAATGTGGTAGAATTGTCGAATCAACAATCAACACCGCCTGATAAGTCATTACACGATGACAATAAATATATGATTTGATACAAAATCAAAAATTAGAAATTTATTTCTGTGGTCAAAAAATTTTATGTATTTAACAAATTTAATATTTTTATTGGCAGTAACTACCGAGGCAATATTTAAATGTAATATTTTTTAAACAATACTAAGTTGCAACACAGTTTTAAATGTGTATATCTATTAAGCTGTGGTACATTTTGCCAATAATGGTACTTCTTACTTACTCGAAATGTAAAACTGAATTACTGAACACTCAAAATACCAACACTAACATTATTCAGTTGTCAATGTGACACCAAAGCGAGTGGTTGTATATTTTTGCGTACGGGAAATCTGCGAATCTTTTTTACAAGTGCTGAAAAAAAAATTATAAATCAAAATAAACCATAAAAATGCTTGTAAAACAACATAAATTTTATTTGTATGGATTGAATTTCAATAAATCAAAAGAAAATTGCTAAAAATTTGCCGCAAATATGAGATTTTAAATGGGAAATTTTAAATTGAAAAAATTTTCTAATTGGGAAGTCAGATTACAAAGCTTAACACGAACGAAGAAAAAATTGAAAAAAATTAAAGCAGAAAAAATGTTGATACATAAAGGCAAAAAAATGGTATATAACGAGAGTGCAAATAAATAAAGAGAGTGAAAATGCATTGAAATATAGAGAGAATAATAGTGAGAGTGTTATGTTTTGGTTTGGTTTCGTAAATAAATAAATACAAAACAGAAACAGAAACAAGAACAACAAGAGAGCGAGTTGCGGTGTTTTTTGTTTTAATTTCGCCGGTTGTTTGTTTTTCTTTCTTTTATACGTTGTGTTCGTAAGTGCGTATGTTTATGCGTAAATTGTTATTGTAGTTAATGTTTATAAAATGTCGCAAAGTAACCAACGAAAACATTTTCATATTCATGCTCCCTATCAACACCCCCAACAACAGCAGCAACAACAGCAAGCACAACTTCATCATCATGGTCATCATTTAACACCGACGCAGCAACAGCAGTCGCAATGGTTCTCACAGCAACATTATCAACACGGTCTGCATTTGAGAGATTCGCGCCATATTCAACATGGGCAGCATCATCCCCATCACCATCATACTCAACAGCAGCAGCAGCAATCACATCACAATCATACAATGACACCGCATATGTTTACAAGTGGTTATGTTGGGGGTGTTGTAGGTGGGGGTGGGGGTGGCAGCAATACTGGAAATGCTGTTGGAAGTGGGGTTGCTATAAGTAATTCTTCACATAATGCGGCAACTATAGGTGCTACCGCACATAACATGCCGGCTTCATCTTCGTCTGCGCATCCTTATTCTTCTGCTATGCCGGTACCGGCTTCTGGAGGGAGTGTTGGTGTTAATTCTAGTGGTGGTAGTTATGCTGGTCGTAATAGAATTTTTGACCTTGAAATGTTAACAACACAGACGCAACAACACGCTGCAACATCTGCTGCACATTCCCATTCTATATTATCAAGTGGCAGTTCGAGCGGACGACAAGGATTTGATGCATATTCACATAATTCAATGTATGCACAACAAAATCAACGACATCTTTTACCTCCTGCTTCTTCCCACCACCATCTTGCTCCAACACATCATTCGGCAGCTAATTCGTTGCATCCTCATCATCATACTCAACAATTACATCATCCACATCAACAGCCACCATCAAGTCTGCATCATCATCAGCAGCATCAACACCACCAACATCAACAGCAACAACATCAACAGCAACAACATTATTATCACCACCCTCAGCAGAGTTCTCTGCACCGGCCACATACTCAAGTTATACCATCTATGCTGCAGCATATAAAATCTGAGCCAGTGGAACAAATAACCACAACATCGTCAATACAAACCGAGGAAGTTATTATTAAATGTAAGTTCTTTACATTCTATGTATTTATGTATGTGTAGCAATTCTATGTATTTATGTATGTGTAGCAATGTAGTATATATAGAAATTCTTTGTAGGCATAGTCGGAGGAGCTTGTCTTGGAAAAATTATTTTAGTTGAAGAGAAGTTGAGACATATGAATGTATTTAGGTACATATGTATAATCAAATTAGTTTGGAATTTAATTATATTTACACATGTAAGGATCTGTGTGTCGCATGTTATTTTATTAAATCATTATTTTTCATTAAGAAAAAACTTTTCATTAGATTAATCTAAAAATTTTAACCAAGGTCAATTTCAATCTGCCCATTTCAAAAAAATCAAGTTTTTTATTTTAATGCTAGAAAATTATTATGTACAAATGTACATTAATTAAAAAAAAGTCACTAAATATTAAAATAAAATTACTGCCCGTTTTTTGGTTCAATACAAATGTACGAACGGAACGAACGAGGGAATATCGGTAAACCGGCAGTTATTGAAATCTAAGAATAATTTCACAATATTCGTTTGAAATTTGGATTTCCAACATTTGAAATTCTTAATTTTTTTTTTTAATAATTACGTTTGTAACAAGTGTACGAATATTTTTTTTGTGCGAAGTTTTAATATGATTTATGTGTCCAATTATCTTTAATTTTTTTTATTACAAAATTATATACATACATATTGTTTTTGTATAAAAAAATATCATTTTTAATATTTGGAATATTTTAGAAAGAAATTTCTTATAAACTTCAAATGTTTATTATTTGGGTCCTTCAAATATTAACATCACTTCTTATATTAATACAATATACCACACAGAAAGCTAACAACTGCTTTTTTTAAAGCAGTTTTCGCGAATTTTATACGCTGGACACGAGCGTGACAATTCTAATTTTTACCATAAAAGACAAAACATAATCATGTTTTATACTTCGCAAATTATTGTTAAAATTTCCGCAAAAGAAAGAAATATTAATTTTTTTGTGCATAAATAATTACTTCTTGAAAAAAAAAAATTTTTGTCCGCTTGAATAATACAAGATAACAATTATTTCTCCTAAAAATAACATTCCATCTAATAATATTGTATGACACGTTCTCAAACAGATAGACAACATTTTTAGAAATTTGTCTGTTTTGTAGTCAAGATTCTTTTTAGTTTTCAAAGGCAAATAAATATTAATTATTTTTACAAAAATATGTTTTTAATTTAAAAATTTTAAACATTCATTATTTTTCAATTCAAAATTTTAAACATTCATCATTGGTATCAAATTCGTTATTTCTTTTAGAATAGAGTTTACATATATCACGATACTGTTCAGGATAAAAGAGAATAAGAATGGCATTAAAAATACATTCGATTAATTAGCAACATAAAATTGTTAAGCAAATAAATAACATGTTCAAATTATTCAAAGGTAAATTACGCCAAAACTCTGTCTGTCCGCCAATTTCTTATAATTCAATTATGTTATTTCCGAACAAAAGAAATTAAACTTAGCTTTTTAGTTGTATGTAGATACATAGTATATACCTAATAAGAAATTTTTGCAAATTCAATTAAATAAAATCAAAAATTACAAAATGGGTAGGAAAAACAAAGAAGAAAAACTAAAAGCGATGATATAATCGAAAATAATGTTCTACATTGCATTTTTTATTGCTAGGTAGAGAGAAATACATTGAAAATATTTTGTAAATGGAAAGAAAATAATCTATAATTTTTAGTATGTATCCAGCAAGAGCTGAGTAAATATTTACAAAGAGCATCATCGTCATAAAACATGATGAAAACGATGAATGTGTGGTGTACGGTGAGGGACGATGAAAACAACGACACGACAAGCACAACCAGCACATAACGATGGAGACGACTTCTACTAGTACAAATGTGCTACAACGGCTGTTATTACTTCCACTTGTGAAGTGACTGACCTACCTATCCATACATCCATCCATTCCAATCCAATAGCGAAGTGAAATGAATGGGAACATAATGTGCAAAGACAAACAGAAAACAAGAACTGAACAGAGAAAAACACAAAAAAAGAATTAAAAAAAATTACACAAATATTTCACAGCACTCAACTGCAAATAGCAAATGAATATAAAAATCTATCCAACTATAAACCAACTGAAATTCGTGAAAACAAAGTAATCAATTTTGATTATACATATTTCGTTTTATTTTGAAATTTTGCAATATTTTATAACTAGTATATTTTTTTAAATTTATTATTTTTTTTTTACATTTCTAATTTATGGAGTTGAATGGCAATACGTAGCACGAGAAGCGGTAGAGGGTATGAAATTGGGGCTGGGTTGTTGGTTGGATTTAATTTAAGCGAGGAAGGTATTCTGTAGTTACAATGCTTTAATAATAATGTACTAGGTATATAGACATAAAAGCAATGAAGAACAACTTTAATAAAAGTGGGAAAAATACATAAAGTTTTTAATGCCAAGAAAAGTTTTTGTTACTGTGAGTACAAGTACGAGTGCGAGTACGAGTACGAGTACGAATATATTGCCATAAGCCAAAAAATTAAAAGACGAACAAAATAATATAAAAAGCACGTAGAAACAACAGTGACTGGTTTGTGGCAGGCAGCAGCATTTGGAAATCATCCATCTCTATATATGTATATTTATACCCACAAGATGTATGACTGTATAAAACCGAACAGCACTCAATATACATGCATGTGGATATGTATGTAGTATGCGCACATGCCAAATACATACCTACTTGTATATGGCACGACAGTATACACACCCAAAATTATTGACTCGTTTTAAGTTGTATCCCTATAAATGAATGTAATACTACCTATCCATTTATATATTTTGTACATACCAACCGACCAACGGCTGCGGCTAAAGTTGCGTTTTCTATTTTATACAGTACACAATAATATTTCCCCAAAGCAAGAACAGAACAATCTAGAAAATTTATTTGAAAAATTAAACTTAAATTGCATTGATGGAGTTTCTCATTTTCTCTGAAAGTTGTAACAATTTTATAGAATTCTATAGGTACATATGTACGTAGAAGATACTTAGTAACATTAAAAATAATTGGTATTTTCGCTATAATTTCCTTTAACATGTTTGGTATAGCACAATGTACAAAGTCCATATTTTTGCACTTTTATCAAGGCGGTGAAATTGAAAAGCTTTATTTGTTAATAAATCAAATAATAGGTTGTAGGTAGTATGTGCGTTTATACAACAGGAGTATTATGGAATAAATAAGTACTTATAAATGTATTTTGTGAGTATATTTCAGTTCTTCTTCTTTCTTAAGGTTGTTTGAGGTCATGTTGCGACTTTTTTGCTTTTGTTTCTGCTTTTTTCCTTGAAATGTTTAGTTTGTTAATGTTATTAAAGCGAAGAGAGCGAATTTCCAGTTTTAAATTTGGTTAATGTTTTTTCTGTCGTTTGGCACCTTTGAACAAGGGGTGTAAAATTTAGAATGTAATTTTCCTAAATTAAAAGAGGGTGTTATTTAGTTAAAAAGTTTTACATAAAAGGCATTCCAAACATCATAATAAATTTTGTTTTCTTATAAAAAATATTTTCATTCTCATTATAGCATAAATGTTTTTAATACATACCTACATATATCCAATCTAAGTATTTCAATGTTTTCGAAGATTCTTCAAATATTTCTCCTTTGAAACCAACAAAATCTCATGTTCTTTAGAAACCAACAAAATTCCAGTGTCCAAATTAGAAGGTGTTATTTAACACATAAAACTTACCTATTACGATAACAGAATAACACCTGTTGCCTGGATAGGTCTAAATGAAATATTAAATGAATTTTTATATTAAGATTTAAATAATTATTGGTAGTTCTGTTTGTATTCACGGCACTTTAAATCAAATTCGGAGTGGGAATTTATACTCAATGTTAGTTCATTTGATGTAGGTTAAGTCACTATCATATCTTTGTAATAATTACATACACAGTTTTCAAATATTTGTTGGTTATATTGGTTCAATCGTTATTATAAATAAAAAGTGTTACAAAATTTACTTTTTTCAAAGAATAAATAAAAACAAGTAGTAAATAATTATAGGTTGTTGCTTTTTTTAAGTTCCATATGACAGTTATTGAAGATGCAGAAAAACCGTACAAATTCTTTATTATTGCTAGGAGAAAAACTTCTCTAAGAGTTTACCATCAGTGTAGAAAGTTAGTGTTACTTTCTTAGCAATATTTATTTAATTTTTTCAAATAAAAAAGTTAGTAAAATTTTTCAACAAATAATTGGTGGCAAATTATCGCATTCAATAGCGAATGAAATTTCTATAACTATATAAAAAAAATAGTTAGAAATTTCTATCCATATCGAATGCCGTAGTTTTCAATCATTGAATTTAAACTAGAATTCGAATCGAAAGAAAATGTTATCGTATACCAATGTAAATAACATACAAATTTGAATAAATTGTTTTTGGATTCGATTTGCAGAGTAGCTCCTAGGGTCACTGATGAAAAAGATTTAATTTTAATTTGACAAACCGCATTATAAAATAATGCCAACTCTGTATGTATGTTAGGTTAGGTTATTAGCGGTTGGAATAAATGATGAATTTGAGAAAATATTTAGATTATTTTAGATATCTACGTATACATATACTAAAAAAAACATATACATATATGTACATATGCATATTCTGATACAAGTGTTAAGCAAATGATTTACTCTATAGAATTTACATAGCTATCGCACATTACCTAAAACATCGTCTTAACTTAAAACAAACTAAATAAATTTTCGTAGAAAGTTCAAGTACAAAACTATCTTTTTGGATTTACGTATATTTACATAGTATGTATGTATGTATCTACATGCATACATATGTACGTTAAAATGAAATTTTTATGTAATTTTTGGAATTCAAATGTTAATTTTTAGCTGAACCCGTCGATGATATTGGTTATCATCACAAAAGTGCGCCACAATTTGAAAACAAATATTTGCACATTGAGGAAAAACGTAAACAACTTGAACAGCAACAGCAGCGACAACAAGAACTACAACAACAGCGTCAACAACAGCAACAACGCCTGCAGCAGGAACAACGTGCACACCAACAACAGCAATTACATGAGCAGCAACTTCATCAACATGGATTACAACAAATAAAGCAGGAACATTATCATCATCCTGAGAGTGAACAGAGCCATAATGAACATGCTTCCCAACAAACGCAACAACGTACAAATTCCGAGAATTCTTCTATAATGCAACCAACAGTAGATGAAAAGCAACAACTGCTACAACAACATCAGCAACCGCAAATATCCTTGAGTAACATAAAAACAGAAGCAAAGGTAAAAAAAAAATATTGCCAAAACAATGTGAATACAAAAGAAAAAAGGCAACAACAAGAAAAATAAACAATAACATAACCTACAGTACTATTCCATATACAGATGTACAAACATACATACATATTTACATGCATACTACATATGTGCATGCATATATACATTTGTACATGCATATTTGTGTATAATTTTGTATTCGACACACACACTTTCTTACGTACATTTACTACGGTACTACACAAATATTTTCATTCATTTTTTTGTTACTTTTTTTGTTTTGCTACAAATTTATTGTTTGTTGTTATATTCAATCGTTCGATGCTTTTTTCTACAATTTATATTTTTTATACCTACAGCCTCTTAACTTTCCTCGTCGTAAATTACAAACAGAACGTTCTTCAACTCTGCCCATATGCCAGCGATGTAAACAAGTTTTTTTAAAACGTCAAAACTACTTACAACATGTTGCTCTATCCAGTTGCAATATTGTTGAGTACGACTTTAAATGCTCAGTATGTCCCATGTCCTTTATGTCTAATGAGGAATTGCAGACACACGAACAACTACATCGTTCAAACAGATATTTTTGTCAAAAATATTGTGGCAAATTCTATGAAACAATTGCTGAATGCGAACAACATGAATACGGTCAGCACGAATATGAAATGTTTAAATGCAATGTAAGTATGGACTCTTGACATTGATATAAAAAAAGTTTCAAACCAATCTTGATTGGTAAGACTCACTTAGGGCTTATAGTGTCTGTTGTTCTCAGATACGACTAGGTACGACGCTGGCCCCTACTTAACAGGGTTTGAATTTGCAAATGAGTGTGGAGCACAATTGTATACACATGAGTGTGCTAATCCGAACCCTGCTGCATATATGTGTTTTAAATATAAATTTTTTTCAGCGGGTGATAGTGATATAAGTGATAGAAAGATAAATAGCTTAAATCTTGCACAACTCTGCAGTTGAACGGTTTTTGAGATTTTGTAATATAGAGTTGCTGCGTCTCTAGTGTTATGTTGACCCATTAATTTTTCAGATTGGGGAAAACCATTTTGTTAATTATTTTACTTTGCCAACGTTTTATAGCTCATATACCGACAAAGAAGGACACTGTTGGCTCAGACACAATTTAAGAATTTTTGATCTGACCGCGTCTTAAACAGAGGGTCGTTCAGGTGTATAGTCAACGCGCTATCTACTCAGCCAACAGCACACGAAATTTGGTAACCAAAGTTCATAACTCTTACAGACTTTTGAATGTATTGGGTTCGCGGGTTATTGTACTCATATAAATATATCAGCAGTTCTAAAGACTACGGAAGTAGTAAATATGGAGAACTGGATAGCTTATGTGCCAGCTTTTAAACATAACACACACTTCCTAGAAGAAAAGGTAGTATTGTTGTGTTTGACAAGCGTCATTCATAAGCGTGAACTTTTTCCAGAATCTCCTCTTCCTACTCATCATACCCGGACAGTTAGTTATAAGATTGCCGTAGACACCCCATCCTCACAGCAGAACCTGGAGATGTGTCGTGTTAGTGACTCCTATCCTATACAAATGCCCGTTGCAGGTGTATGGCCCGTAAGAAATCCCGTAAGTATACCGATCTTCTAACTGTCCAGTCTAAGAGCCTTGCATCAAAATCTAGAAATTTCTTGGATTGTCTCAATCCCTTTGCGTTGTTCCATGATTGGTTCACCTTTATCTTAGCCTGGATCTTTGCCGTCATAGCCCTAAAGTTTAAGTATCCATATTAGAGAAACATTGTTCCTGGATGCCAAGCCGTTTAGTGCCCTGAAGCACTCCTGAGAATCTTTGATTTATAGGTATAGTTGCCACTCGTACTCCCCTGTAGTTCTTTTCCTTCAGTATTTGGTCTGCTTCCAATATTACCAATAGTTCCGCATTAAAGATGGTATCATCCCTGGTGAGAGCAAGAGTTTTGTGGATTCTGGGCCCCACTATACCTGCACATACACAACCGTTTGTCTTCGATCCATCGATATACCGTTTCTGTGAACCGTCATTCATCCATCTGGAGTTAGTCTTCCATTCATCCCTCACAGATAAAACTCCTTCGTGTTCCGTTGGGAGAGTTGGCCCAACTTGTTCCAAAGTTTGCGTTATATTTATGACCACATCCTCCCTACTCAGAATGGCATTGAATGGTTGGCATTCATGCCAACCGTACTGCAAGCCTCCGTACTCCGCCTAGTGTTGCCATTCTAGTCCTTTGATCGCTTTTGTTCTACCATACCAGAGCTCCATGCAGCATGATCGGTCTAACTATCTGAGTGTATATCCAGAAAGTCATCTTAAAGCTAAGTCCATGTCATGTTAAGGCTAAAGATTTCTCTATTAATGGTTTTCTTGTCCATAAGGATCTTGTGGCCTTCTTCGTTATTTTGTTGAAATGAGTTTCCCAAGTAAGTCTCTTATCCATTGTTGCACCCAAAAATTTGAGAACTTCCTTTAGCTCAACCACTGTTCCATTCACAGTTAGTGTCGGGAATTCCATTCTAATTTTTCTTGTGAAGAGGATAATGAAGACAGTAATGAACCGCTTTATAGTGCCAGGAAATACATTACACAGGTCGTTAAAAAAAATTCAAAATTGATAGTGAGGTACACCGAGTAGACGTGTCTAGTTTTCCTAACCTTATCTAAGAAATTGTTCTCCAGTAAATTTCTTTAGTTATGCCTTTAAAAATAATTCTTTCAAATAAAAAAATTTTTTAGATTTGTTGCATAAGCGTGACGCAGCGTGAGCAATTATTAGAACATCTTAATGAACATAAATATCAGCCACGCTTTGATTGCTGTATATGTCGTTTATGTTTTCAAACTGCCATTGAATTACATGATCATTATATGTCTAATGAAGATTTCTGCGGGAAATTTTATGACAAAGAAGGTAATTTCGCAAAGATTATAACCCAAATTCTCGTATTAAACATATTCCATATTACAGCTTTTAAAAAAACCAATACCTCGTCATCGTCACCTTATCTGGGAAAGTTGGAAAGTTCGAAATTGGAAATAGCTAATACATTTTCATTGAAAGGTAGGTAAATAGAAGTACCAAATTAAATTTATCACCCTATGATATATTTTAGATATACCCCCTGGCAATAGTCATCATTTGGAACGTTTATACGCAAAGCCTACCAGCTCCAAAACTTCCATGCAACCACCTAACACTATACCAACTATACCTTCATCTTTATCGTTTAGCACTGTAAATGAGTTTGCTGCTCTCGAACCCCATGTTGAGGTAAAAACGGAAATTAAAGTAGAACCGGATTTTTATCCCCCCATGGACCAATCTGATTTTGCTAGCTATGATAATGATTACAGTACACCCGACTATACATCTACAAGTTCTAATCAAAACTTTTCATTTCTACAAGATTACCAAGACAATGCTTCCAGTTCTACCACTTCATCTTATTCCTTTAATAATAACGATGCCATACAAGATGAAGAAGCAATTTGCTGTGTGCCCAAATGTGGGGTACGCAAATTTTCATCACCCTCTTTACAATTCTTCGGATTCCCCAAGGAAGACAAGTACTTATCGCAGTGGTTACATAATTTAAAAATGACATACGATCCTAATGTAAATTACTGTGCATATCGTATTTGTAGCTTACATTTCCCCAAACGATGTATTGCAAAATATTCGTTGAGTTATTGGGCAGTGCCTACCTTTAACTTGGGCCATGATGATGTGGGAAATTTATATCAAAATAGAGAAAGTTCTGGGGGGTTTCCAGGAGGTGAAATGGCCAAATGTAGTATGCCTGGTTGCCCTTCCCAACGTGGAGAAACCAATGTAAAATTTCATGTATTTCCAAGGGATTTAAAAACCTTGATTAAATGGTGTCAGAATTCACGACTGCCGGTACACAGCAAAGATAATCGTTTTTTTTGTTCTCGACATTTTGAAGAAAAATGTTTTGGCAAATTTCGCTTAAAACCTTGGGCTATACCTACTCTTAATTTAGGCACGGTTTATGGCAAGATACACGATAATCCCAATATATATCAGGAAGAAAAAAAATGCTTTTTGCCGTTCTGCCGCCGTAGTAGATCCTACGATTGTAATTTATCATTATATAGATTTCCCAGAGATGAAACTTTGTTGCGGCGTTGGTGTTACAATTTGAGGTTAGATCCCAACATGTACAGAGGCAAAAATCATAAAATTTGTTCTTCTCACTTCATTAAAGAAGCTTTAGGTCTAAGAAAACTTAACCCAGGGGCAGTGCCCACATTAAATTTGGGTCATAATGATAGATTCAATATATATGAAAATGAACTATATACACCACCGCCACCTCCGCCACCTCAACCTTCTACGTCATCCAAGGCACATAAATATACCCAATTATTTAAACAAGAAAGGGAAAGTTCTTCCAGTTCACATATTTATGATGGCGTATTCATGAACTCTATGGTACAAAAATTCTCTTCCGCTTCTTCAAACAGTTCTAATAATCTAGATTTGGGAGATGTTTGTCTTGTGCCGTCCTGTAAGAGAACGCGTCATTCCAATGACATCACTCTGCATACTGTTCCCAAAAGGGCAGAACAGCTTAAGAAGTGGTGTCATAATTTAAAAATGAATTTGGTCAAAATGCACAAAAGTGCTAGAATTTGTAGTGCTCATTTCGAAAAGTATTGCATAGGAGGCTGCATGAGACCATTTGCCGTACCTACTTTGGAGTTGGGACATGAGGATACTAATATATTCCGTAATCCTGATGTCATAAAGAAATTAAACATTAGAGAAACGTGTTGCGTACAATCTTGTAAGAGAAATCGTGACCGCGATCATGCTAATTTGCACAGGTTTCCTACTCATCCAGAATTGTTACAGAAGTGGTGCGAGAATCTACAGAAACCTATACCAGATGGCACCAAACTTTTCAATGATGCGGTATGTGAAGTGCATTTCGAAGACAGATGTTTGCGTAATAAGCGTTTAGAAAAATGGGCTATACCTACCATTAATTTAGGATGGGATGACGCTCCCCATAATTTACCGTCGGAAGAAGAGATCAACGAAAGCTGGGTAAAACCTTTTGCACCGAATAATGGGGATGAGCAGGGTGAATGTTGCGTTATTAGCTGCAAGCGCAATCCTCAAATTGATGATGTAAAATTATACAGACCTCCCGAAGATGCAGAGCAGTTGGTTAAATGGGCTCATAACCTCCAAGTAGATGTAACGGAGTTACCAAATCTGAAAATCTGCAATTTGCACTTCGAACAACATTGCATAGGAAAGCGTTTGTTGAATTGGGCCATGCCTACTTTAAATTTAGGAGGCAAAGTTGAACACCTATTTGAAAATCCTCCACCTATGCCTGCCATTTATAAGAAGAAAATCAAACCCGAAAAAATTTTAAATAATCAAGAGAGCGTTAAGTGGTCTCCAAGATGCTGTTTACCCCACTGTCGCAAGATGCGTTCTGTAGACAAGGTTCATCTTTTCCGTTTTCCTTACATTAACCGTCAAACTTTATCGAAATGGTGTCACAATCTACAGTTACCATTGGTAGGTAGCTCACATCGACGTATCTGCTCTACTCATTTTGAACCGTCTGTTTTAACCAAACGTTGTCCCATGACATTAGCCGTACCTACGTTAGACCTAAATGCTCCTCCAGGCTATAAAATCTACCAAAATCCTGCAAGACTGAAGCAAATAAAAATAGGCGCCCAAAGACAGTGTGTAATAGAATCTTGTCGTAAAACTAAATTGGATGGAATTATACTATTTCGTTTCCCCAATAACAGGTCAATTTTATATAAATGGCGTCATAATATAAAAAATTGGCCTAAGGGCAAATTAAGTTCTCAAATGAGAATTTGCTCCGAACATTTCGAGAGCCATTCAGTAGGAGTGAAGAGGTTATCCCCGGGTGCTATACCCACTTTGAAGTTAGGGCACGATGCGAAGGATTTATATGCCAACGAAACAAGATCATTCTTTGACTTGGAGAAATGCGTAGTTAGTGGATGCGATTCGCGCAAAGAAATGGAAGATATAAGACTTTTCCGTTTCCCACGAGATGATGAAGAATTGCTTAGGAAATGGTGCCACAATCTCAAAATGAATTCCAATGACTGCGTTGGTATTAAGATATGCAGCAAACACTTTGAATTAGAATGTTTAGGTCCGAGACAACTATATAAATGGTGTATTCCGACTTTAAAATTGGGCCATAGAGATGATTCGGTAGAAATAATACCTAATCCTCCACCGGAGCAAAGAAGCGGAGAATTCCTTTTCAAATGTTGTGTACCCTCATGTGGTAAGACACGTAAATATGATGAGGCACAAATGAATAGTTTTCCCAAAAATATAAAACTCTTCCGCAAATGGAAACATAATCTAAAGTTGGATTTTCTTAATTTTAAAGAAAGAGAAAGGTATAAAATTTGCAATGATCACTTCGAGCCAGTTTGTGTGGGTAAAACCCGACTTAATTTTGGAGCCTTGCCCACCTTGAATTTAGGACATGATGACTTAGATGATTTATATCAAATTAATCCCGATAGAATAAGACCTAATTTATTTATTAAACAAAAAGATGTAGAAAGATTAGAAAGGAAAAGAATCGTAAGAGAAGAAAATGCGGAACAATATGATTGCGATGACCAAGATGATGAGGCGGCCGATCCCTTAAGTATAGAGCCAAGCGATATGAAATGTTGTGTTACGGAATGCACTGCCCCTAAATCAATAATGAGAGAACCTTACGATTTACCAGATACTAAGGAGATTAGGCAGATGTGGTTAAAAGAACTTGAGAAAACTGAAATGCATGATTTACCGCCGGAATCTAAAGTATGTGGATTGCATTTCCAATTAATATTTAAAAGGCTTAAAAACCAAATGCTGGAAGTGTTAGAGACCAATGAAGACTTAAAATCGGATTTTAATAAACTGCAATACGATTATCAAAAGTCTGACATATCCCTGGTTATAAACAGTTATCAGTGTAGGGTGGAAGGATGCCCCACTAATTTACTTAATTCTTCAATCAGGCTATATTTTTTTCCATACGGCAAACATTTAGTAACAAAATGGTCTAACAATACAGGCATAATACCCGATGAAAATCGCAGATACATGAATAAAGTATGTGCTTTACACTTCGAGTCTTTTTGCATTACTGAAAATCAAAGATTGAGATCTTGGGCCATTCCCACAATTAATTTACCTTTCTCTGCAGAAGAAAAACATTTATATAAGAATCCTGATTTAACTAAAATAGACAGAAGAATGTTGGGACCTCAAATTTTAAAGTGTGTTGTCAACAATTGCAATTATCTCAAAATGGTCGAAAACGAATCCCTTAAGCTTTTTAACTTTCCCACTGATGAAGTGTTGTTAAAGAAATGGTGTAATAACCTTAAAATGCCTCATCATTTCACACCCTTGCTTAAAATATGTTCTTTGCATTTTGAAAAGATGTGCTTCGGTAGTTGTCGTATACGTTCGTGGGCCATACCCACTTTAAATTTGGGTCATAATGATGTTCCCGAACATTTGAATAAAACAACTATAAGACAAGAAGTTTTCGATGCTTCTGAAGATATTTCTGAAATACAATTGAAACAAGTTAAAATCAAAAAGTCACTAGATGGTACGAAATGTTATGTACCCAGCTGTCGCAAAAGTAGATTGAAGCATGGTGTGCGTTTTTACAATTTACCTTCAAATTTGAAAATGAAACGCAAATGGTTGCACAATTTACAAATCAGGAAAATAAAGTCTTCCCAAAAAGTGCATAATATTAAAATTTGCAATCTACATTTCCACAAAAGATGTTTAGATGGCAAACATTTAAAGCCTTGGGCTGTGCCCACAAGGCTTTTAGGACATAATGAATCCGTTTTCGATAATCCGCGAAAAGTACGAGCATTACCGCCATTACGTTGTGGCCTTGCACACTGTGGAAATCATACATGTCCAAAGGCAGTACGTACGTTTGCATTCCCAAAATCACCAGATATTTTGGAAAAGTGGTCGAAAAATTTTAAATTGGAATTAGAGAAATGCAAGGGAAGAATATGTTATGAACATTTTGAAAAAGACGTCTTAGGTATAAGAAAGTTGAATAGTGGAGCCGTACCTACTCTTAATCTGGGTCATAGCGATAAAGATATTTATGATAATACAGAAATAATAGGATTTAAGGATTTAAATCGACATTCGTGCAAAATAAAAATTACGGAGCAAGACGACATGATTGACGAATTTGAACATGTGACAGATTTTGAAGAGGAGGACGAAGTATGGGAATCTGAAGAAGGTGAAGAAGAAGAGGATGATGAGCAAATATATTATGATGATGATGATAATGACGAGGAGGAGGTGGATGATGTAGAAAAGGAGAATACACAAGATGATGATGAAATCAGTGTAGCAAATTCTATGTCCGACTGGAGCTCTATTAAGCTTAGGGAACTTAGGGTTTCTATAACTCCCTTAACACCTGAAGATTTAATGGATTTGTGTTCTCGTTCTTCATATGAAAAGGAATTTGGACCTTTGACACCAGCAAGTCATTTAAGAGCACGCAGGTCTGTAACACCTGCTTCAAACTGGAAGGATTTGCGGTCAGAGACTGCCGATCAAAAGTCCAACAGGTCTGAAACACCCGACAAGAAAACATTTAATTACTTTAGAGAACCTCGCTCAGTCACCCCTGAACAGAAAGCAGATAATTTTCTCGAGCCTGATAGAAAATCTGTTAGCCCGAAGGAAGATCCTCTGGGTGAAACTTTGGATGGTCTATCTTCCAAAACTCCAAACCAAATAGAATCACTAGTTTTTTCAGGAGAAGCGATTTCGGAGCTTGATGTGTCTGCTAACTGTATGAAAAGGGCAAATACTCAAACAAATAATGAAGTTTCCAAACGAGAACATTTGGAAATCTCGGAAGATGAAGTCACTATTAATTCTTTAACAAATCAAGTGGAGCTTACCAGTTTCACTACCAATCTAAGAACAGATAAAGCCCTTAACGCGGTTGCTCCCATTTGTTGTATGAAACACTGTGGCAAAGAAAAAACACCCGAACAACATTTAACTACTTATGGCTTCCCTAAAGATCCTCAACTTTTACAAAAATGGTGTGACAACTTAGGCTTACAACCTGAAGAGTGTATTGGACGTGTCTGCATAGATCATTTTGAACTGCGAGTAATCGGCACCCGCAGGCTCAAATTAGGAGCTGTCCCCACTTTGAATTTAGGCCCGAGACGTATTGCCAAGCACACTAATATGGAGGACACAGCACAAAAGAAAACTGTAACAAAGGAGTGTCCTGAAACAACAAATATGCAGGAGGCGGGTTCAAGTCCAAAGGCACCGCCACCATATAAAACTCCCAAAGCTGGTAAGCAATCGGTTTTTCGGCTATGTTGCCTCAAACATTGTCGACGCAAGAAATTCTTGAAGCAGGAGAAGAAAGAGAAGCAACAGTTACTGATGGAAAGAATGGATTGCCAGGAGAAAACACAGGAAGTCTTGTTTAAATTTCCTACTGATGAAAATATTTTAATGAAATGGTACAAAAACTTAAGACTACCTGAACAATTAAGTATAACAACAGATTTACAAATATGCTCTAAACATTTTGAATCTAGTGTTATAAAAAATGGCAAATTGCATTCTGAAGCATTACCCACTTTACAATTGAGTTATGCTAATCGACCACCTATTTATAGAAATAAACCACAGGATTGTAATAGCCTCGGCTTTAAAATCAAGCATAAGTCGACGTTAAAGTGTTGTCTACCCCAATGTGGCAATAAAATATCGGATGACATCTTCTTATTATCATTCCCCGAAAATGAACCTTTGACTTTCAAGAAATGGTGTAAAAATTTGAAACTAAGTTTTGAGAAAGGAAAACATAAGCATTTGATGATATGCAATCAACACTTTGAACCTTATGTTTTCTATAAAAAGAAATATTTACGACCTGGTGCTTTGCCCACGGTTAAATTAGGACATACGGATGCTATCATCAGGAATTGCCGCAAACTTCGCTTGAAAAGAGAAAATGTCAGTGTCATTAGTGAGAAATGTTGTATAGCCGAATGCAAAGAAATGAACCTTAAACTTTATTCATTTCCACGAAGTTCAGAATTACGTAAAATTTGGTGTAACAATGTGCAAATCGAATTACGCCAGGCTCTCCACAATCATTATAAATTATGTGCACGCCATTTTACAGTGGATAGTTTCATAGTAGGCACAGACAATCTAAAGCTAAATGCTGTACCGGTATTAAAGTTGGGCCTAAAAACTGACAATCATTTGTTAATAACAACAAATGCTGCTGAAAGCAGATGTATCGTAGAAAACTGTCAAAAAACGCCAATTGTTGATAAAGTGAAATTGTTCAAGTTCCCACAAAAACAGGAAATACTTAAGAAGTGGCTTTTTAATTTGAATATATCAGCAGATACTCTTAATCCGTATGATGTTGTATGCAGTAAACATTTCGATAAGAGTTGCATTAAAAATGGAATTTTGCATGAGAAAGCTATACCTACACAGTTTTTAGAAGTTTCACCTAAAGGCTGGTTTTATAAAAACAATGACGATTTGTATGAAGTACCCAGAAAATGCTGTGTTCTTGGTTGCCAGCATTCTTCCGAAGAAGCAAGACATTTGTACAGATTTCCTAAGCACAAAGAGGATTTAGATAAATGGCTTTACAATTTAAAATTGCAAGTGGAGGAGGCGGATGTTAAGGATTTAAGAGTATGTGACAGCCATTTTGAGCAGAGTTGTAAAATCTCTAATAAGGATTTAATAACCCAGGCCTTGCCTACTCTCAATCTCGGTCACAGTGATAGCGAAATTTATGGCAACAACTTTATTAAATGCTGTTTGGATAGCTGTAGTATAGAGGGATTTTACTATCATAAATTACCCGAAGATTTGATGATACAAAGTTTTTGGTTTCAAGAACTTGAAATGGAAACTACTTATAACACTTCTATGTATATATGCTCGGTGCACTTTGTATCATTCTTTGAACGAATATTGGAGAAATACAGCTCTTTTCTTAATGAATCTGGAGAATATGTAAAACTTTCTGTTACCTATAATGAGCTTAAAGCTCTACCTGCCTTACAATGTTATAAATGTCATATAACCAAATGTAATTCTGGTTTTAAACTAATCTGGAAATTATTTAAATTTCCGAAAGATGAGACGTTGTTCAACAAGTGGCTGCATAATACTAGTTTGAACTTTGATTATGATCAACGCAATTGTTATCGTATTTGTTCTCAACATTTTGAGGAAAGATGTTTAAGTGAAAAAAAATTACACCGCTGGTCTTTGCCCACTCTAAAACTACCCTTCAATAATAGTTTATATGTCAATCCCCCTGAAGCTTTGCCATCCAATCATGAGAACTTAAGGCACTGCTGTGTGTCTAATTGCCCTACCAATAGGGGACCATTTTATAAATTTCCCGTTAAACAGTTGGAAGTAAGGAAATGGATACATAATTTAAATTTGGGTAATCAACAATGCACTTTAAACTTACGAGTTTGTTATAAACATTTTGAGAACTATTGCTTCTCCAAGGCTGTAAATAAAATTAAACCCTTGAAATCGTGGTCGGTACCTACTCTCAGATTGAAAAGAAAAACTGATCTTTTTCTCAATCCAGCTGACAAAATTGCCTTCTACGTTTGTTGTATAGAAAGTTGTAGACAAATTCTTAATAAATCCAAAGAGATTTATCTGTTTAAATTTCCTTTCAGTAACACCTTGAAACAGAAATGGTTACACAATTTAAATATGGGCAAACAGGATTATAAGGAAACAATGAGAATTTGCTCTGCACACTTTGAAATGCATTGTTTCTACAAGGGTTTTAGGCTATTACGAAAACATTCTGTTCCCACTTTGGCTCTATTAAAACCGCCTACGGACCTCTATAGAAATCCTGCGAGAAGGGCTTATTTTAAATGTTGTGTCAAATTGTGTAAAGCACCCTGGGAACAACTGTTAAATTTTCCCAAGGATAAGACACTTTTAAGAAAATGGTGTCATAATTTACAATTGGATAAAGAAATACAATTAGAGTCCTTGAGGGATTGGAAAATATGTGGACGACATTTTGAACAGCAATGCATAAATAAATTTGGTATAATAAGAAGTGTGGCAGTGCCTACCCTTAAATTAGGACATCGAAAAAAATTGTTTCAAAATCCGGATTTTTCTTTGAAATCCAACTCTAAAAATGAAATGGAACATTTAAATGATGAGGAAAATTTAAAAAACATTGAAAATATTGTGATAAAGAAAATATTGGATGATATTCCACAAGAAAATACAAACATTAAAATTAAAAGTATTAAAACTACACTATCGGCTAAAGTTAATAGTTCAAGTCCTCTGCAAACTTTAAGGAAGCCTAAAAATTTGCTTATCAAAAAGCCTCTCAACGTTAAAATTATATCTAAGAAAAGTTTTAACAAAAAAATTCGAAAAGTTATTAAGGAAAATGAAAATTATAAACCACCAAAGCAATTTAAAATCGAGAAGAAAAAAGAATGCGCTACGGTAGAGTCTACTAACGTTACGCAAGTCAAGGAACAGGATAAATTGTTAACGGATTTAAAGCCGGAAAACGAAGAACAGAAATCTTCAATAGAGAACATTAAACAAGAATCTACAAATATTTCATCTACTGAAATTAGTAATAAACCGAATATTTCAAACACTATAGTGCGTGAACACAACATGTTGGAAAGCAACATACAGGAAGATGCTTATCTAGAGAACTTACTAGAAATTTTAACTGAAAGTTTGCCTGAAAATGAGGATATAAAAAAAATGCCACAGCTGCTAAAACAAGACAGTATTAGTTCCGACACACAAATGCAGGTTGCAGCAGATATGCAGCAGGATAATTTTACGAATTGTGCACAAAATGTAAAGCAAGAAAATAATATATTTAAGAATTACGAAACAAAACAGGAAGTACAAGTAGAGAACCATAAAGAATTCCAACAGTCAGAGGAGGAAAATGTAAAAGCCATAGGCTTCAAAAATAAAAATTTCATTTTTTGCTGCATAAGAACCTGTGCTAATTATGGGAATTTCAAACCGGACTTAGTGCTTTTTAAGCTACCCATTGTACGTAAACTGCGTAATCAATGGATAGAAAATTGTAAACTAAAACAATATTCAGGAAATTACACATTAAAAGGATTTCGCGTTTGTATAAAACATTTTGCCAAACATTGTATTAAAGATAATAATCGTCTAGTGTTGGGTTCAGTGCCGACATTGAACCTCGGCAATAGTCTAGACTGTATAAAGCCATTGAACAAAGTTAACTATTTAAGATGTCGAGTAAAGGGTTGCCAAAGATCGAGTCAGCGTGATAAGATCAATCGTATACCATTTCCTCAAGGAGAAATGAAAAGAAAATGGTGTTTGAGTCTGAATATTGAAGAGGATAGCATTACTGCCGAAGATTGGATATGTCATAGACATTTTGAACGAAAAGCTTTAATAGGTTGTCGTAAACCCAAGTCCGGAACACTGCCTACTTTGCTATTGGATAGCTGGGAGAAAAATTCAAAAAATTGCAGTATGCCTTTAAAAACGTGTAATAGTGGTATGGGGAAACATTGTAGGCACCCGAAAATCCACAAAGAAATCAAACTTAAATGTTTATTTCCCCTATGCAAAGAAAAGTCTCAAGGTTTACATGATTGGCCTGATAAAGCTATTTTTGTTAAAATCTGGCTGTTAGTTAAAAAATTAGGAAGACATGCCGAAGATGCTAATGCCTGGAAGAAAATGTGGCAACAATCTTTCCCGAATGAAGACGAAACTTCAAATTCGGAACTAAACATCAAATTGTGTGATGAACATTTTTATTATCTATATAAAACAAATGAAAAAGCAATCCATGACTATGAAATAGCTGAAGAATACAAGATTCTAAAACAAAATGTTCAACTTACTTTTGACTTTTTAAATTCTTTAGAAAAAATGTATACAAAGCAATGTGCTGTGCCACAATGTAAAACAGATCTAAATATTAAAGGCTGTAGGCCTTTAAAACTCTTCGATTTCCCATCCGAAGAAATGGCTAAAAAATGGTGCCACAATATTGGTATAGAATACAATTCGCTCAAAGCGAAACCTTCTCTTAAAATATGTGAAATTCATTTTGAAGACTATTGTTTGCTAAGAAGAAATCTGCTTGATTGGGCATTGCCCACTCTAAATTTACCGCTTACAAAAGACCCTCAAGATATTAAACAAAATGATGCTGATAAAGTATTTAATATAAAAGCTAAATGCTGTATTAGCACTTGTCCCAATTCTCAGTTCTTAGAAACAGAAAGCAATTTAAGATTATATAAATTTCCTAAAGACCCCATGCTACTTAAAAGATGGCTGGAGAACACAAACTGTGAACAGACTTTTGATGAAAATATTACACGCATATGTGCGCTGCATTTCCAAGCATCTGATATGCTCAATAAGAAAACAGTTCTAAAAGAACACGCTGTTCCGCAATACTATTTGGAGCACCATACAAAGTTTTCGTACACCTCTCCTAATAGCTCGATTATAGATGAACACATACAAGTTAAACAAGAATTGGATAATAGTGAAGAATGGTGTGTTCCCTTAGAGCATGAAGCCAATACAAATGTGAATTCAGATTTTTCTCTGAAAAGTTCAACAAATGAAAATCTATTTGAATCTAAATTTAAAGAAAACAATGGAGAACAAGAGGATTGCAATCAATTCACAGAAATAAAGCAGGAAATTATAGAACTGCAAGAAGAAGAGCCACAAACGTCCCTATTTACCATACATAAATATGAAACGTCCAGCCCACCCGATCTGAAATACTCGTATTCTAATGGAAATACATCGATTCCACCAGCAACTTTTGTTATAAGCGATGTCAAATCGCAAATATATATGTGTTGTGTACAAAAGTGTAGCAACAATTCGGAAAGCCCCGGTATACGTGTATTCAACGAGTTTCCCCACGATTCGGAAATATTCATTAAATGGTGTTTTAATTTAAAAATTGATCCTCGCAACTATAAAGAAAACCAATATGCCATTTGTGAACAACATTTTGAACCTATATGCTTTACTGAAAATGGTCTACTACAAAGTTGGTCGGTACCTACTTTGAATCTTAATTTAAATGAACATTCTTTCATACACCAAAACGATATACCTGAACATTTAAAGCCCTCCAATGAACAGTGTATTGTATATGGTTGTATTAATCCCTTACAACCTCTATTCAAATTTCCATATAATCCTGATATTTCACTTAAATGGTTTTCCAACTTAAAACTAGACTATACTGACTTTCGAGCCCAAAATTATCGCATATGCCGAAGACATTTTCCTCCCATATGTTTTGAAATATGCGATGTTAATAAATTGACTAGTGAAGCTGTACCAACTCAATTTCTGGGTCACATGGATAAAATTTGGCATTTCAATAATGCTGAAGAACAGCAATTACGTCAAGATGGTATGGCTGGTAGTCTTAGTAATCAAGATAACAGTCGTGGCAGCAGTCAGGGATCCTTAGCAAGAATATTATCTCCTCATGATCTGGAAGATCACGATAGCAGTTATTATGAAGATTTTGAAGAATATTACGGACAAGATGATTAAAATTCTTATATTATATATTTATATACATATATACATACATACATAAATACAAGCATACAAATTAAAATATTAAATTTAATCCAAAAGAAAAAAAATATAGTTTAAGAAAAAATAAGAACTCGTAACACAATCCAATCATAAAAACGCACCTTTTTGTTACTCAAACACACACAATTAGTTGCATTTAGATGAAAAGCACAAAAACTTGATAAAAAAAGTAGTTTCTATTTTAAATAGAATTTCAAAAATTCATACAATTAAACGTGTAAAAATTATTTACCATTAAAAAAGAATACCTAGTATATAGTAGATTTGTAATTAAATAATTATTTGTTATTTCAAGCAGTATTCTTTAATATGAAATATTATTCAGTTTTTAATAAGATTTCATTTAAAAATATAGGCATACTTTCATTTATTTGCTCATTTAAGTTTACAAATCTAACAAAAATTTTCTTAGATATCAATAATTTTATCAAATTTTAAATAATTGGAAACAAGACATACAAACTACATACTTATATTATAAAAATTTTCTTTTGTATGCGCAATGTACAATTTTCGAATAAATATTTATAGATGATTCCAAATTTTTTTATAAAAAAAACATATTGTTATACAAATGCGGTTGATTTAATTTTTATTTATATTTTATTTTTTAATTATTAACGCAGCAGAAAATGTTCATTCTTAGCAATTAAATAACGTCATCGTCAGAACTGTCATACGAAAATAATATTCGGCGCGTAACGCGTTCTTTTCTCATACTGTTTCCCTTAAAAAGAAAAAAAATTCTACATGTTAAACATGAGTGTAGCACTATATTAATATTTTGTTATTGTTTCTGTCAAATTAAAATTATATTTTATTTCGTCTCTTATGATAATTATATAGTTTTTGAATTTAAAATTTTTTGTTACTTTTTTTTTGTTGTACTTTATTTTATGCCGAAACGTTTGTTCTTTTGTAAACATAAACTATGCAACATTTCTTAAAAATCAGCTGAACATTTAACAATGTTGCCAAATGACATGTAACACTTTCGATACACTTTTTTTTAGAAAAGAAAACAGTACGATACACTTTTTTCTAGAAAAGAAAACACCATTAATCTTTTTTTTTTAGCAGACATAATTATTGATGCGTTTCTATTTATTTATTGTTTTTTCTAAGTGCATTTAATTTAAATATTAATTGATTTTAATTTTTGCGAACAAATTTTTTTACTTAACATAATCGATTCGATTAAAACACTCAACAACTCACAATTCGAATATTTTATGGAAACAGCAAAATCGAATAAAGAAAGCAATTGCAATAATGATATTGATAGGATATCGCCACATATCTCATTTTTTATATTATAATTTTAATATCTTATTGTCATTGCTAAATGACATACATAAGATATTTCAAGTGGTCTGGAAAAAAAATAAAAAATTATTTCAGTAGAAGAAAAAATTAATTTTACTACTGAGTTACTAACTTAATGTGTACACGTTGAATATTGTGCACAAAAATACACTCAAAAACTTGATATAAAAAGATTTTATACGAAAATTATAAATTAGTCGTATGACTGTTTCAAGGAAGAGGAAGAAAATTGTTGCATTTTCTATTAACCAATTTTCCAAATAAAATATAAATAGAATTGCAACAAATAAAATATTTTGAATTCGTGTCCAAAAAATCTCTAGTGTCATGTAGTATTTTTATACATATTGCGAATAAGTATCAATAAAAATTTACAACTACATATTGTTAAATGTTACAACATTACATTGGAAATATTGTTAGTACATTTTATGAACTCCTTTGATAATTATTTCTGCTCGAAAAAAATAAAACTATCAAAATATTGTGAACGCCTGAAATTTAAAAAGAAAAATAGTTATTTTCGTAAATTGTTTACAATTATATAATTTTTAATGCAGAGACACAAATTGGAAAATATCTAGACTAAAGTTTAGATTTGAATTGCTTACCAAGACGTAGGTATGGAAAATTATTTCAATAAAAAGGAAAACTAAACATTTCTAGAACAAAGAGATCACTACAGAATGACTTCTATATCTTTAAATTTAGCATTGTTGAGCATTACTTAGACCTGTTTTAGTATAAAAATATTTTATCTGACTTAATATTTAATTATTTTCAGTTTGTTAATTAATATATGTACATATACAATGTTTTGACACGCATGTATTATTTCAATGTGTTTTTAATGTAATTCGCTGTAATTGGGAAGAAAAATTTCTTACGAATGTTAAAAATTGTAAACAAAAAATTAAAATTAAAATTTTTCAATATATGTACATAAATTATCGAAAGAAACTTTCATGCGCTTTTGAATGAACAGTCCATAATGTTTTTGTTTTATTGTTAATACCGAATATATAATTTTTTCTGAATTTTTTATGATATACTCGTACATACATACATAAGTAAATAAATTCAAAATTAATATATTTTCAGTAATATGATATACTAAAATATACTATATATTTCCTCTTAAAATAATATTATAAGAAATTAACTGAAGGAATTGGAAATTCGTATGAATGACATGCTGACCATAAAGAATATTTGTGTAAAAAATTAAAATGTTGACATTATAAAACTCATCTTTAAGATGCACAATATTAACACTGCAATGTAAAAACAAATTCTAATTTTAAACACTTTTAATACCATACAAGATTATGACAAGTATAGTATATGGTTCTCACTGATTACAGAAAGTTGCCGTTAAAAAATGTTTGATAATCTCAAGTTAGCAAATTGAGATGATTTTTGTTCTTTTTTTTTAAATTTCCTAAATTTCTGCAAATTGAACAGAGAGAGAGAATAAAACTCTTCATAATTTTTTTTAACATTCAACAAGTATACTTCCTTTATATTAAATATAAATAGAATTTATATGTAAGTAAAGCTCCTTTTAGAAATCGATAAAAAATATACATATTTATAAAATACGCTAAAAATCGAAAATTATTTGTTAAAGAAAATACATACATATATACAAAAAAAAAAGAAAACATAATCAGACATTAAACTTAAAAATACATATTACATTAGTTTATAAAACAAATTCTTAATATAAAAATAACAGAATTTTATGTAAAACTTATAAAAGAATAAATAAAAAGTATAACAAAAAGTAATAATTATTTATTTAGAATTTGCATCTGGCCGCATCCGCCTTACGGACATTTTCATTAAAATAAATAGCTCGACAGTTATTCTTCATCGCTTCTTAGTAATTATTTTTTTACTAGCTATGAATTATATTTCGATTATCAATTAAAAATTATATGGCGGTTGTGTGCGATTTTTTTTTATATAACTGTTGAAATACCATATCTATACCAAATACCATATACAAAAAAATTAAAATCGAATTTGTGCTATAGTAGGTATATATGTATAGTATAGTATGGTAGATTGTGCTATCGGAGACTTTTGTAAAAATATATCTAAAGAGATGTAGTATACTTCGCAGACAAGGAGTTGGCGGAATAAAAAAAAAATAATTTTAATTTTACGGATTTTTTTTTTGTAAAACTGTTTTTTTTATTAGATAAACTTTTCTTTTAAAATACAAAATTATTGCAAAAATCATTTTCTTCCTTAATTTGTTGCTGCCATTGGCCTGTTGAAAATAACTGTTCAGACTGCTGTTGATTATTTTGCGATTGTTGAAGCTGTGGTTGCTGATTTTGCTGGTGATGCTGTTGCAACTGTTGCTGCTGTTGACTTACTTGTTGTATCAAATCTTCCGTGTTGAAAATAATCATGTGATCAGCATTTAAAAGACCGGATGCAGTTAAGTCGTTGGCTTGTGTTGTAACTACAGAATTTAAAATATGTTGCTGGTGTTGCTCGTCGCTTATGTTTAGATCTGTTGTAGAAAATGTACCGGTATTGATTTTGCGATAATTACGTAAACTCTCATGATCTGTTAAAGAAGGCGATGGGGGCGATGATGATGTGATGGTAGACGACACAACGGTTGGTGCAGCTGTTGTCGTGGAAGTAAAAGAGGCTTGGTTCGTTAGAGCCATAATACTGCTGTTATTTATAAGATTTGTTAAAGAATTTTTATTAGCATAAGTACGTAAAATTGGCTTAAGAGGTTCGCCTGTCGTTTGAATTTCAATAATGTCTTTAGAAATTTGTTTACTATTTGGAGAAGTATTATCGATAGAAGCATTGGAAGTGTTGCTATTAATAGTACAAGTATTGAAATTTAGAGAATTTTGTATGTTACTAGCGCCACTATAACCTAAGGCAAGAAAAGATTAGTTGAAATGGATCCAAAGGAAAAAAAATTAAACAAGTGTTTTATTAAAAATATGAAATTTTATTATTTTTTCTATACAAATTTGAACAAAAGGAAATTATAAACAATTTAACTGGACTTATTTTTTATATAAATATTCAAAACAATAAGAACTAAAACTAAACTGGAAAATTAAAAACAATATAGATATAGTATTTATGTATGTCAGGTAGTTTTGTGAAATTTTGGTAAATGGCAATAGAATTAGTGCTATGTGATTTTTTTTTGAGTGAATTTCAATAAATTTAAAAGTGAAATAAATACAACAATTTCAACAAAACAAAAGGTGTGCTCTACGTTTTTGTTCATGTCTTACGAATATCACTAGAGGAATCATCCTGCAGTATAGAATTTTCGCTTAAAAGATTTCGATCACATTTTGTTGCCTAAAAGAAATTGGAAAATAAATTCAAATAAACATACATATATAAAAAGGGAAAGCTTATTGAAAAACATTAAAAATATGAATTTATTATTCTGTCATTGTTATTTTAATTTCAAAGAGGTGTTCATATAAAACTTTTTTTTTCACAATTGATTCGTAGATTCTGTCGCTTTATCCATTTGGTGAGGCGTCAGTAAACTAGATGTGTGTCAAAAATAATTCATATAAAGAAGTATATACTTACCTCCCTGTATTTATGCAAATACACCGACAATGGCTCCACATAATTATCAAATCCTAAATTCGCGAATGCATACAATAGATCATCGCCATTCACTGTTTTACGATTCTCCGACATACTGCGCTCTATAGCTTCCGATGTAATAAATGATATAAACTCTGAGACACATTCCTGTATACATTCACGGGCATCTTTAGCTATTTTACCATTTTCGGGAACAGGAATTTTCATAATTTTTATAATATTACATATTGGCAAAAAACGGTCCTGTTCCCTTAACATGTAACTGGAATGCGTTTGTTGATTGTCAGAGTCCTCATCTAAATTGGCAAGCAAAAATTTTAATCCAAACTTATGTATTCACTAATATCTTACCCGCGGATATGTCTTCCTCTTCACGTTTTATATATTCATTGGAATAATGTTGTGAATCATTATTAGAACTCATTTTATTTGTTTTAAAAATATAAACCTCGTGGGTTTTTTATTGTTTACAGTGAACTAAAATTTTTCTTAAATTAGCACTAAACTTTCACACACTGTCTGTCAACATTATCTATGACTTGCTTTTTGTTTTTACTTTTTCCTTTTCCCTCTTCTTTTCTTTTTCCACTTTACAACACTTGAATAAATTACATGGTTGTACACATAGTAGCATTAATAAAAAGTGGAACTTTTTTAAAACGAAAAACAAAATTGAAATATAAACGGCTCTTAAAATCAATAATACTTTGTGTCCCGTAGTTATATAAACAAAAATATTTTGTTTTTTGGATTTATATATATTTTTAAATATTCCATAAAATTTGTATTTTTCTATATTCAGCAATTTAATATCAAAAATCAAGTAATGACCGTAAAATTTCTGATACTCATTTAACACAACCATGTGTCGTGAACGAATTTTTTATTCCCCTTTGTGGTGTTATTTCTTAAACGGCACCTTTTGAATAGAGATATTTTGACATTTCTCTTAACGATAAAGGCGATCATTTCATCGTGTTATTAGCGTTCAGAGTGCTTGTGAATTTTAACAGTAAATTTTTTTACATTATATTAAAATATCAATAAATAACCAAAGAGAATATAATTAACATTTAAAATTTTATTGGGGAAATATTTTATTAAATTTAGTTGCATGATAAATAATTAATTAATTAAAAATGTCTGCAGCAGTTCAAATTAAAGAAGAGCCTCTTGATGAAATTGAAGATACGCAGGAAGTATTTAAGCAAGAAGAAGCTTTTGTGAAGCAAGAAATTTATGGTGAGTTGTTTTTACTGTTAAGGGAGGGTTTTACGTTTAAGAAAATGTAAATTTCTTTGTAATTGATTTTGCTTTTTCATATATACATATGTATGTGAAATTCGCATTAAAAGAATTTATACAACAAAACAAACGCAAAAAGAACCTTTAAAAATGTCTTTGCTTGTATGTAATTGGCGTTGCTTCAGCAGTTCACTAGTGGTTGAATGATCATTATAAGCATTGTGTGGTTGTTGTTTTCATCATTCATTTGTCTTTATGGACTACCTATATAAATTTTAATCTTGCGCACTTTTTTTGTTTTGTTTCCCTCATCTGATTGTTTATTTAATACGAAAATTACCAACCGTGTGCTAGATAACTCAAAAATAAATAGAGAAGCCATATTTATATATATTGGAGTAATAAACATTAAATTGTTCAGTTTTTTTTACAAAACAAGTTAAATATTTTGTAATATTAGCTTATATTAGAAGAATAAATAATAGTGCTTTAAATAAGTATATTTATTTTTTATTAAAAATGTTTTGTTTTTCATGTTATATTGTTCTTGTGGCATCTCCTTTAGAGAGCATTAATGGCTGTGTGTCAACAAAGAACCGTTATATCAAGAAAGCATTTATTTTGTTAGTGGTGAAACAACCTGTGTAGAAATAAATTTTTTCTTTCCAAAAATTTTGGCAATACATTTCTTAAATAATAGAATATGTATATATACGTTACGACATCGTAAATATTTCCTTTTGTTGAAAAATTTGCAGCTGATACTTTGGAACCATCTGTGGGAAATAATACTTTCCGCATTGTAGAGGAACAGGACAGCATTATTACCGTTAGTGCCGCCGACATGAGGTCTGAAGATGAAATGCGTTTTATCGATTCCATAAACAAATCTGATGTAGGAACCTTTTGGAAATTTGTTTTATATTTGTCTTTAATTCTTTGTTCTTCTTGCAGCCAAATAAGTTTAAGGGTGTTTGCTCGAAATGTCTCAAATACTTTGCAAATCGTGCACAATTCTTGAAGCATACTAAACGCAATCATTGTATAACAAAACTGAGGTGTCCTGTATGTCCCGTAACGTTCATAAACTCGGCATCTTTGTTGAATCACTTGAATTTACACCGTGAGAATTTTTTCTTTTGTGTCCATCATTGCGGAGCAAATTACGCTACTTTACCACTGTGTGAAGAACATGAGTTAAAGGAACATAAAATTGTAAGTAGAGAAACTGTCCAAATCTTAAAACTGTTATGTGAGTATATGATCACAATTTTTATTTTAGCAAGCCTCGCCGAAAATTCGTTACAAGCATTTTTGTTCGTTTTGCCGGGAGGGGTTTAAAACCGAACTCCAGTTGCATGTTCACTGGTTGCAGCAAACTCAGGGCTGCGGTAAATTAATGCAGGATGTTGCACTACATTTTACTAATGTTACCAACACTTATGATAACATTAATAACTCTACAAATTGTTTAGATAAACAATTACAATCACCCACCACAAATTCCGTGTCGACCATACCCATCACCAAACTTAGATTGAAATATGACAAAACTTCTTCAACACCGCAATTAAATAAAAGACAAAACGACAATGACAATGATGATGAGATTTCGACAAAAAAATTTAAAATGGTTGACAAAATTAAATCAGAAATTGAATGCGATGAATTGCCTTTCAGATTTGATGCAGATATACAAATAAAAGAAGAACCAACTGATGATTACGAAAGCACAGTAACTTCAAATTTGATACCTGAAGTTATTATAAAAACTGAAGAGGAAGATAAATTCGAAGAACCAGGAAAAAAATGCGAAAAACCCTTAATGAGAAATTTGATCATAAACAATATGATTGGTCCACAGTCGAATGGCAAATTTATACCAATTGAAGAGTTTGTAACTTCGGAAAATACGAAGAATGAGTCTAGTTCCGAAATGAAAACTTTCTCCATTAATAGTTTCGTTAATTCAAATCCGAACGCTAAAACCATTAATGTGAATAACAAGCAGAATATACCAGTGTTGAAAATAATTAATAATAACATCAGCAATATTAATGTTAATAGTCCTTTAGGTAATATTATAAAGAAAAATGAAGGCAATTTACGATTTGTTAAAATAGCTCCATCTCCTTTGCCTGCAGCAAATAAACCCATTGGCAATCTTAATTTTACGAATATTACTAAATTTAGTCCTGGCACGCTATTACCTATACAATTACCCAATGTTCAATATAATGGTGATATAAAACCTCTTCCGAGAACTGGTTTACAAATAATAAAATTTTTGCCTAATACCCAATTCATGAGTATGAAACCTAACAATAACAACAATAGTTTATTGGCTGACAAACCACCTTTGATTTTAAAATTGAAAACTACTAAAATGGACACATGCAACAACCCTCCTGTACTTGTTAAATTAAAAACTTCACCAACTATGGCTACGCAAACAGTTAAAAAATCAACCATAACTTCAATATCTACAACAGCGGCATGCAATGCACCAACTTCCAACACCAGCACTAGTACCAATACACTTTCTGTTAAACTGAATTCTTTGGAACAAAATACCACTATTGACGCCGAAGACTTTAAAAAACTTCAAGCTGAAGCACTCATTAAGGCAGAAGAACATCGTAAAAACTTGTATATACCCAAAACTCGTTTAATGATTATCGAGAATATTCCAGAGAAGAAACAATTAATTGATAATATGAAGCAACAAATTGCTGAAGTTGAAACAAAAACTACTGAACAGATTCAGGGAAAACCGGGTGGGAATTTCGTTCTAAATACTAAACAAATGGATGAACCAGTTTCTTTGTATTTGCCAATATTAACGACTATGGATGTATCCCTAGTGCAAGCACGTTATAAAAACCCAAATTACAATTACAAATGGATTTGCCCATATTGTATGAAGGATTATGAAATTAAAACTGCCCTGAAAATGCATTTAGTTAAGGCACATAACTTAAATAATCGCGACATGGAAAAAATTAATGCGCAGGCGAAACCATATAAAACCGAAGGTAAATAAATTTACAACATTTTTAGTTTTTAACGTTTCAGAAATTAACCAAAACGAAAGTATTTTGTCGAATAAATACAAATTTAAATTATTTTTTAAAATTATACTTTTAATTTTAAGTAAGTTTTTTTTAGCAATAGGTCTTTGTAAATAAATTTTTTTTGATATTTCACTAACCTTTGGTTAGCAACCTTAAAAAAATTTATAAAAAACTAAACTTTTTCCATAACAATATTCAATTCAAGAGGAATTCATTTTCATCAAGGGGGAATAAGGCTTAAAATTTCCTGAAGATGTTATCCGATGGTTAACGACATATCGAAAAAATAGAGTTAATATAAAACAAATTGTTCCGCTTTAAATAAAATCGAGATATATTTGTTATTATCAACATTTTTATATTTTTTCTTTAAAGTATGTGAAATTATTTAGGAATTTTATAAATTTACTTTTAGAAGAAATCGTTGAAGATACAATACCGCAAATTAAAGAGGAGTCCCTTATACAAGACAACAACTCACAATCAGTAGAAACAAATGAAAAAGTACCCTTGCCGGTTCATGGAATAAAGCCTACCCCTCCGAGGCTTCTTAAAGTAACACATATGAAGCAACAAAGGCCACGGTATGTTTGTGATAAATGCGGCCGCAATTGCTCTTCAAAAACAATGCTTAACGATCATGTCATGGCCAATTGCAGCCGTGAACCACAATATTCATGTAAAGAATGTGATAAGAAATTTTTTTCGCACGGAACTCTACAATGCCACATGACTATACATACCGGTGAATTGCCTCACAAATGCAATTACTGCGATAAACGTTTTCGCACCAGGGGACAAGTGAAGGTTCACCATAGAACCCATACTGGAGAGAGGCCTTTCTTTTGCCAGGTAAGATTACATAAAACAAATTATTGAGAATTATTTTTTTTTTGTTCATACTTGACGATTATGGCCTGGCAAGGTCAAAGATATTAATTTATACACTGACATATATACATATGAGTATGTAACTATTTTGTTCTTGTCAAAATATTAGGTTTGCTCCCAGCGCTTTACTCATCGTGAAACCTTGATTGCTCACCTGTCACGTCACATTGGCATGAAACGTTATAAATGTTATGGCTGTAACAAGCATTTTTCTTGCATTAGTGCTTTGAAAACACATCGTGAAATACGCGCTGAAAGTTGTGGCAAAGTTAAATTTAATCCTCGTGCCATTGGCCCTCGTGTTCGTGTCATTCGTGGCAATGTTATCTTTGAACCCCAGCCAGAAATTAATCCATACTTAAAGTCCGAAGATCCCAAAAGTGTGTTGTATGAGTTACAAAATCAATCTGAAGACTCCATAAATGAATTAAACAATCAATTTGAGGATTACAGAAGTGATTTCTCTGAATTGGAAAAAAATACAGCGTAAGCAATAGTTCGCTGTCCTGCTTGAAAAAAGACAAATTCTTTTGGATTTAAATTCCAAAGTTTGCTTTATTAGTTTTAAATGGTATGTTGAAAGATTCCTTGTTTTATTTGTTGTTTTTACACAGGTATGTTATTATTAAACACAATTTTAATGTGTAAGATATTTTAAAACTTACCTTTTAATTTCCTTGTTATGCGCTACTTGAAATTCAAATTTTCCTAGTAATACATCCATACATTAGTATGTACGTATTTACTCTTATGAATGCTGTTTCCATTTTATTTTTTAAACATAGATTTGTAAGGATTTTCTTTATTAAAATTGCTCGAGTTTGTAAAAAAGTATTTTTCTAAAATAAAAAGATCAACTATAAAATCTGCCATTTGTTTATATTTTCTAATCCTTTTTCAGTCTGATTTGTATTATTATTTCTCACTAAATATGTGCTCAGATTTCTGGTAACTATTTCTGCATGCATATATAAGAATTACTGTTGGCAGATGCCTTCTAACTTAATTTATAATTTTCTGACAAAATGTGCCCGTTGCTTTGTTGTAAAAGAAAATGGTATACTGTAGGCTTAGTAGTTAGCGCGTTGACACTTTCAGGCCGCAGGTTGTGTTTTTAAACCCTCCTCTAGTTAACAAAAATGTCCATTAATGTAATTCGCAGCATCGTTCTTCCTCGGTATTTGAGCAATGAAAAATGTCGGCGATGTAAAATACTGCAAATTTGCTTTACAAATTGAGACTTATCATCATTTCCATTGTCTTAACTACCCGAGTGTTTAAGAAAGGCGTATCTCGAATATTTTAATTTTAATTAAAACAACCATCTCCTAGTTTTTTAGGGTTTGGAAGTTTGTAAGATAGTTGGTAACAACCATGTCACATGTGTAGGTTTAAAAGTGGAAATCTCTCAAACGATGGAATTATAAATTATTAATTTTATCATTTTTTTGTCATAATAAAATTTAATAACCCTTATTCCAGTTGTTAATGTCGTGCCGACGTCGACAACTGTAATAAGGGTGATTATATTTAATTATTAAAAAAAAAATTATAAAGAAAGTATTCTAACCTAAAAATCTACTTTGAACTAACGATATAATTATACAGGGTGGCACAAAAGGAGCTATATGGTTTAAATGGTTTACAACTTTTTTTATTTATGCGATTATTATAATTTTTTTTTTTTTAAATACCGTATATTATTGGGGAATTTTTTGCAATTAGCTTTGAAAAATGATATCCTGTAAGTAATGTCCATTTTCTGCTTCGCACATACGTGCTAATTTTTAGCATATTTTTCATAACTTTTCGCAAAATTTCGGTTGTAATGGCCATGATTTCATTTCGAATGTTTTATAATTAATTCCCCAAGTCTTCTTCACAAAATGCTGAAAAAAAACAAAGAAAAAATAATAATTGAAAAAGTTATAAAGAATTCAAACCATATAGCTCCTTTTGTGCCACCCTGTATTTACATATTTAATTTTATTTATTGCTTACCAATTTATTCACTGGAAAAATGAAACACCATTGTTTCTGAAATTCGAAATTAAATATTACTGACGTTTTTAAAATCGATTTTCAAAAAAATTTTCTGTATTAAATTTTTTTTATTGTTTTATCTTGAATTAATCATTTTATTATCATATTTTAAATATTTTTTATTTTGTAATTAAATATGCTTAGATAATATTAATTGCTTAGGGTTTTTTTAAATTTTTTTTTACTAAAATTTTGTATTAAAATTATAGCAGAGTTAAGTTTTTTTCTCTTATTTTTTTTGTTAGTTTTTAATTTGGTATTTCTTAAAGAGTTTAGTTATATTTTATTTATAAAGTTATAAAACAAGTGATTTTGAATTTTCAGCAAAGTATATATAATAAATGTAAAAAAAAAATTATAATATATTGATTTTATTGAAATATACGAGATTCTTCCATAATAATACCAAAAAAAAAAGGGGGGATTTGTTTTATAATAATCTGAATAATAATTATAACATTTATAAAATTTGAACAAATATTTGTTTTGATGTCTTTTAATACAGTTAAATATTGTAATTAAATTTTGAATAATTGTTTTGTATTGCAGTTTTCTTTTGAGTGGAATTGCGCGGCGAAATGAAAAGGTTTTCAAATTTGTTAGTTGTGTTGGTGCAAATACGCGGGGAATTTGTACAATGATAGTTTTGTAATTATGCGAAAATAAAAAAATGCTAGTTTGATTTGTAAGTATGAATTTGGAAAATTCTTATTGGGTAATTTTAAATTACACCCACAAATTTCTATTTAATAAAAACATTTCAAATTAGTATTGCAACAAAATTTTAAATTTGACACAATTTCGGTGTAGGACTACAAAGTCAGCCTCAGTTTGGATAGAGGTAACAGTATATCTTCTAATAAAGCGAATTTTTGAAATAATATAAAAGTTATTTTAGTGAAATGATCTAATGTGTGTTACTTTTGAATACTTATATGGAATGTAATTTATAGGTGTATTCATGAAAAATGTTTGTGCTTTACAAATGGTTTAATTAAGAAAATTCCATACAAAATTTAAAACATTTTTGATGAATGCGTCAGTTAGAGTTTTGTGCAGAATTTTATAAAATTATAAAAAACATAATTATTTTTGAGATACGCTCACAAATACTTTTTGTACATATCTATATGTACATACATTTCGACTTGAAATTTTTGAACTACTAATTATTGTACAACATTTAGAATTCCGAAATCATTTTCGGAAAATACAAAAATATGTTTTTAGGAGAAATTATTGAATTATTCCCAATTAGAAAAAGTTTTCTGCATTTGAAAACAACATTTGGGACTGTCCTTATCATTTCCATGCGCACAGTATACTAACAAAAGGGAAAAAAAAATTTTTTAAAGAAAAAATACAGTCTGCAAATTTTGGTATATAGTTTTAGTCATGTTTTTTGTTGCTTTTTCTCGATAACAATATTATTTAAATCTTACTTTTAGATTTTGGGTAATTAAAAACGTTTTTTTATTTATAATAAAATTAAGCCCTTTTCAATTTGTTTTGGTTTACTTTTTACCGGTGAAATTTCGAAATTGAATTTTATTTCGTTTTATGTTGAAAGTGTCGCAATTGTAGAATAATTAATTATATGTTTTTTCTGAGTGCATTTTCTTGTTTACAATAGTTTTTTTTTAATTTTTTTATTGCTCTATATTAGTTGTATCTTTATTTTTTATAATTTTTGATGAGGTTTTCATGTAAAAAAGTAACAAATATTTTATTTCGTTATAATATATATTTTTAAATTTCTATATAATTTATTTAACGGTTTTTGGTTTTCTATGTATGTACATATTTTTGTTGTATATAATTATTGCCCTTTTCTTTTGACTCTTGATATTTGTCATCAAACTTTAAAACGGAAATAATAACAAAATTAATTAGAAAAAGAAAACAATAATTAACTTCACATATAATAAACTATTTTTAAATCGTTGTTTAAATGTATTTTTGAAACTACTTGTATTTTATTTTGCTTTTTCGTTTTGAAATGCTGAGAGAGTGAATTTAAAAAATTTTGAGATAGTTGAAAATTGCAAATTGGATTTGGTATTTATGTTCGAAAATTTAACTACCCTTCTCATAATGTCGCACGATATCGATCAATCGCTTAATTATATTTAAAACAAAATGTAAAATGTTGTTCTTGTTCTGAATATAATTAAGGGGCCGAAAGATATCGTTTGATATCGTGGGCCAGGCAGTAAATTTTTTAACACATTATCATTTGGGTGAATAAATGTGGTTACATTTAAAAGTGAATACTTTTTCAAAAATATTTCCAAATTCTCCAAAACTGTCGATATTAAAATTTTTTATATATTTGAAAGCATTACATTTTTTTTTTTTGCATATTACAGTTTTTAATTTTAAATTTACAATGATTACAATTTATGTGAAACTTGGAAATTATTGTTTTTCATAAATATTTGAGAGGTCAACATTTTTCAAACATTTCGAACTTTCTGCCTGAATAATTTGAAAGTTTTATAAAAATCTCTAAATATAGGTTAAAAGATCATTCATATCGTATAATGTTTTTTGTTTTAATGATCATAATAAAAATTTAGAAAAAAAACTTTACAGACAAGGACCGTCTCCACAAGTGCTGTATAGCTTCTAATGGTTATCGTAATTTTGTATAAAAAATGTTTCAGATTTGTATTTATCCTTTGCCCTCAAAAATAAGGGAAATATTTTTCCATTTTCCATAAGTATTTAAAATAATATTTTAGCTTCAATGCGGTTATTGCATTACAAGCCATCAAGTTGTCTAGAAAATTTATATGCAAAGCACTCAGATTAAGGATTAAAAAAACTTGAATTTGGAAGTTTTATTGCGAATTTTGAAATATTTTATAAAATAAGTGCGAGTTATGTGTCATTAAAAATACATACCTATGTATCTGTGAACTTTTAACAAAACAACTTAAGTCGACTTAAGAAAATTTACCAGAATTAGTATCAGAAATACTACATATCAAAAATCAATCTAGAGTGTGCTGATTTGCGTTTCATATCTTATATTCATAAAAAGTTTTGTTCAACATTTTAAAATTATGTTTGCTTTCCTGAATAATTTAAAAATTTAATAAATTTTTTTTTGTTAAAATTACACAGACCCATATGTACACACATATGCATTAGCATGAAACGTGACTCTCTGGCTTTTACAATATTCGAAATTGTCTGTCAAAACCAACCGCACTACTAAAAAGAGTTTTGCAAAAATATTGACAAATTTTTGTTTTATTTGTTTGTTTCTATTTTCAATATCGTATATTTGCTTAAAATCGCCTATTTTTATTTTAAAAACAAACAAATCGAATTATCTATAATTTATTATATTTGTGTATTTTTTTTAATATTTTCTCTTTATTTGTTTAAATAAATAAATTTTAATTCTTCAACTCTTAAAAGCTAAAAGCGTATTTAATTACCTTATTTTACATGTCTTTATAAAGTAAAATGTTCTATTATTTTTTTATAACCATATCAAATATTTAGTAATAATTATAAATTACTCTCAAAATTGTTTAAAAAGTATAAAGAAAAACTCAACGGAAAAAAGAACTACTAATTTTATTTTTCTTCTAAACTTATTGACTACATTAAAAAATAGGTGGGAAAATAAAATCTGATTACACTTTTTTCTCTTTTACAAATACAATATTTCCTTTATATTTTATAAATAATTTTTCTTATATTTTTGTCCTCTTTTTGACACACAAATGAAAATGTTACTATGTTTTTGTTTGTTTGTTAATACTATGTTACCGTTTTTAAATTAAGATAAAAAAAATGTTTAATAAATTAGTCTACATTCTTGTTAACTATGAATTTATATTGGGGGGTGCGCGTCAAAGTGATAAGGTTATTTGCTGTTTTATTGTGCGTCGGCGAAAATTCAAACGTTTGGAATAGTAACTTTAAATTTTTCTGAAAAAAATTTCGAATTGACGTTTAGCCAGATTAGCATTCAAAACGGTCAAATAGATTTCTGTAGTCCTGTTATGATTATAACTAAAAAATAAAATGCTAAAAATATTCATATAAACACTTGATTGTTATTTTTGCTAAGGCAGAACAAAAGCACACTCCCTTAGTAGTTTGACGAGCACCGTATTCTTTTTTATTGTATTATAAATATTTAAGAAAATGTTATAAAATTTGATGGAAAAGAAATTTTGTCATTAATAAATAATTAATACAAATTTCTAATGACATGAAATTGATATTCTTAAACGGACGCCATATTAAAACAAAATTTTTTTTAAATTTGTGTATTATTTTTTTTTGTTTTATTAATTTCTCACTTTTATATGATGTCATTTTGCTTATTTAAATATTATTTTGTTTTAAATATTTAAATTTAATTCTTAGGTGCTAAAGCTTTTAAAATGTTGTGTTGATTTTCTTCATGTTCTGTTTTATTTTCTTTTACTTTAGCATTTTCCGTTTATTAAATGTTTAAGTATTTCGTATGTGGCAGTTTAAAAATGTTTTTAAATAAGAAGATATCGTAAAGTTATTTTTCATGTTTACCATTTGTGTTCGTATGTGCTTGAATTTCAGTTTTTTCTAAAGAAATCTGGCAACCTTGTTTTCGTTAAAAAAATTTATTATTAAATTTTGTTGTTTTTTTATGGAGACTAAAAGTGGACCTGAAAAAATAAAAATAATGTTGAAAATTATTTTAAAACTCAAACTATGCTACTAAGATGTGGTTTGTTATCCTACCAGTTAATTCGCCTAAAATTTTGCTTTTACTATTGAGTGTGTTTAGGCGAATTGTCTGGTGTGAATGTGTAAACCTCATTTCAGTATAATAAAAATAAATAAATGAAACATACCTGGAATGTGGGAGTTTAAACAAACATTTTTACAAAAAAAATATATTTTTTAATAAATTAGTTCTAATCATAAAAGCTGAAAAAAGATTAAAGAAATTTTTCAGGTCAATATTTTGAGTGATTTCCATACAAATTTCTCCATTATAGAAACTGCCTGGACCACGTTGTCGAAAGTAACATTTCGTACAGTAAGTGACATTAACAACAAAAACAACATTTTGGAATTTTCTTTTATTTTAATGGTGGTTGTACGAATTAAAGAATTCTTTTGACATCGGGGTGCCAGGGAGTAAATTTTTTTTGGTTAATGGCTTTTTTTCATTATTTTAGCTATTAGTAGATATTACCCAGCTCTACCGAAATCAGTGCCGTATTTAAAAAATAAATGGCCCCTTAACCCTGGAAAGTTAATCTTCGCTTTAGTATATTAAAATTTCTCTGACAAAAAAATTAAAAATATTCTACCGGATCGATTTTGACAGTAAAAAATAAACAAATTTTTAATATGATACAAATAATATGAATACAAATAAAATACAAATAAAGAAGTTATATGGTAAAAATGAACTTCCGTCGATTCGATGAACAGTGAGCATCCAGTGTTAAGCGGCCACAACCACGCAGGCGAAAAAGACACAGTATTTGTTAGCGTGTTTTTTTTATGTAGGACTAGCATTCAGGAGATGACCCCTACACATGCGATGCATTGTGCTGGAATTATAGGAAAGGGATTGTAGGAGAAATGATAGGAGGTGAAACTTACAACAACACTGCTTTTTGCACGTTATTTATTTTTACAGCAGTGTTGTAGCGTCTGATATCAAGGAGACGTATTAAGTTTTGAAGTTTCGTTTTTAGTAGCCAGTTTTAGTAGCCATTTTTAGTAGTTATTTTACTTCGCCGGTGCTACACAATACCGACGAAGGAGGGTGTTCTGATGTGCCTGTGTACTGGATACAGCTGAAGCCGTAAATGATATATGGCAGTTGTAACCTTAATGAAATTAAGCCATTTTTGTCCTTACTTGCCTTATTCAAGGTTTCGTAATAGGCGAATATGAAGTAAACGTGATATTTAATGTATAAAATAAAACAATAATAATAATAATAACAGATTATAATTTGTGTTTAGTGGCGAAATTCACCAGTATGTATGTTGGCCATGCGAAGCTAATTTTTTTTTAATATTTCAAAATTAAATTAAATTTAAAATTTTTTTGTTTTTCTCTCTAGTTAATTGCCTTGTACACATTTGGTTGTTTTTATTGTTGTTCTGATTTTGTAACGCTATTACTGAAATGTGTGCAACGCATTCATTACATATTGGAAAGGACAAACGTTGCCTCTAGTAATAATGTTTGCTTGCGATGTCACAAAATGCCATAGTGTCTACGAACCATAAGCAGCTATAATTTTTAGAATCCGAATAGTCTATTGTCTAAAAAATTATACAGAAGAAGCACTAAATGTTTTTAGTACTTTCAATACAAATTTTTGAGCCAAGTTGACTACATACTTGGATTGTAGGGACTACACATAAGACATTGTTAAGCAAGGAAATGTTTTAAATTATGAAAATAATTTAAATTTAATAAAGTAAGACATAGATTTCAATTTGTTTGTTTTTCAATTTTTTGCAATTAAATTTGCGAATTCAAAACCAATTATTTTTTAATTTAATAGACGGTTTCCATATTGACAAATTTGTCATGTTGCCAAATTTCATCAAATCAAAGTTTAATGCTAAAATACCAAAAGAATTTAGAAAAAAAAGGTTTTTTTTTTCTTTATTTTTTTTAATTTTAAACAATTTTTATTTCAAATTTTTTGTATTTTCGTTTGTTTTTTTATTTTTTTGGTTTTTTAATGTAAATTAAATTATATGCTTTTTGTGTTTAATTTTTAATGCTTTGGTATATATCATTTAATTTTGTTAATAATATTATTAATTTTTGTTGTTTTATTTAATATTATTTTATATATGAACTTGGACTAATTTATCAACAATTTCTTATGCAATTTTTCAACGGTTTAAAACTCTAAAACTCCATAACAATTTTTTTAAATTACTTATATTTGTTTATTATAAGTTATAAATATGCTTTTTTTTTATTATTTTGTCATAATTCTTGTTTTTTTTACTACTTAAAGCATTCCCATTTCGTTTTTTGTTGTTGTTAATTTTTATAATTTATTTTTTAAAAAGAAAATTGGATTAGGAATTTTAAAAATCATTTTTGTTTTAAAAATAAAAATTTAAATATTTATTTTCTATTCTCATATTATTTTTTTGAGATTTAAATATTACAGGAAAAGTGTGTGTGACGCTTAAGATAAGAAAAGATTTTCTGTTTAGAGGAGCAAAAGGATATGTTTTTTTTATGTTTTATGAGTGTATAACGCGTACTTACTTATTTAAATGGTAAATGTTTGTATTTAATGAGATTCTTAATATTAAAAGTTTTATTTGTTTATATTTATAAAATAGTTTAACTTTGTAATTATTTGGAAGAATATGCCTAGATGAAAATTCAGTGTATGATATGAAAACTATTTTCAAAAATTTAAGTATTAATACAAACTTAAGTATAACACTAGCAACATAAAAACTAATTAACAATATAAATAATATTTAAAGCTTTCAGGAAGTTTGAGAAATCGAATTATTTAAACATTTTAATCGGTGTTCTTTTCGAATATTTTTTTTAAACTCTTACAGATTTTTGTTTTGTTTTTCCTCGCATTTTTTACGAAATTGAGTTTTTCAGTGATTGCAATACATTTCACACAAATACACATTGCCACAAATATTTATTGCAATAGTCTAAGAAATAAAGGTTTTAAAAGCCTTCACATTTTGATAATTGCCGTGTAATAATAACAGTTTCTTTATGTTTTTACCTTCTTCTGTAAAGGTACAATCATTTGAGTTAGGACCTTTCTGCTTGTGACAATCGATATGCATGCAATAGGATTGTAGGACAAAGTACCCTCAAAGCAGGTGCAAGGAATATATAGTGCATCCATATGCACTTTGTACATATTTAGTTCTACTTTGAAAATTCAACCGGTTTTGCTTATGGAAACATTTTCGATCATTTAACAAGTAGTTTATAGAATTACCCGCATGGAATACTTGAAATCTTTTTGCGTTTTTAGAAAAAGCGTTTCCTATGAGTATTAAAAAAATTGTTGTTTATAATTGTTTAATAACTTCTTAAAGTTCGAATATTTTAAATATTCAAGAGCCTTTTGAAAGTGACTCCTATCTTTGGAGAGTTTAGCAAAAATTTTGTTTAATATTTCCAAATTACAATCAAATTACAAGAAGTTTAAAAATTACTTTTAACATATTGTACATAAATAACATGTATGAGTTAAAAATATGTATATCGGCCTGCGCCTCTGCATTTCGAAGAAAGATTTCGATATTAACCAGCTTTAAATACGAACGAAAATTTGGTGTGAAAAATTATATTAAACAAAAAAATCGGAATAAAGATTTGTTCGCTTTTGTCGAATAAGTTCATTCAATTTGAATTCGAAGGAAATATGAGGGAAAGTGGATTATTCCAAAAATTTTTATAAAATTACATTGAAAATGTAAAAGAATTCAGCATTTGGAAAGCGTTGCATATTTTTAAATATAAAACTATGTATTTGTAAATAATTTTTCTTCACTTTTTGAGAAATAGGCAGTGAATTGAAAATTGAATATGATAATATTTGAAACAGGACGAAACCCAAAAGCAAAATAATAAAATCTAAATGCGAATGAAAATTTTTTTTCGAGTATCTGTATTTGAACGCTGTTTGAAAATCAGTTGCGTACGTATGTATGTTGTTCTATAATACCATGCGAATATTTACTCGCAAAAAATCAACACTGTGTTTTATGTAGATTTGATTAGTTAGCACGTTGACTACAAAACCAAAATATCCTGGGTTCGAGCACAGTTTCAGACTAAGTCATAAAAATATTTCGCATTTTTTTCTGATGTGCATTATTGTGCCTTTGTGTCAGTTGTTTTCGGAAGGTTTCACTGGGGAAGGCATAGTCACTGGTCAGTGAACAGTACCAGTACTTCAGCTGATACTAATCCACACGTGACATCAGAGCGCCCTCCTTCTTTTGCATTGTGTAGCATCATCGCCAAAGTAAAAAAAATAAAATGATATTAAAAAAAAATTTTTTTATAAAAAATATTTTATGATTTCTTAATGTAATACGGGCCTGTTCTGTATACGTTGTGAAATCAAATTATTCGGAAGTGTCATAGCATTGTTGTTGCAAATAAACATTTCCATATAATAACAATTCGTTTATAATTCCGAGTGGATTGATTTCACGTGGAATACAGAATACAGGCGAATATGTTTCTCTTTAATTAGTTAATGCATTAAAATGTCATTTGTATATGATTAAAGTTTGATTCGAATTTGTTTAATAATAAATATTGTTTTTGTTCTTGTTTCTCGCCTTAAGTTTTAGTAATACGTATGTTTTTTGTTTTTATTTTAATATTTTAGTTTAAAAGAATTAAGTATTAATTATAAATTTGTTGTTATATGTTAATTAAGTTAATAAATTTTTATTTATTAGAGGGACAAGAGAAAGTGTGGGAGAAGGGGGATTGGTTGGTTTAATGTATGCATGTAGTTTTCAATAGTATGTTTTATAATTTTTAGTGTAATGAAAGTTTTTTTTTCGTTTATTATTATTTTTAATTATGTAAATTATTGCTTTCATATATAAATTATTTTAATTATTATTATTATTTTTTAAATTAAATGCCTAGTTATATTTATGCTGTTCTTTTGTAACTATTTTTTATTTTATTTTAATTTCTTTTGAATGTACGTTTTTGTGTTTTCTTTCGGTTTGTACAAATTTTTACTATTTAATTCGTTATTTTTCAGATGATTTAATTTAGTTTTCAATCTTTTAAATCGTTTCTAATTATCATATTACAGTTCAATAACAATTCTTTTCTCAAATTTCTAGCATCTCTTTTTTTCTTTCTTTAAAGTGTTTTAGTTAATAGATGTTATTACTACATAGTTGTAAAGAAAGGATTTTATTATTTGGGTTTAAGTAAAGCTTTTAGTTGTTTTTTTTTATCTAATAAATGGTATGTAGTTGTCCTTTTTTTGTATTTTTTTTATTTCAAACTTAGAAAGCTAATTGTTAACATATAGAGAGTTAGTTAAAGATAGTTTCGTTTAAGAGAAAGTTGAATAGTTAGAAAGAGTATAATAATATAATAAAGCAACTTAAAACGAAGAACAGTTTATATAATTTTAAGTTTTTCATAAGTAAAAGCGTCTTCGAGCTTTTTTTTTAATTTTTAATTTATCTCGAATAAATAATTTAATTAATGCAAATTATATGTTTATATTTAGTTTTAATATAATTTCAAGATTTCTTTTCAGATATGAAAGTTACTTAAGTAAAATGGAAACAAGGTATGATTAGTAAAAATATGCTTCCATAAAATAAAGCATTTGCGGAGTAAAATTAAATGTGAAGCCAACAATTCCGTTCATAAAAGGGAACAAAAATTTCTTTCGGGGGCAATGTTTGCATTGGAAAAAAAATAGTGTTTTGTTATTGCAGATTTATATGTCGGAAATGAGGTTCAGTTCGTATTTTATATATAAAAAAATTAAGTCCCAATAACGTAACAAACCTGCGAATTGATTTGCAGTTTAAAATTATGAAATGGCTTTAGAAATTCTTTTTAAATTAAAAGCGAAATAATTAAATGAATTAAAATTTTTTATCAATTAATTATTAAGCTCGAGGTCGTTATTCTTTTAAAATTACATTGTTTGTAATAATATTTTTGTTAACAATTTGTTTACATCATCAGCAAATAAATCATATAAATTTTACATTATATATGTGCATACAAACAATATAATTTTAAAAGAATAACCAGATCGAGCTTAATAATTAAATAATAAGATAAATTATAAAAAAAGTTAAAATAAAATAGAAGATATAAATAAATTAAATTTACTAATTTTGTTTCAGTGCATGTTTTATGTCGTTATTAAAAGGGAGAAAGAAGGGAGGATATTGCTAAAAGTTTTTATGTATGTACGAGATTAGATTTTAATACGTTATAAATAATAAAGTCTAAAGAAAAAAAATTTTTGTTTACAAGGGATATTTATAACGTATATTTTTTATTATTTTCTTATTTGAAAATTATTTTTAACAACACAAGTATTTGGTTATATATTATAAAATAAAATTGTTTAAATAATAACTTAATAATAGTATTAAAAATTATCAAATAAGTAACAATTTCTCTGTTAATGAGCACTTTAGCGTCGGAAATAACGCATTTTTTTTTAATCTCTTTTTTGTAAGATATTAATTATTTCATAATTGTTTTATCTAAATCTTTTTTTTTTGCTTTGTTATGTTGCTAAAGTACAATACATTTTCTGGTTGTTGTTGGTTTCTTGTTTGTTTTAAATATATTCAATTGATCATGGAAATGATTTTGTTATTTTAAATATATGTATGTATATTTATTTTTGTTAATTTTAATAAATAAATTTGCTTAATAAACTTACTTAAAGATTATTAACAATTTCTTATATAAATATTTGGTTTACATTACTTCCCATTTTTAAATATTATTCCTTTTTTTGCTTATCTTTGTTTGTATATAAAGTTGTTTTTTTCTTTTTATATATGTATTTTATGTTGTCGTATATGCATGTATATGTATGTATTTTTGCTTTTCTGCCTATAACACTTTACACTGGACATGATATTACATCATACTCAAACATGAGGGAAACGGCTACGAAAACGAAATACAACAAAAACATTGTAAAGCCCAGACTCTTGTTCATACGCCAACGGAAGCAGGCAATTGACAGGACGACGAATAATAACATCATAAACAATATCGTTATGGAACAGACCATGCCAACGGAATTGACTTCCACGGGAGCGCCATAGAAAATGCCATATAAAAGCCAGGGTATGGGCAGACTGTAAATAAATAAATAAATCAAATGAAATAAAAATTGTTTAAAAGTAATGTTGTTTAATAAATAAAATATAATAAAACATATTGAAATAAAATATTTAGAGCTCTTTCAGGCTCGACTTTGTATTGAAACTAGTGATTAAAACTAAAAATTTAATTTTAGTACTACATTTGAAGAATGTTAAGGAAGAGACTTTTATAATAATTATTTTCATGTTTTTTTAACGTACATATTTATTCTTTCATTCGCATGCAGCACAACTTTCACTGTTTGTTTTCTTTCTGGCTTCTTAAAGTGCATGGAAAAACATTGTTCATGAACCGAGCGAACAGAATTAGCAAGGTCTTTGTTGAAAAAAATTTTAGAATTTCTTTTCAAACATTCACAGCATATATTTCCCGTTAAATGTTTAGTAAACGTATTCTGCATATTAAAAAAAAATTTGTTAACGGAAAAAATATACAATGTACATACATCATATCTATATCATTTTCTATATTATTGTATACTAGTGTATAGAAATGAAAGTTGTCGTATGTTCGTCGTTTCATAAATCGAGAACCACTCAACTGATTTACAAACCAATACGTGCGTTGGAAAGCTTTACTTTCACTGATTGCTTGTAAAAAAACTCCGGGTTAAAAAAGAGCCAGGAGACCACCTAGGAGGGACATTATGCGGCTTCGGAACTATCCAATCTGAATTCGGGAGAAAAATTTATAAACTACAAAAAAAAAAACGACACGAAACTATTCGAGTCACAAACACTGGGTGAAGAACAATGATAAGATCTACAGAAATCCAACACAAACAACAACAACGAGGTAAAGTCAAGTGGTGTGTAAGTAAACCCGGAACCATACCTAATGCACAAACCTCACCTAGCAAAGACTTAATTTAATATGACACTTTGAAAACACAATATCAACCTCCTAGCAAAGACTTAATATTTTATAAGACACTTTTGAAACACAACACTATAAACACAGTATCACCTCACACAACCTCCTAGCAAAGACTTAAACATTTAATTATAAAACTAGAAACACAACACTATAAACACAATATCACCACACACCCAACACACTAGTTGATTTCTTATACTTACAAGTCCATCCTATATATACTTAACATCAAAAGAAAAAGAATACGAGAATAAAATTGTGTTGCTCGTAGATTGCGAAATGAAATATTCACCACCACCAATGATAATTTACATATTTTTGGTGGAAAACACTAGTGACTCCCTAAATCATGTTGTGATTTTTTTCTTTTAGAAAAACAAAGCGAGTTTCGTTGTGCACAAAAAATATTTTGCTTTTTTGAAGAATTCAACTTATTTAAACATGTACATACATACGTACATATGTATGTATTTTTTCGATGAGTATATTTTGATAAAATTTTTAATGGATGAAAGTACTTTATATTATACACACGTAAATATGTATATTGTTATTAATATGGTTCAAAATTGACATGCTTAAAAAAACTGTAGAGCGCTTATGCATCTGAACTTAATTTTACTGCACTAAGAGAATATCAACAACATATTGTTATAAAATGATTTTTAATGACGTGTGTTGAAATGGAATAAACACAAAGACTTCGATTTAGGCAGTTAGGCTGGTTATGTTGACTTTGGGAAACATTCGTAGAAAAATCCGACGTCTTGTTGTGAAATATGATTTTTACGAGTCCAAAAAAGAAACCAAACTTCAGTGTTATGGTTATTAACGCATCTGTAGCTCCATAACGTATTGCGATGTCGATTATACTAGCAATCTTTATAATTGCTGATTGCTTTCTAGTATTTTTTTCTTGTGTTATATTTAAGGCGCACAACAATTGGTGTGAAGGTCGATGTTAACATTTCATAAAAAGGAAAAAAAGAAAAATTGGTTAAACGAGAACAAAGAATACGATACAATAAAATAAAGTAAAAAAAATACTGTTGTCTTTCTAGAAAAACATCATTTAAACAAAAGCATAGAAAACCCTAAAAAATCACTCTTTTTAAATTTGCGCTACCCAATAGCAAACAAATAATAAAAGTTCTCCCATTAAACATAGTTCTTAAGAACTCACAACAACCTTTATACAAAAGAAAAAAAAGGTTAAAAGTAAATGTCAAGTTGAACTTGTCAAAAAGAATTACTGTTACCGTAACAGAAGACGATCGCAAACTAGAAACACTTTGTTTTTACGGAAATTCGAAAGTAAGAAAATAAAAATGCCCACAAATACCAAGTTTTATTTCTAATTTCAGAGCTTTCAATGCTTTCCAATTACAGACTATAATTTCTCGATATCCGAATTACTGAGAGTTCTAATTTCTGAACGCCTCTACTGTATGTATGTAAGTCATCTGCTTTGTTGCTTTATGTTTGAAATTACACAGTAAAAAGTTATAGTTTTTCTTTTTATCTTGGACCAGCACAGAGGAGACGACCCCTACATATGCGGTGTATTGTGGTGGAACTAGTGGAAAGGGATAGTAAGCGAAATGGCAGGAGGTGAAGCTTCACTATCTTATAGCACTGCTTTTTGCACGTTATTTATTTTTATAGCAGTGTTGTAGCGGCTCTGATGTCAAGGAGACGTATTCAATTTTAAAGCTTAGTTTTTTAGTAGCAATTTTTAGTAATTATGTTACTTCGCCGGTGCTACACAATACCGACGAAGGAGGGCGTTCTGATGTGCCTGTGGTTTAGATACAACTGAAGCCGTTACTGTTCAGTGAATACTGATTATGCCTTCGCCACTGAAGCCATGCGCCAACAACTGACACAAAGACACTAATGCACTTAAAAAAAATGCGAACATATTTTTATGACTTAGTTTCAGACAGGGCTCGAACACTATAATTTTTGGTTTCATAGTCAATGTGCAGACTACTTCGACCATCGCCACCCCTTTAATTTTAAAACCTAGCGGTTTTAAGTATATACTATTATGGAATTAAATTCCAAATTATTTCCAAAATAGTTTAAATTTTAAGGCAGGAAAATATAATCAATTTTGTTTAGCTGGAAGAGAGACAACACTAAAATTTCTTTATGAACATACTATACAAATCCTTTTTCGATTTGTTATGTATAATAAAATTGATTAAATGTAATCCAAAAATTTTTTACTGTGTAATAGTAAGGAATTCTTTTTATAAAATTTTTATAATTCCTGTTTCTTGTACAAGAGAGTTGTATTCGATTTTCGCTCAGATATATGTGATGTTAATAAGATAATTAGGAGCTCATTTAGTGTGAAGTATCTCTGACACCATCACAAAAAGGATAGACACTTAAATGACACGTGCAAAAGGTCAGCGAACATCACACAGAATTTCCCATTCAAGACCATTAAGAGCTACTGATTCCTGAACATCGTTACCATTCATAACTATGGATGACGCAAATGCATTTGTAATTTACTGTAATGCATTTGTGCGTACGGATATGGCATTGGGTCATACGAACACTATAAACGATCGTATTTTAATGACCCCACTCTGAGATCGTTTCAAGATTCCGGTTCAGTGCATCAGTCATATTCTGTCTTGTGACCCCAATGACCGCCTTGTTCGGCAGAGAAGGTCGTTAACAAAAATTAAAAACTATTTGCATGTTGTATTTTATAAAGGAAAGACAAGTTTTTCCTCAACAGTATATCACAAACTTTTCATTTCAATTTATTTTATATGAAGTTTGACAGCATTTCACGTAATAGAATGGCAGGGTAAAAGGATATAATAATTTAAAGAAAAAATTTACTTTATTTTTTCAATAGTTTAAAATATTAACAATATTATATAACAATTTAGTTGTGTAGTACAATTAAATTTAAAGAAATTTTTTAGTTGGTTGCCCTAAACACTTACTTGTTTTATAAGTAATAAAAAAATTGTGTTGTAACCTTGCTGAATGCCTTAGACATTTAACGATGATTAAGGATTATTTTCTAAAGAGGAAACGCACTGTAATAAATCCAAAAAGTGAATACGAAGCAAAAGAAATTATTATAAAAAAAAAAACAAATAAATAAATGAAAAATGCAAACGCTTGAAAGGAAGGTTGTTGTAGGTTGTTGTTCAAATTGTTACTATTTTATTTCTATTCTCTTTCGAAATAATGAACGATGATGATGTACACAAGCGTATGTGAATTAGTAAATATAAACAAACGCATAAACACACAACACACACACGCAAAGAGATATGTGTAGCGGATTGTAACAAGTGGAAGTAGGCTGAGTGATAATTAGTTTCATGATTTGTTTGTAAATTTTCTTCTTGTTAGTTTAAACAACAGCAACAACAAAACTAATGTCACACATCATACTGGCATTGCAAACAAAAACTAAAAAAATTATATATATATATGTAAGGATATGTGTGTGTGTGTACAAGTAAATGTAAACCAATATAGGAGTGGCATGTAGTGCTTTTTACACATGCGTTGGTATGTTTAAAATAACTAAGGGCAAAATTTTAAAACAAAAAAACAAATTTTTTTAAACATGTTGAAAATGTAATTTTTATGATTGAATGCAATTTTTCTACTTGTTTTATTTAAATTGCTAAAGTATATAAGAAACAGAAATGATATTGCTGCTGGTAGTATTTTGTTTTAGAATTAGAATTTAATCAAGAGTGTGTGTGTGTTCAGTTTAGTATTTAAAATTGATATTCTCTTTCCATTTATTTAAAATAAAACTGCACATTTGTGTTTTAGAAAAATATAATTTAATTTAGTTTTGATTTTAATCATTTCCAAACCTATTGCTTTTCAATTAAAGCCAATCAACAAATTTTGAGCACAATATTTACAATTCAAAGGAATCTCTGACGTCTTTAAAACAAGCACTGCTTAACTTTTTTATAATATAAATTATTTATAAGCAAAGGCAGTTTCCCTTTTCATAATCATCCATTCAGCTAAGTTGTTGACATAATAAATATGTACAATGAAATACTGATTTAAGCAACAAATTTAATATTAATCTTTAGAAAATAAAAAAAAAATCAAGAAAATGATGCGAAACTAAATGAATGATATTTTTATGACTCATAAAGAGGGAGAAATTTCTTTCATTCAGTTATAATGTTTTTCAATAACTTGCAAAAAATAAAGAGTTTTCTGTATTTACGTAAATTGAAACCACTGATGGCCAAACACATACCTACATTATACGCTTGTTTCGTATTGTAAAAAAAAAACAAATTAAAATTGAATGTATTTTTGAAAAGTTACGCTATCAGTTAGTTCTTGGTTCAGTAAAGTCTGAAGATCAAGTGATTTGATGACATTTGTTGATAAGCGTTGTCGAATTGGTTTTTAGTACTTTTTAAAATTTTCGACGCGAAAAAATTCTTATGTCAGTGCTTGGCGCTTTTATTTTTTTAGTGCTTTTCTTTGTTTTCGGTGGCATCAATTGTAATTTTATCATAAATCCAAAAATGTTTGTACACAAAAATTTTAACAGCTGATATTGGTAAATCACCTGAAAATGGTCTGTTGGTCTTTTGGGGTTACAGATTTGAATAAGCTTATGAACTAAATAACACTGATTGCCTTCAAATTTTGAAATTTTACGAAAATAAATATTACAAATGGTAGAAATATTTTTCCCATTTAATACATGCTATAATACCATTATATACCCAATTTGAGACCAATACTGAAATTTTGTCAAGTACTGAAAATGCATGGCCTTGTGCTTATATTAATTCTATATTAGAGTTCATTAAAAGACTGTTATTATTTTTGCCTAAAAAAATGTTTTTTTTTTTTAAGAATATTAAAAAACAAATTTCTTATAAATTTCAAATAAAGCTCGACATTTTAAATTTAGTTTTTTTTTTTTTTAAATACGAGTTTTTTGTTTTTTTTTCTCGATTTTGGTGCGTTTTAAAATTTTAAAGTTGACAAGACTGGTTGAAATATAAACAAACCATCTACGGAATGTATGACTTCGTAGTTTGAACTACACGCACCAAGATTTTTATATTGTATATATTTGGGCGTCGCAGCAACTAAATTTTACGTCCTATACTCGGGAGTATAGCAACGTGAGAGTTTGGCCAACACTGATTTAAACAAACATTCCAAGTCAACATGTTTAGCAACATTTTCTGTTTCTAAACAAGTTTGAAAAGACCAAAGGAATTCTAAATAACCTTTCAATTCATCTACAATAATAATTTTTCCCATTCCGTATATATCATGGTCGTTTATCATTTTTTTTTCATGCTAAACGGTGCAAATCATGTAATTTTTTTTTAACAATTGGAAACCTGTTTTCCAACAAAATCACCCAATAGCTCAATAGCCACAGACTTAGCCAAATCTTTTTTGAATTATTTTCGTGAATATATGTATGTATATATGTGCATTTTAAGCGAAGAGCTTATTAAGGAAATAGTACGTAAAATATTGTAAAAGTTTTTCTTTTGCCACTATGGAAAAAAGAAAGAAAACTAGAAGGTCGCATACAAACTAAACGGCTTAAGAAACGTTTTTTGATGAAAATATTCTTAAAGGAAATAAAAACCACAGATGTTTTTTTTTGTTGGGGTTTCTTTAGCAGGGCCAACGAAGTATAAGAAGTACTTGTTTGTGTAGAGTAAATATTTGAAAAAAAAAGAGAAAAACTTTCATAAGTTATGAGTTATTCTTTAAGTTTAAGGTACACGATAAGAGACAGTTTTTAATATTAAAAGTTATTATCGAAGAAAAGACCAAAAGAAAAAACAAGTCGATGGAGAATTTTACTGATTACCTGAAAAAAATAAAGGATTTGACAGTACGGTTGGAAAAGCAAAGAAACTCTTTCGAAAAAAAGCGAAGAATTATTATGATACATATCTTACCGAAATAAAATCTGAGCATTTTAATTTAGACATAAAAATTAATATTTTTCCTTCTGAATAAGGAAAAACTAATGGAAAATGCCTAAAAGTATTTACGAATACGAAAGCAAAAAACATCACAAATATTTTTCACCCGACGCTCTGACTAACAGGACCGCCCAAAGTAAAAAAATTTCATCGTTAAAGTGCACTTCTAACAGTATGTAAAAAATATTTTAAACGTGTTAAATTTCTTTTTTATTAAATAAATTTATTTGACATTTTAGAATATTTAAAATCTGCTTTCTTACGCCTGTCGATTCCACTTCGACTTGAAACATACAACATTTATTTTTAATCTCTTATAAACTGCCAATTCGACTAGACAACCGTAACAAAGCCTTATAGGAATTCGTTTTTCTTTTACGTTATCGGTTTTATTTGTTTAGCTTATATGTTGGTATATTAAAATATAAATTTCATAGCTGCGTGTTTTTTTTTTTTATTATTATCTTCTTTTTTTTTAAATGCCATCAAGAAAGAATTAAAATACTGTTCCATTAAGGACATTTTAAAATGTGCGAACAATGTTTAAAAAATATCGTTGCCATTTTTCTAAAAAAAAAAACTATTCAACCGTTTAAAAACCATTAAAATATCATTAGCCGTTCACATCGCTGGAAGAGGGTAATCAAAGCAACATTTATTGGTTGCGATTTTTTGGCAACAGAATTTTGTTGCTCGTAACGAACTTCAAAGGTGATTAAATTTAAATTTTTATTTAAATAACTTTGGCATTTATCATTTATTTCGAAGTCTGAAATGTATTGAAAATGTTTAATGCCTGATATCTTATCAGTTGTTCATATGGATAACAACTGGCTATAAGTTAACCATTGACCATTGAATGCTGCCCTACAAAAAGAATTTTTTGGACTTTTATTTGAGACAAAAAATATGCTAAAAGTTTTCTATAGTTTTTGAGCCAATAATATATATATACATATGTATGTGTAAAAATCAAATAAAGTAGAATCTCCCACAAAGGACACCTCCGTCAAGCGGGCACACCGTTTGGACGGGCACTGATGCTTCTCTTTTGCAAATGCAATTTCCCTTGAGAGTAAGGTACACATTTATGCTATCTCTTCGGTGTCCGATAATGAGGGATTCCACTGTACATTACGCAAAAAAAAATATGTATGAAAGAAAGAATAAAAGAATCGTTACTTACCCTACAGTAACATCAAAAATATTACTACCCACAGAACTGGAAACAGCCATATCACCAAATCCCTTGCGGGCCACAATAACCGATGTTATCAGATCTGGTATGGAAGTACCAGCCGCCAAAAATGTCAAGCCCATAACCTAAGAAAAATTAAAGAAGGAAAGAAATAAAAAATTAATTTAATTTTTTTGGCCATTGTGTTGTTTTACAGGGTGGCCCAAAATGAGCGGCGTTGTATTTTTTATTATATTTTTTTTGTTTTCAGTATTTAAAAAAAAAATTATTTTAAGTTCTACTAACCTCAGGTGGTATGCGAGCCGTGTCGCCTGCCACATTGGCCCACCATACCATCAAATAAGAAAAGGCCGCTATCCACACTATGGAGCCAATAAACGTTACGGGGAACAGTTTTTTACCTTTAGGCGTACGTGTGTCCGGCAAAGTCAACCACATGGGTATTAAGAGCGGTGCCACCAAAATGTAAGTTAAACGTTTACGGGCGGTATCTGGCCATGCCATGCTCAAGGGTTCTGGCTCATCTTCGATTTCTTGTGTCTGCTATTGAAGGAATTTTTGGAATACACAGAGGTAACACAGTGTCAAAAAAATAAATTTTCAAGCACATATTTGTATACTTCAATAAGTAAAATATAGTTCTAGGGATTAGAGCTTCAAATATTGAAATTTTTTACAAAAGGAATCATTAATTGTTGTTAAAAAAATGTATACATAACTTTAAATAGTTTTTTGTTTGTATAGCTAATTTTCTTTAATATAATAGAAGTTTTTTTTTTTATTAAATGGTTAATATAATGTAAGGTGACTATGAATTAAAAAGAAATTTAAATATATTTTTTTTTTATAAAAAAAAGTGCATTTAAGAATGCTTGAAGAAAATATGATTTTATTCTTTGTAAACTTAAGAAAAAAAATTTTTTGTAAAAATTTACATTAAAAAACAAAATCAAAGAAAACTAAGCAAAAATATTATTTAAGGGCATAAATGTAAACTTTGTTTTTGTTGAAAAAAAGAAACGAAAACGAAAACGAAAGCTTAACAAAATTAAAACAAAAGTAAAGCTTATTTAAAGGCTTAAAAAAATTTTTGATAATGCCTAAATTTAGGCTTTTTATTAGGAAACTCATTCCCAAGGCAATTATGTTTAAAATTTCCTAAATTCTCATGCCTTAATATTTAATTTTAAATAACGAAGCAATGTTCAGTGAATTTGAAACACAATTTTATATAAATATGCATAAAACAATTTTTCAAAATTATTTCCTTTTTGTTTCTTCGTTAGCCTTAATTGCCAGCAGGCAGGTATGCTGGACATATGATTAAAATTCCTTCAACCATGCCTAATCATACAAAATAAGCTATTAAAACTGCAGTTCCTGTTTGTTGTGTTCATTTAAGAATGTTATTTGTTTGTTTTTCTTCTTTTGAAATTTATAAAACAAGAACTACACACACACACACACACACACACACACACATTCACACACACATTCACACACATTTGTGTTTTCCACTTTATTGAACATTAAAATTTTCATTGATGAGTTTCCTTATGAAAAAAAAAATTGACATATATACAATATACATTTATATACTACATACAGTGGAAGCTCTACTAACAGACAGCTTGCGTAAGAGGACATCTCCAATAAACGAATAATTTTCTAGGGTCCGTGTTAATCGCAGTGTTTTTAGAACAAATTAGCAGCTGCTAGCCGGACGCCCTTTTGTCTGGACGCGCACAATATTTTTCGATAACAAAATCTCCCGTAGAAGGACAAGTTAAATCTTCCTTTAATTTTTGTGTTAATAACAAATAGATACATGTTACGAAGAACTACATTTGTATGTAAAGCGTGCTTTTTATGGAGATCCACAACTTTGTGTTGGCAACACTGCTCTATTTGATAACCCATTTAACAGCTGATAGTTGCCTTTTGTTTAGTTTGGTTCGAAATTTCATTATGGACAGAATTACACCAGAGCAACGCTTGCAAATTGCTGAAATTTTTTTTATCAAAATAATGATTCTGCTCGACAAACTTGACATTGAATTTCCATTCAAAATTTTGTTTTCCGATGAAGCCCATTTTTGATTGAATGGGTATGTTAATAGGCAGAATTGACGCATTTGGAATGAGGATTTTTATTGGCGAGATGCTGGTCATTACTTGATGGGTGTATTTAAGGCATTCTCACATTTGATAACAAGCTTTCAACAAGGGATATAGGCCTAGAACCTTTACTCTACCCTTCTAATACAATTACAATTTAATCATGTGACTTAAAAAGCAATTGAAAAATTTGAACTTAAATATTTTCTTGCAGAGATGTATGTACATGTAACACTCAGATTTCTCATTTATTTGTTTTTTGCTTGGATCAGTACTCAGTGGATGTCCCTATGTATGCAATGCATTGCACGCAAATAGTTTTATGGAGGGCAGATAGAGGTAGGACATTACATTGTGGACATTACACTTGAACTTTCCAACATCGCAGTTGACAAGGAAGAGCAGTTGTGTAATTTTTATACAACACAGCTAAGAGTGTTTTGCTAATTTTTGCAGCGCCACTGGTGTATCAAATTTTATTAATTAATTATTTTACGATTCATAGCTCAAATAGGGTGGGAGAAGGAGGGGTGTGTTATATAAAATTAAAAGTTTTTAATAGAAGGTGTAAGATTCGAACCAGGACTTTGGAAAATTACGTGCAACAATCTTAAATTTAAATTAAAGAATTTTATTTAATTGATTCCACAATCTTCTAAAGATTATTTCTGTCACCGAATCATTAGAATATAATTAAACTTGTCTTAGCCGGAGATTTATTACATTGAATTGCATAACACAAGAAATTACATATGTTTGTATGTACGTATACCAGTCATGCAATATGTGGCACAATTGGGCCATTTGTGGCACTATTGAGCATTTGATCTATAATCTATATTGGCCTCTTCGCACGGAAAAATTATTTAAAAAAAAATTTTTACCAATTAAGTTTTTGCTCAGTAAAGGTCTTTTACCTTCATTAATAATTTAATTGAATACATATTTATTTTAATTGATTTTGTTGTTCCATCAATCGAAATACCATAAAATGGTAAAATTTTTTTAAATTATTTATTTAATTGAATCTTCGATTTTTTAATTGCATCTTGATTTTAACTTCTTCCGTGGAACTCAAACTTCAACAAAACTTTTTTTCAGGCAATACTTTGCAAATAAAAAGAAACGAGTTAACTTTCATTAAATTAAATGCGTTTTCCATCAAAAAATTTAAAACACAATACCATGCGCTAAGATTTGATAACTCAGACGTAGTAGAGATAAAAATAATATGAGGTTAGGTGGTCAGGTTTATGATGGTCCCATTGTGATACTTCTTGTGAAAAAATTTACACGTGTTGTTGCGATACAGGCCAGAGTCTCTGCTAGGAATCGAACGTAGAACCCCCAACTGATAAACTACAATACTACTCACTAGAAGACTGGGACAGGGATGATAATATGAAGCAACTATATGCAAATTGTGAAAAGTAGAACGTCTGACTGTTAATTTACAAAATATAAAAAAAGTACAGTAACAAACTGTACTTTAAGCCATTCAGTATATTTTTCAATGTAATTTTCTTACTGTTCCGTACAATGCGTTTATTTACAACATTGTTTTATTTAGAAAAGCTAATAATCAAATATATTTAAACAAAATCTTGACAAACGTATTTTGGGCCGTTCAAATCGAGAATTTGGCCCGAAACAAAACAAAAATCAAAATGCATCAATGACGTCAGTAGACGTTCAAGCACTTTTTTAATTTAATAATTTTAATGTGTCCTTTAAATCCATTCATTTAAATAATTGTTTTTGTTAAATGAATGAATATCGATTTAGTTGTGTTTGAGTTCATAGTTAATTGTTAAATTATATAATTTTATATTTTTCCTGTGATAAAGTCTTTTGCTTAAGTTATATTTAAATTTCTATATTTTTCCCACTTATTCCAGTTGAATGCTTTATACATCCACACATACGAGTACATGTCATACCAGTTAATTTATTTCTATTTGTAAAATATATGCATTTGAAATAAATAGGAAATAGAAGCAAAAAACTCGTAACAAAAAAATCAATATTTGATTACATTTTCCACTAATTCCGCAACAACTACAAATTCACTTGTAAAATATTTAAACAACAACAATTGCTAATGTACGAGTATGTATGTATGTACTTCTGTGTGTGAACGCTGCATATGAGAACAATAAATTTATTTTTAAGCCTTTTGAAATCCGCTTATGGTTTTGGCCAACAACGACAACATTTTGTACATTTTTATTGTGTTGAAGTTATTGCCAATGACATACGCGTCGCATTTGTATTTTACACTCGTACTCATGTTCATTTGTTAAACTAAATATGACAAATTTTCTGACACACATATTGAAGCGCATATAAAAGCTTGTCACAATGGCAATGTCATTGCTGATGGTAACTTTCATTAACATCAGCGACAAGAGTATTATGTAAATGCATGTGTGTTATTGGAATAGCCAAGATTATAATCGACATTATTAAATACATTTAGTGAAACAGTTTGCAAAATATTTAAATCAGTTCCAATCAACTTGAATTTAGTCCCACAGAGATAAATCACGTTTAAAATGGAGCTAAAAAAGCCAATCAAGGACAATATAAGGCAGGAACGAGATACGATTAAAATAATTAATTAAATGCTCTAACGGTTCCTTCCTTCGTTGAAATTTAAGCAATAAAACGTTCGTTAGCCAATCAGTTTCCGACGGTATATTTTTGTTGCATATCAGCAACGAATGCAAATGAGAGCAATATTTTCGATTTCTTTTATAAAAGATGTTAAATTTTTTCACTTTTCTTATAACAATTGGAGAGCCACTAATGTAATTTGAGCTAAAAAAATCGCAATACCTTGAAGCTCCGTATCACTAGGACACATCCACTCGGAACCCATAGGGTCCATTGTGAATCCCTTTAAGGATAGAAGAAAGAGTAAATACGAGGAGTATAAAGAACAGAAAACAGTAGAGTGGACGAAGAATAAGAGAATAATATAATAATAATAAAAATTTCGCCTGCACAAAACATCATCCGTCCAAACGTTACCCTATTCTCGCAATAAAGCCCCTGATATCCACTATATCATATAAGGGGTCTAAATACATTTACTTTATATTTATACTATTTTTTCCAACTATACTTCTACTTTCTTAAAAAGATTAAATTTAAAAGAAATTTTTGCTAAAGTTTCTGTTATGCAAATGCACTTTGGAAACCTTTCAAAGTTTTAGCAATTCATGTCTATTAAATTGCAAAATTTTTAAATATGTTTAAGGCATTCAGTATGTTTAAAATTTGCAAAATATTTAATTTCTTTTAGATGTGCACATTTTAATTTTATTTATTTAATTTATTTCTTTTTACTCAAATTTCATTATGAAAATAAATTGCTATTTAAATACTTACCATTTTCTCTTTGTTTTCTCTTTAAATTTCTGTGTCATTTGTGTGTGTGTGTGTGTGCGTATGTGTGCAGTTGCCGAGGATGTCTTTTTCTATAACGTACATTTCGTTGAATGTGCCTTTTCACTTGCAAAAAATGTCCTTCACTTTTGTACTGCTTTTAACTCAATTTTCTTAAATATTTTTTCGATTATTTTCTGTGCCCTCTTTTGTTTTTGTTCTTTTTTTACAAATATGCGCGACTGCACATGTACCCGCATGCATTTACATACATACATGCATATGCATACTTATGCATGTATGTGTGTAAATAAACCCTGTAGAAAGCGTGGGACCATGTGTCTCCAAGTCATCACGTTTGTCGATTGGTCTTGGTGACTTTTTGATCACATTGCCAAGAAATCGTCCACACTTTTTATTCTGTCTTTGATGAGCAGAGATGAGAACATATCTTTCTCATTACAGCTGCAAAACGATTTTTCATTTTCTCATTTTCTTGTGGTAATGCGGTTGCTCTCAGTATCCCACAAGAACTACCTACTAGTATATTGACTACATAGGACCAACACAAGTGATAGATTTGCAATGATACGCACATGTTAAATGTGTATAGTAAATTTCATGCCTTGGGTATAACAAGTCACTAGTACTGATGACTAAGTCAGTACCAAATCAGTATAGATTTACTATTGTGGTTTAGGCTTTGATGAGAAGAAAAATTTTCGCGCTCTTTGAGGGCGATTTAGTTTCAGTCACCCATATTATCTCACAAGAATTACCTGCAGCCAGTATTGACTACAACGCCAGTAGTAGATTTTCTATGACACGCACATGCTAAATGTCTATAATAAATTACATTGCCTGGGATATAACAAGCCAGTAGTGCTAGTGACTATGTCAATGGCAAATCGTTGCAGTTTTACTATTGTCATTACCAGCAGGGAATGCACTGCTTATTCATGCAAGAAAATATACATTCAAAGAAGAATATCCATACATTTATCTTTTGTAGAGCAGCTCATACAATGACTAAAAGCATTTAACTATTTATTGTGACATTTGTGATCATATTATTGTTGAAATTTAAACCTACAAATGTACATGCATTTATGGTATGTGCTCCATACATAAGTAAAAATGTCAAAAAAAATATTCGTAAGGATTATCTTCTTTCATTTCATTATTGGAAAAAGCTAGCAAATATACGTGACTGGGTGTGTCTGTCTGTATCAGTACGTTGTACTTATAAACATTTTAACAGTTGCAGTTCGGTTTCAGTAACATACTTTTTAAAACTGTAATATCATTAGTCAAGAATAGGGGGAATATACCGAGTAAGACAGATGCCGAACTTAATTTCAACACGTCATTATCGTCATATTGAACCATCGTTTGGCACATACAACAGAGTGAAGGTTTACATCAACTGAGACTCTTAAAGACATTACCGGAAATTGGTAAGATTGTACGAAATGCTTTTTAACAAGAAATAAAATCGAAAACTGATTGAATTGTGAGAGAAAAAAGAAAACAACGAATCAGAACATAAGTGCACACATACATACACACATATTGTACCAGTAGTGTTTGTAAGCGTATGTAATTCAAGTGAACTGAACAAGATTATTTAACTCGAAATGATTTTCTTCAAATTGAAATATAATGGGAGGTAAAAAGAAATGAATTAATATTTTATAACCTTTAATAATCTAGAAGGATGCCTTTTTTACTCAGCAATTTTAAATTGACTTCCGACACCCATTATTTTGTAAATATTAATTTTTAAAACTGTTCAAAAACAAAAATAAGAAGTAATCGAAGATAAATACGAATTTCTATACTTATTTTTAAATTATAAATAAATTTAAATTAAAGCTCAATAAGTTTAAATACTGATTTACTACAAATTGTGCAGAAAGTTTACTTAGAAAAATCTCCTTTTATAAAAAGTACTTGTTAGTAAAAAGCACCTTCTGGAAAGAGTACTTTTCAGAAAACGTTTTTATTAGAAGAAGAGTCCGTTTCGCAAAAAAGTACTTTGGAGTTAAAGTACTTTTTCATAAAAAGTTCTTTCAAGAGAAAGTACCTTGTAGAAAAATTATCTCATAGAACACGTAGTTTTTAAAAAGTAATTTTTATAAAAATTATCTTCAATAATTTTTATTTAATTTAACATAGAAAAGGCTTAAATAATGTCTCTCTTTCTATACAATAGAAAGAAAAAAGTTTTTTATTCGCGATTATTTCTTTAAGGCATTTTTTTTTCATTAAATTCTGTCAGCAACTTCTTTCATCCAAGTTTTATGGTGGAAGAGAATATGACGAAATACATATCATAACAACAAAAAAAACTCGAAATTGAGTTTTTAATGGATATTGGTACAGCGCTTCAAGGTTCACGTCGTCACAAATTTTTAGCTTTCTATTTTTAAAAATAACGACTTTAATAAAAAAATTCAAAAGGCAGTTTTTAATAAGCTTTCAAAACCAATGTATTTCGTGCAGTTGGGAAATAATGAAACAATGCAAAAATGTTAGCAGCTTACACTTTTTGAGACACAATTTTTAACGTTGCCAGTTATTTGGAGGATATTGCGAAAAAATCATATTTGAAACCACACACAACACTTTTAATTTTAAATTAATTAATGTAAATTTTTTAAAAGTGATGGAAGGTGACGATATGTATTTAAAAAAAACTTGATTTGAAGAAAAATATGAGTTAAGGCCTTTGCATAAGGTAACGATATAATTTATATAATAAATAATGGCCTAATACAAAAATGAGTGTTAAAATTAATTTCTACTTGAAGTAGAAATTTTGCATGGCAAACACGGTTTTAACATACACTTTAACAATCATTATTGTGTAAAAGATAAAAAAAAAAACCTTAATTGTAGAAGAAAAATTAAATACGTTTTGTAACACTGATACATAATTTTACAAAGAAGCAACTGCTCGAAAAAATATGATTTTCCTACAAATATTCCTGTAAGACTTCTCACTTTCACGAAAGTTTAAAATATTTTTTAAATTTAGACACAAACAATTTTTATTATGCAGCAATATTTTCCAATTTTAATAATGTCCTTTCTCTTCGTCACATTGTTTGCATGTACGACTGACTACTTTGTATTTCTTATTAAAACGTTATTTGCTTGCAGCACGTTTTAATAAGCGGCTATAAAAGAGAGACAAAAAGAAAAAATCGAAACACATTTTCAATTTTTTTCCTTCCAAAATTGATGACTTAAATGATTGATTTTGTTGTTATTTATTCTCATTCCGTGTTGTAGTCGTATGTGTCTCTTAACATGAGTTTGAATATGTTTGACTGCTGGTTTGAATAAATCAGGCCAAAAGGACAGAACGAAAGATTCCAATTTCGTTTCTTTCTTCAAATCTTCATTCACATTATTAACATCCAAGGCCAACGACTGCATGCATACTCGTACATACGGTTCCGTTCATTCATACGAGCCCTTCTGGCATGTGCTGAGCAGTTGTTGTTAGAAATTGATTAAAAAAGAATGCCACCATTTATTTTCAATCTGATGCACTAATTTTGTGGCATTCTTAAGTTTTGAACACGAACATTGTCGGCAATAAATTGTATTGAAAATACAAAAAGTACTGGCAAACAAATTTGTCCAAAGCAAAACATAATGGCTGGTTGTTAGTGTAGGGGGTTAAGGTTTTGAAAATATACATGAAAACAAAAACAGTCCTTTTTAGGGGATTCAGTTGGCTAAATACATACACACATACATGCATGTGTACATGTGTACATACATATACACATATCTATGTATATATGCATATGAGCATCGAAGAGCTTAATCATTTGCACTAAATTCCAGTTAGTGTTGGTAAGAGGAGTCCGTCCCTACAATTTATTTCTTAGGTGCAAGAGAATATTGCAGTGGATGTACATATGTATGTGTATACATATTTATGTATAAGTGCATGCTTTATTACTCTGGTTTCGTTCCATGCTGTTGTTTTGATATATTTTTTTCTATAAATTTAAAATCAATTGATTTTCTCTTTAGCAGTGAAATTAAAAGTAAAAAATCAACGATTTATTGCTATTAATTTGTGAAAAGCATTTACTATTGTGTAGTGTATTTGTCATCAGCATTGGACATTTTAACAGGCAGTATCGTCGACAGCAGCAGCCAGTGTTGAGATATATTGCTCTTTTTTTTATTTTTTATTTTCTTATTCTAATTATATTTTATATTTTTAGTTGTGTTTCTTAATTTTCTTTTTATGCAACATATACGAGCATTGTTAAGCATGGTTCAGTTATTTATATGAGCTATGTTCTGCTCATTTAATTTTCATATGCGCAAATGTGTTTTATTTTTGGTGATAAAAGTTCACCGCTCATCCCAAATGTGTTCCCAGCATTATATATAGTTTTAATTCGCTTTAGTTACATCGTGCTTTAGCTTAATTTTACTACTTTAGATTTAAAATTTTTCGTGACATTGTTTTCTAGCAGTTACAGACTTGGGCAACACGAACAGTTTTTATAATTTGAAATATAACTATGTATTATTATAACGATTTTTATATACATATATAAAATTGTGTTTCATATCGTAGATTTAGGCATGCAATTGGTATATCTAAGACCCTCAGAGAACGTACATATACACATACTATATTTGTTTTAAATATTTATAACAACATTTAAAGCCATGGCAATTACACAAGATTTTTGTTTACTTTTAGGTGCCAATACAATTACTAATTACATTACTGATTCAATGCTAAATTATCAAATGAATAACACACATAAAATTACCAACAAAACAATAACTGGCGACAATACGTATCTAGACTTTTAAAACTTTCAATGTTGGAAATTCTGTTAAAAGTTTAGATCACCTTAAAATAGAATAAAATGTAAATTAATGGATTTTAATTAATTAAATTAAAGAGAAAAAAATAAAAACTTTTACAAATAATTGAGCTTAGATGGAAATTAAGTGGGGGTGTTATTGAAAAAACAAGTTTAGTTAATCATTTGAAGCTTGGCTAAAAAATATTGCAAAATTATTTGTCTAAGTTAAAGAAAATCAATAAAATTTTTACATAAATATTAACAATCAATTGAAAATTATTTAATTTTTGTAATAAAAGCAGTCAAAATATTATAATTAAATTATAGAAAATACTTTGTTTCAGTTAGTTTTGGTTTTTGGGGTTGTTAAGAAAAAAGTAAAGTTAAAAAAAATTAAATTATTTTGTGAAACTAACTTTGATGCTAAATTTTCGCGTTTGAATTTTGACCCTTTGATCTATCCAGCTGGCACGACGACCACTTAACGATGGCTTTAAATTTGTTAATTTAAGAGTTAACAAATTTTTGTTATTCATAGTTTTTTTTTGTTTGTTTGGTAAAATGTTAAGTAAATTCAACAGTATAAAATAGAGAGTATTTGTGTAAAGAAGAAAATAAATGATTATAAAATGTTTAATATATTGTTTGTTTAAATTAGTTAAGAAACAATTTACTTAAATATTAAATACAATACACAAAGACAAATGTACTTAAAGATATTCAAATTTAATTCATACATATGTAGGTAGGTAGCTATTTATTTTTAATTTTCTTGTTCTACATGTTCAACAAAAAGGATAATTGAAAAAAAAGCTTTGTTTTCCCAAAGTAAAATATATTTATACGAGTATGTATGCATACAGTTGAAGAAGTAGAAGTAAGAAAATGTTGTAAGGTAGTGAAAGAAAGTGTTAGAAGAAAGAGGAAAGAGCAACAGCAGTTAATTGAAGGGATATTTTTAGCTTTACTTTTTCGATTTTCACAAATGATTTTATACATGGAACGACCAATCTTAATTTTTCGGAGGGATAAATATTTAGGCCCAACTCGGAATTTTTTATTCAAAAGCAAAATTGTATATAAAAAAATTGCAAAATTAAAAATTTAAAATAAAATTGTATAACTTTGCTTTGTCTATTTTCTAAAACTATGCATTTCTATATGTCTGCCAAAAACTAAAAAAGCAGGCTTGTGTGTTGCGTAAAAAGCTTGTTATAGAATTGTATATAAGAGCGTGATAATTAAGTGTGAAATACATACACACACACACACGCACACACCCATACACAAAATTGCAACTATCTAAGTATATTTTAAATATGAAAACGTATGATAAAGAGATCTTCAAATGCCAAATTGAAAAATATAGTAAAAGTTCCAAATATGCAAAAAAAAAGCAAAAAACTCCACAAGTCACACTAAAACTTTCTTAAAAACGCTGCTTTCAAAATATAAATTTTTATAACTGACAACACACTCCTATCGGATATTTGTGTACAATAAATATATCGTAAATAGTAATTTTTTCAACAAGTAAACGTCTATTCTATCACTAAGTATCTGTTTATAGAACAATTTTAGTTGAGAATTTATATTGAAAACAACAATAACAATATAAGAAAACGTCGTTTTTGTTTCCAAATCATTCTCGACCAAAAATTGCCTTCTATTGTCTGAATTTTTAGGAGAGCAGATTAAAGGAAAATAAAAATACCTTTGTATGAAGACATTTTTAAAAACGCTCTCAGAATACGAAATATTACCTTTCAGAAGTATCTTTTATATTATGTACCTTTTAGTAAAATTATCTTTAAAAGCTACCTTTTTGGAGAAGACATTTTTAGAAGGAACACAAAAATCGTCTTTTAGGAAAAGTACCGTTTAGACAAAGTACCTTTTAGAAAATGTGCCTTTTTGACAAAAATAACATTTTAAGTAAAGTACCTTTTAGAAGAAGTACATTTTAAAAAATCTTCTTTTAGGAAAATTACCTTATAGAAAAAGTGGCTTTTAGAAAGTGTCCTTTAGAAAAAGTACGATTTAGAAGAAGTATATTTTACAAAAATTGTCTTTTATGAAAAGTACCTCTTTCTAAAAAACTACCTCTGAGACAAAGTAGCCTTTTTAAAAAGGTCAATTTTGTTATAGTATTACCTTGCATTAAATTAGGGCATTCGATTCCAGTCGAAATTTCGAACAAAACTCTATTAAAATGTACAGGAACTTTAATTGATATCGAATGCCATTACTTGGGCTCAGTTCTGAAAATCATATTGTTCCAAATTAGACTTTTGATTTTGTACTGTTCGTGTACATCGCACGGTTTATTTTAATAGTTCGGTGTGATTTTAAGCTCTAACTACACAAGAACACAGCTGATTTATTATATTTTAAATATTATATAAATCACGAAGCGATATATAACTTCAGCAGCTGATAATGTGGATCCAATTTTTTTCTAGTTCTTGTTTTTTTAAATAAAACATCTAATTGCTCAAGAACACATTGAGTAATTCTTTTAAATAATTCACTGTATTCTATGTTGTATGTAATAGTAGCAAAAATAACCAAGTAATTTGCAAAAGTTAGAGATTTAGAAATGAACGTGCATATAAAAAAATTATATGCACAGAACACATTTTTAGTGGCTTTGAATCACTTTTTGAAAACGAGTTAAAAAAATTGGAGTTTTTCACTTTTAATATATGCTTCTGTTTCTTTATGTTTATGGAATAGATATACATATATATATATATAATATAGAATATATTGTAAGTTTATTTGTAACTTTATCTAAAGCGTGGAAAGCATTTAAATGTGATCTACATATTTAAAAACTGCAAGACAAAGCAAAATGAGTTAATAAATTGAACAAATTGAATTCAACTTTTTAAGAAATTTCTTTATGAAACTTATTTCAAATACATATATCGTCACCCAAAACTGAAATTATTTCCAAAATATATTATTCTTATATTTCTGGTTAACACAATTTTTTTTTTAATTTATTTATTATTTTGGCCTCATCACCTTTTGAACGACGATATGTTTTTCCGAATCAGGTCTAAGCTTAATATGAGAAAAAACAGAGAAACGTAAAAAACTGATGCGAAAGGAATATCCAAAGAATACCGTTTCAAAATGGAAGAAAGGAAGGAAACAAAATAGAAAAGTGTAGTTTTTAAAGTGGCGGCGAGTGATAAATGACATCGAGTTTTTCTTTCATAAATAAATTTTTTTTTAAAATTTGAAACGTTTGATAAAATACATAAGCGAGGCTTTTTTATTGTAACATAGTAGAAGGAACGATAAATATGAAGGTAAGTAAGAAATTTAGAAGACAGAAACAGACATTCATAGAAATTTTAACGAGAATTAAAAAGGTTTTTTTTTTTGAAGGAATAGTCACACATAATCGTTGCATTGAGTTTAATTTAAAACATTTAATTTTTGTTTAGTAAAAAAAAAACAATTCTTTTAGCTACATCAAATATTTATAATAAATTAATTAAAATAATTTAAAAGGTTAACAAAAAAACCGATATTCAAGGCACTAAATTAATAATTGGATTTGAATAAGAAAAGAAATAAAATAAATTAATAAAAATTAAAAATGTGTGTTTTAGTTCAGAATTCGCAATATTAAAATAATAATTTTTCTAGACCTGTATTAGATGATGAATAAAATTCTAAATCACATTATGTCTACGGCGGAAGATATCTTTTATTTTTTAAGTATGTATAGTTAAAAAAAATGAAGTCTAAAAAAACATTTATATTGCGTAGTAAATTGGCTTATTATCCACCATGGATTAACATGTATTAGAGATTTTTATTCGACACACAGCTTTGTTCTAAGCGAATCAAGTTGTCAGTTCCCCTATAGTGTTGACAACTTTCACTTGTCAAAACTGAAAGTGTGAGTGATAATTGAAGCTGCTGAGGATGGGGATGAAATTCTTCTGACAAATAACTTCTTTGAATGCTTTCTTTACCAATCAACATTTATTGTTGGTTGTATTAAAATTTGCTCAATCATTCATCACCATGTACGATGATCCCTTAATTGTAACATATGAAAAATATTTTTAACTCAACAATAAAGTAGAAATAAAGAAAAAATTTAGAAGCCTACTGCGCTTCATAAGGGACCTACTGGATGGAAGTGTATACGTACCACCCTTCCTAAAAGTATTTATAAAATCTCTTTGCTATAATAATTGAATTTTTAAATTAAAAATTTTGTAAATGAAAACACATTTTTATGAATACAGCTGTATACAGTAGACTGGTGGCAGAGGTAATGCGCCATTTAGAGAAATACTCGATTGAGGGGACAGCAAAAATTCTTTTATTGATTACTCTATAGAGAGAACCTTCATTCTGATTTGGTATTGCGTAGAGGAAACGTCGCAAATTGTGTGTGATTTTGGCACACGTACAGCGTATGTATAAGAGCTGACTTATTTTTAGTTATACGTATAGTGTGTTTAATGGAACTACAAAAGCTATAATAACATTCATATGCAAGAAGCAATTTTGTAACCGGCTATAACGTACATTTTAACTTTAACAATTGTTTTTTGCATATGGACGTAAAACTACAGTATTAATAGCCATCTTTTATATATGAAAAGTTTTGTATAATTTCAATCTCGGTTGTCCGAGTGTACTGGATTCATATTTCTATTTAATTCGTACATCTACAAAATAATTAATTGAAATTTAAAAATTGTCTACTGGTATAAATTGTTTTGCATGAAATTCACAGCCTACTACATGAGCATTAAGGTAGAAGTGCAAAACACGCCTTCAGTCGTTTACGATTGTCATGCGTTTAAAATCTTTACCACGTGAAAAACTGCAAGTTACACAATACGCTTTATAAAGTCCTTATTGGAACGAATGCAGTTTAGTGAGAAAACAAAAAAATAGTCCAAATGATAGGAAATGCAAAAATTTTGAATTAAATTTAAAAAAAGGCGGCAAGCCATTTTTCCGAGTTTTCGCCTTCTGAAGATTTCATACACAGAAAAAATAATAAATAAATTTTTCCCAATTAAATCTTTGCTCAGAAATTTTTTTTCTTAATTAATAATTTAATTGAATCGACGTTTATTTTAGTTGATATTAATGTTCTCTCAAAACATTGCAATCAAAATGTCATAAAATGGCCAAATGAGAAAAAATGTGCAATGCTTTCAATTAAAGCTGTTAATTGATCCTGCGTGTATCGTGATAGGTTGTAATCTAATTATTATTTTAATTGACTCTTGATTTTACTCTTTTCTGTGTAGGAACTGATTAATTTTCAAAAATACACAAGTTAAACAAGTTAAAAGTTAACCAACAGACACGTCAAAATATTTTCTCTGTGACTTCTTCTATGAAAAAATTTAAAATTTTTTTTAACAGATGCCTACGCTCGCGCAGTACGCAGTAACGAATATTATGTACTTTTAACTTTATTCTGCTAAAGAGTTTCGTAAAGTTTGTGTTGTGAAAAAAATAAGAAAAAAAGTATATAAAAATAATGTTCTTCTTGACTAGATGATGTTTATGTCCAAGAATGGTCATTTAAATTTAAATAATTTCTACGAAAAAAAAAACGAATTTGCTATTTGAGTAGCATTTAAAAATGATTGACATTTAAATACCAAGTCAAAAACTGGCCCTAAAGGAATAAAGTAATTTCTTATGCAATAATTGTTCCTGCGAAATTAGCATTGCTTTCACGAGTATTTTTTGCCCAGTCAGGCAATTTACTGAAGCCATTATAAGCCATTCTTAAACAATTATTTCTAATTTAAATTCTTTTCATTTAAGTTTTGAATCATGATTGTATAAAATAAAAGTATTTTTAATAAAAAATTCAATAAATAAACTTTTAACGGCATATGCAGCGGATAGTGTGTGACCTATAATTGTATTTAATGATTGTCTTTTTACTGAAATAATTTATTTTTACTTGCAAATAGCATTCAGTAAATTATATTAAAAATATACTAAAATATAAAAATATAACTTAAGGCAAAGTACACAAATTTTCAGTTAAAATTTTAATATTATTAAAAAATTTTTAGTATACATTTTTTCGAAAGCTTTGAGCTTTTTATAAAATATTTTTTTAAAGTTGTTACAACTTTGTGAGAGCTTAGAGCTCGCAATCCATTATTTCTGAAATAAAGTTTACTTTAATAATAAAGTATTGATTGAGTTTTGAATTGAAGAAAATTAATGTGTTCTGTGCTCAGTTATCTTTAGAGCCGCGCATTAAACACATATTGCTGATCATTCATTTAATAACAGTCTGGTCCCAGAATAGGAACGTGTGTGTGGTGTGATTTTTAAAAAATTTTTATGTTTTTAATATCTTCTTCTTTTTGGAACATTCACTGAGAATGACGGGAATAAAATTCCACCTGAGGGAAATGAATATTTCATGGGAACAAAAATTTCACACTACTTATGGTGATTAAACTAAACTGAGATATAAATTAGGAGGTTATCGTATTTAAGTTTAAAGCTTTATTTTATTCTTAAGGTTGTTCTTTAAACTTTAGCTCATTTTTGAAATTTGTACAATTACTTTTGAAAAGCTGCATGGTTTAGAACTGAACCAATATGTTCATACTATCACTTTGGTTTTATAAATATATTATGTGAAAAAAAACATTTAAACAGCTAAAAGCTTTTTCTTGTTGGTGGTATCACTGATTATAAATCAAATTAGTTTTAAAATGTTTGCCTTAAATTGCATTCTTTCAATGTTCTAGCAAAATACTTAAATTTAACTAATTAAAAACTTTATTTTTAAGAATAAAATTTTCTTTTAACAAATAGAACTTTTTGTACTCACCGAATCTAGAGTAGTATCAATGTTGCCGTTTGGTCGGTCAGCTAGTGTGGTCTCTTTCAAATTAATCTTCACGTGATTGGCAGCTGAGGTGGTAGCCCCACCTCTTTGAGGTTTTGTAGCATCCAGCAGTACCTTTAGCGAGGCGATAGCATGCAATTGTGTTGCCTTTTCGTCCACCTTGCCTGGAACATCATCTTTGTCATTGTCATTTTTGTGTCGAATTTGTATTATTTTTTTAATTTTTTATTTTAGTTTCAGTGTTTTTTTTTAATTTACAACAATTTAAGATTTTAGCAAATTCATTTTGGGAAAATTCAGGTAAATATTTCAAAATTTTCATTATTTTTTTTTTAATTTTTAAAGAGAGAAGGAGACAAAGTAAATTTAATTGCACAGTGACCATTAAAACAAATTAATGTTTATTCATTGTAATATTTATTATTATTTTTTTTTTTAATTAAAATAATCAAGTGAGTTATTTTATTTTGAGATTGATTTGATTTTGGAAAACGGAAAATCCAAGTTGATTTCATTTCGGTTTGATTTTACAGACATAAATACATACATACATATGTATATGTATATATATTTATATTTTTGAAAAATCATAAAAAATAGAAGAAGAAAAAAAAGAAAACAACAAGAATTTTAATCGATTAAAAAATCGAATTCAATAATTTTTAAACTGTTTTTACTCTGTAAAAATTTTTTTTTGATATTTTAACACAAAAGAACAAATAATAAAAAAAAAATTTTGTAAAGTTTGTATTTTTTTTTGTTTTGGAAAAAAGATTTTCGAATTATAAGTATATTTAGAAATAAAATAATTTTTGTGTTTTCTACGAGTATTAAGAGCTAATCAGTTATGGAGATAGTTTAGTATATATATTTTTAAATTTTTATTAAATAAGAGAACAATTTAGTTAAAGAGTTAAACATGAACACTACTAAAAGAGCAAGAGTTTTATAAAAAGTTCAATTCATAAGCAGCCAAAGCTGGAAGAAGGGTTGTGTAAGATATAAGAGAGAATAGTATATTAAACTTAGAGTTACTATAATTACAAAAAATAAATGAATAAACTAACAGCCAATAATCATAATTGTTAATTAAGAGAGTTTAAAAGTAAAGTCGTTATTATTAAAGGACTATACCGTTGGCTTCAGGCAGAAAGGTCTCATGTAACATAATTGTAACTTTCCAGGAGAAGGCAACAACATAACAGAAACTGTTATTATTACAATGCAATTCTCAAAATGAGAATGCTTGTAAAGCCGTTATTTTTTAGACTATTGCATTAAATTTTCGTGATAAGGTGTATTTGTGTGAAGTGAATGGAAATCACTAAAAAAAGTTAGTTTCGGAAAAAAGTCGAGTTAGGGCCTTTCTACATGTGACCAACGATATGCGTTATTTTTATTTGATTCGTTTTTAAGTTCGAAATTTTTTTTTTTTTTTGATATTTTGTGATATTATTCTGTAGGAATTGAACTTGCGATATACAATCAATTAGCCAAATAATAAAATGGGAAGAATTGAACTGTTAATAATACAATTCATAATTATACTGTAAAAGTGTAACCAATGTTATTTTAACTAGACTTTTGCGATTGACAGGACATTTTGCTTGAACGGCAGCGGCCTTGGGATGTTTTTATCACTCAAAAATATAAAAAAAAATCATTTAATGTTGTAGAAATTCACCGTTAATGGTAGAAGTACGGAATCTGCACTAAATTGACTTTGCCAATCATTATTGCAATAATATTTAAAGGTACATAAAATGAAAGCTTCAACTAACGTCTAAAGAAAGGTGTACGTTGGGGGAGAGAGACAGAGAGAGAGAGAGAGAGAGAGAGGTATCGAGACAGAGTTAAAAGCTAAATTTAACTTTTAGAAGTAATTAGAATTAATTTGATTTAATTTTTTTTTTATTTCAAATCAAACACATCAAATCAATTTATAATAACAAAATCATAATTTATTTTAAACTTATTTTTATATATCTATATTTTTTTTTTGGTAGCAAAATTCGTCTTTTTAATGGCAAATTGTAATAAAAAATAAAAATTAAATATTTTTCACTACAAATATAGTTTCCACTACATATATTTACCACGCCACGGCCAAAAACGTTTTATTTTGATTCATTTGTTTCTCTTGTTTATTTTTTTACTTTTTCCATAAATTTTTTTTTATTTTGATATTTTTGGTGGAAGAGGGTTTTTTTTGGAATAAAAATGTAATGTTGAGCTGCTTGAGGTTGGTAAGAAAGGAATACGAATATATTATGGTCTACGGGTTGATGTTTTATTGAAAAAATGTATTGCATATTTTGAAGAGCAGAAGGCTTATGGTTGTATAGGGAAGGGTGTATAATACACTGACAAAAAGGGGAAAGAAACGAGGAGTGTATCTTTTTATTGCCTAATTAAAATTTAGGTAGTGTCAACTTTACTGGGACTTTTGAAGCATAAAATTTCGGGTTTCATCTTACTCTATAATATAGATATATACATATATGTATGTATTTAGATAAAATATAGTCTATATACATATGAGATTTCTTTTCTAGATATCAAGTAAAAATTTGTTATCTAGACTAATTAAAAAGCTTAAGCTTGTGGTTTTACGCTAACAACAGCCATTGTTTATATAAAGCCTTTTGGAAATGGTGAGCCTAAGTATTCAAGGAATTTGGGTGGGGTAACTTTACAGGAATACATATTTAGTTTCTAGATTTCCCTTAATCTATATTAAAAGCTTTATGAATATACATATGTTGAATACAGTCAAATGAATATTTATTGTGTAATGCAAATTTGTTATGCTATTGTATTGTTAAACGGAAACGTAAAGAAACTCAAACAGTTTTTAATTCTATTTGTCCAATTAAAAAAGGAACTAATGAACAACAACATGCCAATTTTCACTTCAATTAAACAAAAAAAAAACGAAAAAAAATTACCACACTGATAGATTAGACATGAAATATTTTTAATCTAAATTTGATACGATTCTAATAATAAATTCTAAGAAATTAAAACAATAGTTAAATACCTAAAGCTTTTTTAATTAAAGCTTATAAACATATTAAAGACTATTTAAAATAAATATTCTTAGACATACTTTGATTACTAACAGCCACATTCATAAACAATTCTTATTATATGTTTAAAGCGTACAAAAGTTATCGTAGACTTTTTGTCTTATAAATCACTTTATAAAGTTGTATTCATAAACGAACAATAACAGCTCTAGAGCAATTGAATATTTGTAGAAATTTTATGTTTACGTACGGCAACTCTGTTTTTATTTTACGTAGTAAACAATAATAAAATTACTCAACTTTTATAATAAACACAGCTTAATTCAATTTTGCTTATGAACGGTTTATAAACCTGCCAAAAGTTCTTATGAATACGACTGTAAAGCTTTTATTTAGAACTTTAATTACACTTACACTTGAAGCAATAAACAATTATCGTATATTTATTTATACTTTTTTTAATGGCTTCTAATTTCTAAATTATTAAAACGCGTAAACTTTTTTTATATACATACTTAAATAAAATTTATAATTTATACTTCGAAAAAGCTTATAAATATACAGAGGAAAATAAATCGAAAAATAATCGGAATGTTTTTAATCTTCAGTGAAAAAAAAATTTATATTATATAAGGTACTTGTTCTATTCACAAGCTCGTATTAACGTCGTATGCATTGTGTAATCGTTTTATTATACGGTATATTATACGGTATATTATATAATAGCAGAAATTAAATTCTTTTTACCGATAAATATACATACGTATGTATATATACGCATATAATTAATTTCAGTTCAATTATTTGGGGCTGTGCTTTCGGTTGGATCTGACGGACTTAGTGAGGTACGTGAACAACAGAGGGTAGTTGTGACGCCCTCTGGTTTCTACGGGCTAAGGTAACAAAACGGCACCTACGGTTCTACTTGAGTCGACCCTGACCGTTTCTTATTTAGTTAATAAAAAAAAAACTGTATATCTGCCAGTATGCATAAAAAGAAAAAAATAAAACGGGAGCAGTTTAAGCAAATAACAGCAACAATAAAGAAGCATTAAATTGTATTTTAGGAAATACTTGAACAAAGTATATCTTTAGGCTGTCTGTATGAAAAAAAAAAAACTAAAGCAGTATTTAAGGGGTTGATAAGAATAATTAGAACAAACATGCAAAAACCATGATTTTAGCTCATTAAGGAAATCGGCAATTTCTTATAAATTTTATTTGGCTGTCAAGTGATTCGTATTTAACTGCAAAACTTATCAGTTTTTCCGCAAATATTTCTTTCAGTTCGTTAATTTGCGACATGAATTGTTTATTTATTTTTTTTTTGCGGTAGAAGAAAAAGACTTTGCTGCATATGTGAGGATACAAGCTCAAATGGGTTTTACTCATAACGTGGTAATTGCTTGGAAAAAAAGTACTAAGAAACTGGATTTAATTTTTCATTTTGAACACCAGGCAAATTATGGAAAGGAGAAAACGATATTGTAGAAGATAAAACGTAATGGATTTCTTGATTTTTATGTGTAAATAAAAAAATCATTTCAGTTGAAATATTATGTGTGGAGTAAATTAGAAATCAATGAGCAATAATGCCCGTATTGTAGAAGTAGAGAGAAAAATTCTTTTAATATTAAAACTTAGGCAAAATAATGTGTTTTTTTGCAAATACATAAAAATCACTTTCCTTAAAGCAGCAATTTTAATTTTGTTTGCTATACTTCTCGAATTCTTTTTTTTTCTCAGTGTTAATGTTTTATTTAGAAACATTTGAAAGCAGAAAATCTTAATTATATAAAATAAAGAAGAAATCAATTATTAAATATAAAAAAGATGAATTTCATGCACGATAAAAATTAGTTGTTACGAAGAAGAAATTATTAAAGTGGAGAGAACGAAAAGTGTGCTAAGGACAACCAGCGAGAACTATGGTCTTGTTGACTTGAACAAGGCCAGCCAAGGGTCAAGCCTACCTGGAAAAATTTAAAAAATTTATTTTTTAAAGTGCCGAATTTTTTATGGATAATATATGTATATATAAAATAAATACATTAAAAAAAAATAATAAACAAAAAAGTTGTTAAATTTTTATATGTAAGAGTGAGTTTTTACCCACGCTGTATAACCGTATAATAATATTAATTATAAAACTATAACAATATTTTTTTTTTATCTGGGACCAGCACTCAAGAGATGACCCTTACACATGCGATGCATTGTGCTGGAACTATAGGAAAGGGATGGTTAGAGAAATGACAGGAGGTGATTCATTAATATTTTAATTTGCTTTTATCGTCGGCTATTTTTTTATTCCAAGTGTGGAGGGAAATCTAATTAGACCACCACCAAATCGGGTATCTTTACGAGCCCCTGGTATGCCAATGATTGCCGGTTGAACCAACAAGTGTCAAACCCATCAGCCCTTACTTATCGCTGGCATCTAACACAGGCCAAGGTTCCCCATCACACTCCAGGGACGGCCCATGGGCCTTAGTCGATCTAAGCCAAAGCTGGACTTTTATACACAATATGTGCCACCATCTCAGCCTTAGGCATAGTCTGCAGATATTACCCATCCCAATCCGCCTCAGATGATACCTGAAGTTCCTCCCCAAGCCCCGTTACTAGGCACCACGGTCATACCGCAGTACCCCTCGCGCCGTCTGACCAGTGGGCTCCTAGAACACCATACAAGCCTGCATACAGTTCGTCAAACTCCTTCACCTGTTACGGCCAGCGGAATCCAACCACTGCCCCACCCTAGCCCAGAATATCCCATCGCCCCAGTGAAAATCTGCCTCCGGTCCTTCGAACGCTGCGTTGCCGAGGATCGCTCTCTCGTGAGTTCATCCGCCACCTCATTTCTCCTAATGCCGGAGTGTCCCCTGAACCACATCAGTGGTAGATCGCTGACTAAGCCACCCCAAGTGTTGCCCATAAACATATTGCACCGTACCTTGTGCATGTTTTATATTCATATTAACGAACCAAAACTTTATATGTTCCTACTAAAAAGAAACTTCGTTCTCTTTTACTCTCCTTAAGGCGAATAATTTGCACAAAGCATATTCGCTTTTTACAGAAAACAGTTTTGGTAAAAAGATTACGCCCTCAGATTCTTACTTATTAATAAAAGTCAAAAGCAATATTTTGAAGAAAATATTACACATTCAATCTCCATGAATTTGAGCATAGAAAAGAAATCCAGCTGTTTCGCAAATAATGAAGACATGAACACACTCCTACACTAATTTATTTAATATACACAACAAAAACACCATACTTACATATGTATATGTGTGCGTATGTATAAGTTTACGTAAAATTATAGACAAGAAATAAGAATCAATAAATTCTTTAATAATTTGTTAATATGTCGAGTAAATGGAGGCAATGAAAATAATATTATAATAATAACATGTTTGTATGCCTAAAAGCTGGCTGTAGAAAACATTTTTAGATAGAAAAAACATGAATATTAAAGAAAAATATCCTACGCAACATTAGTTGGCAAACAAATAATCGCAAGGGGAAGAAACTATCAATAGAAACCCATTCATTAAAAGAGAAAAATAATGTGATTAAGAAGTTCTTTTTTTGCCAGCAAATTGAGCCATTAAAACAACACTTTCGCATATTTAATGTCGTATGTATGTGACACTGCTTGATTTTTTACACAAGTTATGCTATATTTTAAGGCGTTTGCTAAACTAAATAAATCTGTTTAGTGCTGAGAGTGTTTTTCAATAAGTAGCAAGAGGATGACAGTTTCGGGCTTACTGAAGAAAGTAAGAAATTTTCTAATGCGCATCACAACATTTTAAGGATTTCACAAGATTAATGCAAAAAATATAAAAAAACACTTTGGGTGAAGTTAAAAAAAAAGAAAATGGTTAACGATTAACTCGTTGTCATAGAGATTTCATTCTACAGTCAGTATTTAAGACAACAATTTCTTTTGTAAGTGAAGATACGCTGAGCAAAATAAGAGGCCTAACACGTGTGGTCACATTATGTGATCCCTTCTGTGGAAAGGAAGAGTGTGAAGACAGGTGGTGAAGTGATAGAAACACAGTTCTGCTATTGCGCGTTTTATTAATTTATAAAGCCACACTTCGCTAGTGAGTAGTGCGCTAGTCTGTCAGTGTGCTGGTTCTAGGTTCCATTCCTAGCAAAGACTCTGCTATGTTTCACTACCACGTTCAAAGGACTCAGTGATGAGATTGGAATTACTACTCGACTACCAGAAGCCAATGGAGTCCAAAGTAAATGCTAGGTGTGGCGCAGATCGCAATGGTTAATGGATGTGCAACTTGTTAGATGAACCGGCAATCATAGCGACATGAAAGGTTACCCGTTTACGTCTTGATTTATTACTTAAAATAATTCGTATTTAAAATAAAAGAAAAATATATATAAAATAAATAGTGACTATTAAATGACAAAAGTTTTCAAGAGATTTATTTTTTGAAACAATGACTACGCTGCCCATTTAAAGGCTAAAATATGTCAAGTTATTTTCCACTGACGTCTATTAACACATTCATACATTCATAATTTAATATAGATATTTTTGACAAAATTTCTCTATCTATTTATTTCTTTACGTACTCATCCCCAACATGACGTCTACTTAATAATATTTCGTTGTTTAAAACTTTCAAATCTTTATGTACGTCATTTTCTTTTTGTCTATTATTTCCATTTAAGTCACGCCTCTTTCATGTTCAAAGTTTTTTTTTTCTTTGATTATAATACTTTTATGGTTTTACTAACACCTAAAACAAAAAAATGTATCAACGTATTTTTGAAGGTTTTGTGGCATTAAAAAAAAAGAAATAAATTAAATTTATATATAAAATCGTGAAAAAAGAATTCGAAGAAGAAAGACTTTTGGCTTAAGATTTATTCGTTTTTGTTCAGTTTTCATTCTCCGCTTTTCTTTTGCATTATTTAAATATACATATTTCTTTATACTTAGCTAAGCATTTTTTTACAGTACATAAAATCCTAGTTGCAGGCAACGGTTTCTCTGTGTCACTGCATAAAGCTTTAGCATAGGCTTTGGCGTCCTTTTTTTATTGTTTTAAATAATTATTTTTTTTTCCTTTATGTAGTTTTCTTTGTGTGTTCTTCCTTTCATTTTGCAAGGAGAATTTTTATTCTTTTATCTCTCAAGTTTTTATGGTCTCTATTTTGTGGCTTTATCCTTTTTTTTAAGAATTAGTTTACATTTTGTGGCAATATTTTCGGTAATGACCACAAGTTGGAAAATATGTACATATGTATGTATATCTATATCTCTGTCCGGGGAGTCGTAAATGTAAATTGTTGTTTGTATGATTTCTATATATAAAACTCTTAAGGCAAAGAAATGATATTAAATGCCTTGGGCTGTTTATTTCTGTATCATTTCAGAAAATGTTTTTAAAGCTGGATATTAAGATCGAAAAAGAAGCCCATTTCTTTTCCAAAAAAGTATTTAGAAATGTGGCGTAGGATTAATAGCAACTGTTTTGTGGTTTGAAACCCGTTTCAAATGTAGATCTTTTAGATAAAAATAAAAAAAAATCTGAATTGTCTTAAGTTTGCTGCCAACAAGTATGCTAAGTTTATAGTAATTTGTTGTATGAGAATCCAGTAATTTGCTGTATGCTAATATGTGAGTATGTATTGAAATAAAAAAAATATTATTTATTATATTATTTAAAACCTTCAATAAATGTTTTATATTTCTTATAGACCTTAAGATAACAACAATGTTTAATTTATTTTCATTTAAAAGGAAAAACAACGTTCTATTTCATTTCCTTACCGTGACTTTTCTTGTTTTTCTTATTATTTAATGACTCGTTTAAGTAATTACTACTATAAATTCAAAAGTAAGTGAAGAGAAACTTTATTAATTTCCTACACAATGAGCCATTAAAAGAACTTTAATAGACTGGTTATGTGAAAGCTTAACAACACTTTCTATTATTCGTATTTGTAGTGGGCAATTATAGAACAAAAGAAAATTATTTTATGTTAGTTAAAGAAGATGAGAAATTTAAGAAAATTATAGAATTCCTTTCCACTACATAGAAAAATACGTGAGATAGTAAATGACATCCTGAATTACAGTATTAGAAAAGAGTATACATTTTTTAAACTGTGACTATGTAAGTACCTACATACATACATACTACATATGTATGTATGTTTCTAGATTTTAGAACAATGATTTCACGTAAAGTGCTGTCATAAATTAACGATTGTATTTGTATATAACTTTTTATTTAAATTTCAATAACTTCATATCCAAATGCATAGTTTTGTATCTATTTTTAATTTGAAAATAAATCAATGTCATTTAAAATGAATTCCATTTCTTTTCTTTTTAATATATTTTTTTTTTCGTATTTTTAAAATCATTAATTAAAAATTGTTTAATTATGCACATATTGCACACTAAATCAAAAACAGTCACCACTAAAAATTTATCAAAATCGTTTTTTTTTTTCAAATCTCTAACGACCACGAAATCTTTGTTTACGTTACTGTCTTTTTTAGCTGGAAAAATACCGTTCTGTGTGTGTTATGTTACATCTGTCATTTGTACATCAGAAACTGAAGAGTAATTTAGAATATTCCTTTCACTTAAATAGTATTACTCGTATTTCGATTCTGACACTATGAATGAAAAAAAGTAACAAGTTCTATGGTGCATCATGCATTTCGACTAGAAAGTCAGAACTAACAAATCAACATTACCTCTTATTTTTACAAAATTAGAGCACAAAATTATAAGAAAATTTGATAAACTTTACTGCGGATTATAAAATTACAATAATGTTTTTAAAAACATTTGTGATTTTTGAGTTCTGACTCTTTATGATTTAGTGTGCGATATGTATTTGTAAAAAAAATCGAAAACCGTTAAACCACTTCAAAACGATAATTGTTTAACATTGAGTTTGTACGCTGACGCGTATGACTAATATTTCAAGTATGGGACATTACTCATACGTAGCAATTTTATTTGCATACTTTGTAGGACATCCAAAAAATTTTTAAAGTGGAATTATCAAACGATTTCTCTATTCACTTAAGTTTCTCTAAAATATAGCAGTTGTATAGTTTTAGGAGATCTAAGTATGTAAGCTATATATAAATATTTGCAGTATAAATAAGCGCTATAAAAGTCGTCAGATGAAGTTATAAAGAATCAATAAATTAATTAAAACTATTTTTGCAATGTCATAAATGGTGGTTTCTCTCCTTTGATAATTAAAATTACGAAAAAAAAATTCGGAACTCAAAACCGATTACAAAAAAAATTATTTAAAAAAATTTGATTTTTACTGGCGTATTCGCACAATTTTTTGGTATTTATTGAAGGTATATTGATTGAATTTTGTACGGAAATTTGTCTATTACAAGTTTTGTAAATAAAAAAAAAATATATGAATACGGCTGGTAGTGTTTTGTTAAATAAAAATACAAACTATCAAACTTTGAGGTAACTGGAATCAGCTTTTAAATAAAATCTTAGAATCGATTTTCTCTTCTACAATTGTAACACTAGTGATTTTTTGTAGTTGATGTTAATCAGTTATAAAACCCTTAAAATAGAATCTGCTTCTTATCTTGATTTTTTTACAACAACATCTAATTAATTATCACCCACTTTTAGCTACAACCAATTAAAATACCTTTTGTTTTTAGTTGAATATCGACATGCCGATGCACCCTTTTATTTTAAAAATATATTTTCTTTAAGGCAAGTATTTTCCTCTCCATCCAGCATGGCCTAAAACTGTTTTTTTTTTTATAAAATAAATAAATAAAAAATATGTCAATTAGTGCATATTTTTGAGGCTAAATAAGCAATTTTATTGATTAGTATTCAACTATAAACGCTCACATGTAAAAATTTTATTTTCATTATTTTGTTTCTATATTTTTTAATTCTTTTTCTATTTTTACTAAATTGCTTGCCTTGCTCTAAGAATGCATTCAGGCATCAATTGTTTATTGCATGCCTGCAATTTACAGTTTTAGTTTTATAATAATTCTACGGCTCTTTGCTAACTAAACAGTCAGAACAGACGTAGAAGTAGGATTAGTTTCGGTTTGGGGGAAAGATAAAGAAAATATACAAAATAATAATAAATTTGTAATAAAAGAAGAGAAAAAGAAACATATAAAAAACGTATGTTACACCAGCTCTTTACGGTCTAAATTGTAAACAGGAAAAATGTGTTGCCTACTTTTTAGCATTTTTATTAAAACAACAGCTGTAGTGAATTGTTATGTTACTTGGGCAGAAATTAAAAAATATGTCCAATAGCAATTTTTATATGAAACTGTTTTTAATATAAACACTTACACAAACAAAAAATGTACATACGTTTCATTGGTAATTTAAAGAAAAGTATAGAAATTAACGGGCAACATATCGCACTTGATCAATAAAATGGTATTAACCCAACATTTTATAATTTTCATTACAAGACAAAAATTATTTTTCTTGACATTTGGGATTGTATTTGAAAATCCAAATACTTTCTGGTTTTTCGGGATGAAAAAGGAAACTGAATAAAAAAATCTTTCATGCAGCATATTTTAAGGAAGAGCAATCTGTAAAAAGTTGATTTTTCCCCTCTGGCTAATTGTCAGTTAAAAAAAAACTTCAGTGTGCATACCAACCTCACTCGTGCTGTTGCTGCTAAAATATCTAAGTGTTTTTTTTTTATTCTTTGTTAAAAAAAACTGTCATTCCAAAATGAATTTATTGTTTTATCACTTTGTTTACCACTTGCTGTTGCACAATGCAACAAATTACTAAAGCAATACATATTCTCGTATGTTGTTCATTTTTAACTTTTATTGATGGGCTCATTTCAGTTGTGTTGACATTAACCAAGAGAGATTCCTCGTCAATATATAATATATTTTCATTGCTTAAAAGCTACAAAACTACGTTAAACTATTAAATATTTTAATAATAAATGTAACAAAAATTGTGTATGAAGCCAGAGGATTTATTGGTAATGTTAGCTTTTAAATTTCATAGCATACTTTTAAGCACTGGAAAAAAAAATATAGTCATAAATATTCAAAATATATATATTTTTTTTTAACTATATATTGTTACAAAATTGTGTAATAACTGTAAAAAAATATATCTATAAGCTGTTAAGGATTTGCTTGTATTATTTCGAAACACTGCTTTTAAACTTTCATGAAATTGAGTAGTATTAATATTTTGTAATAAGAAAGCTTTTGGGATGTATGCATGAACAATACAATAAAAGTGTAAAGAAATGTATAATTTAATTACTGTCTTTAAGCTTAGTAACATGAAATGGTTATTTTTTTAAACAAGTAAAATCTATAAATGTTAAAAACTCGATTATGACATACATTTTTTTAAAATTATTTTTCCCAACTGTATTTTAGAAATTAATTGAAGAAGAATTATTCAATTCGTTTCAGTTTTAATGGTCGTTCATTTTGCTTTTGTAAGCGTAGTAAGTATTTTTAAAAATTAAGGCTGCGAACAGCAAGTAGATTAGGACCTTCTGAACAAAGTTTCTAGTGTAGCATTATTTTGTATTTATGAAATTTCAAAGAAAGTTTTCGGCTTAACAATTCGAATCCCTTAAGCCTTGTAAATTTGTAATTACTCCCAAAAGTAGACAAAAGATATTCAAACGTTGCTAATTTATCATGATTATATATTATGGAACAATACAAATATTTGCTTAATTATTAAAATCGTATTTTCCACACAATTAGATCAAGATGTATTGATTTGCATTTAAGTATTTTCATTTAATTTTCCTTTCCATTTGTCAATTAATTACAATATTCCTTAAAATATGCTCCAAATTTATAATGCTTTAATAGCATCTTGACAAACACGTAAAATTAAAATTGTTGCAAAAGATTTTTATCTAGTTGAGTTAAGTGCTTTAAACTAATTACAATGCACAATTTTTATAGCCTACTTTTGAGTGTTATAAGTCATTATATAAATTGTTGCCATCATTATATCTATCTAAAGTGGAAATTGCGTTGAGAGCGTGTGTGTGTCTGTTTGTGTGTGAGCAAACACTTTTGTGAACTTTGGACCTTGGCAAAAAGGCAATTACATAATCTGTGTTTTTAATGTTAATTGCATAAAAAGATGCTCCCAGAAGTAGGCAAATTTTGTTAAATATTAATTGAAATAGAAGTTTAAGGAGGAGAAAAAAAAATCAAGAATGCCATTAAAGAAATAGCAGTCTTATGGTTTAATTTCAATAATTTAATTTAATATAGTTTTCTTTCTTACTTTCTCTTCCGCTTTATTTAACTTCTGTATTTTCACCGCAACACGCCATTCTTATAACAATGTCTGTTGCATTGTCTCATATAGCAACGGGCGTTGATGATGCTCATGATGACGACCTCAAAACAATAAGTAGAGGAAAGCCAGAGAAACACACTGCAGAATATTCACTGTATTAAAAACGTATGCAACTTTTCATTACTTGACCAAATAAAATATTGTACAAAATGTCAACATTCAACAGCACCGACTAGCAGCAGCAGCAGCAACATCTTCAACATAACTGTCTTTGTGATGACAACTAACGATTGGGTATTTAAGGAGGAAAACCAAAACTTTATCAAGAGTATTACGAGTCACGTTTACACTTTGGATAATTGAACGTTATTTATTTTATACCAGGCGTTCGGAAAATTGTAGCAAAGAAATCAAATAAAAGTTTAATGAAAAAAGAAATGCAAATATTTGCCAGAACAAATAAATATTAGTTTTGCAGAGTAAAGACACTCAAAAAAGAAAAAATAAAGTATATTTTCAAATATAAACGTAATAATTTATTCTTTAAGCAAAGCGATGCTTTTTAACTGACTCACCAATTGGTCTCTGTGTTAGTAGTGGACTTGCCTTAGAATTGAAGTTCCACTAGATTGTTACCCTAGCTGATGTTTCCAAAGATTCTTTAGTGCAGATCTTGCACTTTCGCGCAACTAAAGCTATGTACGAACGATTGTCATATATTATAATATTGTGAGATATGGCAATGTACTCATAATGAAAAATTGCCACCGAAAGGTAAATTTTCACTTCAGACTATTGTAAGAAAACCTGACAATTTCACTGTCACACAGTTGTCTAACAATAAATTTATCTGCCAACAAAAATTGCCAGTTCAGACGGTTGTCAGATTATTCTATGGTAAAAGTTGCCAGATTCGATGTTAAACATTGTCATGTTGCATGGGCAGTGTTACCAATAGAAATATTTATCTGATAATTGTGTTATTGTACGGTGCACTAAATTAAGCACATTTAACAATAACAAATGACCATACAATATCTGGAAATTACCTGTTAATGGAAATGGTGGGCGTTCTCACTATTGTTAGATGCCTAACAATATTATTGTCAATACTTTTTGTGAGAATGTTGCCAGATAGAATTCACACGGTTGTTAAATATTTTATGACACTTTTTCTGAAAATATTGCAGTATAGCACTATGGTGTGCACACAACTTAACGGTTTAAATGCCATCGGAAGTATTTAGATTTTACAATTTTTCAGCAATCTATTTGCGTATTTACCTGTGTATATTGCATTTGAAAAGTGTGGCTAAATTTAGCTCAAGTAAACGTACTAAATGTGCCTGGGTGTGGATGGCTTCAATTACACTGATAGTTTGTACGCTTGTGTAGGGCGTAGTTCTAAAAAACTCTACTTAATGGTTTTTTCCATTTTTTTTTATTTTTATTTAGTGCTGATTTTTCAAAAAGTGGCTGAATTACTAAAATAAATCCTGCTTGATGATGACTTTGTTACTAATGAGAGGATAGTAATTTTTTTCTGTTCGAAATTAACACGAAAAAAGGACACCCCCGACTAAATACAGTAGCGAATTTTAAAAGCACATGAGTACTAACATAAATTATCGTCATCATCATTTTTCTATACTAAAAGCATTTTCAAATTTTGCACAATTTTTTTTGTACGTACGTACGTATATACTTAAAAAAGAGGACGATTTGTCTGTGTGCTTCAGTGTGTTTTTTTTTTGTAGGAGCGGATGAGTTTTTAAATGTCCTTCATTAAATGGTTTTTGTAATGAAACCCATTTAGATGACATGCACTTTTTTCATGTTAAACATATTTTTCTTTTTAAATACTATAAGAAATATGAGACAGTGATTGAATGTTTCATATTATACGACATACTGATTCATATATAAGAATAAAATCAAGCCAATGATATTTATAGAAACGTGCACAAACATACCAGTATTGAAGTCCTTCGTCTATGCATAGAAATGTTTACCAGTTCAAAAGTAATACGAAAGCAAATAAATTTAATAATAGTACAGGAAATATAAATGACTAATCACTTTTTAGTAACTGCACAATATATAACGACCATTGAAAAGATATATAAAATAAGACGTGGTGGTTGAATCGTTTCGAAACGAAATTGAAAAATATGAATGTAAAAGAAATTATAGCGACCGGCACTCTTGGGTCCCCAAGGCTACCTTTATACTATAGAAAGGACGAGTGCAGGATAAGCAAGAGGAAAAATATATGAGGAAAAAACGGGAGAGAGAGAGAAGAGAATGGAAGCCAGCAAATCACATGTCTCTAGCAATCCGCCTTCCGGTATCCCTTCCTCCTACTCATCCCGATAACAACAACAACAGGCTTTGTTAAGGAGTCCTATGGTTTTGGCATGGGTTGCAAAAAAGAATAATATCCCGTAATTACCGCCAACAGATCGTTGATCTCAGTCTTGGAAAATCTCAGAAACCTCCGTTTTCTCCACATATCAATCCAAAGCTTTCTTGAACATGTGGGTTCACCAGGCAACCTATTTTGTGTCTTCTCCAAAAATACATGGCAACCGCGTTTTCATGTTAGCATATTTGCTGTGCAATCAGAAGAACCCGGGTTCGATTCCCAGCCCGGTCAATTCAAAAAAAAGTTTTTTCTGAGTTTTCTGTGCGATGGTGTACATCGTCGTTCGTCGGTATTTGAGCAATAAAACGTGAGCGAAGTAAAATAATTAATAAAATGGCTGCCTTTTGCTTAAAAATAATGCCTCAACGGTACTTTTTCTCAAAATAGTACACTTTTCTTTAATTTACTTTTTCTAATCGAACTTTTTAATTCACGTACACTTCATTCAACATCTTGTTCGTACACGCATTAAGTTACGAGTAGTTATGAAATTAATAGAAACTAATTTATTTCCCATCCATATTTGCTACGAATCAGTCAAGCATAAAATCTAAATTGAAAATCTTCAAAACAGAATGTGAAAAGCCACCGGTATGAATTTGCATACACTGTGTTTCATTCAGCTTAACATTCATTTGTGCAAAAGGTCACATACATGCACATATAAGTTGTTTCATTCCAACATCTGCTGAAGTAATTGGGTCGATATTAAAAACAATTCAGTTGCTTATCTGGCCAAGAATTGCTCTAGTCTTGGTTTCCAGCAGGCAGTTCAAAGAAAACCTGCTAGAGGGCGTGCAACAGACAGAACAATAAAAAACATATTTTTAACACACACTTTGAGAACAGAAAGTGGATCTGAATTTTACCATACAAACGTTAATTTGACACTTTAGCTTCTATTGTTATCATAAAAAAGGCAAAATATTACATTAAAATCCTTACAAACTGTACATATGCGTTTGTGTGTGTGCGTATGAAAACACAAAACAAGGGTTTTTAACATGAAATAGAGAGAGAGAGAGAGGAAGCAAAACCGAAATGTATCCCTGTGTGTTAAACAGAACATTAAAAAAACACAATAAACAATGTTTGCTGGCGATAGTACTGTCACTTCCGTTTCCGTTGGATTTAGTACTATTGTATGAATGCATGTACATCCATACGTATTTATTTAACCCTGTGTGTTTTGTTGTTGCAGGCACTTCGATTTATTTTATTTCTGCATGTGCATGTATGGTTTGTAATGGCTGGTGTGTGTATAGGTACTCGTAATTCATTTTTATGAAAACTAACACATGCATATGACACATGTTCAAGAACAGTTATTTGTATGGATGTATGAATGTATTATGACAGCTTTTAAAGCGACACCAGTGTGAGTAGTACTTTTAAATACACGTTTGGAAAAGAAAATTATTTAATATAATTTGTTCAATTCAAGTGAAAGTAAAAGAATTGTGAAAGAAATAATTTTCCAGAGACACTGTGGGACAATATTAGCATTCAGTTTAAGTTATTTTTCACACTATTTAATTTGATACTGTTATGCTCTTTAGATCTTGTCAGAAGATTTAACTGGGCAGAAATTGCTTTTTTTATTGTATTCGTATAGCATCTCATTTTTAGGAACTAAAATAGTTACATTTAGCCAAACTAGATTGTTACTATTTTTTTTATACCTCAAACTATCTGTTACATTGTGTGGTTACTTTTCCAAGATATGGGACAAACTGCACCACACATGCTGACCCATCAAGTAAAATTTATATATTTTTTACTTCTTTTATATATAAAAGAGCAGAAGTGAATATGTATGTATCTGTTAGTGTGTTAGTTATGATTTTTTTGTGCTGCACGAAAATAACACAAATAGTTTTCATGTCAGAAAGACAAAACCGCTTCTCCTAGTTGAATTTTTCATGTAATTGTAATCATGTTTTCAGTATGTTTCGCCATGTTGGCATAATTTATTTTTAATTAATTACAAAAGAGGACATTAAAAACAAAAGTCATTTATCATTAACGCACACATATGTATGTATAAATTCACATATAACACATACATATGGATACGTGTATAAACTCGCATAAGGCAAACAGAAATAAACATTTTTATAATTGTCATTTTGTAATTAAAGAAAGGCTAGACAATTAATTTAATAAAATAAAATATTTGTGTAATGTGTGGAAGTTGAAAAATTATCTTTTCTGAGCTCCACCAGTAGCAGTAACCCAAGAACTAAACAATAGAAAAATTCCCCTTCAAACTACTTTTTTTTAATTTTCCCGCTGGGAATACCTTAAAAAAATAAACTGTGAAATATTTGTAAATTTATTTGCAGAATCGTAAGGACATTTTTTTCATATACCAGGGTGGCTATCATTTCTGGCCACAGTAAATAGTTTCAATACGATTTACGAGGTGATAGCTACAAAACCAAAGGTCCTGGGTTCGAGACCAGTTTTCGGAAACAGTTTGCATTTTTTCTTGATGTGTCTTTGCGTCAGTTGTCATCGCAATCTTTCAATGGCGAAGGCATAGTCCTTGGTCATTGAATAGTACCGGCTTCAGATAATACTAACTCACAAGCAGTTTTACCATATGTGAAGAATTATCATATTTTCGAAGTTTTTGGGATGTAAAAAGATTAAAAAATTTTTTAGGTTAAAAAAGAATTTTTTTTTTAAATATGATATTTAATAATGTTATGCCAGTATTACCAATGCCAATAGCTAACATTGCAATAATTTATTTCACAAGCTATACCAATATGAACAAAATAAGAAACTAATAAGGTGGTATTTTAAACACATTTTGAAAAAATCTAATCGTAATGGCACAAAATTTTAACAATCAAAAGAATAAATAATACAAAATTTAATAAACAAATGCATAAAGTTATAACGAGTGTAAGAAATTTACAAATATAGTATGTAATGTATATCAATAAATATTTTAACTGAATTTGATTTCAATAAAATCTTATAGAAAAAGATTTTTAATGAGAAAAAAAATTTTTTTGTTTGATATGAAGATTTTAGAAAAAAAAAATGGCAACACTGCTCACAAGCAACATCAGAGCGCCCTCCTTCGTGAGTATTGTGTAGCAGAATCATCGGCGAAATAAAATAATTAATAAAAATTTGTACTAAACACAGCTTCAAAATTCAATACGTCTCATTGACACCAGAAAACGGTCAAAAACACTCTTTTATAGATACTGAAACCTTTATCTGACTATCCCTTCATCAAATGTCATCTCTATGAATATCTTATAGAAGATAATACGTAATAGTAAGAAATCAACAACAATGTTATTGCTCTTAAGAAAATCATGTTATTTAAAATCCATCTGAATTTTTACTAATTTTTACTGGTCCATAGCTGTCTAATGATATATAATCGAATTATTTTTCCAGTCTTGTATAACTTTTTTAATGCATATTGTTCAACACTGAACAATGTGGTAAAAAAAATACATAGTACACAAAAAATAAGTTCTTTCATTATATTTGTTATTCTCAATTCGTGGCGGGAATTAAAAGATATATAAATTGAAGAAAAACTTAACAAAATGAAGAAAATTACTAATTTGTAGGTTGGTTTGTATGTATGTATGTGCCCATGTGTTACATGTGCATGCACACATAGTACATATGAAGTCATATATAAAAGTCATTCAATTAACTCTGGTGCTACTTAAATTTTTATGATTTCATTTCTAATACAATGCAATATGTACATAGAGGGTGGGCCAAAAGTTACCATAGGGTCTAAACATTTAATAATATTTTTCGTTTATATATTTTTTATTTTTTAATTTATATAAATAATACCTGGAGAATAAATAATGGAGAGATTCACAACTGAACAAAGAATCAGAATAATAGAATTTTATTATTTAAATCAGCGATCTATTATTTTAAATTATCATTATGGGCGATGAAGGTCAAAGCCATGAATGTAGCTTCTGAGTAAAATTTTTGCAGAGCGTATAATTTCCATAAATACGGAAATTAAATGGAAAGCCACAAATTTTGAGAGATGTTATGGAAAATGTTCTAAAATACTCATTTAAGCGACATTATTTTCCATACTTAGTGGACAAAAGGTTCCATTTTGTATATTTTATAATATAAATGAAAAATTTATTATATTTTTAAAGCCCATGGTGGCTTTTTGCCTGCTCTGTATATTTACGCTTATGCTCGAATAGAATAATAATAATATTTCTATTGATTTTAAACTTACATCAACTTAGTGACGGTGTTATTCAAAAAATTTATCAAATCATAAAAACTTGGGTTTCGTAAGATTTAAGAAATTATAATGAATAAGACCGCTAAAATACATACTTATGTATATATAAATTATTGTATTATTTTTATTTTTATATACTTATCTACGTATATACATACGTATTGAAATTTTATTAATAAAATCTACTTAAAATTAACTACAAATAAAACGTTGGCTTTTAACATTTAACAGAGTATGTAGTTGAAATAATGTTAATTATACCCATTAAAATATTAATTAAAAATTTAACTCCAAACTGACAACAAACAACACAAATATTATTTTATATTAAAAATATGTATAGAATTATGTATATATATATTATATATAATTTATTTTATATATAAAAAAATATATCTTCATAATATTTTTTAAATTGAAAAGGGTCCTTTTGAACTTTAAAATATTAAAATGTAACGAATATTAACAAAATCAAACCAACTTAAATTAATAAAATATATTTCTTTTTTAAATAATATAGAAAATCACAGATAATTAATTTCGTGAAAAGTAATCAGAACTCCTTAGATCGAATTAGATTTTCCATATTATATAAGAAATCAAATAAAAATGTTTAAATTATATATACAGGGTGACAACTTATGTTTTGCATATTTTTTTTAAATTAAACTCTTTGTTTTAATGAAATTAATTTTCTCTTGATATTAACAAATTTTAATATGGTTTATTTATAATTTTTTTTAATTGAAAGTTTAAATAACGCACGTACAAACACTGAAACTACTGTAGGACAGTCATATTAAAAGTATAGAAAGTTTTTTTTTTTATAAAATACAAAAAGGAAATAGAGGAGCTTTGTGCGTCTCGTTATTGAAAAGTGTTTTGGTATTTTTTTTTTCAATTTTATATTTATATAAAGGAACTGATATATTATACAGAGAATTAAGAGAGTAGAGTGTTTTTGGGTATTTTTGTTTTTGTTAAGGATTGTCGAAAATCAGTTGAGGGAGGAAAAAGATTGGCGTTATAGCGAGTGAGTTTTTAGGAGATGTATTTTTTTGCGTGTTTGAAGGCGCATTTGAAAGCTTTTGTTTTCTTAATTAAATGTATGAAATGTTAAAATGCCTTTATGATTTACTGCTTCTTTAATTAATTACAATTCGTATAACTTTTGAAAATTTTCAAAAGAGTTGTTGCTACAGTGAAAAGAGTTTGTTTGTTGGCTTAAAGCAGTGATGGTAACTTATATTCTTAAATTAATATACGGCCATAAAAAATTAAATATAACAGTTTGAGAGCAAAAAATTATTAGCCAAAGAGAAAACACATTGTGTGACGTCAGAGTTCCCACATGCGCAGTACACTTTTATTAAGTTTGACAAGTAGGTATGTACATAATTAAGGTTCACAAAAGAGAAGAGTTTACATTTTCTATGCGAAATTTCCAGCATGCGAAATAGAAGAAAATAACAAATATTTTTGGTAATAAAATCTAAAAGCTTCATATGCATATAAAAGATTTACAAAATTATATTAGTGCATGCAAAAAAAATTTGTTATAGTTTTTGAAATATAGAAAATACTTTCCGAAAGCTTCTATAATAACGTTGCGTGCATACATTTAACTCGTATGGATTTATCACGTTTTGAAAATTTCCTTAAATGTAATTTGCCACCGTTTATTTTATTTAATGACGATTTCGGTTCTCGAAAAATGTAGTCCGCTTTTCACTTTATTTATTGAAATTATTTGCACTTTATTGTTCCCTTCTGAAGTGCTATGAACTTCAAATGAATAGAGAAATATTGGGCAAGAAGCACTTTTTATTGAATAGAAAACACTATAAATTTGAAATATGAATTTGTATCTGGAAATTGTTTTCTTCAGCATTCTTTCAGCGAAGAACTTTTTTTATTTTAGAAATTTATAAAAGCTTATATTTCTATAAACTTGAAAGTTTGCAAAAACAAACCCTTTTCATTTTAAATTTACGAGTATAGCAACGATGGCGAAAATTATCAAAACTTTTGAATTAAAAGCTTCTATATTAAAAAAAGCAATATGTTTATATGAGCTTCTGTAGTATTTAAAAATTTATTTCATATTTACTCTAGTTTAGAAGTTTTTAAGCTTGGTTTTTTTTAATAAAACTTAAAAGTTTTCACTTTTCTGCACTGTTTTATCACCCTGCATACTTTTTTTTATTATTTTTGTTTTAATTTTTTAACACATTAATCAAGCGTTTTAAGAAATAAAATAAATTTGAATAATTTTCCAATTTCGTTACAAACTCAAACTCAAAATAAAGCAAACGATAACATTACACTAAAAGCTTTTTTTTACAAATTCAATAAAAGCTTAAATTGTTTCCATTCTTTCGAAATTTAAGTAACTAGTAAACTTGAGCTATTTTTTTTTAATTTTCGCAATAGAAAGTTAACAATAAATTTCACACAGATTTTGGTTTCTTTTTTCGTCGAAATACTGAATGACAGAGATTTTTTCAAAATGAAGACTGACTGATATTTGTTTGATATTTGATAGTGATTGGTATTAGGAGAGTTTGAAAATATGATGTATATTTTCTTCTTGGTTTTGTAATAGAAAGCAGGACTTATAAGGAATCGTGTAGGTCAAACAGAGGTTTTGGGGGTAAATGCGAGTTTTTTTTAATTCAAAAAGAAAACGTGTTCTTGGGTTTGGCAATATTGAAGGTAAACTGTGGATGAATCACTGTGTGTTAGGCGCGTGTGTGAGTGTGAATGTGAGTGTGCGTGTACGTGTGTGTGAGTGTGCAAAATAGTATGGAAACATCATGAACTCACCATCATGTAGCGGATCTATTGTGTGAATCATAAGCTGCAATAGGCCATGACGAAATTTTGCACCAGTCTGTGTACTACTAGCATTTCCGCCACTGCTATTACCTGTAGTGCCAGCACCACTACTGGATCCGGGTGGTCCTGATCTTGACTCCGATGCTGCTCTCGATGTTACCGAACCACCGGGCTGTGTTGCCATTGAAGTTTCCGAAGAATTGGCAGCATTGCCCTTTTTCGAAGGGGAGATATTAAATGGTAAAAAGAAGCCAAAACAAAAAAAATAAAACAAAAAGAGGGAAAAGAAGAAAATTTGTATATAGACGATGTTTTATTGGTGTGATAATGATCATTTTAAAATTACGTTAGTCAATAATGCATTTCGAGAGAAAGAAATAGAGACAGAGAGATATGGGAAGAGATAAAAAGGAAAAGTATAAGCAAAAAGAGAGAAAACAGATTTGTTATTAAATATTTAGTTCAGTTTGAAGGTTTGCAAATAGATATACATAGAGAGTCTAACGTTTTAACAAAAAACAAAAGGTATTGGAAAAAGAATTAACAATAGAAATGTTTTCTTCTCTCTTGTAACAAACAAAGCTTTGAGCTACACTGTATGATCTGCCTAATTTAATAAACGCAAAAATATATATTTTTCAATTTGTTTTGCTGTAAGATTTGAAATCTCTTACATAAATTAATTAATGCTAACTTCCTCATATTCAGCCTCATTTGATAACATTTGTAAAATTATATAAACTTACGCCGTTTTCTTCTTTCTTATATACAAAATCATAATTCAGCGTTCCCATGAAAGAAATTTTTTTATTGTAATTTTCCAGCTAGCCTCTCTTAATAAATTATTCTGTGTAGCTAATTGGATCAAAATTGAAGAGCATTTTAACAAACTTTCTCTTCTTATCTTATTTGTAGCATAAATTTGGAAAAAAATTTTCCAATAATAATTTAAAAATATGCTAGAGCAAAATCATTTTATTATTTTTAATTAAATTCTAAAGAAAACTAACCTTTCATTTCATAATATCGACAAAGATTTTTAATTAAAGCTTTTATGTCATAAGGCAGGCGATATAAAAGATTAAAGGATTTTAAATGGTTCATTTGAATAAAAAAATATATTTCCAATAGAAAAGTGCTTCTTCAATCAATATAATGAAATATAATTTGTTTTTGTTATTACGAACTGGTTGTGGCCTTTTTATTTTAAGACCTGAAAAGCTTTTTTTCAGAAAAGTTTTAAAAGCTCTTTGAATTTCCTATGAAATCGAGTTCTTTAAAAAGAAAATAAGAGATAATTGTGTTAGAAGCCTTTTTCTTATAAATGAATTGTATATTATTTATCAATGTTTCTATTATGGTTTAGCTGATCTATATGTGCATTTTATTCAGTACTAATACCAAAATCTTTAGTAGACCTTTGACCAAATTTTTGAAAAAAGCTAAGAAATTTCACATGTTTATACAAGAACTCCCAAAAAATTCTTGAGAATTACGAAATATACAAATAAAACAAACAAAAAAGCTTCTTTCAAAATTTTCTTTATACAACAAACATTTGATCTATTTAATTTTTCTAAACCTTTTTTGCTTTCTTTAGTTACTGAATTGTATACGAGTATTTTTAAAAATTTTACTTTTCTTGTAAAACTTCAACGGCTCAATCTGAAAAATATGAATAAAGCTTTTTTTTCTTAAACAAAGCATTTTTATTGTTACTTCTTAAACCTTGAGATAATAACTGCCAATTAGTTAAAATAAACTCAAGAAATTATGTAAAATAAAAGGAACTTAATAAATAAGAACTCAAAAATTAACTTTGAATTTGTTGTATCAAAAGCTTGCATTGATTTTTCTTAACGATTTCCTTTTGGTGAGTGAACAAATAAAGCATTACGATTAAATTTCTTTTTTTTTAAATGTGCTAGTTACAGCAAAAATCTATGATAATTATTTCCAAATAAATTTAATTAAGTTTGAAAGCTGTTTTTTGTGAAACATGTTTGTTTTTAAGAAATTCATATACATTTTTGCTTAACATCATCACATTCGTAATAGTTAAATGAAAAAGGTCAAATCCATTAAACAATTCAACATTTAGTTAAAAGAAAACATAAAAACATTTAAAAGCCTTCATTAAAAAAACGAAAATAAATAAATAAAGAGAAAATAATGGAATGAAAAGAAAAAATTTGTTAGTACATTTAAATAAAAAATTTTAAATTAAATCATTTAATTAAAATATTGTTCATTGTTTAATTCTGTTACAAATATTAAAATTTTAAATATAAAAGCGCAGTGGGAAGTTTTTGTTGTATTTATATCATTTCTTTTTCATTATTCCTTTTGTACTTGGAGGTTACTTTGGTTACTTTTTCAATAAGAGTTATAAAATATCATTTTAATTTTTTTTTAGACAAGAAATGTGAAAACAATATCTAAAAATTATAAGAAGAAATTAGAATAGAATGGAAAAAAGTATGAAAACTTAGATTTAATTTAAATTAAAAGTTATATATAGAAAAGAGCTTAACCGAGCTTTTAAAAATAGTCTACAGTAATAACAAGCTAAAGGGAAAGCTTAAGAAAAAAAGAATCTATTTCAAAATAAAAGTTTAAAATTGAAACAAGTTTTCGACATCCAACAACTAAAAGTAGAACATCAGCAAATTATTTTTAAAAGTAATTTAACAAACGAAAAATGTATTTCTTTAAATTCCAGTTGGAAACAAACAATTTTTCACTGGAATAATATTGTTTAATTTTTTTTCCTTTTGTAATAATGAAATGAAACTTTCATGTTGGTTTAAAAGTGTTAAAGTATTTAAACAGGGAATCTAATTAAATAAATCAAGGGGTAGGCCAATATCTTCAATATCAATATGTATAACAAAGAAGGCAAATTATTGGAGAAAAAGATATACAGACTACCAATTTTAGAGAGATATTGTGTAGATTACAAAACATCAAGTAGTGGGAATGAGACGCCAAAAAAAATCCAACAGAGGTGGACGCAACAAAAAATTAATTTTAAACTAGAAAAGCTGGGAATAAATCGGAACAGAATTATAGCGCAATTGCATTGCACATTGCTGATTGATGCACTTTCTATAATAATGGAACTTTTGCCGTTATAAGTGTCTACTTTTGGAATGTTGTTGAGTGAACATATTTCGTAACATAGTGAGTTCGCAAATTATTTACTACTTATTAAAGTTTAAACTACATAGAAATCTTAAATATTCCTGATATTACTGAACATTGTAGGACAATAGAAAATACAAGCAAGGGATCACATAAAATATTACGAATAAAAAACGTGTCAAATATTGGATGAACTTGACAGAGGCAAATTAATAAGATATGATGCAGAGAAATTTGGCGTAAAAAAATCGACATAAACAAAAAAAAAAAAAAGTGGGGATTTCAGATAATTTATCTCTAACACTTTTAATGGAAGTGGTAAGAAAATATTTTAAAAGTCTTTATATTTAAATCGTATAAAACATAATCGCACTTTATAGGAAAAATGAAGAACATGAAAGTCGGAGGAGAGAGTCCTTCAAAAAAAAAAACAAAACAAAAATTAACATCTATAATTCGAACATGCTCAGGATTTAGGGTTTCGGGATTATCCAGATACTATTGCATGTATAAATACAAGTTGTTTTTGTTAATGGTGCTTCTCGCTCAACCATTTTGTTTGTGGATTCCGTTTTGTAAGTGTTTGTGTGGCACATCGAAACACAACTCTTTACGTATTGCAATACAACTTGTTATTGTTTTAAAATCGTGGGAATCTATACCCAACAAAGATTTGCAAATGCTAGAAAACATTATTTTTAGTATGTCAGTTCTTGTGCTTATTGGGTATTATCAAACGGTTTGTAAATATATTTACTGCAAGAATTTGTTTGCGGTGTATTGTAGTTTAAAGTGCGTGTGCGTTAATTTGAAGGTTAACATGCAAACCCATTTAAATGTGTCATTAAAATATGTATGTATGCATGTACATTCAATATCTACATATACAAATGTGTTTATGTATCTATTAAGTAGTGTATTTTTAGTTATAATTCTTTTGTAACTGAGTGGATGGATATTTATTGTTTGGGAATTAAATAAAATTTCAAAAATTCAAATTTCCCACAAACACACATTTGGAATATGATTTATTATGCATTTGTTAACAAATATTTGAAATATGTGTTGATGTTTGTCGGTTGTGTTATTGTCGCAGTATTTGTGGTTGAAACAATTACAATTGCATGTTTAAATGAAAAAGAAAGGCAGTGATACAATAATTATACGTATGCAAGTCCATATATGTATGTGTATATTGTAATTGAACATAAAAATGGAATAAAAAAAATAACAAAAACAAAAACAAAAACAAAAACGTTGTAACTACACATGCTATTTTTAACTTTAGTCAACAGCTCTGCAACATTGCAACAGTCCTTTCACAACAAAGAAATCAACGCATTGGTGCAAAAACAAAAGAATGATGGTTGTCCGTCAACACTCAATAAGAGCAACAGATCCACAACGACCATTGACAAATGTTGTTTTATTTGAAATACAAAACGTTTGCACACACACACATGTTTCAAAAAAAAACCTTGCAATCAGCCACGGTGTCCTGTTGCTCTAGAAGCATCGCTTGTTGTACCAGCAACAACAGTCTTAATTAAGCATTTATTTTTACAACACAGTCCTTGAATGATGTTCGATTGGTTATTTGTTGTAACGCTTAACCGAAGAATTTATGCTCCATTAGAGGTGGAAATTGAACAACAGCAAATTAGCGTGTTATACTTCGAAATTTGAAGACCATAATTCTACGTAATCGTCAAGAAAGCACAGTTCAAATGACTAAATCTTTCTCCTGGTCGTAAATAATGTACAGCTGAAAATCTACAAAATACAAGATATAAGGTGTTTTTAACTGCATTTTTTACATTTTTTTAAACAACAAAACACATTCTGCGAATGTCTTAGATTGTCTGCAGAAACATGCAGGCTCTAGGTGAAAATCGAACCCGCAACCTGCAGCTCATTCACTAGGCTACGGGCGCCTATCGGTATCGATAACTATAGTTTGACAGGTGAGCAAATTACGACATATAATCGAAATTCCACATGAAATTTTATTAAATTGTATAGCAATTTCATTTCCTTTGGAATGCCGTAATTTGGGCCCAGTGTTGACATTTCTGTTCAGTAAGGTTTACTTCGCAAAAAAAATTCTTAAATCTGCTCGCAAAGTTCATAGAGCACATCGTCCATTTTACGGTCAACATAAACGGCCTAGTGAGAAAGCAATTCATGCAGTTATTGATCGTTTTCGCACTAATTTCAAGATTTTCTATTCAAAGAAAACTGCGTACTGAAGAAGACGCCGAAATGACGATTCGTCGTCATTCTCAACTTGTTGAACTTTTTTTGTTTCCTAAAATTAATCAGCTAAACATCAACGACATTTGGTTTCAACAAGACGGTCACCGTTCCCCTCTTTCGTGCAGTGAACGTCTCTGTATTACCTTTTATGGGGCAATGTTACATCATTGCTGTATGTCGACATAAAATCAAAAATGTTTACTGTGATGGCGAAATTTTTTTCAAATCCTTTCTCTACATGTTTTTCATACACAAATTTTTAGTGTTAAACTGCTTTAAATGACATAAATTTGAAGAAAATTTCTTACAAATCTCCAAAGTAAATACCATCCCTCCCCTCCTAGTAGTCCATATTTCGAATTTATTTTTTTAACATTCCTCCAATGTCCTTCAATCACTTTGAATTTCATTAAAAGTTTTGTGTAAACGAGCACATAAAAAAATGGAATATTTTTCTAAAAGTCAATAGCATTAATCAAAAGAAAATATAAAAAACTTATCTGAAGCATGAATCACTGATGGAATGATAGTTTAGAATTTCATTTAGATCAATTTAAATTCAAGCATACTACCGAAATACAAATTGTAAAAATTAGTTAGTAGAATATTCGAGTCTGAAAAAATAAACATTGCAATTATTTATATTCAAATTTAATTGATAAAGTTTGAGGTGTATTTTTTTTATTAAATAATGAGCTTAACCGGATCAGTAGAAATTGGCAACTAATAAAAATATCTGTTGGTAAATAAATTTAAATCTATAACAATAATTCTTCTTATTTATTACATATATATTTTGGAATTTTATTTGTAGAGATATCCCCATGATGTTATTAACAGTATTATGGTCACTTCTTCTGTATATTAAAATTTACTAACTATAAACGACCTACGCCTTCACTTAGGAAGTAGCAACGTGGTTAATAAAGGAAATGCCACCATAAGACAATGCAGTTAATTATGTCAGATCATTCAACCAGTGCGAGTGAGACTTAAAACTCTCGACGGCCAAACAATACAAAACATGCCTGAAAGCACTTGAAAAATAAAACTGTTCCTCAGCCCAGAGCTGCTTTATGCGCAATAATTCTTCTTTATTTCGAATTATCGAAATCGCCACTTAGGCGTATGATGAATATTAATTAATATTTTTTAAACAACACAAACTCTAGGATACACCACATAACCATTAAACACAATCGTCACAGCAAGCTACCAACTTCAAGATGTCAAAAATAAAATACACACGTTTTTATGAGAATGATTATTTTGACAACAACAATTCAACACGGCTGCAGGTTGTTGACCATGCTGATTTTGTCGTTGTATTCAAATTAAATAAATTTCTATTTTTGTTGGCTGCGCAACAAACACAGCGTTGAAAATATAAAAAAAAGTGACTAAAATAACAGCTTAAAATATAGGACCTCCCCTATTTTAGTGGAGCTGCTCCAAATGCTACAATATTTCCGTACGTGATATAAAACTTAAAAACATGAATAAAAAATTTAATAAAAAAATCTGGGACGACCCTTAGTTTCCGAGTTATGGGCTTCTGAAATTTTTATATAAATGTGCAATTAATCATTGAGTTACTAAATAAATGACGTTAAGTTTCTTTATTATGATGTATATTTGTTGTTTCCCATCTATCAATAAATTCATAATCAATTTGTTTTAATTGCTCGTAAAGTTCCCATCACACGATTTATGAAAATGAAGTGGTGGTGAAAGACGGCATATGCATTCAATTTATTTAAGTTGAAGAATAAAAAACAAAAAAAAAATGTTACCTATAAAATTTCAAAGCACACTTTTCGAAGTCGCTGTATAAACGTTATTAATTTGAAATGCTATTGTTCGGATCATGTACTTTCCGCCATAAAAAAAAAGTTCAACAATTTTATTGCTTTTTCCAGACTGACAATTCAATTTAAAGTATACTAACTTCAAAAGTTTTTTTCCTTGGGAAAGTTTAAAAAATATTTATCTTTTTTTTTTAAATACACAAAAGAAATATTCGCTAAGGTTTTTTCTGGCTAGCTATCATCTCGGTAATAATTTTTCCATATTAATTATCATTTTTATCACAAATAAGTTGAATACGAATTATTGTAATGGAAAAAGTGATGGTGGAATAAAAATTTATTTTTATTTTTCTTTTTTGTTTGCCGAGGAAATCAAATCAAGCGTTATTACGTAGAATGGTTGAGAGCTTGTAATTATTGTCGACAATATTATTGTCATTGCCATTTTATATAACTGACATTTTGTGTACAGTTAAGAAAAGTTCAGTTATAAAGTGAGAAATTAAAGCAAAATTTTTTTAATTGACTGTCTTTGGCTCTTATAGAAATGTGAAAATAAGTTGTTGTTCATTAAAAAATGCAAAAGGTTTTAATGTTAAATTTTGCATGGATTTCATTAAACAAAATACATAATAAACAATAATTATATTAAAAATATTTTTGAACCGTATGCAGGTCTTTCTATCTGTTCGTATTGTAGGAATAATACAGCAGTTAAAATTTTACGTTAAATTTTGTATAACACTTGTGCATCAGTGAAAAAGTTTATCATTTTAAAAATTATAATTAATTAGCTTTTTTATTACCGCTTTTCATTTTATAATTTAAATTAAAAATATTTTTTTACTCATAGCGCTGCTTTGAGTTTGTTCGTTTATTATAAAAAGACTACACTTGATGTTGTATTCAGATTTTAATAATTTACTAATTATTAATTGTATTGTTAAACTGTGATTGTAGATTATGTATGCATGTCAAGAAAAAAATCTAACAACACCAAATAAACAAATTTTTTAACACCAAACCAAACCACTCACACTATTTGTACAAGTCATTTGAAATAACAAAACCATTGAACATTATAATTAATTAGTCCCCATTGTTGTCTATTAAACATTAATTACATGCTCATATGAAAATAAAAACTCACTAGTGTATGTTTATATTTTATGTTCTTGTTGCTGTTATTTCTGCTGCTGTACAATTACAGAGTAGTGCGCGACGAGAGGAAAAAATGAAATGCCAAAAAAAAAGAAAAAAAGGAACATACAAACATTTTGATTCTAGTGAAGGAGAAATTTCAAAATTATATGACACATTTGCAGAAAAGAACAATAACAATAACAATAACACAAAACCAGTTATAAATTAGGGTAAAAGTGCCGTACTGACAACAACACAAACAACGAACAATTTTTGAAAATAATTCTGTGTGTTGTTAAAGATTAATGCATAACCAATAACCCGACACATACACACACACACACACACATTTCCAATAACTAGTAAACACACAAGCACATACATCCAACAACAACAATAGTTGTGTACATTACGAAGATTAATGGAGTGTGATTGTAGATGGTAATTTCAAATAGAAATATTGTTAAATTGAATGAGGATATAAAATGTGTATTAATTTTAAATATTTCACTAATATTATTATTCAATTAAAAGCAACTAAAAGGGCTTTAAATATTATAAGCCTACTGTTAGGCGCCAGTGCGTATGAATGATTATAATCAAATAATACTTTGCTAATTTCTCTAAAAATTCTGATATGGGAAATCATATGAAGAGATAAAAAAGACATAAATGTTAAAATTATTTAACAGATGTTATAACAAATGTATTTAAAATCTTCTTTAGAAAATTTTCTTTGGAAAATAAGCAACAACTTTTGATATACAGCTCTTTAAAAAGAGATCTAACCTTTGAACTATACTGGCACAGTATTAAAAAGACTGTAAATATCAAACTTAACGAAGAAAAAATTTTATATTACTTGAACACAACCTTGGCTATATTTCATATTTCATAATTCATTATTTTCGATTAAAGTTTGCAAGATACAGGATGATGGTGGTGTTTCAATGTTCTCAACAGCACAGAAAAACATATTCTGGGTCTATCTTCTACACTTCTTTACACAGAGATCTATTTATATATTTCAAAGCCTTTAATTGCACTACAAGTGCATGTAATATTTTAATACTTAATACAAAAAATATGTGCAAGATAAAAAAAATTGAAATATGAATTTTAAAAAATCATAAAATATCCTTGACTTGTCAGCTTCTACTTTACTGATGGCTGTTATATAATAAAAAAGAAACAAGGATACAACAAGTAAAGAAGAGGTAAACTTGAAAAAATCGTAGATAAAGAAACCATAAAACTAGGCTAAAGGAAAGAAAAAAAAAACAGACACACTTCTGAACAATATTTGCTGGTAATTGTGACAGATGAACTTTTATATTTATAAAAAGTATCTGCATAAAAGGACCTGCTGTTTGAAAAATACCAACTTTTTTTTAACAATTTCTTTTTATAAAAAAGTAACTGTACAAAAAAGTAACTTTCCAAAAAGTTTTTTTTTTTTTAAATTACCTTTTTAGAAACAAGTACTTTTTTTGAAAAAGCAGGCTATTAAAAAGAAAGAATATGTAAAAAAGGAGCCTTTTATAAAAGAAGTAGTATGCATTTACAAAAAAGTACTTTTGTGGAAAAAGGTTTTTAATTTTATAGAAAAAATTACCTTTTTAGAAACAATGCAGTTTCGATCTGCATTACCTGCTTAAAAATTTTTAGCAACTGAACAAATGTTCGGATAATCGAGCCATAAGGGAACCTTAATAAAATAGCAATTTTTTCCAAACTCGATCATGGATGACAACCAAACTTTTTTTTCCAATAGCTAAACATGGTAATGCAGATCGACCCTGTATTATCTCCAGTTGCCTAAATTCCTTTAAATTTTAGTGCTTGACATTTTTCGGTTGCAATTCATAATCGAGCCATTAGTTTTCAAAAAAAATTATTGTTTTATGGTGTCCTCCTTAATTTACACATTTAGGGAGGGTGTGTGTTAAGAAACATATTTTCCATATATTTTTTAATTTTTTTCCATTGCTCCATTAAGTCCTTGTATTATAAGCTTTTACAATAAAAAAAAATTTTTGCCTTCTGTATGGAATACTCATGTAAATAAGATGTACTGAAAAAAATTTGTGAAGTTAAATTTTTTGAAACAAGCATGAGTGTTCCTAAAAAATTAGAGACATATTTTTGCTGCAGTAAATATGTACAGTACAAATAGATAAAGAATAATCATTGAGTGAATGAATTTGTTCTCGAATTTGTGAACTTCTGTAATGAAAAGCTGAACAAAAAGGATTTAAAGTACGACTTACGAATACATACCGTGATCAAGAAGAAAATGTCATCTTTGAAAACGATAAAATTTATGAATTTATGAAGATATTCAATTCTGGTTTTCCATTCTTCTTAATATCTAAACTAATTTTATTTATTTTAAAAGCCAATAAAAAAACAAAGCCTGTAAACCCTCCTTTCTTAATGAAGTTTCTATAAGCCAATGAATGGACTTCTCCTTTAATTTATTTGAGTTTTTTTCCTAGAGACTGTAAGTGCTAAGTCCCCTTGTTGAATAATATTAAATCAATAAAAATTTAAATTTTATTTGCAAAATGTTAATCTTATTAACCGCATATTTTTAGGCAACGATAGTTGAAATTTTCCATAATTTAAATAAGAAAAACTTTTGCTCTTCTTAAGGAAATCTTTTGCTTACTTTGTTTTTGCAAAGTCTTAAACTGCTTAAACTTTTAATTCCTTTATTTTCTCACTGCTATTTGCTTTAGAGCTATTAAATAATTTTGAGCGTCAAAAAGCTGACACTGAGTTTAAACTTTTTTGCGAAACGTTTAGCAAGGAGCAATCAAATTTAACTTGTGTTTGCTTAATGCAAATAAAACTTTTCTAAAGTATTCGTTCGTTGTCTTAGAAAATTTTTCTACTCCAATTTATTTGCATAAGAAAAAACATTTGTTTCACTGCGGCACATCATTAAAAGAAAAAAAAAACAAACAAGGAAGTTTTACCCGAAAACTTTCTACTTGGTATCTTTTTGAGGTTTGGTAAACTTTCAGGCGATGGTAATAGTACAATGTATACTCGCATTGAGGATGGTTGTAATATTTCAAGGCAACTTTTTACATGCATACAAGGTACATCCATACCATTGTGGAATACTTCTTTAAAACTTTGAAATAATTTATTATGAAAATGTTTTCAATAATAATTTACTTTTATTCCAGCAACCAATATACACTGGTTATCCACGTGTTAGAGGATGTAATCCCATGAAGTATGCTTTAGTTTTATTATTTTTTTTTCAACTTGTCAGTGAGCTGTTGAAGAAAATATTATGAACAAAAATTTGCGCTTATTTTATAAATCATATTTTTATATGAAGCTTTCACTCATGCCAGCACTATTTCTAGTTTAATTCTATTTTTGTTTGAAATTCTACAACTAAGCACAGATAACTTACTTTAAAACACAGACTATAAATTATTGTTTATAATGCAAATAAAAATATGAATAATAAAACGCTGTGGTAGTTATGAAAGCTATTTAATAAATGCTTTACGTTTGAATTTCCAAGTGGCAAAGTGGAATTTTGCACGGAAAAATTCACGAGAAAACGGTCTTCATTTAAATTTAAAGTAATATTCTGCACATGAACCCGTTCTAAGTTTCCAAAAGGCTCATTGCATCACTGTAGGTTGGCAGTTCGGAAGCAAGTGGCAAATCTGAGCTGACAGAAACAGTGGGTGCAACATTCTTGCCTTTTTTAGTGGTGGCAATAGGACTGTCAGTTGCTGCAGTTCGTTTAGCATTTAGTACTTGCATTTGTTGAGGATTCGACTTCTTTCCCTTTACTGATCGTTTGCTCTTTGGTGATTTGGGTTTATTCACTTGTGTAAAGGTTCTCATATTTTGTGCCTCTTCAATGCTAATCTCACCCCTTTCCAAGCGATTCAATTGCTTCTGTATGGTAATTCGTCGCACCTTTTTCTTGATAAGATAACTGGTGTAATAGTGATCCACAATCACAGTCAACAGCCAATAGCAAGCAATCAGGAAAAATAGCAGAGTGGTGTATTGTATAAAGTAATCCATAATATCAATGGGCTCGATGACTTTGTACTTGTTTAAAAAATAAACTAGCCATGGTACGAAACAGAGCCAGTAACTGGCAAATACAAGCACTTTTATAAACTTTTCCAACATTTGTTAGTCTTTTCAAATAATTCGTTTCTATTTATTTATCCGTTGTTTTAAAAGTTTTGCAATGGACTGATTATTGTCAAGCACAAATGTCAGTCATCATTCATACAAAACTCGGATGGCTTTTGCGGTTACAAGATTTTTTTTTTTTAGAATTAATATTTTTTTAGAATAAAAAATGCAAACTCTGTTTCGCATACACTACATAAATGTACAGAACTTTTATTTGAACATATTCAGACGCAGCAAAAATTTCTCAAGAGCAGTTTGTAAAAGATTTAATATTCTCCCAAGTAAAAACAACGAGCGCTTTTAATGACTTATTCGTTTATGGTCATTGTGGAAAAAAAGACTAAAAGAAATAAGCTTCTTCTTCTTCTTTGTCAAGTTGCTTTCTCATTCTTTTCTACTAATTCGATACCCGTTTGTGAAAAGTATTTTCTAAACTCACATTTTTCGAAAAAATATAAGTATTCTTGTAAGAATATAACTTTTTTAAGTTACTTTTTTGTAAAAGAGTAATTTCTAAAAAATTTCTAAATGGGTAAACCCGTCTCCTTCATAGAACGCTTCCATGGAAAACCCTTTTTTCCAAATAGGTATATTTTTGTTAAAGTAGAAATTTTGCAAAAAGTTGAATTTTTGTAAAAAAGTACATATTTATTAAAAGGTACGCTTTTGGAAAAAAAGTAAATTTTTTGAAAAAGTCACACTTTGTAAAAAAGAACATTTTTGTTAAAAAAAATTAATTTTTGTAACGCTTTTGGAAAAAGGTAATCTTTTCTAAAAAAGTATTCTTCGGTAAAAAGGTACCCTGTTGTAAAAAAGATAAATTTTTGTAAAACAGTACATTTTTGTAAAAAGGTACACTTTTGAAAAATTGTAAACTTTTGTAAAAAAGTACTTTTTTGTAAAAATCTATATTTTTTAAATATACTTGTTTAAATAAAACAGGTTTCCTATTTCCGAATGAGTGTGCAGCACTTATGAGTAGCTTGGGGATACGGATTTGCGAATAAGAGCGCAATACATTTCAAAAGATAGTCACCAATGCAGGGTTAAGCCCTTTCTTACCAATTTCTTTTTGTTCTTCTATTACTTTTTAAAGAAAATTATTCAGAAATACTGATATAATTTCTTCATGAAGGTTCTGCTATAGCAGCCAAGTAACCGTGCAGATGCATATTAAATACTTATTTAGATTTGTTTCCCTTTAATGACGAGATTCATCATCAGCATCGGCATGACAATCATAATAACATGATTCATGCAAAGAACGCACACAAACTCCCATAGATAACTGGTCCACAGTGAAATATCGTGTAACATTTCTATGCATAATTTGTGCGTTAATAATTGAATGATAGAGCAAGAGTGACGCACGTAGTTGTAGAAACAGAAGGAAAAAAATTTTCTTTTTTTTAAGTGCAATTAGATGCAGTAGACTGATTGGATGGCTGTAAGATTGTGTAACAAAACGAAAATCTAAATAGTTTTTTTGTGAAACTTCATCGAGAAAGTTAAAAAAAACGGATTAATGTTCGGTTATAAATTTTTAAAAGTTGCCACCTTTTTTATTTACTGGCTGGGCTTCGCTCCATGGCTGTTTACAGTGTTATATAAAGAACGATTTAATAGTGCCTTTAATTTACAAGATCTGCTTTTGCAATTCACCATCGTTTTGTTTGTTTTAATTCTAATTTATATGATTGTACATCAACTGCTGGAATACTTTTATTTGCGGCATAAGATCAAGAACACCGTACGGAAGGTGACTATAAGACATCAGTTAATCATGTTGGAGAGAGGAGAAATAAACTTAAATGCTGCACAACGCATTTCTACATTTACGACACTTAAAGAGCTGGCAAAGCCACAGGCTGCCAAAATAGTTGCCAGTAACAGTACGAAGCATCGGGGGGAAATGCAAGAGAATGAAGGTGTGAGTGAACAGCGTTCTCAGGATGTGCAAAAATGTAAATATAAGCATGAGATAGCCGAGATATAGCCGTGAGAAAGGAGACAAAGAAGCAGTAAATGTGCTGCTAGAGAAGAAGACAATCCAGAAGGAAGTTGGGAATTCAATAGGAAGAGGTGTATTTAATAAAAAGTGAAAATTAAAATCTTGTTTCCAAATATTTAAAAAAAAATCTATTAAATAATAAAAATCCTTGTACAAGTACAAACATGATTTTTTTTAATTTCAATTAAAAATTTTACAAATTTGTTTGCGAGTCTTAAAAGTTCATAAATGTTTGCATTTTTTTAACCAATTTTTAAAAAAAGAAAATTTCTATCATCATTAATTTAGCCATCACCATTATACGGAAAATTGCTTTCGTAAATTTCGAATTTTAAAATATTTGCACTTTTTTGCCTTCAACAAAAGCAACCACAAAATGTTTTAAAAGGATAACAAAAGAAATTAAGTATTATAAGCATATTGCTTAAAAAACGAAAAAAAATTTAACAAATATGACTAAAGGCCAGTCTAGCAACAAAAAGTATTTAACAGCTTAAGTACAGCACCAGAGGTGGCATCACATACACTCATACATGTTTGGACTTTCAAATGCAATCAGTCCGTCAGTCAAGCATTTTTAAATAATTGCAGGCACAAAATACTCCAGAGTGAAATGTGAAATTTGCATGCATATTAAACAAGACAAGATATTACAGTGTGAGTGGCCTGGTTTAAATCAGCAAACTAAAGAAGCAAGAATTTAAGTGTTGAGCCTTTACAATGCAAAAGCCACATTGCTGTTTATCAAATTTAGTTTCTCTATTTAAATGATTATGAGTGAACATAATGAAGGCAATTTCATGTTCGAAATATGCTGAAATTATTTCATATGCTTTCAAGAGATAAAAACACGCAGAAATATTTTTTATTAAAAAGTTTTTGGTTTTGTTTTCTTATCTTTTCCAAATAACTTAATCCTTTTGACTAATTATATTGAAAACACAAACAAATGTTAGTATTTTTCTGTTTTCGTGCTATATCTAGGTTGGAAAGCAACTTTCTGGCGCATTTAAAAAAATTACAGTAAGTTGTTCAAACTTCTGTACCTAAATATACATATAAAGTCATAACCGTCATTAGGCGTTAGTGCCAAACACCAAAAATTACATGTGCAATGTGTACAAATGTTTAAATAATTTTCGCTGTAAAATCTTAACGTTACAATAGTCGGCTATGATTTCTTGTTAGAAGAGGAGACTATTCGAGAATTGTAGATTTTTACCAGAACAAGAAAATATATAATCATAGCGCTTACTGCAACTTTTTGCCGGTTATGACGCGATATATTTAAAAAAAAAAAAATAATAGAGGAGAGTTCAAGCAAAACGTTTGTCTATTGTCTATAAGATCGGAAAAATTTGTAATTTATAACACAATTTTTTAACAGGTTTGCCTTGTTAAATTGACATAAATAAACTAACCACAAATTGAATTTGTGCAACATCACAATAGTTATAACCAACCAGTTTAAATTTTCCAGACTTTTCGAAAAAAAATATTTTTGTTGCATTTTTATTACAAAAAAATTGTTTAAACTGCACAAAATTCCAGTGCATTATCGATAAATTTATAAGAATAATAAAAGAAACTATAATAGACCTAAAGCTTACAAATTTTTTTTCAATATAAAATAATTATAAAAATTAAAAAGGTCGACTTGAAAAAATTACTTACTGCCGTATTCATAAAAATTATTTTTATTTATTTTATTTATAGGTTTATTAGACAAATTTCCATACAAAATTCTTTTAATATACCTTCTATAAATCAAAATTATTTTAATAGATACGGCAGTTATTCTTTTTAATATATTTATTATTTATTTAATTTTTTAACTTTTCAAGAATATTTTATTTGAAGGTCTGCTTGGTTGGTTGGTTCAGGGGACACCCTCGCGAAACCCAAAGGAAAATATACTAATGAGTAGGCATAATCACCATACAACATTAATTTAAGAAAATATTTAATATAAAAAAATGCTTAAATTGTACATTGAAATATAAATAGAACAGTTCGATCCAATAATTATGTGTATATTAAAATATATTAATTATGAAAAATATATTTAATTAAAAAAATTACATGTGCAGGGATCGACATCGACACTCTTAAATTCGTATTTATATACGGATGTAGACTCATGTCAATGTGTGATGTTACGAATACCGATATATAAAATTAGCGAATACGAATATCTGAGCGAATACGAATATTCAATCTGAAATTTAAAGACATTTGATATTTCAAATTAAATTGCAGAAAAATATTTCTCTTAAAATAAAAAAAAAACCTGTCACACACCCGTTTGCATATCAAATAAAATTTGTGCAAGATTTTGGCTTCTGATGCTCATCAAACTGAGCTGCCAACTGATTAGGAACATTAGGCATTGCCAGATATTTTTTTTCGCGTTTCGAGAAATCTATGCATTGTAAAGATGCATTGCAACTTGCGTTTAGCAAGTCGGCAAAGTTTTCTCTGTTATTTTTACTTTTCTCAAAGATGATTTTTATTTAAAATTTTTTTTAATAAACAATTTAAAAATTAATACTTTTTATTTCATTTTATGAACTTTTTTTTTATAATTTATATATTTTTTTATCACCATATTCGGGAAATATTCGCTTCAGTTTGTACAATACAAATACGAATACCATGAAATAAGCGAATATTCAGCGATACGAATACCAATATTCGTAACATCACTAATATCAATACATTGCTGGAAGTACTAAATGAAATAATAAAAATTTCTTTGCATTCGTTACTTATGAATATACATTTTGTTGTTTTACAAATTAAATATAAAAACATTATTATCAGCGTAAAAGTTGGAAAAAACACATTCATATATGATGTATTTCATACCATCATACTTAATTCGCGGCCCCTGAAACCATGCTTCATTTATTTCTTTTTACTCTGCTCTGTTGATTTTCCCTTTCTTCTATTTATTTATTTTTTTCAAGTGAAAAATTTCTACACAAGCACATGCAATAATGCGTGTGTACTTTGTTTATTATTTTATTTTACTCTTTTTAATTTAGTTTTTTTTTTCATTAACATTTTTAATGTCAAGGCATCTAGATGTGTTGGCGTAAATATGAATTTGAATATAAAGGATTTTATATGTAGTTCCTTCGACAAAGTTTTTTTAGGCACTATTTTAACATGTTTTTTTATGGTAATAGATTTTCATTACATTTCGTTTTCTATTTTTTTTTTTTATATGTAGTTAGAAATAATATGATTTCAATAAAATGAGTATGTATACCATACCAGGGAGAAGAAGGCTACACTTGAACATTTAAATTTAATTATTAAAATAATACTAATAAATAGTACAATTGCGTGCAATTTATAGCACGTTTTTCTCCTTCTCTGTGCCTCCTTGATCACAAGTTTTTATGCCAAATTGTTGAGTATAACAAAGCGCGTGTGACCTTAATCTTAACTTTGTAACTAAAACTTAATTTTGTGTTGACACATATTTTAAATGTAGATTTGTTATCAACGAAAATTAATTATTACATGAATGCAATTTATATGCCTTCTGCAATATTCATAGCAATATTTTTGTTTTAAGAAAGGTTTGAAAATTAAATTTTGTAAGGACACTTATCTGCTACACCATCTGTAAAGTAAAAGGTTTTTGAATATTTTAATTGATTTCTAGCGTTTCAGATGGCTTCCTTACAATTTGAGGATTTTAAGTCATTATTCAGTTCACTTCAATTGATACAAACGATACATACAAAAATTTATTGAATCAAGTCAAATTAGGAATTTTATAGGAATAAAGAGCACAGTTTTAGAAAATTGGCGTATATTTTCCTAATATAAAAGGAAATTTTTTACGAAAAAAATATAATATCTCTCTTAACAGACATCTCCTATAGCCGCACACCTCCCATAACCGGATAAACTGTGTAGAACCGATATTTTCATAAATTTTTTCGTACAAAATTTATTCCAATAATCAAATACTCTATTATATAAAAAGGCCATTGAAATTTCTTAACACGAATGTACATTCTCATGTGTTGAGAATGGCATAGAAATTGCTGTTTATTTGAAGAAACGTGGAAGCACAAAAAAATATGTGATAAATTAAAGAAAAATGGAAATTACATGCACTGATTACATAATACTTATCATGAAGCATTAACAGAAATTACCGAAGAAGAAGAATGACGAATATGACTAGAGGACACTTTGTGGTATTACAGCATATCAAAAATATTTAAAGTAATTTTGAAAGGCTCAAATTTAATCGATCTAAGTTAAAGCAGTCTTATCTGAATAAATTTGGTTAACCACAAATGACAAATAAATAAAATATATATAAAATATATATGTATGTATGAATATTATGGTGGGTGAATTTGTTCAATTTGAATGATAGTCTCCAACACCAGTTGAGTAGAACACGTATATACAGTCATTAATATCATCTATTTAACCCGACAGAGTTGAAGAAATGTGTACGAGAAATTGCTATTATTAGCTACATACTATATTAATAAAGGCTCAAAGCTTTGTTTCTTCTGTTTCAGTATAGGTCAAAAATTCACATAAGTACAAAAGCTCAAGGCTCTGTTTTCAGTACAGGTGAGAAAGAAATTAGCTTTTTCCAACTTTTAACTGTCTTTCATTATTCAAATTATTGTATATATGTTGATGCAAAAAATCTCAAAATATGATTGAGAATTCCGAAAATTCTAACTCGCACAAATAAAATATTTAAAACAATAAATGTGTACCTCTTATAAGCGGACAACCAAAAAAAAAAATACTGCGACGGTGAGTGTCCGTTTATGAGCGGTTTCACAGTTTCACTAGCACTTGTTCGCAAACTATTTGTAGTTACATTTCAAATATAATATACACTTTTAATTGTTCATTTTGTCGTCGTGTTTAAATTTTAATAACAGTCTTTATTTTTATGAAAATTTCAGTTTGTTTTGCATTTTTCCTATAAATTAATAATTATTTTATATTTTACATAAATTAAAAATTAAACTTAAATTGTTGAACTTTTTTGTTAAAATTTTATTGAACGTCATGAAAATCTTGTCCATCATAGTACAGCGAACAACTTGCTACAAAGCGCACATTTTTACTTTCCTCATCTACTAAAGGCTCCTCATGGCAAACTAAACCCTGCTTGTTAGTTTGTGGCATGGTTTCGTACATGACAGCAGCGGGCATATGGATACGAGTCTCTTGATCGTCTTCATTAGTAGTAGTGGGAGAGTAAACCGGGTTGTGGGCACCTCTTTTAGAGGGCTGTGGCCAATATCTTTTCATTGTGGGATTAGATCTCTGAAGCTGACAGCAGCAATTAATTGAGCAATATAATGTGTAATATGTTACCAACAGCGTGAAAGCGAATAAAATGGCAGCTAAAACAGTCGAGGCAAAAAAGTCCGGTCTGATTACAAACCATAAAATCGGAAAGAACACGAACCAATAAAGACAGAAAATGATTAATTGCCAATATTGGAGACGCGTGAAACGGGCCATTGTAAATAAATTTTAAATTCGTAAAATTATTATTTTTTTCTTTTTACTTATTCAAATTTAATGTTGCTTTATTAAGCGTTTATCACAAACTAATTTCGTTATTTCGTTTTTGTAAAAAATTTTTCTCTAGTCCCATGAGCTTTTTTCTGTGGTTTTGGATTATTTTTTTTATTTACATTTTAGCGGTTGAGCTGCATACAACCTTGACTCAAGATTTAGTTGCATGATAAAATATTATTTTTTCCTAAGGAATTTCAGTGGATTTATAGTGGAAAAAAGTATATAAAAAAAAAGAGTATAAAGAAGTAAAGTAGATAATAAAATGTTTCTTTAAAGAAGTGAAATAAAATTATATTGCTGCTGGACGGCAGTTTTAATGATAAGAAAATTAAAAGTGTATTCAAAATATTTTTTCGAGGAGGACGAAGTGTACGATAGTCAAAAAAAATGAACGCTGGCTTTTGCGATTGATTTCAATTAATTTCGAATAATAATAAAAAAAAATATTTTATTGAAAAAATCTGTTTAATTAAAAAATAGTTTTCCTTGTCGATTGTGAAACCAGATGTTTGGAAAATAAAATCTTTTTTAAATTTTAGAAAGTCGGAGCGGGTTGGAATGTGGCACCGTTGATATTACGTATTTGGAAAAGCATGGGAGGCAGCGTTCCTAAAATTTGGCCTTAATTTGTTCTTAATAATTGTAAGAAATATACGCATGCTTTAATACAAAATGGTAGTTCATATAAAAATTTCCAAGATAGATCTAATGATACACTTATAGAAATTAATTACAGTGGAATCACCTATAACCGGATACCGTAGGTATCGCAGAAATGTTTACGGACAAGTCGAATAAATGTCCTCATAAATTGATTTTGGAAAATGAAACGTTACCGTCACTAAGCTATAGTGACCCCCTAAAAGTGGTGCCGGCTTAACGTAGATGCCCCTTATGTATTCCAGTGTATTTTGCATTTTTTTTAAATTACTCATTTTGGTGCGTTCTAGTATTTTCATACTGACTGGTTTCTAAGAAAAAGTTGATTTTACGTCAAAATCAACTATTAAAACCTGGTTTTCCCATACAAAAATATTTTCTTAACGACCATCTTAAAACACTTTTTGAATTGGTTTTAAGTTGATTTAATGAAATACAACCCTGATTTTCATGTACTAAAGTCAGTGCTACCAAGTTGAAAAATTGAAAAAAGCTGGCAAAATTAAAAAAAAGATTGAAAAATTTGGTAAATAAAGTCACTAAAATAATTCAAAACAGTGGACGCAGCAAAAACAACAATAAAAAAGTGTAAAAGTACACAAACTGTGTATTGAAACCTGATCTAATTAATCTTATATTGAAAACACAAAATCAGCTGTTTGTAGTTTTAACGTTAAAATCAGGTTTGAACTTTTGATGTTAAACACTATTAGGACGCTTTTACTTTATTTCATTTAATACTTGAAACGAAATTCTGCAAGGACGTAGCTAATAAAATAATAAAAAGAAATACATTGAGAAAGTATACATTCAATAAAATCTGAGCTTCAAGGACTTTAAATTACTATTTGAAATCCCTAAATTAAATTAAAAATAAAATCAAAATGTTTTTAAAACAATTAAATAAATATTTATACAGAGCACATGTTAAGAATGCTTGTATTTCATTTGCATTTTTACTTCATATTTCTTCCCTGTTTTTTTTTTTTTTTTTTTCGAAAATAAAATTTGTTTTAAAATGCAGTGTATGAAATCCGGCAGGAAACTTAAATATTTTTTACCCTCCAACTTGAACTAAATTTTTTGCAAACTACATTTATTTAATTTTCTTTTGTATTTTTTTTTTGTTGCCTTCCCAAGACTGGAATGTGTTGGTGTGCTTGTGTGAGTTATTAAATATGAAAATTTCTTTAAATATTTTGTTATGCCACTGCACATGATTAAAAGGACTGCAAGGATTCAAATAAGAATGATTCGAACAAGGAGAAAAACCCGGGATTAGGCAGGGACCAAGGTATGTAAATAGAACCAGAAATAAAATAAATAAATAGAAACAGAATAAATCAGGCCAGAAGATGGGAATACGCATAACGTTCAGAATAGTTTTAGGAATATGCAGACTACGAATAGTACCGGCTTTTTTTCGAAGCCGTCACAAGGGTGCCGCTCCATTCAACAAGCGAAACAGCATTGAACCATTGAGATGAGCGCCAAACATAGCATTTTCTCTAGACTCTATTGACGTCAGGAAGTCGAGTGATAGTATCGACTTCTGATATAAGAATATTTTGAGCTGTCCCTGCCCTCACTTGCTGTTGGTAAGTTTTTTCTTTTTAACTTTAGCATTTCTGTTTTCTTTTAATGCTTCTGTAGTTGAAGTTGTTGTTATTTAAAAATTTTGTGCATGACTTTAGTACGTCAACGACTTTTAGTTCTTAACAATGGGAACTGTACCAAAGGCCTTGTGTGAGTGAGTGAGATTGAACGAATATGTTTGCAAGCTTTCCCGGTGTGCAGGGTGTGTGTAGTATGTCAACTTGTATGTATTGCCAGTATTTATTTCATTTTATTATACTACATCGTATTTTATTGCATTATTATGAAATTTGTTAAAGATTTTTTGCTGCTGTTATAGACTTCATTCAACTCAAGTTGATTTGAGTTGCAAACATTTCAGCTTAACTGGTACTGCAGAACGTTGCAATGCAGTAGTTTTGGGATATTTTTTTGGTAAAAAAAAAACTTTAATGTATTTTCTATTTTGTTTTTTTTTTGTAACGGAAGTCTGTTAACGTTTACAAGAGGCACTCCTCTATAAAACAAGTCAAAGCAAGAACATTTTAAATATGGCAGAAAGAGAAGCCTGCGGCAATTTCTTTTTTTTCTTCTTAAGAGTAGTCAATTGTGAATAGGAAAACTAACAAGTCATTATTATAAATGACATAAATATAACTGAAGTACTAAATTGTTTGCAAATGCTAAGCAAAACCTAAATTATATGGCCACAGTTAAAGGATATTCCCAGAGTATTTTATAAATCAAACAACAAATGAAAACAATTCAAATATTTAAAACCCTTGGAATTAAAATAAATACTGCAGAGATTTCAATTCACAAAAATAAAAAGCCACAACCAATAGAAAAAAATTTTGGATATCCTTTTATTTTATTTTGCTGGATTTCATTTGTCAATAAATATTAATTAACTATTTGTTGCTATTGGGGCAATTTTCATGACAAGAAACATAGAATTATATGGACACATATTAAACGTAGTGTTCAAACAGGCGCTTTGTCTGCTACATTGCTTTGTGCTCGAATTAAGAAAATTAAGTTTTAAGAAGGGGTATAGAAGACTTTCGATTCGAATGTTTTGTATAGTTACGGTTATGGCACGTTTAAAATTTAACCATAAAAATGCAGTGTGATGTTTGATGGCCTGAGCAGATTTTTCAAATATCAAAAGAATCAGTCAAGTTCCTCGACTTTTTAAGACGCTGCAACACATACTTCCCCCCTTCTTATCATGTTCCTATTTATACTGCTTACATCCGACCTAAGATGGAATACAATTCTCATTATATATATAGTTTAGCTGGTCTATATGTACATTTATCCTTTAATCAAATTCTTGAAAAAAAGCTAAGAAATTTCATATATTTATACAAGGTGAGGCAAAAGTATTCACCTTATAGAGAAACGCTATAACATTTTTTTTGGTTACTCGCCATGAAGAGACTGGAAAAACATGAGATGTTCCCAAGGCTGGCGGGCCCCGGAGCATCCGTTCTGCTGAGAATATCGCTTCTGTTGTCCAAGATGACGAAGAGAAGCCCGGAACATCTCATACGACGTGCTAGGGAATTGGCATTAGCCGGCGTTCTCTACGCAGAGTTTTGGTCAAAGATTTGAAGAGTGCAGAAAAAAATTACACCAAAAGAATATCAAGTGAATACTTGTACAAGAACTCCCAAAAAATCTTTGAGAATTATGAAATATACAAACTAAATAGCTTCCTCGAAGAAAAATTTTTTTATACAACAAACATTTTATTATTCGATTTAAATCTCTTTAATTTTCCTTTTATTAGCAAATTAGTCAACCGTTGGTTGGAAATGATTTAAGTCGAATAATAATAAGTTTGTTATATAAAGAAACATTTTTAAAGAAGCTATTTGGTTTGTTTTGTCGTAATTCTCAATTATTTTTTGAGAGTTCTTGTATGAACATGTGAAATTTCTTAGCTTTTTCCAAGAAATTGGTTAGAAGTCTACTGACGATTTTGGTATTACCACAAATTACCAAATGAAATGTACACATAGATGAGCTAAACCATATAACAAACATAGATAAATAATCGAGTTGAATAAATGAAAAAATAGTCACATAATTACTTTACATTTTTTGGCAGTCGTATCAAATCTTATTCGATTTCTTTCTCACAAAGTCTTATGAAATTATTGTCTGAAACGCCCTTTACAGGCGATAATAGCTTAATTACTACGTTGTACTGTCATAATTAACATAAATCGTCAAAATGACGATAAATCTTCACATCTGGCAGACGTACTAACAAATGATAAAAAAAAATGCCAAATAAAATATAGAAGTAAAAATACTATTATGGTCACACTGCTGTACCTTTATAATCACACCACAAGCATATGCTAAAATGTATGTATGTATGTGTCTATCAAAAAAATGTATACACGGAGTTGGTCATATAGAGACGTGGGTGTTCATATACTTGAATAGAAGATAGATTTTAAGTACCGTGAGCACATTTGCGCGTGCTGGATATAAACTTTCTTATTAAAGTAACTGCAGAGGGTGTGGATCTGTCATAACAAATTTTCAAATAAAAAAAATGAAAATAACTTTTAAAATAAAAAAAAAATATTTTCGACTAAAAGTAACTTTTTCTAAAAACTTTACAGCTCAAACGTATTTAAAAGTTTAATGTGTCTTTTAGCCAACACATAAATATAACGCTGTTGACCAAAAGTAAATTCCAGGTATTGCCTACTACCGTTGCCTTTAAGTTTCTGTAGTAAAACTTTAAGTAGAGGTTTTTTTTCTTTTGCAGAATAAATAACTTTAAGACACAATACGTGTGCAAGTTGTTTTTTAATTGTGTAATTTCTGACAAATTTGTCCTAAATAAGTTAAATTTTTTTCTTCTGTTCTAGGTGTTTATTTAACTTTGTGCTACGAGGGTAAGCAATATCGAACTGGAAATTCCAGGGCACAAATTATGGCATGCGAGATTTTATAAGAATTCTGTTTGAAATTTCGATTTGAATCGAATGCCGTGAACACCTTTATTTTAATCTAATTACTCAGAAAAATCTTGCATAAAATTTTCAGTGACTCTTCGCTTGATTTTTTTTTAATTTTGGAAACATGAAATTAGCACTGCTCTCAGTCACCCAATATGCTGTTCATTTAGCTTCCAACTACTTCTATAATAGCTTTTCAACATAAACCTATAAAGAAAAATTTACAGTAGAGGCAGTAAAATTATAAAAATTGTTTAAAACTCAAAGAGACTTCGCTTAGGTGTGCTGATGGCGAGTTATTAGCGTGTGTTATGTCAAGTTACCATTTCTGTACTCTTGTAATTGTTGGCCTTATGACAACCCTCGCAGTTATTTCTCACAAAATAATTGCATTTTATAAATAATTTTGCTATAAAATTTTCTTTATAATTATAATGACAAATTGTCAGTGAAGCAAAATTGTTGCAGGAATTGTGTAATTTCTTTCAAGATTGTTTCGATGGGAAGTGAAGAGATATGCGTAAGTGTGTGTGTGTGTGTGTGTGTGTGTGTGTAGATGACATGATAAATTGAGATTTCTCAAATTGAAGGAGCAATTTGAAGAAGCCATATTAAAAGTATGTTTCATTGTAGTAAAAAAAGCATAACTAAATGAGAACAAGTTTTATAATAAAGTTTAAAATGTATACAATTTATAGCAATAAGAACATGTCGAATATGAAAATGGAGAAACAAATTAACATGCGCTACTACCAGTATTGCGGTTTTAGTTAGTTTTTAAACAGAATAGGTTACATTTTTCACCCATGTTTGAATGGGAAATTCATTTTATTTTGCTTATATTTTTGGTGATGAGAAGTATAACAACAAAATTAAATTTGTATTGTATACTAGATTAAGATCTTCTGTAAATATTTTATATTCTTGCTTTAAAAAATTTTCAAATTTAGTGTTAGAAATTGAAGTAAACTATTTTAGAGATTAAAGGTACGGTCAGATCACTGTTTTACGGTAATCACTGTTTTCGGCAACTAATTAATAATAATAATTTATTGAAAACCGATGGTGTTTTAGTTAAGATAACGACCTGTTCAAATCAAAAGTATTTTTAAATAATAAAAAAAAGTGTATAGAATTTAGTGGTTACGTTCTTTTGGGCAAATATTTGCCGTATGTGACCTAACCTTAAGTATCTTTTAATATTGTAAACGTGTGAAGATAATCGTAATGGGGGAATTCAAACAGTGTGCTACGTCATAACATTATAATGTTCTACCATTTTACAATAGTGAAATCTAAGTTAAACGGTTGAAACTCTTTAGTCGCGTCTTAACTTAAATAAATAAAAATCACGATAACTAAAAATATACAAGTGATTGAATGTATTCTCCAAATTTGTTCAATCTTAAGATAAGATCTCAAGCTTATTTAAATAAACTACTATTTAATAAGTGATTAAAATTTGTTTGTGTAAGTTATATGGCTGGCAGCCAATGGACATACGTTTTTCCAGTAGCCGCCGTCAAAAAAAATTATGCAGGTCATATCACCGGTAACAGCCATGACGGCAATTTCATAAATTAAATGAAGGATTGACATTTTAGAAGATTTCCAGGAAGTACGTGTTATGTACAATTCCATGCAGTAATTCCATATTGACAACATAAATGTAAATGTTTATAGAAAATTGCCTATGCAATTGATTAAAATGGAATATTATGGGTTCGATTCTATCGTAAAAATAGATTAATTAATGAAATTCATGTGGGTTGTGTAGATTGTAGGAAAATACGAATATATAGACAATGCTAAAAAACAAATTAGAACTAATAAACGGAGGTAATAGCGTAAATTGAATATAAATAAAATACGTCATGGGGAATTTAAAGGTCCATTTCATCAGTCGTGTTCTGGAAAACGTGGCACATAAAATTTCTAGTAAGTAGTAGTTTTAAATGACTACTGTGTTTCAAAATAGTGCTATTAATTGTGACAGTGTATTCGGTTTCCAGAACACTGCTGCAACTGCTTGAAATATACTACTTTCATCCTACTTCAAATAATTTTTAGAGTTCCAAAACAAATCATATCAAACCAAATAAATTAAGAAACTTATCTTGTGAAATGCAAAGCGACAAAAAAGTCTGTGTAAAATTTGATTTTGCAATTCAAAAAATTAACATAAAAAACTTTTGAACGTTTAGCGTGGCAGTTTAAAAAATAACATGCTTCTCTTAGAAATCAGTAAAATAATTTATAGGATGATCAAAAAAACATGCATTATTTCAACAGCCAAAAGTGCAATTTGTTTATAAAATAATAAAGAAATTAACTTGGAAAAATTCAATTTAAAATTTCTTTTCAAATAAATAAAAAAAAAAATAAAAATTAAACGAAAATAAGCAAACAAACCAATTGAAAAGTCAATTAATGGAAAAACTCAAATATGAATAATTAAATTAAGAAAACACACCAAAAATTTAAATAAATACTGGCAATAATGTAATATCCTTTTTAAGGTCACAATAATCGTAAATAAATTGAAAAAAGGATATCTTTCGTTTAATTATTATATTTTTCAATATCAAATATTAAATTAATATTTTGTTTTAGTTTTGTTTTTGTCAATTTAATTTTCATTTAATTTTTTTTTTTTTTTGCAAAAAAACTTCCCAACTACTTACTGCTGGCATCAGCTGATCTGTACTTCGGACGCGAGTCACCTTATTTTTTGATATCAATCTCTTGATGAACGTCTCCACCTGCATGTTCCATTTCATAAACGTCACATAGGCACCGTAAATGCAAAACAGGATCAATGCCTCCCACCAGAAGATACGATTATCGCGAAAGAAGCATATCAAAACAATTAAACTAATACTGTAGAATGTGCAATCACGAAATAGGGGCCACCACGTCAGCGTCAGCACCGTTTTCGAAAACAGCGCACACATACCGATTACGAAGAGTATATTGAAGACGGCCGAACCGACAATTGTACCAATGCCAACATCATCGAACGACACGAAGACGCCAATAACGCTGGTAAATAATTCGGGCGCACTGCCGCCAGCTGCCATAAATGTGGCACCCGCAACATCATCTGTAATGCCCAATTTTTCGATAATCACATCCAAGGAAGGCACAAAGAATTCATCGCATACGATGGCCAAGGCTACAAACATGTACATCACACCAATAATGTGACATATAACAGCACCATTTTCAAGTTGCTCTTTAGTAAAGAGATCTTTTGGGAAGAGCGGCGTTTTAATGACGGTTATATTATCGTAATGGGTTTCTGAAATGATATTGAAAGAAGAAAGGGAAAAAGTTACTAATTGATCATAAAAATTTTTATGAAAAAAAAAGTCAGTTAATAAAAATAATATAAAGAAAATTGCTTCCGAGATAAAAATCTGTATAATTGCACTCACAGAAGATCTATTTTTGCACATAGAGAGAATTTAAAATTGAGGGTGGCTGTGGCTGCAGTAGTCTGCACGTTGACTACAAAACCAAAAAGTGCTGGTTTCGAGCCCAGTTTCAGACTAAGTCATAAAAAAGTGTGTGTGGTTTCAGTGATTACTGGTCACTGAACAGTACCAGCTTCAGCTGATACCAATCCACATGCACATCAGACCGCCCTCCTTCGTTGGTATTGTTTAGCATCGTAGTAAGTAAAATTATTAATAAAATGGCTACTAAAGCAAAGCTTCAAAATTTAATACGTCTCCTTGACATTAGAGGCGCGGCAACACTGCTATAGACGAAAAACTTGCAAATACAGAGTTGTAAGAAAATAAAGCTTCACCACCTGTCATTTCTCTAACTATCCCTTTCCTCTAGTTCCCGCACAATGCATCGCTGGTCCAAGATAAGTACATATATGAAAAAGATAAAAGTATGACGTTATTTGGTACTATCTACAAATTTGCTCAACATAACATGGCAACTCATTTTTACTGTCAAATTCATATATTTGTGACTGGTTCATTGTGAATAAATAGCAGATGGTTTTGAGAGAGTAATTAATAATATTTACTTGTTTTTGTTGTACTTTATGCACGAAATATAGAGTGGTCATTTACATTATTTTTGGTCTCCTACGTCTTTATTTTACAAATCCTTTATTTGCTACCGCTTTCATTCGCTATTCGTATATTGGAAATGTCTTGAAAAATAATTGCACCGCCATTTTTGAGCGTCGGCCATATTGGATTTTATAATTCTACTCTACGGTGGCCCTTGATATTCCTTTGTCCTGTATCCTTGAGCGTGATTACAGCGACAATAATAATAAATCGCTACTAATAATAAATTGAATTCATATACAAAATTCTATCAAAATCTGCACAGCCGCATAGAAGGAGTTTAATTAAAAATAAAAATTATAGAAAACAAAACAAGCTTTCGAATCGTTTTTCTAATGACTCATTAAAATTCCAATTCCAAATAGTATTATAACCAATTTGTAAACATATTAAAAATAAATTCCAAGAACGTACATATTTATTAATATTACAGAGAAGAAGAAGGAGAAGAAAACCGCAGCCATATTTACATACGTAACTAATAAGAATATTAATTTTCTAAATTAACACATTTTATGACATTGATAATTTTTTTTTGGAAATTTAGGGCCGCAGTGATGGTTTTCAAATCGTTAAAGTTATAATTTTGTCATCAAGTAAATATAATAAATAAACAAAGAGCTAAACTTTATCAGGCGCCATATATGTATATTAAGAGATAAGAATCTGGAATTGTAGTGAAAATAAAAGTACAGTGGACAGTGTAGTAAATACCCCTATAGAAGGCCAGCGCTGTAAGAATTTAAAGTATTAAATTTTATCTGCTGCATATATTCCATCAAAAAATTTATCAACAAAGATATTTAAAAATTTAGTTTCATAAATAATTTATTTGTTTTATTTTTATAAAGTTTAAACAACAAATATCTTCTTAATTTTGTAAATATTTACTAATAATTAAATACAACATCCTACGACTTATTTCACCAAAATCATCATCAGAGAAAAAAAATATTTTTGAATAGATTCCTCACTACAATAATTATAAATTTATTATTAATGGCGAATATTCAGAAATCATATCGAAGGTCGGAACTAATGAAACAGAAACTAAAAAATTGTTCATAGATAGTTATAGCAACTAGCGTAGCAAGTGCTCTCAGCTGTAAAAAGAATACAACCCTGGATATTGGCATATAGAGAAAATACAACATCGAAATTATTTTAAACAATAACTACTGTAATTAATTAGAAAGTTTATGAAGCTTTAAATATACAATTTCTGTTCAGTCAAAAATTCATAAAAATCAGGTAAATTAAGGACCTGTAAAAATGAAGTTATTCAATAAAATATTCTTATCCAAAAACACATCTCTAGTTTATTTTCTTTTTTTGTATGGCTGTTTTTTGAACGCAGCAGAAATGGACGAAAGTGGCAAAAATATTAAGATAAGCTGTTTATTTAAGAAATTTTTAATAGTCGCCAGATAAAAAAAAATTAATTAAAAATTGAAATCAATCATTTGTTCCTTGAATGTATCAGTTAGTTGGCATTTAGTTACAGTTTTACCCATTTTTAGTGCTGAAAGTAACCAACTGTAAATAACTGAAATAGTTAGTTAAAATAGTTAACATTAAGTGATCATTTTGACGATGTACCATTATTTTTTCATTATGTGTATATATGTACATACATAGATATTTACCATAATAAACTTGAGTTTAGCATTTCATTATGTTACGTGTGAGCAAGTGTAGAAACGCTACAAACACAGTATTTAGAAAGCCTTAAAATTGTGCTATCAACACTACGTTAACAACACTGACAAAGAAAATATGAATTAAGGATCTGGTGTACTCTGTATGATTACGGTTTATTTGCTTCATTCTGATGTTTTGTTTTGATTTTTTCAATAAACTAGAACTCCAATACTGTCAAGCACTGTAGCACTGTAGGAAATGTTCAATGAAGTACCTGATTTTTTGTAAAGACTTAACTGACACACAAGGCATTTTAGAACATTTTGTGCAGCCGTTTTAAATTCTCATCTACTTTCTCAATGTTCTAATGCACTCGCTATGCTTACTATGGTTAACGGTTAATGTGCTTCATTCTGATGTTTTGTTTTGATCTTTAATAATATAATATTTATTTATGAAAATATACTTTATATATAACATTTAATATAATATATTGTTTGATTGTACAGTAGTTAACTGTGTATTTTAGCACATTTTGCGCAGCCCTTTATTAATAACTTCTGATTGCTTGCTTTGTTTGCATTTGCCTACTGCACACGTTTTGTATATTTGTAAAGCAGATTGGGTGCGTCTCTGGTGTTATGTTGACGCTTGAATATTTATGAGAGTCATTTTTTTATTTTATTTCGCGAATGTTTTTAGTATAACTAACTAACTACTCAGCCAACAGAATCCCCACATTTACTAATATTTCAACAAAGAATTTCATACCATCTGGTCGTAAGATCTAATTGCGCAAGGCTAAGAAATTACGCAAATTTCACAAATACTTAATTTTCAATTCAATAGATTTTATAATTAAAGAATATTTTTGTATTTCAACAAGAGTACAATAATTTTGCAAATAATATAAAAGTTTAGTAAATTTTGTTAATTTTATTTATATTACTTTCATAAAACGATTTTTCTGCAGAAAATTAAAGACTTTCCAAGTATACAAGTTTTAAACAACCAATTTGTATGTTTGGGCACCAATCTACAGTATAGAGTGAGGTCATATTCCACTTAACCCTCTCAAATTGTTTTTCTCTTTCGTGCGGCAATAATTAATTGCGGTTGTTCTTGAAAAACACCCTATAATTCTAAACAATAATTGATTTATTTACTTAGCAATTTAAAAAAATGTATGCCAACATAAAAATTTTTAGAAAAAATAAAAAAAACATGAAAAATATTATCATGTATATGAGAAAAAAAGCATTGTGAGTCATGAACAACTTATAACTTGACTTCATGCATGCAAAAAAGCAACATAATAATAAATTAACAACCGGTTTTAAATAAACAAATTAAAAATTTTATTAAATAAATCGTCTAGTAATAAAATAACAAATAATAAAGAAAACCTTGCAGATGTAGACTTCTGGCCGTTGAAAAACATAACAGCAATTTAAATTTTCATAAATTGTTGAATATTTTTTTTCTGGATTTTAATAAAAGACAAATGTAGAATTGCTAAGACCACTTTAGACTAGGCCCCCTTTTTGCAGGCCTTTACATTTAAGATATGAACGCTAAAAGGCTAATTTCGACAAGCGTAACGTTGATGTAGTTGCATCAAAACATCATGTTTGATGTACTCGTATGAAAACCCATGCGTCTTCAATCTGTAGAAAGTAGAATTTTATTACGACGTTACGTAACCTTGTAAGAATTTCCATAGGTTTTCCAAACCTATAAAATCCTAATATATACTAATAAATAAAAATAATTGTCTAAGCGAAGTGCCACGTAACTGCAGCGCCTTCAATTTGTCGAAAATAAAATTTTATTACGACGTTACGTGACATTTGTAAGCATTTGCATAGGTTTTCATAGGTTGCCTAAATAAACTTTTAGTGTTAGCGTTAAATACAGTACGAAACAAATACTTTTTTTTGGAAAATTTTTGCAAGAATAAATTAATTTAACAATTCTATTCGATTAAAAAATTATACTAAGACAAATTATTTGAACGTAAATTATTCGAATAGAAATTATTAAAAAAAAACTTGTTGTAATAAAGTTATTCGTATTATTCAGATAAACTTATTCGAATGAAATTAATCGAACACACTAATTCGAAAAAATTTTTCTGTATAAACTTATTGAAAGAAAATTAGATTTATATGAAGATTAATTTATTCAAAAAATTTACTTAAGCAAATATTAACTGTAGTTATTTCGCACTGCATCACTGCATCAGGGTCGTCTCTGAGTTCTATTGAATTTCATTTTTATTACAATTTATGAATTTCATACTGCAATTGTGTGACAAGTATATATTCACATATGTATACATATGTGTATAGATTTTAAATAATAAAATCATTGTTTCTTACTTTTGATTCGAAATTAAAATCTCTTACAGAACTAGTCACTTTTTCTGAATGGGAACGAAACGTGCCAGGCAAGCAAATTATCTTAATCAAGCAGAGTAGAGACGTTAAGTCAACTCTAAAATTTTTTTTTACTAGGTCACCAATTCCTCTTTAGAATTCAAAATAAAAAATAATAAATTTCCTCAAACTGTGAATACACTTGCAAATATTTAAATTGTGATGCAAGGCACAGCACCACAATTAAGTTGGAAAAAATTTTACTTGAAATGAGAACAGAATCATTGAAGTATAAATATTAATATAAATTATTAAATACTATAGATAATTATTATTGTGTTTATATTGATTAAGAATAGCTTTAGGTGTTTTTTAAGCATGTAAGAATTATTGCAACCTAGAACGATGATTACGCGCACAGTGGATTTGAAATGTTAAAAATTAAAAGATTATAGCCTACAGTAAAATTAACAAAACAAAAATTGTTTTCAGACCATTTATAAAAATTAATATAAATTATTAATTGTTTTGTTTTTCTACTTAAATTATAAATATTGATATTGGGACATCAAAGTATAATCGGAAATGAAGAGGCTGATGGGCCTCATGTTCTTGCATATTTAGTGCATATTTATATGAATGAATATTGGGCTCATGTAAGATGTTATTATAAAAAAACTTTTCGTAATAATTTGGCAATAAATGCATAAATATTGATGTACAACCCTTGGCACGCACCGTACATTGTGGATATGAAAACGTAAGATATCATTTGCTGAATTCCGGTAGCGAAATTATATTTTTATAAAACGCTGAATAACTTCAAGGTACAAATAATAGACAGATGCCATTCGTTTTCTTTTACCATTTTCTGGGCATGTTTTTAATGAATATTTAAACGTATATATGGTATCTTTTATAAAAAAAAAATATTTTCGCATACATAATTTTATCTTTTTCCAAATTAACAATTCTTGGGTTTGTCGTTTATTTATAATTTTGCAATAATATTTGTGAGTTTTTATTTTTATAATTCCATAACAGTTGGCTTTTAGGTAGAAAATTTTATTTATCAATTTTAATAATATTTGTTTAACCAACGCAATAATATTTTTGAATAGTTTTTGCATAAATAAAATATGTTTAGGAACGTGTCTAAAATATTTAAACTTGTTTTTTCCAAACGTTTCGGCAGTCATTAATTTTGCCACAAATCAATGTGATACTCATTTTTAAGCAGCTTTAAAATATTTATCAAATTTACTGTGCGAAGGTGCAAATCCAACTATTTTGTTGGCCTTTTTTCCGGCTGTGTTAACAAAGAATCTGGTTTGGTTTGTCAGAACGCACGCAGGTATTGCTTTTATAGTAGCAAAATTCGGTTACAAAATGATTTGCTAAACATAATCAAAAGTATAAAATCAAAATTTTTGAGAAGATTAAAAATAAAACTTTGCAAGTAAATTCAAGAGAAGCCATAAGCTGTATAGCAAGTGTTCATTAATTCCTCCAGCTGGTTTATTTAACATTTCAAGTCTTCTTTTAAGATTATTATGCCGTTTTATTATTTTAAATTGCTTTTGGTTCTGGTAGTGGTAAATTTGAAATTATTTTAACTGAAGGCCATATGCGGTCAACATAACTATTCACAACATATCAACTCACATTATAATTGATAAAGACTTGTTTTTGAGCGATAAAGAAATACGTAGCTGGCTAATTTAACTTTTAAGAAAGGCGATCACCCTTTATATTTTAAAATACGCACAATGGGCCAAATAAATATCTATATACATACATATAAAATCGTTAGTGTTTTTGTTAGTAACGCATGATCTCCGGAGATGTGAGAGCTATCGAGCTGAAATTTTCAACACAGTTTTGGGTCAATTCACATTAGGTTTTGAGCCTTTGTAACAGCAGGGATGCCATATCTGGAAATTTTTTTTTATTTTTAACCGATTCTTTTGAAGTTTTCGATACAAATTGCATCCCGTATCTAGATATACAAAAATTTTTTTTAATTCCCGCCAAAAAATGTGGAAAGTTATGTATATATGTATGTATGTAATATACTAGTGTCAGGAATATTAAATATTTACCCTTTTACGCGCGAAGGGTAGGTAGTTTGAACTGGGGCCTGAAGAGTCTTTAATTATGATTATTTTGTCACCCGTAAAGTATTTAAAATTTGTACAGCTACGTTCTAATTTTAGTTTCATTACTTGTATATACGCACATATATATTTGTATATATGTGCTTATGCCATATTTAACATTTATTCGTCCCACTGTGAAACATTCAGTTACTCATTGTACTTGCATTTTATGATAGTAATCCATGAACAATTAAAAGCCAACAACAAAATCAAAACAAAAACTATAATATAACTACATATATAATATATATACAATACGTATGTGTGTATACTTTATATTTTTCAATTTACTTAAACATAAACTCATTTGATATGCAAACAGTATTGTTGCTTGAGTTGTTATTTCAACGAAAAAATTCAAAATGACTAAGACCGATGACAGTTCTAAGAGACGCATAAACAGAGTTTTAAAAAAAGAACAAGAAAGAAAAAACAAATACAAGATAAAAAAAAAACTTATTAATAAAATTGATTCTTTTTAGCAAATTTTAAACCCACTCGCGAGACAACAAAACAGTTGAAATTTTAACGTTTCCAGAGATACAAGTCGCGCTAAGCAAACGAATATACGAATAAAAAAGAAAGAAAAACAAATAAATATAACAAAAATATTGATTTAAAAAAAATGTCTTTATCTACAACGTTGCCACCAATCATTTACCCCGAAGAGCCAAAGGAGTATATCAGCACGACCACACTCAATTTGAAACCCTACAAACGCTGCAATTCCTTGCATTGCAGTGAACTTTTGGGAAATTTAACATTTGAGTGGCATACGAATGTCAACACCCCGCCCAATACTCCCACAGCACCCATTGTAGAGAAGCCCTTATACCAGACCACTAGTCAAAGTAGCCAGCAGCAAAATTATGAACGTCCAAGAGATTTATTTTTACCCGCATTTACTTTCGAAGAAGAGGATAATCTGCCTACAAAAGTGGATAAGTTTATGGCCTGCGAACGTTATCACAGTCAATATCAACAGGCCATGACAAACCGGAACACAAACTTGTGACTCTTGATTTTTCTGATTTTTTTGAATTTAATTTTCAACATGTGGGCAGTTGAAGTATAAAAAGAGAGGGGAAGAGTATGTTAGTTTTTAAGCAACTGAAAGTATTTGAATACAATTGTTGTTTTTATTTTTTTAGAAATAAATATAAATTTTAACAAAAATAATGAATCATAACATCTGTGGCAATAGGAAAGAATAGCTTAAGTCCACTTAGCACTTAAAATAAACTTTTACAGAAACAAAGTCAGACGACAAAATGTTTTACAGGTATCACACGACATGTACGTATTTTGTGATGGAACATTAAACAAGTCAAATGTAAAAAACATGTCGTCTAATGTAGATTTAGAATTTCTAACTGCAATAAGTAAAATAATTTGTATTAAAAAAGTTCGACATGTTGAACATTAAAGTTTGTCTATAACAAATATTTCTCGTGATCTGGAAGTATAATTTAATAAATGAGACACTATCTCGGCCATAAAAAAAGTCAAAATTATAAGAAATTAAATTAAGGCAAACTATTCTTTTTTTGAGACGTAAAATATTTTCTGCTAACTGCGTTATAAAAAATGTTCGAGTTCTTTTTTTTTTTTATAGTTTTTACTTGTTTTCCTTTAATATTTAATATTTGTTCAACCCTTCAGCAAAACTTGTTTATAGTTAAACCACAAACAAAAAAATAAAATAATAAATAAATAAATTCCCATATTATGACTTGAAATAAAATTTTCATTTCTTGATTTCACATTTAAACTTTCAGGGAGTTTGGAATGAATAAAACTAAAACTCATTGCCATTGACGGAAATGAAATGTTGCGGAAATTGTGGTTGCTTGAATGTGCACGCCATTAAAGTTAAGAGCTAAGGGGAAAGCTCCGTAAAATAGATATCCTGCAGAGCAAAAAAATTTATACAATTCCAACAACATTTCTACATACACGTACTATGCATAATTTTCTTGTAAATAATTGCTACAGAAATTTACTTTGAAAACCTTTAACAAATAACGCATGTCGACGAATATTCTCTGGCATTGGATTTTGTGTTATTTCTGTGCTGTTTCTCTAACACAAAATTTATATGAAAAGCACTGACAATCTTGGGTGGTTTTCATAGACAAGTTTTTTTATTTATTTATTTATATTTATTTTTATTCACAATTTAATAATTCCTATTACAGGAATAACCGCAAAGCTATAAAGCTTGTCTGCAGAGTACTACTCGTGTTAGAGAAACAGTACATTACTATTATTATTTTTGATGTATTTTTAAAGAAATATTATTTGTAAAAATTTTTCATGGTAAATAAGCAGTCATTTAACCAGAGGAGCCAATTATAAAAAAAGTAATTTAGAGGTATGAGTATTGAACCTTTGTTTTTGTATGTTGAAAGAAGTTTAATTTAAATTTTATTTTCTTACTAGTTTTTGGACTTCTTAATAATAAATCTCACTAATTTTACGAGATCAACGCCTTTTCGTTTTTTTATTAAAACTAATTACAAATATTTATTTATATTAATTTTAGTAACAACTTTGTGAAGTGCCGTCAGGATAAAATATTTTATTAATATATAATGTAAAAAAGGACTAGCAAAATATTGAAAAAAAAGTAAATATTGTCAATTATTTTTTATATAAAAAAACTAAAACACCTTCAGCTCGAAAAATTACTGAAAATTAGGGTATCATATTCGAATAGAAATTTCACACAAAATTCTATTAAAATTTATAGACATTTGATTCGATATCTAATCACCCTAATTTGGGTTCAGCTCACGAATTTACATTTGGCAACATAAATGGCATTCAATTTGTTTGTTTCGTTGTCAAAAATGTTCCATTAGAAGAGTGAAAATTTTCAAGCTTGCAAAAAAAACATGTACAAACGTGTTTTGACATTTTAGCTCTTATACGGAACAAGTGTTAAATCTGGCACTTTATTTCGCGGAGTTTCAATTGGCACTGAAATTTTAATAAGTTCTCCTTTTTTCTACGAGCAGGCATATTGTTCTATAAATCGCACGGTTTTTGTATTTTTCGGTGTGATTTGAAGTTGTACAGAATGACAGAAAACAGCTGAAGAAGACACACTAATACACATGAGAAAAATGTGAAATATTTATATAACTTACTGGGCTCGAAGATAGGACCTTTGGCTTTGTAGTCAACATCTTAAATACCTCAGCCATCAGCATTCCTTCCGTTTAGTTTTTAATAATTGTTCACGAAAATAAATTAAGTAATTTATTTAATTAATTTATTATGAACTTCGCCATACAATAGCCGCAAGAATAATCAAGTGATTTGAAATTGTTAGAGACTTAAATAAACGTTTCAAAGCACAAAATTAGTTCCACAGAACACCTAGTTTATGCATTCATATCACTTTGACGAAATGTGATGTTCAGAACGTGACTATTTGGTATTTTTCTTTGTTTGCTTAATCTCATCTAAAATTGTCAACACTTTTTAAAACTGTAAAAACAAAAATGCCAGTCGTATTTGGTAAAGGAAAAACAAATGAATAAATTTGCATTTAATTATTTATATGAAGGTTTACAATTAAACTTTTTATTATGAAAGCGTATTTATTTTGTTATTTCAATGCTGCTTTAAGCATAGAACTCAGTTCCACAATTATTTAAATTTTTCCAAATCTAATAAGTCACTAAACAAACCTAGAAGTATGCAGCATTTTTTTAGAGACATTTCTACACTTATCTTTATTTATTTTTTATATTTTTCTTATATTATTCGACCCTTTTTTCTCATTGTATATTATATAATTATTTTTATTCTTTAGAGTTAGTGATATTTATTTGAACTACAATCATTAGAAATAAATGAATGATTATGTAGATTTGTTTAAGTTCACAGTAAATTTATCACAATAATGTAAAAACTACTTTTTATTAGAATAAAGGAAAATACATTTTATTTTAAAGCTTGCATTTATTAAAGTAAAAATTTCTTTTAGAATCCAATAGGCCACTAATTTATGGTGCAAACTAACCTAAAAGTATGCAACATATTTTTCTATAGAAAGAAATACAAAATTATTTTAAACATAAGACGACAATGACATCGATATTTCTAGGAAACAAATTTGTTTTTTACACATAATAAAATAATTTGCGGTTTTGGGAATGACAATTTTAGGTGCCGATGATTTTTGTTTTGTATATTTTATAAAAAAAAACAATTTACGTTTTTTATTTCTAGACACATTTTTAATAAAAAAAATTTGGAGAATTGATGAATTTTTATTTTCAGCGAATGGTATTACTATACCTACAATTGTTATTAAAAATTATCAAATTATTTTTTTAAAGTTTCTTGATTCACAATCTATGTTATTCTAATTCTATCAATTATATTTTTATATATAAAAATATTAAAACAATTAAATTCACTAAGAAATAAATTAATTAAGAATTCCTAAAAGTATATTTTGCTCTGTGTATTTTATAAAATTAAATTATTTTTACAGCGCCTCAGCCGCTGTAGTGTGGAAAAATCTGAAAAGAACATATTGTGTTTCAGTAAATCCTTTGAGACTTCTGCAAGTTCTGAAATCACTGCAACTGGAAATTAACTTGAAAATATCACCACAAAACCAATACCAACTACCTAAAGTTGAAAGAAATTCACATTTACATTTTTCAACCACCCTCAAAATAACCTTCAAAACTAACCAGAGCTTGTGAAGCAAATTATTGTACAAAGTAATTTACAGTGGTAATAAATCAGTATATAATGTTCGAACTTGGAAGGGAAGTGGAAAAAAGAAACCCTTACTTACAGACCTCAATAGAAAGGTGTCAGTTAAGCGGAAACATCAAGAGTTGATAAACTTGCAAAGCAGTGAAACATAAATAAGTATAGCATGCTCGCAGGCTGTTAAGGTAGGCCTGCATTTTAAGTTTTTGTTTTTTTTTCATTTCCGTTAGTTCTGCTAGGCTTTTAATTTCTCAGACGTTATTTAAACAGTTTAAGTTGAGGAAACAAAAGGAAAAACGAACTAAGAAACTTTTCTTGCAAAAATATTTGAAAAAGCCATACATACGTTAAGCAAATGTCAGGGTCTAGTTTGAAAAGCAGAACAGAAATTGAAAACCTGACAAATAAGTTGGAAATTTCAGTTAGAGGAGCCAACTTGTCTAATGAAAAATTAAAAAAGCCATCATCGACAATACAATCATTGGAGAGAAAAATTGCTCAAATAAAATAAAATGTGTGTAGTTAAATTTATCACGAGAATTTTAATTAAACTGACAAATACGTGTACGAAGTGTGTCAGCAGTTGGCTGCTTTTAGGGTTAAATAAATTAATATATTTACACAGCACAAACAAAAAAAAGAGGAAATAAAACAAATTTGAATGCACACACACACACAGACCGCAGTTCAATATCCACAGTAATCAGTCAAACTTACTACCCCGCCCACACATGCCACCATTTGATTTCATTAAAGCACAGGCACATTCGTTTGAATGTTAATTCTTGAAAAAACTGGTTCCGCAAAAAATAAAAATAATTGAGAATGACCAAAACTGGCGTACGAACGAGTAAAGCCTTTAATAAAAATGCAATTAAAAATGTACCCAGCCACGCAAACAAACCTGCCAGATGTTGGAAATTATTATTTTATGTGTGTGGGTTTCATTGATCCGGCGGGAAGGGGGAAAATCTTCTCATTAATTTAGTATGCTAATATTTACGAGGGGAGGTCAAGAAGATTTTGGTAAATAACATATGAAACAGTGAGAAAATATGCTTAGCGAAATCTTGACAAAATTTATTTCTAAGCGATTTGATTACACTTTTACGGCTTGGTCTTCCCTTAAATTCTTTTCTTTTCAACCCAATTTTGCATTATTCATTTAAAATCTTTGCACTTTATTGTTCCGCTATATATCCACTTTACAACACTTTAAAAGAGTATAACAAATTGCAAATATTTTTTAAAAATAAAGTGAAAAGTAGTGCAATTCACTAATTTTTATTACGATAATCGTATCGTTAAAAGAAGTATAACGAAAATTTATCGAATTTGCAATTCAGCAACATTTTTTGCGATTATTTGGCACCTCTCCCAACCTATTCAATTCATTTAATTAAATCGTATAAAGTATTTGTTTTTCTTTTTTTTTTCATTCATAAAAGGAGTTTTATTTCCCAGTCCTTTGGCTCAATTGTACATTTTATTTCATTTCATTTCTCTTACTATGACATTTCAACTGAAAGCTAATTTTGTTAAATACAAAATTCAATCAATTTAACCATTAAAACAATTTTTAAACGTGTGTAAGAACGAATGCATTCGAAGAGCACAGCAACCCGTCACAAGCACAATTTCATATACATATATATAAATAAAATGAAAAATCAACATGAAAAGTCACTGCAAATTGTCGAGTTTGTACAGGTGCAGCACACACGCACATGAAAGCAAAAGGAATCAACTCTTTTCAACTTTTGCTTACTTCAATAAACACTGAATAGTGGAGAGCAATTAAATTAAGTAAATAATTGTTGTTGTTGTAGCAGAGTTGGTTAAAAATAATATTATTTCTGTTATTGTTGCATTGCTGTTGTTAAAACGTACTAAAGTATTCAACCGTACATGTAAACAATGTAATTTAACAACTGGATTAACAAAGAATTACAGTTAGAGCAAGAATAAATAAACATGAGCGTAGAACTGAAAAAAATCCACTTTATAACTGTGTGCTCTTGGTTCTTATGAGCTTACTTAAAAGTATGCCTTCATTTTGCACAATAAAAAAATTCATATTGTAAAGTTAACGCAAACAAAAGAGAAAACTAAAAAAAAAAACCAAAAATTTTTTGGCTTGTTAGTTTTAGGCTTGCGAACAGGGTATTTGTGAATCGATTAGTTTTAAATGAATAAAAACCAAAAAATTTGATGAAAAAAATTGTTTATAAAATCTAACCACACACTTTCATACGCTTCAAATATTTCCATTGAAATCAGCAAAAAAAAGTTTCTGATTTTCAAAGCATACAATTCGGAGTCCAATATGTGTATAGTGAGAAATTAGCCAACTGTTAGGCGGGCATAGTTTTAAAAGTTGTTGGTTGTGTTTTTACCCTTTGTGCTTTTTTTTAATAAGAACATACATATTTTTACGGCGAGTGGTTTTAAGAGAAAAAGTACAGAAATGAAATTTTTAATGCAAAATTGTTTGATTTAAGTTTTTCAAATGTTCAAATGCCAAACGGTTAAAAGTTTTGATGGAAAGAGAATGTTGAATTTTTGCTGGAACTTTAAACATTTGCGATTAAATAAAACAATATGGAATACTGGGCAGGGTTACAACTACGTCATGCAGGAATTCTGAACTTTTTTCTTTCGTAAAAGAGAGCATGGTGCCGGCGCTCAAGCCTATTCTTGAAAAGATAATCAAAGTTTATTCAATAAAAAAAATATAATAGTTTTACGCACTACTTTTCCCAATATATTAACAAATAGAAAATACATAGAAAAAAATTTATTTTGCGTCGGTGGTACCTACTTTTATTATAATAAGAAAATTACAAAAAAATAATAATATCGTGCAGTCACTTAGGGATCTGACAGGATTATAACTCAAGCCATACAAATAACATATGTTATTTGTCACATTATTTCCATTTTGTCCTATTTTATACAATAAGTTGCACAATATTTTCAAATACAATATGGTGCAGTTTTCTTACAATAAAAAGTAAACATAACATATTTACAATTTTGCCAATAAATTTCACAGTATATTGCACTCTTTTGACGTACAATAAAAATCAAAAGTATTTTGAGCTCAAAAATGTATGGAATTTGCAGATGAATATTTTTTTTTGTCTTCACAACGTCACCCCTACTCCTTTCATGAGTATGAAAAATTTCCCCAATCGGACGAAATTTCGGCTTTCACGTTTCGTATATCAAGTTCCATACAGTTTGCAGTGTAAAATTATACATCTCTAGCGACCTTCAAATTTTGCCCGAATGATCTGAACCTTGTAATACACATTTATTTTGCCGCTTGGAGGAAGGGACAGCCTAATGGAGCAGAAGATTTTAATGTTTTTGCATTTTGGGCCAATCTATTGGACGTACATATATATTTTTTGATTTTTTTTTCTCCCAAAAGTATGCTTAAAGTTTTGCCAGACACCAAAATTTGAGGTTTGCTCCCCCATTCGTGGTTCACACCCCAATTATTAGTATAAAAAAATTTTAAAATAAGGAAATTGAGAAAAATAAATGCTAAAATCAAACCAGAACAGTCGTGTGACCACTATGGTTGGCCTTTGTGATGCAGAGAGCGAACTATGTGGCTCAAATTACCGTGTGAACAACATAGCATAAGATAAATCAGTGTAAATTTAAACATGTAGAAAATTTTGTTATTACAATAGCTTAATACACAATATAAAATAAATATTTGTATTTAATAGTGCCCTTTTTTTAGAGACTTCTATTTAAAAAAACTTAAAATGAAAATAAAAATAAAGCTTCCAAATGTAAGGGACTACTTTCAGGCTTCTAACAAACGTCTAACGCTTTATTATTTTTAATTATTTATACAATTTCAACAAATGCAAATTACACAGCAAATTTGATTTGCCTACAGCAACTGTCAGTATTTTCAGCGGTAATTGATACATTACGCACTAGCCTGAGGCGCAGTTAAATTTTGATTTTAAATAGAGAAGACTTTTTACATTCTTATAAAGAAATATTCACATACTCTTGCGAGCACAAATAGTATAAAATTTAATCTAAATTCAAGTTATTCTATTAACTAACATTTTATGTGAGTCGTAATATAATTTTCATGCTCCATTAATTATAGGAAAACGCTGCCGGGAACAGGAGACCAGCAAGATGTAAACGAGTAAAAATTATACCAGTGAATATATACTCATACATATAAATGTTGCCTTAAGTAAATGAGGATGCTTAAAATAAAATTAAAGCCACAAGAAATAACGATAATCAAGAAAAACAATTATTTAACGAAGTCAAATACAATGACATAAATTACTTTTAGCCGATGAAAATAATTGCATGAAACCCAAAGCAATTCCAGACTACATGCTCGAATATATATTACAAACACTGTTGTATAAATAAAATGGTTGCTGTACGCACGTACACACACCCATACATACAGTATTGTTTATGCAAATAAGCTGATGTATACATACATACATTTGTACGAGCTTTAGGAGTATGAAACGGTATAATGTGAACATTAATTTTAACTTATTCCTCCCATTTATACTCCTTGTTTTTCATACTTAAAACCATAAAATTGAACGAATATGTTGCATAAAAATTAATTTTTTTTCCACATTTTACTTTCAGCTCAATCCACTCTTATGTTTATAGAGTACCATACATTGTACGGACATATATGTATGTAAGTGTGTTTGTGTATATTTGAAGTGTGTTGTATATGAGCATATTTTATAAACATAAAAATATTTAACAACTTCCTCTCTTCCATTTACTGTTTACTGCATATACCATGGCATTTCTAACGTTCACACAGTTATAAATTATTAATAACTTTACCATATTCTCGTCGCAACACCTTGTAGATTTCATTAGTCTACAAAACTAGGCTAAGTGCAACAAAAATGTATAAATATATGCAAATTTCATAATTGGGATGCAATGGATTAGCATGATAATATAAAAGTGGTAGATTTTCTCTTGAAAATCAGATAAAGTACAGAAATACTCAAAACAAAAAGAAAAAAAAATAAATATCTTTAAAATATTTAAGATAATTTTGCAGTTCAAACGAAATGGTAATCGGTGAAACAATATTCAAATAGTGCGATTAAGGAAATGTGAATTTAAAATATACTAGATTAAATCAATCCGCTTTACTGCCACCACTCACACATCCTTTTCTTATGTCGCCCACTTTTTTATAAAAATTACATTTCTAAAAAATACCTGTTCCAAAAAAGTGTTTTTTCAAGAAATGTAAATTTTTTCAAATAATAGCTTTTTGTTGCAGTAGAAGTTGATGCGCAAAGTTCGAATTCTTGAACTTTGTAGCACGACAGTACTTTATCAGCTGATTGTCAATAATGAATTTTCTTAAAAGTGTAGAATATGTTGATGGAAAACAATTTCATATGTATTACGAGTATAATTAAAAATTCGCATATTATTCTTATATAATTCATTAAGTTCTTTAGGAGTTCATTAGGTAACCATGTAGTAAGCTTCAGTATTCTGTTCGGGTTTTTCCATGCTGTGCTACAAGTTACGTCTTCAACAATTTCGTTTTATTTACTCTGGCAACATGTTACAGGGCAGGCCAAAAGTTTCAATTGACCTGCTCCTGAGACAACACAATGTAAAAATTAATCAATGAATCAATTTCACTTTGAATTCTATACGTAGAATAGGAAACGAAATAAAATTTGCTGAATCATTTCTTTTTTTTCACAATATTTTATATGAATAAATTTATTAATGACGACTTGTTATTATTATGTACATACTATACGATGTTAATGTTCTTGTTGAAAGAAATAAATTTTGAAAGTAATAAATTTTACTAAAAAAAAATTTATATTTATTAAAAGAAATCTTTTACACTTGTGTTTCTTTTTATTATTGCCGGAAAGGCTCTTCAAAAGTAATAAAATAATTTCTCAACAAAATTATAACATTCAAGCATATCATCATCTCTGGAAATAAAAACCAATAAAAATTTTTATGAAAAGTATTAACGAAAAAAATTGTATTGTAAAAAATGTTTAGCATTTCGAACGGAAAAATAAGCAGCACTAAGAAGAAATATTCTTTCAGCATGTACAAACATGTTTATATGTTTATTTAAGCCATAAAATATGCTATAAAATGCGATCATTCAACGATGCCACGAATATTTTTAAACTGAAGTTCACGCAAACATACAGCGCACATACACAATCCCCCACCCAGTTGCCCATATCGTCTTTCACGACATTGTCTTGGATGATTAATGTACGGGTCTTCGTCTGTTGATTAGGTTTTCTAATCGACAATTTAAAAATTTATTGGAAATCGTCGTTCATGACAATCTGAGCGACAATGCGCCACGTTTCGTCTTGAATAAATGTTTGTTGAGGACAATCTCTCATTGCGAAAGGTCAGCGGCGTAATCGCTCAGCTGGTCTCGTTTAACATAACGCCATCATAGGCGATTTGTATGGCGCTGTCAACAAAATGTCTTGTAATATGATGCTCATACTGCCGAATTTAAACAAGTTTTAGATGTCTTGGAGTTAAACATGTTGAATTTTTTTGTGTTTTCCCATACATTGACTTCTTTTCAAAGTACGTACAGTTAAAAATGTTTAGCTGCAAAACACGTTCGAAAACAAGTAAAACGCAGGGTCGATTTCATTTCAATTCATGTATTTTCTATTTTGGGCTTTCACTGAACGTAGTTTTTAGTGGCGGCACGTCATAAACTTTATTTAGTTTGTTTGTTGTTGTAAGTTAAAAAAAGTGAAAAAAATGTCTTCTTCTGCAGGCAGTAAAAAAGAAAAAAATTTATTACTGCATGGTTTATGTGTTTTAAACAATATCTCGATAATTTAATTTTTTTTTCCAATTTTTTTTAATTTGCAAACTATTGTTATTTGATCACCTGTTTAAATAATCGCCAACACGTCAAGTAAAACACAATAATTGTAGTGTGAACACTTTGGTTCAAGAGTTTTAAAAACTTCCATAAACATGTATAACTTTAGCAGTGTGAAGTCCATATAAGACTTATTGTTGTCTGGTACCCGTCGTTCAGGATGTCTTAAAGACATGGCCAACTGGGATTGGAAAATAATATCTGTATGTATGTACGCATGGTGTGTGTGTGTATACATATATTTGGTACAAAAACAAAAATTTATTGATAACGTTAATGTCAAGAACAACAAAAAAGCAGTGATATTGAATCATAAAAGCACATACTCCAGAACGAAGTGTGGCAAAGGAAACGAGATTGAGAGAAGAGTAACAGTGATGGAGTAAATAAATCCTGTGTATTCTTGTACACTCCTCCATTCATTTACATCCATAAACAAATTTTATTGAAATATTATTTTTCTTTCTCTTTTGTTTTCCTTTATTGAATTTTTTTGCATTTGCCAAATGACAAATATTTAATAGTTTCATAAAAAGTATTTTTATGGAGTTAAAAACAAAGGAATATGGAGCTCGTACAATTGTTAGTCTGAACGTTATTTTATGCCATTGTAAGCACGTGTATTTAATATTTTCAAACAACGTTACGAAACCTTGAAGAAAAGAAAGAAACACAGAAAACCAGTTTATTTTCTAATCAAGTTGTTACAACAGCTGATGGATTATTATTAAAAATAAACGTCAGCATCAAAACATGTAAAACATTATCACGTACGCAATCAATGCCAGAACTCAACAGCGCCAGTTTTATGCAAAACGAATTTAAAAATTTCAACTTATATTTTGTTTTTTTTTTCATTTATTCTTTTATTTTCTGCTGAATTTCATTCTTTTATAATTAAATCCGCAAAGCTGAACATCTTGGCTAAACTGGTGTTACATGCTCTTAAACTCACGCGTTTTGCTTGCGATTTGTTTTTCCAGTTTTTAATATAAAAGTCTGCATTTTTCAAAATTCTAATAATTTTATATGGCATTATTGGAAAAGTAACTGGTTACTTACTTCAAATTATTCACAGCACTGTCAACTTAATTACTCGAAAATAATTCAGATCAGCAATAGAAACACAAAATTAACAAAACAAAACAACATTTTATAAATTCAATATTTTTAATAAAAATATTACGAGACCATTAATACTTTTTAGTAAGTTAAAAAGAAAATATTATTAAATTAATTTCATCATTTTATTGCTACTATAAAGTTAGGTTCGGTCTAAATATACCAGTTCACTTCAGTATACCCTTGCGATTTGAACTCGTCAAGATTCTTGCGATTGCGATTTACAGAAAATAACCGACAATAAAAATATAAAAAGATACTAAATAAAAATATGATAACGAAATAAGAATATATTGCTTTAAAAAAAAAAAACAAATACAGTGCAATCGCGATAATATGAACGTCCCAAAATATAAGCACCCCTAATTATAAACACTTTTTTCCTTCCATTGCCTACTCTAAAATATAAACTTGTGCAAAAGCTATAAAATATGAACACCATATTTTTATACTTTTTTAAAGGGTTTTATCTAGACAGTGTTGAAATCGCACACAAAAGGTTAGTGATTAAATTCTGATTCATCTGCCTACTAATTTGGGGATTTCCTACTTAAATTGCATTCATTTATTTATTTTTTATTTATTTATTTATTTACATACATCTATGGATTCATGATCCTTACAAATGATATAATGATATACAGTACATAATTAAGAGTTTAAAAATACAATTAAACTAGATTTGACACTATCAACATTAAGCGAATAATCAATATGGTTATACAATTTATTAAATTGCTTACAAATTCTTAACAATGGTTCCGAATTAGCATAATTTACTCTGAAAACTTTAACTGCAAGCGGATAGTAATGACGTGTAAATCGTGAAGGAACATTAATAAAGATATTGCTAATCAAAAATTCAGAACAAACATTTCCTTTTAGCAAATTTAAAACAAAAGTAACATTAAGCATAGTCCTGCGACTCTTAAGGGTCGGCAGCTTTATCAAGGCAAGTCTGCTAGTATAAGGTGGGAGATCCAACGGATTCCAGCGAAGCCCACGTAGACCAAATAAAAGAAACTGCTTTTGAACGGATTCAATACTATTGATATGAACCATATACGTTGGATCCCAAATTATTGAGCCGTATTCAAGAACAGGTCTTACCAGAGATGTGTACAATTGCTTTGTAATGTACGGGTCGGAGAACTCCTTTGCCCATCGTTTTATAAATCCAAGAAGACCGCGTGCTTTAGCAACAGTAGAAGAGATATGTTGTATAAAATTTAACTTGGAATCAAGTAGAATGCCAAGGTCGGAAATAATATTTAAATTGTCTAGCGAGTAACCATTTAAAATATATTTTACGCTTAAGTTACGTCCACGGAAGAAGCTCATACATTTACACTTTTTATGATTTAATTCCATCAAATTACGATTACACCAAGAGCTAAATGCATCTAAGTCCTCCTGTAGGTAGTGATGATCAGCATATTTTCTATAGCTTAAGAAAATTTTGACGTCGTCAGCATACATTAAGACATGACAAAACTTCAATATTTTCGGTAGATCATTTATAAATAAAGAAAACAAGAGCGGCCCTAAATGGCTACCCTGCGGCACACCAGACAATACAGCAATCGGCTTAGAATAACAGTTTTTAAAATGAACATTTTGAGTTCTATCAGTCAAGTACGATTTTATCCACTTAAGACAGTTTAATGTAAATCCCATTGAGTCAAGCTTTTTCAAAAGTATTTCGTGATTAACCTTATCGAACGCCTTGCTAAAGTCGGTATAAATAACATCAGTTTGCTCTTGTTGTCTAAAACCACGATGAACAAGTGATGTTAACTGCATAAGATTTGTAACAGTTGAACAACCTTTACGAAACCCATGTTGGAAAGGAGACAATACAGATGATACTTGATGAGAAAGAATGTCAGTACTAATTTTTTCAAAAAGCTTCGGTAGAGTGCTCAGTTTAGCAATGCCTCTGTAGTTTTCGATATTATTTTTACTACCATTTTTGTATAATGGAATTATGAAAGAGGTTTTCCAAACCTGCGGAAAACATCCAGTCCTTATTGATTCATTGAAAATAAGAGTTAGTGGGGTCGATAAAGCTTCAGCACATCTAACTAACAGACAACTCGGTATTCTGTCAGGACCACAGTTAAATGAAAATTTCAGTTTTTTTAAGGTATTAACTACGGTAAGTTCATCAAGAAGTGGTATTGAAACAGGTGGATATGGTAATTCAGATAGTGGATGAGAATCTGAATCAGCAATCTTGACATCAGAATATGTGGACGAGAAGAAATCCGCAAACAAATCACAGATTGCAACATCATTATCGGATTCAATATCATGGTAATTCATCACAGAAGGAAACGAACTCGATCTTCTTTTGGAATTTACGAATTTATAGAATGTTTTAGGATCACATTTTAAATTTTGTTTGACTTTAATTAAATAACTGTAATAGCAGGAGCGATTAGCTGAGATGTATTGAGCACGAGCTACAGAATACTTGGCGTAATCAGCAAAAAGTCCAGAGGATTTATATTTCTTGTAGAACTTATTCTTTTTATTTTTTATAGCAGAAAGAACTTTGGAATTCCATGGCGGGCCAGAACGATTAGAATCAAAACATTTAGGAATACATTGATTCATGTACAGATACATTCTTTTGTAAAACGTGTCAACCATTTTGTTAATATGTATTGAATTAGTATTTAAAGCAGCATTCGTAAAAAGGTTCAACCAGTTTGTATTAGACAGAAGCTCATCAAGCCTATTATAGTTTGTTTTCTTGAAGCAAAACGATTCTCTTCTCTCTGTTTGAAATGATGACACAGAAACACGACTAGATGCAACAGAAATTTCAATTCCAATTGTAGGATGATGTAAGTCCTCAGGCAAAGAGATCGGGTAACAGCGATCAATGGAGATGTCACTCAGTACATTTAGGAATATTAAATCAAGTAGTCTCGAATTTGCGTTGTATAAGCCATTTAATTGGCAAAGATTCAAGTCTAGAAGAGAATTAACAAAATCCATATGGTAAGCATTACCTCCAACCATTCTCGGAATGAAATAATTAACTTCAGAAGAGAAGTCCCATGATAATAAAGGCATATTAAAATCGCCAAGAGCAATAACGTAATCGTATTGATTTGCGGCCTTAACAACATTCCCAATAGCTGTTACATGTTTCATGTAAACCACTTCAGGTGAAATTGGAGGAATATATGAACAGGTAATAAACATTTTCATATGTTTTAACTTAACTGCAACACCAATAAACTCGATGTCATACAGACCTTCACTATAAAGAACATCAGAAGATAGACGATTAGAAACTGCAATCAGAACACCGCCACCTTTGATAAGATTACCACGATCGCGTCTATAAATTTGATAATTTCCGCAGAAAATTTCAGTATTGAGTACATTATCGACAAGCCAGGTTTCAGTAAAAATAATAACATCATATAAAAAATCAAAGCTTTGGTTGTAAATTGAAGGTAATTTTGTATTTAAACCACGAACATTTTGGTAAACTATAGACAATTTATCAGGTAAAATATTTAGTTTTTTGAAATTGTCAGATTAGACGATGGAGCATTAATTTGTGGTAGGTGGACTATATCAGAAGGGACGTTTTCACTATACACGTATTCACGTATAAGTGCGTTCTTCGGCCAAAAATCTGGATTAACAACTGAATCAAAATTTTCTTCATTAACAATAATTTTGAAAGAGGATTTACGTCTCTGATTAGAGTACTTAAATTTGTAGACGGATAAGTCAATATCATTACCAATTTTGAAACAAATATAACGTTTAACAGCATCGGTACTTGTATTAGAATCAAAACGAGCGGCAAAAATAATCCTTTTTGGTGGAATAACCTTTAAAGTTGGAGCAGTAGTTCATGTACACAAAAAAAACCACAAAAAAAAATCACTGAATTTGAAAGAATTTAATTTTTTTTTTTTTCTTTTACAAAAATCAATTGTTCTTTTTTTTAAATTCAATAAACAGTAAACAAAAAAAAACGTAAGAAACTTTTATTTTTATGAAAAATTCGAAAATGTGAACAATCTCGCAAAAGTGAACTGGCTTGGTTTTAATTAGTTCATATTATCGCGAGTTGTGATAAATAAAGGCACTTTCACAACAAAATTGAAGAAGACACTTTTGTAAACTTGTGTAATTAGTGATGTGAACAATCGAACTCGCGTACAAATTCTAAATGTTTTGTTCGCTGAAGGTTCCTTAAAAAAAAAAGTTGCTTGAAAACTACATCATTTTTAATACTTCAAGCGCCGCCCCTGTACGAAAATATTTGCCCTTTGTATTCTTGTATTCAAATTAAACTTTTCCATATTTTTATATGATGCTGTTGTCATACTACAACTTCCAACTGACTAATGATATTTCCGCCTGGCTAAGTTTTAATATGACTTTTTCTTTCTTATTTATTTGTAATCATCCTTCTTGCCAGCAGTTCCAGTTACAATGTCCTTTGCCAGCAAGGCACTCTTTATTCATTCGAATACTTTTTAGTAAAATTTCTATTTTTTGTAAACAAAAAGTAAATAATTTTATTTCATTTTAAAAGATATTTTGACAAATATTATCTCTTCATTTGTTTTCGTATTCTGTTTATTATTCTTAAGACATTTTAAGCAAATTGAAAAACATATACAAACAAAGAATTGAATCCTTCTGAAGGATACTATTTTGTATCGTTAACGGTTGAAATCGGGAATAGTGTGACAGCAAAAGTTAAATATGAGTGAAAAATTCTGCACAGTAGTTATAAAATATCGTGGAATCCGAAATATTATCACATTCGTTAAACATATTTCAAATGAAAGTTTTCAACATACTCGTACTTGCATATGTATACAATAAAACAAAGCTTAATCGACTGCACAAAGCTGTACTACTTGAAAAAGCAACAACAAAAATAAACAAATAGTATGATTTACGTATGGAAGTGCCCCAGGGGCAATCAAATAAATACGTCAATCAATGCATATGTGGTAGCGCTCGGTGCTTGTCGATTAAGCGCAGTTTTGCAAATAAACATGTCAATCTCCATTTGTCTTGTGAATTCGCAACGTTCGTTTGTAAACAAGTCGTCATCGGATGATGGCTTTTTGTTATTGGCTGCCACACGACGACATAAAAAAATAAAAAAAACTCTGGATGGCACAAGAAACGAAACAGTTTGGCAAACGAAAAAAGTCTTTGAAATGCATTGAGATTAAAGCGTCCAATCATTTATACAAATCTGTCTGTTCATAAAAGCCGAGTGCAAATAATCGTTCGGCTATTTATATTGAAAATAAAAACAATTTGAGTTTTTTATTGTTCTTTTCAATTTAAAAGTCGAGTATTTTCATTCGTCTGCAGTATTATTGTATATCGTTAGGTGAAATGCAAAACCACTGAGTGCTGGTCCAAGATTAAAAAAAAATAACATTTTTACTTTTTTACAGGAAGAAGAAAAACATTCTTTTGATTATAAAATATCTAATCTTTAGAATTAGTGAATCTGTAGTAAAAACAGAGCTTTCAGCTTTTGGGAATATGTGCATTCTGACCTATACTAAAACAGAAAGAACAAAGCTTTAAGCCTTTGTCAATAAGTGTATGTGGATAATACACATTTCTAGTATTAATTTCTTAAACTCGGTCGGTGGGTTAAATAGATGATACAGCTGCAGGTACAGTAAAATCTGTGTTGTGCTCGCGTTTTTTCTTTTTCGAAATTAATTATAGCAGAGAAAATCATTTATGTGAACGGAAAATTACTACAAAAAAGAATGCCTGATTCTACAAAAGCGGACTTTCGAAATAAATTTTAAGAAATTTTTTGTTGTCACTGATTATGTGAACTTAAATTTTCTCTATTACTATTATTATTTCACATTTCATTTACCATTCGAATTTGAAGCTGAACAATTTTTACTTTTAATGTTATTTTATTTTGATAGCGATTGTTCTTAAACAAATAAATAAATCACTGAGTTTGGCAAAATTTCCATTTTTGTTTGTTTTCTTAAAGTGAAAAAGTATTTTTACTTGACCTTTTTTCTTTTGCTGGTTGAATTTGATTTGTGTAGGTTTCGATAAAGAAAAACAACAACAATACGAACAGCAGCAACAATACAAACAGTTCAAATGGAAGTTTTTCGTATTGTTTTTTGAATAGATTTTTTTTTTTTTTTAACATGTTAAAGTATGCTACAGTTTTCGGGAACTTTTGTTATTTATTGAACAACAAAAACCCATGCAAAACGAGAAACAAATACAATACGCCGTAAAGTATGTGTGTTCAAAGTGTGTAGTTTCTGATATTTTAAAATATAAAATTCATAGCGCATAATTTGGTTTTTGCTTTTGCGGCTGGAGTTTTGTATTGAGCACAATGACCAAATTGTTTGGAGAATTATGGAAATTATTTATTCAGTTCAACGAATTAAACAACTGCCAAATTTTGTATGAAAGTATATAAGTGTTCCCTACATGGTTTTTTGTTTTGTTTGTTTTTTATTTCAATATAAAAAATTAAAAGAAAAATGTTTATATTCTAATAAACAACGAAACCATTTTATTCTACAAATGACATTGTTAATTGCAATTATGGCGTTTTAGTCCAGTGAGATGATAGTCATACTAAACTAACTAAATCAATGTAAAATGAATAAAAAATAAAAAACATTTTATGTTGCATAATAAAATATACACATGAATTACGTGAAAAACTGCCAACAAACATGAAATCATGCAAAGATAAGTAGTTGTTATTTTCGTTAAGCCTGATCTTAAATAAATCCCTGCATTATGTTGCGGCTTTTAACAACTTCTTAGATAATCTTCCTCTTTTAGAATATTCTGAGTAAAAAACACAAACATTAGGTATTAGGTATAAGTGAAGATATTGTTAGAATTTTATATTATTATTAAGAAATTCTTATTATTCTTCTACACAAAGTTACCGATTTCACTGATAATAGAAAATAGTCAATTTCAAATAAATAGACCGCTTAATGGGGCATAATGGGTTAATCGATTGAATGCGCTGCAAAAGAGTCTGTGAACTCCTTAAATTATACGACTATTGCCCACATGATTTTATAAAATCACCCTCTGTAATGTAAAGTAGTTAGTTAACGTATTAACTATTAAGCTTATGACAGTGTTAGGAGGCTGTGTTTAAACCTTTTGCCAGTCAACAAACATTTGTTGTTGCATTTGATAAAAATCAGTGTCTATACCCAGCAAAAAATTAAACATTACCATAAAGGGTACTTGCCACCTAATGACTTACTTTTGTGATTGCCAAATTTAATTACTCGATTACTAAATACGAGTACATTAGACAAAATTATAAAAATCAATTCGGAATTCGAATTTGGTTCAGAATACTGAAATAGCGGAAATTTTTCAACTCTAAGAAGAAATATGTAAATTCATTTATAATCAGGGTACGGATTTGCGAGTTAATGTGCAGCACATGTGCAGCAATTAGAAATTATCTGCAGTAAGCGCAATCTATCGGCATGCGTACACATGATGCAATAAGCCATGAGAATAGATACAGTAATGCAGATGTCGCCACGCCCAAACGTAATGAGTTGGTTGCTGCGCCTCCTATCCAACATGGGACAGATGTGTCTCGCAGTAAAGCAAGACTCCTTCTCAGCCCAGGATATGTCAACAGCCACCATTTCCCCCTAATGTACAATGCAGAAACCTGAATTCTTCATTTTAAAACAATAAAAGCTTTTCTTTAATAATTTAATAATTTCATTGCCGTCATAGTTCAAATACATATCGCTCGCTTGCTAAAACAAAGTTTTAACTCAAACAATGCGAAAAGGTTGTTATAACTCCTTTTAGTTTGTGTACAAAAAACATTTAAATAAATGGCATGCACACTCCGTTCTTTAAGACTAAAATGTTAATTTATTTCCCCCATCTAGTTTTATGTAAAATTCCGTTTTTTGAGTTACGAAGTTGTTGCAAGTAACTAAGCGATATGTATGTAGATATATAATATATAGACAGACGAAGAGAAATACATAAAACTGAAATGAACCAGAATTAATTAGAAGTGGAAAATAGTAAACAACGTTAATTATATTCAGACAGTCAGCAAGTACTTCCAATAGACTTTATTAAATATAATGACACGTTCAACTACAAAAATAATTTCATATTAATTGAATATCAAATTATAATTACATTTTATTGCCAACGTCGTTGCCGTAGTAATAATACATCCAAATTTAATTCTACTCGTACATGAAATTGTCTTATTATTCGTGTACAACTTGTGACAAAGAAAATTGTAAACTATGTACGTATGTATGGAAAGAGTAAAATTATCTACCTAAATTTTCAATAGATGAAAAATATGAACAAAATGTGTCAATATAATTGGAAAAATATAGAAACACCTGCGAAAAGGTATTCTCTTTCTCTTTTCGAAAAGGAATTTTGCGGCCAAAGACAGGTTAAGACGTCTTAAAAAAACACTGTCTTTGTAAAAGGATCTTCTAGGATTTCTTTGAAGAAATAATTATTATTTAGAGCAATACCCCAAATTGAAAACCTAAAACATTTCCACCAACTAATTCTTATGAAAAAATTAATCGTAAACTTTTTGAGAGAAAAAGAAAAATCATTTTCTTAGAAAAATATTACCAAATAATTTTCAAGAAAAAATAAATTCTTTGAGATTACAAAGCACGTTGGAAAGATTTATAGAGCTCTTAGAAAAAAGTATTTTTTAAAACAAATAGCTTTTAGAAAAACTAGATTTAAAAAAAAAAAATTTTATAAAAAATTGCTTTTAAGAAAAATTAGCATTTAAAAGAAAATAGCATTTAGAAAAAGTAGAATTTAGAAAAAAAAGCTTTTCGAAAAAGTAGCTTTTAGAAAAACTAGAATTTATGAAAAAAAAACTTTGCTAAACGTAGCTTTTAGAAAAACTAGAATTAAAAAAAATTGTTTTGCGCAGAAAGTAGATTTTAGAAAAACTAGATATGAGCAAAAAAATAACTTACAGAAAAATTAGAGTTTATGAAAAAACACTTTTCGAAAAACTTTTTTTTAGAAAGTAGCATTTAAATTAAAATTAACTTTTCTTTAAAAAATTAGATTTTCGGAAAAAGTAGCTTTTAATAAAACTAGATTTAAAAAAAGTTTTTCGAAAAAGCAGTTTCAGAAAATCGAGATAAAAAAATGTTTTTTCGGAGAAAGTAGCTTTTAGAAAAATTAGAGTTTAGAAAAATTAGGTTTTCCAAAAAATAACTTTTCGGAAAAATGGCTTTTAAAAAAAGTAGGCTGAAAACAAAAATTGTGTTTCGGAAAAGTTGCTTTTAGAAAAACTTTATTTAAAAAAAAATTGCTTTTCGGTATAAGTAACTTTTAGAAAAAAATTTCTTTTTGAAAAAATTCTTTTTTTTTTATATTTACTTTTATAAAACTAGAAATATATTTTCGAAAAAGTATCTTTTTGGTGAAAAAGTGTATTTAAAAAAAAAACACATTTCAGACAAAACTACTTTTTATAAGAACCAGTGTTGTTAATTTCTTGGTATTAGAAATCTATACATTATCGAGAAATCCCTTTTTTTTAAAAACAAGTTTATTAAAATTGAACCGTTTGTCACAGAAAACCCCCGTTTAATAAAAAGTAACATTCATAAAGAAGTAATTTGCATTATCAAAAATGCTTTATAATTCCCCAATTAGTTAAAATTGTTAAAATAATTATTGTTCCAACTCACCGTTATCGAATTTTTCATAAGAATCGCGATCCTCTTCATTCACCTCATTTAATTTTTCTTTCTCTAGATCAAAGTTTCTTTCATCCGAATCGAGTATGTATTCGGTTTCCTCTTCATTCGATGTTTGCGATGATAAAATTTGATATGAGGGCGGTGTCAATATGATGCCCTCCTTATCAATGTGGATATGATCTGCACCAGCACCATAAGCAATTAGTGGTTTATCCTGTTCATGTTGCCGTTGTAGGTGATTGTTGTTGTTGTTGTGTTGCTGCTGCTGTGTAGCCGATTTAGGTTTGGCGGCCTCAGCCAGGGCATGTGGATGATGGCATGGAAGTATTAGCAGCGTTGTTATCAATAGAAATCCATAAATGAGGAATGCTGATGAATGTGCGGGTGTAAACAATACTCGAGATGATGACGTTGCTGATGAAGATGTGTTTAATTTGTTATGTTTTTGCACAGTTTGACGTTTGTTGGGATTTTTGTTACTGTTATTAGTATGTATTTCATATTTAATTTTCCTTACTAAAGATAATACTAAGTTTTTTGGTTGTTCTTGTTGTTGTTGCGGTTTATTTACAAAATTGTTTATTTGTTTAATAAACGATAACATTTGTGTGAATAATAACGTTGTTGTTACGTTAGCAACATTGTTTATATACTTTGCTGCTGGCACATTATTAAAAGCCTTATACTTCTCATTATATGACTGACACTGCCACTGTAGTGACTGCTGTTGCTGTTGCTGTTGCTGCTGCTGCTGCTGCTGCTGCTGCAGTCCGTTCCTTTTCGTTTCGTGTAACCTTAGACGTCCTCTTCTACGTCTGCTATTAAAATCTAAAGTTTCATTTTTAATTGTGATTTTATGTTTTGAATCTTCATGTCGCTCTTTGTCTAGTTTTGGCAACATATCGATTATATTTTTCTTGGCTGTTTCTGTTGAAAGAAAATTTTGCTGTTGCTGTGTTAAGATTTGTGCCTTCGGTTCTTGTAATTTATTTAAGTTTAAACAAGGCGTCTGTACCACGCCCTTAGCTAAGCCTGGTTCAATTTGTTGTGCATTTTGCTCTTTCACACTTAAAGCCCTTGTTGCTAATGGTGCATCAACATTTTTCTCTTTTTCGTTGCACTTACTGTACTTGCAGGGGCTATGCAAGGCAACATTTTTGTTCATTTGATATTGTTGGTGTAGAGAATCAGCTCCCGCTAAGAGAGGATTAACTGCTATCCCTTGTTTCGAGAATGTGTGGGGTTTAAGATAATTTTCATGTTTGTGGTTTAAACATGGTGATTTTTTGCCTGCTGTTGTCGCTGAGGATGTTATTGGGGTTGAAGTAGTGACCGTTGAATTTAATAAATGTTGCTGTAAACATGTTGCGTATTGATGCAGCATTGGACCCTTCAAATAAGCGTGTTTTTATTGCTTTTCGTAGTCCTTTGATATTTAGTTGCGATAGTGATTTCTTCAGTTGAATTGTGCTATTTATTTAATGACTTGAGGGAATTTTTAGCTGCATGTGTTGTTTGGTTGTTTTTTCCTTTTTTTTGTAAACCGTAATTAATCGTTGTTGCCGAGTTTTATTTCTCTTTTCTAAGTTTAATTGGAGTTTAGTTGTGTTCTTTTAGTTAATTTTTAGTTCGATTTGATTACTTTAAGCATAGTTTTTTTCTTATTTTTGATAATTGCTAATATTTTTATATTTTTGCTAGTAGTTATAAAGGTGCGTGCTTTAAGAGTAGTAGTAGAGGGTTATTATAAGAACAATTCTTTTTATAGATTTAAATTTATTTTTTGTTTTTAATAAGAGAAGACTTATGTTAAATGTTTCATTTAATATTAATTCTATTGTTTGTTTTAATTTTAATAACTGTTTAACACTGTTACATTTTCCAATTAAAATTTCTTATTTTGTTTACTCTAATTATTTAGTTATTAATTTTATTACTAATAATAAATTTCTAATTTTATCACATTTTCTTAGTATATTTCTAGCATACTTTTTGGCTGCATTTGAAAACGATTTCTATAGCTTTTGCATTTTTAAGCTTTAGCAGTATTTAATACTAATTTAGCTAAACTTTTTTTATATTTTATGCACTATAATGAAATTCTAGCAATATTTAATATTCTTTAACTAGTATTTACTTTTTCCCACATATTTCTTGCAAATTAATTATTTTTAACCATTTTCTTGAAACAATTTCTTCTTGATTTTTTACTTTTTTTTTGTTTTAAATAAAAACTCCTTCACCCTAGCCTAATTTAGGCAGGTTTTTTTTATAGATTTTCTTTTGCTGTTTTGCTTTGCACTAGTATTTTGGTTGCTGCTAAAAAAGTTAATACGAATTTGTAGAAGCGCTCGACAGTTGTTTTTAATTCGCGTACCTTTACCGTTATGATAACTCGTTTATTTTGCTAGTTTTCGTAAAGCTATTTTTATATTTTTTTATAGCATAAAGTCTAGGCGCACGCTTTATTTTTTGGGGGTGAGTATATATTTTATATATGTATGTACAAATATGCATTTCTTGTTGGTTTTTGTTCTTACATTTTTTTCGTTTTCATTTTTGATGACACCAAAAGCTCTCTTCGTTGTTTAATGGCATGACAAATTTCCTCACTGAGTTTTCACTCAGTGTATTACTCTTTATTGAGTGTATTTGAGTGTATAAAGTTTCAGGGTAAATTCTAGAGAATGTTCAGCAGCTGTAATGAGAAGAAGTGAGAAACACAATTATTCGCTATTTTTCTAAATACGCTCAATATAGAAATTAGTGAAATCGTAGAAAAGAAAATAAATTTTATTCTTTCAAATGCAAACTAAAGTTTATATTGAATATGGTGACGAACGTTACCATTTATACTTTTTCATTTATATAGCAAATTCTTTTCTTTTTCTGGTATTCTGTATTATCTATTCTGTATCACATATTAATGTGATGATTTTTGCATCAGCCATTGTGTTTTTTTAATAGAATTTAGTATAATTGTGCATTTTAAAACAGAAAAACGAACGACTTGAGCAAAAAGTTAAGAAAAAAGAAAATTTTCCAATCGGATATATATTTATTTGACAAATACATATAAAAAAAATTACGTGAAAAGTACTTAAAAAAATTATGACTTCTCATTAACGAACATATCTGTGTGAATCTTTGGCAAACGAACTTAAGATTTTCCAACATAAGGGGAAATTTTCAAGGCAGATTTTTTTTTTTGCTTTATATATACATATATAGAGATATTCCCAAAATAAATTCAGTAAATATACAATATAAATAAAGTGGAAAGCGAATCTAGTTGCTATTGTCTTGCACAATGATGTATGTGTAGTTAAAGTAAAACCTTTATAATTATCTCGATGTTTGTTCAACACTTGTATTTTTGCTCTGCTGAAAAATTTTACAAATTAGACTTAATTGGTTTTGTGAAAAGTCGACAGATACATATCGTCAACTGAAGTGCAAAAAGACGTAACGACCAAAAAACTCGAAATTTAGTTTTTAATGAATACTGGTACAGCGCTGCAAGGTTCACGTCGTCACAAATTTTTAGCTTTCTATTTTTAAAAATAACGACTTTATTAAAGAAATTCAAAAGGCAGTTTTTACTAAGCTTGCAAAATCAATGCATTTCTTGCTGTTGAGAAATAATGAAACAATGCAAATATGTTACCAGCTTACACTTTTTGAGCCACAATTTTCAACGTTGTAAATAAACTCATCATTTCAATTGAATGATATTGGGAAAAAATCGTATTTGTAACAACAATACTTTTCATTTTATTAAGTTTCTTGCCTCTCCTTTAAAATTGTTAAAAGTGATGATAGGCCCTTTTGCATTTTAACATTTTAATGTAGTTTTTTATAGCTTAAAAGAACATGTTAGCAATATTTAATTTCATCTTTAAATAAGCCTGAGAACGGCACTAATAAAAATTATGAGCTTAACTCATTTATTTGCCTACTCAAAAAGCTGAGCATTGTGTTGTATTCTTCACTCAACATAAAAAGAGAAAAATTTGCTACCTCATCATGTGTTTTATAATGTTTTTTCAGCTTTTGTTTTGTTGTTACTTGCCAATAACAAAAACAAAACACAAACACAGCTGACTAAAACTGCTCCACACTCATACTCGTAAGAATACATGCTCTCTTATGTATTCCTTCTCTCCACTTTGTTTTTTACTTTTTTTTTTTATAAATTTTTAGGTGTATGTGTGTAATTGTTTGTTGTGAGTTTTTTGAGAGTTTTCTTGTAGGCCGTTATTTGCTACTACTAACACTGACACACAGTTTTAGTTGTGTTCTTGTTGTAATTTTGCTACACCACCTCCTAGATTGTGCCACTTTTACTTTTTTTGGCGTTATCATATTTTTGTCTTTATCACATTTTCTTTGTTACACTTTTTCTATAAATTTTAGGTTTGGTAATGGTTGCTGTTTGTTCTTGTTGCTGTTTTTACAACACAAAAATTCTCAATACGCTAGTTTTATTTGTTCTGTGTCAGTGTGTTCTTGCCTATATTTTTTTTCTTTCTCTTTTATTTTTTATAGCATTTTGGTTTTCACATTCGTTTTTATCAGTGAGTATGAATTTTTTTTCTATTTGTTGTATTTTGTACATACACACCGTTACAGAAATGAATAGCCGCGGCTGTTTTACAATTTTATTAAGGATACGGGGGTTTAATTCTGCTTTTGGTGCTGCCACTGATGTCTGTTGTCTGTCCTTAACGAGTGTACTCTACTACTCTAGTTTAGACAAACGTATTTTATCTTGTTTTCAATATTAAAGATTTTTAGTTGAATATTATTGTTGTTGTTATTGTCATGGTAGTTGTAGTTTTGCACCAATTTTTCATGTTGATTTTTTTACAGATTTTAATGATGGTCATGGGTTAAAAGAAAAACGTATTCAAGGAAAAAAAAACCAAATCAGACTAAAATGCCAAACCTCAAAAAACGAACATATCATTAATGCATGCAATTAGAGAAATAAATTGTGTACGTACAGCTTTGTGTACATATATATGTACATATCTATAACTTTTAATTAAATAATTGAAAAACATAATTTTATGCACGAATTGTCCTATTTTTAAAAGTATAATTTAAAAATGCAAAATTTTTAGCTTTTGTTTTGAAACACAGAAAAAAAAAATAAAACTAAATTTTAATTAAAAATTTTGTCTATTTTTTTTTTTTTTTGTCTTGGACCGGCACTCAGGGATGACCCCTACACATGCGATGCATTGTGCTGGAACTAGGAAATTAGGTTATGGGTTTTTAATTACATTTTTATTTATTTATTATTTTATTATTATTATTATTTTATTATTATTATTATCTATTATATTATTTATTGGATATTAAATACTATTTGTTAAATAGTGTTGCATATCTGAAATACAACAATGCGATAATCATTTAAATATAAATAAGCCGCCATTTCGTGTATTTCATCGGAAAAATAAATTATTTAGTTATTATTAATTTTAATTAAAATTTAGTTTTATTTTTTTTTCTGTGTTTCAAAACAAAAGCTTAAAATTTGAAGAAAAAAATTTTGCATTTTTAAATTATACTTTTAAAAATAGGACAATTCGTGCATAAAATTATGTTTTTCAATTATTTAATTAAAAGTTATACATATGTACACAAAGCTCTACGTAAAGTTATATTATTACGATAAAATTAAGTAAATTAAAAATGAATGCCACAATTTTGGTTTATAAAATGCTTTTTCATCTTCAGAAGAAGAAAAAAAAAACACACACACAAAAAAGCAGTTGGTAAGAAAAGTAACTAAAAATTAAATTGAATTGATTAAACTTTTAATTGAAAATTTATTTTTTATTCTTTTTGGTGTGAAAATTGTACAACAAAAATTTAATCAAAGTATTGTGAGTCGTATCTCAGAGAAAGCATTCTGCATCGATCGAAATAAATAAAAGTCGGACGGTTGAGACAAAACTTTCCAACCACGTTGTCATGCAAATGACTGATATTTTCTATGAAAATCTTGGTTCTCTTTAAGAAATTCATTGTCCTCTACATTGTACGGTCGACATTACTACCCATCAAGGTGGCTAATTTGGTTAACTAAAGACCTTCTTCGCAAAAGGTTTCCTCTAAATAATACAGCATGCACCGGTACTTACAAATGTCTCCGACACATGCGTCGCACTGTGCTTGAAATAGGAAATGAGGTTTTGAGAGGGCGTATATAGGATATTCGATTTGAATCTTCTCACGTCTAATGTGACAGAAAAAACCTCTACAAGGGGTTTACTCCACATATATGTTGTTCAGCCACAATACGTACTTTTACTTTTTTATTTTCAATTAACACCTTTAATTAGAATAACATATTTTTTTCATTTAAAAGTTTAGTCAATTCAATTAAAATTGTAATTAATTTTTGGGCTCAATATTTAAATAAATAAATAATAACTGTTTTTGCTCTGAAATACACAAAATTACGGTTAATTTTTATTTAAATACTTATGCAACACTCATTATATAGATAGAAATGAATACCAAATATGCATTAAAATGAAAAAATTTTTTTTGCTATTAAAAATTTTTTGTAAATTTTAAAAATATTTAATTAAATTTTTAATTATTCTTATTAAAAATGTAATTGAAAATTAATTCAATAAAAGTAATTTAATTAATGCTATTAATTTCATTACAATTGAAAATCTAAAACAAAATTTTTAATTAAAATTTAGTTTTATTTTTTTCTTTGTACTAAAATTCGTTGGCAAATCGACCATAAATTGAGTAGCTCTGTGCTTAGTAATGAGCTGGTGTCGCGAATATGTTATTCAAACCTGAAGCATAAAAATTTCTTAAAAAGAAAACAAGATTTCAGTATATTAAAATATTTTTTTTTGTGTAACTTGTGGACCTTTGAAACGTGCAACATTTCCTGCAATTAGTTTGGTGGAAACTGTGTGGACAATCTTTAAGTACAATGTTTTTTTTTTGTGAATTGGGGGAAAAATAAATTTGTTTAGCACCACTGTGGTTAGAAACAGTACGCCAGGAGGTGTATTATCCAAAACACTTCCTTTTTTCTAGTTTACTAGGTAATCTACCTTCGTAAAATCTCATGCACACACCCACAGACAAGACGCAAACACTAATACAGAAACACAGACATGGTTGTGTACAAATACGTTTCAATGGTGAACTAAAAACAAAAAGTATGATTGTAAAAAAAAACTAGAAAATGTGTATTAATATTGCAGCAGCATTGTCTGTGCAAAGAAAAAAAACAAAATAAATAAATAAATCAACACATACACACACACATAAATGCAAACTTTATGTAACGCTGTGTATGCGTGAGTGTATATTTTGTGGGCTAGAGGATTAAACTGTGATTATATTTGTAAATAAAATGAAATACACACATTGGCGATAACAAATGCTGTAAAACAATACAAATGCAATATAAATACTCTAGTTTTCTTTGTAATTTTGTTTCCAATTCTGTTCCTTTCAAAATTTTTTGTCGAGAACATTATTTAACTCACATTTTCTTTAAACGCTTTCATGTTTGCTTAAGTTTTTCTCAAAACTGTTTTTTTCTGCTCACTTTCTTAACTTATTAACACAATGTTTTATGTTTAGCCTACATTTTCTGGTTTTCCCAAATAAGACAAATGCATGGCGTGCTAAACACAAATAATAATTACAATATCGTAAGACAATAATTCACTTATGTAGACCATAAGAAAATGAAGCGTGTAAAAGCAAACCCCTTTGCATTTTTAACACAAACTAATATATTAAATTTTCAATGAAGCAGTGTGTAAAATATAAAAGAATTTTGAGCATATTTGTTAAAATTTCTACTACGGCAAATAAATCGCAACTAATTAAAGCTGGAAATCACTATAGCCTACTATTAGGCATTCAAGATGTCCGCAAAACAAAGTAGCTGGCTGTAGATGTAGTTTTAAATTATCACTGACACTGATAGATGATGCCACTAATATCAAATCCAAATGTTTTCTAGACAGAAGAAATCTTTGTTCATGGCGTATTAAAATATATATATATATTTTACTCGTATTACGAGGACAAAGATAGTAAAAACTTTTAAGGTAATTTAAAAAAAAGACAGTCGTCGGTGTTCTGTAATCCACGTGAAATAAATCCACTCGGAAATATAAACGAATTGTTGTTATAAATGTTTATTTGCAACTACAATGCTATAACAATTCCGTGTGATTTAATTACACGTGGAATAGTGAACAGCCCCTAGTATTTTCTTTAACTCAATTTCCAGTCCAATCTCCCATAAGCGTACACCGAGGGTCGACAAAAAGTTTGCCTTTTAAACTGAGATGTTCGTTAACAAGAAAAAAGTGGAAAAATTGTCTAATATTAAACCGAAGTGAGCGTTCACTGCAAAGTATTTTATATTTGAATTTAAATTTCTTATAAAATTTCTTTTTCCTATTAACTAGACAGACAAATAATGCAAAGATATGAATCTTTCTTCTTAAACCATTCAGGAAATTTAATTGATTTTATTAATTCATTAAAAGTATATAAATTCCTCTTGTGCACATTCTTTGCCAGCCTCTTTTTTGCCAAATGAAAAAATAATGGGAATTTCAAGATTTTCCCTCATATAAAAATGAAAGAAATTCCATAATTTCAGTATATGAGTGCAAGTACGATATGGGATATCCTTGGAGGTGGTGGGTTGTCTACTAGCTTTTAGATGGCCTTAGATGTTGCTGGTCGCAAAGTTAATATGGAAAAATGAATTGAATTACTTTCCTTTATTTAAGAATATGTATAAGATATAGTGTGTGTGCGTGTGTCTGTTTGTTATTTAATGGTAAATTTGAAAAAATCTTTACCTCAGATGTGTTTGTAAAAATCGAGGTGGTTCCAATCTGTTCATAAAATATTGATTTGCATTTACAGGAGCAAAATTAAAAAAAAAAACACCAACAAAAAATAGGAATTCCAAAAAATTTATTAAAAAAAATTCAATTTGTTAAAACATGTCTTTAGCAGATGCGTATGATTAATATCTAGCGAAAGAAAATGCACAATAAAATTTCAACAAAATATTGCTCATACGCCAACAGCACTGCTCTAAATGGACAATGTATGATGCTAATAGTAGTAGTCATTTTTAGTAATTCTTTTACTACGCTGGTGCTGCATAATACCGTCGCAGGAGGGCGCTCTGATGTGTCTGTAGATTGGTATCAGCTGAAGCCGGTGGCTGTGCCTTCGTCACTGAAATTGTTCGACAACAACTGACAAAAAGGCAAAATAATGGACATCAGAAAAAATGCGAACTGTTTTTATGAATTAGTCCGAAACTGGGACCGAAAGTAAAAGTTTTTGATTTTGTAGTCAATTTCCAAATGCTGGCTGTATTTTGTTTTTTTTTTCAATTAACTATTTTTTATTTAAACATATTTTTTTTTTATCTAGGACCAGCACTCAGGAGATGACTCCTACACATGAGAAGCATTGTGCTGGGAACTATAGGAAAGTGATAGTAGAGGAAACGACAGTAGGTGAAGCTTAATTTATTATTTTGCAGCTCTGCTTTCGCACGTTCTTTTGTTTTTATACTCGTAGCAGTGCTGAAGCTTCGGTTAAGTAGCCATTTTTATTATTATTTTACTTGGCCGGTGCTACACAATACCGCGAAGGAGGGCGTTCTGATGTGATTGTGGATTGCTATCAGCCGGTATTTGTTCAGTGACCAGTGACTATGCCTTCGCCACTGAAACCTTCCGACAACAACTGACACACAAAGACACTCTAATGCACATCAGAAAAATGCGAGATGTTTATTTTTATTTTAAAATTTTTGTCTGAAACTGGGGTTGAACCCAGGTCTGCTTTTTAGTTGTGTAGTCAACGTGCAGACTACCATCCATCGTGCCATCGCCACCCTCATTTTATAATTAATTATTACTTATATATTTATTTAGTTATATCGTAATTTCGTTCTGACGGTAAAATTTTCTTTTGCAAATTTTCGCTATTCTAATATTTTATTTATTTAAATTAAAAAATGCACATGGCTGGTTTCGAACCTGCACCATCGTACTCTACAGTGTCGGCATATAATTAATTACAAGGATATTGCTAATAACTTTCGGAAAATAATTAATTTCAGTAAGCAAAGCGTTAAAGTTGAATCACAAACTGCCATTGAAGAGGAGACAGAAGATTATTCACTTCAAGGAACAGCAATAAAATAAATTGAGGTACAATAAAGGAAATTCCAACATTATTTTATTTTTGCTTACGAAATTTCATTTCCCTAACTTTGTATATAATAAAAATAAGAAAAAACCAAAAGAGGTATTTCCAAATACTTTGGCTTCCACAAACATTTCAATATGAAATCAAACATTGGCAAACAAACGTGTAGAATAATAAAGAATTTACGTGTATATCGCTTTTCTTTTATACTTCTTGCAAATGTTTTTTCTTTTTTACTGCTGTGCCCTTTTTGTTTTATCTGTGTATATGTGTGTGTAGTTGAGTATGTTCTATTTGTTAGAAAAGGAAATGCCAAAAACAGCATAAAAACAAAAAAAATGTAGAAGTGTGTATAAGCGAATAGATTGCGTAGGGAGTTTTATAAATTGAGGGCTTAAATTTACTCTGTTTAAAATTTTAGTTTTTTTTTTTATTCAAATTTTTTTGTTTTTTTTTTTATGAGAAAAACATATTTTATTTATAACATTGGTTTTTTTCTATGGCTGCTTTTAAAGCTGAGCATTACTTTTTCGTAGTTTTCCCAGATTCTTCTCTTTTTCGCGTAGCATATGAATATGTATATACATATATATATGTATGTATGTATGTGTATATAAGTTTTGTTCATTTATTATGTCAGTTATTGCTTTTGTTTTACCTTTTCTTTAAGATCCTTAAAAATGCTGAAAAAAATAACACATTTACACGTTTAGAATTTATTTCCGATACTTGAAATAGAAACTAGACACTCAACGGAATTAAGTTCTTAGAAAATCTAATAAAAAGGAGTTCTCTGTATGTCGAAAGAATACTCAGCTCAGTGATGTTCTGCTTGGATATTCGCTGTACTTACACCAAGTAACAAAACTGCACAAACGATTGAAAATTGTTCATTATTTTGAATAATTACCGACGTTGTCTGAGTCAGACAATTCTGGAAATGTCTGAATTTATTCTTAGAGCCTTCCCTTTTATCATAATATGGCGATGGCTGCAGCTCTTCTAGAGGAAAAATTTAACATTGTTGTCCGGATTACCGAATAATCCGGCTTTTCGAGGTCCGGATTAGCAAGGTTTTACTGTATATATACTGAGGGTGGCGATGGTAATAGTTACCACGTTGACTCTAAACCAAAAGTCTGGGGTTCGGCCCCAGTGTCGGACTAAGCCATAAAAACATCTCGCATTTTTTCTATTAGAATCAAAATTATATAAATATGAATTGAAATTTCTTTCGCTAGTGAATACATCGATTTGTGGCCTGCTTTTTAAATAATTTTGTCTAAAAAAAAAAACTATTGACCACGTGATTAAACAAATACAGGGCGGGCAAATTTGAGGTTAGGAAGTAAATTGGCAGTCAAATAATGAAATGTCACAGATTGAGCAGTTATGCTTTGAAATTTTTTTAGTAAAAAGTTGAGAAATTTTGACCATGGAACGCTGCACTCTTGAACAAAGAATTTTAATTGTGAAAATTTACTATCAAAATGGTGAAAATTTTACTGTATCACTTCGTAAAATTCGAACAGCTTTTCCCCGTAATCAGGCTCCTTCTGCTAGAGGTAGATATATGCCCGACATCATAGTTCATCATTAATTCCCATATTTCTACTTCACATTGGTATCAATAAAACTGAATTTAGTCAAACAAGTGTGTTTTTAAGCCCATTTACTTCCTAACCTCAAATTTGCCTACCCGTTATATGTCCATCGATTTAAATCGCTCCTTTTTCTAGAACTTCCTTAGGAAAACGAGTAGGAAAGAAAGTTTTCAAATACCAGAAAAAAATATAATAATACAAATAATTTTCTTTGAAATTCTTTGAGAAGAAAACGGAAATTAACACCCAAAAATCTGTAGCAAATATAAATAAAACACACCCAGCTGCTAAGCATTTGATGTAGTGCAGTAAAGGAATCCTTTGAAAAGCACATACACAACAATCTAGTACAAGAATGTTAATGACAAAAAATAACTTCTTTAAACACAAAGAAAAGTAGGAAAAAAGTAGTGGAGTTTTGTTTTCTGAAAATAGTTAAACATTTTCCTTCTCTTTTATGGAATTAAAAAATTCATTTCACATTGGATTTGAGAAATTATTTCACATTAAACTCATTTTACTTCTGAAGGAAAAAATGTTGCAATTTTTTTCAGAAAAGATATCGCCATAAAACATATGCAAACAAGCACTTAAGAAAATAAATATTTGTAGGGGCTTTTCGTTTCTTTTGTATTCTTGTGGGTTTTTGCGACTGTTTTTCCTGAAATTCATGTTATTATTTGTGCATGAGAACAGCTTTGTTTGCTAACGCTGTTGTTATTTTTGCGTTTTCATTTAAGTCTCTGCACACGTTTGAGTGTAGATCTTGAAAAAAAAAACAGAAAACAATTTTAAATATCAAGCACGCATATACACAAAAACATACACCTGCACAAGGCGTGAATGTTAAGAGAACACGCGCGCTTATCCAAATGGTAATACGGGCGTACACACACACACAAAAACACACAAATATTTTTAAACTCGACTATACACAAGAAAGCCATGCACACACCTGTATAAACAAGTGTATAATCAAATATCAGTACCATATAGCAAACATACCCGTATCCTTGCATACAAACACACACACACATACGTACCAGCCCACACACCCTCACCCTCACCCTTGCCCACAAAGAAGTACAACAACTTTAAAGAACTTCAAACTGAACATAAAAGATATGGATTTTTTTACTCACGCTTTTCAATTATTTTAGAGAAAATTAATTACAAGAACATTAGCGCGACCACTCACAATTGAAATTGTTGAACAAATAATATGGTGGCGTATGTTTAAAATATTAATTAACAGTTGGTCTAGAAGAGACGTTATGGCAATCGATATTTTAAAACAAAACTAGACAAAAGTAGATGTAGAACAAATTGCTTAATTATTTGCCATGCGTTTAAGTAGCGTCTATGAACAACTATTTCGAATGCGGCGCTGTTGTCTGATTCGTTAGCTTGTTGAGTCTACAACCAGAAGATCGTAGATTCGAAATATTATTCTGATGTCTCTAGGCTAACAGGGATTCTTGTTCATAGGAACTGCTTAATCTTGCAGGCCACCTCTGAAGCTTCCCGCAAAGCAAATTTGCAGTTTCGAGTTTTTGTGTCCAAAAAATTAGGCTAGGTTACATTAAGTTAAGCAGGTCGCTGGTCACCCCAGCCCATTTGGGTCCAATTCATCATGGTCACGTATTGATACCTGTGAAGAAGAAGGGAAGAAGAAGAAGGGAAGAAGAAGAAGGAGGTACAGAATAGAATAGGTTAAGAAGAAATGGATCGCTGTACAATGATGCGAGTGGAAAAACCCAGTAAGCACCGAAGATACCGACGCACATACGGGCCAAAGACGGTCATATCCCGGATTAACAAAAAAAAAAAAGTTCAAGTACCGTGAAAATTAAAAGTACTAGCTTAAAGTGCATAAAACTCTACATCACTCGCCAAAAAAAAACTGTCAAATAAGTAACGGTGCTTTCGTACTGATGCGTTTAAATTAAACATTGTGAGAGAAAACTGAAAAAATGGCCAGAAAAAAACTAAAAACTTTGTGTAATTAAATCATATTTGGATGAAGTTATTTTGAAAAAGTACTAAATTTAAAATGGAACTAACAAGTAAGTTCAGGTATTTATTGAAATGTTTTGCTTAAATATGTAATGAAAATTATTTGTGGAAGTAAGGATCCGCAGCCGCAACCTCAAAACTCCAGCATCGGACCATATATCCTGACTTCAAACCGAGGAAAATTTTGTGAAAGAAAAAAAACTAAACAATTTTGATATATTTTTGAACAGTGTAACTCATCAAGGCCTGAAGCCTGAATTTGGATTGACCTGAATACCGAGCACAAGATGGACAGTTCCTGGCCGATCTGATTTCAGTCTCACTAAATTGAAAGGTAATTTTGTGTCTGCAACCCTTCTGTCTCAACAATTAATAAGTAATATTTCTGTGCCCACTGGCACCTAGGGATCCATAGGTGGGCCCATAGCCAACTTCACAATCTATCTAATAGTGAAACAATCATTAAAATTCCTCTAGCCGTTAACGAATTAGAGCGTTTTAGGTGCTTTAAAGTAATCAGTGACTACTACGGACTTCTCATTCTATACAGGGGGTATAGTATAAATATAGTGCAGTACTAGCATGTAGTTAGTGCTCACTGAAGAGTGTTGCCGTGTTTTATGTTTTTAATTGCGAATTCTTCTGGCTCACTGATCACATGTTGCAGCTTTTTGGTACGTGGACGCACTTTGGGTCGAAGGTGCCTCAGTAGGGGAATTTCAGGAAAGTTTATTATTAATTAACTATATATGTATGTATGTATATATAAAAATCTAGTGTAACGATGTTTGTTCGGGCTAATTCCGAAACTACTGGGTTGATTTTAAGGAAGATGGCCGAAACCAACTATGCGAGTTTTATGAAATTTAAATCATAAATACTCCAGCGTCTAAAAGGACACATAGCCTATATACATATATTTGTTTTTAAATAGGATCACGAGGGGATGTAGGGGTTAGTATATGGCTTTCTGAAACCATCTACCCGATAAAGATAAAACATGATTAAGGCGCGGGTAAAAGCAAAAAATATTTAATTTTACTACAAATTATATATGTATGTGAATTTAAGCTGTTTTGGATATGCTTTTTCTTATTTTGCACAGTGAAACGTGCAGGGGTCCGGTATGGAAAATCAAATATCTATTTAATTCTGTTTTTTTTTTCATTCATTCATTATTTCTTTAAAAATCAAATTTCAACGGAATATTTTTTAAAGTCACAGCAACGCGTGGCCGGGTTAGCGAGTATCTTCTAAATATCAATTCACATACCGAGAAATATAACGTATATATGTAATATAGTGTTTTTAATTATTTAAGCTAACATTACATTTCCCAGTTTCAGGCCACAGGGAATGTAGGCGTGTCCTTGCACCGATTTTTCCAAAAATTCATATTTTTCTTAACTAAGCTATTTGATGCTGGTATACAAAGTTCAAAAATATCTGAGCACTTCTTCTATTATTCTGCCTTTGCAGTGTCCGACGTTTCCTAATGGTCAGTAAGTTATGATGTGGGAAGATGATGCATCGCCATGAACTTCCTTTGAGTTTGAAGATGACAGAAGGGCGTCGACTGTATACTAAGTTTGAAGTTTCTTATGAACTTTTCTTTTGAAATATCTCTTTAGACAGATATGCTTTCTTTATGTTACATATTTGGATTATTCATTTCGGCATATAGAGCGGATTTTTAAACACAATAGAAAATTGGAAAATCTGTTTTAATAACAAAATCGATATAATTTTAGACAACAGGAATTTGTCGGCAGGATTTTAGACCGCATGCAATTCTACATTTAAGCGAGAGTTTTAAAGTGTAGCTTATACTATATTTACTAACTAACAAATGCGCACAACTGCAGAGTTGTGGAGGAATTAAGCCCTGTCTCTTGTCTCCAGTATTCCTTCCCAAATAGTTCTGGTGTAATGCATCGCATACGTAGGCGACAACACCTGAGCAGTGGTAAAAAAAACATGAATTAAAAACTTCTGTTCAATTAATAAGGCAACAGTACACTCGAGTTTTAAAATAAAAAGTAATTAAATTGTAAAAAAATTGTTTCTGTGTAAATACAGCACATTGAGTTGAAATCTAGCAAAAACAAATGCCACAAAAATCTGCTTTATTTAAGTATTTTTTTTTTTAATTTAAATAAGAACGAATTTTTTTTTTATATAAGAATTACATTTAGTTGTTGGAATAAAATGTTCGTTCGCATAAAGAGACTCTGGCGCTTATTATCATTTGCTGAAGATCGCCCCAATTAAAAGATGACGTCTTTAATTATTGTACTCTGTAATGACATTTTATATTAATTTCCTTTGTTCGCATTTTCAATATTTTTATTATTTTTTTTTTTACTAAAACAGCGTTATATAATCAAAATATTTAATTCACAATTAACAAACTCATTTAAGCGAATTGAGGGAACTAAAAATTCATATTTCGTACAACTTTTCTGAATGTTTGTAGTTTGAAAATGAAATCAATAAATTTGGAACGGACATTTAAAGTGAAAAGAGAAAATGAAATTAACTTTTTTATAAATATTTAATAAGTTTTAGTTTCACCAAGTAAAACAAAAACAATACAAAATAATAGTTTATTTAAATTCAAATTATTTTACAACAAATTTTTTATTAAAATTTTCCTTTTTAGCAGTTTCCACACCCTGGTATTATTTCAAAACATAAACGCACTCACAATATCGCACACTCTTACACACACCAACACACAGACACGCTTCAAAACATTGTATTTTTTGCGTGTTTTGCTGCTTCTTTCCGAGTTGTGCTGGTTTATTCTCTACACTCTGCTTTTCTCCTATGTTTTTGTAGTTGTTTATATTATGTCTTGATTATATAAAAAAAAATGGTACAATAAATTTTTTCAACCAAACTTAAAGCAAAAATTTTTCAAATTTCTTAATCGATTTAAAAAGTGTAATTTAATTTAAAAATAAAAAAATTTATACTCTTTTATGGAAAAAAATGTCTTACTTTTTTTTATTGATTTTTGTAATATTTCATGTTTTTCTAGTCAAACTTGAATTTTTTCTTACAAGTTTTCTTCTTTTTTTTGGAAATTTTATTTATAAATTTAGAAACGTTTCATAATTTTTCTGGCAAAAAAAAGTCTTCTGTGAAAAATACTTTTTAGGGTTTTCTGTAACTTTGCAAAACTTGTTAAAAAGTCTGTAATTTCAGTTTAAAACGTGCGCGTTTAAATACGTTTATAACACCGCAACGTATAACAACGTTATAAAGCTTAACTATCAACTTGGCCAAATCCAAAGGTCCTTTTCAAAAACACACTTACATACCTTTCCCAAAAAACACACATACAAAAAAAATTGCTAGAAGAAAAAGCTTTCACAAGGAGTAAAAGCTATAAAGCTGTAAGAGTGTTTTATGCCATTAAATGAGAGGGAAAGGGAAAGCATGTTAGTCTAGTCCATTTAAATTGTGGAAAAATAGTTCATGTCTTTTTTAAAATACTACAATAAAATTGGAAAAATGAGCACAAAAGCCGCTTCTAAGGTGTAGCAAAAAAAAGGACTAGAATCAAAACAGGATGAAAGCAAACAAGAAGGCGGAAAAAATAAAACAGGCACATAGGCCGTTACAATTGCCAGCAAAAATTCATATGTAAACATGAGAATTTGCTAATATATCAAAGAAACATAGAGGAAACAAAAGCAGGTAAATACAAACACACAAATGCACGCGTACACATATCCCAAAAAAAACTTTTTAATAAAACAAAACTCTCAAATTCTTAGGACCATAAAAATGATTTCAGATAATTTTTTCTCTTTTTAATTTGAATTTTCAAGAAATAACGTGTTTTTATACTTCTACTGCTACTTTTATTTAATTTACAAGTAAAACAAAACAAACAAAACTCATTTAAAACACTCCACTCGAAAGCTTTTCAAAAAAACTCCCGCATTTGAAATGAGAACAACTCAAAACAAAAAAGTCTCAGCTTCGATTAAAGAGAAACTACTCTTTCAATACTCGCAGTTCACAGTCTGCTTTTATAAAGCCAAACAGCGCTTTATTCGGTAATTTATATTGAAAGCCAAGAAATATTTTTAATGCTTTTTTGCTTTCGATTTAATAAAAACGCACAGAAGTAAATTTTATGATTAAATTTGAGTTTATTGTGGGGAGAGCACAAGTCCGTTGGACAAATCAGAGCATTTCTCAATGATTTCCATATAAATCTTCTTAGGCGAATTAAATGTACGGCTTACAGAAACAGCAACAGCAACAGCAACATAATATTATTATTTCGTATACCAGAACCGTTGTTGCAATCAAGCATGTCTAAATAATTTTTTATTTTTTTATCTTTGAGCAGCACTCGGGGGAGGACCTCTACATATGCGATGCATTGTGCTGCAACTAGAGGAAAAGGATAGTTGTAGGGATTACAGGTGGTAATGGGAGAAACATAGTTTCATTATTTTCACAACTCCGCTTTTTACAAGTTTTTTGTTTTTATAGCAGTATTTTAGCGGCTCTGGTGTGAAGGAGACTCTTTAAATTTTTTAAGCAGTGTTTTGTAGCCATTTTTTTATTTGCCTTCGCCGATGATGTTACACAATAACGACGAAGGAGGGTACTCTGATCTTACTTGTGAATTAGTATCCGCTGAAGCCGGAACAGTTCAGTGACCAGTGACTATGCCTTCGCCACTGCATTCTTCCGACAACAAATGACACGAAAACGCACCAATGAACATCAGCAGAAATGCGAAGTGTCGATCCGAGAATTTTTGGTTTAGTAGTCAACGTATTAACTACTCCAGCCATCGCCACTTTCCTTTATCATTATCCCAGCATTCAATACGTCTCATAAAATTACAAGAAAAAATTAATTGCTAAATATTTTATACCCTTTTTTTAAAGTTTACTCGTCTGCCTTAAGCAAAGAAAGCGCTTTAAGCGCAGGCCACAATCCCGAATAATAATGCATAAAATTATTATTATTTTATTATTTATTTATTTTATTAATATTATTTCAAACCACTTAATATTTTTTATTTTATTTTTGTTGTTTTTCTGCTCTCTTTTATTTAAAGTACTGTTTGATTAGATTAGGCAATCATTTGCTGGTTATTTCCTTTAATATTTCTCAAATCTGACCCTACCTTGTTGTGATAGCAAATTGATTAATATTTATATTATTTATAGTTTTCTTTAGCATTTAATAATTGCTTTTGTATTTCTTTATTTTTTCTATATCTTTCCAAGAAAAATAAATCGCCACTGCTATTCCGCATAATAATTTTATTATTTTCCTTTTGTATGTGCATGAGTATAAGAAACATACAGTAGTATGTGTAAGCCTCGCAAAAAAATTCCTCATTTTGACAAGTTAATCCTTTTCGTTTTTCTAATGTGATCCTTGTGGAGGAGAATGTCGAAGAATTTTTATTTATTTAGTGCTTTCCTAATTTATTTTTTCTCTGTCTTAGTTTGTATCGCGTGAATATTTAAACGTTTCGAATGGTCAATGAATTTACAAGGGGTCTAAAAACTCCATATTCCTAATATACACATTCAATATTTTAAAAACAAAACACTATTGTACACAGTTTGTACGTGTGTTCGTTTTATTTGTAAATTTGTGTGTAAAAATCTATGCCTGCGTATCCCAGTTGACCAAATTGTATCAAACGACATACTAGCCCCCTTATCGACTTTGGAGTATTTGTTTCGGAAACGCGGCGTATTTAATAAATTGCAACGTAGTTGGCGAAAACTCTAATATATACAACACATGCCACAACAAATACTCCAATACGTCGAAACATATCTACGCCAAATACGATAACGGTGTAGAAAATCTATTGTGCGAAGTCCATTATATTAGACGCCCATCCTAATTCTCCTAAGGAATCCAAGCACTATTTGGAGTCTGGTGAAACACAATTTGTGTGGAGGCGTAACCAATTTTGAAAGAGACCAATTTTGTTCGAGTGGTATTTTAGACCACAATGGCCTGTGAAATACCCCGTCAAAAGCAGTCTATTTGAAATTGCCCTACTCCTGATTAGGAAGCGTTTGGCATGACCTTGGGTGGCAGAGAATTCCTTTTTCTCCCAGTGGCTTTTCGTAAGTTCACAGATTGACTCGGGGCCAATTGTTTTGTTAAATAGTACACCCTTTCATTGCCCTCAGAACACCCATGTCCAGGAACCCAGCACAATGAAACTCCTTGAAACCTTTCTCGAAGTTATCATGGTCAACATACGATCCGCTTGACAATCTCTTATTATATAGATGTCGGCCCCCTCATGGTCCTAGAGAGGTACTCGTCCACACATATTCCGATGGTTTGAATTAATTACAAAGTTCTGCCAATTAAATTGTTTACCAATTTTCAACCCGCAAACAAATTGATCATATCAATTAACATATTTGTACTCAAATGGTTTTTCAACATTTAACAATTAAAATTAAATTCTTATAGGTATGTTCACATACAACAAACATATCGCTCAATTACGCAAACAACGTCATAACTCAAGAAATAAAATTTTTCAATAATTAATGCAGAATAATTCTTTATATCGGTTTTATCGTTTGTAAAAAAAATCCTGCAAATATTTTCAAAACTCAGCTCGTGACAGCAGAATATATTTCCAGTTCGCCATTATGTAAATATTAAGTACTTTTTCTACAAAACCAGTTTTTTTGAGATATGACGATGTTTGCGTAAATGTAAATACACATAAAAATTTTGAATTTTTTCAAGACAGAGTGACGCAATTAAAAGCTTGGAAATAATTTTCCTTTAATGAAATTCATTCTTGCGAAAATTGTTCCTGTGAAGCCGTGGGAAATTGCCGCTTGTGTGTTTGCCTATGATTTTAGTGGCCATTTGCTCGAAAAATTCGTCAACGATTTGTTTGAGCCGTCCTCAGGATGTCTTCAAAGATTTTCTATTGTCTTGTACATGCCGTCAAAGATGTCTTAAATACATGGCCAAGTGGGATATGTGTATCGGCAGATATATATGTACATATGTATATGTGTGTATACCTATATTCATATGTATGTATGTGTGCAATCCTTAAATATGGGACTGTGGCTTTCAGTTGCAAACTTATTTATGAATTGTGGTCTTTGGTGTAGTGTTTTGTTTGTAATTTTCATTGCTGCTCTCCTCGCCCACTTTCTGCTTCACTCATTCTTGCAGTTTCTTAGACATGAATGGATGTACGTATACATGTGTGTTCTCGTATGCTGCCACTTAACTTTATGCTGATGCTTTAGAGAAAGGAAGGTAGGTGGTGGCTGCTTATATTATACTTGTAAAGTGGTATACAACAACAAAAACAACAAATCTAAACGAAAGAAACGATATTGGAAACAGTTAATTTATGTCAAGCATGCATTACAACAATAAACGTACAACTAAATTTACGAGCAGAAAGTAAACGAGATTTATTAGTTCTTTGTTGTTTGTGTGCATGACCTCAAATTAAATTTAATCATATATTACAATAAAATATTATTATATTTATAAAATAATCATTTAAGCCTGTGGGTATGTTTATTACAATACAAGTTGTTCAACGAAACAAACTAAATAGAAGAAATAATCATGAGAAATAATAATATTTTTGTGTCCAGTAGAAAAATAATTAATCATTGTGAGTTGGAGTTATTCTTTTCGTCACCCTGCCCAGTGTCTACTAATAATATTTATTATGTTGTGTAAATAGGTTTTTAATAATACATTTTAATTGTCACTGTTTATTTGATTTTCACTTTTCTCCTTATGAATATTACTTTAGGACTTCTGGAAACGACAAATATTTTCTAGGGCTGTTGAAAATGGGAACTGTAATACGAAAGAGGGAGTGTTGGCCACATAATTGTGTATTATTATTTTATTCTCAAGCAGGCCATGTCTGACCTGCAGACATTTGCGGTAACATGATTAAGGAAGGGCAGCCACAAAAAAAAACAGAAATGCTAAACGCAAAAGAACACAATATTGACTGGGTCAGCAGGACTTTCACACTTAATTGCCGTAACATAACAAATCGTTCACTTAAGACCTTTTCAGACTATAATATTTTGTATTGAGACATGTCAAACAATCAAGTATTACGTACTAGGGTGAATACAATGTGTTACGAAGAAGACAAATAATACGGTAATGCATTTGACATCTCATGAGACATCATGGTTTTTTTAAAATTTTTCAAAACGATAAGATTTTTCATTTCATCAGGCTTGCAGTAGTATAAAACCAAACAAATAAAATAACAAAACAACAAAAAAGACTTTTACTTCTAAACCAGTTTTCTTCTTACAACTTGTACTTTTCATTTTATTTGAAGTGTGATAGTGTGAAAGCAAAATGTAGTATTACTTTGGATTTTATGACAGTCATATTTAGTCGCACCAAATCTCATTAGATTTCTTTCTTAGAGGACGTACCCGTCTATAACTATTTGAGAAAGGGTAGTGCAAAGAAGAAACAGCTGAAATGATAGAGAGCTTAATACATGCACAACTCTGCAGTTGCGTACAGCAGAGATGATGCATGTTGTACTGACGTTAGACCCTTTTTATTTATTATTTTACTTCGCCGACGTTTTATTGCTATAATTTTCACGAAGGACCTTGCTGGTAGCATACAAACATCCGAACAATTTTTTCGTCGGCAAGCAGCTCCTCCGGTGGCTCAGAAGAAACATGTAAACATAAGAATTAAAATTCAACTTCAGATATTGTTGTTTTATGGAAAAATAGTACACTGAGAGAAAATTTTTAACAGGAAAAAAGTACAAATAACTTTTATACACACAGCTTGTTTTTTTCATTTATAAAACATTTCAGTTTTTTTTTTTTAATTAGAATTTGCCTTGATTCGAATCTCATTTATTCAATTAATTTTTATTTTGTTTTTTTTTTTTTAAATGCAAACAATTTCTGTTAATTTAAACTACAGGCACACATATTTTTCTTTCAAGATTTCTAAGATACACCTTATTTTCTCTTATTTTTTGAGGGAGAACTGAAACTTTTCCCGTGTAAAAAAAATAAGTACTAAATGTTATTGCAAATACCCCAGCACATGTAAATATTCTTAAGAAATCTGTAATAAAGATTGAACAAATTGTATGCCTTTAGTCGCTATAAGAAATTCTTAGCAACACAAGTGGCTGCTAATGCACGTAATTTATAACATGCATTTTGGGTTTCGAAAACCCTCACCCTACATAATTTTACGTTTTCAGCTAGAGGACACGCACAAAAAAGTATGTTTGTGTCTAAAACACCATGCAAACATAAAACTGATAAACAGATGTGCGCCTAAAATCCCACAAAGCAAATACTTACATTAAAATAAGCAGCACTAAAGCAAGAGAGAGAGAGAGAAGATGTTGGAAAAAAGCATTCCATACAGCGCTCCTATAACATCCACCTTCATTCTTTCCACATTAAGTTGGTAACAAATTTATATTTAAAGGCTTAAATTTGTCGTCGCAACAAGGATTTTTTAAGTATATTTTTTTCTGTTTGTGCTATTCATGAAAAGGACAAATTTGTTTATAAATACATAATGCACAGTCTTTCAAGTAAACGGTTGGTATATTGCAATACAAACGTGCATACTTTCGGCCTTACAACCAGCATTTATACAATATTTTAGCGAACTCTAGGAACATTTTGAAAAAAATGTTTGTAAAAGTTTGTAATTCTCTTTATCACATTAAAGCACGCTATAAATTCTAGAGCAGTTTTTAGAAAACGAATAAGTTGTGGCACACAACGTTCACTAATGAAATTTGGATATTAGAAGAAAATTATTAGCAATTGTTCTCTTAACTCCCGAGGACAATAAATATTTTCTCTCTGCAAATAAGTCTACTCAATCGTTAATAAATTAATTAAATGAGTCCAATTTCAAAATTCTGCTTTTCCCCGAAAAAAATTTATATAAGAAATATATTATTACATTCCTCATGATATTCTCATAAAGTATTTTTTTATAAAAGCAAACTAAATAATTAATAATACTATTTCGCTAATGCTTAGTTAGCTGATCGGTGGATTTTTCCCAATTGCTAACTACAAACTTAGGATTCTTAGGATTGGCCTCCTTTTTTTAAAGAAATTTTCTTACACTCTCAAGTACTATATTTTGTATTCGTTTAGAACTGGCGACTTTTCCATCTGTGAAATACTTTTAAGTTTTCCGTTACTTTATTCCTTATAAGATCTCTAAAGGACCCATTCCTTTTTCTTTTTTCACACATACGCACGCCATATTAAAACATTTTCTATACATTTGTTGTTGTTGTTGTTGTTATTTCAATGGTAGCAGTTTGAAATGCTGTTGTTGTAGATGTTGATATTGCTGTTATTATTCAGCAAGTGCATGCATGCATTTACTTGAATTGTATTCATTAAAAACTTGCTTGGTTTTGTCTATTTGATGAGGGAGAGTGAGTGCTAGTGGCGTATTTATAACATCCTGTAAAGAGAGTTGATGACAGAAGAAGTGTGCCAGTGCGAGTGTGTTGGTGTATGTTCGCGGTGGGTGCGTGTGTGTTCGTAAGTGTTTGAGTTCAGTTTAAAGCCGATGAGACAGTAAGTCTTGCTACAGATATTACTGTTGTTCTTGTTGTAGCACTTAAATGTAAAATGAAAGCAAAAACAACGACGAGAGACAACAACGTGTGAATAAAAATTTCACTATAATTGAAGTGACGTTTATGGATGTCAATGTTTTTTACACATTTTCTCGGTTTTTTTTGTGTACAATTTTCTTTTTTTCTTCTTTGTATTTATTTATTTTTGTTTATTTGTGTGTTGGGTTGTTCTATAATAAATGAATGCTAAAGTGTGTTTGTATGTATGTGCATTTTTCTCATTTTTATATATTTTTTAAAAGAATTTCAAGGTTACTTTGAATAGAGTAGTCGTTTGTATGGCAGGGTATTGTGTATTTATATTTCAATAAATTTGTTTGGCAAAGATTATATGTATGTATGTACACATGTATGCGAATGAACATATACATTGTTTGTATGTGTTTGTGTATAGGCGTACGTATGTAGGGAAGCGAGTGGGTGTTTATACACATAAATGCATGTAGATAAATAATTGCACGGCTAAAGAAAAACGAAAAGGACATTTTTATAGATAGAGAGGAGAGAGAGAGAGAGAGAGTTTGCGAAAGAGGTAAGCGCGAACAGTAGATGACTGCGCGCTCTGCTTTAAGTGCATTTGAGTAATTTTTTATTTAAAATTTTTCACTTCACGATAGTTTTTCCCAAAAACGACTTTTTAAATTACAATTTAGTAAAGAAAGTCGAGAAACTAAATTATGAATTTCGGATCGACTGCGACACTTAAATGCGAAGATGAATACGTACAAATATCTTTACTGTTGCTTTTGGTTTGTTCTCAGCCCGTTACTTATTAAAATGAATGCAAAGCATCAGCAAAAACAAATATAATATGTTGAGTTTTATTCCTTGTAGTGAAATAATATTCATTTATACGCATAACAATCCCAAGCATTTGCACAGAACACTGTCTTGCATCAAAAATTTGTTGTGTTTTACAGGGTAACTTTTTCAATAAAATTAATGCGTTGATAGCACAGCAGGGAAATGTCAAAATATGTTTACCTTTAGATAGCCACAGAAATGTCAGTTGTTTTTGTAATGCTATGCTGTACAGTACAGAGCTTTGAACCGCAAATTAATTTGTTTCGGTTTCGTTCTTCAACTTTTATAGTTTCGGGTTACGAAACTGGTTCAGAGTTTTTTCTGACTAGCATTTCGATATATTTATACAAGAACTTCCAAAAAATCATTTCGTTTGTATGTATATTTACGAAGAGAGAAAAGTGTCTTATTCTCGGCGGGCCAGCATCTAAACGAACACAATGCTACGTTCTACATCAGCCATGTTATATAAAATTGAAATTATTTCTGTAAATTTGATATCTTTCATTTATTTTCCAAGTTCAAAATGAAATAGAACTATAAAGAAGTTTAAACAGTTCACCCTATTTTTGACAATTGTGTATGTATCAGTGTAGCTACGTGCCATAGCGAATGAATACATGAGCAGATTCATAAATAACGACTCTGGTTGTTGTCATCGTGCTTTAATTTGTGATAAACTGCCGGGTACGACAGTGAATACTTGGGCTGTTTCTTGACTGTTTAATATCTCTGCATTCTTTATTTACATGCATTTGCATGCATATGGACATACTCGTATATGAATGTGTGAACGTAAGAATTAATTTAAAAAATTAGCGTTGGGGTGTTTTTAAGAAATTTGTAGTTAAATTTTAAATCGTGCGCTGGAATTTATATTTAAGCAAAGGAAATAAATTAGTTTAAATTGCTTAATTAATTGAATCAATAAATTTTTACATTTAAAAGAATTGAGATACATACAGGCATACATAAATATATCCATGATACAGATATGTACATACATATATTGCACAATAGTGAAAAGTTCATTTCAGCAGCTACATAAGAGGTCCTTCTTTTCAAAGGTACTTTACAGGTACTTTTTTAAAACAGTTTCTCTGTTGAGGGTGCTTTTAAAACTATTTTATTTCCTTCTTACTTTCCAACTATATTTTTTGTCTTTTTGGTATTTTTAAAAATTGTCAAAAAGTTGTATGCTTAACCTGTGCCCTCTACGAAAAAAAATTCCAACGATGTGTTTGTTTTTGGCAAAAAAGGATTTAATTTACTAAAAACTACAAATTAAATTTAAAATTAAAATATTTAATTTTTAATTTTTTTTTGTATTCCGGTTAAATATATTTTTCTTGTTTTCTTTAATTTTTTCACAATCTAATAAGCAGATAAAAATGATTGTGATGTGTGATAATTTGAACATCACATACACACACACACACACACACACACACACACACACACACGAAAAACACACACATACGTTTGTAAAAACACAAAGGGAAATGTTCTCATACTTTTATGTTTTTTCCATTCCACTTTCATATTGTATTTTTATAGAACGCGTACCTCGTGATATTAAAAGACTTTCTACACACAATAAAGCTCGCCAGATAGATCAAATAGGATTAATGGGAATGATAAGATTTTCGAAAGGTTTGCTGTTCAAGAGCATTTTCCAATTTTGCTTTGAATTTTTATTTTCTTTTTCTTCTTGCTTCATCTGTGATAAGACAAGAAAGATTAATGAAAGGTATTCATATTCATTGATTTAGCAGACAAAGGAAAACGAATTTGATTAATGAGTAGCAATTTGTGTTATTTTTATTAGATGAAGCAAATTCTCTGGGCACCTTAAATGTCTGCTCTGTGCCAACAATAATCGCCCATCAGCTCATTTGCGCACATTCTGTAAAACTTCGAACAGCGCGCATCGACCTATCATGTTTAAATTAAGATGAACTGTTCTGCTAATTCTCTTAATATTTTTTTATTCAAAAGAAAAGGAATATAATAATTATAAATTGATTGAGTTTAGAAGATAATTAGGTATTGGGTTCCTATTTATGTGATGAGGAATGTTTTGAATACACAAAGACTTCCCAATGATTAATAATATTTCATTAAAAATCTTTAATTAGAATAATATATTTTTTTCAATTAAAAGTTTAATGAATTCAATTAAATTTTCGATTAATCTTTGGGCTTTATGCTTAAATAAATAAATATTTTTTTTTTATATTTAATTAACAGTTTTAATTAGAATAATATATTTTTTGCATTAAAAGTTTAATCAATTCAATTAAATTTTTAATTAATTTTTGGGCTCTATGCTTAAATAAATATTTAATTTTTTGTTATGAAATACACAAATTGGCGGCTTCATAAAATAATGCTTATCGGATTGTTTTATTTTATAAATACAACTCTCTGTATAAAGAGAAATGAAATGAATACCCAATAAGCATTCGAATTGAATTCAAATACTATTAAAAATTTGTTTGAAATTTTCATACAGAGATTGGGTTGATATTTACTAGAACGTAACACTTGAAGTCAATGGCCATTTGTACCATTTGTTGGTTTTCCCGAGATAATAACAATGACATATCATTCTTTAAGATTCGACTGCAAATGCCAAAGATATAAAGAAGAGTTTAAAAATGCGAACCTACCTTCGGCAAAAAAAATTTTTATTTTTTATAATATGCCGTAGAAAAATACTTTATTTTAGAGTACAGTCTAATGTATGAGTCGAAAGCAGTTAAAAAACTACTCCAAAAAACGTTGAAATATTTCTTTATATTTCTGGAGTTGCCTTCGTACATTTATTTGCTCCTTTTTATTAGCATATTAATGCTTCATTGTTTAAACAAAACGAGAAACAACATCATGAATCAACTAAACTTAAATACTCACTTTTCATAAACAAAATTCTACTACTAATTTTCAAAAAAAAAAAAAAGAAACAACAAAAATAGCAAAGAAAAAATTATTTATGAATGGGCTTTTTATGTATGTTTAAGAAAAAACATAACAACAAAAGTCTGTAATAATTTAAGAGTTTTCTATTAAGAACGTGTAGCTTTCTAACATGATTGATTAACAGAACCAAATGAGTATTTATTAAAGGAAACGTGTTTTGTAAATGTGTGCCGAGTACTCGTCAAACGCAACAACTCGCAGACAATCAATTGACCCACAGCTTAAATATACTGATAATGACGTACAAGCAACAGAAGATACAATTTGATTAATGCCTCATACACAGTATGTATTATTTAAGCCAATTTCAACAAGTTATTAGAAGAGTCTTTACAAAGCGTACATTATCAGCAGCATAAACTATACACATACGTATGTAGATATAACACACAGCAAAAAATAAAACAATATTTCAGAAGACAAAAAAAATGTCGAAGTGATGAAAGCAAAAAAAAATGTCAAACTATTAAACATTCACAACTTTTTGTCGATTTGACAGGATGTTGTGGAGGAAAGTTTAATTAATGGCCGCAAAGTTCTATAAATTTAAAAAGTTTTTTACGTGTTAATGCAATAAAAAAAAGCTAATATACTCAGCACTTTGTACTTTTCTAATAGGTACTTTTTGCAACAGGTAAATTTTGCAAAAATATACTTTCGGAAAAAGGTGCTTTCGCAAAAAGGCAATTTTAGTAAAAGGGATTTTTTTAAATGTACTTTTAGCTAAAGGTAGTTTTTGTAAGAACTTTTAGCAAAGGGTACTATTTGAAAAAAAAAAATTTTTAAAAAGGCGCTTTTTGTAAATAGACCTTTTTTAAAAAGTACTTTCTTTGAAAGATGGGTTATGTAAATGGTACTTTTTATAAAATTTCTCTCAGTAAATGCAGAGAATTTACATATATGTATATAAGAAATGTCAATAGTGAAACATTGCTGATTCAATACTGACATCGTCACAACTATTGACTTACTATACAATGTTCTGTGCTACAGACATTTAACATGTTCGTGTCATTGAGCAAGAACTATTACTGTAAATACTACTGACTAGGTACTCTACTAGGGGACATATATAGATAATGGAACCAAATATTTTCTATAGAAACTGAAACTAGATTCGTCATAGTTTTTAAAAATTTCTTCTCGGTACCTCCAGACCTTCCGGATGTAATATAGCCAGCAGCTTCTCCAAAGAACTTCTGAAAGGAACTGTTTCAAACTGACATTTTTTTACATTTTCCAGCAAAACCAATTTTTTTAGAAAACTTTAATTTTGCGCGTATCACGTTTATTTTCAACAAAAGGAAACAATTTAAAAAGAAATAGAAGACGCATAGTTTTTCAGCTGCACACAAACGACGAAGTAAAAAGTGTAGACGGTTTGTTGACTATGTCACCAATTAATGCGACAAAAGTATTGACTAGGAGATACTTTACCCCATGCTTCCCGCAGGGAATGTATGTATGTACGTATGCATATGTATACACCGAAACAGTGCACCGATTCTCTTGAATCATTACTAAAAGCTCGCATCAATATACATTTGTACATTTCGCATAAATTTAATATTTTATTTAATTATAGTTTTAAATACTTTTAATACGGAATGTGAGCCATTAATATATGTACGTATAATAAACTTTTCTCTAGGAGTGTGTGTGTGTTTGTTTGAATTCTATAAAGAAACTGAAGAACTAAAAGCAACATTTTTATAATTAAACAAATATGTAATCGAAAACGCAGCCAATAATTCATACATAAATGGTTACACGAGCGTTCACGTAATCAAATTATTATATTATGAAAATTGCACAAAAGCAATAAAACCCAATTAATTTAATTTATGTTATATGGAATAAAAAAAAATTCACTATGAAATGAAATATACAATGTTAAACAAAAATTCCGTTGAAAAACTTATATGAAAAATAAATTAAACTATTTATTTTTGGGAATGGCAGCCAATTCCCCTAAAGATTGAATTAAATTAATTAATTGAGATTTTAAGGAAATATGTATGTACATATATAGAAAAAAAGGTATCAATGGATATTTTGGTTTGAAAACTATGGCGGTGATAACATCTATTTTAAATTGGCTGTTGTTTAATAACACGGTGCAAATTTACTATTGCATTAAAAATTAAAAAAAATAATGAAATCGCTGGCGTTATTAAGTTGCATTTGGATGAGCAATTAATTTAGGCTTTTAATAATTTTTATTTGTATTGCATTGTACAAGTAATATTTCTTCTTGTGAATTTGTTTTTTAGGTTAAAAGGGATTTATTTATTCACATATTTCTGGTTTGTTTATTTTGAATTTGTTATTTTTTTTCATTATTTACTAAAAATATTTGTGAAAGAAATTCCCTGGCATAACCTTCAGTTCATAAATCACAAATAAGTTTTATATTTGCAATTTTTGGCGTTTTTTTTTTGCTTGCTCTTGTAACGGCTTTTTAAAGGTTTGCACTTGTGTTTTCTGCAGTTGTTTTTTTAATTTTTATATTTTTCTGTTCTGTATTTTTTACGATAATTTTCTATCATTGTTATCGAGTGTTTTGTTATTGCAATTTAATTTTACTATCAACAATTTGAATGGTTATAGTGTTGTTGTTGTTCTTGTTGTTATTACATATTTTCAGTTCATTTTCGTTGCAAAAGTTCAAGTCCACATCAAAACAAAATGGCAACAGCTACAAGAAGGGTTGTTTGTATTGTTAGTCACAATTGTTGTTGTTGTGTTTTGTTTAAGTGTTGTGTTACCTAATGTTGTATTGCGAAACTGTTGTTGCTGTTGTTGTTGTAATTTTTGTTACATTTGCTGCCACTTTTATCGTTATTGTTGTTGTCAAATAAGAAAAACTGGTTCATTGCCAGCTTGACATGCTATTAGTAGTACCGATATTTGTATGCATGAGAAAATCTATATTTTGTGCAGGGATGTACATACTTATATAAGTATGTATACATGTATGTTGGGCGGTTAGTGGGAGCAGACAACAGGAAGAGTGTGTGTGAGAGAGAGCACGGATAAAAAAATTTAAAACAGTTTATCTGATAAAAAACACATTTCTATTTTTGTAAATTTTTTTCTTTGTTATGTCAGTGGTGTGTACTAATTGTTGGCCACATTGTTATTGCTATTGTATGGGATGTGTAATGTAATGCTCTTTCAAATTTTGAATATTCTGATTGGAATGATGACGAAAACATTGTTGGCTGCGGCATACATACATACAATATAGAAGTTTAACGTTTAACCGATAAGCAATTAGAAACCGCAACAAATAGATTTTTTCTTTAAATGTAAATGCTCCAAAATTAATACAACAAAATTTTTTTGATATATTTTCAATTAAAAATTATTGGAGTACTAACTTTTTGATAAATATTATTATTAAAACTAAAAAAAAAATAGATGCATAGTTATGTCGTATGTAATCACATTTACACTCATTTATTCTTAATACTTTAAACAACATGACATATAATTTTCCTGAGTAACTTGTTGTTGTTTTACAGTTTTGAGGTGTTAATCTAAATTTTTTGCTGAATTGTTTCAATAAAAAAATACACCACGTAAAACAGATATGACACATACAAAAAAGGATTTGCCCTTTAGACGCAATACTGACTATATCGCATTATTGTAGCTTCTTATAAAATTAATCGTTACTACGTTGTTTTCAGTTTATGACCCAGTTAAATAAAGAGCTTATCATAATTAGGGAAAAATTTATACTTAATCGTAACGCTGCCAATATTTAATAAGCTTACTGGCACTAACATCCGTTAAGAAGGTCAATTTATATGTATGCACATATGTATATTGGTTGTCGTTTTCAAATATATTAATTGAATTCTTAATAAGAGTGTTATATATTAGGATTAACAGTGTAAATAAATCAACTACATAACTGTGGGTTTTATTTCAATTAAATGAATATATTGTAAAGCCACAACTATGTGTATCAATTCATATTGCACCATTTTTCCATATACTATAACGTCAGGCAATCCTCCACCTTTCTAAAGCCAAATCGACAAAATTAAGTTAATGCTACAATAACTTAGATCACAAATCCAGTATCTGACCCATGAAACAGCACAAATGTATTTGTAAAATAATTAATGGAACTTTACCTTCCGTTTTCTTACTATTTTACTTTATATATGTTTTTTATATTTGGTATTTTGCAAGCATAGTGTAAGTACCAACTCAGGTTCCTAAAATACCTCAGGGAAAACGTTTGGTGGCAACACCACCATCTCTAAACCAAACTACAAACCTTTTCTTTTTTGGTTTTAGTCTTTGCTGTATATAATTATTCATACTGAAAGTTGCCAATTGTGTGGAAGATATTTTTTCACAAAGCAAATATAAAAAACGATTTTTCAACTGGTTAGAATACTGTGCACTTTCAGGTTATTTAACTTGGCTCAATCCCATTAGAATATTTTAATTTTTGCAATTTTGAGTCGATTCTAAAGAGTTTAATTAATTTATGTTACAACTTGTTGAAATGATATTGATAACTGGCATTCAGAATAACTGCTTGCTTTTAGAAAACAAAAGAAAAATTCGGTCGAAAATTTATACGAAAAAAAAAATTAAATTCCATAAACTGTTTTTGTTTTAAATGTAAATTGTCGAACTAATTTTTTTTCGCTAGTTAGTTTTAATATCATTGATATGAAATAACAAAGAATTATTTGACCTCATTTATATAAGTATATGTAAATGTAATGAGCGTAAGTGATTATATATTAAAAAATTTCTTTCTTAAAGTCTAATGTAAATAAAATTCGATTTTGCCGCAAGCTGCATTAGAAACCCTGACTTCAGGGACAAAGACGTATGTTTGTATGCAAAACTCATTTGTATTTAAAGTATTAGAATAAAATCTAATACAAAAGTGATGACAGATTTCTTAGTTCGTTGTGAGGCATGTGTCATTAAGATGAGAATATAGCAAGTGTTTAATTTGAACTAAGACAAAACGCAATTTTCTAATCATAAATCATCAAACGTATCAAATTATTTAAACAATCGTTTTGCTTAAAAATCTCTAAATACAAAACTAAAATAAACTTTGTATACAATGTGATTAAAACGATTTTAAAATTCGAAAAATAAATTGTCATAATGATGACAAAGAATTTAGACTTTATTACATAATTTATTGGCTTTTACTAAATATGTGTATGTTTATATGTTTATGAATATACACATAAAAAAATTCCAATGTAAAATTAACATGACGAAATGTTGATTAAAATCATCTGAAATTCTGAAAAAAAAATTACTTGATTCAAATTTAACATTGATTAACATTGATTTGAAACAAACAAATTTCAAAATTACCTCAAAACAAATTGATTGCATTTTTTCCGTAGTAAAAATAACGTTACACAACGTTAAATACATAAAATCCCGTTTTGTATTAAAATTTAAGTTTTACCACTTTAAATAATCGTTGCAATCTAATAAATCAATACAGCAAAATTAAAAATTTTCGGAAATAGGTGGAGTATATAAATTTAACATTGAATCAGGTAAATTGAATATTTGGAAATGTTAAATAAAAAAATTAAATCAAACTTAAATCAGCTTGAAACGACTTTAAATAAAGTTTTTCCAATTTGTATACTAGGTTATTATCAAATTCTTTTTGGGAGTTTTTATATAAACATGTAAGATTTATAATTTTTTACTTATCAACTTACCGTACATTAAATGTTTCAATAAATTTTATTTCATTCCTGTAATGAAAAAAAAAAAATATTAATACGAGTATTTTTAAAAACAAATTATAATAGCAAAATATTTGTTAGAATTTATAAAATCCAAAACTACTATACTATAGGATTTATTGATAAATATTTTAAACTGGAAGAAAAGAAAATATTTATTAACATGTTTCTATATACAATATATAAAAATTTTTTAAGTTTATTTATAAAATTCAATCACTTCATACTTTATCATTACTACTCAGCTTTGCGTAAAGGTTTCATATAGTAATAACATTTGCCAGCTTATCAGAGTATTGACATAAATGTTTGGTGCGTTTATCGCTTAGAATAGACCCTATACCAACGTCATTGGAGATTAAATAAATTGTTTCAAAGATTTACTTCCTTGAGAGCAAATGTATAAACATGTTTATATGTGTGCTTAAGTTTAAGCCTAAAAAGTTTTATAAATTTTGAATTAGATTCTTTGGAATTACTTTATTGCTTTCTTGAAAGATTATTTACAATAAAGGAAATGCAATATTTTTTTTATTATCAAGAACGACACGACATCGTTGTTCACTCATCAAAAAAATAAAATTATAGTCATTACTTCTACATACTATGTATGTATGTTTCATTGCAAATTATTTAGATTTGAATTGTATGGAAGATGGTTTCAATAATTGAAACCTGATTAAACAGATTGCAAATCTAAATAAAAATACTTAAGGCATGAAATTATTCCACTGTTAATTTAAAATCATATTTTGAAACACATATTCATAAAAGTATTTTCGTTTTATAAAAGGTTTCAAAATTAAATGTGTTATGGAAACTTGTTTCTTAAAAGTTTTGTATGTCAAAAACATCTGTTATTAATACCGCTGTTTATTGTAAATAAAATTCAAAATGACAGTGGATGTTGCTTAAATAATACACTGGTATTTTATTACAACACTACATAATTTCGTAATATTTCAGAAATATTACAAATAAGTATTTCAAAATGATAATCAGATTATAATACGTGTGTTAAGCACAACATTGTTTCTCAATACAGATTAGAAATAAAAAATATTAAATTTCATATAAAAAACAAATATAAAATTCTTTTTTGTAAAAAAAAAATTACTCAAGAGAAAAAGGAAATTTGAATAAAATAGCGAAACTAATATAACACAGCGGAACGAAATAGAATATTTGAAACGTTGCAAAATATAAATTTTAACAGCGGAACGAAATGTAATTTTTGAAACGTTGCAAAATAGAAATTTTTTAATCATGAAAATAATTATATTTTTTACAATTTATTGAAATAAAATTATAAAACGTTTTGAAATTTATTAAATGTAAAATGTGAAAAACTATAAATACTATAATTTATTTATAAGACGTCAGACAAAATAATTTCAAATAAGTTATTGAGCAATAAGTACAAAATTGGTATAAATATTGAGTACAACTTGCAATGCTACCCTTCTCACAAGTATTTTTACTACGAAGTCTGTTCAGTGAAGAGAAAAAATTCTGTACAACGGCAAGATAAATGTCAAAACAGTAAAACAGTAAATAAAAAACAGAAAAAATGAAAAAGGGACGACCAGCGAATTACACCTCACAGCTGTGAAATGCTAATTGACTAAATTAAATACATATGTGTGAACATAAATTTAATTAAGCAATTATCTCAATCTCAGAATGTATGTCTGAACAAAGTATAAGCCGATTCGTTGAGGGTGGCGATGGCACGATGGATGGTAGTCTGCACGTTGACTACAAAACCAAAAACAGACCTGGGTTCAACTCCAGTTTCAGACTAAAATTATAAAAAAAAAAAACATCTCGCATTTTTCTGATGTGCATTAGTGCGTTGTTGTGTGTCACTTGTTGTCGGAAGCTTTCAGTGTCGAAGGCATAGTCACTGGTCACTGAACAATACCGCCTTCAGCTGATAGCAATCCATAATCACATCAGAACGCCCTCCTTCGTCGGTATTATGTAGCATCGGCGAAGTAAAATAATAATAAAAATGGCTACTAAACCGAAGCTCCAGCACTGCTACGAGTATAAACAAAGAACGTGCGAAAGCAGAGCTGTAGAATAATTAATTAAGCTTCACCTCCTGTCGTGTCTCCTACTATCCCTTTCCCATAGTTCCAGCACAATGCTTCGCATGTGTAGGAGTCATCTCCTGAGTCTTGGTCCCAGATAAAAAATAAAAAAAAAAAAAAAAAATTACTTTTCAAAACAGTAAAATCTAAAAATTCGTTTAGTTTTTGTATTTGTTTACTTATTTTTTTAACTAACTGCTTGTTCTTAGAAGCCGAGTGAAAATACTCTTTCGATCATTTATATAGAAAACAAAAATAATTTGAGTTTATTTATTGCCGTTTGCAATGTAAATGACCGAACGAGTATTTCCACTCGTCTTCTGTGAACAGGCAGTAAATTGCGATTTAAGCACGAAATGAACAATTTAAAAATTAAAGTTATTTTACTTAACCCCCAAAAATTAAGCATTTAACACGTTTAGAGCGGTTATAATATATAAAAAAAATTTAAATGTTTTTATATATTTATTTAGTTTTCTAACAAAATTATAGCGAAACAAAGAATGAAACATTTCAAAATACATGAAACAAAATGATATGTTAAACGCATTTAGAATTAAAGTCCGACATTTAGTATTTGAAATTGTCGCATAATTTTACCATAAATTTATGTAAATGAAGAACCAGAATGAAATGGAATTTAACCAAAGAATAAAATAAACCGGTTACAATTTTACAATAATTTTTACATACTATGTAAGCATGTACATACCATATTTATCACGCACGATAGTATAATTTCAATTCAAGTTATTCAATCGAGGTAAACAGGCATTTTATGTTGAAAAAATAAAGAATTTTATATGTACATAGTATGTATGTACTATGTATAAAATTCTATAGATATATTTGCACAACAATTTATATTAATTAAACGTCTAAAAATGTATAATATTAAAGGTATAACGTCAAAAGTATTACTAAATCTGAAAACAATTTTTTTATCAGGATATTTACCAGAGAAACAATCTGGAATAATGTGCAACAGCAATGGCAGAGTCATTTTATGCGGTAAACAATATAATTTTTACAAATTGGAACAATATGCATATATATGTATATATATACATAGTAGTTAACCCTAGAGAACTTAAGTTATTGATCGGGTGCAAGGTGTACGGTCCAATGACAGACAATCCTTGTTCGTACATGCTCCGCCGTGTCTACAGCAAAATACAAAATTTTATTCTTTGAGCCCATATGCTTTTTGGCATAATGGTTTTTTAACTGCCCCTTTGGATTTGCTTTACCTTTCAATTTTGCGTTTCTATTTCCTCTGTTGCTCAAAAGTATTCACTTTGAAATTCAAATTTAGTCGCTTATATGACTTTTATATCAGAAATTTAACCAGTGAACTTGACACACATATGTATGTGGAATGTCGCACATACGGGACAACCGCGTGTATAAAGGTCTGTCTCATTACCCGAATGACACAAAAAATAATTATTTACATACTTCTGCATGTTTGTGTCTACATACATAATTATTTAATGATTATTATTATTATTATTTAATTATGTATGAACGTGTGTAACTGTAATTTGAAAACAATTTATTATCAAATTGTAAAAACAATGTTGATAAAACTATAACGCAACTTAATAAACAAATTTACCACAAGACATTTTTTTTATGGTTGGTATTGACGTCGTCTCAAGTTATTTTTTATTGAACATTTTATATGCTTTTTATTATTTACATACATATGTACATATATTTTTTTATTACTATTGTTCATTGCATTATAAGACAAGCCTTCTCGCAGTAGGAATAACTACAAAATAATTATATACATATATAAAAATAATATTATCACGCAAAAAAAATGTTTCACTTGACTTTTAAATTTACAGTGACCGCTAAAAGAGTCTAGGAAATGTATAAATTTTAAAGTAACAACTGCAACAGCAATTTTATACACAATTCAGCAGATCGAAACTGCATTAACTCCATTTGCAAAGATTCCAGTGCTTTTCATTGTTTTGGCAACCACAAATTTGAAATTTGTTATTATAGGCTGATATAAATATATAAAAAAATTTAATAAATTTTAAATTATTATTATTCAAGTATCGAAACTTAAATCTAATAAATACAAACTACAAGACAGAAATTTATTTAAGAAAAAATAGTGTTTGCACTAAATCGCCAATGACGTGAAATATTCGCTTCATGCGAATTTTATTTAAGAAATTTTTTTGGTTCTGGTAGCACTGATGAATCAATAAAATGAACGAAAAAAAAGCATGGCAAGCGCTCTTCACTGAACTAGAATCATTAAAAAAAGTGAGCGCTCACTTCGCTCAGTTTACTGAAACGTTCAATTGAGCTAGCTCAGGGCTGAACGACACAACTCTACTTTCTACTCATTTTAAGCTTTTTTTACATTGAAGACGTTTTCGACTTTTTTTTGTTTTTATAAAATATTTTTCACTGGAAAATTAATGCAAAATTATCAACATTTTCACCGATAACATTGAAAATAAAATAAAAATTGGCGTCATCAGCTGAGCAGTTGTCACGCTGCTTGTACGCATCATTCAAAAGTCTTACTATTTTATGACTTTTTTGTTTGAAGCACAAAAATAATTGTAAAATATTAGGACATTATGACAATATAACTTAATAGCACACACCCAAATATTAAAAGCGAAAGGAAAAATCTCACTTGAAATTGGGTTATAAAAAATAGAACACAAATAATCAGCTTCAGTAATGTTTTTTTAAGCTTAAATGTTATCACGTTTTTGTTTACTTGTAATTTGCTATAATAATATAATCGTTATTTCCAGTTAATTTGATATTTAACTAATTATGGCTCTTCTACGAGTTTTTAGAAATTTTAGCCGAATTTTTATCTACATATATCTCAATTGAAAGCATGACATACAAAAAAGGAATAAACAAAATATTTGTCAATCTAAAGTTCTTATTTGCAGAATAGTTATATTAGTTTCTTTTTTCAAATCTTCGAATGTACCATCACTTTTAACTTTTTTATGTTCGACTATTTTCTTCTGGTAGCTTCTATAACGAATGCTTTTATTTTTATAATTTTCTTGTTTGCAATTCCACGACAAAAATCAAAATTTTTTTTTTGTTTTCATTTCAATTTGTTTTTCGGTTCAAATTGGCACATAAAATATTTTAACTGGGAGCTCTAGCGACAAGCCAACAACTTAATTTTTAGCGAGACGTACGACATGCTTTTATAAACTGTGATATTCGGAAATTTAAGTACGATTTTTAAAACTTCACTTACAATATTTGACAATATCCAAAACAAATTCAATAAAAGATAATGCTTCAAATAAGATATTGGAAAAAAGCACAAAAACTATATACATATATTTTTTTTTTCTTTTATCTCAGCACTCAGGAGATGAACCCGACACATGCGATGCATTGTGCTGGATAGATTTATATCCCAAAGCTCTTCTTTTATTTAATTTCATTTATTAATTATTTTCAAAAATACTTAGCCTAATAGGACACAATCGAAACTTATTTTCCATTTGAGAGTTCGTGTAAAAATGTGTGTTCATGAAAATTTTGTGGAAATTCCCGCCTTAGAGTCGCTACCAATAAAGAATATTGTACTTTTTAATTAATGATGCACATACATACATACATACATAGCAAATATGTATGTATATAAAAATATGCAAAATATAAACCTTAAAATTTTTTACAAATTTATAGAAAAACTCAATTTTTTCCCAAAGAAATATAGAAACTTCAATGTTCCACATTTGGCAACGCTGGCCATATACCACAAGCAGGGAAATAAATAAGCAACCATACCCCCTTGTTTTACTATATACAGGAAATACTATGCAAAGGCGATGATAACCTTATCGCTTCTAGCGTTATGATGGTTTCATTGAGAGAATGACATTTTAGTACTACACTACACTACATATACAATGCATTGAACTGGAACTTGATAGAGTGATAGTGCAGAAAATAGACAAATGCTGAAAGTGGTACAAAGAAAGTAAGCTTAATTCTGGCACAACTCTGAATAAAGCAACGTTGCGGCGTCTCTGATGTGAATTTTTACGCATTCAATTTTATTATTTCACTTCGACGACGTTCTATTGCTGAAATACTCGCCATCAGCCAATTTTTGATTTAAAAAAAGCGAGCCACTATTTTAAGGCGTCTTTTACTAGGTGGTGTCGTATGGAGTTTTTGTATTACCACATACGTTTTTTGTTCGCGATATGTCAAAAACAACTTATGCATATATTACAAAGACAATGTGTTTTTGACGTTTGTTGCACAAACGTAGGTAAAGAACAAAATTGGCAACTGTTTTAACAACGTTTGATACGCCTTGCACTATTTGATATAATTTACCCAACAAGATTGCAGTGCTGTATCATTCGGTCCATCAAACTATATTACATATTTATAAGTTATATACCCCAAAAAATAAATGGCAATAATTTTTCCAGTTGTATATTCATAATTTAGTTATACAAGTTTTTTTTCTTTTTTTTCTTGGAACGGCACTCAGGAGACGAACCCTACACATGCGATGCATTGTGCCGGAACTAGGAAATAAAGTTTTGGGCGAAAGGGTAGAGGTAAAGATTTTCCCATGTCAAAAGTCACAGGAAAGTTGCCAAAAAAGAACGAATTGAATAGAACACCTTGAAGTCTCACTATTTATTTATTTATTCATTCATAATACATTTAACCACTTGGCCAATAACATATAATTTGTATTATAAGTAAATAGATAAAGAGCGATAAATACATTTCATATGAAAAAGAAAAGAAATTTAATGTTTACAATTCGTAATCCCATACACCACCAGTCACTAGTCCACTACACACAACAATAAGTAATATCAAACTATTAAAAGAATTAAAATGTTCTGTTTTATTTATTTTGGTTCATACTTAGAGAACTTTGTTATATTGTAGGGATTTTAGATATTCGATTTTAAGCCCAAATACATCAATTAAGTGTAGAGATTGAAATTGAAAAATTTATTTTATTGAAATTTACCCACCATGAGGGTTTCACGCTCGCTCTCTCTCTCTCTCTTTTAATTTCGCTGTTATTACTTTTGAAAACCTGTACTAGTTTTTCTTTTTTTTAGTTTCTGAGCACCTGTGTGTACGCTGAAAGCTCTCTGATATAATGTGGTATGATGTTGTCTTACTACATGCGATAATAATCAGCTGTAACTGTTTGTTGACTTCTATTATTTCTTGTTGGGATATACAGGTAACAACCGTATAACACGATAGACATTCTATAAAAAAGCTGTGTTATACTAATCAAAGAAGTAGTACAAAACAAGGGGGTTTATTCCAAACATAAAACCACGAAACATAGGATTGGCACAAAAATTGGGGTTAGCCTCCAAAAAAAACTATTCTTGAACATCTTCTGAAGCTATATCGTCAAAACCGTCTCAACCTATAGATCTAGCAACTTCGATTTCGCCTATTCTGTTTTCTATTTCTCTTTCAGTTACTTTTCTTTATTTATGAATCATTAATACATGAACACCGTGTTATGCGGCGGTGGTTATAATTCGCAAACCGTGTTAGACTAAATCCGTGTTGTACGAGTGTTGTCTTATACGAAAATGATTCGCAATTCTTTAAGCGTGTTACAGCGAATCCGAATTATACGAGCATCATGTTATACGGGAGCTACCTGTAGCATAAGCGAAATATAAATACAATATTAAAATATTAATATTTGCCAAGGAATGAAGCCGATGTAAAGTAGCAGTTGGCGGCTAAGCAAAAATACAGTTGGCGGTGGTTTAGTAAAACCGCATTTATTAGTAAAGCATTGTGCTGCAATAATTACAAATAAATGTGTCGTAGTCCAGATTCATTTTGAACTGACCTCAATTTTTTCTACGAAACCAAGCCGAGGAACAATAAAAAATATCTTAAATTTGAAAAAAAAAAATACCAGAAGGGTCGGGATGTATTTTGGAATGTACCCAATGTTGTTGCAACATTTTAAGGCCTTTAAGACACAAATAACACTGAACAAAAAACACCTGTTTCTAGAACTTTGTTCATATTGGGCAATAAGAGTTGTGAAATTTTCTTTTGAACTTGCTCTTTTCGACAATTTTCGTATTCTCTTTAATTTTAATTGTCGTCATTGAATTGCATAATAATAAATTTAAATTATTAAAACTAAAATGCCTTTCCTGTTTTTTTAACGCTTTTTAAAATTTTAAACAAATGCTTACTTTTTTTTGTGAGAGATATCATTCTATAATTTTAAATTTATTTTTTGCAATATATTTATTAAGCTTGAGGTCTTTTTCTTTTATTTTATTTGGTTTTATTATTCGATATTTCGTTAACAGCTTGTTAACATCATCAGGAATAATAGGAAATTATTATTTTTAATTTTTTTTTATTAATTCTCCTTCATATGAGTTATGTAAATACATTACAAATATTTTGAAAAATGTTACTAAACATTCAAAGAATTTCCAATTATTCCTGATGATGTTAACAAGCTGTTAACGAAATATCGAATAATAAAACCAAATAAAATAAAAGAAAAAGACCTCAAGCTTAATAAATATATTGCAAAAAATATAATAAAAAAAGGTCAATTAATAATATAATTAAAATTTTAAATTTATGTTTTTTATATTAATTTATTTCTAGCAAAAAACCGAATGAGTGGCCAATATGAAATAACCGAGTACCGGTAATTATGTGTCCACCTCGTATTCGTCTATAAACTCAACTACAATTGTCCAATGTGAACCCAGTCTAATGGAATCCAATCCGCGATTTTTATTTTTTTTATATTTTTATTCTATTGGTTCAAGAAAAGCATGCGGAGCTGAAGTATCACCTACGGTGTAGTTAAACATTTAAATTTATCACTCGTTTCACCATTAAAAAAAACTGACGAAACTACTTTTGCTTTTTTGAAAAAGCGGCAGCTATTAAACAACCGGCTTTGTACTTTGGTATCACCATATATATATATGTATGTATGTATGTATGAATGAAGCAACAAAAACAAACAAAACATCATGCTCTTTATCGTTCTGCTTGCCAGTACCCACTTTTTCGTGATTTTATTGGCATTCAGTTTTACTTTGTAAATTTGTTTGGAAGTTGGCCGCGGAAGCGCGAATAAAGAAACTTTTATTAAAAATATATTGATGTACAAAATCGCAGAAATACGTGTTTTTCTCTGTTTTATTTATTTATTTTAAGTGCCGAACGTATATTTGATATATATTTTTTATAAATTGAATTAAACATAAATTTAAATCAAATAAAAAATAGTTTACAGTGGCAATAACATTTTTTTTGCTTGATGTGTGAAAAATTTTTCAACCAAAGCATGATTGGCCTATAGAATTTATTGTGAAAACTTTATACTTATAAATTTATATACTAAAAAATTTAAATTTTAAGAAAGTATTTTTTATATATTGAATCAGAAGAAGCTACACAAAACTAATATACGTATATATGTATACGTAAACATCAAGATTCAGCAATACAAATATAGATAGATTTCAATCTTCTTAAAAAAATATTTCTTGTTTTGTTGTACTACAGTACAAATAAATCGCATGGTTTCGAGTAATAAACCCTTTATTTATTCAAATTATTTATTTTTTGAAATTAAATTCGCCTTGAACAAAATAATCCGATAAGATAGCCTACTATATGCTACATTTTGCTAAGAAATTTCAAATGTTTACATCAAAACTACAAAAAAAAATATTTGAGAATTATTGAATATACAAAGAGAAAAATATTAACATTAAATTAAGTTGAGTTGTCCTCTCCCAAAAAGAAAAATAAAAATATAATATGATAGAAAATTAATTATACCTTCTTATTCGATTAATTGGGAAAAATTAATATGGAAATGAATAAATACCCCAATGACATCAGTTACATATTCCTCGTATAGGTATTGAATGATATTATTATATCTCGGAGGAAGTTTGTGGTCATTTGGTCCTAAGATCGTGAGTATTCTCACGATACTATGCCAAAAGTATACATACATATGTATATATTTGAAATCAGAATTTTTTTATTTCATGGTGAAGAGTATACATGATATATTATTTTAAAGACATGTAGACGTCTTTCAAATAAAATTGAAGCCATTCAAAGTTCGGGATTGACGCAAACTTTGAATTTGACCGATGAAAACGCCACTAGCCATCTCTTATGTTTTAAAAATTGTCTGAAGAAAATGTTCCTCTCTTCATTAGTTCAAGCGTTATAGAGAAATAAAGTCGCAAACCCGATTTATGTATATTTTGACTCATTAAATGCGAACCGGGTGGCCGGTTTTTACTCCAGAAACTTAATTTTTGTTCACAACCAAAATCATAATTTTTGTTCACAATCAGAAACTTAATTTTTGTTCATAAATTAATTATTTACCCCCAAAATATCGGCAAATGAACTTGAAGCTGAGAAAATTAAACTTCTCTGCAGATAATATTGCACTACGTGGTCCAATGCCATTAAAAACAAGAACTTATTGTTATACGACAAGTTTGCGTGCTTTTCTTCGTGTTTGCGATTACGCCATCACACTAAAATTACTTTCTGGGATGCTTTACAGTGCGGTTACATGGAGTAGTTTTTGGGTTAATCCGATGTAATCAAAAGGTGGGTTATATGGTCCATCCCTAGGATATCGAAATGTTAAATAAACCATGTTTTCGCCATACGTTTGGGTTAGTCTTGGACTAGTCTTGATCCACTGTAAACACATTATCTGCAGGGTTTTTCACATCGCATACATTGAAAAGTTGGTCTAATATACATACATACATATGTACATACATACATATATACTTCCTGCTTTTCAAAATTATAATGTGTCAAACAGCAATTGAGAGAAATCTAAAATTTTTAAATTCGAATTGAAGCATACATAATTTTTTTGTTTTTTGTTAATGCGTCACAATATGCATATGTACGACTATGTACATATTATGTATGTATGCATAATGTATTTATGCATGTGTGAAATGTAAACACGAGATTTCATTCCCATTTATATATGTAGATAAACTGGCTTGGCTGTAGGATGAGAAATTTATGACCTGCATATGTTCATGTTGCATATTTAGGGGCTCGTCTTTTTTTAGTATGCTAAAGAGGAAAAACAAGAAAGACTGAATTAAGTAGCCAGAAAAAGTTGTTCAGCAAACAGCAGATATTAATAAAAATAAACCAAAACTAGAATACCGATGCAAATTTATTTTTAATTTTTTTTCTTATTCCACAAATTACTAAATGTCAGGGTAATCTTTGCAGATTATAAAATTTATGAAATTGTAGTGCTAAATAGATTTTTCTAATTACAAATTGTTCCTTGAAAAGAAATAAACTAATAGCAACTACAAATTTCTTTACTAGAATTTCGGAGATGGGTGTGTTTTTGGAAGCAAATTACGGTACTGTTTCTCTACTTGTCGTTGAAAAATTGATATGAAAAATTATGAGTGCTTTTCAAGTACTGCTTTTTATAAAGAAACAGCATCTAATACTTCCGTAATAGTATGTACATTAGGGTGGAGCGTTTTATTTTTCGAGAAAGCGAAAGTACGTAAGTGTTATGAAACATTTTCACTTTCCCTAAACATTCACTTTTCTTTGCGGTTCTTATCAAATTCAGTTTAACTTTTCGCCCCAAAAAATATGTTTTAACAAGAAAATCAACATGTACAAATCAACATATTTAAAACATGTGTGTATACTGTTTTAAAATATGTACATATGTATTTGCAAAATAATCGATTTTGTAAAACTTTCCCTTTCTCAGACATTTTCAGCTTCACCTTAGGGTTACCAACCTGAGACACTTATTAGTCTTTTTCTCTATTTTCTATTAATGGTTAGACCCGCTTAACTGGTACGAGTGAAAATTACAAAAGATAGCAAATACACTTCACTCTGTTTTTACGCCAGTGATATGATAATCGAAAACTCGCGTAAAATACATACACCATTTCACTCCTCTTACTTAACAGAAAACAATAGACGAAATAGTTCACTTTATACACATATTAAAAAAAAAAACAATGAAAAAAATAGTTCGTTTACAAAAAGAAATAATTAATTTGCATGTAATAAATTAATGCATAGAACACAAATTATTTAATATTAATTACCGTTTATTAATTTCAGAAATATTTATATGCGAAACATTTTAATTATTAAATTTTTTAACATTTAAATATGACTGCACTATTATGCGGTCCCTACACGTTGCAACCGGTTCGAGTGGAATAAACCACTCGTTAGCTTTTTTTCATTCAACTTCATTAAGAAATAATTTTTGTAGAGTCAACATGAGTTCCGATTCTTCAAATAATTTCTTCTTCTACCAATATTTATATTTTTTTGGTTTATTGCTTTTAATATTCCAGAATTCTTGCATGTTGTTATATTTTTCAATAAAATTGTGCAGTGGCATATTTTCTTCCCATCCACTCATTTTGTTTAATTCGCGCGATGTTGCGAAAGAAGAAAATCGTCATCACACCTACCAATTTGGTAGGTCAGTTGAACGCCAGTTGAATGAAAATCTAATATTTTTGATTTTTTATTCAACCGATGACCAACCGTTGGTCAACCACACCTCAAACGTAAGAATTGGTTGTACAATTTGATAAAATTGACTTGACCGCATTAAATCAAATCATATCATGTGAAAACAGAGTGAAATATTTTTTGAAAGCGCTTTAAATCAAATCGCGTAAAAATAGAATTAGGTGTACTGTAATTAACTTGCTACACAGATGTGCATGTATAAATGTCTGCACATATGTACATATTTATTTCACGTTTGTCTTCACACGTTTGTAAAGTGTTTATTAAATCAAACGTGATTAAATAATAATATCACTTTAAGCGCTTACTTCTGCAGTGTAATTTACATACAATTAAACGGTAAATATTTTAATAAACAAAAAACAACGGAAGACATCACATGTTTAAATCTAAAACAACAAGTAAACAAGAGCCTTGAAGATTTTAAATGAGAACGAGAAGGAATTTTCTTTGTGAAAATTGATACGATCGTATATTAAAGTTAAATATATGGTATCAAAATAAAGCAATTTAACTCTAAAAAAATACCGTATTACGACACTGACAAAATTTTACACTCCCAAAAATAATTAAAAATAAAAAAGTTGGTTACATTTCAGAACATATGTATAATAAATTAGCAATATTTGCAACAACAACTAGAAATCCTTATTTATTTGTCTCTGCTGATTTAAAATTATTTTTGAACAGTTCATAGACTCTTGAATTGAATTCAATTTAATTCAATCAAATGACGAAACACCTCATTTAATATACATATGTCCATAGAAATATATGTGTATACATACTTATGTTTAAGTACAATGCTAAATTATTTATAATAAACTAAGCACTTTAAAAAAAGTTGACAATAACGCTGGGGGCTCCCAAAAAATTATGGGTAAGCAATTTTCGATGTCGTTGGAATAATTGGAAAAGTTTTTGCATTTCAAAAAACTTTTAAAAGCAGTAAAACGCCACAGTTGGAAACGCTGAATGCCATATAAAGAAATATCGAAAAACTACTAGGGAGCTATAATGCGATCACTTGCAAAATTTTGTTAACTTTATCCAATTCACCGAAGAAACGACGAAAAGTTTAATGATTTTCTTAAATAAAATATTATATAACAATTCTTTAATTTATTTAACGTTAGTCAAAATTAATTACGATTATTTATGTATCTATGTTTGTTATAAGGTTTAGAAAAATTAAATATATTTAAATCGAATAATAAAATTTCAGGGATTGTTCAACGTTTTTTTTTATGCTTGTCCCATGAGCTGATTACTCTGTGTAGCTTATAATTTTTTTTGGGGTAATTAAGAGGGGTTTCCCTACTCAACTCTGTTCTAAATTTTTTTATTCCCAGAATTCGTAATGCCTTATTTGAGAAATCTTTCATGACAAGAACTGTACGCCTTTGGAATTGTGTATATACATATGTACTTGTTGAACTAAGGCTTTTTCGCACTATAATAATGCCTGTCGTCTAAAATTACTTTCTTTTTTAAACACATGTCCTAATAACCCATATATATATAATTACTGATATTTTTTTTATTATTTTTTATTTTTTTCGTTTCCTTTTTTTTAAGTACTGATTTACATTTATTCATTTTTTTTGGATCACTATGATCCTACAGTTTCTCCGCCTATACTTTATATATATTTTACTTCTACCTTTATATATAAATTTTTTTTTACATAAATTAAATATTACATAGATGTTTAAGATTTTTTGTTATTTTCCTTCTCTTTTATTAATAATTCAGGAATTTTATTTAACCTTTAATATACATATTTAATTGGCATGTGGGCTTTCATATTACTCTGCACAAATATATAAATAAAAAAAATGTTTGTTGTATAAATAATATTTTTAAAGAAGTTATTTGCTTTGTATATTTCGTAATTCTCAAGGATTTAATGGAAATTCTTGTATAAACATAAGAAATTTCTTAGCTTTTTTCAAGAATTTGGTGAACGTCCTACTGACGATTTTGGTTTTAGCACCCAACGACCTTGATCTCGGAAAAAAATTTCAATAATATTTTTGTTGAGATTTTTCTTTTTTTTCTATAAAATTTGGCGTATAACGAACATATCTTTATTTACTTCTCCTGTGCATGTACTCTTCATATATAAAGAAAAATTTTTTTTTGGAAGCCAAAACGTGCAATCCTTTCATTTTATATTTATTTTTCCTTCTATATTTTTTTGTTTTATATATTACATAAAGAATTTGTCTATTTTTTCAGATCGAAAAATCTAGAAAAACCTTTTAGTAACAAAGACAATTCCCACCAGCAGCAATTTAATTGCAAAATTGCAATGACGTTGATCACCAGTTTAAAATGTGTGTGACAAAAAATCTTATCAGTTTGAAAAACAATAAGTAGCAAAACATCAGCTGAAACTATTTTCTCAATGAAGGCAATAATAATTTAATCAATCATTGTATACTAAACAGTTGCTGTACTAATTAAAAGCAAAAAAAAAAGATTCCAAATTGAAGCCACTTAAAAATCTAATAAAACTCAAAATTTGTGATTCAAAACGGAATATGAAATAAAATAATTAAATTGAAAAACAAACGATTACCATTAGCAAAAAAATATATTAAACAAAAATAATTATCTGCAATACATATGAACACATATGTATGCTACAAAAATAAATCGTTGAAACTTATTTATGCACACTCTCGCGGAAAACTTAAAAAGGCAAGTAGCCAGCAGCATTTGCGAACTTCTACACAGTTCAGTCTAAGTGGGTCAACAGCTTGGACGCGCTTCATCGAATAATCAGAAAAGACTTGAAAAATATTCGACATAAAACATAAAGAAAAATTTGTTAAAGAAGTTGATTGAACATATAACTTCAACAAGTGTTTGTGTATTAACTAATTTATTAGGTTCGTTGCAAAAATAGCAAGTTATAATTTTAAAAAATATATGTATATATATATATATATATATATACGTAGATATTTAAAAACTTGTTGCACCACAGAGTTTACACAATATTACTACATACATTGCAAAAACAAGCTATAAAAATAATAAAGTGTGGTATAATAAAATATTAACAAATCCATAAAAAATAAATTGAGCAATAAATACTTATGTATATTTGTATTTTTTAATTATTGCTAAAATGGTATTAAGAAATGGAGTAAAGTCAAATAAATCATGGCATATAACTGTGTTCCTAGCTTTAATTATGAGCAATTTTGGCCCTCTAATACAAATTGCGGAAGCTTTGAAAGTAACGGTAAGTTAAATAAATATTTATTTACTTTTCATTATAATGTAGAAGCCTAACCAAAAAGACAGAAATAAATAAAACCAAAATAGAAACCAAAACATACTCGTACTTATTTGCATTTTATAAACACCTACAAAAAATTTACAACGCCCCACCACAAGTTACATTTACATGTGTGATTAACCCACCATTTCAAGTTCAAAGTCACCATTGACATAAATTAAAAAAAAAACATGAGAAACAAAAGCTAAATAAATACTCACTCGTACGTAAACACACGCATTAAGCATACATTATATGTAAATGCAAGCATGAATGTGTGGCCACTGGACATCTCTTTTAATATCATGCTTGTTTTGCTTTCGCTTTGGTTATTAAATTTAATGACAGCCACGACCTTCAAGTAGAGTTGTAAAAACTTGTGTTTGGCTAATAATGACACAAAGATGAGATAATAAGGAAAGCGAAGTGAAATAACGATGTGATCAATTGCAGCTACTTTGAAAGGTTAAAACGTCAGCTAAAACTGAGAACACATTTTTCTATGAGCGCCACAGAAAAACTTTAAATTTCAGCACATATAAGAAAACCAAGTTACGTACATATACATATACATACGTACATACATACATAGGTATGTAAAAATTACATTCTTTATTTTTAACAAAATATTGGTAATTTTATAACTTTTTTTTTATTTTTTTCGTTTGATTTAATTAACAAAATATATTTCATATTTTCTAATTTATTCGACCTCTCCTTTTATTTATTAATTATTTCTAAATAATCGAGCTTAAGATGAATTCTTTATATTTTTTTTATAAAAATTGAAAAAAAAATAATTCCAAAAGAAGTCAATGCTATTGGCAAAATGTCAAAAAATAAAACTACAAAGAATTACCGTATTCATAAAAAAAAGTTTATTTATAAAAGGTTTATTAGACAAATTTCCATACAAAATTCAATCAATATACCTTCTTTAATTTTTTTTCTTTAGTTAATTTTTATAAAAAAAAATTAAGAATTGATATAAGCTTGATAATCTACATATATATAATTAATAAATAAGATACATATATTGAGAACAAAGTAGAAACGACCACGAACCTTTTGTAAACAAACTGGAAAAAAAGCAACCAAATGCAAAAAAAATAAACAGAAGTTTTAGCTGTTCCAAAAGGTTTCATTTTGAATAGCCCGCCATTAATAAAAATAGAATGATTAATGCTTGATTGTGTGTTTTGCAGCCCGCAACCCTCACGTAATTATTGAAAGTCAAATCAAAAATTCTTAAAGAAAAATTATTTTAATTTTATTATAATGGCATGCAAAATAAAAATAATTATAATTTTGTCTTCATAAACTTTTTCCAAAACTTACAACTTTCAAAAATCCTCATTACTTAAATTGCTTTAGAAAAATGCCAAATTAAAACAACTAACGTTTAGACAACACTTATTCCGCGTACCATACGCATACATTTGTTGTGGATGCATAATCGATTAAAAACAACAACAATGACAAATTACCAATAAAATTGCCAGATGCCAAAAACATTATTGAGCAAAATTGAATTGGGATATTACATTTAAAATACTTGAGTCCATTATTTATAAGAGTTTTTAACTTCATCAGCAAATCGAGCTTTAACTGCCAAAAACAAAATTTTACAGGGAAAGCTTGTTCCTTTTAATTCACACATTCGACAACTATGAGATTTTCTGAGATGAAGCAACTGATCAACTTTTATAGAAAAAAATCGATAATAATGGCACTTATGACTTTTTGCTGGTTTTGGTCCGAAATACGTACATATAAAGTTATCATAATCAAATTTTATGATCATTTGTTTGAATAATTTCTCTGTTGTATTATCAATAAGAAAATTTATTACTGTATGCAGCCATTATTCAAATATGTACATACTACATACATTTATAAATAAAAGTATGTACATACTATGAGTGTATTAATCACATTTTGTAATTGAGGGGAACAATGGCAAATTTTGGAAAAACAATAAGGCCGTTTGTCTCCAAATGTTTTTTTTTATTGTTTTTAATACAAATATTCGGAAGATATGTAAAAAAAATTATATGAATTAACGAAACTTTCATATACATATGTATGTATGTATGTATATACATAGAACATTGAGCCTTCCAAGAGCGGTATTCAAAAAATTTGTTTGGAGTTATGGATTGATTTAATTTTGTATGACAATTTGTCTATTAAAGCTTAGCTAACTTAGGCAGTAGATATTTCGTTAAGTTTAATATTGGTTTTTAAACTTAACATTAACTTAAACATTGATGGGTTAAACTTCCTGAAATATGGCAAAAGCAGCTGACAAAATGTTACTTTTTATTATACGGTATGCCAGTTTAAACCCCCACTTGAAAACTTCAAACGCGATTAATACTCAATTAAATTTATATGTATATTAGCTAACTATAGTTAGCAAGCGAGTTTAATGTTTTTTTTTTGTAGAAATTTTTATCTCCTCTTAAAATTAAAATGAACATTAGTTTTTGGTGGTTATTTGACTATTAATGTTTATAGCGGTAATAACAGTAGGTTAATGATAACACTATCATCGGATTTTAATATAAAAATTGGAGATATGAAAGTTTTCACACTATGTACTTGGGTTTCTACAAATAATGTACTCAGTAAAAACAGTTTTTAAAACTACAAAATATTACCTAATATTGGGCACATTCTTGTGGCAAACAATTTTATTTAGTGCCCATAAAAATGTTTATTTATAACAAATTATAATTCTCTTTCTATCCCTTTCCTATAGTTCCAGCATATTGTATCGCATGTGTAGGGGTTATCTCCTGAGTGCTGGTCACAGATTAAAAAAAATATCTGAATATTTACGAATTTTGTCGAATTTGAACAAAAATCAGATGCACGCATACATGTATGCTCATTAGCAAAAATTTTTGTACGTTCGTTTCTTAGTGTGAGAAATAAATAACCAAATTTAAAATTCTCATTTTTAATAAATCTTATATTATATGAAAATTTCTGAACCCTGTTTAAAAGTTTATGGAACCACGTAAAACTTGATAAAAGCATTTCGTTAGGCGATGCAAAACCACGTAACTAAAATTTTTACTTTTTTACAGGAGAAAAAAACTTTTCAATATAATACACATATTTGTAGCTACAATATTTTGATTTGTCGCTTCTAAATAGCTAATTTTTATTATACAAATCTAAAAATGTTTGAGGACATTCATATTTCTAATATGCATCATAATCAATGAAAAAGTCAATTTCGAAATATTTTCTAGTTACGTGGTTTTCCATTTCAATTAAGGATATGTAATACTTATAAACAGTTATGAGGCGCTGTAGGATGCTACACCGAAAAATCCAAAGAAATTGAAAGCTGTTTCTGTTCTATAAACGCTTTAAAAAACAAATTTCCCCACAAAATTTAATTTGTGCAAATATCAATCATTTCAGCTATAAGTCGTAAATATTGTAGTACCTGGAGAAAATTTCTTTTAGAATTAATTTTCTAACATGTATTTATATTTGATTTGAAACCTAAAAGAATAACATTTGATATTGACGAAAAGTACTACCAGCATTTAAAAGATTAATCTTGTGGTTGCTGGGATATATAAGTGTGTTAAAAAAGCTTTATTAGACACTATAGCCCCCCAACAGGTGATTTCCAGCAAAGAAATTATTGTATTAAGGGGCGGCAAAATAACCGATATTGTTCAACGGGATTGTTCAACGTTTTTTTTTATGCTTGTCCCATGAGCTGATTACTCTGTGTAGCTTATAATTTTTTTTGGGGTAATTAAGAGGGGTTTCCCTACTCAACTCTGTTCTAAATTTTTTTATTCCCAGAATTCGTAATGCCTTATTTGAGAAATCTTTCATGACAAGAACTGTACGCCTTTGGAATTGTGTATATACATATGTACTTGTTGAACTAAGGCTTTTTCGCACTATAATAATGCCTGTCGTCTAAAATTACTTTCTTTTTTAAACACATGTCCTAATAACCCATATATATATAATTACTGATATTTTTTTTATTATTTTTTATTTTTTTCGTTTCCTTTTTTTTAAGTACTGATTTACATTTATTCATTTTTTTTGGATCACTATGATCCTACAGTTTCTCCGCCTATACTTTATATATATTTTACTTCTACCTTTATATATAAATTTTTTTTTACATAAATTAAATATTACATAGATGTTTAAGATTTTTTGTTATTTTCCTTCTCTTTTATTAATAATTCAGGAATTTTATTTAACCTTTAATATACATATTTAATTGGCATGTGGGCTTTCATATTACTCTGCACAAATATATAAATAAAAAAAATGTTTGTTGTATAAATAATATTTTTAAAGAAGTTATTTGCTTTGTATATTTCGTAATTCTCAAGGATTTAATGGAAATTCTTGTATAAACATAAGAAATTTCTTAGCTTTTTTCAAGAATTTGGTGAACGTCCTACTGACGATTTTGGTTTTAGCACCCAACGACCTTGATCTCGGAAAAAAATTTCAATAATATTTTTGTTGAGATTTTTCTTTTTTTTCTATAAAATTTGGCGTATAACGAACATATCTTTATTTACTTCTCCTGTGCATGTACTCTTCATATATAAAGAAAAATTTTTTTTTGGAAGCCAAAACGTGCAATCCTTTCATTTTATATTTATTTTTCCTTCTATATTTTTTTGTTTTATATATTACATAAAGAATTTGTCTATTTTTTCAGATCGAAAAATCTAGAAAAACCTTTTAGTAACAAAGACAATTCCCACCAGCAGCAATTTAATTGCAAAATTGCAATGACGTTGATCACCAGTTTAAAATGTGTGTGACAAAAAATCTTATCAGTTTGAAAAACAATAAGTAGCAAAACATCAGCTGAAACTATTTTCTCAATGAAGGCAATAATAATTTAATCAATCATTGTATACTAAACAGTTGCTGTACTAATTAAAAGCAAAAAAAAAAGATTCCAAATTGAAGCCACTTAAAAATCTAATAAAACTCAAAATTTGTGATTCAAAACGGAATATGAAATAAAATAATTAAATTGAAAAACAAACGATTACCATTAGCAAAAAAATATATTAAACAAAAATAATTATCTGCAATACATATGAACACATATGTATGCTACAAAAATAAATCGTTGAAACTTATTTATGCACACTCTCGCGGAAAACTTAAAAAGGCAAGTAGCCAGCAGCATTTGCGAACTTCTACACAGTTCAGTCTAAGTGGGTCAACAGCTTGGACGCGCTTCATCGAATAATCAGAAAAGACTTGAAAAATATTCGACATAAAACATAAAGAAAAATTTGTTAAAGAAGTTGATTGAACATATAACTTCAACAAGTGTTTGTGTATTAACTAATTTATTAGGTTCGTTGCAAAAATAGCAAGTTATAATTTTAAAAAATATATGTATATATATATATATATATATACGTAGATATTTAAAAACTTGTTGCACCACAGAGTTTACACAATATTACTACATACATTGCAAAAACAAGCTATAAAAATAATAAAGTGTGGTATAATAAAATATTAACAAATCCATAAAAAATAAATTGAGCAATAAATACTTATGTATATTTGTATTTTTTAATTATTGCTAAAATGGTATTAAGAAATGGAGTAAAGTCAAATAAATCATGGCATATAACTGTGTTCCTAGCTTTAATTATGAGCAATTTTGGCCCTCTAATACAAATTGCGGAAGCTTTGAAAGTAACGGTAAGTTAAATAAATATTTATTTACTTTTCATTATAATGTAGAAGCCTAACCAAAAAGACAGAAATAAATAAAACCAAAATAGAAACCAAAACATACTCGTACTTATTTGCATTTTATAAACACCTACAAAAAATTTACAACGCCCCACCACAAGTTACATTTACATGTGTGATTAACCCACCATTTCAAGTTCAAAGTCACCATTGACATAAATTAAAAAAAAAACATGAGAAACAAAAGCTAAATAAATACTCACTCGTACGTAAACACACGCATTAAGCATACATTATATGTAAATGCAAGCATGAATGTGTGGCCACTGGACATCTCTTTTAATATCATGCTTGTTTTGCTTTCGCTTTGGTTATTAAATTTAATGACAGCCACGACCTTCAAGTAGAGTTGTAAAAACTTGTGTTTGGCTAATAATGACACAAAGATGAGATAATAAGGAAAGCGAAGTGAAATAACGATGTGATCAATTGCAGCTACTTTGAAAGGTTAAAACGTCAGCTAAAACTGAGAACACATTTTTCTATGAGCGCCACAGAAAAACTTTAAATTTCAGCACATATAAGAAAACCAAGTTACGTACATATACATATACATACGTACATACATACATAGGTATGTAAAAATTACATTCTTTATTTTTAACAAAATATTGGTAATTTTATAACTTTTTTTTTATTTTTTTCGTTTGATTTAATTAACAAAATATATTTCATATTTTCTAATTTATTCGACCTCTCCTTTTATTTATTAATTATTTCTAAATAATCGAGCTTAAGATGAATTCTTTATATTTTTTTTATAAAAATTGAAAAAAAAATAATTCCAAAAGAAGTCAATGCTATTGGCAAAATGTCAAAAAATAAAACTACAAAGAATTACCGTATTCATAAAAAAAAGTTTATTTATAAAAGGTTTATTAGACAAATTTCCATACAAAATTCAATCAATATACCTTCTTTAATTTTTTTTCTTTAGTTAATTTTTATAAAAAAAAATTAAGAATTGATATAAGCTTGATAATCTACATATATATAATTAATAAATAAGATACATATATTGAGAACAAAGTAGAAACGACCACGAACCTTTTGTAAACAAACTGGAAAAAAAGCAACCAAATGCAAAAAAAATAAACAGAAGTTTTAGCTGTTCCAAAAGGTTTCATTTTGAATAGCCCGCCATTAATAAAAATAGAATGATTAATGCTTGATTGTGTGTTTTGCAGCCCGCAACCCTCACGTAATTATTGAAAGTCAAATCAAAAATTCTTAAAGAAAAATTATTTTAATTTTATTATAATGGCATGCAAAATAAAAATAATTATAATTTTGTCTTCATAAACTTTTTCCAAAACTTACAACTTTCAAAAATCCTCATTACTTAAATTGCTTTAGAAAAATGCCAAATTAAAACAACTAACGTTTAGACAACACTTATTCCGCGTACCATACGCATACATTTGTTGTGGATGCATAATCGATTAAAAACAACAACAATGACAAATTACCAATAAAATTGCCAGATGCCAAAAACATTATTGAGCAAAATTGAATTGGGATATTACATTTAAAATACTTGAGTCCATTATTTATAAGAGTTTTTAACTTCATCAGCAAATCGAGCTTTAACTGCCAAAAACAAAATTTTACAGGGAAAGCTTGTTCCTTTTAATTCACACATTCGACAACTATGAGATTTTCTGAGATGAAGCAACTGATCAACTTTTATAGAAAAAAATCGATAATAATGGCACTTATGACTTTTTGCTGGTTTTGGTCCGAAATACGTACATATAAAGTTATCATAATCAAATTTTATGATCATTTGTTTGAATAATTTCTCTGTTGTATTATCAATAAGAAAATTTATTACTGTATGCAGCCATTATTCAAATATGTACATACTACATACATTTATAAATAAAAGTATGTACATACTATGAGTGTATTAATCACATTTTGTAATTGAGGGGAACAATGGCAAATTTTGGAAAAACAATAAGGCCGTTTGTCTCCAAATGTTTTTTTTTATTGTTTTTAATACAAATATTCGGAAGATATGTAAAAAAAATTATATGAATTAACGAAACTTTCATATACATATGTATGTATGTATGTATATACATAGAACATTGAGCCTTCCAAGAGCGGTATTCAAAAAATTTGTTTGGAGTTATGGATTGATTTAATTTTGTATGACAATTTGTCTATTAAAGCTTAGCTAACTTAGGCAGTAGATATTTCGTTAAGTTTAATATTGGTTTTTAAACTTAACATTAACTTAAACATTGATGGGTTAAACTTCCTGAAATATGGCAAAAGCAGCTGACAAAATGTTACTTTTTATTATACGGTATGCCAGTTTAAACCCCCACTTGAAAACTTCAAACGCGATTAATACTCAATTAAATTTATATGTATATTAGCTAACTATAGTTAGCAAGCGAGTTTAATGTTTTTTTTTTGTAGAAATTTTTATCTCCTCTTAAAATTAAAATGAACATTAGTTTTTGGTGGTTATTTGACTATTAATGTTTATAGCGGTAATAACAGTAGGTTAATGATAACACTATCATCGGATTTTAATATAAAAATTGGAGATATGAAAGTTTTCACACTATGTACTTGGGTTTCTACAAATAATGTACTCAGTAAAAACAGTTTTTAAAACTACAAAATATTACCTAATATTGGGCACATTCTTGTGGCAAACAATTTTATTTAGTGCCCATAAAAATGTTTATTTATAACAAATTATAATTCTCTTTCTATCCCTTTCCTATAGTTCCAGCATATTGTATCGCATGTGTAGGGGTTATCTCCTGAGTGCTGGTCACAGATTAAAAAAAATATCTGAATATTTACGAATTTTGTCGAATTTGAACAAAAATCAGATGCACGCATACATGTATGCTCATTAGCAAAAATTTTTGTACGTTCGTTTCTTAGTGTGAGAAATAAATAACCAAATTTAAAATTCTCATTTTTAATAAATCTTATATTATATGAAAATTTCTGAACCCTGTTTAAAAGTTTATGGAACCACGTAAAACTTGATAAAAGCATTTCGTTAGGCGATGCAAAACCACGTAACTAAAATTTTTACTTTTTTACAGGAGAAAAAAACTTTTCAATATAATACACATATTTGTAGCTACAATATTTTGATTTGTCGCTTCTAAATAGCTAATTTTTATTATACAAATCTAAAAATGTTTGAGGACATTCATATTTCTAATATGCATCATAATCAATGAAAAAGTCAATTTCGAAATATTTTCTAGTTACGTGGTTTTCCATTTCAATTAAGGATATGTAATACTTATAAACAGTTATGAGGCGCTGTAGGATGCTACACCGAAAAATCCAAAGAAATTGAAAGCTGTTTCTGTTCTATAAACGCTTTAAAAAACAAATTTCCCCACAAAATTTAATTTGTGCAAATATCAATCATTTCAGCTATAAGTCGTAAATATTGTAGTACCTGGAGAAAATTTCTTTTAGAATTAATTTTCTAACATGTATTTATATTTGATTTGAAACCTAAAAGAATAACATTTGATATTGACGAAAAGTACTACCAGCATTTAAAAGATTAATCTTGTGGTTGCTGGGATATATAAGTGTGTTAAAAAAGCTTTATTAGACACTATAGCCCCCCAACAGGTGATTTCCAGCAAAGAAATTATTGTATTAAGGGGCGGCAAAATAACCGGTAAAATAAAGCACATGCATACACATGCACACACATACCAGTATACGTAGAATTTATATTTACTTAATTAAAAAAAAAATTATTAAATTTACGGGGTCTAAAGAGTGTAAACAACTTAGACGATAGTAAATACGACACTTGTCTGGACTTTGGACATTTGAAAACACATTCCCACCCACAGAAATGATTCAATCAATGATTAGCAATCTTGGCGAAATATTAAAAAAAGAGCTTTTTCTTTATTTTGTATGTTGTAATTAAAAACATTTAATGGGTGTTTATATACATACGTAAGTAGATGGATGGACTGCCACAATTTGGTATATAAAAAATAATAATTTGTTGAGACATAAAAGTCGTGAATAAAGATTTTCACTTCCTCTCATGAAAATAATTTGAAAGAAAGAAGCCAAAGAAATTATTTCATTCCACATCATTATTTTATTATTAAAATAGTATCAATGCGTAAAACGTTTCAAATGCGTAAAACGTATTTGTGGTTGCCCTGATAAGAAATTATTTATTTATACTCGTATTAAAACATTTTTCTTTTTAATTAACGTAATTGCTGTCAGCCAGGTGAACAAAAAAACGTTTTTATGCAAATTGCCTATTAAATATAATACAGGGTGGTACAAAATAACCGAAGGGGTGTGAGTTCAAAGAGCCATTGTGTCCCTTGCAGTGTGCGCTGTTGCTCCATCTTCTTGGAACCGTACTTGCGGATGGTTTTCCACGGCTGGCATTAAAAAATATTCCAACATATTGTCCGATATCTAACACCAGTGATGGAAACGGCGACACCGTGTTCATTTTCCAAAAAATATGGTTCAATTATCCTTTCCGACGAAACACCGGACCAAACGGTACACTTAAGTGGGTGTAATTCTCGCTGTTAAACTACTACTTTTCCGTAGTACTTTTTACCTATTAAAGAACACATTCAATTAGAAATGGACTTCGTCGCTCATAATTAAATTATGAATAAAATCATGATTTTCTTCTGAAATAAAGTTCAACGATTTTGGCACGTTGTTCAATAGTGTACTGTTCTATTTTATATTCCACCAGTCTTCTTTCCAAAATATTGAAAATAAAAATTAGAATAAAATAGTAATAAGGAATTCAAACACCTTCGCTCCTTTTGGGCGACCTTGTATGTACAACTTTAACTTTATAGCTTATAATTTCAACAAAAAAAAAAGCAAATACAAATAATTTTGAATAAACAGTTTTTTATTATAAATATTTTTGGTTTGTGGCAGTGGTTCCGGTTTTTTAAACCAGTTAAACCTTAATTCCGTCATAATTTCGGGTTCTTTAGTTTAGAATGAACAGCAGAATTTAAAATTAAATGTCTAACACGCAAGATATACGAAGGAAGACAGTGATACGAACTAATTTTTAGATTCAAGGAGCGAAATAGAACGTCCATATGGTTATATTCTAGTGAACCTCACTGCATGCACCCAGCTAGCATACGTAGTCTGAATCTGCTTAAAAATTGCATTAGTTGCCACATTATGAAATTCTAGTTTTGCAATTTTTATATTTCTTACGTCTGTTTTTCAGCGACAGTGCAAATACACCTACATCAAACTTCAAGTTGAATGGTGAGAATTGCAAAGGAAACGAGAATTACCCAACACATGAAACCGTGTACCCCTTCCCAGTGTTCTCAACTCTCGAACTGCTGCAAAATTGCGTGGGTGGACGGGTCTTATGGAAATATAAACATTGTTGCCAAATTTTTTTTCTTACCGATATTTAGTATTTCGAAGAGTAAAATCGAAATAATGTACAACTTTGAATTTATTTTGTACTAAAAACAAATTGAATCCGTAAAAAAAAAAATTTTTACTTTGAAATAATCTCGAATATTTTTTTCCTTTCTTTGAAGGCCAAATTGATCTCAAATTACAATTACCCTGTAGAAGAGCATACAGTTCATACACCAGATGATTATATTTTAACCATATACCGGATACCCGATGCACCGAAATTGAGAAGTCAGAAGAACAATACAGAAAAGCCCGTAGTATTCTTACAACATGGCATACTGTGTGCCTCCGATGATTGGATCATTAATGGACCGGAAACATCATTAGCGTACATGTTTGCCGACATGGGCTATGATGTGTGGCTAGGAAATGCCCGTGGCAATACATATTCACGCCAACATAAACATAAACATCCCGATTCTTCAGATTTTTGGAATTTCAGTTGGCATGAAATTGGTGTTTACGATTTGGCCGCCATGCTCGATTATATTTTAGAAGAAAGTCAACAACAATCGTTGCATTTTGTGGCACATTCTCAGGGTACAACAACGTTTTTCGTTTTAATGTCATCACTGCCATGGTACAATGAAAAAGTTAGAACTGTTCACTTATTGGCGCCCATTGCGTTCATGAAAAATCACTCGTTTGTGTTGTCGAAAGTGGGTCGCATATTTTTAGGTTATCCCTCGTTTATGAGCATGATTTTGGGTGGTTTTGAATTATTGCCTACGACCAGCATACAGAAAATCTTTTGCGGATACATGTGCTCACAGAATTCACCATTTAAATTTCTGTGTTCAAGTATATTGGATTTTATTGGCGGTTGGGGGACAAAGCATTTTAATCATGTTAGTACCTCTCTTCGAAACTTTTTTATAAAAAAGTTGAAATTTTTAACGGAAAATAATTTTTTTATTTTTTTCAGACTCTACTGCGTCATATTTGTGAAACTCATCCCGCCGGTGCCTCAACCACACAAATTATTCATTATTTACAATTGTATACGTCAGGTGATTTTAAACAATTCGATCATGGCATTGACATTAATCTAAAGAAATACAACCAGGAAACACCACCCCACTATGAAGTCGAGAACATCAAAAGTTGCGTGAACATGTATTACAGCAACAATGACTATATGTCGGCGGTGGCAGATGTTGAATACTTGGCCACTCTTTTACCATGTGCGGAACTCTTTCGAATTCCCTATGATGATTGGAATCATTATGATTTCCTGTGGTCAGTCAATGTCAAAGAAGTTATAAATGATCGTATCATAGATAAAATAGAGGCGTACGAAAAGACTCATAGCCATTTACAAATTCTATAGCTTTTCATAAAACCATTCAAAGAGATTAGCGAAATTGGAAATGTTAAAACAACTAGGGGAACGTACATATATTTACATTCTGTAAATAATTGTTAACAGGTATGTGATGCAAACCGTTCGATATGAAAAGTTGTGAACGCTTTCGAAGATAATTTTTGAAGCATTTTAAAATTATTAACTTTGAACATCTAGAAAAATGTAAGTCAATTTATAAAACGTGTCCATAAAAATCTACGCTATATGTACATCACAAATTTTCGAAATGAACTTTCATCACATAACTGTAATGTAAATGTATATGTATATATATTTTTTTATATTTTTTATTTAAGGCTTTTTAGTAAAAGAACAGAATTATAAACGACACAAAGAAAAAGTGATACTATTTCATAGGGAGTAATTAATTTATGTTTAAGGGTACATTTTATAAAAACGCTTTTATACTTTTACTATTAAGATGTTATTGAAAAATTAATAAATAAACAACAATTTCGATTAATATTTTTTTATCAACAAAACAAACTGTTAAAGATAAGTGCAATAAATAGTTATTTTCTCTGTAAATATTTAATTTATTTAGGACATTTTGGGTCAGTGATTAGAGAAATAAAAAGAAAAATTATTGGAAACAGATGATTAAACGAACTGTTACTACTAAGCGAATATGGATCACAATGTTTAGTGAATTTCTAATTAAGTCATTACCTCTTATATTCTGTTGGTTTTTTTTTAATACACAATTTTAAACAATGCACAATCTGCGAATATCTGAGCTTGGATGCAGAAACACTCAGCGTCTAGGCGGCAAGCGGACCCACAACCTGTAGATAGGCAAAATTTACCCTTTGGCAGAAATCTTGAAAAGATTCTCAAAATTATTTATAAATATGAGTGAGTTTAGTTAGATTATGTTTGCAGCTACTTTTTTATGATTATTGCTAGTGTGTTATTATATTTTTAAATTAATTTGCCTATCGTTGCACTTTTTATTAAAACTATCTGCTAGTGGTGTTGTTCATTACTATTTTCCCACTTTTTTTCAACATTGCTAGGCAAGGTCAACAAATTGGCGCAATGTCAGCGATGTTTTCATATGTATATAATTAGGTTGTTAGTATTCAGGTTTAATTATTTTTGTAATAGTCTTTTATAGTAGTCTTTTATATTACTTTCATTGCACAAATAACTAAATAAATAAATTAGTTGATAGGCAAATAATATAAATAGACAATTAAACTAAAAGCAATATTTGTGTTTGTTATTGTTATTAGAAACTCTATAAAGCATTTTAAATTTAAATAACTGCTAAACTCAACCGTGAACTAATATACTTTGAACACCCTGCATTAGTTAGTTTTTATAAACATTTAGCAACATTGTGGCATTTCTCAAACAACAACTTATAGCTGCCAGTCTGGCAGCACCTCTCCAACATGCAGTGTGAGAAAAATTGTATGTACAACAAGCCAATCAAAGCAGCCATATTTAATAGAGTATACAACGCCATAACAGACGTGTCGATTTTTCAAGGTGTATACAAGAGAGAGAAAATTTATAATCGCTATATTCTGCATTTTGCAATTGAAAATTTAACTTTGCCAGAAATTTTTTAATGTGTAAAATAAGAATAACAAAACAAAAAAATACCGTAAACAATCTGTAACTTTTTTAACATGCTTGTTAATGACTGAAAAGCCAAAAAAACAGAATGAAAACTAAGACCTAAAATGTGGTACAATTTAGAAAGAAAAAACTACAGAAAGCTACAAAGCAAATTAAATACAGATTAATCCTAAAATTTACCCTTTCACAGAAATCTTACAAAGATTTTGCAGAATTATTTATAAATATGGGTGAGTTTTCTTAGATTATGCTTCCAACTACTTTTTTATGATTATTGTTAGTGATTTATATTTCTAAATTAATTTTTATATCGTTGCACTTTTGTTCACTTTTTATTAAAACTATATGTTAGTGGTGTTGTTCATTACTATTTTCCCACTTTTTTTCAACATTGGTAGGCAAGTGTCAACAAATTAGCACAATGTCAGAGATGTTTTCTTTAAAGGCAAAATATTTTTAACCCATAGAAAAAACACTTCAAATTTTATTTATTCAAAACCATTATTATTAATATATTAAATTCTAAACGATTATCTCAGTTTTCGATCATTAACCCATTTTAATTACTTACATATGTAAAAATGAAATTTTATTTGTTATACATTGGTATATAATAAATTAAAAATGACTGCATAATGTAATTCAATTACGAGACAGAAAAGCACAAAAGATGCAAACAAGAATTTCAATTTCAAAGTTCCCTTCTTTGGCAGCAAATTTCTTATTTCTTAGATTTATAATTTTGTTGCACTTTTTAACAAAAACCTTTTTATCACCAAGGCAAATTAATAACTGATTTCTTACTTTATTCTACTAGTATTGTCAACTCCGTGTTTTATCGCTGTTTTTAGAGCCTTTTAAATTTAAGAAACATGAAAACTTGTTCTAATTATTTTTAGCACACAATTTTTAAAAATTATTTGTAACGATAATTAAGTTACATACATACATATGTATGTACATGCATAGATATATATTTTAAAGAATATTTTGCAATAATTATTAAGCTTTTTTCAGTTGTAAAAATTTTAACTGCGTTATTATTACATTATTATACACATATTTAGATTTGATATAATGAACATACAAATTTTCATTTATAGACGATTCCAGTTCGCCCTCCACATCATCCGCAGCCATGCTGGTTAAACTCTCTACCGACGGTGTACCGAAGCTTTTTTGTCCAGTATGCAACAAGGCCTTGATATCCCTTTCTGGTTATGTAAAGCATGTAAAAAAACATGAACCACCTGGTGGTTTCATATGTCGTTATTGTGAAGCTCGTTTCTGTTCCGATGATGAATTAAAAAAGCATCGTGAATCAGAACACACCACCATAGCCTGTCGTCTGTGCAAAAATGTTAACTTTACGAACGAAGATGATTATCGAACACATATACGTGATATACACCAGGGCGTGGATAGAGAAATATTTACTTGTGAAAAATGTGGAGCAGTTTACAAAACCATTGATCCATACCGTCGTCACATAGAAACCGAGTGTGGACGTATTAAACCCTACAAATGTGATAAATGTCCCATGGCATTTGTAACGAAGTATAATTTGAAGCAGCATTTGGAGAATCATTCGGGTGAATTGAAATTTTGTTGCAGTTATTGTGGTCGGAACTTTAAGCAGAAGGCTCGCTTGGTAGAGCATGAAAGAACCCATACGGGCGAGAAACCCTACAAATGTGATGTTAGTGTTAAATCTTTGTCGAATGCTATTTGGATTTATTAAAATCTGTCTATATATTTTGTTTCTTAATTTCAGGTCTGTGGAAAAAGGTTTTCCCATCGGGAAAGTATTGTTACGCACTCTTCCATTCATACCGGCATTCGTTTGGTGGAATGTAAGGGATGCGGTTCAAGATTTTCTTGTTATTCCAATCTAATCAAACATCGGCGAAATCGGCCCGACACTTGCGGCTTACCAGAGTTCGATCCTCCTCGAAATCGTGTCAGAAAACATACTTCAAGAAGTAAGTGCAGAATAAGTTAAGAAATTTAAAATTTTATTTAAATAGTATATTCGCATTTTTAGTTCCTGCCACTTTAAATCCCACCTCTGAAATCAAGGTGGTAAATGTCAATAAAATAATCAAACCCGATGATCAGGTGAAAGTTGCAAGTATGAAAAAACTATCCGAAATACCCGAGAAACCCATAAGAACAAAAGCGACTGCTCGGAAACGTACTGGCGGAGCAAGAACAGTACAGACCACCACTCCTCGCAAAAGAAGCGCAAGAAAAAAAGCTGCTACTTATGCTATCTCAGAAGATGAAGATGAGAACGTTAAAACTGAAGAATTATATGAAGCAGATGAAGATTATAATCTTCCCCTCAAACAAAAAGAAAAAAACGAAATGAATAGCATAGAAGACAAAAGCTTATCGATTGTATCAGAAATTACAAGCGATATAATCTCACGAAACAAAACCACTACCACCAGTCAATGGTCAGACGACAGTGAGGATGAATATGTGCCAGATTTTGAAGCGGCAGATTCCGATTCAGAAGAAGATGACAACTATAGATCTATTAAGGATTTTAAACTTCCATTGCCAGCGACTACCATTAAACAAGAACACTATGAAGATGATGATAATGATCATCTGACGGCTATTGCCACCAATATACAAATAGAACCTTTAGCGGATTTTGAATATTCACGTATGGACAATTACAGTGATGAAGTGAAGTATGAAGATGAAGAAAATTTGTTCGATGAAAAAAATCGAATATTGGAACATCTATTAAATGAAAATGACTACACTCAATTGGTCGAACCAGCACAAAATAAATCTTGTAGTATGGCAAAATTGAAAAGAAAACGTAAAGTGATGGATAAAAATGATTCGGGTCAAGATTCTGATGATATTTTGAAAGAAACTGAAGTCGCTTTTATAAAATTTGAAGAGAGTGATGATCAAGATGAAGGCGAAGATATTTTAGAAGAAAAATATAAGGCAGGTTCAAATTTACTGTCTCCTGCAAACATTTCTACAATTTGTTTTTATTTTATTTATTTTTTGTAATTTTCTAGGCCGACATAGTCGTCAAAAATGAGATTAAAGAATGTTTTGTGCTGCTAGAAGATGTTTCCAACTGTTTTCCTTCATTGAAAGAGTCCTCTGTGGTGAAAGTAGCTCGCAATGTGCAACCATTCTTTTCAAAATCAGATAAAATTAAGAAATTTATTAAAAAACGTGGCAAATATAGACCGCGTCGATCGAAGGGCATTAAAATCGAACAGGGTTCTGATGATGATTCGAAATCTGGAAAATCATATCGCTTGGCTGCCATATCGGCGAAACAGTTAAGAGAACGCATGAAACTTTTCAAAAAGCGCGATAGATCTTGGCAGTGCCCAGACTGCATAAAAATATATTATATGCGCAAACCTTTTGAAAAACATTTACGAGAGGATCACAAAAAGTCCGAAGATTTTATTAAGGAAATTTTCAAGAATGACTTTGAAGATGTCACCTCCGATGACGTCTTCAAATGTCATATATGCGATAAAATTTATTTAATGGAGAAAAGGCTATTGTCACATATACCCAAACACGGACCGGATGGCACTTTAATACACAAATGTCCCTGTTATTGTACTTTATATTTTAGCACCCGTGACGAGGCAACGAAGCATGCACAGGACAAACATAAAGATCTTTTATGGTGTGAAATATGTGAGAAATTTATGACCGGCTGTGATGCTCTTAAATCGCATAAGGCACGCATACACGGTGGTAATAAGGACTATAAAAACTTTCGTAATTTGGTGTGTGTGAAATGCGGCAAGAAGTTTATGGGTCGAACGCAATTAGCAGATCACGAACGTAGCGACTGTGGTCGTTTGCCTTTGTATCAGTGCCAGGAATGTGGCAAATGCTTAACCACAGCTGGTATACTCAAAACACACATGTTATTGCATAATGACGCGCGGCCCTACCAGTGTGATAAATGCGGAAAAACATTTAAGATTAAGGCCCAATACAAAACACATATTAAATATGCCCACACAGATGAAAAACGCTTTAAATGCCACGTAAGATGATTCAGAACGCCATTCAATATCGTAATGTCTTCGTTGACTTTATATATATTATTTTTCTTTTCAGCTTTGTCCTAAACAGTATCCTTATCGTGAAAGTTTATTGACCCATATGTCGGTGCACACAGGCATAAAACGTTTCATGTGCAACGGCTGTGGTAAGCGCTTTACTTGTGTTTCCAATCTGCAAGCTCATCGCAAAGTTCAGGCGGAAAGTTGTGGCCTTTTACCTCTCAATGCCAAAGCTACCCAGTATATGGGTGTGCAAAAAGGCAATCTTTTAATGGGAGCAAAGCCAGAGCCCGGCTTAGACTATGTGGAAACTAGGACACTTGTGGCTAAAGATGTTATCACTCATGATTTGCCCATGGCCCAAGAAATCAACAATCAAAACAGAAATAATAATATCCAACAAGATGCATCACTTAGTGATGGCATACCTTTAAATTATGTAACTTCTGGATCTGAACTTATCCTTATGTACAATAGAGATTAAACAGTGAGATAAATTGACTTTTTTTAAGTTTATAGGAAAGTATATAAAATTTTATGTAATTTACTTTAATTTAAGACAAACTTTTAAAATATATGATATCTAAAAAGCTTGATTATCACAAAATTTAATAAACAAATAAAAACTATTAAACTTTTTTTCTTTTTGCAATAATGGTTTTAATTTGATTTTATTTTTGCGCCTCTGTTATAGAAATCCTTTATACAATTGCATTAACTCAAGCAAAAGGAAGTAACTGATAGTACGGTATAACAAAGTTGGAATTGTATTGCTAAAAATATGGCTTTATCTGTGCTTTATATTTCAGACTAATGATAAGAATACATAAATGTATGTATGTATGTATATACATACATACATATATATATCGAATTAGATGGAGAACTGCTTTGCATTGTTTAGTTTTTTTTTAACGAATCGTGGCTCTAGTAATCGTCACCACGCGATACAATTTCTTTACAAGTGGGACGCAACATAATAGTGTGCTCAGATTGAGCTGTATAGCATCCCTTAATATCACACAATGGTGGATAGGCGTCAATGATTCCTTTGGCACACAAATCCTTCAAAGCCATTTGATATTTGCTGGCACCAGCACGATCCAACCAACGTTTACAGAAAGCTAGAGTGCCGAAGTTTTTATTAATTGTGCGTAAAAGTTTGCTAGATGACTGCAAACGTAATGGCACATGTTGTACATCATAGTTCTTCATGAAATGAGAACAATCCATGTCATCGTGAACGACACCACGACCAGTTGACCCAAACGTCTCGATGGCATAAAATTCGTTTTCTTCCATACGTGTCGAGTCGCCGCCCTTTACAATCGGCACTGTTTTGCCGGAATGAATGCCTTTGAAAGAAACAATAATAATAAATATCCATTTAGTCTTTTGTGGACATTTTAATAAAAAAAAAAATATGTGTATTCCCAGTACAAAAAAAGTGAATGCGTGCGGTCACCGTGAACTGATATTTTTGGCCCTCTTATGCACTTTTTATATGAATATATTTTTAATGGCTTCTTAAATGTTAACAATATAATCACTTTTGAAGACATTCAATTCTGTCGGATAATTCATATGAACAACACTTGTAATTATAATTTAAATAAATTTTTCTTGAATTCGTTAAATATACATTAAAGACAACATGATAATGTAACCAAATTATTGAACGTTCATTAGTTCTAAGCACTCATTTAAATGACGAGATGCTTTGTTAAATGAGAAAACATGCTCGCCAATGAAACCCTGTCTTAAAATCATGCGTGATTCACCTAAGTTGAACCAGCTCATCTGCATTAGAACCCAAGCATTACCAATAATAATTTGCATGTCTTTTTTTGCCGGGTGTGGAAACTTCCTCAATCAAAAGTATGAAGCTCACAATCACATACAAAACTTGTACTTACGATATGGGCTAATAGAATGACCATTTAAATTACGTATCGCCTTAACTCCATAGACTTGGCCATCCAATTCAACTTCATAGGATTCCATAACTTCTTGTATTGCAGCCCCAATATCGCATAGACGCACGTCGATGCCTGCTTCCTTAATACCTGTATTAGTGGCATCCTTAACAGCTTTCAACAAAGCATCATATTTATTGTTGAAAGTCAATGTAAAAGCACAATCAATAATCCGGCCTTTAATGTGTGTACCAAAATCGATTTTACAAACATCATCGTATTGCAATACAGTAGGGTCACCAGCATTTGGTGTGTAATGAGCAGCACAATGATTAAGAGAACAACCGGTGGGAAATGCCAAACCAGCTTCTAAACCATTTTCACCAATTAAGCGACGAGCAGTATTTTCAAGTTCTTCACAAATCTGTATCATGGTCATGCCAGGCTTTATATAACGCTGCATATATTGGCGAGTTTGGCGGTGCGCTTCGGCGGCCTGGCGCAATTCTTGATAAATATCGTTGTGGGCACGATCGAGAGCTCGTTTTTCTTCGGAAGTGAAACGATTAGCAGCCACGGTATCATCGGGTAGATGTTTGGGTTTAGGATGTTGCATTATTTCACCCTCTGGAAAATTACCATCAGGGAAAAGTTCCGCAATGGGTATGGAGGGAGGATCAGTTTGAACATTTTTTGATGTTTTACTTTTATTTTTATTCTTTTTTTTGTTATTTGGTTTCTTTTCTGTTTCGCCGTTAACTTCTGGATTGGCCTCAGCTGCAGCGTGGTCATTTTCCCCTCCTTCGACAGCTTTTTTTGCAGCTGCTTCAGCTGTAATTTGTTATGCGATATGAAATATTTCACGTTCTTCACCAAATCTAATCATTGTACTTTACCTTGCCTTAATTTTTTATTATTGGGTTTGGGTTTCTTCTGTTTTTTGGTTTCGTCTTGAGCTACCCTTTCAGAGGCCCCACTGGCTTCTGGAAGTTTTTCGGCAATCGAATCCACATTTATATCAACATTGGTCTCTTCTACGTTAGACATTTTACTTGAAATTAGTTTTTATATAAAATGTGCTATATATTTTACAATATTCTGCAATTTTAACAATTTGTACTAATCAACAACCGAACACAATGTAGTTTTCCGCAAAAGAGAAAAAAAAAGGGAAAACGACACGAGTTTTTATGCAAAAGTCAAAAGTGCCGTAACAAAGGAAAATAAAAAAAGCAAAAAACGCTTTACAGAACTGTAAAAACGATTTTCGAAATCGTTGTACAACACTTCCAATTTAGTAAATGAACACCACATGTATTATTTCTTAAAATACATATACCAATTTGTAAACAAAAATATTTTCTGTAATAAATATTTAAAATTATTTGTACGTGATGGAAGACATATTTTTTTCAACACAAAATACCGATAGCGATGATGTGGAATTAAAATTTTTCGATTCGCATCAGGAGCATCCTAAAGCAAATAGTGAATGTGGCCAAAATTCGGATTCTAAGAACAAATCAGATGATAAAGATGCTGGTGCCAAGAGTGAGCAAACAATTGAATCAAAAAAGGACAATTTGGATAATAAGATCGATTTGGAACAACCTTCAAGTCGGAAACAAAAAACTAGAAAAGAATTGGAAGAGGAAGAAAGGGAAAAAATGCAGTGAGTTTGATATTTGGAGAGAAATGGTTAAAAAATTTGTTAATTGAATATGTTAAGAGTTTTAGTATCAAATTTTACGGAAGGACAATTAGATCGTTATGAAATGTATAGAAGATCAGCTTTTCCCAAAGCAGCTGTGAAAAGACTTATGCAAACTATAACTGGCTGCTCGGTTTCCCAAAATGTAGTAATAGCCATGTCTGGCATAGCCAAGGTTTTTGTGGGAGAGATTGTGGAAGAAGGTAGGTACAAAATACACAAATAAAAAAAGATTTCCGTTTATTTTTGTAAGGAAAATACTTATATTTATAGCCTTAGATGTTATGGAAGAAATGGGTGACACTGGAGCCTTGCAACCTAAATATTTGCGTGAAGCGGTACGTCGACTACGACAACGCAACCGTATGCCGATAGGAAAATTTCAAAAACCATATTTTAGGTTGAATTGATAATATATTAATTTAAATGTTCATACTATTTGTAAATTGTAATTTTAAATTTAAAACTATAATAATTAGAAAATAATTTTTGAGTAAACCATATTAATCTACACTTTTTGAGTTGCGCCATAAGGTAGGTAGTATCTGTGATTTGCACACACTATCTTACCTGCTTAAAAATTTTAGCATCAGTGTGCATTTTAAATCTCCTGTCCCAAAGCAGGCCATGAAGTTGTATTACATTTTTTTCAAGTTTTTTATTTCAAAGTCCGTTTTTGTTCCCCATTTTTAGGAAAATAATGATATCAATACGTTTTGCATAGTGTAACGTTGCACCAAGTTTAAACAAAAATCACAATTTTTCACATTTATCTTGCGCCCTTTAATATTTTTTATTTTTTTCGTTATTTAATAAATGATATAACAGAATTCAGTTCATGCGTAATTGTAGCCCAGTTCAAATATTATTTTTTAAGCATTGCACATGAACGTATTTCTATTTAGTTTAGTAAAAATTTTTAAATTTATAACTAAAGGCATAATTTAACCAAGGTTTTACCACCGAACACAACTTTTATGTTCGTGAAACAAAACACAGAAATACAGCTGTGCTGCTGTCATTACCTTGTTTATTGTATCACGACCAGAGATCGAAGCTGCCAAGTTCAAAGTCGACAAACTGCAGCCGTCGACGCTAGTTTTCAGTTCATGAGCCGGTCACTGCCCGGAATATTTTTATTGGCTTAACTTGATTTTAAAACTTAAAAAAATTTTAAAAACTCATTAAAATTCATATGATTTTATTTAATTAGTAGTGACTAGTTCTATTTTATTTTAATATCGGCTAGCCACCGCTGACAAAAATTCTTCCTGTTTAGTCGACCGCCGACCGAAAATATTTTATGAACCGCCGCTGGGTTTACAAAATGCATTGCTGTGATTTGTTTCTTGTTGTTGGCTAACGATATTTGTTATTGTGTATGATGCAAATTACTATTTCGAGGGTGGGTGCAAATTAAAAGAAAAATAAAATTTAAAAAATAATTAAAAATATCAATATTATTGTTGAATTTCATCAAAAGAAGTGTTATTTCTTGAAATAATAAAAATTTATATGCTTTGATATAATTGCAAGCATAAAATATGAGAAGTGGAAAAGTGGTATAAATGCATAGAAATATATATGTATGCATAAATGCGAATGGATATTTATGCTATACATGTGTGTATATTTATTAATGAAATTGGCTTAACCCTGTGGCGCATGTAGCTCACACATAAAGCTATATTTTTGCAAATGAAATTTAATTATATTCAACATTTGCAGCTTAATGTACATAATTAAATTCATTAATACCAACGTCGAATTTTTCTAAACGTTCTGTTAATGGTAAGTCGTAAAAATAATTTTATTGTTATTTAGATTATGTTTAATAATGACACTACTTCGATAAATCCTTTGATAATTCGTTTGAAACTTGGCAGGTAAATATTATATGTATGTTATTAAGCTACCTGATTCCATTCGACCTTACACTCGACGATTTCACTTCACTTCCGGTATATTTCAATCATGATGAAAAGAGTTGTTTGTAAAAAATTGGTTCTCTCGTACAAAGATTGACGTCAAACTACATACATGTGTATGTATGTATGTACAGTACAAACAAATTTTGTACGGACGAAAATCTTTTTGGAGAGAATGGGTGTTTCAGCTTTATACTGCTTTTCCATTAGTCAATTTTTCTTGAAGCAAGTCTTACTTTGTGGGAGAGCAGGGAAGGAATTGTCCTACAGAATTGCTTGTACGGAAAAGAGAAAAGCAATTTTGTGCCAGTGACGTATTTGTATGACCGCAGGTGTACATATGTAGACCCAATTCTAACTAATTTTTATCTCTTTCGTATAATTTTATAACATTGTGTTTAAATATTTCCATATCAGGCGGTTGTTGAGGTCTTAATTCCTTCCAATATAAAGTATATGCGGGTGGTGGTTCTTCCTCTTCTACAATGACTGCACTTTTCGCCTTTGCTTTGGTTATGCCAGCTAATTTCCGTTTTACTGTCAATTTCCATTTTTCAAAATGTAAAACGAAGAATTTTCCTGTAACAAAATACACGATTTCAATGAAACTCACAATGCTGAATCCATACATTAAGGACATAATGCCACCAAAGCGATCTGTAATGATTTAGAGTATGAGTAAAGTTTGATTTAAATTTTAATGCAACATACTTAGTAAAACAACCCAATCTCCAACAATATCCATCTCAGTATACAAAAGATTATCTTGTTTAAAAAACAATTTTACGACTGCTAAAGGCTTTGAGTTATTAAGACCATCCCTAAACAAACAATGTGTAGATACATACATGTATTTAAGTACATATGTAATTTTATTGTTCAGTAATGTCGATGTGAGCTTGAAATGCAAATTGTTTACTTACAATATACCCTCACTATAATTGGGTCCATAATGCGGATGCAATGTCTTTACATTGACTTCCAAGTTGAAATCGACACCATTACAAGTAGGCAAACACTTCGAACATCTTCGTCCGGTTGGTGAAATATCCTGTACATCTTTAATATTTACATATTCAAAATAGTCCCATCCATACCATACACCTTTCCAATTCGCCAAACAAGGTAAATGAAAGAAGGTACAGGATGTAAAATTTCTCTCGGTGCCTGGCAAAGGAGGTGTTACACACCCGCAATATTTATTCATAGAATCCATAAGACATAATAGAAGGCATTCATCTATTGAGTAAAAACTTCTGTGGATTATACGAATAATATATTAGATTTTAAACGAATAAATATTGTAACAATATAATTTTAAAATTTACTGATTCAAAAGCTTTTGACCCTCATCGGGAAAATAGCAATTACGAACTTCTGGTGCGAAGTGTCGCACCTGTTGTGTCGATCCAAAAAATTGTGGCTCTATTGGTACTTCGACTATGGTTCCATAATCTACGAGAATTTCTCCAATACGATTTGATTGTATCGTCGCATATTCTTCACTGGGAAAAATGGTAAGCTGTTAAAAAAATAATCATTTATTTTAATTTTTTGCAAGAGATTTTTCTTAAAACCCTGTTGCGGTCAAAATAAATATTTTATACTTGTTATATTTATACTTATAACGGTTTTTTATAAATAATGCTGAGATTTTAGTCGGCAAGGGTGGTGTTAGTAACTCGCTTTCTATCTTGTAGAAATTCATGTTTCCTGTTTACTTCCTCAAATATCAAAATTGTTTGTGTGTGAAACTAAATTTTAAAATATATGTATGCACTATGTATAATATATATGTACAGGGTGGCATAAAAGGAGCTATATGGTTTAAATAGTTTATAACTTTTTTTTTTTTAAATACAGTGTATTATTGGGGAATTATTTGCAATTAGCTTTGAAAAATGATATCCTGTAAGTGATGTCCATTTTCTGCTTCGAGCATACGTGCTTTTTTTTAGCATATTTTCCATAACGTTTCGCAAAATTTCGGGGGTAATGGCCATGATTTCATTTCGAATGCTTCATAATTAATTCCCCAAGTCTTCTTCACAAAATGCTAAAAAAATAAAGAAAAAATAATAATTAAAAAAGTTATAAAGTATTCAAACCATATAGCTCCTTTTGTGCCACCCTGTATATACACTAGACGCAAACCTATTCGTGTGGGAGGCATTGAAGCAGACCACCACCAAATCGGGTCTCTTCGTACACAACCGTATTACAATGTTTGCCGGTTCATCCAACAAGTGGCAGACTCATAAAATACTGAGATGCGTTAATCCCAGCGTTGTATGTCAAGGAGACGTATTCAATTTTGAAGCTTTGTTTTAGTAGCCATTTTTAGTAATTATTTTACTTTGCTGGTGCTACACAATACCGACGAAGGAGTGGGCTCTGATGTGCCTAAGGATTTGTTACAGCTGAAGCTGGTACTGTTCAGTGACTAGTGACTATGCCTCAGCCAGTGATACGTTCCGACAACTACTGACACAAAGACACACTAGTGCACATCAGAAAAATGCGAAATATTTTTAAGACTTAGTCTGAAACTACGCTTGAACCGAGGACTTTTTGGTTTTGTAGTCAACGTGCAGACTTCTTCAGCCATCACTACCTTGTCTGTGATACCCGAATCTTTCCGCTAAGTTTAATCCACTCAAAGCAAATTTACGGCATCCGATACATTTTTGAAGTTTATAAAAATTGGTGAATATTTAAACTCTATTTGACGAAAACTTTTGGAGTTCTTAAAAAAATATATTTTTTTGAAACTTTTCGTCAACAATATTCTCGAACGTATCACCGAAATTGAAATATAATAAAAACTCGATTTTCGAAAATTGTTGTAAAACTGGTAACTTTCTAAAGCGGGCAGTTGGCAAAATATCAAAATTTTTTTTAAAAACTTGAAATAATAGCTAACAAAACGTTAAAAATCACAAACTTTATAAATTCAGCAAATGCAAACGTTAAAAATTTTACTTGCACCACTTTTTCTTACACTCGCGCAACCATTTTTAAAAATGTTTGATTGTGACCTGTGAATTACGGAAGGTCAGATTTTGAACTTAAGAAAATATTCCTACCTGAAATGCCGAATTGTGAAATTCCGTTATGGTGAAATCTTTCCATTCACTTCGCAGGACGAACTGTACCGAATTCAATATCGTACTGGATTCAAACTTCAAATGATTTGCTTTATTGGTAAAATTACTATACTCTCGTTTCCTTGAACAAAATATACAATAAGTTTATAAAAACAAACCATAAACTACCGAAGCACTTACGAATTTGCCGAGTAACTCTTTCTATTGTAATTAAACATGCAACATACACTTGACGAAGTCATGCGTTTAAGAAAAAAATCACTTGTATTTATTGCATTTCCATAAATTGTGCCTCTGATAATTAAGCCCTCACAATCTGGTGCTAAATTCTTCAAAACGTCTCTCACTGGATAGTCGGTGGTATTAAACATAAAGGTGAATATTTCATCCAATTGCTCGACAAGGGTACTATTGAGCTTGTCACTGTGGAACGGAAAAAGAAAGAATGAGTTTAAGATCAGCAAATGCTGAGACATTTCTTCAATTGTTCGAGCCATAAAAAATGGCTTATAAATTTGTTGATATTCGAAACTGAAATGGAAAGACGGAGAAAAGAAGGGAATTCAAGCGATGTTTATGGAGATATATAAAAAATTATGATTAGATATATAAATTGATCCGTATTTTATTTTGAAGCTTCATTTGTGCAAAGACATGATAAAGGCCGACCAATCCAGTAAATTATTGACTTAACCTTTGGTTACTAAGTGGATTATGCGACTTCCCTTGTGGAGGGAATATTGTCATTATTCTCATATTTTATCTATATTACCTTGCTTCGTTTTTACCGACCGATTTTGTGAGCTGATATTGTTTTTTTAAAGGTCCGCAAATTTGAAACGTAGTAAGATATTTTAATATCTATGAAACTTGCTTCATTTTAATGATACCTATTGATATCATATTTAATATCTAAATATAATATAAAAAAAGACCGTATTATATTATTATTTTCCTGCCCAGAAAGCACCGCTACTAAACAAGATCTATTGTGCAGAGCCGATTACATTAACTTAATTAATTAAAGTTTGCAGTAGAGTACGAATACCCTACCTGTTTTGAAACCTGTTCTTAAATTATTCAATTAAGTCATGCGATACACATTTAAAATATTTTTGTTGGTAAAATATTTGGGTCTGGTTTTTGTTGGAGGAATAGGAAATTTTATAGAAAATAAACAAATTATTTCAATTGCCTCTTAGCAATGTTAAAAATATTTCGATATTTTTTATTTCGATAATTTTGCAATCCTTTGTGGAAAATTGGTTGTAAATTATAGTGTAATAATTATGTTTGCTTTCGTATATATATTTTTATTTAATTTTCACATGTGAACATGAAAATGTCTAAATTATTCTTGTAAAATAATCTCATTGATATGCAGACAACATACTAACAACTTTTAAAAGAAATTTTTTTTTATATATTATATAAAACTATTTCGATTTTACACCGCTCGCTCGTTGTACAGTTATTTATTTGTTTAATATGAGTCTGTGGATAAATCCTTACAGACTAAGCACAACTACAATTCTAATTAATAATAATATTGCGTCTAATGATATTTACATTAAGTGAAAAGTCAATAAAATCATACACTTCATTGAAGCAACAGCGAAGCCTTCTTAACAGTTCCGCCATGGCAATGATTGGTAAAAATGCACTGTACGTCGGGGAACATTTAAAGACAAGTCACCAGACATTTTTAGTATTTTGTTTTCTTAGAAAATTTGGTAATATCACCTAATTTGACATTTATGAAACTATCACTGAAATAACATCAGAGCGTTCTCCTTCGTCGATATTGTGCAGCATCATCGGGAAGTAAAATAATTAATAAAATGGCTACCAACTACAGCTACAAAATATGAATGCTTCTCCTTGACATCAGAGACGCTGCAATCTTTCCTTTACCTGTCATCTATATCACTATCCCTTTCACTAGTTCCGGTGCATGCATTGCATACGGAGGATCAGGGGCAGTTCTGATTTTATTTAAGTTTAAGAAAACTGCAATTAAAGTAAGTTTGATTGACATCCTAATCCTAAAAACTGGCCCTAAGCAGAATTCTCAGTCTCTTCAGTGAAAGCAGTCGAATAAGAGATAATTTTGAAGAATATGACGGTCGATCAAAGTGTCGTCAATATACATTTCTAAGACAAAAAAGTAAAAACTGTTTTTGGACAGATTTCGATGTGCTCAATATGAACTGTATAGTGCGGGTCCCAAACAATCGAGCTGTACTCCAATGACCGTTTTTGATTTTGCTGAATGATATAGAAATTACGGAAAATAAGGATACTGCCAGGTGTCTCAACCAGACCTGCCTTGCTGAGGAGTGTCCTCGGTTCCAGTTTCGGCAGTTCCCAATCCTCCAACAGGGCCGCGCTCAATTGGTCTATCCCCTGTGGCATAAAGCGCCACAGTCGCCCAGAATATGAACCGGGGTCTCCACTTCAAATTCACAAAACCTGCACTGACTGTCATTCCCAATGTCAAGTTTGTTGAGGTGTTTTCTCAACCTATAATGACATTTTTTCGCTTTTAGACGAGTTTTAAGTTAAAACTTAGGAAAAGCTTAATAACTTTTTATAAGGGGAATATGGACATATCACTAATTTTAGTGGTCATATTCGACCATGGTTAATTTTTATAATGAATTGAATTATTTATTACATTTTCTGTGATTAAAGTATACTTTTATATATTTTTAATATTCTCATTCTATAATCACTGCAATAAATAACAAATAAAAGTAAAAGGCATGTAATTTTACACGGCACTTTATTAAAAATGTCCCTTTTCTGTCGTGTAAAACGAGTGTCGGTTGCGCACCTCATTATTAGCAGTCACAATACGATTTCTTTTGAACTTATCAGTTCTAACTGCTTTTTATTTATTTATTTATGAGTTTTTATTCACTAGCGATATTCTATTGTACATGTGTAGTCGTACGGTTAACAAATAAAAGAAATAAGCTTAATTTTCATTGGTGTTATCTTCATGCAAATCCGTATAAATGCAGCGGACGAAATTACAACATTGACAATTTGTTAAAAGTACGCGTAGCATGAAGTGTTTAAACATCGCGTTATTTGTGTCCGTATTTGGCATAGTTTCAGTTTGTTCGGCGGATACAAAAGTACGATTCGATAACTACCATGTCTACCAATTAAATCCCCGAACCAGAGAGCAGTTGGAAGTGATTAAGAAATTGGAAAGTGTTGTTGATTCCTACACCTTTTTGGATGGCGTGCACTATCTAAATTCGAAAATCAATGTTATAGTAGCCCCGGAAAGTGTGCGTAATTTTGTGAAATCTTTGGACGAAATTAATATTCCTTATGATCTTGTGGATACTAATGCTCAGGCTTCTTTAGAAGATGAAGTTGTGGCAGTTTCCAATACACGTAGCAGTAATTACAGCTTTGACGAATATCACCAACTAAATGATACCTACAACTGGATGCGCAGCTTGCCACATAAATACAGTCAAGTAAAAGTGTTTGTGGCCGGTAGAACATATGAAGGACGTGATATATTAGGCATTCGCATTTCTAATGGTACGGGCAGGAAGGCTATATTTCTGGAGGGCGGTATGCATGCTCGTGAATGGATTAGTCCAGCCACTACTGTTTACATTGCTAAACAATTATTGACCAGCCAAGATAAGGATGTGCGCATGATTACCGAAAACTTTGATTTTTACATTATACCACATGCCAACCCTGATGGTTATGTTTACACACATACCACTAATCGTATATGGCGTAAGACACGTACTCCATATGGTAAATGCAACGGTGCTGATCCGAACCGTAACTGGGGATTCCATTGGAACGAAGCAGGTAGTTCGAATGACCCTTGCTCGGATACTTATGCTGGACCCTCAGCTTTCTCCGAAATTGAAACCAAAACATTAAACAAATACATTGCAAAGCATTTAAATGGTGAAATCTATATATATATCTCTTTCCACTCGTATTCACAGTTGCTGCTGTTCCCCTATGGCCATACTGAAAAAGTTCCACCAAACCAGAAGGATTTCCAACTCATTTCTAATGCTGCCGTCACTGGTATTGCCAAACGGTATGGCACCAAATATACTAGTGGAAATATTTATAATACCATCTATCCTGCTTCTGGTTCTAGTATTGATCATGTTTTTGGTTCCTACAATGCCACCTATGCTTTCTGCTTCGAATTACGTCCCTCTAAAACATCTTTCTGGTATGGCTTTAAATTGCCTGCGAATCAAATTATACCTACCGGTGAAGAAACATTGGACTCTTTAGTAGACATGATCAAGGAAGCTGGTGTTGTGAAGTTTTTGTAACCAAATTCATCGATGCTGTTAAATCATGTTTCTTTAATTTATGTTGTTTTCTTTTCTAAAAAAAAACCTACCAATAAATAAATAAAAATGTCTTTCTTTTTTCTTTGAAGGGACGACAAATGTTACAGTTTGTTTAAATTCATAATTCATAGATTCACGTCAGTAAAAAAAGATAATCACGCGCGTGAAAATTTAAAAAATTATTTATTAATTTCTACACTGAAAATTTATAACAAATATAACTTGAACATTTTCTGATTTCGCACGCTTTAAAACACTTATAGTTTCCATGAGCTAATTGATTTACACTAGTCGATTTAACCTATAAATTGTTCATTATCTTATCACGAGTTTCTTAGATATGATTTATGAAATGGTATTTAAAATTTCCCATATTTCTAGCAATACAAAATACTCACAGTGGAGAGGAACGAAATGGCCTTGAAGAATATACATTTATTATTTCCTCGTTCAAAAATACAAATTTCCAACTCTGATTCTAAATGAAATATCTTTCATTAATTTTTAAGAACTACTACTAAGCTAATAGTTAAATATAATTAGTAGAGGTTAAGTCCCATTTTATACAAAAACTAATTGGCTGATAGGTTTTTAACAGTTGGTCAAAACTTTTCAAACTTAGTAAATATAATGTAATGCCTTAGTAAATATAATGTAATACACACATAGCATTGCTTTTTTCTGATTTTGTGATGCCACTAATTTAGACTATACTGTTCGCTTGCGATGTCACAAAATGCCATAGTGTGTACCCAGCATACGGTGCGACTTATGCTGCGGTGCCTTCTAACATAACCTAACATAACTTTGAAGAGAATTAAATTATAAAGAATCGTTCGACATTTATATTCAAAATTATTTTTCATTGTTTTGCATTAAGATTTTTAATTAAAAGCGTGATGTAGTAAATTTATTTGTATTTTCAACAAGCAGCATTTGATTCGATTCGAAATTCGTTTATTGAAATTTCGTCCGGTACTGAATATGGTAATTTGGGCTCAGGATGTGTTAATTGTTTTCCTATTCGAAAGTCTTTTTAATTTAGAAGTTTTTATCAAATATTTGTGATTAAAACTTTTGCACTTCACACCACTGTGCGGCTTTCAAAATCCACTTGATATTCGACCATTTCTTACTTAGTTTTAAATTGTTTAAAAAAAAGATAAGATTGAATACAAAAAAAACCGAAGTCATTAAATTTTGGATGAAAATAGAAAATTTTCAATAATTCGAGAAGGCAAACTTTAATGCTGAATTTTTATAAATTGTTAAATTGAAAATTTTATGTAAAAAATCAAACATAATTACTTAATGCGTATTTTAAGTGATCGATTTCGGAGATTTTTTTTTTTTGATATAGATTCTCAAACAAAGTGGCCGTAATTTCTAAACCAGAACTGTTGTTATAACGGAGAAACGCATAAGATTTACTTTTGAAGGTATGGCTTAGTTTAGTGCCCTTTAAAAGTCATAGGATATTTGTAGATAATCGATATTTAGGTCGTGTGTATTTTGACTCATATCAATCATGCTAACGAACAAAAATGTTTCTTGAAATTCTTGAAAAAAGCTATGAAATTTCACATAAAATCTTTGAGAATTATACATCTATAAACAAAACAAAGCAAATAGCTTCTCTAAAAATTTTCTTTATACAACAACCATTTTATTATTCGATTTAAATCTATTTAATTTTTCTAAGTTTGCTCTTCACACATACTGTTTGCGAAAAATCTTTGAAATTGACGGCTGTGGCGTAGGCTACACGCAAGTTTTAAATAATTTCAGAGCCAATTTACTTCTAAAAAGTCAAAGGAACAACAAAACTCTTCATAAGAATAGCAGTCAGCTGTTTTCTTGCCTGTATTTTGAAACACACAATTGTTGGGGTCATAACCTGAGTGATGGTTCAAGATACTGACCTGTCGTAGTGGATTTCGCCAGCTGATGGTGGTCGGAAGGCCGTTAGCCTTTCGGCCTGTTTGTACAAAAGCTCTTCAAGTGACATGACACTTGACAAGATGACAATATGCTCTTTTAGTGTCCATTGCAGCGGTAGTGAACATTACAAAATTCATTCGGTGTTAAGGACACCGTGTGATAAGGCCATCACGATAGCTACCCACGGTAGTCTTAAAACATTTCTGATTCTATTGGTATAGAATGCCAAACGAACATCCTCATCAATTGGAACGGTTGAGCAAATTGCCAAGTTATTAAATTGTTTCTGTTGCACTTAAACCGTTTCGGAGTTTGTTTAACACAATTAGTTTTATCTTAGCGAATATTTTCTTATCAGTAAAAATAATATTGACTGGTATATCACAATGTACTTTGATAGTTTCATTGTTTTTGTTGCTGAAAAGTTCTTTTTAAGTATGGACTGCAAGAATTATCTGTCAACGATTAAATGGATCGCTGCAGTTGTATTCGATACACCCAGAATAAAATTAACAATGTATGTTCGTTGCAAACAATTTATTAAAACTTTAAACATATGTATCCTTCTCCCGTTGTTGGTTTATCATAAATAGTTCCAAGTAAGAAAGCGAAAGCACTTTCAAATTTTCAACGTTATTGGAAAAAAAAGTAATGTATGTATGTAAGTTCTTAAAAAAAGAAGGAATTTATAAACTCACAAATTTGTGAATAAAACATTTCACACTTCAACACTACAATGCTTCTAAAGTATTTTAATGCAATACAAAAAGGATTTAAAAGGTCTTGGCAGGGAGTTGTATTATGAAAAACCTGCACAAGGAATGCCATCTGTTTTTTACTTGCTTTGATAGATTTTAATTTTATTTAAAAACTTACGTGACTTTCGCGAACGCCATTACTTTGCTGCGACTTAATTTGTTGGCACTGCAGACTGCCACGCCCGGGAAATTTGCATTTGAAACATGTGCCTGATGGGTGGACATACGCACTTGTGTAGGCTTTTGCGTATACTGGATACTCAGTGAGGTTATTGTAAATTGAGTCCAAATTATAACACCGATCATAAAAGCTGTCCATATTATTCTGAAATGTTTCCATATAAATTATATTTTCTACTAAAAGATCTCTTAATTTTTTTTAAGTACCTGGCATGTTTATAGGGAGTATCGTGCAGTAATAAGCGAAAGCCGTGCATAGTACTTTCGCGAAGAAAGTCTTTTGCAGGTTTATATTTTAATAATTTTTTAAACATGCTACTTTGTGTACTGCAAAATATTTCAAATAATCTCCCAACTTTTATAGGAGTTTTCTTTGGCAAACCATCATCAATCATTTGATAGACAGGTAATAATTTTTTATGATTTTAAATGTCATTTGGGGTGGACATTTCATTAGGTTTATGAAAATCGATGGTAACTTATTTATTTTCTTCACTGTTACAATTGCTTGTATACAGCATGTGTGCATTGTCAGTTCTTGTGGTTCCAATTGCAATTAAGTTGTTATCTTCAATATTTTGTGGTATGATGAATAAATAAACGAAGATGTTGCGTACTCAAACACGAACTGCCACACCAAGAGTCGTAGAAGAGTTCAGAATTAATCTACACTAACTTTACCACCTACACATATCTGTCTCAAACTAGTTCCGCTGCAATGGTTCAAGAAAAAAAAGCTTCAGAAAATAGTCAAAATTCTTCGGGAAATACGACTAATAGTGTCCAGATCAATTGATATGTGAATACTACTTACTATGAAGTCCTTAGATCGGTGAATTAAAATAATAAATAAAATTGCTGTCCTATAGCTTAAAAAATTAATGCGTTAACGTAACATCAAAGAAGAAATTATTTTTGCTTCTTTTCATTTAAGTTTTTGATCATCGTTTTGATTTCTTCCGTTATAATGAACGTGCGCGATATAAATACGACATCGCGGTTACCGCTCCGATCGCGGTAGGCTCTTCTACGATTGCTAACCGGGGGACCTGTTCCTTTTAAAATACTGCCAGTATTATCATCTGAATTTGTGTTCAGTGTCTATTTTCAATTTTCTACCTCGCCGAGCAAGTAGTTGTTAAAACATACCACCGGAAGAGGCAAGACCATAAATGCCCAATGTTAAACAAAAATTCACATCGCCCACTACCATTACGAATCTAAACGGCAACGCGTAATGCAATTATAAATCAAGAATGTATGCGCTTTCGTCTAATATGTACTATTTTATTATTTTAACACAATGTTTTCTGTGAGTGTACAAAATTTTTAAAATGTCAAAATAATGGCTGCTGGATTAGGTGCGTTCACGTAAGTTTACTACAAAATTCAGTAAAATCAGAATGAGAAAAGTTAATTTCTAAGAATAAGTTTTATCGCGAATCTAAAATAGAAGAAAATGTAAGAAAATTTCGACATCTGACAACACTAAACATCATTATAATAATTAAAAATAGGTCTGATTGTAAGAAAATAAATAAATTCAAAAGCTGTAACAATGCTGAAGCCCATGATAAGACCCAAGAGACCGCCAAAAGAAGCTGTTAAGAAATTTATATGCATAAATCAAAATATATTAAATTGAATAAATTAAATATGTATAAAGTTACCTAAAGCCGACAACCAATTTTGAAAGATATCCTTGCGGTATCGAGTAGTCATAAGATCGCTATAAAATACATGCAGCAAAATATTGTCTTCTTTAGCACTTACTCTGTCAAATTAGAAATAATAACAATATTTGTTAATATTTATTTTAATTATTATAATAAAATATAATAACTGACGAAGTATTCCATTTGTAATGACGATTAGCATTAGTTTTTCCCATTGTTATCTCAGAAACGTAGTGATTTGTTTCACAGTTCGGCAGACAATCACATGGGAACTTCGACGTTTGTAAAATTGGCGAATAGGTGTTATTGTTATCGTTCAACGCCTTAGTAAAAATCTCTGCAATAAACAGAATTAATTTGATTAATTTTGGAATGAAACTAAATTATTTGCTTTTCTGTTACCTCTGTTTTTTAAAATGCACTTTACTTGCTTTATGTCACATTCCGGATAGGAACCATTATGTGATAAATTTTCAGGTACACAACCACATTTTTCTATAGCCTTTGCAATACGACACTCTGACATACAGTTGATAAACGAATAACGTTGCATAACTGTCAGCTCTCTTTCATTGGAGAATAAACAGTTCCTTAATTGAATATTCATACCCTTAACGTCGTTAGTAGCGTATGCCGACTGAGGAATAATTCGTACAAAACTTTCCGATGCAGATGATATCACTTTTGTCTCGGCATTTTCATCGGGAAAATCATAGGCATTATGTATCATAATACGAAAACCATAGCTGCTGAAATAAGTAGCGAAATAGTCGTGCGGCAAAGCATTGAGACCAATGGACAATCCGGTGGGGTAACCACAACCAGTAACACGATAAGGTGTTTTACGTATTCGATAAGCAATATTTCTGACGATAAATATGTAGTAAGTAGGGACAGTATGTGATTAGAATAAAATTATTTGAGTAAACGTTTATAAAACTTACTGTGGAAAATTGTGTTTCCTCTGTCCGAAATAATTAAAAGTGCAGCAGTCTCCCTCAATGGTAGATATTCTCTGAAACATGCTATCACATCTGGAGTTACTACCTTTCCAAAAACATCTGAATATCATTTTTAAACAGTTGGGCGCTAAATATTTTGTTAATTGGGATAAAGTCATATTGTTCAGTCCCAGAATCTTTTCAGCCAAACTAAAATTTATATTTGATTCCTTTAATGCAAAACTGTAGTACATCGTGATACGAAAGACATTTAGTACTTCTTCTTCAGTGGTATTGGGTGGCCGCTTCCTAGAAAGCAATAAATCAGTACGATAGTAAGAAAGAAAGTAAAAAATAATGAACTTCACTTTTCTTTTGCTTGGAAACTTACTTGTGGGGTAACCACAACCAGTAACACGATAAGGTGTTTTACGTATTCGATAAGCAATATTTCTGACGATAAATATGTAGTAAGTAGGGACAGTATGTGATTAGAATAAAATTATTTGAGTAAACGTTTATAAAACTTACTGTGGAAAATTGTGTTTCCTCTGTCCGAAATAATTAAAAGTGCAGCAGTCTCCCTCAATGGTAGATATTCTCTGAAACATGCTATCACATCTGGAGTTACTACCTTTCCAAAAACATCTGAATATCATTTTTAAACAGTTGGGCGCTAAATATTTTGTTAATTGGGATAAAGTCATATTGTTCAGTCCCAGAATCTTTTCAGCCAAACTAAAATTTATATTTGATTCCTTTAATGCAAAACTGTAGTACATCGTGATACGAAAGACATTTAGTACTTCTTCTTCAGTGGTATTGGGTGGCCGCTTCCTAGAAAGCAATAAATCAGTACGATAGTAAGAAAGAAAGTAAAAAATAATGAACTTCACTTTTCTTTTGCTTGGAAACTTACAATATTTTTACTAAAGTCATGGCTTTTGCCCGTGATATTTTGTTAAAGTTACAAAAGGTTATGGCTGGAAATGGTATATTCCCGGTTGGATGATAAGAACTTTCTATTAGAGTTACCGTAGGTGTCTCTCGATTCCAAAAGTATGAGGATATAACCAAAACTATCGATACTATAATCGAAATAATGACCACGAAAATCCAAAAATAACGTTCCTTTGGTCTCAAATCCGAGCGCATTATGTAATTAAAACCATGCAGCGAAGTGGTGTTGCAATAATTTCGGAAATTTTCCATGAACCAATGCCGTATGGTTTTGAAATTTAAACGACGTTTATTTTTCGTTATAGATTTCCTGGAAACAGGGCTCGTTGGAGTAAGTGAATGGCTTTTAAACTGAGGCGAAACATGGCGTATAGTAAAAATAGGTTTTACTTTTTTAAACGAAATTACCGGTTTCTTTGAATACATGTTCACCAAGCAATCTTACTACAGACGAATGACAAAAGTAAAAGACACAAGTGACTAATTTAATTAAGGTTTGCTTGCTTGCTTCACTTTTCATAAATAATAATAAAGGGGTTTTATTCCTTTTCCTATTAAATTGTTAAGTTTGATGGCCATGGTAATCAACGATTTATTTTTAAATTTTTTTTATATACCAAGCGTTTCTGTGTCTTTTATAATAGTTTTATTTTTTTTAACTTCTAACGATAGTGGAAATATAACATCGCCTACAGCGCTACCTCTTGTATAAAAAATAATTTACGTCATATTATCAGAGCTACTGAATATCCACCCACTGTGACACGAGCATTTTATATATTAGAAGTGATATCGCTATTAAAAAATGGCGGTTGGTGGTAGATGGTTGAAAATTTACTGCATTTTGTAATGATTAATCATAAAAAATAAAAAAATTTTGAAAAAAAAATTTTTTTATGTGGGTCACCCTTATCAATGACAGGCATAAGAAATAGCTTACAACATATTCTCAAACCCCCTAAATATACGACTAAACACAAATTTTCTAAAAATCGGTCAAGCTGTAGCCGAGGAGTTTGGTTACAAACGCTGTGACATGAGAATTTTATATATATATTGTATATATGTATGTACATAGATTCTGGTATATGTGGATTTGCAAACATACTAGAGAGCTGCAAGAATGGTAAAAATCAGTATGAATGTGACTGTTAACTAAATAGCAGTTTTTAACTACTGTATGTGTGTATCTCTCCATATAAAACTCATTGTATTCGTTCATTCATTGTTCTGTTTACTGTTGTTTGTTAAATGTGGAGTCACAACAATGAGTTACAATATCAGTGACTTGCCTACACCACACAGTGAATGATGCTGCATTTTAATTGTTTTTTCAGTGTTGCCGTTTCGCTAACACTACGATAATAAAAGGCTCAATGATTTTTTCCGGTTTTTTAAATTAATTTAATTTTCACAATATGTTTTATTTCACTTTTTACTAATCCATATTACAATAATTGGAAATTAAAATTTCTAATAAATTGCATTATAAACAAATGTTTATTTAGTATGTTTATTGTATGGTTTATGTAGTCTATATGAGCATTTCATTGGTGCAGTAATAAGCGAAAGCGGTGCATGGTACTTTCGCAGGTTTATATTTTAATAATTTTTTAAAC